>JARZZO010000002.1:20466894-21694394 GCA_030544215.1 Zantedeschia hybrid cultivar | reverse complement strand
GATAAAAATGGGTTAAGACAAAGAAGTACACATAACACATACAAAATGACAATTTTAATAGAGATTAAACATGAAAAATATTATGTTAATGTACTAAATATTTACAACAATGCAAAATATGAACGAAATCAAACGATCCTTACCTATGAAAAACATAAGTGAGTCCCTTACTATGGATAATAACCCGTAGATCCTTCTGATTCATCATCTGGTTGCTGTTGCTGGTATCCATAATAAGGTTGCATATGTTCCCTATATTCACCATAACTAAACAATGATGCAGCCAAGTCGTGCATCCCTCTTTGAATCCCTCTTGGAGTATATGGTTGTTGACTTGATGAAATGTCAGAATCATGGTGCAAAGAAGTAGCATGAGGATAAGAAGAAGACCCTGACCCATAACTGCTACTGGGTGGAATCGGTGGATGGAATTGAAAGCCTTCATACTCTACTTGATCTCCCCAGCTATACATGCCTGCTTCTTGTTGGCCACCTCCGTAACCTGACTGCTGTCCATGCTGGCTTTGTGAATCATAATCTCCTTGACTTTCATGTTGTCCTCTTCCTGTGTCAACATGTAAGGAGAAAGAAGGTGCATACACTCCGCCCCGGTAGTAGCACCTGCAGCTGCACCAGCATCATCACTAGGAGACTCTGTCCCATCATCATCGTCATCTTGATCATAATCAACAATTAACTTTCTTTTAACAGTACTTGATTTTTTCTTTTGTGATGCCTGTTTTTGCTGGCTTTCTTTTTTTTCTAGATCCTTTTGCAAGTTCAATCGATTCAATACTCCTTTTCCTCGTGGTGTATGCCTCACATAAATTTGCTTCAGCTCATCAATGGCAGGATCGTCTCTGGCAGTCAGATTAGTCCTCTCCAATGTAGATGTACTCCTTTTCAAGAATGATGGTGGCCCAACCATTCTAGGAGTGACTGGCCTACTATCTGATTCTGAGTGTCTAGCAGGCTCAAGCTCAGTATCAGGTGCAAATAAAGGCACATGCTCAGTCTGACTCTGATACTCATATGAAGGAGGAGGTGAATTTTCTTTTTGCCTTTTCGAGCTTCTTAATTCTGGATCTCTAGCAACAGCTCCATCTAGTATGCCTTCTGCCCATTCTGTATCATCAGGATCAAAAACTGGCTCATCGACAGTTGCTCGTGTCTCAACCCAAGTCTGCAAGGGATTATCATCATCAAATAACTCTTCCACATCAATTTGGCCAACCACATCTTCTGCGTGCCCTGCAGCTCGTTTCTCCCTCAATTGTTGTCTCAACCGGATGTTTTTGATCCTCAATCTCATATTGTAATGGCAGTACACCAATTTTTCCAATCGTTCAGCCTTTAACCGGTTACGAATTTTTGAGTGTATAAGGCTGAACGTGCTCCAGTTTCTTTCACATTGGCTTGCCGACGTCGTCTGACTCAAAACCCTCACTGCAACGGAAGCCAATGGATTATAGCACCTATCTCTGTTGTACACCATTATCCACCACTCAGCTGTGCCATCATTAAAAGAAACCAAAAAAAAAATTAATCAATGTATGTTCTCGTTTCTTATGCACATTTGACAACAATGCAATGACTAAGTATACCTGGGCTCACTTTCTCTACAGCAATTTGCACAGAGTCTTCATTATATGTCTCCAGCCTTAGCCTATAAGCCTCCATCTACAAAGATGGAATTAACAATTAATAGAATTCATAGGCTCTTCAAATTACAAGTAATTGGATAAATCTTAAAGTCAGATCTTCACTAAGTATACCTGTCTCTCTGCCTCAATCCTATCTTCTATTGTCCTCGAAAAACGTGCAATCACATTTAATGTGCCTTGAATCACCTCTCCATCAATATGCACTTGACGACTGTACATTACTCGAGGATTTAAATAATAACCTGCATTTAGGTGAAAAATTACTAATGTCAATTTAATAAATAATCTCCCATGTAATAGTATAAGACTTCACTTACCAGCTGCATGCAAGTCGTGGTGTAATGTGCTTTCCCATCTGATATCAATAAGGTCCCACCACTTCATATAAGTGTTGGGAAATGCGTTCTTGATGTGGACCTTAGCAATGTCAATTGCCTCGTACAAATATCCCATGTAATTCTTATCATCCCCATCCACCAATTTTAACACCTGTACGAGAGGTTCCACCAACTTCAGATAAGTCTCCATATTACTCCAAAATTTTTTATTCTCTATGATTTTTCTCACTTCCAAATGTTCAGATTTAGATTCATTGGAAGTGGTCCGCATATACTCCAAGAACTCCTTATTAAACATAAAACCCCTGATCTCATTCTTGAATTTGTGTAAAGATTCTAAAGAAATAAAATTAGATGCAAATCGTGTAGGCTCTGCACGGATGAGATCTCGACCTCCAGATGCTTTTTCTCTGAACATATTCAAGATCCTGGGATGACCATAAATAAATTGGGTAATTCTTTGGGCTCTCTTTACAGTCTTGCTGATAGTTGGATCCTTACCAATGTCTTCAAGCATCAAGTCCAGACTATGCGCTGCACATGGGACCCAATAAAGGTGTTTGCGCTTGTCCATTAACTTCTTCCCTGCAGCTTTATAACTTGGTTCATTATCGGTGACCACCTGGACAACATTTTCCTCTCCAATTTCCTGCACCATCTGATCCATCAAACCAAATAAATATTTTGCATTCTTTGAATAGTTTGATGCATCAACAGATTTCATAAAAACTGTCCCTTCTGTGCAATAAACAAGAAAATTAATCATGGACTTCTTCGTGGTACCAGTCCAGCCATCGCACATAATTGTGCATCCTCTCTCCTTCCATACTGCCTTAAAACTTTCAACCCACTGTTGAAGTTCTTCGTATTCTCCATCAAGCCCCCGTCCATATATGTCTCGACGTGTGGGGGCTTTGAACCCACGACCATGATCTGCTATCGCATCAATCATAGGCTGAAAATAAGGAGACTGAGCAGCATGTGAGGGAACACCTGCATGCAAAAATCATTTGCATATGCTTTTAAAAGTATGTCCTGCCGCTTCAGCTGACTTTTTTACTCCTCTCATTGCTTGCTTGATTTTTGGCTGAGTAGAAGTCTGTCTTCTAAAAAGATAACTGTCCATAGGACCCACTTGGCCTGTAGGTTGACTTGTGCCTCTTATTGATGGTCCATCACCTCTCCTTCGGGCTTCATCTTCTTGTTGATGCCACAAACTCTCTCTTCTAGCTGCAGCCATGTCAGGATCATCATCATCATCATCATCACTAGAATCTACATTTTGTTCAGCCCTTTCCCTCTCACGTATAGAAAGGCCACTGGCCGCAGTATACATCCCTTTGCCTTTTGTATTATGTCTACCTGAAATTTCGCCTTGGAGTTCAACCTCATCTTCCTTCTTTTGTTCTTTTTGTGCTTTTCGGCCACGCAACAATTCACGCATCTCGTTGGCAACTGCACGGGGACAGACAGTACACCTTGTCACCTGTCCTGTCTTCCCTGCTAAATGTTCTTTCCCTCGGGTGATTCCACCACCCATCTCTTTGCCACAATATTTGCATTTCACTCTCCTCTTTGCAGTATTAATTAAGGTGATATGGGCCCACCCTGGGTCTTGCTCTTGCTGTTCAGCCATGTTCCTACAACACATAAAAAAAAAATAGAAACAAATATAAGAACATTTGGCATTATGCTCGTAGTTTAAAACATGTAAAATTGGATGTTAATTAGACTCCAATTGATGTTTAATTTAAGTAATTAGACAAAAGCTCCAATTTTTAACCGCTAATTAGGGCCAAAATTGGGGATTTCTCCTAATTAACCGTCGATCAACGTAATTAACAGCACACTCCTAGTTTAAAACATGTCATGAAGCTTAATTAGACTCCAATTGATGTTTAATTTAAGTAATTAGACAAAAGCCCCAATTTTTAACCGCTAATTAGGGCCAAAATTGGGGATTTTCCCTAATTAACCGTCGATCAACGTAATTAACAGCACACTCCTAGTTTAAAACATGTCATGAAGCTTAATTAGACTCCAATTGATGTTTAATTTAAGTAATTAGACAAAAGCCCCAATTTTTAACCGCTAATTAGGGCCAAAATTGAGGATTTCCCCTAATTAACTGTCGATCAACGTAATTAACAGCACACTCCTAATTTAAAATATGTTATGAAGCTTAATTAGACTCCAATTGATGTTTAATTTAAGTAATTAGACAAAAGCCCCAATTTTTAACCGCTAATTAGGGCCAAAATTGGGGATTTCCCCTAATTAACCGTCGATCAACGTAATTAACAGTACACTCCTAGTTTAAAACATGTCATGAAGCTTAATTAGGCTCCAATTGATGTTTAATTTAAGTAATTAGACAAAACCCCCAATTTTTAACCGCTAATTAGGGCCAAAATTGGGGATTTAACCGTCGATCAACGTAATTAACAGCACACTCCTAGTTTAAAACATGTCATGAAGCTTAATTAGGCTCCAATTGATGTTTAATTTAAGTAATTAGACAAAACCCCCAATTTTTAACCGCTAATTAGGGCCAAAATTGGGGGTTGTCTATTTTATCAAGAAAATGAACGTAAATCATCTAAGAAATATGTAACAAACTAAAAAATAATCACTACATTAAGATATAAATCATACCTTCTTTTTTTCTTCTACCCAAAACAGTGAAAATGTCTCCGGAAAAGGATGAAAACGTCTCCGGCGGCGGTGGCGGGCGGCGGCGGGCGGCGGCGGCAGCGGCAGGTGGCGGCGGCGGTTCTTTCCCCTCCTTCTCCTCCTCCTTTCCCTCCTTCCCTTCCCCTCCCCCTGCAAAAAACCCGAATCCCCTCTCACAGATCTGTTTCTGTGAGAGGGGACAGTGTTTCACGGGCGTATCGGCCCGGTACAGTCATTTTTATCTTTTTTTTTTTTTTTTTTTACGGTACCGGCCCGAAATGGGGGTACCGGCCGGTACGTACCGGTACCGGCCGAAACTGCCATCCATGGATGGTGGAGATGCAAAGAGGTTCTCGAAACTCACATATGAGGAAGTGGAAGACAAGGTCCGCTTTGCGTACGTGCAAACTACTTTTGTATGCATGAAGCCAATCCGATCCGGTAGGTGGGTTACGTAGGTTTTGGCTTTTCTGCATTAAAAGCGAGCTCTCATTAATTGCCCGTCGTGAAAGTTTAGAAATGGTGCATCTTTTCGTTTGTTGTCTGTGTATATGTGAGAGACACAGAGAAGTGAGGTACATGAGGTGAGGTGTCATGCATGGTTCTCTGGGGGAGGGAGGGAGGAAGGTAGAACAGTTACTCTTGGTGCATTAAAATTGGACAGAATCCTCCACGCACCCCATGCCACGTTGTTCTGTCTCTCACTCACTGTTGGATGCAGGAGATCTACAGGCGCATATTTGGTGACAGCACAACTCCGTGCCACCAGTGGCATTTGAACCTTGCCCCTTTTGAAGATGCTGGGAGCAGACTGAGTGATGGCCTTGTGATGGAAATCGGAAGGTATGAGTTTTTTGAAAAAAAAAAAAACCCGAAATAAATGGGAGGCGTTCCCTCACCCCTTGGATCACCTAGATAAGGGTGATCCAACAGCTCTCCGGCATGGGCGATGAGGTGCCCCAACGAAGCTGGGGTGCCCTCAGATGGCCCCCCCCCCCCCCACACACACACACACACAAATAACCCCTTTCCCTCCCCGCTACATCCTACCCTCCCGTGAATTTAGGGGCACTGCAGGCGCCCGCTACCAGCAGAGGAGCGACTATATCACTACCATATATATGTATATTGATGTGTGTCTATATATATATATATATATATATATAGAGAGAGAGAGAGAGAGAGAGAGAGAGAGAGAGAGCATGAAATGTTTGTGTGTTGACTAAGAGGATTTGGTGGTGATTGACAAACAAGATATTTGTAAAAGTAGTAACTTTTGATATTTAGGTTCTATTATCTAAGCGCCACTTTGATTGGAGAATAAGAGAAGAATAAGGCCTCTTATTCTTAGAATAAGGTTAATTCTAGTTTGATGGGCGGAATGGCTTATACCGCGTTAGAATTGCTTATACTAGAATAAGAAGAATAAGCAATTCGACCCTAGACCCAAGAATTGCTCCGCCAGTGGGTCCCACATAACTATTAAAGCTAAACACCCCTTATTCTAGTATACGCTATTCCGGATAAGTAATTCCGGATAACCTATTCTGCAAACAAATTGGGGTAAGAGAATAGAGAGATCCAAGAGCAAGGTTCGCCGACTCGGATCTCCCATGATCCGGTATGAGTCGATCCGAGTCGGGCCAACTCGCACAAACTTGGCCGAGTCGTATGGAAAAAGGGAGTTTTTTTTGTTTTTTTTGGATTTCAATAGATTTTCAACAAAAATTAAGTTTCATGGAAAAATAGTATTTTACAATCAATCTCAAATCATAAATTTTTTATGGTATGTAATCTCATAACAATTAACTAACATTAATATTTTTTTTTTTACATTTTTTCTAATTTTTCATTCATTTTTGTATTTCAACAAAAAACTTCAAATCAACCGTCAATATCTGTAGATTCATGAAAATTTTTGTTTCAAATCTTTCTATGCAATCTCATAACAATTAACTAATATAAATATATTTTTTAAAATTTTCTAGTAGTCTCGGACGATTCGGCCGTATCATGGCTCGGGTTCTCCATGATACGGTACGAGTTGCCCGAGTCGCGGTGATACGGTATGGTACGGCAAACCATGTCCAAGAGGATGTCACACATACAAGTTGGTTGAAGTGGAGAAGCATGTCTGCAGTCCTTTGTGATCCATAGGTCTCCATGAAGCTTAAAAGGGAAGTTCTGTAGAACTGCTATGAGGCCCAGTAATGTTGTACGAGATTGAGTGTTAGGCTGTGAGGAAAGAAAATGTACAAAAAATGTGTAGCAGAGACAAGGATGTGAGATGGATGCATGCAAAGGCTAGCTACGATAAGATTCTGAATGAACATATACATAGAGACTTAGGGTAGCTTCTGTTGGCTCAGTTTAGGGAGAAATGCTTAAATGGTTCAGTCATGTGCATTGGCAGCCAAGTTCTGTCCTGGTTAGAAGGTGTGATTGAATCTGAGTGGAGGTGGATAAGGGAACTTGAGGCCTGGAACGAGATGTTCAGAGCTAGTGACCTTCCTAGGTTTAACTACAAATATGTCACTGAATAGATTAAACTGGAAAGACAAGATTCATGTAATAAACCCCAAATATTGGGATAAGGCTCTGCTGCTGCTGATGATAAATGTACTTGTTCCTGGCATCAATGTTCTCAATTGCAAGCATCTCTGGGACCATGGTTGGTAGTGTCGGCTGATACATAGTATGTATCGGTATTGGTCAGAGGGTACCCCAGTACCAGTCATTTACATTTAAAAAACATAAAAAAACTGTTATTGGCCAGTACCGGGCTGAAACGCCTGAGACCGGTACTGGTGTTGGTACCAGTACCGGTACCAATACCCACTGGTACAGTGGTACCGGTACCAACACCGGTATTGCCACCCATGTCCAGGACATATTCTTTCAGCTTCCGCTGGTCTGGAAGCAGTTCAACTTTTGCAATCCATTTGATGGATGCAGTTTGGGTGGAGTCAACCATAGATTTTCCTTTTTGTATCTTTTTAGTGGTGATGTCTTAGGGTATCTATGCCACTTTTCTGTTCTAATATTTAGATGTCATTCGTTGAGATTTGCATGTCTTGTGCATATGAATTTAATGGACATCTGACATGATGAAGTTTGTGTGGAGCAGTGCGAAGATTTGCAACCATGTATTTTCTTTCTTTTATCTGTTTAGTGGTGATGCATTAGGTTATCTACCACTTTCTTGTTCTGAAATTTAGATGTCATTCATTGAGATTTGCCATGTCTTGTGCATATGGATTTAATGGACATCTGACATGATGAAGTAGCTGAAATATATGTACATGTACATTCATAACAACAAAAATAGATCATCCTTTTTTGCTCTTTTGGGGGATACTTAAGGCTGAACCATTTCGGCACCTTTTGTATAGAGGGAATTTATGAGGGTTTTTGTCATTTTCTCTTATACATTCACCTGTTTTCAATTTTAATATATCATGTGGTGCCATCCACATTTCAAAATAACAAAAGAGATCACTAGCACCTTCTGCCTACGGTTAGCCTTTACGGGCATCCATTTTGCATCAGCTAGTACAGTAGATTTGTTGTCACTATAAATGACAAGGATGCTTTTCACATCACAGGGTTAGCTTTTTAAAAGTCATCACCTCAAGTTTTTCCTTGGAAAAGTATTTGATATTTTTCTTCCACACAATCCAGATTCCAGACTAGGGATTGGAATATCTAGAACCTCCTCCCTAAGTATCTTACATTAGTTGATGTGAAATATGCTTCATTTAAACATGAAACTGCAATCATTTGTGTCAAAACTGCATTTCACATCAATTGCGCTCTTGCAGGTTGCTGGCCTTCTGAAGATGTACTTGCTTACATATGCTTGAAAAATTCAGATATTTTCAGGTCTGGTGAACTTCATTATTATTGTTTTTGTTGTTATTAATGATTTACCAATCAGAGTTGCTTTAGCTATTGAAGGCTGATGTAGTTCAATTGAACTTTTTTTCCCAGCTACGAAACAGTGAAGAATTTTAGATTACTAGCTTATCTCTGTTTCAAACTATTGTATTGACCTATATCGCAATTTTCCAGTGGCAAAAAGGTAATTGAGTTAGGTGCTGGTTATGGACTAGCTGGTTTGGCCATTGCGGCAGGCACCAGTGCACGAGAAGTTGTCATTTCTGATGGGAATCCTCAAGTTGTTGGTTGTATCCTTTCTATTAGTGGTGACAAGGACTCCACTAATTTATCTTATGATAATTATCACAAGATGGTAGCTGTTTCTTTTATTTGCATAAGTTAAATGGCTTGTTCTGTCTTTGAAACATGGGATGACAGATGTAATTATCTTCTCTTTCTGTTTGATTGTGTTTGGCTTTGTGCATGTGTAATCCTCATTAAAGATGTGTATACAACTATACACCAGATATGGTAAACAAGAAACCTCAGGATGGTAATGCCATTGTAAGGTCGCACATAGGTACAAAATGCCATAATTTCTGCTTGAATTACCCTGAGATGTGGCAAACGTACTTTGTCTTGGTTTGCTTGCCTGATCACCAACATCCTAGAATTTCAACCAAGCATTTTTCTTGTTTGTACTGATTGATTACTAGAATTTTGTTTGTCATAATCATGCCCTTCTCAGGGAGATTGTGTATGTTTTTCTGTTTGGGTTATCATATACCCATCTCTCTCTCTCTCTCTCTCTCTCTCACATAAAATAACCAAACTGGACATGGACCTGCAAAAGAGATCACGGGATCAACTGGTATCCTTGCCACGTTCAAGCTTGGTAGCAATTTAGCAGCAGATATTTTTTATTCTGCCTGTCTTCTCAATGCAAAGAATGCTATGGCTTCTTGTATGACTTATTTTAACGAGCTTTCATGTCCAAAACTAAGTTATGCATATTTATTACAAAAACCCAAAGACAGCATTTGTTGATCTAGACCTGCCAACGACATACTGTTTCAAGGATCATCTGATTGAACCAGGGTCTGGATATTTAAGCCTGATCTGAATTATCTAAACATTTATTCAGCGTGTAGATTGCTCTCAAACTTTATGTTAATATGGTTTCATCACCTAAACCACAAGAATGTGACAGAGGACTTGTAATGTCTTGTTCAAATAATTCCATGACTATCAATGGTGTCTGCAAACAGGTTACCCTGTTTGCACATCCCTCAGAAAGATGGTTCTTTCACCTTTCAGACATTGATGTGTCCAGGCTCGTGTCTTTAGTGTGAGTTTTCATATTGTATGTTCAAAGTTCAAACCAATATACTGAGTGCAAATTTTTCCTGCTTAAATGGTCTTGCAGAAGTGTCCTTTTAGCACAGATACTTAAACCAGCTTTATCTCACTCTTATTTTTTGAGGCATCAACTCTACATGTTTGGCCATTTATGCCTTTGAGAATTGCAGAAATTTGCTAATTGATAATTTTCTCCTTTAACTCATTGCATGCCAAGGAACTTCAGGTTGTTCAATAAGGTGAACCTGACAGTATAAATATTACTCTGTATATCCTATTCAATTAAAGCTTTGGGCAGCCCCTTGTCTGAAGTTTTTTTTTCTGTTTGCAGTTTTTCAATTTCACAGCAGTATACATGTGATGCTTTCTTCCAACTATACATAGTAGACTTGATTTGTCTAGCGTGTTCAGTGAGAATATGAAGTGGAGATTGTTCAACAGCAAATCAAATGTTGGTGAAATTAGATCTTGTTGGACAGAGTACTCTTCTCTGTAACTTGTGTTATATGGTATTGACAGGGATGGATATGGTTAAATTGTAAAGATCACATCTATTATCTTGACAGAGATCAACATGTCTGGGATTTTTAGAGAGGAGGGGGGATTTATCTGGTCAACCAGGTTAGATGTGTACTTTGTCGTATCTTTATTCTTCAATGAAATGTGGCTTTGCCACCTTCCTGAAAAAAGAAAATAGGAAATGGAGATGGTTTGGCATTTGCCGGTCATTGATCCTGTTTGCTGGATTATGATGGCTTGTTTTTTTCCTTTATATTTTTTTGAAAATTTTGTGATTCCTTAACATTCAGACATCCAACATAATATCAACATCAATATTGGTTCTTTTGGTGATAAAAAGGTGGAAACAATGACACTACATTGGAATCAGCACCTAGATTCAGATATCTTGAACACCTTTGATGTGATTGTTGCAAGTGACTGGTATATTTAATTGCCTCTTACAGCATCCGAATTTTTTATCCATACAAATTTCATGCTATTTCATTGTTTATTTACTTTATGATATAATAAATCATATACATATTGTTTTGATCACAAGTAATTATACAAGTGGCATATCGTATTGTACATTGCTAAAGATTATCTTTACTGTGTCTTATCTAGCCTTGTGGCACTATCTTGCGCTTCTGTTCTGTCCAAGGTTTAAAAACCAATTGGTGAGTGTGGAGTCAGCTGATACGGTGTGTTTTTTGCTCCATGTCCTGATCTCCAACTGTCATTCCTGATTCTTAGCCAGCCTGGATCTGTCAGATATGACCACTTCTCATCCTGCTAACGCTGGAGCTGCCTAGAGCACTTGTGCCTGAGCCTGATCACTAGGCATCGGTTATATATGGGGATGGTTATCTGAAAGACCATCATCCCTCTCCACCTGTGTTGCCATTACTTCTGCACAAGAGAGGAGAGGCAACAAACAGACTTAGGAGTTGCATTGCTGTTGCCATCACTGTTGCTTTTGTTGCCATCGCCATCAAGTTTGCTGCTGATGCTGCTGTCCTACTGTCATCTTTCCCTGCCTCCCTGTCTGCAGTGGTGTTGCGCAAATGGGGAGGTTGTGCAGATGGGAGCATTATGTGCAAATGAGGGGCCTGTTTAATGTGAGGGGTGCAAAGGACCTATTTAGACACATTCGTGAAAAGCCTTATATTTTCAATGAGTGAGACTGGCCGCACTGGCCTAGAACCGGCCAAACTAGGTTAGACTGTGGTTGGGATCAGTCGCAGGAATTGCTTTTGGGGCAATTGATCCTGGGCCTGTTCCAGCTCGTTAATATTCCCTTTACCCCATTTTAATTGCCGTGTTACTTTAAGAACGCAGTATTCGCGAGAGAGCTCGAATGCACCTTAGACTTATTTGAGATTGGGTTGTTTCACTAAAACTATCCTCAAAGTGATGTATCTTTTCAAATCAAAATGGTAGTTTGGATAAATATAGTAATTAGTCCATCATATTTAGAAGTAGACAAGTAGATTACAGCATGTTGTTATAGCATCTAGGACAATTAAAATATGTATGTGAGGACTTTTACTAGTGTGAGGACTATTGCTAGTGAGATGTCTGAGTTCCCCCTTACTCTAGGATTACATTAAGGATCAATATTAAGTCCTTATCTCTTTACTTTAGTTATAAATGAGGTTAAACACTAGCATGTTGACATCCCTTAATGTATGTTATTTGCAGATGATATTGTTCTAATTGATGAGAATATCAAGAGTTTGAATGATAAGTTAGAACAATGGCAGTTTGCTTTGGAATTTGAAGGCTTTAGGATTAGGCAAACTAAGTTAGAATGTATGAATGTAATTTCGTTAACATAAAGGTTGATCAGGTAGATTTAGTTACAATCAAGGGTTAGCATGCTAGAGAATTTTATGCCACTCTTTTCATAGAAGAGGATAGACCTCATCTCAAGTGGGGAGAGGAGAGGGAGTCTCCAGGCGTCTCCACCAACGATGGGAGCCAACTGCATCCCGCTGGGAGGTGGCCGTCCGTTTGGCCCAACCTCTTGTTGAGCCATATTTTTTTAAGAACATACACTAGGTTTTTTTATGAGCCCATGTGTATCTAGGCATATGTATGCATATCAAATACATGTATTGCATATAGATCTAATTCTATATATATATATATATATATATATATGCATGCATATCAAATACATGTATTGCATATAGATCTAGTTCTAATTCTTGCAAAAAATATATATACGTATGCATATACTTATGTGAGAAGCATGTAAGCACACGTAGATGTGTATGTGTATGTGTATGCAAAAAAAAAAAAAGAGAGAAAGAAAAGATGCATACAAATTTCTTTTGGTGCATGCAAGAACAAAAGATCAACAAAGAAACAAAGAAAAGGGATGACAACATACCTCAAGACAGCAGCAACAAGAAGCTCCAAACTTCCACCAACAGCAGCCTTCAAAACCCGCAACAAGAAGCCTTCAAAACCTGCAACAAGAAGCCTCTAATGGCAGCCAATCTGCAGCCAAACGAAGCCCCAACTGCAACCAAACGAAGCTCCAACAGCAGCAGCAATAACAGGGGAGAGCAGGACAGCACACGGCCGGCCCTAACAACCCATGCGGTTCCTTCTTTTAAGGAAAGAGAGATAAGGGATAGAGACAAAAGAGAGAAGGGATAAAAACAAAAAAAGAAGGGGGGGGGGGATGGAAAGCCTACTGTAGCGCATTACTGTAGCGCGCTACAGTAACCGACCCCTCCTCCGTCTCCCTATCTTTCCATCTTTATCCTAACCGGGCCCCATCTCCTCCCCTAATTTCTCCCCCTCTATCTTTATCTCTCCCTCTCTCACCCGCACGCATACTGGCCCCCTACCGGCGCCTAGTTGGCACCGGTAGGAGGTGCTACCAGGCCTCCAAGGGCTCCCTACCGGCAGACCCACTCCAGCCTATAAATAGGCCCCATCGGCACCACAAGGACCCCCCCCGGAGCCCAGCGCACAAGAAGCCCTGTTCTAGCGTGCAAGGCAGCCTCCTTGCTCCACCCGGCCTGCTCCAAGCTCCAGCCCGCGGCCTCCTCCAAGCTCCAACCTGTACAAGCAAGAAAGTAAGAAAGAAAGAAGAAGAGAAAGCCTAGTTTTTTTAGGCTTGTACTTTTATTTTGGAGAAATAAAATTCATATTTAGTTATGTATATCAATCTCTATGTGTAAAATTTTTTATTTTTAGATGGTTCTACCATATTGGTTGGATGGCCATTCAATAAAAAATTAACTTAAAAAATAGAAAATAAATAAATTAAAAATAATAGTTCTTCCATATTGGTTGGTTGGTTATTTAAATATTAAAAAAAAACAGAAAATAAAAACTTAATAGATGGTTCTTCCACATTGGTTGGTTGGCGATTTAATGATAAGTAACTTAGAAAACAAAAAAAAAACAAATAAACAAATTAATTAATGGTTCTTCCATATTGGTTGGTTGGCCATTCAATAAAATAAATTTAAAATGATAAAAAAAATAATAATAATAATAGTCCTTCCATATTGGTTGGTTGACCATTCAAAAAGATGAATAAAAAAATAGAAAATAAATAAATTAAAAATAATGGTTCTTCTATATTGGTTGGACGGCCATTAAAAAAATAAAAATAAAAAAAAATAATGAATTAATAAACATGGTTCTTCCATATTGGTTGAGTGATCCTATTAATCTTAAAAAAAAAAGGAAAAGTTGAATAAAAAGAAATTAAATAATAAAAATGGTTTTCCCATAATATTCGGTAGATCAAAAATCTATTAATCAATCAATCAAGTTAATTCAACTAATTAAATTAACAAATATGTTAATCAATTAATTAAATTAACCAATTAAGTTAATTAATTCAACTAATTAAGTTAACAAACTTAGTAGTCTAGCAATTAACTCAATCAAATCAATAAATTTGTTAATTAATCAATTAAGTTGATTTATTAAGCAATCAATCAATTAAGTTGACAAAATTTGTTAATCAATCAGTTAATTTAACTAATTAAGTTAGTTTGTTAAGTTGTTAATCAATCAACTAATGTAACAAGTTTATTAACTAATCAATCAACTAGCCAAATTAAGTTCTTAATCAATCAATTAAGTTAAGTTGTCAATCAACTAACCAATTAAATTAATAAAATATGTTAATCAATCAATCAATTAACAAATTTGTTAATTAATTTAACCAATTAAGTTAAGTTATCAATCGATTGATAAATCAACTACTTAAGTTGATTGGTTAACAAAATTTGTTAATCAATCAATTAATTTAACCAATTAATTTAAATAAGTAATCAATCAACTAATTAAATTAACAAAGTTGTTAATCTACCAAGTAATTTAATCAATTAAAACAAAACTTGTTAATTAATCAATTAACTCAACCAATTAAGTTAAATTGTTACTTAATTAATCAATTAAGTTAATAAAAATATATTAATTAATCATTCAATCAATTAAATCAACAAGAGTTGTTAATCAATTAATTAGTTCAACTAATTAAGTTAAATTGTTACTTAATCAATCAATTAGGTTAACAAAATCTGTTAATCAATTAATCAAGTTAACTAATTCAACCAATCAAGTTAACTAATTCAACAAATCAAATTAACAAATTTATTAATCAACCAATTAAATCAATTTGGCTCTTCCATATCGATTGGATAACCAATGTCTTTCTTTTCAAATAAAATAATAATAATAATAAGAAAAATCAGGTTCATTCATACTGGTTGAATGACCTAAATTTAGTGGTTCTATCCTATTGGTGGATTGACCAAAAGTTATGATTATTGATTCATCCTTATGAATAGATATAATCAGTGTCTTTTATGGTTCTGTCTTAAGTGGGGCCAGACTACGAAGTCGTGATTATCCTATTAATAGATGGACCAATAAGAATATTTCTTTGTTCATTTATATCGATACGGTAACCATTAATTAAAGTGGTTATTTTCTATTGATGGATTAATCATTAAGTTCTGGTTCATTTATGTTGGTTAAATGACCTAAAATAATGTTATGGTTCCTTTATGTTGGTTGAAGGACTATTAAGGAATATTCCTAATTATGTGGCGGCCTTCATACTTCATCAATTAAGAGTATCCTTTAAGCAGTCTATGTCTTTTCAAAATGTCTCAAATGAGAGGACATGTTGCCTAAATAATCTTCTATCTTTTTAAAGGAGAATTAAAGGAGAATTTCAAAGAATCTTCTACAAAATACTCACTCTTTTGGGAGAACTCAAGTATCCTTTAAGTATCCTCTAAAGGATATCCAAAGAATCTCTCACTAAAAAGAACAAAAAAATGACTTATATGCCTGTAATTAATCTTGCTTATTCCTGCTTTCTTCAAACTTTAATTGGATGGTTAATCAAGGGTTACCAATCTTTGATTGGTATAATTAACACTGATCGAGGTCAGTGGGGAGAGGTCAAGAACACGGATCCACAGTCGATCCAGAAGTCATTCAGACTTTGAGGTTAATCCTAAAAGTCTGTCTAATAGAAAAGAGAACATGTTTTCAAAACTTAAAACTCTTTTTTCAAATTAAGATTTCCCTAAAGATTTTCAAATCCGACAAAGATTTTTCAAAATCAAAAGATTTTAAATTGCAAAAGGGAGTCACACCTCTCAACCTTTTGCTCGCCCGCAGGGGGAATCCTGATCCTCATTTGGGACATCGGGGACGGAGCGTCTCTGTTTCCAGTGTCTCCAGTGGGGCCATTCATTTCGGCTATGTCGTGCTCCTGTTCACTGTTTGAGGTGTCTGGGGAGGGCCACCGCCAATGGTCCTTCCCCTTACAGAAAGTAGGGCTCAATGGGGGCGCTATGCGGAGGTCGTGAAGATGTAGGCTGTAGGTCAGAGGGAGTCATTGGGGAAGGTGGCCGCTATGCTGATTCCTAGAGGTGCCATGGGGGTGAGGATGCAATGGCTTCGCAGGTGTGTCCAGGTGACGAGTTGGCTTGTGAACAAGATGTTGGAGGGGTGCTTTCTAGCTATAGGGGAGTTAGAGGTTGAGGCAGTTTGGTGGGTGGATATTTGATGTGTTGCTTTGGAAGGGAGTCCCCTTAAATATACCCCTTGGAGTTTGAAAGAGGGGTTGTATCCAAACCCTCGTCTCTCTAAGGTGCATTTTCCTTTGAGTGGCCTTCCTCTTATGCTCTGTGACCGGAACGGGGTCCAAGAACTGCTCAGGCCCTTTGAAAAGCTTGGCTAGCAAGATGTTTGCCTCTGAGGGTCGGAACAACTTTTAGAGATGGAAGGGGTGATGTGGGTTGTGGGCCAAGAGGATATCCCCGAAGTCATAGAAGCACTATGGGACCAGGAGGTCTTCTTGGTCCACATCCTTGTAGCTTCTGTTGCGTCGCCACCACAGGGGATGAGGGGGATAAAGTTTTGGTTGATGCAGCTGGAGGAAGAGGATGACAGAGGGGTATGTGGTGCTCTTCAGCAGACCAATTCAAATTGGACGGGTCCCGCGCTGGATTGGCAAGGCGGGCCAATTGTTGAGTAGAATCGGGAGGAGATTTCGGGTGAGGACCAGGTCACCTCTTGTAACTTACCCGTTTTGGGTTTAAGTTTTGGACCCTTGTCGAGACCTGGCCCTGTTCATCTTCCCGACCTGGTGGCAACATCAAACAATGGTATAGGGCTGCGAGCTCTGACTCCTCTAGTTATCTTTCCAGGCATTGCTCAGGGGGGCTCTATGAAACTTGGGGAGCTTCTACAGGCCAACGGGAATGATGCTCTGAGCATCTTGGGCCAATGTCTTCGTAGCAAAAATCGGAGAGCCACTTCGATACCGATGCATGGAACAAGGGACGACTAGGCTCCTACAAGTCTACAACACATCAGTTGCTCATCGGGGACTACCCCTCGGCCCTTCCTCTGCTCGCTACCTTGCCCCCAGGTGTTATAGGTGGTCTTGCCTTGGGGAAAGGCCATGCTGCTCAAATGGGGGCCATAGACGGTGGAAAAGCCACCGCTGGAAAGCATGCTTTTGTCCATCCCTGCCCCAACCAGCTGGAGCCACTCATGCAGGTGGAATGCCCCATTCTTGCAAGGGGTGACCGCATTGAGAGTTCGCCCATCTCGTCAGCAGTGCCGAAATCTCTCGTAGAAGCCCTATGGATCGGGACTGTTGAAGGGGGAGGGGCCGTGATTCTTTATAAGGGGGGACGTGAGGAAGAGGACCAAGTCTTATCCGATGGAGGGGAGGTGGAGGGTGAACTCAATAAGGAGGAGGTGAGGGAGCTTTGTGAAGTGGTGGAGGGGATTGCAAAACAACATTTCAAGGAGTTGGCTTGTAAGCTGGGTGTTTCCTATGAGGGCCTATATAAGGAGGTTAAGAAGGATATATCTAAAATTAAAAAAGGTAGATAGTGAAGGTTGCAAGGTGGTCCAAAGGAGGAAGTCTGTTAGAAGAGAGGGTTAAGAGAGGGAGTTGCGGGAGGATGGGGGGTCAAAGGGTGTTTATGGGGGCAAGGAGGGGGAGGTGGATAATCAGTTGCTGTAATGAGGTTGGTCACCCGGAACATTAGGGGCATTGTAGTGAGGGAGAAGAGGAGTGTGATGAAGGATTTTGTGAGAAGATGTAAAGTAGATATTTTGTGTATCTAGGAGACAGTGCGAGGGCGAGGGTAATTTCATCATAAGGGAGATATGAGTAGTAGGTTGGGCAAAGGGGTGGATTCTCCGGCTATGGGGAGATCGGGTGGCATTATGATTGTCTAGAATGAGTTTGTTGTTGTTCAAATGGAGGAGTTTTAGTGGGAAAGTATGCCATTTTCCTTACTTTTCGAAATGTGCTTGATGGTTTTGAATGGGACTTTACATGGGTGTATGGGCCGTAAGACAAGAATGATAAGGAGCTGTGGATGGAGCTATTGGATATGCATCGGACTTCAGGTCATCCATGGTGCCTTGGAGGGGATTTTAACGCTGTGGTTTCTTTGGAAGAGTGGCCAAGTGATTCCACTAGTTTGGCTGAGATGGAGGATTTCCAAGACTTCATCCAGGAGGCTGCCTTGCTAGATGTTTGCATGCCTCATGTTCTGTTTACTTGGTCTAACTGTAGGGACAATCCTTCCTTGTCGCGCCTGGATATATTCTTGATTTGGCTTGATTGGGAAGATCATTTTACAGACTTAGAAGCCCTTGGTCTCTCTTGGCCGGTGTCAGACCATAAGCCATTAAGCCTATCCTTCTTTCAACCAGAAGAAGGCATAACGGCTACAATAGATTTCACTTTGAGAGGTACTGGATGAGGGAAGAGGACTTCATGCAGGTGGTATCCTTAGTGCGGGGGGCTCCATGCAAGGGCGATTCAGCCATGGCCAGACTGGTTTTGAAAATCTAGAAATTGAGCAAAGAATCATCAAAGTGGGGCGCCTGAAGTCATTTACCTGGGAAGACTGCTAGGGACAAGCATTCTTCAGCAGATTGGGGGGCTTGATGCCTTGGAGGATGTTGGGCTCCTTGATGAGGAGGAGTGGAAGCTGCAAAACAAACTGAAGGTCGAGTTTGGAGAGATTCTTATGAAGGAAGAGGTTTATTGGCACCAGATATCTAGAGAAAAGAGGATCAAGGAAGGAGACAGAAACATATTGTATTTTTAGAAAGTGGCTTCAGGAAGGTGGAGGGCTAATACTACTAGGAATATTAGAGCAGGTGATATAGTTCTTTCAGCAGATAGAGACATCAGAAAGCATGCCAGAGAATTTCATGCCAATCTTTTCACAGAAGAGGATAGACCTTGTCTAGTCCTTCAGGATGAGGTCCTTCCCAAGATTTCATTGAAGCAGAGGAGTAGAATTTCTAGGCCTTTCACTGAGGAGGAGATCAAATATGTAGTATTTGGAATGTCATGTAGCAAAGCCCCTAGTCCTGATGGTTTTCCGATGTGCTTCTGTCGAAAGTGCTGGGATATTATTACACAGGACTTACTACTAGCTTTTGGGGACTTTCAAGAAGGAGAGGCCCATCTAGGGGGAATTAATAAGACTCTGCTAGTCCTGAAGGAGGGTGTTGTAACGGTCCCACTTACAAACCTCCAGTAGGTACACGGTGCAAAAGCAAAATAATAATTTGGAATGTCGTGTAGCAGAGCCCCTAGTCCTGATGGTTTTCCGATGTGCTTCTACCGAAAGTGTTGGGATATTAGTATGTAGGACTTACTACTAGCTTTTGGGGAGTTTCAAGAAGGAGAGGCCCATCTAGGGGGAATTAACAAGACTCTACTAGTTCTGATTCCCAGGAAGGAGGGTGTTGTAATGGTCCCACTTACAAACCTCCAGTAGGTACACAATGCAAAAGCAAAATAATAAGAGACATTAATATAAAAGAGTAGTAAGCATGTGTGAGACTCCCTTTTGAT
Organism: Zantedeschia hybrid cultivar; assembly: GCA_030544215.1. Classification (NCBI taxonomy): domain Eukaryota; kingdom Viridiplantae; phylum Streptophyta; class Magnoliopsida; order Alismatales; family Araceae; genus Zantedeschia; species Zantedeschia hybrid cultivar. The sequence continues at coordinate 21,674,586 of JARZZO010000002.1, read as the reverse complement.
TAAAATCTTTTGATTTTGAAAAAATCTTCTTTGTCGGATTTGAAAATCTGTAGGGAAATCTTAATTTGAAAAGAAAATTTTAAGTTTTGAAAACATGTTCTCTTTTCTTTTAGGCAGACTTTTAGGATTAATCCTTAAAGTCTAGATGACTTCTGGATCGACTGTGGATCCGTGTTTTTGACCTCTCCCCGCTGACCTCGGTCAGTGTTAATTACACCAATCACTGATTGGTAACCTTTGATTAACCATCTAGATAAAGCTTGAAATAAACAGAGAATAAGCAGAATTTAAATGTAGCATACAAGTCATTTTTTGTTCTTTTTTTTTAAAGAGGGGTCCATGAGTATCCTTTAAAGGATACTTAAAGGATCTAAAAGTTTTCACAAAAGAGTGAGTATCTTTGAGGAAGAATCTTAAAAATTATCCTTTAAGTATCCTTTGAAAAGATGAAGGATTATTTGGATTATTTTAGGTCATTTAACCAATATAAATTAACCTGAACTTAATGATTAATCCATCAATATGAAACAACCACTTTAATTAATGGTTACCTTATCGATATAAATGAACAAATGAATATTTTTATTGGTCCATCTATCAATAGGATAATCACGACTTCGTAGCCTGGCCCCAGTTAGGACAGAACCATAGAAGGCACTGATTATACCCATTGATAAGGATAAATCAATAAATATAACCTTTGGTCACTCTACTAATAAGAGTGAACCATTGATTAAGTGGTCACTTCACCAATAAGATAGAACCACTAAGTTTAGGTCATTCAACCAGTATAAATGAACCTGATTTTTTTTTTTCTTTTTTTTTTGTTATCTGAAAAGATGGACCTTAGTTAACCAATCGGTATGGAAGGACCAAGTTGATTTAATTGGTGGAATTATTTGTTGATTTGATTTATTGATTGATTAATCAAGGATTTTAAATTGATTAGTTAAATTAATTGATTGATTTGATTTAATTGATTGATTAGATTTAATTAACTTAATTGATTTAATTAGTTGATTGATTTTAACACTTTAATTGAATTAATTGAATTGATTGGGTAATTAATTAACATGCTTTTGTTAACTTAATTTAATTGGTTGTGTAACAATTTTTGGTTGAACTCAATTGATTAATTGATTAACAAATTTTGTTAATTTAATTGATTAATTAAGTATCAATTGACTTAATTAGTTGAAATTAAATTGTTGATTTAGTTGATTAAATGATTGATTATGTATCAATTTAACTTAATTGGTTAAAATTTTGTTGGTTTGATTGATTGACTGATTGATTAAGTATTTAATTAGTTAACATTGTTGATTTAGGTGATTAACATGTTTATGATAACTTAATTGATTAATTAATAACTTAATTTGACCAGTTGACTGGTTGGTTAATAAATTTGTTACATTAGTTGACTGGTTGACAATTTAACAAATTAGCTTAACTGGTTAAGTTAACTGATTAATTAACCAATTTTATTAACTTAATTGGTTGAATGCTTAATGAATTAACTTAATTTGTTAAGTTGATTATTTAATTAACACATTTGTTAATTTGATTGATTGAGTTAGTAGGTTAAGAAGTTACTTGAATTAACAAGTTTTGTTAACCAGTAAACTTAAGTGGCTGATTAATATGATTTTTAATTTATTGATCATTTAACAGATTTTTAATTTTATTAAGTGATTAATTGATAGATTTGCTAATTAATTGATTAACAAATATTATGGAAGAATGATTAAGTTTAATTTCTGATTTTTTTTATTTTCTGTTTTATTAAATTTATGTTAGATGGTCAACCAATCAATATGGAAGAACTATTTTTGTTTTTATTATCTTCTGTTTTTCTTTATTAATCTTATTTTATCGAGTGGCCTACCAATCAATATGGTAGAGCCATTATTTTTTATTGTTTTATTATTTTCTGTTTAATTATTTTTTTAATGTATTTTATTGAATGGCCTACCAACTAATATGGTAGAACTATTAATTTTAATTTTCTAATTTTAATTTTCTAGTTTTTAATGTGTAAATGGCCAACCAACCAATATGGAAGAACCATTAATTAACTTGCGATTTTAATTTAATTTATTAAGTTAATCTATCTTCTTAATGGCCAACTAATCAATATGGAAGAACTATTAAATTTAATATATTATCTGTTTTTATATTATTTAAAATTCATTAATTCTTTGTTTCATTTAGGAAATGTTAGTTTTATTTTTATTTTTTGTTTTTATTTAAGGGTTATTAATTTCGTTACGTTTTGTTTTCTGTTTTTATTTTTTATTTTTTTATGTTTCATTAGTTTTATCATTTTCATGTTTCTTATTTTATTTAAAGTTATTAACTTTATCATTTACTATTTTTTCGTTTTTTATTCAAAAATTATTAGCCTTATTATCTTTTTAGTCCTTTTATTTTCTGTTTTTATTTAAGGACTATTAATTTCATTGTCTCTTTTCCTTTTATTTTCTGTTTTTATTTAAGGACTATTAATTTCATTGTCTCTTTTATTTTATATTTTTATTCTATCATTTTTATGTTTTATGTTTCTTATTTTATTTAAAGTTGTTATCTTTCCATTTTCTGTTTCTTTTTTATTCTTATTTTTAATTTCATGGCCAGACCAAACAATATGGCTAAATCATTAATTAAATTTTATTTATTACTTTTTTGATTTTTTTTTAATTTATGGGCGACCAACCGATATGGTAGAACCACTTATTTTAATTTTCTGATTTTTTTAATTTTAATAATTTTTTAATTTTATGGCCGACCAACCGATATGGTAGAACTGAGATTTTAAATTTCTAATTTTTTAATTTCGATGGCCGGTCAACCGATATGACAGAACTATCATTTATTATTATTATTTTTTTTTAAAAAAATTCAATGGCTGGTCAACTGATATGTCAGAACCATCATTTATTAATTTATGATTTTTTTTTATTCGATGGCTGGTCAATCGATATGACAAAACCATTATTTTAATTTATGATTTTTTTTTATTCGATGGCCGGTGAACCGATATGACAGAACCATCATTTTAATTTTTTGATTTTTTTGTTTGATGGCTGGCCAACCGATATGGCAGAACGATCGTTTATTAATTTTTTCACATTGAAATTAATCTACATGACAAACCATAATCGTAAACTTCATTTCTTTAAAAAAATAAGAATACAAGCCTAAAAATTAGGTCTCCTCTTATTTTTGTCCTTTCTCTTGCTTGCAAGCTTGCAGACGGGAGCTTGGAGGAGATTGCGGGTTGAAGCTTTTGCGCTGGGATTTCCTTGGGAACTTCTTCTTCGCACTGGGGCAGCCTTGGGGCCTCTTGGAGCTTGGAACCGGAGCAGCCTTGGGGCTCTTAGGCGCTGGGATCCGGGGGCCTTCTCTTGGTGCCATTGGGGGCCTTCTATAGGCATGGAGGGGGGCGGCTACTGTAGCGCGGTACTGTAGCTATAGTACCCGCGCTACAGTAGGATAAGGATAAGAGGGAATGGGAGTTGGTTGAGGATAAGGATGAGGAGGATAGGGATGGGAAGGGATAAAGATGAGAGGAGTTGGAGATGGAGAAGGATAGGGATGAGGAGTTGGAGCCGGTTCTCAAGGAGAGGCCGGCCTCTCCTTCTTTTCTGTTTTTTTTTGTTATTCCCCCATGCGGTTTCCTCTCTCTCTCACCCTGCAATCCCCTCTTTCTCTCTCTGCGATTCCCTCTTTCTCTCCTTGGCCGAGCCACCTATTTGCAGGTTTTGTGTTGGAGGGCCACTGTTGCTGGTTTGCAAGACTTGGAGGTTGCTTGGCTGCTACAGGTTGGAGATGGAGCCCTTGCTGTTGCAGATTTTGTTGAAGGTTGCTGTTGGAGGCTTCTATTGCAGGTTTTCTTGGGGCTTCGGGTGGCCTTGTTTGGGGGCTGCATTGAACACTCCTTGTTGCAGATTTTGAGGTATGTGCATCCCTCTTTTCCTTGTTTGTTTGTTGATCTTTTTTGCATTCATCTTAGAAATCTGCATCTCCTTTTTTGTTTCTTCATACATACACACATCTATATATGCATGTATGTTGCATAATTTTGTTGGATGCATATACACATACACATGTAGATAGGTTTGTAGTGTTTTTTTTTTTTTGTTCAACAACATGTCATGTCCATTATATAACACAAACATAAAGGGAAATAAATCAAATTGGTTATACCTTAAAATTTTATATGTACATTGGTCCCATCTTTTGTCTTCTATTCCTAAAAAACATCATTTTATCTTTTATGAGAACTCGAAATGAGATCTTAGTAGGGATCATTTACATTCTTATTGTTACCCACATATACACCACTCCATTCTCTCACATTATAAAAGAACTATTTGTTTTTATGCATTTCTATCATGCAATATAATTATTCTACACATGCGATCCATAAGACAATCTAATAATAACATGACATACATTTGTCGTAAAACTAATGTGAAACTGGAGCAGAAATATTAACAAGTATGCTTTTTTTACTTCTTTCTTTCTAAACACTTCATAGGCTATTGTATTTCATGTTTCCTTCCGTTAGTAAACATTAATAATTATTGTTAGTATATAAAATATCAAAACATTTATTGAAAGTCATCATCATAGGGCCTCAAGTTTAAGTCGTTTTTTAGTTTGTATCTTTATCAAGTCTTGAGTTCGTGGTCGACTGTCTTGTTGACGGGGTGACTCATCGTTAGACCCGAAGTGACGGTGATAACCACTTACTAGCGGTCATAGTGGTTGAATAAGCCGTTCCCTGACCAACCTCTCGGCCTCTGCCTGTCCACCCCAGTAAGTTTTTAGAAGCTTACTGGGTGAGGCGGGATAGTAGACTAAGCTGGGTCTGTAGTCTACTCCATGTCTGCTATTACAACATTCATACCCCAGCCTATGAGTGAACTCAAGTAGGACTACCATTCTCTACCTAAGTCGTGGTCTTAAAACTTAGACTCTGAAATCGTAACCAAAAGAAGGGATGTTTTGTGCCTCAACGCTATAGAGCTTTAAGGAGCTTGACCTGGGCGTTTCCCTTATCTCCAGGAGACGGATCTTGTGGGCCTATCTTGCTATTGAAGTTGTCACTTTCTTTCTTAAAAAGTGGAAACATCGTGAGAATCTTCATGCATAGAAGGCTTTCTTGCCTTCAACTCATTTCATGAGTTTTTTCACAGATTTTTTTCTTCATAGGGAGTACACTAGAGTGTTCCTCATAGTGTTCTTGTTCTTGTTCTTCTGTTCCCTTTTTGGGGTCATCATTGTCATAGGATTCTTTTCATGGTTTATTCATCATGCTAACATAATACATATATAATTTCTAAATGACATATAGAGTTTAAGGCTCCAAATCTTTCATTCTTTTCATTGCTCAAATGAGCTTAGATGGACTTGGTCCATCAATTCTTTCTTGTTTCATAAAAAAGACATTTCATGGATATTTAATGTTTAAGTATGCAAACAAGTTTTTGTGAGGGGAATTCTCCAATTAGGAGATAGCCCCATGTCTAGGTTCATGTAGGTTTCATCGTATCCTCATATTTTTTGATAACCGTAGCATGCTTTTACTAATAAAATATCATAAAATTCATAGAGAAACACTACTGGAAGCATGCATCTAATTTATGGCATGATACAACTAAACATGTTCTTTTCATGGTTTATAGCACCTTTCATAACCTCCCTTAAGTCAAAGGATAAACGGATAGAACTACCCCTTATATATCATGCTTCTACTCTCCACAATTCCCCAAAAAATTCAAAATAAAAAAGATAGGCAAGTAGAGGTATCTCCCTACCTTTTAGAAGCACAACCCATGTAGAAGAAGGCTCCTCATTTGCGTGTGGAGGAAAGCATCGTTGCAGTCCCAGAGTTGACAACAAATACCCTGCTGCAGCCTTCTTTCTTACTTTGTATCTTCCTTTTCTTGTGGCTTTTATGAATTCTTCCCCTCTTTAGAATCTCCTTACTCCCCTCTCCAAGTTTGTCTTCTATCACTCCCCCAAAAATCCTTTCTATCTTGCCCTTTTCCCTCTCTTCTTACTGTTCAGCCCTCTCTCTCTCTGACAGCTTCTCTCTCTAGCTCTCCCACAGTCTCTCTCTCTCTCTATTCTACTTATTCCCCTCTTCAATTTCTTCTTCTACCTTACCATCGAATTCCTTCTCTATCTCACTCTTTTTCTCCTTGTCTCACTGTTTTCTCTCTCTAACAGTCCCTCTCTTTCTCTCTCTAGCTTCCCCCAGCCAGCAGCCCCATCTGTAACACCCCTCCCACCCCCCGGGTAATATAGGGTGAGAGGCAGTTGGGGCAGAGGAAGCAGAGTGGCGGTGGCCTCTCTTATTGGCCCCCCATCAGCCCATTAAACCAGGCCCACTAACACCCAGTATAACAGGCCCATTAACCACCTCTTATAGGCCCATTCAACCCATTAAAATAGGTCCAATTACAGCCCTAAAACTGACCTGATAAAGACCCATTAAAGGCCCAGTTCAGCCCATTAACAACCCACTAACATTATATCTTAACGCCTATTAAGGTCTTTTAAAATTCTTCGTCTTTAGGCCCAATAAGAACCCATTAAATAAATCCAATCATAAGCCAATTTGAATTCGATTAAGACCCATTAAGGCTCAAGTTTGGACGCCCATTAACAACTACTAAATCCTCATGTTTTCAAAGCCCATTTGACTTAATAAAAAATTATGTTTAAACCCTAGATTTCTTTCTAATTGCACATGTACCCCTATTTAATTTAGTGGGTTCTTATAGTTCTCCTCAAGATTAGATGTCACTATATCCGGAGTTCTTCCCTTGTTAGGAGGATGGGAGAGGAGATGGAGCTCTAAAGGTGATGACAAGATTTGGTGGCTGATCCTTCATACTACTTTGCGGTCAATTTGGGGAGAACGCAATAGGATCTTTAAGAATGAATCTAGAAGCTCTGAGAGGCTAGCCTCTTTCATTTGTAATGTAACAAAGGAATGGGGGATGCTACTTTGCAATGTGGATCCCTTACAATCCTCTTTTTTGACCCTTTTGGTGGGTGGGGGAGTTTAAGGACACCTTCTTGGTGTGTTTTGTACAAGGAATTCTTTTGAGAAACTTTCACACTTGTACATTCCCTTTCATTAATATAATTGTGGTACTATCTACTTCTAAAAAGAAAAGTTAATCCTAAAAGTAGTAACTTCCTATACTTAGGATCTATTATTCAAGAGAATGGAGAGATCAAAGAATATCTTACACACAAAGTCAAGTCCAGTTGGCTGAAAGGAAGGAGTGCATTTGGAGTCCTTTGTGATCTATAGGTCCTCTTAAAACTCAAAAGTAAGTTTTATAGGATGGATGTAAGACCTGCTATGTTATATGGTACCGAGTGTTGCGCTATGAGAAAGGATCATGTACAAAAACTAAGATAAAGATGTTGAGGTGGATGTGCGGAAAGGCTCTAGAAGATAAAATTAAGAATGAACATATATGTAAGGATTTAGTTGTAGCTCCTATTGACACTAAGTTTAGGAAGGATACGCTATGATGGTTTGGTCATGTACAATCTTTGCCCAAGGTTGCACCGATTAGGAGGTGAGATAAAATTAAAGTGGATGAGGGTAGAAGACATCGGGGAAGACCTAAAATGAGGTGGTTAGATGTCATTTGACAGGACTTGACATTTCTATGTGGTATTGGATAGATTAAGATGGCAGGATAGGATTCATGTAGCCCAAATGATGGAATGCGGCTTTGATGATGATGCTATCTTGAATTTTGGCTCCATCGCATTGTGTTGGAATTTATGTAAACAAAGCTGATCAAGGCAATTGCCAAGGCATGGTGAGGCGATGATAAGTCCATTTTAGTTTAAAGGCCGTAATTTTACGTGGGTGTCCTGGGGTTATTTTATTAACTTCGGGCCACCTTTCAGGGTTTAATGGTGTTTTACTTTAAGTGATTTTTGGTGGGTTTTAAGAGTATTTTTGCAATTCTGGTTAAATCTTAGGGCATGAGGGCTATGTTGGTGATGTTAGGTGGATTTTAGACATTGAAGGATAGTTTTAGCTTTTTTTTTTGGATTTAGAATGTAAAGTACATTTTTTTTACCTTTTTTTTTGGATTTAGAATGTAAAGTACATTTTAATTATCTTATGCCAGGCATTAGGGTTTGAGTACAGGGTTCTTTAATCATTTTATGTTGATTCTAATGTTAAAAGGGTGCTTAGAGGGTTTGAGTGGTTTGTCATTTAGAGACATTAAGTGTTTTATTTGAGTCATGGGTATTAGGGGTATGATTTAACGTTCAGGTAAATCATTATGAGTGTTAGGTTAAACAATTAGAGTTTTTAGAGTTTGAGACCATTTTAGGGTTTATTTGCTTTATAGGATGTGGCCGGGGCAGTTTAAGGGTTCGGGCCAATATTTAATGAAGTGAGATTAGACCTTGGTCTAGCCAATGGGCTATGAAAATTTATCCAAGTATAAGATAAATGAGAAGACATTGTGGAGTTTGTGAAAAATTGGCTGTCACTGAATGATACAGCCTTAGCAGATAGCAGTTAAGGTCAGAAGAGGATCTGCATTTAAGAAAACCCGCTAGGGATTTATTAGGATTTAGGATCCTTTAGGGACCTATTCTATATGGACCTGAGAAGGATCCATTAGGGATCTGTTAATAATCCACCCACATGTTGGATGCATTAAGGATCCATAAACATCATGCATGACAAAATAACACAACACAATGGATCAAAATGAGGATCTCCTTAATTCTTGTTTCTTGTTCATTATCACATTTTTTATGCTTTTTTGGTCAATGTTTCAATTTCTTGGCACAACAAGAAGTAAGATGTTTTTCCTTGTTCCAAAATCCAGGCAATGTAACATGCTATGGACCTATGGTTGACATGTACGCTTGTTGAGGTTTGTCATTGCCTACATGTTGTAGCCTTGTCGGGGTTCATATCCTCTTGCTGGTCCTTGCACTATTTGTGAGAAGTATGTCGTTGGTTGCATCTCCCTACCTTTATTGCTTTCTTATGTACAATTGAATGACCTCTTTGTATGTTGTGAATCACTTTGTAGAACTCAGAGGGCAAACTTGTTTTTGCATGGTGCAGAGCAAGTTTGAGGTGCTAGTTAAGCGCATGTGATGTATATATAGAGACATGGTATAGGTGTTGCCTCAATATCAGGTGGATGCATGTTTGGCGATGTCCACTAACAGACTCGGGCATTTCTCCTGCAACTCTCTCCTATATCTTGCCATGATACAAACATTTTTGGGCAGATCTATTTTTCCCCCTTTCTGGCCTGATACAATGTGCTAAATGTGCACAAATGAAAGAGGATGTTCTATTTGATAGTGGTGTTATTTATGTATGTGTATATACATGAAAACTTCATAGTGCAAATTACTACAACTGAACAACTAGCTTCCTAACGTATGATTGAAGATCAAGCTTGTGAATATGTTGGAAGTACAAGAATGTGGGCTTTGGTTGATTGGTCATAACAGTTAGTTGATGAACTGGCCTTGGTTTCTTCTAACCGAAACTATAATAGCAATGATGTGATGATCGATGTTATGGTATTCATTTCTACATCCAACTTGTCCACATTCCCCCAGTGGTTTGTTCTAAAACATGGTTTGGAAGTTGGTTCATCAAGACCGAAAATTGCAGACAGCAATAGTCAATTCGTCTGTCCCTTGCCTATGCTATGGTCTATTGTGTAATCCATGTTTTCTATAACGTACACCTGGAGTTTCCATTTTATAAAATGATAAAAACTTCATAATATGGCATCCACATGGCTTGGCTATACAATTTTATGTTATTGGATATTGAGTTTGATGAGAATTTCATCCCCTTTCTTGATGTTTTTAACTGTCCGAAATTTTACAATATGCTTCTTTTGCATGCATGTAGATATTGGCACGGTTTTCATGTCTCTGGTATTCATTGTTTCATGCACTGAGCCCAAAAGTATGTTGTTGCAGTACTTTCTTCCAGGAATTCCACGAAAGCCTTGCTCTTACAGTCAGATCGTTGCTAAGACCTTCAGAGAGTTCAAAGGCCATATTTGTGAGTCCGAGGAGAGGCAACTCATTGGACAAGTTTTTACAGAAAGCCAAGAATATTGGCTTGCAGTTTGAAGTTGCTGAAAATTATGATAATGTTGTCTGGGAACGTCACCTGAAGTTTCTGAATGGTGATGATAAAACATGGCCAAATTATGACAAGGATCACTGCTACCCATTGCTGGTAACAATTACCTTCTGAATATTTTGCATGCCTCATGCTGCTGTTCTAAGTCTCTTCTGTTACGCATCTCTCCAGCTAACACTGCCAGGTAATTGCAGAGATACACTAACTTGTTTTTTTTTTTTTTTGATCTTCACTGTCAGAAATCATAGTAGTCATTGTCAAATTATACTTATGCTTTATTCCTGGTACTTTTGTGTCATTAAGATTTCTTTTTCATCACGAACCACTTTTTTTTTCTTCAATAACTCATTGAGGTCTCTTCTTTAGTATCCATTGTATTTAAATGGTTCATCCTTTGATGCGGCTTGTACAGGGAAAGCATTGATGCAATGGTAAGGTTGCTGTACTATGACCTGGAGGCCCGGGTCCAAACGTGCATACAACCTCTCTGCAGAAAAGCAAGGATAAGGGTGTATACATTTGACCGTTTTCATACCTCGCAATTGATGGGAGCCCGTGGCATGGGCTGCCCTTTTACCTGCTGATATGGCTCGTCTCTGGCTAGTACCAGAAGGCTTGTTTTATGGTTTTGCTGAGGTCGTTACTGCACCATTTAAGGTTGACCTCAGGGCACTATTATGAGTCAAAACTGTATGAGTTGAGCAAGCTGGGTGCTTCGTTCTTTATCAAGGAAGATTTGGTTTTATAGCCAGTATCTTCAAATTCATGCAAGCGGCTGAATGTGCACACACCAGCGTTCTTAATCTCAAAAGTAATTGTATAGGTTGGTTCCATCTTGCCATTGACATTTCAAGAAATAAAAAAGATCCAGAATTGGTAATAAAGCTGCCTTCCAATGATTTATTATTTGCAATGCATGTAACTTTTCCCAGTTTCAAAGGTTTACGGTTCCCCAGTGTCCCTGTGACTGGGCATCAGGTAATAGATGCCGTTTTGTTTCTTATTGAACCTTATCTGGATCTGATTGGTTTGCTGCTTAAAATTGTTAGTGTAGGACAGGGCACCGGAACTTTTGACATATAAGAAGATTCCTTCCCTCCTTTGAGTAGCAAAGAAGCGCGAGGAAGACTGTCTTGCGGGGGTTGATATTGCAGATGCCAACTTTGCCATGGTGCGTATAAGATACTGAAGTTTGAACATTAAAAATATTGAAAAATATTGTAGGGGGTTTATATTTTCTGCGCCAATGATATGATAAAACGCATCTCATCTTTAAAAAGCAACGGTGAATTAGTTGACAGCGGAGAAATCGATCTCAGAATGAGGTTTGAGCTGCCGTATCAATTGTCTGAACTCTGAAGTAGTTGCTTCGACCTCTCTTGGTCATCGATCACTGGTCGGCTCGGCCCTTTTGTGGCAGAGGGAGGCACTGATGTGCCTTTGATGGTGGGAAAAGAACCAACAAGGGATAATATAGACAATCATATTGGTTACGCAAAAGGACGAGACTGCACTGTTGCTGCTGCATTACGTTTGGTATGATGTCTTCATCAACAATTGTCTGCACCCCTGCTTCACATGTTCTGTTTTGGTGGGGCATCTTGTCTGGCCTTGGCGGTGGAAAAGAAAATATCAGAAATCTTGTCGAGGTGATATCCTGAGCTAAAGAGGAAGTGGATAAATAAAGTTTTCTGAATTTTTGGCTTCAATTTGTTTGCAGAATAGGTTATCTGGAATTACTTATCCGAATAAGGGACGTTTAGTTTTGATAGTTCTATGAGACCTACTGACATAATAGGAAGAATAAGCCGACTTATTCTAGATATGTTTAACTTTGATAGTTCAGATACGTTCCTTTCAGTCACTGCATGGACGTTAGGCATGCCCAAGTATTGGGCAAGTTCGCTTTCCAATGGTCCCTGCAACGCTTGAGATACGCCACATGACCGGTTGGTATTGTTCTACATATCTCTCAGGCTCTGTAGCTCTGCGAGCATGATAACTATGCCTATGTGAAGAGGGGCCGTTTAAAATGCGTATTTCACAAGAATCACGACCCTTATCAACCGGGAAGCTAGCTAGTTTGTTCCCTTCTGGACCTTTGGAGGGCCTCTACCCCCTTCTCCCACGGTCCACAATTGGCCAGAGCATAGGGGGGAACCACACACATTGTTTTATATAGCTGCTAAAGAGGCCAAGAATAAGAATCATAGGCAGACGTACACTGTTTGTTTGTGGGCAATTTGCAGGTGCACTGTGGGGGCCGGGATTGGGGGTATTTGGTATTTTTCTATCTCTTCATAGCAAATGAACTGTTTATCTTCATCTCCATGTAAATTGAGATATATAAAAATCTAGAAAAAGAGGTCTGAAATGTAAATTGAGATATATAAAAATCTAGAAAAAGAGGTCTGAAAAATTACATCTCATATTCGCTTACCTTTATCAAAAGAGTGATGCGCAGCCCCTCTCTCTCCCTCTCTCTGATCACATATCTAGGTGGGGTGTTGTGGGGGAGTGACTTACCGATTGGTATCCTGCGGTGCGACTGAACTAAGGAGGTTATCCGGTCCTCAATGAACTCACGGTAAATTTCTTCATCTTTTATTGTACCAAAATCCCGGGATTCTTCATTTCGTGCCTTCTACCTTTTACTTTGTTGGCAAAGAATTTCTCACATCATTCCACTGAATACGAATCAAGCATGTAGCAGGACAATGGGCATGTGGGTTGCATGTGGGGGGTAGTACGCTGTAAATGACATAAATATGTCTCCTCTGGTCCAAGTTTTAGGATCCAATGGTGAAAGGCAAGGACCTTTATTTCCCTTAACCGGAAGATCTCAGAGCCTTGTTTATGAAGGTTTACGAAGGGAAATGAGGATTTGTTTTTCAGAAAATATAAACGCCTTCTCTTCACGGGTCTCCCCGGTATTCTTTCTCTCGGATTCCCACGGTTCGTCACTTCATCTCTGAGGTGAGATCTTCTAGAAAGACTTAAAATCTTCACTTTTTCATGAAGTTAGGATGAAAAAGATCATTTCCCACATGGATATCTACTCATAATCCCACGCAAGTATAGAAAAAGATCTTGGTAAGAAGTAATACCAGCAGCTTGTTAAGTGCAAAACGCACTGTGGGCTAGTTTCATGATGATTTGGGAGTCCAAAGCATATCGTACAGAAAAGAAGAAAAAGAGAGCGGCTACCGAGTGATCCCCATGTGACCACTCCGGACCCTCCCCTACACGAATTCCACAGCAGCAAAGACCCGCTTAATTGATTCACATTAAAGCGAGCAACGAGCACCCCACCTTTTTATTTATCACCCTCCAATTTAGAAAGGAAGAACGCGTGAGGGATGGGAGTAACTAAAGCAACCGCACGCATCTCCCTAGACGGGGCTATTATTGGCCTTCAACATTTTTCTGCCATCTAGATCCGGATCCGGAATCCCCGTAATGGCATGTGATGTGCCTAACCTTGTGTCTGCTGCTCTGTGTGACATGTCACGTACACAGACCGTCACAATATAATAATAGAATCGCATCAACTTAACCAATAAAGAGAAAGAGAGAGTGGAAAATATATATATATGGAGGTAAACTAATCTAAAGGACACTATAAGTTAATTACACCAAACAATGATGGCCCCTCGGTCAGTTTCTCCCTTCTTTCAGAAGAGTAAAAAAGAGCCTTCCTTTGCCACCAGCAGGAGTACCACAAGCTTCTGAAGTGGGGGGTCTGTTTTTTTTTTTTTTCTGTTTCAGAACTTGGACCAGGCGACGTCCACCCCCGTACGGCTCCTGCACCTCTGCATGTTGGACCCCAAACCCGCCCCTCTCATCCCTCTCTCTCTCTCTCTCTCTCTCTCTCCTTGCCGGCCGTCAACACTCGGCGTGGTCTACAAGGCAAGGGAGAAGGACGGTAGTAGGATGGCGCAGGCGGTGGCGACGACGAGCAGCGCCGCATGGTGGAGCAGGGGGGCCCTCGCCCGCGTGGTGGTCGCGCCACCCGTGGCCAGGCTTGCAAGCCAAGCGTCGTTGTCCAGCATGAACCCACTTCCCGCCGTCGTCGTCCTCGGCGGGGTAGTGGCGCTACTGCTGCTGCTGCTGGCGGCAGCGGGATCTTGTGAAGATTTCAGGCTGCTGTAGAGGGCGGTAAAAGAGTCAGAACCTGGAACACACTTGCAGAGGATAAAGTTTTTGGAAATGATGCTGTCCGCTGATAAGTTTACTGCATTGCTACTTATTAAGGATGATTTGGTTCAACAGTTCACAGTAAAACAGTAAAAGATGATTTCAGCAAAGACCATCGACTGTAAAAAGAGTGCAGCTGGAAGAGGACAGAAAAGAGAAAGAGATAAGATAAGGAGGGGTGATAAAGACAAGGGGAAAAAAACCAGCTTTTTCATCCTCCAATCACCGTAACCATGGAGGCAATAAGATCGTCTTCTTACCGCATAATTAAGCACTAATATCATGATTAAATCCAGCAAAAAAGTGAGAAAACAAAAGAAAAAAACTGAGAAATCAACTTAAAGAAAGGCCGAGAAAAGAGAACACCCAGCCCAACATTGACCCATCGAGAAGCAGAAAAAGAAATCGAGGGAAGCAAAACGCAAGATGGCATTTTTGACGGGGAAACGTTAAAATGGAAAGCAAAAAAAAAAAAGGCCGACTTTGGTTCTTGGCGTGAAGAACTAATATATAAGAGAGTGGATTCTCGTTTCAAAAATTGCTCTTTTTGACCTGCCGGCGGAGGAGGGGCAGAAGGTGACGAAGTAGTCGGCGCCCGCGCAGGTGAAGGTGCTGGTGGCGTCGTCGTAGGCGTAGCTGTACGCGCGGGGGCACGCCGCCTTAAACATCTGCGAGTACGCCGACGGCTGGCAGGTGCTGGGGTTGGCGTACACCCCGCTGCAGCAGTACTCGGGGCTGCCGAACGCCTCGCAGGCGCTGCGGCACGCCCCGCCCGCTCCCGCCCGCAACTCCGCGGGGCACCGCCCGTTCAGGTCTGCCGCGCACCCCGTGGTGGCGCACGACCCCCCGCTGCCACCGCTCGCCTCCACCACCACCGGCAGGTTGTACCCGTCCACTAGGCTCACGTCGTAGAAATCCTGCCCCCCGGCGCCAGACAGAGTGAACTCCGCAAGCGTGGCCGGCGGCGCCGCCCCGGCCCCGTTGCACGCCACCTGCCCCGACCCGCAGTCGCCGGTGGCGCAGACGCCTTGGCCGGAGGAGCCGTCGAAGGCGCAGCGGGTGCGGCCCCAGAAGCGGCCGGACCACCCGGTGGGGGCCTGGAAGGAGCGGGCGCCCCCGGCGGGGAGCTCGAACCCGGTAGTGCCCAGAGACGGGGAGCCGGCGTTGGACAGCACCCCCGGCCACACCGTGTAGCCGCACCTGTTCACGAACGTGAATGTGGCGCAATGCGCCACCCCATGGGCCGACAACACCAGCACGAAGAACAAGAGCAAACCGGACCTTGTGGCAGAGAAGAACGAGGAGAAGAAGAAGAAGAGATGGCCCATCTTAGTGTTGTCTACTAGTGCAACAACTATAGGGTGGAGGGTTGGTGGGTCTTTTTCCTCTCTCTCTCTCTCCTCTTTGTTTCCAATAGTAGTGTATGTGAAAGAAATTTGATAGTGGAGGAGGGGTGATCTTGGTCACACTAATGCTGTCTGTTGTTGCAAGTGATGGTGGGAGAAGAGGAAGAGGAGGAAGAGCAGGTGCTGGTGCTGGTGGTGATGGAGGAGAGAGTGCTGCATTGAGGGGGAAGGGAGCTTGGGGAGAAGAATGTGGTGGGGGGCTACAGGGTTGGTGGCCGTGTGATGGAGGTAGCCTTGGGAGGGGTACTCGCTGGGTATGGGGGTGAGGGAGCAAGAATGGAGTTGGGGACGGCCACCCATAAATTATCTGCACGCTTTGGGGTTGGGAGGAGGGGGGAGGGGGAGGGTAATGAGTGCTCCATTGCCTCTATTTATAAGAAAATTTCACTCACTTCTTTATGCATAATTTGTTACACGCCCGGGTGGAATTTCTGCAATCAAAGCTTTTTAATGGTAATTTCCCTACGATGGCACCTGGCCAGAAGGTTACTTCTTTAGCCCTTCTACTTTTCCTTTTTCTTCTCCTGATAATGTTCCCAAAGGTTAAAAGAAGAAAAGAAGAACTCGGCTAAAACAAAAAGGGCGAAGAGATTGAGGAATAAACAGTACATTGAAGGTGCACTTTTGTGCCTTCACACTTGTTTTCTCTCATTTTTTTTTCCGTTTGAACCAGTAGATTAGTGGCAATGGGGAGAGGAATTCCTAACCAAGCTCTCATATTTGAAATTCGGTATTCCACAAGATTAAGCGTGAAGAAGGAAAAAAATACTCGCGAGAAGCACTCCGCAAGATTCGAGTCTAGGTCTCCCCGCCTTTAGCAGGAAGCGTGTCCGTTGCGCCACAGATGCCGGACACACTTTCTCTCATCTTTCTCTACCATCTGGTCACTCTAGATGATCACAATGGTCATAGTTGGATTACACATAAAAATTGAAAGGCTGTAGAAATATGTCTCATGTTCGGAAAGTCACAAGAGAAGTGTTCTCCATTTTGCCTTCCAAAACACTTTGCTGGTGTGATCCTGCGGATACATATCTAAGCCATTATAGCCTGGTAGTTATCCATATTATATATATAATTAACTATATTAAATCTAAAGTTCATTATATTTTCCAAAGATTTTATTAGAAACAGCAGCTAAAGGAATAGTTAATGTTACTCTTCAGACTTCAATAGCGTGTCGACTCCCCCCATGTTTTCCTGTTCTCTTTTACACCTCTCTCTACTCAATATATGACCGAAATATCCCATGATGAGGCACGAGTAGAAATTGGTTTGTGGTGGAAGAACAAAGGTGGGCCGCTGCGGGCCACGATAAGGAATAGGAAAAGGAGGCAGGCAAATAGAATCCGATGCCAGGTTTGGACTCGCACCTGTACTCGTTCACTTGGCTGGGGTTCTTCCAAAAAGATAACCGTATGTGAATAAGTCAACTTTTTTTTTTTTTGGAGCATTTGTTCATAAGTCAACTTGGCCGTCGGACTAGGAAGATATATGATAACATTATGATCAGCTGGGACGAGGCTAAGAAGATAAGTGATATATGCATTATTTATTTTGTTCAGTGACACAGTGGCCAGGTATATACAGATATTTACAAGCAACTAGAGCTCGAACCTGAGATGTCCTCTAGAGTTGGAGATTATTATGCACCGATCGAAAATTTCACCTAATTAAGCGAGCGTTCTAAGTCCGTCTGATTTTTTGAAAAAATAATCTCACAGACCAAAAGATAAAGATCCTAACATCACTATTTAAGCTGTATGACTAAGGACTTGTTAAGCTTCATTTGAGAGGCAAAGTAGTGAACCAACTGTCCTAAATAGATAGTTCCATGATATATGCATTATGATCAGCTGGGACGAGGCTAAGAAGATATGTGATATATGCATTATGATATGTGATATATGATCAGCTGGGAAGATGGGTGGGAGGGTTGGGGGGCCAGGGAGGCACAGTGGTTCTGTCAGACTCATGAAGCATCATTGCATATCTTACGTGTGAAGCAACTGAGCAAGAGTCGTTATGAATCATCCTAAGTTGTTATGATGCTCTTTCTTAGGTAAATAATTTAGTTGGCTTAAGTTTGTGTGTCTTGCTTGATAAAAAAAACATTCAAATTTAGGTCGTGTTTGGTATTTTTATATTTTTATTTAATTATTTTTTATGAAAATCATTGAATCTTAGAAGTCATTTATGTGGTATTTTACTTGTGTTTTGGCTTCCAACCAAAAGTTACCAGGAGTAACCTTCCAAAATTAGAGAAAAAGTGAGATTTTTACGAAAAAAATTGACTTTTGTAATAAATCAAAATTAGTTATAACCTCTCTTCCTCAACTCATTTTATGTAAGAAGTGGAAGTCAAAAATAACTTTCAAGTAGAAGTTTTGTCAAACACGCCCTTAAGCATCTTTAACATTTCCTTCTTAGGTAAGAATAATTTTGGCATGGCTTGCGACTTCTCCTTTTTTAACTTACTGACCACTTTCCAAATTTAGGACCATAATTGAGGAAGAAATTTTACAAACCGTACGATACGATGTGAGGGCGTCTTATTGCTATCTAACAATCTTCAAACAGGTAATCTGCTCACTTAAAGAGGTGAAAAGGTGGCAATGAAATTATGCTTTATTAGTTGCATAGGGATGCAAATATATTGCATTCTGTGCAGATCCAAGGTAAATTTATGATTGTATCTGTAATGTTATCGGTTTAAAAAGATTATACATTAATTATCCTATAAGATAGTAATCAGATTCTTAATGTACTGTATATATTTGGTCATAATTAGAAAGATTATATATTAATTGTCCTATAAGATAGTAATCAGATTCTTAATGTACTATATATATTTGGTCATAATTTAGACAAATGTATTGCTACTTCATCCGCTATATATATCAGTTTAGAAAGACTATCCAACCTATAGACTAACCATCAATCAAATAATTGGATTATGGGTTGCCAGTTGCATCCCTAGCTATGATACTCTTAAACATGTAGGTAATGTGCCTCCAATATATATATAAAAAAAAAGATTCTTACTAGCTATCAAGCCTTCCCCACAATTCAATAAAAATTGTACTCTTTCTAATAAATAGGAGAGTAATATTGTCTTCCTTTTGTACCGGTCAATCTCCGATTGAATGACAAAAAAAAAATTGAAAAATAAAAAATCGAACTAAATGAACAATAAAAAAATCATGTTCATTGGTTCGATTTTTAAATTTTTATATCTTTTTACGTCGTTCGATCAAAGATCGGATTATATGGCATGTAAGACATGATGAGCCCCAACCTAAAAAACTGAAAAAATTCAAAAGAAAATTGAGCTGCACCACGTGCAGCAAGTGTTACTCTTGTTGGAGACTGCTGGAGGCTCCTAAGGACGTGTTTAGAGCTTTCAATTGGAGAGCATGGGACTACATAAAAATCTAGTGTTTATCTCTCCGAATAATTAGGTTGAAAGTTAAAAAAAAAAGTTGCAAAATACTTCTATTAGAAGGTTGCACTATAACAAACCCTAAGATAACTAGACAAGCATGCAGAGAGGGTTCTCTCCATCTATGCCATCGACATCCCTTGGTACTTGGTAGCGTGTAATGTCGATAGAGTGGTACCTACATCCACCGGGCAGGTGCGATGCTTTGCACCATTAAATTTACCTTTATTTTCTATCCTTGCGAGATTAATGAACTTGGCACGAGCAAATTGTATAAATGCACCTTCTATGGCTACGAGATTGATGATGGCATAAGCTAATTATATAAAATACACATTTACTTTAGAGCAACAGATAGAAACACCCAAAGAGCAACAATAAGAAGATAACAACCAAATCATGTACTATGATCATATTAATGAGGATTATCTATGAGTTTTTTTTTTTTTTTTTTTTCTAGAACTAGTTCTATTCGCTGACTATAAACTTCGAAAACTTTTAACTTCTAGAGTACCATTTTACCTTCCATCAATAGTCAGCTAAATTGCCTCATTTAGGTCATCTTCGTCTTTGGTTCAGAGCTATTGCGACGTAGTGAAGTGGCGAAGCAAAAGAACAGTAGGGAAGAGACTGAGTAGAAAGATACTGCAGGCTGCCATGGGAATATGAGTTACCTAGGTAAGTAGCCAAGTAAGTTTCTTATATTATATCTAATATATATATGTATATCTATTTCAAAGTAAAACTATTTTATTATTATGCCTATGTAATAAGTTTTAATCATAGATGGATCAAAGAAAAGAACGTGAACCTTATAATAAAAATCTAAAGACATCTTACTAAATGAATGATGAGATGTGATGGGCAATGTTATAAATCTGGAATGGCTTTTATACATGCAAATTCTACGACAGAGTTTCATTTGCATGTGATTCTTTGAGGTACACAATAATTTTGTAAATAACAGGGTAATTAGGTTGACATTACATTTCTATCTCTTTATCTATATCAATTAATAGTTTGCTGTAAAAGTTTCATACATCTTATATTTTTGTGCTGTACGCCGTGTTTTTTGTGCGTCCCTTGTTAGCCTAAACTAGGAATGGACCTTGTACTCTCATGGTTAGTGGCCGACCTGAATGATTAGGTGGTAGAAATCGAACGTTGATTAGAGTACGTGGCCAATAAGTCCTAAATATGGGGGAATAGAGTGGGTTGCAATTAGCGGCGGATTCAGTATTCATTCAGTTTGAAATTTGTCAAATCTATTGGTCCAATACAAAGTAGTCTAGTTCAGAATTCTATTGATTCACCTTAAGATCCCACTGACTTAATTAAGGATTCCGTATGACTTAACTTAAGACCCCACTAATCCAACCATGTTTATGATCTAATATCCGAATGACCTCACTTGACAAAATTTCTGCGTCCGCCACTGATTGCAATCCCATTTATTCTTCTTGGTGTTGGCCTGATGGTGGGACAACGTCAACGTAGGCCACTGCGCAAAGGGTGAATGAGATAAGATTTCAATTTGGAACTTGGAAGGTAGAGTTCAAGCTACACAATTTTATCATGGGGATTTGATTATGGAGGTGGTGGTTGGGGCTGCTTTCTGTGTTGGTGCTTTGGTTAAACTAGTGTGAACTTTACTCCAATGGGGATACTAGGAGAAAAATTCACACAGTAGAGGCGATCAGATTAGATTGCTTCCTGAAATTAATTTTTAAGTTTTTTAGCTATTAGGGTTAATCAGTGCGAAGTGGGTGGGTGGATAAATTGGGTGGAAGTATATTTGTCCTTAGAGTAATACTTGTTGCAATGTCCCTGCGTGTGGTATTGCAGTGGGTAAATGATTTTTTTTTTTTTAATTTTTTCTAGGTCGGCGGCTCGGAGGTATCTTAACCGTCCGTACAATGCAATGCCCGATCGGATGACTTAAAGTTTTTTTTACTGTCTATTAAATCTCGATTTTTTATTTTTCAGATTTTTTTGAGTCGTTCACTCGGATATTACAATATATAGACGATTAGGACACCTCAAAACCGACCTAAAAAGTTTTTGTTTAAACAAATTCAGTTACCGACTGCAATGCCCTTGAATGTAGCACGCAAGGAGATTGCAGCAAGTATTACTCTTGCCCTCATAAGGCAATATGAGAAGAGTGGAGGCTTACCTTGAAGGACTGTTTACGAGCGTGCAGGACATTTCATAGAACATGGAATCAACTGACATCTTCTTACCCATTAGGTCGGACAATCACCTTATCAATCACCGAAAGTGCTTTATTTGGAAGAAACAGAAAACATATGTATACTTTGAAGAGCATTGTTTTACTAATATTGATTCTTGACTAGGAATGTAACTTGGACGAGTTAGACTGAATTGTGCGGTAAATTGGGCTTAACCTAAAGTCAAAATAATTCAACACAATTTTATTCTAGCTTAAATTCACTTCACCATTCAACTTAAATTCAATCTAAATCAACTCAAATTCAGCAGTGAATGGATTGGGGGTTGGTAATTGTGAGTTGGCGCTGGTTCCGGTCTCCTCCTGTGCTAGGCCGGTTTCTGATAATGGAAAGCAGCTCCTTTTGGGCAATGATACAGCACTGGTATCCCAATCTTCTAATGGATCTTCAGTATCTCTTCACCCGATTTCTTGTCATGTACAAAATAAGAAATCCCAAGAGGCAAGAAAAAGGATAATAACAATTCAGAAGAAAGTCAGGATCACAAAATTTTAAATTCAAATTCAAATTCAAATTTGAATTTTCTTAATGACTGGAGTAATGAGGAGATATTTCAAAAGGTGTCTACTTTGGGATTACAAGTTAGGTTGGGCTAGTCCTATTTGTAGACAGGGATGTAACTTGGGCGGATTGGGTTGGATATGTAGTAATTTAGGCTTAACTCAAATTCAAAATAGCGCAATCTAATTTCAGCCCGACCCAAATTCTGCCCAGAGTCAAAATTCAGCTTAAATTCAATCCAAATTTAGTAGTGAGTGGGTTTGGTTGGGTTGGGTTGAGCTAATTTTATTTGTAGAAAATTTGTTAGAAGTATTTTGCTTTTTTATTTTATTTAATGTAAAAGTTAATAGGTCAAACTGAGTTAGCCCAACCAAACCCAACTCGAATTTGACTAATGTCAACCAAATTTAACTTAACCTGGTTTAGATAATTTGGGTCGATCTAATTTATTATAACATAGGCTGGGCTGAGTTGAGCCACGGGCTGGCCGGTCCAATTGATACCCCTATTTGTAGATAATTTATTAGAAGTATTCTACTTTTGATATGAATTAATATAAAAATACTAAGTCAAACTGGGCCAATCCAATTTTAGTCTACCCAACTTAAATTTGAAAATATGAACCCATATTTAACACAACTCAATTTAGAACATTTGAGTCAATCTAATTTACTATAATATAGACCAAATTGTGTTGGACCATAGGCTGACCCGCTCAAATGACACCTCTATTCTTGATGTCAAATTTGACACAAGGTATAGAAAGATAAAGACGATACTAGATTACATTTTAAAAATTCAAGGGATGACCTGCTGGATAAGATTAGTGATGCGGCAGAATCCGATTCGGCCCATAGAAGCAGGCCCAAACCCCACTGAGCCCAACAGCGGCAGTACCAGGCCCTCCGGGAGCCTTCGGCCCGTCAGCGGCCCAGTAGCCTTCGGCCCATGAGCGACACCCACGCTCCCGGCCCAACAGGCTTCAGCCCGTCAGCGGCCCACCAGCCTGCGGCCCGGGAGCAACGCGGTAGCCTAGGGACCGGCAGGTTTCGGCCCATCAGCGGCCCAACCCCCTTCGGCCCGGCAGTCGAGTCCGGCCCACTCCGGTGGCGGATCAGACGCTAAGACGGTTTGTCAGTAAGCCTCCTTTAGTCCTATATCGGCTGCCACCGTTAACCATCCGCTACCCTCCGCTATAAGTATCCTGCTATTTGTAGCCAAGGGGGTGGTGGGAAAAACGGATGCCTTCCTAAGCTTCCGAAACCCCTTAAAGGACTTCTGTCCAAATAGCTCTTTAGCTTCTCTTTCTTGCTCCCTGAATCGAATCTTCTTCAGGAGCTAACTTGACCGTCGGAGGGGGTTCCCCAGGGCTGACGCCCGGGACTCCTGCTGACCGGTTCTTCTTCTTCTTTCCCTCCTGCAGGGGCTCGGTTCGAATCATCGCCGACCTCCCCGAGTCGGTCTCGGCCGCCGACCTCGGACTCCTCCCCCTGGTTTCGACGCCGAACGCCGGCCGCCCCACCACAGGAGACTCGGTCTCGCGCTGAAGTAGCCTCCGGACTCGCCGTCCGAAGGCGATCCCGCCAGCTGCCCTGCGTCAGGAGCCTCGGCCTCGCGCTGAAGGTGGCTCCGGACCCCCTGGTCGGAGAGCAATCCGTCCCCCCGTCCGACCGCACCGGAGCAGGAGACTCGGCCTCGCCCTGAGCCACCCCTTCGGTCTCACTGCAGGGGAGCGAGCCGTCCCCCCGTCCGATCTCGGACTTTCCAGCCTCTGCTCCGACGCTCGTCGACCACTCCGCCGAGAGAAGCTCCTGCTCGCGCCTTCGTCCGCCGAAGGAGCAGCGGCTCACTATCCAAGAAGCAGCTCCGGCGGCAGATCGCGCCCCCCGCGGGCGGATCCATTTCATCCCGAGGAGACCTCGTCTTCGCCCCGTCGCGGACCCCTGTCGGGTCCCCTCGTCACTGTTCGACCCGGACTAGCTCCGGACCCTCTTTTTTCCGGATCCCCGTTTGCGGGATCCGGTCGTGATAGATCCAGTCTACATCACGTGGCGCCGTCTGTGGGAAACCAACAAAACAAGTCATGTCTCAGCGACCTGTGACCCGACGATCCGGGCAGAGCGAAGCAGAAGCGCGGGAGGTCTCGGCACAGATGCCGCCTTCCGAAGGCGCGCCGTCTGCCCCGCCGAACCCGCCTCTGCCGACCATCCCGGAGTCCTTCGGCTCGGAAGACCGAGTGGGGGTACTCCAGCAGCAAGTGGCCACGCTGGCCGCTGCCGTCACGTCCCTAGCGCCTCTTCAGGAGATGGTGTCCGCCATCGCCCAGCGCATGGGATTGACGGGGCAGCCTCCCCAGCAGGCGCCGCTCCCCCCGCTCTACTCAGTACAAGACGCCCGGTTCCGACCGGTGCCTGCGCCAGCCTCTCTCTACGAAGCTGCGGCGGCGCGCAGCGAGCCCTCGGCATTGCCTGCCCGAGCTCCCCGCGTCGATCGCCCGACGGAGCAGGATTATGCTTCGTCGGAGTACCATCCGGCCCGCACCGGAGGGCCATCCGTCGCCACCTCGGCCGCCCCGGACCTGGACCAGCGGCTGACGGCGATGCGCAAGGAGATGCAACAGATGGTGTCCCGGCCTCACGGGGCGCCCCTCGCCAGCAGCATACTGGAGCAGACCCCGTTCACGGCGGAGCTCCTGACCACTGAGGTGCCCCCCGACTTCAAGCTGCTGAAGAAGGCCAACAACTTTGACTGGACAGAAGAGTGCCAAACGGCCTTCAATCAGCTGAAGGCCTACCTCTCCAAAGTCCCCATCCTGTCAAAGCCAATTCCCGGGGAGCCTCTGAGCTTATACCTCGCAGTCTCCGAGACGGCCCTCAGCACCGTCCTCGTCCGAGAACAAGAAGGCATTCAGAAGCCTGTTTACTACACCAGCCGAGCCCTCCAGAGAGCGGAACTCCGGTACCAAGCTCTGGAAAAGTTGGCTCTGGCCCTCGTCACGTCTGCAAGGAGGCTTCGGCCGTATTTTCTGGCCCATTCCGTGAAAGTCCTCACCAACCAGCCCTTGAGACAGATTCTTTCCCGGCCGGAGGTGTCCGGCAGGCTGGCGAAGTGGGCAATCGAGCTGGGGGAGTTCGACATCTCCTACGCCCCTCGGGTGGCAATAAAAGCCCAAGCATTGGCGGACTTCATCGCGGAACTTACCCCCGGCGCTTCCGCCACACCGCAGCCGGAGCCCGAGGTAGTCGTAGCCGACACTACTTCGGCACCTTCGCCACCGGATGAGTGGCGACTCTTTGTGGACGGCTCCGCATGCTCCACGGGCAGCGGCGCCGGATGGATCCTGGCCTCGCCCGAAGGAGTCGTCACGGAGTACGCCCTGCGCTTCTCCTTCCCAGCAACCAACAACGCCGCCGAGTACGAAGCTCTCGTATCCGGCCTTCGGCCCGCAAAGAAGCTCGGCGCCCGCAAACTGAAGGCCTTCAGCGATTCTCAGTTGATAGCCGGCCACATCTCCGGGGAGTATGAGGCTCGGGACGCAGTGATGGCGTCCTATCTCCAGGTAACTCGCAAGATTCTCAGTCAGTTCGACTCTTGTGAAATCATCAGGATCCCGAGATCCGAGAATACCAGGGCCGATGCCCTTTCCCGGCTAGCGTCAACCCAAGACGGGGGTGGAGGCCGAATGATCCTCGTCGAGGAACTCGCCGAACCCAGCCTTGGCGAAGCCGAAGCCATGCAAGTTGAAGAAGCCGAGGCCGAGACGTGGATGACCCCCCTCGTCGCTTTCCTTCTCCAAGGAGAAGTCCCGGTAGATCCGAGGGAAGCGAAGCGCATTCGACAGCGCTCGTCCCACTTCCTCCTCCTGGACGGGGTGTTGTACAAGAAATCCTTCGGCCGACCTTTGCTGCGGTGCCTCGGCCCGGCTGAGGCCGACTACGCCGTCAGAGAGGTCCACGAAGGAGTGTGCGGAGCGCACGCGGGAGGAAGAGCCCTGGCTCACAAGCTCCTAAGGCAAGGCTACTGGTGGCCGACGCTCCGAGAGGACGCTCTAGCCCTCGTTCGGCGCTGCGACCAGTGCCAGAGGTTTAGCTCCCTCATTCATCAGGCGGCCACCCTTCTGACCCCATTATCTGATCCCTGGCCTTTCGCCCAATGGGGAATCGACATCCTGGGACCTTTTCCCGTCGCCACCGGCCAAAGGAAATTCCTCATCGTGGCGGTCGATTACTTCACCAAGTGGGTCGAAGCCGAACCCCTCGCTACGATAACCGACAACAATGCTTGGAACTTCGTATGGAAGTCCATCATTTGCCGGTTCGGTATCCCTCGGGCCATCATCTCTGACAACGGGAAGCAGTTCGACAGCCGACGGTTCGGTGACAACTGCGCCAGCTTCGGCATACTCCACAAGTTCACTTCTGTAGCGCATCCTCAAGCGAACGGCCAAGCCGAAGTCACTAACCGAAGCCTCTTACAGGGATTGAAAACCCGACTCGGCGAAGCTAAGGGCCGATGGGTGGAAGAGCTGCCGAGTGTCCTATGGGCTTATCGGACGACAAGCCGAACCCTCACCGGCGAAACTCCCTTCCGCATGGCCTACGGGATAGAGGCCGTTATTCCCGTAGAAATCGGCCTCCCTTCTCCCAGAGTCATTGCCTATAATGCGGAAGACAACGGAGAGGGTCTGAAAGACCACTTGGACCTCATTGAAGAAGTCCGGGACAAAGCTCGTATCCGGCTGGCGGCTTATCAGCAACGAATGGCCAAGTACCACAACACTCGAGTAAAACCCCGGAGCTTTGAAGCGGGGAGTCTCGTGTTGAGGAACGCCCATGCTTCCAAGCCGACCGAAGCCTCGGGAAAGCTTGCCCCCAACTGGGAGGGGCCCTACCGGATCAGGGAAGTGATCAGACGAGGAGCATACCGGTTGGAGACCCTTTCGGGCCAACCCCTTCCTCGCACATGGAATGTAGAGCGCCTTCGGCGTTATTATATGTAAGTCAACTCTCCCACGGCTTTCAGCCGAAGGCTGTAAATAAGAGAGCTCATTTTCCGTTCAGAAAAACTCGTCGTAGTTTTCTCTAAGTCCGTGTAAACCGTATCGGGAGTGGCTTCGGCCATGCAAACCGTACCGGGAGCGGCATGGTTCTCTTAGAGCCCGTGAGTCCTTCGATCCGACGAATGGTTTCGGCCATGTAATCCAGATCAGGACACGGCATGGTTTTTTCTCTAAGTCCGTATAAACCGTATCGGGAGTGGCTTCGGCCATGCAAACCGTACCGGGAGCGGCATGGTTCTCTTAAAGCCAGTGAGTCCTTCGATCCGACGAATGGTTTCGGCCATGTAATCCGGATCAGGACACGGCATGGTTCTTTCTCTAAAGTCCGTGTAAACCGTATCGGGAGTGGCTTCGGCCATGCAAACCGTACCGGGAGCGGCATGGTTCTCTTAAAGCCCGTGAGTCCTTCGATCCGACGAATGGTTTCGGCCATGTAATCCGGATCAGGACACGGCATGGTTCTTTCTCTAAATCTGTGTAAACCGTATCGGGAGTGGCTTCGGCCATGCAAACCGTACCGGGAGCGGCATGGTTCTCTTAAAGCCCGTGAGTCCTTCGATCCGACGAATGGTTTCGGCCATGTAATCCGGATCAGGACACGTCATGGTTCTTTCTCTAAGTCTGTGTAAACCGTATCGGGAGTGGCTTCGGCCATGCAAACCGTACCGGGAGCGGCATGGTTCTCTTAAAGCCCGTGAGTCCTTCGATCCGACGAATGGTTTCGGCCATGTAATCCGGATCAGGACACGGCATGGTTCTTTCTCTAAGTCCGTGTAAACCGTATCGGGAGTGGCTTCGGCCATGCAAACCGTACCGGGAGCGGCATGGTTCTCTTAAAGCCCGTGAGTCCTTCGATCCGACGAATGGTTTCGGCCATGTAATCCGGATCAGGACACGGCATGGCTCTTTCTCTAAGTCCGTGTAAACCGTATCGGGAGTGGCTTCGGCCATGCAAACCGTACCGGGAGCGGCATGGTTCTCTTAAAGCCCGTGAGTCCTTCGATCCGACGAATGGTTTCGGCCATGTAATCCGGATCAGGACACGGCATGGTTTTTCTCTAAGTCTGTGTAAACCGTATCGGGAGTGGCTTCGGCCATGCAAACCGTACCGGGAGCGGCATGGTTCTCTTAAAGCCCGTGAGTCCTTCGATCCGACGAATGGTTTCGGCCATGTAATCCGGATCAGGACACGGCATGGCTCTTTCTCTAAGTCCGTGTAAACCGTATCGGGAGTGGCTTCGGCCATGCAAACCGTACCGGGAGCGGCATGGTTCTCTTAAAGCCCGTGAGTCCTTCGATCCGACGAATGGTTTCGGCCATGTAATCCGGATCAGGACACGGCATGGTTCTTTCTCTAAGTCCGTGTAAACCGTATCGGGAGTGGCTTCGGCCATGCAAACCGTACCGGGAGCGGCATGGTTCTCTTAAAGCCCGTGAGTCCTTCGATCCGACGAATGGTTTCGGCCATGTAATCCGGATCAAAGCATGGCATATCATTCTCCAGGCGATATTCTACCGACGGCCTATCCGAACCTACGACGGATCTCGGCTTCGCGGAATATGGCCAATGACTAAAGGGCCTCGGATCTCGGAAAGACCAGATCTACTCAAGTCAAACAGGAGACAGAAAGGTAATGCCAAAAACCTTCCTTCTATTTCATAAAACAAAAGGAGGTACAAAACTCAGCCTCACGCCTGGCCGAGAGCTTACAAAAGTAAAGCAAAAAGGAAACCGAGGGGAACCCTCGAATCAGTCCTCGGCGACCCTCCCCTCCTCTACTCCGACGACGTTTCGGCCGGGAGAAGGAGAGGGAGAGTCGACGATCTGCACCGCTTCAGGTGCGGCGCCTTCCACCAGGGCGTCCTCGGTATCGGCCTCCTCGGCACCGACCTCCTCAGCAGGGGCCTCTTCGGCGGGAGCCTCCTCGGCAGTTTCGACCTCATCCTCCCCGGCTGGAGGCGAGGCCCTCTCCGCCATGAGCTCCTCCCACCAAGATAAAAGCTCCCGGGCTTCCTCGCCCTTTGGCATGACTTCCCCGGTCAGATCGACGCTCGGGCAAGCCCTCTGGGCGACTGCCAGTCCGAGGTCGAAAACCGTGGAAGATGCCTCCAGCTGGGCTTGGAAGATCTCCTGGGCGTGGTCGCTCCCGGCCTTATAGTTGGCCACGGCCGACTCCGCTGCCTTTTCCCGTTCCCGCTTCAAGGCCGACACCTCCTCGGAGAGGCGGCGCTTCTCCGAAGCTCGCCGGGCCTCCCTGTCCTGGGCCTGTGCCTTGAAGGTCCGGAATTCGGACTCGACCGCCGCAAGATCGCTCTCGGCCTTCTTCTTGGCCTCGGCGGCGGCACGAGCCTCTGCTGCCCTCTCCTCCAGCTGCGTCCGCGCTCGGGTACTCGCAATCACGAGCTCCTCCACTAAGGACTCGATGCGAGGAGCCGCCGAAGTGCCTTCTCCCGAACCGACCGGACCCGCCTCGGCTTCCAGAAGCCTACGCCGGAGCAGCTCCTGACGATGCATCAGGACACGGCTCGTCATCGAAGCCTGCGGATCAAGGGCAGATGAGGGTCAGTAAAATCGGAGGAAATAGCTAAAGATGAGCTGAGACGCTTTCGGGTTGCTCACCTGAACCGTCAGACGGGCACACATCTCCGTCAGATCGGTGATGGAGTGGGCCTTCAGCTCCTCGAAGATTGAGGGGAGGGTGAGGCTGTCGAGCAAACGACGGCACGTCTGCGGGTCCTCCATGCTCTCCCCCGATGCGGGGTGCCGCCGCTCGCGCTGCGCCCACGGTTCAGCATCCCCTTCGTCGGCTCCTGCCGATACGGCAGGAGGGGAGTCACCCCTCGGCATCTCAGGAGACGCCAACCTCGCAGCCCTCCGGGCCCCGGCGCTCCTCCTGACTAGCTGAGCCTCCTCCACCTCCGCTTCGGTCTCTTCTACCCGAGCGCGCTTCGACGCTCGGCCGCCTCCTCGAGAGGCGAACTTAGTCTTTTGCTCCCTCTCGAGAGCAGCAGCGACTGCACGACCCTCGGCGGAGGCCGCGGTCCCGAGGCCCCCGCCTCTTGTCCTCGGACCCCCGGTGCCTCGATCAGGTCTGCCCCCCGCTTGCGGGGCCGGCGCCCGGCGAGAAGTGCGCTTGTCCGATAACTGGTCGAGGAGGTCATCGAGCCGGGCCATCGCTGCAGAGCGAGGGGAAAAAGTCAGAAGCAGGAATACAGTCAAGTAAAAGACTCAGAGCCGACTTACCCTCAGCCGAAACTTCGTCAGCCTCCAAAGCCGGTAGAGCTTCGGCCTGAGGAGCGGCAGTCCTTCCCCCACGGCCCCGCAGAGTCTCCCCGGGAGGAAGGTACGGAAAGACCCGCTCCGGATCACGTTTGGGGTCCGGCCAAAACCCGGCGCCTATCAACCGCTCCGCGTCGGAAAGAAGCACCGAGACGTTGTAAGGGGCCTTCACCTGAACGTGGCCCACAATAGTGCTCTGCACGGGGGACAGAACAGGAGGTCCCGAGAGTCCTGCGGCCAGCGGCACCCATTCGATGGGAAAGGGCCACACGCCCTTCTCCTTCTCCGGCAGAGAGACGAAGATGAACTTCCTCTTCCAGCCGTGGATAGACGAAGGCTTCCCCGAGAAGATCCTTCGGCCAACCCGAGGGACGAAGCAGTACCACTCGGAGTGCCCCTGCGTCTGGATCTTGAACAGATAGCGAAAGACGTTGAGGGAGGGGCGGATTTTTACATGAGCGAAGACGCTCAGGAATCCATACACGGTGCGCCAAGAGTTGGGGAAGAACTGAGAAGGGGCCAGCCCGTAGAAGCTAAGAAGATTGACAACGAAAGTGGGGAGAGGGAGACGGAAGCCCGCCTCAAAGCTATCAACATAGATGGAGAAAGACCCCGGGCGAACGGTATTTGCCCTAGTGGCGGAATCGGGCCGATGGGGGGTCGTCCAAGAAGGAAGCTGAAAGTAAGAAACTAAGTTCCTCACTTCTACGTCCGTAAGGGCGCAGCTTGCCCCCGAAGCAACATCCGGGAGGCGGCGTTCCGAGGTGGAAGCCTGGCCCAAGCCCCGAACTTCCTGGAGAGCCTCGGCCCCGGAAGCCTCGGCCTCGGGAGCCTCGGTCCCGGAAGCCTCGCTCCCGGAAGCCTCGCTCCCGGAAGCCTCGGCTCCAGAAACCTCAGTCCCAGAAGTCTCAGATCCTTCGGACCCGGAGTTTTCAGACTCCCCGGACATTGCAGAAGTGAGGGATCCCGAGGCGAGAGGATCCGACAGGGAAGATCTAGGAGGATTGGGGGGAGTGTACTCCTCGTCTGAAGGAATAATCTCACTGGAAGAACTCCGGACCATAGAGCCACGGAGGGAAGGAAGAAGGCTAAGGCTTACTCGCAGAAAGAGGGAGAGGATTTCTCCTGGACCAAGCGTTGCCTCAAGCCTCCAGGCTCCACCAGCGATGCACTCAGGAGGGCGACGAGCCTCCCACAGCAGCGGACGAAGCTCGGACGAAGCCTTCGGGAAGCTGGCCTTTCGCGGGAGAAGAAAAGAGAGCTCGGACAGTTGCAACAGGAACGTAAGAAGAGGAACAGTGCCCACGGAGGGCCTGTATTTATAGAGCCCGTTCGAAAGGCCTCCCGCCGAAACCTGCGGCCGAGATCGTCCCGCTTGTCCCTTCGCCCCTCCCGGATGACCGCCACGTGTGCCGTCCTTCGGCAATGATGACGGGCCGGCTCCGGGACTTGAAGCAAAGCGATCGGCGGCTGACAGCACTCC
Organism: Zantedeschia hybrid cultivar; assembly: GCA_030544215.1. Taxonomy (NCBI): domain Eukaryota; kingdom Viridiplantae; phylum Streptophyta; class Magnoliopsida; order Alismatales; family Araceae; genus Zantedeschia; species Zantedeschia hybrid cultivar. The sequence continues at coordinate 21,642,780 of JARZZO010000002.1, read as the reverse complement.
GACCCTTCGGCTAACCACTCGGATGCCCGCCACGTGTCCCGATCCGCGAGCGACGAAGGGAACGGCGGCAATCCGAGTGAAGCCTCGGGCAGAGGGGCGGATCGATCCGCAACCCACGGGCGGTCGGGATCAGTTTGTGTTTTCTGCGGAACAGCTGGATGCGCGACGCGTGTCCTGTGCTTCCTCGCGAAGCGAAGCGCCGTCCCGTCCATTTAATGAAGCCTGGCATGGATCAGAGGGCCCGACCCTTCGACTTCTCAGCTCTAAACCTTCGTCGACTCTCCGAGCAGGGACAAGGCAACCGCATGACCCTCGGCCGACCGAGGGTCTCCTCTTCCCAGTAGAAAGAGGACAGAACTCCAAGTAAGACATCACGTGCTGTGATTTTTTCTTTTCTGACAGTTTCAGGCTATACTCTTGCCATCTCAGAACTGAGGAAGACAAGAGTGGGGGGCTATGTGATGCGGCAGAATCCGATTCGGCCCATAGAAGCAGGCCCAAACCCCACTGAGCCCAACAGCGGCAGTACCAGGCCCTCCGGGAGCCTTCGGCCCGTCAGCGGCCCAGTAGCCTTCGGCCCATGAGCGGCACCCACGCTCCCGGCCCAACAGGCTTCAGCCCGTCAGCGGCCCACCAGCCTGCGGCCCGGGAGCAACGCGGTAGCCCAGGGACCGGCAGGTTTCGGCCCATCAGCGGCCCAACCCCCTTCGGCCCGGCAGCCGAGTCCGGCCCACTCCGGTGGCGGATCAGACGCTAAGACGGTTTGTCAGTAAGCCTCCTTTAGTCCTATATCGGCTGCCACCGTTAACCATCCGCTACCCTCCGCTATAAGTATCCTGCTATTTGTAGCCAAGGGGGTGGTGGGAAAAACGGATGCCTTCCTAAGCTTCCGAAACCCCTTAAAGGACTTCTGTCCGAATAGCTCTTTAGCTTCTCTTTCTTGCTCCCTGAATCGAATCTTCTTCAGGAGCTAACTTGACCGTCGGAGGGGGTTCCCCAGGGCTGACGCCCGGGACTCCTGCTGACCGGTTCTTCTTCTTCTTTCCCTCCTGCAGGGGCTCGGTTCGAATCATCGCCGACCTCCCCGAGTCGGTCTCGGCCGCCGACCTCGGACTCCTCCCCCTGGTCTCGACGCCGAACGCCGGCCGCCCCACCACAGGAGACTCGGTCTCACGCTGAAGTAGCCTCCGGACTCGCCGTCCGAAGGCGATCCCGCCAGCTGCCCTGCGTCAGGAGCCTCGGCCTCGCGCTGAAGGTGGCTCCGGACCCCCTGGTCGGAGAGCGATCCGTCCCCCCGTCCGACCGCACCGGAGCAGGAGACTCGGCCTCGCCCTGAGCCACCCCTTCGGTCTCACTGCAGGGGAGCGAGCCGTCCCCCCGTCCGATCTCGGACTTTCCAGCCTCTGCTCCGACGCTCGTCGACCACTCCGCCGAGAGAAGCTCCTGCTCGCGCCTTCGTCCGCCGAAGGAGCAGCGGCTCACTATCCAAGAAGCAGCTCCGGCGGCAGATCGCGCCCCCCGCGGGCGGATCCATTTCATCCCGAGGAGACCTCGTCTTCGCCCCGTCGCGGACCCCTGTCGGGTCCCTCGTCACTGTTCGACCCGGACTAGCTCCGGACCCTCTTTTTTCCGGATCCCCGTTTACGGGATCCAGTCGTGATAGATCCAGTCTACATCAATTAGTATGGGCATTTTTTGTCCTTTCACTTTTTGTGTTTCTATGTAAACCGTTCTCAGTTTTCACATTAACAAGACAATCCTGAAGACGGATTACGGTGGGAGGAATCACCGTTAAAATCTTTTGGCACTAACTGGATTCTTTTCTTGTCTAATTATGTAATGAGAAGATCTCTTCTCATCCGGAATCGGCTCAGCTGTGAGTTCTTTAAAACTTTTTTAAAAAATTATTTTTTATAACCGGAGTTTTACACGTGTGAAAAAAATATTCTTTGCACTACACTGTTTTACTTGAAACAAACAACCCTGGAAAGAAAGTCTGCTACATTGTCTCCAGAAAATTTTGCAAACTAGAATAATCACTCGCACAAATAGATTCGCCATAGTTTTGTGCGAAAAACTTTTATTAAGAAAAATTATCAAGTAAAACCAAAATTAAAAATTTCTAGTTAGTGAATGCATATATTGAATACTTTTTATTAGATATGACATATATAAATATTTGATGAGTGTACTCCTTAAAAAACTAACAGAACTTTTGAACGGGACCGGCTCTGACGCCAAAGTGGCGCGAACCACGTCGCATCGCGTGGGTTCCCGCGTCACACTGGGCTTGCGCCAGCGTGGTCGCCATGTGGGCTCTGGGCTGCTGTGGTCGGTGCGTGCACCCAATCCTTCCCATTGTCCAAACACAAATAAAGAAATCTAGAAGCATTGGATTCCTTCCCTTTCTCTTGCAACTTACTTTTGATAGTCTTATTCCACTCAATTATTAACACAAGAATAGCACGATGACAAAATATATGATATCTTTAAAACATTAAAAAAATATATGATATCTTTAAAACATTAAAAAGTCCTCCATCTTATGATTGGGGCTGAGTCTGAAAGCTAACGTAGCGCAAGAAAATGTTTACTTCCATTGCATTGGATGATGTTAACAGGGTCAAGTGGTATCTTATGTCATAGGTAGAGATGCAAATGAGTCAGATTGGATGCGGATTTAAAAGTAGGATCCATGCGGATAAAATTTATAAAAAAATATCTATAAATTTGTGCAATCAAAATAACCTATTTGTTACTCGATAAACAAGTATATTTACGAGTAATACTTGCTGTAATATCTAAGACATTATAATACAAACTCAAATTGCAATATTTCAGGACTTTGATCAGATGACGTCGTCTCATGTGTGATTTTCTTGCGTATTTGTTAAGTTATCAAATTAGAAATATTATCCATGTACTGTCCTATAAATTACTTATTAGTCAGATAATTAGATCTTAGTATATCATACGTATTGGGTCAATTTTTTCTTCTTCTATCCATTACCTTATCCACTATTCATATTAGATTAAAAAAACTATCCCTTAACTAAGCTATAAGTTAAAGATTGGTCAGAAAATCGAGCTGCGGTTACCATTTGCATTCTTCGTTACAAGTTTAATTCTCATTCTAGATGTAACCCTGTGCAGATCCAAACTAGTCATCTAATTATATACAGTAATTATCTTCAGTGTGAAGATATTTCATTTAAAGGACCGTTGTAACATTTAGACCTCTCTTTCGTAAAGAGACTTTGCAAGCGATTACCCATTTGATCAAAAGAGGTGGTTGGCATATTCTCTTTAGATTTCTAGAGTTAGCGGTTGTCATGCTTGCTGCCACGAAGGAGGTGGTGTTCAATGACGACAAAAGGTCTTTTAAAACGCAATCACTTGCGTCCGGGATAAAGTAAGAGCTTCTTTGTTTTTTTTATAAATTATTGAGATTGTGATATTTTATTAACCAAAAAATTATAATTCTTACAATAACAACACACCACTTATGACCTTGTTGACATGTCAAACACCTCACCTAAAAGCCCATTTTTGGATTTTTACAGTTCAAGGGTAGGTGAAGGATCTAATGATTGGATGATGGGGCGTCATTAAATTACATAGGTTCTCTTGTAAAACTTGTAGAACTTTATTCCAGCAACATACAGATGAAACTTACAGGGGCCGAGAATTTGTTTCCTCTTCTTCTTCTTCTTCATCAGAAAGTGGCCTTTTCATGTCAACAACTTTTTTGGTATATGCCTCGAGAAACTTTTTAAATTGTACATGTGCTCTTCTAAATAACGGGTGGAGATGTGCTCCCGTGGACACTTTAGTACTCACATGGACGTTTACCGCCAACTTGCTAATGTGAAATATGTGAACTGACTCTCACTTAGGGCTGCAACTAGTACTTCAACTTTTTGATTTTCAATTTTTTTTTGACATTTCGGAAATAGAAATGGAAACACAAAAAAGATACCTTCTCTTTCCGATTTCGAAGCGTTTCCGAATCCAAACTTTTCGATAAGTAAATGGATGCGAAAAAAAAAAAACACTTATTTTCGCCTCCGCTTTTTGATATTTATTCTGATCATATATTATTAGTTATATTTTTCTTCCGTCATAACTAACTAGTATTATCAAGGATTTGAACTTTAGTTCCAAGCTAAATAGATATACCATTAATGTTTTAGTTTGATAAATGACGGCACTTTTATAGAGGAGATAAGATCTTCACTCTTATTCTTATGTAATATGATATTGAACAATAAAGATACCATCTTAACCCAATATCGTAAATATCACATTATGAGTAGTACTTGCTGCAATGTCTTCCTCAATTACAATGGGGGCGTTGCAGTGGGTATTTTTTTAAGGTCGAGGCACCCTACCTGTCTGTATGGTGCAGTCCGATCGTGTGTCCCAATTTTTTTTTTTTAAAAAGATCAAAACCCGTTATTGGACTTGATCCATTAAAGACATTTTTCACTGTTCATTGGGATCTATTTTTAATTTTTTAGATTTTTTTGAGACGTCCGATCGGATATTGCACTATACGGAGAGGTAAGACACCTTGTGACCGACCTAAAAAAATTCATTTTTTTTTTACTTATTGCAATGCCTCCATTGCAATTGTGGGAGAGAGAGGGAAGGAGGAGAGAGGGGCATTGCAACAAGTATTACTCTCACATTATATATACCTTACATAATACTCAATGAGAAGTAATACATTACATGTGACTTACAAAAAATATCATATTGTATGTGTCTTATAGGAAATAGATACCTTTCATTTCCATTTCTGTTTCCGTTTTTATATAGAAAATAGATGCGGAAATGGGAACATATATTCCATTTTCGCTTCTGTTTCAGATGTCCTACAAGAAATGAAAACGAAAACACTCATTTATGTTTCCATCTCCGAATCATTTGCAGCCCTACTCTCTCACCGCTCTCGTATCACCATGGTTAAAGGCCGGCAATTCTTTTGTGCCCTCATGAGAAATATTAAAGAAATCCATAAGCCCGTAGTTAGTTCCTTCTCGATCCAGGTGAGCTTATCATTGCAAGGTTTCGTGGAAGATATCTTTTGTTGATCTGTTGGGTGGAATATTAGTTTTGATATGATGGAAATTTTAATGTTAATGTTTTAACGTTTACAATACTAATATTAGATTTAATACTAGAAAAATGTTAAGAAAGATAATTGGAGAAGAAAGAGAGAGTTAAAGGGGGTAAAGAAAAAGGAAAAAGGCTTGAGACTAGGATGTTGGCCTGTGGTCAAGGTTGGTGATGTATTTATATTCCAGTCTTGAAGCATCCACCTTAATCGATTGCAAATTATCGGACAAGTATTTACAGTTATAAACTGTTATTCGAACCTTGCGGGGTGTCTCTCGCAAGTGTCTTTTTAATTTCTCATGTTTAATTTAAGAATGTCGAATTTTGAATTCGGTAACTTTGGTTAAGAATCTTCCTACCCGTTACCACTAATCTACTCGTTCAAAAAAAAAAAAAACTATTATTCACATCAGAAATTGTTTGTACCTTCTATACAAAGGTACTAGGTTGTTGGCCCGTGCTCAAAGTTACTTAGCTAGTGCACTTCACTTCCATCCAAATCAATATGCATACGCATCTGCCACACAAGCTCCATGTCAGAAGCACATAGCAGCCACCAGGACCTATCCCTACAAGCTTTCCCAACCATTTTTTTTTGGTGGTCAACAAAGTCTTAAAAATTATTCTATCAAGAAACAAAAGAGAGAAGAAAAACAAATGCCCTGCCCTGCCACTCTACAGGATCACCTCATGGTCCTCATCCCAACTCACAAAAAGGGGGGGAAAGAAGAAGAAGGGTTAATGATTCTAGTATAATATTAAGTCAGCTTCATCCACAGCCATCAATGAAATGAGCTTTGGATAATGAGTAGTTTATGTATATTGGTCTGTACAAGGTGATGAGGTATATATATACATGGTTGGTGAAACTTTCTGTTTGGAGGGGGGTTGGTGTCTATTAAGCAAAGATATGAGAGATAGCCTGTCCAATGGGAATGAGACCCCAACGGAGTTGGTGGTTGGGGAGATCATAATTTAGTATCTCAGTCTTCTATCTTGTCTCCCTCTTGTCGTGTTCTTGTCCTTTTTAATCCTGTCATAACGTGTAAAGCTCATGGGGTCTGGGACTCTGGGTTCACTTTTTGCTTGGATTGAATCTAAATATGTAAGCATAGAAGATTACCATGTGATGCAGCAGGTCCCCCACTTCAGGATGTTCGCCCCCAGATGAAAATTTTGAAACATCCTTTACCCTTGCACACAGGGCCCACACCCCATAGACGTCCAATCTAAAAAAATATACTCACCCCGTTCCTCATCATTATTTTCAGAATGCTGTGTTGCACCATCTTCATCATATTGCTATTGCCTGAAGATGAAGAGTAGCTCCTTGTTGGGTTCTTTAATTTCCAAACGTCATCAACAATCACTGATCCCTGTGCATGTTCATCATAAACAAGTTTGTTATGCTTTTAACAAGCAAAACTGCAGTTAGGGAAGGGTCCTGCAGATGGAAAATATGGTTTTTGATATTAATGGTGAAAATTTATTAAATTAGATATAAAAATAATAAAGAAAATAAAGTTTAGAAGAATCAAAGAGGGTCAAGATGCATACTCGTTCTCTTCAAGACTATGGCGCCGTAATAGATGTTGCCGAATTTCCCCTAAAATATGATGGGCCAAGATTGACAATACAATGGTTTGCTCCAAATTGTGAAGCCACTTTAGATTTGTAGAATGTCAAGTGGAGACGGTCATTTTGATCTCTAGTCAAGTATACGTGGTTACTGCACTCAGAAGCACAAATGCATCCACACATCTGGGCATCTTTTACCTGCAAAAGGAACAATGCAGTAGCTTTCGTGGAAAATGTACACTTCTTTTCCACTAGATTTCCTAAACTGAGTCCTTTTCCAGAGGAATGGGTACCCACATGGCCTTCAAATCTTTAGCTAAGATCACTTGGCCCCCCACTTATGGACTACCTACTCCTAACTCTGGTAAAATACTTTAGAGATCAAAACCCAAGTGCCATTTTGGTTCCAGATCTATACATGCAGATTTGCATGTGCCGAACGATATCAGTTTCCTTATGAGGGACGTAAAGCTTCAAGTGAAGTGCCGCGCCAGCATCCCGCAAAGGAGAGAAGAGATGACATCCGACCACAACATCCCTCCGTGTAAAGGGTGATGGACAAGTGCCGATAAGGATTTCCCCTCCTTTGCCTTTTGAACTGCAACAGCTTATATGAATCGACCAGCTTCCTTGTTCCTTCCTATTGTTTTCTAGCCTCGTCCATCAAAGTTGGATCTCACATCTTCCTCATTGTAGACCCTTGGGATCTCCATGTAGTGAGTTATGACGAACACTACATGGCTTGGAAGGGTCTTTACTTAGTCTTATAAAAAGAGAACATGTGCACACCTCCTATATATCCCTCTGTGATTGGTCCTTGCACAACCAAAAGAATGAAAAGTTAACTTGCATATCCTTTTGGCGATCGGACCTACAATAGTGATTTTAGGTACTACTGTTAAAAGTGTTTAGTAGTGGTCCTTCTCTTTTATGCAGCAAATACAAATGCAGCTATAAGTTTGTGTTTTATTATAGCTATCTCATCAAGATTGGCAGCACAAGGGCACAAAGAACTTTTATTTTTTGTTTTTTGTTTGAAGATTCTGAGAATTTGTTCAAGGAAAGTGAAGCTCTAGATTGCCTACACCCAATGAAGTTAAACATTAGAGATTGTGAGGATTTGACGTAAAATAACATAAAATGTTGTAAAATATCGCATTTCTGTGAGATATAAGATATAGTGTTCTACAGTGTTTTGCGTCAAACCAAACTTTAAGTTCACAATGCAGATTACCAGTAGAACAAAATCCGCAAGTAGGGGCGACAGCAATAAATATCCTTCTCCTCTTCAAGTGGCACCCCGTTCGTAAGTCTGAAAAGCCCCCTACGGACGTCTATTCAAGGGCATCAACTGAAGAATCCAAAGCTTGTTTATGTCACATAGGTATCCCCTTCTGTTTCTCGTTGGTTTTTTACAGAGAACGGATCCCCTCAGTGCAACGACTAATGAAGTTTGGTTAATATATTAAAGTTTGGCGAGAAAGAATTTTTTCAAAAATCCGTCTATCGAATTTGGTCGGTCAGTACACTGAAGAGATCCGGTCTCTGGTTTATAACCATCCCTTTCTATCTCTGAAATCTCTTTTGTCATCACTTTTGCAGAAAGTATGCTGGTTGTGGTTGTCATTCCCAGTAGCTGCTCGGATATGCCCACTGGAGAATGCCTTTAGGAATCCAAGGAAAGTTTGAACCTTCTTCCCTGCTTCGCAGAGAATACATGTACCCTAAAAGATATGAACACGATCAAAGTTCCCCCGGAGTGCACAGAGCTGTGTCTGCAGAAAGGAACTAGAGGCTGGCATTGCTGCTTAAGGGGGGAAGATAAGGGGCCTTGCTGTCACAGCTGAACTGGACGGACGAGAAGGGCAGCACGCTTACCACCTTTTGTGTTGTTGATATATAGAAGACATAGGAAGATTAGAAAGGAGAAGAAAGTGGACATGCGAAAGAAGAAACGAGTGGGTACTTTCGATTTCTTCTAGTTGATGGAAGAGATGGAATAATCAGAATCATTTTATTCAGACAAATTGAGAGCTATCGATGTTTCTAATGTTATGACACGATCAATATAGAAGAGATGATCGATTATTCATTTATGATGAAACAATGTAGAGGTTGTCTCTAAAAATTTTGCATGGCTTTAAGGTTTATGAGTAATATTTGCTGCATGGATGTGTGTTGCAGCAACATAGGTGTGCACACAATGGATCGCATAGCCTCATGACCTGAGTCGCCTGATCGTTGTGGGGGCATGATCTCTGTCGTACAATTAATCACATGGACATTGAGTTCAGGTGGTCCCCCAATTCAACAAATTGATAGAAGGAAGGAAAAAGCATCCCAGATATCACTGTGTCCAAAGGCTGCACCAAGGGTCCTTTTGTTTTAATGTAAAATTTTATACACCATCGGTTTCAAAATTATCGATTTTAAAACAAGTGCAATTTTTTTGTTTTAGAATTAGAGGATATTTGTTTGTTTGTTTGTAAACCAAAGCAAGAAGGATATTTCAATCTTCTTGTTTTGGTTTACAGTGTATCTTTGTTATAAATCAAAACCAAAGAATTAGACTGTCAAGTGGACAGACAAGATCTAAATAAAATTTTACTTTACATTATTTTATATCATTTCAAACAACTGAAAATACCGTAAAATAAAATAATTATTTTAAATTACATTATTTTACATTAAAATACACAACAATGTTTATAACTATAATTGTGAACAATCTACCCACAGAATTTCTAGAAACCATCCACCGAGTTCTCCAATAATAAAATGCATTTGGTAAGAGGTTTTTATGGGTTTAGTTGACATGCATACCTCTCGATTTCTGAATTTGTGCCCGTTCTCCATTTCCAATAAGGATCCGTTTGATTCAAAAATGTATTTGAATGAAAAATATTCTCTAAAGAAACAAATTTATAAAAAAATCAAAATATATTTTTTATTTGATACTCATGAAAAGATTTTCAGCTACTTAAAAAAAGGCATTCAATCTCATCTACATAACATTTTTAAGTTTATGGTATAAGTACAAAATTGTACATGTTCAAATTTTAAGAATATAAATATATAATTGTAACATCATAGGTTTTAAGAGATAATTTCTAAGGATTTGTTTTTTATGCCAGCGTGCCCCCAGGTTAACAGGCTGCATTTGCCTTGCATTAACGTTCCGCAAATGGAAAACGGCAGCAAGCAGCTTATATTGGATGCCAAAATCAGGATTTGGTAAATCTGATTTTTTGTTGACTGAGATTTTTAGGGCTACCAAATAAGTAGGTATCATCGCTTCCCGAATACATTTTTCTGCTTCTTGTTTTACAAGCTACCAAACATACCCTAATTTAAATTAATTAGGAACAGTGAAAATCATAAAAATTGCTGTGTTTCAAGTTAGATGGACATGAATATTAATTTCAGGAGCTTTGCAAATTGACGCTAAGGGTCCGTTTGATTCCACGTAAAATATATTCAAATAAAAAATATTTTTTGATGAAATCAATTTATAAGGAGAAGGAAAATGTAATCTATTGTTTGGTACTTATGAAAATATTTTTTAAAAAATATTTTTATTCATTCGTTTTCTAGTAAAATATTTTTCTAAAAATAATTTTATATATTTGTTTTCTCTGAAAAAATGATTGATCAAGAGGTGAAGCCCAACCAACGCTTGAAAACGCCTGCAGGCCAATTCTTTTTTTTTTCAGATCATAACTGGAAGGAAATGAAACTCGCCCAAAATATGGTGATTTTTGAATTATATATACGAATTGATATTAGTTTGTTCCTCTATTATTTATATCCGGCAGAATTCAATTTTTTAAGATGTCGCGATCCCTACGGTACTAAAAAATTCATAGGTTAGGTGAGAAAAAGATAAAAAAATATCAGCCATCCGATTATATGATCGGATGGCCTACGCATGCTGGGCAGCACGTGTCATTTCTCACGTGCGCCACCTTCTCTCTCTCTCTCTCTCTCTTTTTCCTGTTGCGTGCTTCAGATTTCATGCCCAGTGCACCCCACTTTTTTTAGATTTTTCTTCGTTTTATTCCTTGAAAATATAGCATATTTACAAAACCCTCCTAATTCAGTTATTTACTAATAATTACTGTGAATTGATGAAAGGTCCCTAAATTACAAATAAGCCCATAAGAGTTTCCAAATAACTCCCTAAAAGGAATTTATTCGTAAGAAAGTTGTGATTATGGGAACCTATTTGTAAATAGTTGGATGAAAAGGATTAATTTATAATGTCAAAAGTTTATAGAGGTTACTGGTGCAGCAAGTAAAATTCAAAATTTAAATAACAATATATGTGACTTTTTCAGAGTGAGTTATACTTAACCGCATGTTGAACTATGATATAATTAATTTTTTTTATAGAAGTGAATTAAAAATTAAAAATTAATTTTATAAAAATTAATATCAAAACATGTAAGATACAAAGGCTTATTTCGAACTCACTGTATTTATAAGGATTAATATCTAAAAAGCCCTTGATCCAACTAAGACACTGTTGGATGTAGTAATTTTGATCTCTTATTTTGTTGTCTTACGTCTAATACCCATATATATCATGATAATAATTATTATGAAGTATAAACATGCACTGTGGACATCTTGATAAGGAAATTTCCCTGTGAATTACCATTTGTACTGCCCATATTGTTCATTATTGCGGCTCAGGAACGCTTTCTAGCCTAAATTTGCGGCATATGGTTGACGCCAGCAATCCAATCCACATCTAGTTAAGGGTACGCTGTTTTAGCTCACTAAACATTTAAGTGTAATATATACTCTTCACATCTCTCCCTCTATATAAACTCTTCACATCTCCCTCTCTCCTCTCTCTCTCTCTCTCTCTCTCTCTTTGTTTCAAACAAAAAAAAGAAAAAAAACTCTTTCTCTCTCTCAATTATTCTCCTTCTAAAATAAGTACATCATTTTTTTTTCTTGAACGAATAGTATATCTTATCTCTAATAAATAAAAAACATCAGTCATAATTTGCTTTATCGGATTGACTCGTGTCGACTCGAGCGACTCGTACCGTATCAAGATGAATCCGAATTGGTGCGACTCGATCGAGCCTATACCATTTAACTATACGGCTTGTATGAGTGGGCACGAGTTAACCCGACTCGTATCGAATCATAGAAAATACGAGTCGGTCCGACTCTTTGAGTCGACCAACCATGGTCCAAGTAAAGAAAACAAATGAACCTGCCATGTGGCGGCTATCTTTGCTGGAACTTCAAAATCTTCTCAGGTATGGAGACGGGAATTCCCAGACGAGCTGATATGCAGAGATGCAAGGACTGAACGAGTAGGTTAGCAGGTAAGAAGGCGTCTTTTGCCTTTATGTCTGTTACCCAGGAAAAGGGTTTTTTTAGTTTTTCATTCCTGAAAATTTACATATTTCAAAATTAGTTTCCATATCTTCTGTATTTTGATGTTAATGTCCATATACATGAATTTTTTAGAATTTAATATCTACCGTCTACCTCCGTTACTATAGATGGAAAAAGCTGTTGATGCCGTCAGGTAAGTTTTCCTCTAAAATGTTGCGCTCTCTCTCCCCGTGAGACTCCAGCATTTGCTTTCCCTCTAGCTCGCCTGTTTCTTAGCCGTCATTAGGGTTTGAGAACCCAAAGAGGGAGGAGGAGAAGCCAACGACGCGGTCAGATGACGGCCGGAAGTAGACGATGGTCGGAGAATGATGGCCGACTTCCCCTGTGCAAGACGATGACTAGACAAATAATTGCTAGTGCACGTGTTTTCTATATATTTTTTATTTTTTTATGATAAAAGATGATGATTTTCTCTCTCCTTAGACATCTTTTCATTAAAATAATTTGAAACTTTTGATCACGTATCTTCTCTAATTAAATCGGACCGCTGCTGTATCATCCATTGCAATGTATTACATTACCGTAAGTTTTACTCCACTGGAAATAGTCCACATAACCTACAGTTACAGAATTCTTGATAATATCCACTGGACAAGGATTGGAATTAGGCTATAGCAATGAAGGCGACCAAAAGACGAAGTTGAAGCCGGCCGGCCCCGAGAAACACCTCGGAGGAGCAGAGTTTTACTCCCTTCAGATCTGACAAAGAAGGGTCATCACTAGATCTAACTGGGCAAACCACAGTAAGAACACTATAGGCGATAAAGAGGAGCAGAGCCTGGATAAATATGTCCTTATAAGAGGCATGTGAAGTAGCACTAATCTTCAAGCTCGACCAAAGAGACCACCATTTCATGAAAAAGGCAATCTTGGACTCCAGAAGATGACGGACGGCAAGCCGCCGTCGCCAGATAAGAACCCTGATGGTAGTAGTTGACACCGGCCAGGTGACCAAACAAAGGATCGCTTTTCCATAGATTGCTAAGATAACCATCTTCCGTGACCAAATTTACAGAAGACATAAGGAAAGTAAGGTGGGTGCAGTGTAAGAAGAGAGGAATCACATAAGAGAACGACTAAACAAACATGGTAGAGGCAGCTGAGCCGAGAACCGAACCTCCAGTGTGCCTGCCCTTAATGTGTTGCTGAAGAGTACTCCTCCCACAAGGAAAAAAGACAAACCAAGCAAGCAAGCTTACCTGAGCAAAAGCCTCCCAAGAGGAAGAAGGGTGCTCGCCAGCATGGGAGATTGGCCCATGGTCAAAGTTACTTAGCTAGTACACTTCACTTCCATCCAAATCAACATGCACGTCTGCCACACAAGCTCCATGTCAGAAGAACAGAGCAGTCCCCAGGACTCTTTCCTACTAACCATTTTTCTGTGGTCAACAAAGGTCTTAGAATTATTCTGTCAAGAAACAAAAGAGAGAAGAAAAGCAAATGCCCTGCCCTGCCACTTTACAGGATCAGCTTATGGTCCTCACCCTTTCCCAACACAAACAAGGGGGAAAAGAAGCAGAGGAGTTAATGATTCTAGTATAATTAGACAGCTTTATCTACAGCCATCAATGAAATGAGCTTTGGATAATGAGAAGTTTATTTATCTTGGTGTGTACAAGGTAAGGTGAGGAGGTATATACATGGTTGGTGAAACTTTCTGTTTGGAGGGGGTGGGTGTCTATTAAGCCAAGATATGAAAGATAGCCTGTCCAATGTGCATGAGACCCCAACGAACTTGGTGGTTGGGGAGATCAAAATTTAGTATCTCAGTCTTCTATCTTGTCTCTCTCTTGTCGTGTTCTTGTGCTTTTAATCCTGTCCTAACGTGTAAAGCTCATGTATTGCTTGGATTGGATCTAAATATGTAAGCATAGAACATTGCCATGTGATGCAGTGGTTTCAGGATGTTGGCCCCCAGATGAAAATTTCGAAATATTCTTTACCCTTGCACACAGGCCCATGCCCCATAGACGTCCAATCTAAAAAAATATACTCACCCAATTCCTCATCATTATTTCGAGAATGCTGTATTGCACCACGTACCTTCATCATATTGCTGTTGCTTGAAGATGAAGAGTAGCTCCATGAATTGGGTTCGCTTGAAAATGCCATCAATAATCACTGATCACTGTGCATGTTCATCATAAACAAGTTTAACAAGCAACACTGCAGTTAGGGCAGGGTCCTGCAGATGGAAAATATGGCTTTTGTAATATGAATGGTGAAAATTTATTAAATTAAATTTAAAAATAATAAATAAAATGAAGCTGAGAAGAAGAGGGTTAAGACACAATCCTTTTCTTCAAGACTATGGCGTAATATATAGATGTTGCGGCGCGAAGTCCCCCAAAAATATAATGATCCAAGCTTGACAACGCAATGGTTTGCTGCAAATTGTGAAATCACTTTAGATTTGTAGAATGTCAAGTGGAGACGGTCATTTAGATCTCCAGTCAAGTATATATACGTGGTTAGTGCAATCAGAACCACAAATGCATCCACACATTTGGGCTTCTCCTCCTGCATGAAAAAGGAAAAATGCAGTAGCTTTCGTGGAAAATGTACTCTTCTTTTCCAGTAGATCTCCTATGTCCATGTTCTGTGAACTATTGAACTTGGAAGCAAACTGAGTCCTTTTCCGGAGGAATGGGCATGCACCCACATGGCCTTCACATCTTTAACTAAGATCACTTGGATATGGGATCAACAGTTGGCCTCCCATGCACTTATAATGGTCTCCCTACTCCTAACTCTGATAGCAACTAAATAATCAGAGATCAGAACCCAAGTGCCAACTTGGTTCCAGCCATGCAGATCATTTGCATGTGCCGGATGATACCAGTTTCCTTATGAGGGACGTACAAGTGAAGTGTCGCGCCAGCATCCGGCAAAGGAGAGAAGAGATGACATCCGGACCACAATATCCCTCCGTGTAAAGGGTGATGGACAAGTGCCGATAAGGATTTCCCCCAAGGACTTACTTGTTCCTTCCTTTTTTTCTTTTTTCTAGCCTCATCTATCAAAGTTGGATCTGACATCTTCCTCATTGTAGGCCCTTTGGTTCTCCATTTAGTGGGTAATGACCAACACTACATGGCAGTAGTTTTCATGTACTATACCTCTCGAGAGCTAGTGGAAAAGGACAGTACATTTTCTATGTATATTGATGTATGCAAGCTAGTGCATCCACACAAGGGGCCTCCTATCCCTTTGTGATTGGCCCTTACACAATCAACAGAATGAGAAGCTAGCTTGCATATATCTATGACCGAAAGGCTTTTAGCGATCGAACCTACAACAGTGATCTTAGAAGCTGCTGTTAAAGGTATTTAGCAGTGGTCCTTATCTTTTATGCAGCAAATACAAATGCAGCTATAAGTTTGTTTTATTATAGCTATCTCATCAAGTTTGGCAGCACAGGGGCACAAACAACTTTTATTTTTTGTTTTTTTTTGGAAGGTTCCGATATTTTGCTCGAAAAAAGTGAAGCTGTAGATTGCCTACACCCAACGAAGTTAAACATTAGAGATTAATTGTGACCGAAGATTTGATGCAAAATATCATAAGGTATTGTAAAAAATATCATATTCCTGTAAGATACAAGATACAGTGTCTTACAGTATTTTGTGTCAAACCAAACTTCTCGTTTACAATTAATATTGCAGATTACTAGTAGAACAAAATCCACAAGTAGGGTTTACAGCAATACATATCCTTGGTCCGTTCCTCTTCAACTGGCAACCCGTACGTAACTCTGAAAAGCCCCCAACTGCAACCACTATCCCTGGATGGACGTCCATTAAAGGGCATCGATTAAAGACCCCAAAGCTTGGTTATGTCACAAAGGTGTACATCCCCTTCCGTTTCTTGTTGGTTCTTTGGTAAGCAACCCTTTCGATCTTTGAACTCTCTTTTGTGACTTTTGCAGAAAGTATATTGGTTGTCATTCCCACTGGCTGCCCGGATATGCCCGCTGAAGAGTGCCATCAGGAATCTAAGGAAAGTGTGAACCTTCTTCCCTGCTTCGCCTAGAATACACATGCAACCTAAAGTGTACGAACACGGTCAAAGTTCTCGGGGATGCACCTAGTCCGTAGTGGATGCAGAAATTTTGTCAAGTAAAATCACTCGGATATTAAGTCATAAATATGACTAAGTCAGTGAGGTCTTGGGTTAAAGCTGTACGGGGTATTTTTAAGTTGAACCAGTAGAATTCTGAACTAAGTTAGTAGGATCTCGAACTAGACTGTATTAAACTAGACTAGTGGATGTGGCAAAATCAAGTGAGGTCCTAAAATTTTACTGAATTAATACTAGATCCGCCACTGCACATAAATGTGTGTGGATGAGAAAGGAACTTGAGGCTGGCATTGCCGCTTAAGGGAGAAGATAAAGGGCCTAGCTGTCACTGAACTGGACGGACGAGAAGGGTAGCACGCGTACCACCTTTTTGTGTTGTTGATAGAAGAAATAGGAAATTTAGAAAGGAGACGAAAGTGGACATGGGAAAGATAAGAAACGAGTCGATACTTTTGATTTCTTCTAGTTGATGGAAGATATAGAATATATAATCAGAGTCATGTTATTCGGACAAAATGAGAGCTAATGTTTCGAATGTTATGACACGATCAATATAAAAGTGATGATTATTCATTGATGATTAAACAATGTAGAGGTTGTCTCTAAAAAATTTGCGTGCAAATTTGGCATAGTGTGATGGGGCAAAATCCGATTCGGCCCATTAAGCAGCCCAATACCAACAGTCCAACGGCAGCAGTTCAACAATAGCGGCCCACTGGCAGCCTTCGGCCCATCAGCGGCCCTCAGCCCAATTGGCTTCGGCCCAGCTAGCGGCCTACAGCCTAGTTGGCTTCGGCCCATCAGCGGCCCTCAGCCCAATTGACTTCGGCCCAGCTAGCGGCCTACAGCCCAGTTGGCTTTAGCCCACTAAGCGGCATTCGGCCCAACAACGGCCCCCAACTTTCGGCCCAGTAGCCGTATCCGGCCCTCTTCGGTGGGGGAGTTAGGTGCTATGGCGGTTTACCAGTAAACCAAAACATAGTCCTATATCGGCTGCCACTACCAAGTAACCTCTATCATCCGTTATAAATACACGGCTATTTATTACCAAAGGTATGTCTTCTGGACCAAGGACAACAGTCCAAAAGTATTAAAGCTACCTCTTTTTCCTTCCCTTCTGAATCGAATCTTCTTCAGAAGCTGACTTAGCCGTCGGAGGGGGTTCTCTTGGGCCGAAGCCCGAGACCCCTACTGACTGGTTCTTCTTCTTCTCACATGGGCTTCGGTTTGAATCTTCGCCGACCTCCCTGAGTCGGCCTCGGCCACCGACTTCGGTCTTCTTCCTCCGGTCTCGGCGTCGCCCTTCGCCGGTCGGGATCCCTTTGACTCTGCGAAGTCCGCTTCGCCCTTGGCCTCGCTCTTCGCCGCGTGGATCCTCCTCAGCCGAAGGAGTCTCGGCTTAGCTCCTGGCACGTCTTCGCCCGGGTGCATCTCGGCCATGAAGCCTCGGCCCCGCGCTTCGCCCTCGCCTCGGTCCGGATCCCCATCGATCTTCTTCTTCGATCTTCTGTCTCGGATTCTAGTCTCGGAATCCAATCGTGATAGCTTCGGCTACATTACGTGGCGCCGTCTGTGGGAAACCAACAAGAAGTCATGTCTCATCGTCCGGTGACCAGACGATCTGGACAAGACGAGGCGGAGACGCGGGCGACTCCTGCGCAGGCACTCCATTCCGAAGGTGCTCCGTCCGTTCTTCCACAAGGTTCTGCCCTTCCTGTTATACCAGAGTCCATCGCTCCTAGAGATGACCAGGTGGAAAAGCTTCAACAGCAAGTGGCGACGCTGGCCGCCACTGTCACCTCCTTGGCGCCCTTGCGAGATATGGTGTCTGCCATTGCCAAGTATATGGGATTACTGGGTCAGCCCCCGCAACAGGTATCACCTCCTCCATTCTGTCCTGCTCAAGCTACGAGGCTACTACCGACACCCTCGCGGGCATCCCACGATGAAGCGGTGTCAGCACGCAGCGAGCCACTCGGGCCACAGGGCCAAATTCCTCGCGCTAGTTATATTCTAACGGAGCCAAACTATGCTTCATCTGGATTTCATCCTACTAAAACCGAAGGACGTTCGGTCACCACTTCAACTACTCCGGATATGGATCGACGACTGATAGAAATGAGGAAGAAAATGCAGCAAATGGTATCTCGACCCTATGGAGCGCCCCTCGCAAGAACCATTTTGGAGCAGACTCCTTTCTCTCCAGAACTTCTGGCCATCGAGGTACCTCCCAACTTTAAATTGCCGAAAGGCCCTCTTTATGATGGAATGACAGATCCGGTCTGCCACTTCCAGAAATTTAATTCCTACCTCTCCGTCCGGGGAGTTTCCGAGGCAGTCCGCTGCCGTCTCTTCCCTCTCACCCTTGAAAAAACAGCCTTAACTTAGTTCAAAACGTTGGCCCCCAATTCCATCCATTCTCTAGTATAGCTGGGCCAACTTTTCATCGACCAATTCTACGATGTCACTTGGCAATGTAAAACCTCAGCCAGTCTACTAGCCATTCGGCAAGGACCTACCGAGACCCTTCAGGAATATTTCACCAAGTTTCGGGCCGAAGCCGCCTAAATTCCGAACCTGGACAGTTCGATCGCGGTCTCGGCCTTGATCAGTGGATGTACGGACGAAGGGCTTCTCAGCTCTATTGGGAAACGCCATCCCCTCACCTTCCAGGACCTAGTAGTTCGGGTCCATAAATACATCAATCGGGAAGCCTTGATGATGTCCAAAGGCAAAGGTACTGCCGAGGCAGCATCGGCAGCTACCCCTTCGGCAGTTCGTTCTCGTCCAGAAAATAAGGAACCCTCTCGCAAGCGATACCGGAGGGAAGAATGGGATCGAGATAAGCGTCGGGACCCGCAGTCACGATATCTGCCACTACCTACTCCACCCTCCCAGATGCTCATGGAAGTAAAAGGTATGCTTCGCCAACCCGAGCGTATCAAAACTGATCCTCGCCGAAGGGACCCCAATAAATACTGCGAGTATCATCGGGAAACTGGCCATTCAACTGACGAATGCCGGCACCTTCGGGAGGAGATCGATCGCCTCATTCGGGAAGGCCGGTTACCGCAGTATCGGCGAGAGCATCCTCAACAGCGACAGAACCGGGACGTCCCTGAAGCAGGTAGGCAACGACAACTCCCGGATAAAGAAGCCCCACCTCAGCCGAAGGTCACTTCGGCCCCGGCAGAAGCATCACACCAACGACCCAGTGCCGGATCGATTATGATGATATCCGGAGGATCGGGAGAAGGGGCAAAGCGTCGTCGAGCCGATGTTGCTGGAGAAATAGCAGCAATCGATACCGAGCCGAAGCGATTCCATCAAGAAGATATCGTCTTCGGCCAGGAGGACCTGTCCGACGTTCAGTTCCCTCACGACGACGCCCTTGTTGTAAACGCTGTAATGAAAAGTTACGATGTTCATCGTATCTTTGTAGATAATGGAAGTGCCCCAAATGTACTTTTTTATGATTGTTTTGTAAAAATGGGTTTGAATGAGGCTGATATGAAGCCTCACCGGGAGCCTCTATTTGGCTTTAATGGTTCACCATGCCGAGTAGAAGGTATCGTCCGGCTACCTGTAACTTTAGGTACAGCTCCTCGGCAATTAACCGTTGAAACGGATTTTGCCGTCGTAAAACTCGATTCGGCCTACAACGCTATCTTTGGCCGAAGGCTGATCGGAGGAATTGGTGTTGTACCTTTGTCTTTCCATCAAAAGCTAAAATTCCGCACCGGCTATGGAATCGGCGAAGCTAAGGGAAATCAGGAAGCTGCTCGGCAATGTTATATGATTTCAGTCAAAGGGAAGGCTGCGGCCGAATCCCTTTCAATCGAATCTTCGGCCGAAGCATCCCCAGGAGAGGAACTTACAACTGTTCCAGTTCCGGGAGGAGAAGGCCGAACATTAATGATAGGTTCCGGCCTCGAGAAGACTGAAGCCGAGAGACTTAATGAATTCTTGAAAGAAAATCTTGATGTCTTCGCCTAGTCATCTTCGGACATGACCGGAGTCGACCCGGAGGTGGCGGAGCATCGACTACACATCAATCCAAACCAGCCTCCGGTCAAGCAGAAGCGGCGTACCTTCAATCAAGAAAGGAAGATGGCCATCTAGGCTGAAGTACAAAAGGGGTTAAATGCGGGACATCTCCGAGAAGTGCATCACCCCGAATGGATTGCTAATGTAGTAATGGTGCCCAAAAAGGACGGCAAATGGCGAATGTGTGTGGACTTCACTAATCTTAATAAGGCTTGTCCAATGGACAGTTTCCCGCTGCCTCGGATAGACCAGATAGTGGACGCCACATCCGGCCATGAATTGCTCAGCTTCCTCGACGCCTATTCAGGCTATCACCAAATCCGAATGCATCCGGACGACGAGGACAAGACAAGCTTTACAACGGACCTCGACTTATACTGTTATACCCGGATGCCAATCGGCCTAAAGAATGCTGGAGCAACTTATCAACGTTTCGTCAACAAGATGTTCGCTCCACAGCTCGGCCATAATATGGAAGTTTACATCGACGACATGCTGGTGAAAAGCCATATTGCTATGGACCATCTGGCCGATTTGGCTAAGACATTCTCCACCTTGCGCAGGTATAAAATGAAACTGAATCCTGCCAAGTGTGCCTTCGGCGTGGCATCCGGGAAGTTTCTCGGCTACATGGTCACCCGCAGAGGAGTAGAAGCAAATCCTGCAAAGGTTGCGGTTATTATCCAGATGCGCCCTCCGGCCAACGTCCGAGAGGTTCAGAAGCTAAGCGGAAAGATTGCCGCATTAAGCCGCTTCATGTCAAGAGCGGCGGATCATTGTTTTCCCTTCTTCAAACTGCTAAAGAAGACTAGCAACTTCTCCTGGACGGATGAGTGTCAATCGGCCTTCGATCAAATGAAAGCTTATCTCTCCAATGTTCCTGTATTGTCTAAACCAGTCCGAGGAGAGCAGTTGTTCGTTTATCTTGCCGCATCTGAAGCAGCTATCAGTGCCGTATTCGTCCGGGAAGAAGATGGCATACAGAAGCCAGTTTATTATATAAGCCGAGCACTCCACGGAGCAGAGTCTCGGTATCCAGTCATAGAAAAGTTGGCCTTAGCCCTCGTCGCTTCCGCGAGGAGGCTCCGGCCCTATTTCCTCGCACATTCAATAAAGGTCTTGACAAATCAACCTTTGAAGCAAGTCCAATCTCGGCCAGAAGTGTCCGGGACGCTAGCTAAATGGGTGATCGAATTAGGAGAGTTCGACATCTCTTATGGGCCTCGGACCGCAATAAAAGCTCAAGCTTTGGCCGACTTTATCGCCGAGCTCACTCCCGAAGCATCCTCGGCCCCTCAGCCGGAAGTCGTAACTACTCTTGAAGCCGAATCCTCTTCGGCTCCTTTGTCCTCGGCGGATGAATGGCAGCTATATGTTGATGGGTCCGCATGCTCTTCGGGTAGTGGCGCCGGATGGATCCTGGCATCTCCCGAAGGGGTCATCACGGAGTATGCGCTTCGCTTCTCCTTCCCGGCTACCAATAACGCTGCCGAGTATGAAGCCCTTATATCAGGACTTCAGGTTGCCAGAAGGCTCGGCGCACAAAGGATAAGGGCGTTCAGCGATTCTCAGCTCATCGCCAATCAAATCACCGGAGAATACGAGGCCCGGGACGCATTAATGACGTCCTATGTAAGGACTGAGGTTCCGGGTTCAGTGTTCGTGTCGGTTTCGGGTCGGAATCCCCTGGTTTGGACCTTGAGGGGTCTTGAGAATTATCCTTTAATGACGTCGACCCTGCACGACGCCTTTCAAAAAGCGTCTTGCTAGGTGGACGCCATTTAAGGTCTTTAGCTGTTGTGCCACGTGGGCGCCACGTGGACGGGTTTCGGGCCGCGAGAGTACTGCCCCTGACTTGTCGTCTGATAGGCGTCTGTGATGGATGACGCTATTCAGACTGCGACCATGAGATGCTAGTGTACGGTGCCGGTCTTGTCGTCTGAACGGCGTCGGTAGTGGTGGACGCGTTTCAGAGCTTCTGTCAGTACGGCCCGTCTTGTCATCTGATAGGCGTCTGGATAGGTCGACGCGTTTTACCATTGTTTGGATTGACCCCGCGAGCCTTCCTTTCTTTCCCTCATTTCTCACCCTCTCACTCTCTCTCCTCCCCCTCTCCGCCTCCTCCGACCCCTTTCTTCCCCTTTCCCTTCCTCTTCTTCCTCTTCCACCACTCCAACGCCCCTCTACCTCTCACCACTACCACCACCACTTCCTTCGCGGCGTTCCATTCTCCGGACGGCGGCCGACGTCCCGACGGAGTGGCGACGTCCTCGGGGGTACCGGCGGCGGCCTGCGGTGTGGCGGTTCGGCGGCACGGAGCCAGGAGTAGTTCAAGAACCGGTAGGGGGACGAACCTTGCGTAGATTGCACTCGTTTCATCCGTAGTTTCCATGTGATGCATGATGTGTTTGAGGGTAGAACAAGCATGTTAGGGGCTCATCTTGATGGGAATGAGGGTTTCTATGAATGTGGATTTATGATGGTTTGGCTTGCCCCTCTTTCTCCTCTGTTTTTGGGCGATTTTGGGGTTTTTGGGGGTGAAAAGGGAGCCTTCGGGCAGGAGACAGGACCTGGTTTCTGGCGCTAAAAGACGTCGTGCATGGACGACGCCTTTTAGAAGGGCGTCGGGCCATCATGACGCCTTTAGGCAGAAATCGTTCTACTCAGGCTCTGTCAGTTCGGGGATTCTGGCGCTAAAAGACGTCATGCTTGGATGTCGCGATTTGGAATAGCGTCGGGCCACCATGACGCCTTTTAGGCAGAAATCCCCCGATTAAGGTTTTCTGCTAATTCCGAATTTCTGTGTGAGTGGCGTCTGAGGATGTCGACGCCTTTTATAAGGCGGCTTCCTAGGACGACGCGTTTTTAGAGGAATCAACCGTGGCCTGTCCCTATTTCTGTCACCGATAGGCGACGAGGTATGGCGACGCGTTTTATAAGGCGGCTACCTGTGACGACGCCTTTTAGGCCATACTATGAGGCCGGGATTTCATGAACCAGTTTAGGGTGCTTGAATGGCGCCGGCCTTGGGTGACGCGATTCAAGACAGAAACACACTAATCCATGCCAGTAAAATGTGTTTACACTGCTAGATAGTTAGTTAAATGCATGCTTTTAGTACACTCGATGATGATGAACTCTTCGTGACCGGATGGCACTGCGTTGTATGTCGTGCGACCGTGGACTTCTTACGTGACCGGATCGCACCGTGCCGTGTTTTGTGTTACTGTGGACCTAGAGTGATAGTTGTAGCGTTTGACACCCTGTGTCGGTGCGGTATGGACACAGCGCTGACGGTAGCAGTGGCGGGGTGACGCCTAGTGAGAGAGGGTCATCTGGTGAACCCCGGGGTTAGCTAGCTTGTACCGGTGTCGGAGTGGTACCTTTGGAGTGTCACTCGTATTGGGGGAAGGAGTAACCATCTGAGCCAATTGGGCCGGAGTAGCCAGCGTGCTATCCGAGGGGTTACTGTTTGGTCTCAGCGGGTCGGTGTTTGCTGGGGGAAGGAGTAACCGCCGAGGTAGCCAGCGTGCTATCCGAGGGGTTACCGTTTGGTCTTAGCGGGTCGGTGTTTCCCACTTTCGGAGACGTGGTTGACGCGTTTTGCCGAGACGCGAGTTGTAGGTTCCTTGGTAGAATGATTTCTGAGATATGCATGTTATATTCCGAATGCATGTGTTTTATAGAGAGAATTAGGAGTAATGTGTTACAACTTTACTTATCTTGTTCACTTGTATCTTGGTAATTGGACTTGTGGGTGTGTGAGTGGGAGACAAGGGATCGGATGATCCCTACTGAGCTCAATTCTGGTGTGGCTCACTCCTTGCGGTTTTCAGGTGTGGACTTCGTGGCGTGTGGCGGCGTGTGGTGCTCTCCTTGGTGTACGGACCAGCAGCTATCTCAGTTCCGGGGTATGCCCCGATGTTGTTGTACTTTACTTCTGCCTGTACTTAATTAATTCGTTGGACCATGTAATTATTGTTGGACTGTGTACGGACATTATTAATTTACTTCATGCGCATTATTATTCCTTGTAGTCCGTCTGAATGTTGTATTTAATCTTGTTTAACGCTTACTCCTCCAGATGTGTGTATAAGATCCGGGTGTGAAACCATTGGATAATGATTCGATACCCATTTAGTGATCGGGTCTCCGATCATAGGGTGGCGGGTCGTTACAATTGGTATCAGAGCTCAGTCTGGTCGAGTATGCGCTAAACTGGATTAGATATCATAGTCCAACAATAAGTACGAGTTTGTACAGGAGATGGCTGCTGGTGTAGATTGATAGGTTTTGACGTGTTTGTGTTGATTTTTGCGTTTGTGGGGTAGTGATGGCGCCGAGGAAGAGAGTATCGTTGGCTCGTGGTTCGAGAGCAGACAATGTTAGTTCGGGAACAGAAGGGCATAATGTGAATCGTTTCATGGAAGCTATCAAGGACACTAGTTACATCCGAAACCGTCTCGGCCGAGCGACGGCCGGAAGTGGAAGGCTTGGCAGCAGCCGGAACCGGTTCTGCCTCGTTTGCCATATCGGAAAGAAAGAGTTTGAAGAGAAGGGAGATGACAGAGAAGACTGGGGAGGTCTGGACGAGGAGCAAGAAGAACCGCCTTCGGCCGAAGAGTTACTCTCAGCCGAAGGGGAGCAACTGGACATGAATCACAAAGGGGAGAAGGCGGAAGCTGAGGCTTACCCTCAGGATAGAATATCCCCAGTGGCTAAGAGTCTCCCCGGCGATAAAAAGCCTCCCCGGCGACGAAGGACTTCCTGGCGACAAAGGGCTCCCCGGCGATGGACAAGACATCCTCAAAACACCCACAGTGGCACGCTCGCTGCTGGAGAAGCAAGGGCGATCGCGGAAGCCGCTCGCAGGGATGCACAGGCGCAGAGGAAGAAGAAAGCAGAAGAATAGTAGCCAGGGGAGGAGGGTTGATATTTATAGGGGGACTTGAGGGGGTCCGGTGCTAAATCAACGGCTAAGATCTTCCCCCTCGTCGGCTCCGCTCTGCTTGGATGCACGACACGTGTCCCGTCCTTCGCCATAATGACGAGCGGGCTGCCGGATCGAGAGAAGGCAATCAACAGCCGGATACGGCCTGACCCTTCGGCAGTTTATCCAGATGCTCGCCACGTGTCCCGATCCTCGTACCGAAGGCTGGAGAGACGGCGATCCAGGTGAAATATGGGGCAGAGAGCCGAAGTGACACGTGATCCGGGTGATCACTGTTAAACGGTTGAGATCTTTTTGTGCTTTCGATGGATCGACCGGACGCGCAACACGTGTCCTGTGTTTGTTGTGACGCGACCGTGAAGGCAGGAATCCCGAGGTCTTTCCCGCCCTTGCATGGTGTCCCGATATACTCTGAGAACTCGTCCTTTCGCAACTGGGGATGAAGGCATTCGTCACCAAATCTCGGCCTGAGACGAAGGTGTCTACGACAAGGTCCCGGCTTGAGACGAGGCTGTTTGTCACCAGCCCTCGGCCGACCTAAAGCGAACACTTGCCTCCCAGTTTCTGAAACAGGTGGTAACAGTTTCGGACAAAGTGCGAACCATGTTTTTTACGTAAGGGCTTCGAAGTTTTTACTCTCGGCGTTTCATAGAATTGAGAACGACAAGAGTAGGGGTTCATGTGATGGGGCAGAATCCGATTCGGCCCGTTAAGCAGCCCAATATCAACAGCCCAACGGCAACAGTTCAATAATAGCGGCCCACTGGCAGCCTTCGGCCCATCAGCGGCCCTCAGCCCAATTGGCTTCGGCCCAGCTAGTGGCCTACAGCCCAGTTGGCTTCGGCCCACTAAGCGGCATTCGGCCCAACAGCGGCTCCCAACCTTCGGCCCAGTATCCGTATCCGGCCCACTCCGGTGGGTGGGTTAGGTGCTATGGCGGTTTACCAATAAACCAAAACATAGTCCTATATCGGCTGCCACCACCAAGTAACCTCTATCTTCCGTTATAAATACACGGCTATTTTATTACCAAAGGTATGTCTTCTAGACCAAGGACAACAGTCCAAAAGCATTAAAGCTACCTCTTCTTCCTTCCCTTCTGAATCGAATCTTCTTCAGAAGTTGACTTAGTCGTCGGAGGAGGTTCTCTTGGGCCGAAGCCCGGGACCCCTACTGACTGTAGATACGCTAATTTTGACATCATTTTGAGTAAATTTCATATCATATAATAATGCCTCAGAATGGTCTGATATTTAATCATTGGTTAATTTTTATTGATCTTTTTAAATTTATTATCTAAAAAGTGTCGGGTCAGACAGATATGATATAAGTTAATTAATTAAATTGATTTTAACTCAAATTTCAGTTAAAATATGAAGAAGTCTAAAAGACATCGACATGTGTGGACGCCGTTTAGAGTTTATTCTTATTTTGACGTTTAAATTTGAATTTTAATTAATTGATTAATTAGATAAAAGACGTCTGCCAGGCACGACGCGTTTTAGGTTTCCTAAGTTGTTTCTACTTCTCTTCCGGATGTTTATCCTTATCTTAATTAATATAAAAGGCGTTTATCATGGGCGACGCGTTTTATCTAATTACAGATAAAGATAAATTTTTCCCGGATGTTTATCTTTATCATAATCAGTCTGAAAGGCGTCTTCCATGGGCGACGCGTTTTATATAATTACAGATAAAGATGAATTAATTTGTATTTATCTGTTGGTTAAGATGGATAAATCCCAAATTTCTTCGTGTAAATCCGCGGACGCAGAAGAAGTCTATAAATACCCTTCTCTTGAATGGGTGACAGAGTTAGTGATTGAAGCAATATCAAAGTTATAATCGAAGTGAAAATTGAAGCAACGACGTCCAAACGCGGAAGTGCTGCTGCATCCAGAAGTCGGCGTCCAGTCTTCATCCTTCTTCATCCATTCAAGACTAAGGCTTTTCAGGGGCCATCCGTCATTAAACTTTCAATTCATTTCTGCATTTTCACTCCATTAATCTTACATTTTTCATCACATCACTCCATGCAACACACACAACACTAGTATCATTTTCAAAACCAATTTGATTAAGGGGTTTTAAAGACCACTCAACAAGTGAGTTTTCTGTTTAGTTGCATGTTTAAAATCTCTTCTAGAATAGATACTACTTTTGCCTGAAGTCTCATTATTCTTCAATTCTTTTCTATTTCTTGCAAAGTGCAAAGAAGAATCAAGGGGAGGGAATCAACAAGCAAAACAACAAGGACTCTGGACGATCCTCAACTTCAACAACAATCAAAGCAAGAACAAAGACAAGAAATGGCTCTCTTTCTTCAGCCGGCTGAAGGAGGGGAACCAAGAGCTCAATATCTCCCACGTCCAAATAGGTAGGCGATCAAACTCTTTCTTTTGGAACTTTTAAGTCAAAAGTTTCTGGCGATCACTTCACTTAGTTTCTTTTAATAGGTTTATTTTGCACTTAAACAATATAGATTTTTCATGATAATCATACACTCATTTTAAGCACTCACACTGACTGGTTCTTCTTCTTCTCACAGGGGCTTCGGTTTGAATCTTCGCCGACCTCCCCGAGTCGGCTTCGGCCACCGACTTCGGTCTTCTTCCTCCGGTCTTGGCGTCGCCCTTCGCCGGTCGGGACTCCTTCGACCCTGCGAAGTCCGCTTCGCCCTCGGCCTCGCTCTTCGCCGCGTGGATCCTCCTCGGCCGAAGGAGTCTCGGCTTAGCTCCCGGCACGTCTTCGCTCGGGTGCATCTCGGCCACGAAGCCTCGGCCCCGCGCTTCGCCCTCGTCTCGATTCGGATCCCCATCAGTCTTCTTCTTCGATCTTCTGTCTCAGATTCTAGTCTCGGAATCCAATCGTGATAGCTTTGGCTACATCATAGTGTTTGAGTAATAGTTGCTGCATGAATGTATGTTGCACAACGTAGGTGTGCACTCATTGGATCGCATGGCCTCGTGACCTGAGTCGCCCTGATCGTTGGAGAGGCATGACCTTTTCTTCCAACCTAAGAAAGAAAAACGTCCAAGATGCGGATTGAGATCATCTGGACTCATTCCGTAGATCTTTTCCCAAGATTTTAAAATCTCATTGGAGAAAAATAGTATTTATGAATAAAATAAAACTACTTCTACTAATGAGTTACTTCTTTTCTCTAATGAGATTTAAAGGTCTTAGGAAGGGCCCATGGCATGGGTCCCGGTAATTTTAATCCCTGAGATGCCGCTAGCTGTCCAGGGTTGCAATAAGTATTACTCAATTCTTTACAACTATGATTGTGAACAATCTAAGTACGGAGTTTCTAGAACCATCCAACGAGTTCTACAATAATAAAATGCATTTGGTAAGAGGTTTTTAAGTGTTTAGTTTACATGTGCTATACCTCTCGATTTCTGAATTTGTGCCCGTTCATTTCCAATAATTTTGCCTACGAAAAGTGACAAATCTTGAAAATTGATGGATTTCAAGTTACGTGGACATGAAAAAAGTGAATATTAATAATTCCTGAAATTTCTGCAATTGACACAAGGGTCTCTTTGGTTGCTTGAAACTGAGCCCAGAAGTAAGTGAGTTACATGAAAGTCACCTACTTCATCCCATCTCCACTAGTTCGGTTGTACGAAAGTCTTAAAAATGATGGAACTCACCTACCGAAAGAAGCTCAAAATGAGTCGGAAATTCTTTGTTTAGTTATCCTCTAATATAATATGATCCTTATTTAATTATCCTCATTTAATCATCTATGGAATACAACATGATCCTTGATTAGTTATCCTCCAATATAACATGATCCTTGTTTAATTGTCCTTATTTAGTCATCCGTAGAATATAACATGATCTGTGTTTAGTTGTCCGTGGAATATAACATATTCAAACCGTACCATTGTTTTCGGTTTAAACTCTTTAATTACTGATGAAGAGATGGAAACAATCATAGAGACAAATTATAGTAATTTTCTAGTTTTTGGTGATTTTTTAATTTTTAATTTTATTTTTAATAAAATTTAATTGTAGTCGTCCGATAGGGTGCATGTAAAAAAAAATTAAAAATCATCAAAAGATAAAAAACAAATTTCAATTCACCTTTAGGGTTGTTCTCATCTCTTGGGGATTTAGTATTCAATAATAATTAAGTGGTTTAAACCCCAAGAAAATGGCATAGTTTGGCCATTTGGCCGTGCTGCAGCATTGTCTCCCCCCTCCCTTTCTCTCTCTATATGTATAATCTTGCTAATAAGTCATGTTCTAAACATTTTATTTCTTTTGCAATAATATATGAGTGATGTTAAGTTGCAAGAATGGTAGATCTAGAAAATGACCCGGCATGCCATTCCTTTTACGTCAAAACGGAGACTGCACTAGCATTTTCCTTGTAATCTGTATTGGTTGATGGGGATTTTTTCCCATGTTCCTGTTTTATGGACAATGACCGTTTGCCATGAATATTGGAACTTACGAAGGTATTGTGTTTTTTTATATTATTTTTTTTTATTAATGACGTTAGACCTTGCATTATAAGGTGATAGCATTATTTAACATTTACGTGTAACCAAACAATAAGAAGTGAGTGACCTCTTAAAAGTGAATTGCAGATAACTATACTATCGTAATTTGAACTCACTTACAAAGAACTCAGTTTCGTGAAAGTGAGCTACTTACGTCTAACCAAAGGGACCCTAATTGAATGAGTGAATTGACCTTCCTACTCTCGTATGTATGCTCTCATAATTTTCATGCTACTGCACGTCTTGGTGCAACAACGAAACCCAGCAATGTCAGGTCGGACCAACCTTACAGTGGGTTGGATTTGGATTGAACTAGCTCGTCTCGAATGGCCTTTTCGATAACAGAGAAATCATAGGTTCCATCGTGTAAGAAACTTGACAAATTGTAAAACTTAGATAGGTGTGTCTAAGAACATAACTGGTTAAGTACTTATGATTCTACAAATTAAGTAGTCGGTCAATATATATATATATATATATATATCGTATTTTCTGAATAATGAGCTATATTCTTGTTTGATGAAAACCCCATTTTTGAAAAGCCTGGAAGTTGGACTCATTACAATCCTTTTGTTCAAGCCCTTACATTCAAATAGATTGTTGGATTTTTATTAGCCAGTTGCTAACATCATCGTAAGGCCTTATTTTTCCCTATAACACGCAAATAATGGTTAGGCATAGAGCATGAGTTGCCGCTCTTTGCAGCTATAAATCGGCAACAAGGCCAATCTGCAAGTATGCGACTACTTTGCGCCAGAGATACCGCAAAAGCCCGGCCCAGCGAAAGCGTTCCAAGAGTAATTTCCTGCTCATCTCCTCCGGCCCAGCTTGATAAAAGAAAAATGGAGCCCAACTTCCTGCAATGTCCTCCGGGGGTGCACTGTGTGGGCGTTGTAGCAAATGTGGTAAGATTGTTTTAGGTAAATCCCCACATACCTCATCAGTCCCTGTAGCCGGTCTCTAATTGGAGGATCTAAAGAATTCTAAAAAATGAAAAATCAAGCTCCAATCAACATAAAAATACTCTTATTAAGTTTTAATTTTTCAGATATTTTTAAGTCATCCGATCAGATTAAATAGATTTAATATTTACTGCAATCCTCACTACGCACTACCTGCAACAAGTATTACTATAAAAGATGAACTGCAGCTGAGCTCGGATTGATCAAGCGGTGAAGCCCAAGAGCTAGCACCAACGCGGTACGAGTCTTCTGAGTCGGCACGAATTGATCCGGTACGGCAAATCCTGCTTAAAAGTTCATGACTAAATAAGGTGAGAGAAAAAACTAAAAAAAAAAAAATACTTGTTGCACACCGTGCACAAATTTACGTGAGGGATTTGTGTACACCCAAACACGTGGCTTGCAATAAGCCCTTCTCATAAAAAAATCAACTATCCACTTAGATGATTGGACGGCAATGCATGCGGGGCACCACGTGTTAAGTCTCCTGTGCGCCACCTACTCTCTCTTTTCTTTTTGCTGTGTGCTTCAGAATTCAGATTTCATGCTCCGTGCATCCAAGCTTAAAAAAAAACGGTCAGATTAATTTGCATCTGACTCAAATTTTGAAGCGGACTGTAATTTGGACGGGTTGGATTTAGTTATGTGATAATCGGAGCTCAATTTAAATTTAAAATAGTTTAACCTAATTTCAGCTCAGTCTAAATTTAACTCAGATTTAACTCGAATTCAGTCCAAATTCAACCTAAATTCAGTAGTGAGTGAGCTGAGTTAGATTAGGTTGGGTTGACCTTATTTGTAGAAAATTTGTTAGAAGTTTTTTTTTCTTTTGTATTAATTAATGCAAAAGTCAATAAATTTAGCTCAATGCAACCCAAATTTGTCTAATGTCAATTCAAATTTAACTCAACCTGATCATTTAAAGAATTTGGACCAACCTAATTTATTATAATATGGCCTGAACTGAGGTAAACAACAGACTAATCTGCCCAATTGACAATCCTAATCACTTCAATCTGGCAGTAGCAACTGGTTGATCTATCAATCAGAATTCTCTGGCTAACTCAGTGGATCATACAGTTTGATCCCGTTAGTAACAGCTGGCTCTGAATTATGAACGACAATTAAAACATCGCATTTGGCAAAACCTGTACTCTTAATCTATGGACCCAAATCTGCTAATTAATTACTCCAGACACGGGATAATTGGGTCCTGTTCGAATCGGTCCACATCTCTGTGATTAAGGCAACCTGCCGCCCATGTGCATGCGCCGAATTCGGATATATATATATATATATATATATATATTATCCTGCTGATCACATGCAGTGCTGTCATGTTACTAACTAGAATGCATGCCTTCTCAGACATGAGACATCCCACCTCTGAATCGCATACGGAGTTGGTGTAAAGTCTTAATCATGCAGGTTGGTAAGTTGTCGGACCCCATCGCTGCTGCCAAGTACGTAGCCCAAGCATTTGGACGGGTCTCTAGTGGTTTCTGCCTAATAATATTCTTCAGCTAGCTAGCTAGCAACCATCTAGACCTAGTCATCTAGCTAATAATT
Organism: Zantedeschia hybrid cultivar; assembly: GCA_030544215.1. Taxonomy (NCBI): domain Eukaryota; kingdom Viridiplantae; phylum Streptophyta; class Magnoliopsida; order Alismatales; family Araceae; genus Zantedeschia; species Zantedeschia hybrid cultivar. Next base: position 21,610,540 of record JARZZO010000002.1, on the reverse strand, counting down.
AGTTGATCTAGAATCTTAGTGAAATAAAGACGTACGTGTTTAGCTGTTAAACGCTACATATGTTTCAAACCATCAACGTGGAATAACATGCACTTTTTCAAACAAAAGCTTGAAGAATCGCACAAATGGAAACGCACGATTGTGTGCGAGTCTCGTCGTTGTTGACGATTGCCGTATAAGCCGTCCCAAATCACGCTTAATCTCCGTCTTAATTGACGGGGATTGGGATGATTAGTCGTCTAGTTTGACGTGGTGGTAAAGATGATAGGATTTTATTGGAAGGGAGTATTTTTTTTAGAAACTTTTATTATGATTTTAGCATTTTATTGGAGGAAAAGAAATATAGGATCACGAGACTTCGATATGTGTTTGATTGAAGAACGTTACCTACTTATAAGCAAAGATCTAACAGTTCCCAAGTTAGCTTAAAATATCTTTTTATTTTGAAAAAGTGTTGATTTTGAAAATTTTAAACTAACAAGTGCCCGCATACACCATCTGAGAGCCCATTTAATTTGATGTAAAGTGTCCTAGAATAATGTAAAATGTTGCATTTTGGGTCGCATGGCCATGCAGTATCTTACTTTACATCAAACTAAGTAGCACTTAAGCGAATTTAGGCAGAAATGCGTTGGAGTTGGATTTTAAGCTTTGGAGTCGGATGGTTCTCGTTTTGTTCACCTCGAATTTTGAAACAAATCAAAATATGGGTAAATTATTCAGCCGATTATTAATTTGTAAGTCGGTTAGCACACAATTTCCAAATATTTCTACTATGCATATACCGCATTAATATATAATTTGATTATTTGACTGATTATTAGTTTATAGGTTAATTAACAAACAATCTTTCGAAGTTGACCGTATAATGGATAAGGTCATGGATCCATCTCGGATATATCCCGAATCCCTTCTCATTGAGAAAGTAACATTTCGACATTTTGATTTTTGAATGCTTCCTTAGATGAGATGCATGCAATAAGTGTTAATGGTCCCTCACCCACGTCTAGAACCAGCTTTTCAGCTGACCAGGACACTTTAGTGATCGTCAAGACATCTCATCGACTTCTAATTGATAAGAAAAATATGTACTTGATATCAATCAATTTTAAGGTGGACCTTCGATCAAATATATATCTTGGTAATTGAGATGATGATTTATCACAATCCGCGTAATCTGATCATATTTTGGGTGTCTTGAGCTACCTAATGGTGAACGGATAATGGAGGCCCATCTTTAAAATACACCGGGTCCACACATCTGTAACCGGGATTTGTTCTCAAAGTTGGAAATCTTGAGGTGGGGGCGTGGATAACGTGGGACCCACCGGTGTTGTAGTGTTGTCCTTCTCCGGTGCCGCAAGTAGGTGGCGTTTGCGTTAGGTTGTGACGTGGAGCCACGTACCCAAGGCCAAGGGTGGGTTTGGGGGACACTTGTCACATGAGGAAAAGGTCAGATATAATATATATATATATAAATGCATAATAAACTTTTAATAGACAGTTTCTTCGTCTCACAACTATTCTCCCAGAGCAATCAACTTTTTTAACACACACTTCATCCACAACAAGTGAGATTTGCCTCACATAGTGCATCAGAAGCAGGGTTATTTTAAGCATGCGCACTTGAACCATATTGTTCAACTGTTCTCCAATACATTCTAATATAATACTTATTCTAACTATCCTATTTGAAAGAGTTACACCTTGAAGACGTGTAGCTATGGTGCATCCACCTAATGTTATATATATAAACTACGAATTCATATATGCCAATAATCTTTCTATGCATTTGTTCTAAATACCGTCCTTTGGATTTTGATGTATAGAGTTTAATTTATGAAATCTCAGGAGGTTTCGTGTCTCTTTTGTACATAATATCGCCACAGAGTTGTTTCCCCTACAATGTTATGCATATGAGATTGTGGCTTTGTAACTAGATATGTAACTTGGGCGGGTTGGGTTACGTAGTAATTTGGACTTAATCGAAATTTAAAATAGTCTAATCCAATTTCAGCCTAACTCAAGTTCAACTCAGATTTAGTCTAAATTCAGTCCAAATTCAACCTAAATTGAATAATGAGTGGACTGGATTAGATTGGATTGGTCATATTTGTAGAAAGTCTCAGTTAAAAGTATTTTTATTTTTATATGAATTAATGTAAAAGTCTCAAATTGGATCAATTCAATTTCAACACAACTCAATTCAACTTTGACCAGTGCCAATCCAAATTTAACCTAACATAATTTATATAATTTTAGTCAGTCCAATTTATTATAATTTTAGTCAGCAGCCCTCGGTCCAGTAGGCTCCAGCCCACTAAGCGGCATCTGGCCCTTCAGCGGCTCAACCCCCTTCGGCCCAGTAGCCGTATCCGGCCCACTCCGGTGAGAGGATTAGGCACTATGGCGGTTTACCAGTAAACCCAGAACATAGTCCTATATCGGCTGCCACCGTTAAGCATCCTTTATCCTCCGCTATAAATACACGGCTATTTATTACCAAAGGTATGTCTTCGTGACCCCAAGGACAACGGTCCAAAAAGCATTAAAGCTGCTTCTTCTACCTCTTTGACTTGTGAATCGAATCATCTTCAGAAGTTAACTTAACCGTCGGAAGGGGTTCCTAAGGGCCAAAGCCCGGGACTCCTACTGACTGGTTTTTCTTCTTCTCTCCCTCCTGCAGGGGCTCGGTTCGAATCTTCGCCGACCTCCCCGAGTCGGTCTCGGCCACCGACCTCGGGAACTTCTCCCTCCGGTCTCGACGCCATTCGCCGGCTGGTCCTCCTCGCCTGAAGGTGCCTCGGCTCCGCCTCGCACCAACTGTTCCTCATCCGGAGGAGCTTCGGCCACGCCTTCCGCAGGCTAGCCCACATCCGACCGAGCGACCCACGGCTTCGGATCTTCGGCCTCGTCTCCGCCCTCGCTGCGTTCCGGATCCCCGTCGGGCCTCTTCTCCGATCCGTCCCAGTTCCGGATCCCAACTTCGGATTCTAGCTTCGGAATCCGGTCGTGATAGCTTCGGCTACATCACGTGGCGCCGTCTGTGGGAATCGAAACAAAGAGTCATGTCTCATTGTCCTGTGACCCGACGATCCGGACAAGACGAGGCAGAGACGCGGTCCACTTCAGCGCAGCCACTTCATTCCGAAGACGCCCCGTCTGCTCCACCGCAAAGCGCGGCTCTGCTTGTCATACCAGAGTCCCTCGCTACTGGAGACAACCGGGTGGAAGCGCTTCAGCAGCAAATGGCGACGCTAGCCGCTGCCGTTACCTCACTTGTGCCCCTACAAGATATGGTATCCGCCATCACCCAGCGCATGGGATTACTGGGCCAGCTCCCGCAACAAGTGCCGCCTCCTCCGCTGTATCCCGTCCAAGATACAAGGTTCCGGTCGGCACTCTCGCAGGTCTTCCCTGGCGAGACCGCCACGGCGCGCAGCGAGCCCTCGGCACCGCCTGCCCGAGTCCCTCGCACCGACCGCATGACGGAGCAAGGTTATGCTTCGTCCGAATTTCGTCCAGCCGGAATCGGAGGATGATCGGTTACCATTTCAACTGCCCCGGACCTGGACCGGCGGTTGACGGCCATGAGGAAAGAGATGCAGCAGATGGTGTCTCGGCCGTACGGAGCGCCTCTTGCCAGCACCATCCTGGAGCAAACTCCGTTCACGCCAGAGCTTCTGGCTACCGAGGTACCCCCTAACTTCAAACTGCCGAAAGGCCCCCTCTACGACGAAATGTCAGATTCGGTCTGCTACTTCCAAAGGTTCAATACCTACCTATATGTCCGAGGGGTCACTGAGGCAGTTCGCTGCCGTCTCTTCCCCCCCACTCTTGAAAAGACTGCCCTAACCTGGTTCGAGACATTGGCCCCCAACTCCATCCACTCTCTAGTCCAGTTGGGCCAATTATTTATCGACCAGTTCTACGATGCCACCCGGCAGTGCAAAACTTCGGCCAGCTTACTAGCCATTCGGCAAGGCCCCACCGAGACCCTCCAGGAATATTTCACTAAATTCCGGACCGAAGGCACCCAAATCCCGAACCTGGATAGCTCGATTGCGGTCTCGGCCGTAATCAGCGGGTGCCGGGACGAAGGACTTCTCGACTCTATCGGGAAACACCATCCCTCTACCTTCCAGGACCTCGTGGCCCGGGCCCATAAATACATCAACCGGGAGGCCCTGATGATGTCTAAGGGCAAGAATGTAGCCGAAGCAATACCGGTGTCTGCCCCTCCGGCGGTTCGTCCTCGACCCGAAGATCAAGAACCCTCTCGTAAGCGATATCGGAGGGAGGAGTGGGACCGAGACAAGCGACGGGATCTGCAGCCGCGGTACCTGCCGCTACCTGCTCCCCCTTCCCGAATGCTTATGGATGTGAAGGGCATGCTCCGATGGCCGGAGCGCATCGAAACTGATCCTCGCCGAAGGGATCCCGGCAAATATTGTGAATATCATCGGGAGATCGGTCACTCGACTGACGAATGCCGGCACCTTCGGGAGGAGATCGATCGCCTCATCAGAGAGGGCAGACTGCCGCAGTACCGACGAGAGCAGCCTCAGTAGCAGCGGAACCAGGACGTCCCTGAGACGACCAGGCCGCATCAACCTCCGGAGAAGGAAGCCGCTCCTCCGCCAAAGGTCACCTCGGCCCCGGTAGAAACATCTCACCAGCGACCCAGTGCTGGGTCAATCATGATGATATCCGGTGGACCGAGAGAAGGATCGAGGCGTCGTCAGCACAGCTCCACGACAGTAGCGGCAGTTGATGTCGAGCCGAAGCAGTCTCATCAAGAAGACATCACCTTCGACCAAGGGGATCTGACGGCTTCAACGGCTCACTGGGGGCCTCTATTCGGTTTCAACGGCTCGCCCTGCCGAGTAGAAGGCATTGTCCGGCTCCCTGTAACTATAGGTTCGGCTCCCCGGCAATTAACCGTAGAAACGGATTTTGCCGTTGTAAAAGTTGATTCAGCTTACAACGCCATCTTTGGCCGAAGGCTAATCGGCGGGATCGGAGCTGTGCCCTCGTCCTTTCACCAGAAGCTGAAATTCCATACCATCCATGGAATAGGCGAAGCCAAGGGGAATCAAGAAGCAGCTCGGCAATGTTACATGATTTCGGTCAAGGGAAAGGCTGCGGCCGAGTCCCTATCAATCGAATCTTCAGCCGAGGCATCCCCGGGAGAGGAACTCGTCGCCATCCCGGTTCCAGGAGGCGAGGGACGGACCCTCATGATAGGCTCCGGCCTAGAAAAAACCGAAGCAGAGAGACTCGCCGAGTTCCTGAAAGAGAACCTCTACGTCTTCGCCTGGTCTCCAGCAGACATGCCCAGGGTCGACCCGGAAATAGCGGAGCATCGGCTGCATGTCGATCCCAACCAGCCCCCGGTCAAGTAGAAGCGGCGTACCTTCAATCAGGAAAGGAGGTCCGCCATCCAAGCCGAAGTTCAAAAAGGGCTAGACGCCGGGCATCTCCGAGAGGTACACCACCCGGACTGGATTGCTAATGTGGTAATGGTGCCCAAGAAAGATGGCAAGTGGCGGATGTGCGTGGACTTCACCAATCTCAACAAAGTCTGTCCGATGGATAGCTTCCCGCTACCTCGGATAGATCAGGTGGTAGATGCAACCTCTGACCACGAGCTTCTAAGCTTTCTCGACGCCTATTCAGGCTACCATCAGATCCGAATGCATCCGGAGGATGAGAGCAAGACTAGCTTCACGACTGATCTCGGTCTGTACTGCTATACCCGGATGCCCTTCGGCCTAAAGAACGCCGGCGCGACATATCAGCGCCTCGTCAACAAAATATTTGCTCCGCAGCTCGGCCGCAACATGGAAGTCTACATCGACGACATGCTGGTGAAAAGCTGTGTCGCTGCAGACCACCTGGCTGACTTGGCCGAAACATTCTTCGCTCTGCGCCGATACAGAATGAAGTTAAATCCAACAAAGTGCGCATTGGAGTGGCCTCCGGGAAGTTCCTGGACTATATGGTCACTCACCGAGGGGTAGAAGCTAACCCCGCGAAAGTTTCGGCCATCATTCAAATGCGTCCTCCGGCTATCCTCCGAGAAGTCCAGAAGCTAAACGGAAGGATTGCCGCCTTAAGCTGCTTCATGTCTAGAGCGGTGGATTATTGCTTTCCCTTCTTCAAGTTGCTGAAGAAGGCCAATAGCTTCTCCTGGACCGACGAGTGCCAATCGGCCTTCGAACAGCTGAAGGTCTATCTCTCCAAGGTTCCCATCCTGTCCAAACCGGTCCATGGAGAGCCGCTGTTCCTCTACCTCGCAGTATCTGAGACAACTATCAGCGCCGTCCTCGTCCGGGAGCAAGACGGCATTCAAAATCCTGTCTACTATATAAGCTGAGCCCTCCAAGGAGCAGAGTTTCGGTATCTTGCTCTTGAGAAGCTAGCTCTAGCCCTCGTCTCATCTGCGAGGAGGCTCCGGCCCTACTTCCTCGCCCACTCAATAAAGGTCCTCACCGATCAGCCTCTGAAGCAAGTCCTCTCCCGACCAGAGGTGTCCGGCAGACTGGCGAAGTGGGCAATTGAATTGGGAGAGTTCGACGTTTCCTATGCGCCTCGGGTAGTAATAAAAGCTCAAGCCCTAGCCGATTTTATTGTCGAGCTCACTCCCGAAGCTCCCTCGGCGCCTCAGCCGGAAGTCAATATATCCGAACCCGAGGATAATTCGGCTCTTACGCCTCCGGCGGATGAATGGCGGTTCTATGTAGATGGCTCCACATGCTCCATGGGCAGCGGCACCGGATGGATCTTAGCGTCTCCCAAAGGGGTCGTCACGGAGTATGCGCTACGCTTCTCCTTTCCAGCTACCAATAATGCCGCCGAATATGAAGCCCTCATCTCTGACCTTCGGGCCGCTAGAAAGCTTGGCGTGCAGAACATAAAAGCATTTAGCGACTCTCAGCTAATAGCCAGTCATATTTCTGGGGAATACGAGGCACGGGATGCGATAATGACATCTTATCTCCAGGTAATTCGCAAGATCCTCGCTCAATTCAATTCCTACGAAATTGTGCGGATCCCGAGGGCCGAGAATGCTCGAGCCGATGCTCTCTCCCGGCTAGCATCAACTCAGGACGGGGGAGGAGGCCGAATGATTCTTGTGGAAGAACTCGCCAAGCCAAGCCTCGAAGAGTCAGAAGTCATGCAAGTGACTGAATATGAAACCGAGACCTGGATGACTCCCCTGGTCACTTTCCTCCTCCGAGGAGAAGTCCCGCCCGATCCGAAGGAAGCCAGACATATTCGGCAGCGCTCTTCTCACTTCCTTCTCTTGGACAGGCTGTTATATAAAAAGTCCTTCGGCCAACCACTCTTGCGATGTCTCGGTCCGGCCGAAGCTGACTACGCGCTGCAAGAGGTACATGAAGGGGTATGCGGAGCACATGCAGGAGGAAGGGCCTTAGCCCATAAACTTCTAAGGCAAGGATACTGGTGGCCGACGCTCCGAGAGGATGCAACTGCCCTCGTCCGTCGCTGCGATCAATGCCAGAGGTTCAGCTCCCTCATCCACCAGTCAGCAACCCTTCTAACTCCTTTATCGGACCCCTGGCCTTTCGCCCAATGGGGAATCGACCTCCTGGGGCCCTTTCCCGTCGCCACCGGCCAAAGGAAGTTCCTTATCGTGGCGGTAGATTACTTTACTAAATGGGTAGAAGCCGAACCCCTCGCGTCCATAACCGATAGCAACGCGTGGAATTTCGTGTGGAAGTCCATCATCTGCCGGTACGGCATCCCTCGGGCCATCATTTCAGACAACGGCAAACAATTTGACAGCCATCGGTTCAAAGACAACTGCGCCAGCTTCGACATTCTCTACAAATTTACATCAGTAGCACACCCCCGGACAAATGGCCAGGTCGAGGTCACTAACCGAACTCTATTGCAAGGACTGAAGACTCGCCTCGGCGAAGCCAAAGGCCGATGGGTAGAAGAGCTACTGAGTGTTTTGTGGGCTTATCGGACTACAAGCCGAACCCCAATCGGCGAAACCCCATTCCGCATGGCTTATGGGGTAGAAGCCGTTATTCCCGTCGAAATTGGCCTTCCCTCGCCGAGAGTTCTCACTCATAATCCGGAAGCCAATGATGAGGCCTTAAGAGATCACTTTGATCTTATAGAAGAAACTAGAGATAAAGCTCGCATTCGGCTAGCAGCTTATCAACAGCGTATGGCCAGATACCACAACACTCGAGTGAAGCCCAGAAGCTTTGAAACCGGGAGCCTCTTGTTGAGGAATGCTCATACGTCTAAACCAGCCGAAGCCGCAGGGAAGCTTTCTCCCAACTGGGAAGGACCATATCGCGTAAGGGAGGTAATTCAACGAGGGGCTTATCGGTTGGAAACCCTTTCGGGCCAACCTCTCCCTCGCACCTGGAATGTGGAACGCCTTCGGCGTTATTTCATGTAAGTTGCTTCCCCCCGGAATTTAGCCGGAAGGCATGAATAAATTTCTTCTTTTGGAGATATCATATCCGGCATAGAATTCTCTAAGTCCGCGTAAACCGTACCGGGAGTGGCTTCGGCTATGCAGACCGTATCGGGAGCGGCATGGTATTCTAAGTCCGCGTAAACCGTACCGGGAGTGGCTTCGGCCATGCAGACCGTATCGGGAGCGGCATGGTATTCTAAGTCCGCGTAAACCGTACCGGGAGTGGTTTCGGCCATGCAAACCGTATCGGGAGCAGCATGGTATTCTAAGTCCGCGTAAACCGTACCGGGAGTGGCTTCGGCCATGCAAACCGTATCGGGAGCGGCATGGTATTCTAAGTTCGCGTAAACCGTACCGGGAGTGGCTTCGGCCATGCAAACCGTATCGGGAGCGGCATGGTATTCTAAGTCCGTGTAAACCGTATCGGGAGTGGCTTCGGCCATGCAAACCATATCGGGAGCGGCATGGTATTCTAAGTCCGCGTAAACCGTACCGGGAGTGGCTTCAGCCATGCAAACCGTATCGGGAGCGGCATGGTATTCTAAGTCCGCGTAAACGGTACCGGGAGTGGCTTCGGCCATGCAAACCGTATCGGGAGCGACATGGTATTCTAAGTCCGCGTAAACCGTACCGGGAGTGGCTTCGGCCATGCAAACCGTATCGAGAGCGGCATGATATTCTAAGTCCGCGTAAACCGTACCGGGAGTGGCTTCGGCCATGCAAACCGTATCGGGAGCGGCATGGTATTCTCCAAGTCCGCGTAAACCGTACCGGGAGTGGCTTCGGCCATGCAAACCGTATCGGGAGCGGCATTATTTTCTAAGTCCATATCCAAATCTGGATTAGCTTCGGCCGTGCAAGCCGCATCTAAACATCAATATGGTCTCGTCCACAAGGAGAGCCAGACTCGGTCGTTCATTCAGAACACAAATAGAAGCAAAGTACTTTTCATATATATATAAGAACAGAGTACAAAATCGGCCGTACATCTAGCCGCAACCTTTCAGAAAAGGCAAAACAAAAACCGAGACAAGCCCCCGTATTAGCTTTCGGTATTTTCGCCGTCTACATTGACAGGGGTCTGACTAGGAGATGGGGAAGGAGAATCCTCGACCTGAACAGCCTCGGCAGGAGCGACCTCATTGGGAACGGCCGCGTTGCCTTCCACTGGGGCCGAAGCTCTTTCGGCCTTAAGCTTCTTCCACCAGGCCAGAAGCTCCTCGCCTTCCTCGTCCGTCGGAAGGGCGATGCCGGTCAGGTCTACGGCCGGGCACGCCTTTTGGGCGATAGCCGGCCCTATGCTGAACACGGACGACGCCGCCTCGAGTTGAGCCTGTATTATCTCCTCGGCATAATCTGGGCCGGCCTTATAACTAGCTATGGCTGTACGAGCAGCCTCTTCAGCCTTAGCCTCCAGATCTGCCTTCAGAGCCGAGACCTCCTCGGCATGGCGGCGGTGATCCGTGACCCGCTGGTCGACCTTGTCCTGGATCTCGGCCTTAAGGGCTTCATTTACGGCCCGGATCGCCTCCAGTTCCTTCTCGGCTTTCTCCTTCTCCTGCTCGGCCTTCGTCTTGTCCTCGGAGGAAGCGCGAGTCACCTCCTTTTGCTCCTCTAGCTCGGCCCGCATCCGGGCATTTGCTTTCAGGAGCAAATCGACACTAGCCTCGAGACTACGTCGTACCGGGGCGACTCCGCCAGAAGCCGGCTGGTCCGAAGCCTGGTCGACGTTCCGGAGCCTTTGTTGAATGGCCACCTGACGGCGAATAAGGCCCCCGCACATGACCGCGGTCTGCAGCCAAAAGCAAACAGAAGTCAACAACCCCAAACAAGCCAAGGGAAATATTAGACCGAGGCCAATAAAGAAGCTTTTTTACATGGATCGATAGTCGGGCGCACTGCATCGCCAAGCCGTCCGAGGACAACGCCTTCATCTCGTCCTCGGCTATCGGAAGGGTTAAGCCTCGGAGTAGGCGCAGGCATGTCCGAGAGTCCTTCAGACTCTCGTCCGCATAGATCCCCAAATTCGGGACCCATAGCTTGTGCCTATGTTCGCGGGACGCGTGCGTCCCGGAACCCCCGAGGTCATCTGTGCCTGCCGTCGCAGCTGAAGGGGAATCGCCCCTCGACGGTTCGGGAGGCGACGAGAGCAGGGCCCCTCGGGCAACAACTGGCCTCTTGGTTGCCGAGGCGGACTCTGTTTCACCAGGCTCATCCGCCCGGCTTCGCTTCGATAGTCGGCCACCCCCTCGAGCGACCGACTTCCCCTTTTTCTCTCTTTCGAGAGCGGCAGCAGCGGCGCGGCCCTCAACCGAAGCCGCTGTCTGTACTGTGGCCCGAGCGTTCAGGGCCACGCCTCGTCCAGCCTCTCCTCCCGTCGCCTGCGGCTGGGACGGTTGAGATTGGCCAGACTGATGGGCGAGCCGACCAAGGAGTCCCCGAATCCCAGTCATCTCTGCGGACAGAAGAAAAGGAGTTAGGGACTTACAGCGCGCGACTCTCCACAACTCAAGACCGACTTACCCTCGGCCGAAGCCTCAGCACCCTCTTCGGTTGGAGGAGCTTCGGCCGGAGATTCAACCTCGGCGGCTCCTTCGGTCTCCCCCAGGACATCCTCGGGAGGAAGATAAGGAGAAATCCGAGGAGGGTCCATCGTCGGGTCCGGCCAAGCCCCCGTCTGCACGAGCCGCTCCTCATCAAAAAGCTCTGCTATATCATACGGAGCCTCGGCGTCTATAATATGTACGATATGAAGTTGATCGGGGTTAAGGGAAGGCGGATCGGAAAGGCCTTCGGCCAGTGGTGCCCACTCAGTAGGGAAGGGCCACACACGCCTCTCCTTCTCCAGAAGGGAGATGAAGATGAAGCTCTTCTTCCAACGGTAAATGGACGTTGGCTTCCCGGAAAAGATACCCCGGCCGAAGCGGGGGACAAAGCAGAACCAATCAGATTTTCCCTGCCTCTGTATCTTGAAAAGAAAGCGGAAGATGTTCACCGAAGGGGTAACATCAATGTAGGCGTGCACAGCCAAGAAGGCATAGACTGTCCGCCAAGAATTAGGAAAAAATTGAGACGGGACCAACCCGTAGAAGCTCAAAACATTAATTACAAAAGAAGGAAGAGGAAGACGAAAGCCCGCCCGAAAGCTCTCTTCGTAAATAGAGAAGCTACCCGGACGGACAGAGTTGGCCCTGGTATTCATTCCAGGCCGATAGGGAATCGTCAAAGATGGGAGTTGATAGTAAGATGCAATGTACTTGACCCCATCGTCGAAAAGAGTGCACATGACGTCGGAAACTGTCTCGGCCCGACGTCGACCGGAAGAGGAAGCCTGGCCCGTGGTGGGAACATCTTCGGCTTCTTCGGCACCAGACACTTCGGCCTCATCCTCCATGAGAGAAGCGAGGGAGTTAGAAGAAAGGGGAGATGACAAGGAAGATTCGGAAGGCTGGGACGAAGAACAAGAAGAAAAACCTTCGGCCGAAGAGCTACTATCAGCCGAAGGGGGGCTACTGAACATGGATCGCGGAGCAAAGAAAGAAAATTGAGGCTTACCCTTAAATAAGATCTCCTCGACTGCCCACCGCCTCTCAAGCAACGGAAGCTTCCCCAGCAATAACTCCAGGCAACAGAGGGCCCCCCGGCGATAGACAACGCTCTCAAAATCACCTTCGATGGCCCGTTCTTCGCCGGAGAAGCAGGGAGGCTCGGATGATCGCAGGGAAACGCAAGCGCGGGAAGAAGAGAGCGGAACAGTGCCTTGGGGAGGGCTCCTATTTATAGGATAAAGTTGAAAGCGTTTCCCGCCAAAATCAACGGTCCAGATCCTCCCCCTCGTCGGCATCGCCTCTCTCAGATACACGCCACGTGCGCCGTCCTTCGGCAATGATAACGGACTGGCTGCGGGATCGGGGGAAGATAATCAATGGCCGGAAGCGGTCTGACCCTTCGGTTGATAACTCGGATGCTCGCCACGTGTTCCGATCCGCGTGCCAGGGACGGAAGAGGCGGCGATCCAAGTGAAGTCTTGGGCAGAGAGCCGAAGTAACCCGCGACACGTGTCCCGTGTTTTCTCACGACGCGACCGTTCTGATGGAAAACTCGACATCTTTCCCGTCCATTTGTCAGGAGGCCTGACATGGCCAGAAGACTCGTCCCTTCGCAACCGAGGATCAAGGCATTCGTCACTACGTCCCGAGCAGAGACAAGGCTAATGATTACTAGCCCTCGATCGACCGAAGGTAGTTCCCTTTCATAATAAAGCAGAAAGCTTCGGACAGCGCATGTCACGTTATTCCCCCGAGGAGGCTACGGACTATACTCTCGCCATCTCATGAATCTGAGGAAGACAAGAGTGAGGGGGCTATGTGATGAGGCAGAATCCGATTCGGCCCATTAAAACAGGCTCAACACTAAGATCAGTCTAACAGCAGCAGTAAGGAGCCCATTGGCAGCCTTCGGCCCGTTAGCGGCCCAGCAGCCCTCGGCCCAGTAAGCAGTCCAGTGGTCTTCGGCCCATCAGCGGCCCAGCAACCTTCGGCCCATCAGCGGCCCGATAGCCTTCGGCCCATTAGCGGCTCAGCACCCCTCGGCCCAGTAGGCTCCAGCCCACTAAGCGGCATCTGGCCCTTCAACGGCCCAAACCCCTTCGGCCCAGTAGCCGTATCCGGCCCACTCCGGTGAGAGGATTAGGCACTATAGCGGTTTACCAGTAAACCCAGAACATAGAATATCGGCTGCCACCGTTAAGCATCATCTATCCTCCGCTATAAATACACGGCTATTTATTACCAAAGGTATGTCTTCGTGACCCCAAGGACAACGGTCCAAAAAGCATTAAAACTGCTTCTTCCACCTCTTTGACTTCTGAATCGAATCATCTTCAGAAGCTAACTTAACCGTTGAAGGGGGTTCCTAAGGGCCAAAGTCCGGGACTCCTACTGACTGATTTTTCTTCTTCTCTCCCTCATGCAGGGGCTCGATTCGAATCTTCGCCGACCTCCCCGAGTCGGTCTCGGCCACCGACTTCGGGAACTTCTCCCTTCGGTCTCGACGCCATTCGCCGGCTGGTCCTCCTCGCCTGAAGGTGCCTCGGCTCCGCCTCGCACAAGCTGTTCCTCATCCGGAGGAGCTTCGGCCACGCCTTCCGCAGGCTAGCCCACATCCGACCGAGCGACCCACGGCTTCGGATCTTCGGCCTCGTCTCCGCCCTCGCCGCATTCTGGATCCCCGTCGGGCCACTTCTCCGATCCGTCCTAGTTCCGATCCCAACTTCGGATTCCAGCTTTGGAATCCGGTCGTGATAGCTTCGGCTACATCATCCACGATGACAACCATGTGTTTATTAGGTGATTTTGTCCCTCTTTTTCATGTCAAGAGTCCTTTTTTGTAAAAGCACAAAACTTTTCCATGTTCCTTTGCCATATTTCAAACATGTAGAAGCCAAAAGTGAATCAAGGGATAATGGTTTAACTGGCTCCTAGAAGTTGTCTATATATAGGTAGTGTTTACTCATGTATCTATGATACCTGTATAAATAGAGTACCGATGATCTAAACGTACATATTGATTAGAGTCAATACATACAAAGAAGAAAGACACGAATATTTGTATAATTTTTTTTTACACGGAATTAAAAAAATTCCACGTGAATAATTTATTTGCAAACGTCTTTCACTCCGGTTTAAACAAGTGCACTTGGAAGATGCTAACTAAGAAATAGGTCTCTTCACGGGGCTTTAATAGGTCTCTTCACAGGGCTTTATATGGGTTAGTGATGCTAAATTAGTTAAACCAAGTCCCACCCCCCTTCCCCAAAGCCTTGTTTTGTGATTATAGCTCCTTGCAACTCTTGGTGTTTTCCTACTACTCATCCCCTCACCATAGGAGACACCACACCCACACCCCTTCTATTCACCTTGTTTTCATTGTCCCTCCATGGCAATGGGAATGGAGCACCAAAATATGGCTAAGATAGAGGGTGGCATCAATGGTCGGCAGCATGGGACGACAACAACACCGCATGGCTATGGATCACTAGCCACGACACAACTCAACCTCAACTTTGAGATGGTGGCATGCACAACACTACAATGGCAACAACATGACAACGATGGGAGGGGCAAGTCTTGGGCAGTAATCGACCCTTCCTCCCTTCCTGCTCCCTCTTTGAATAAAGAAGGCAACGAGCCGAGCCGAGCCGAGCTGAGCTTTTGTATGCTTATAGCCGACCAAGCCGAGGCCTCAGGCGGCGGCATTGACTTGAGTCTTGAATTGAGCTAGAGCCACCTCACAAGTGTTAGATCGGGTCTAAGACAATGGCGAATTGTTGCTATTTTATCGAGGAGATTTAGGATTGTGTGTATATTGAGGATTGAATGAAGAACTAATGCACTTACTTGTCATTGATCCACGATGCCCAAGATGAACCGTGCGTGTTGACCACCTGAGCATGCTGAACCAGTAGAGCCGTGTTGGTGGCACCCGAGTCAGAAATTAAGAAGGGTCTGTTCACACATAGCTCTTTTGGGAACACTTTTGAAATGATAGACGAGTGGTGTGTGGCCTTTTGATACGATATATATGTTACTTTTGATAATAAAACTTAGAAAATATATAAAATAATTCGAAAATAAAATATAAATCAAAGTACATTGTTGAACTGCATGAAATTTTACATTTGTATATATTTGACTTTTTATAATATTCTAACCTCTGTGAAGGTGATGCCGCGACTGATGAAGCTACCTTCAGATCTCCCCTTCAATCTCTCCAAATCCCTTTGTTTAGTGAGAGAATCAACTTGTACGCATTCACTTTCTTTAAAGGTGGCGACCCAACTCTTGGGTTGTGGTGAGAGTTCATCTGGATTTTATTTTCTAGATTTCAATATGCCTTTTTCACTCACAAAGATCTGAAATAAATTTAGTTTATTAGTTGGTTGATCCGATCAAAGAAATATACTAATAAATCATATTTTTACTACACACACGGAGAATTGTCTAATCCTTTGATCAAGTGACTTTTGCCAAAGTGATTTTTGACATGAACTTTTTATGACTTCTATATTTCATAAAGACTTTCTGGTCACATGATGAAATCTATTATACTATGTAGGAACAAGTCTCACATGCTAACGATTGCAACTTGGATTCGAGGCCTTTAGATTCGACAGAGAATATTAAATTAGTTAAATTGTTTTCAAATAAAACTGTGTGACCAAATTTTGTTCGAATATGTAAGTAAGAGGCATATTGAAAAGGAGAGCCTTTCTGATATTTGGGTATCTTTTGAAAAGAGAATAGGAGGGAAATTTAGAGATTCATAAAAGTAAGGCTCTATTTCTTTTCACTTTTATCCAGTTAAAAGTAAAATCCTGATTATTTATTAGGAAAAAGTGTCTTCCCGACTTTTTTTCACTTTTACCCTCCTGAAAATAAGACCTTGAGTATTTTTCAAGGACAAAGTATATTTTGATTTGTTCTGAATCTATTTAAAGGTTGCTCCTACCGAAGGAGAGTCAAGAAAATCAATAACTTCGCCACAAATCTAACTTTCTAATATAATGGTTTGGTAGTTAAAATTCAAATTCCTCCAAATCTATCATTTCAAAAGTGTTCCCAAAGGAGCCATGTTTGTGTGCACTATTGCGTGGATTTTAAAATCTCTAACTTCTTGAGAAAAGCCAGAAAGAGAATTAGTGTAAACAAAGGGCCTCCTGTCACATCTAACGTTAAATTTCTCCAAAAGCAAAAATTTCAAATTTAGATACTTGTCAACACTCTAATTTCCCCTTTCCCTTTTATATAGAAGAATCCAAAATATTTTGAATACATGGGAAATTCAAAAGAGTCCTAAGTCAGCGCATTAGCCGAGGGAAATCCAAAATATTTCTGTATATAAAACAAGAAATTGTGAAGTATAGTTTTAGAGAGCAAAGGTTTGGAGAGGTGGAAATTGAGTTAACCCGTTTAACAGGGTGAGTTTTACTAATGAATAATCTTGTGAGTGAACCACGTTAGGAGGTCTAGGGGTGGAGATCCAAAAGACCTTGACTGGTTAGGGCATTAACTCTTTCATTTTGGGCATTAACTCTTTCATTTTGCATGGTTGATGCCTAAAGAGAAGTTTGGGCATTAACTCTTTCATTTTGCATTAAACACGGAAGATTTATTTTTCTGAACTCGTGAGACCTCTCCTATCATTTCCTAATACAACTTTTTGACACATACGTATTAGAGAGAAGTGTGTTAGTGTCTTACATCCTAGACAACTGTAGCTGCATCTTCTAATATATGTGTACCACTTAAATTGTGTCAAAAAATTGTGTTAGAAAACAGCATTACTATACCGTTTCCTAGACCGAAAATTAAGAGAATTATCTTTACAATGAGATTTTTGGATTAATTCTTTCTCTCTACAATAAATATATAAGGTTTATTTCTTCGACCGATGAGATCTATAATACTTTCTTCGACGGATGAAACCTACAATCATACTTTCTTCGATCGATGAGACCTATGCAATCATACTCTCCAAAAAAATGCTGGCTTGCGGAAACTATCTTTGCATTGAGACGTTGGATCCACCCACAATTATCATCGCGTGGAATAGAACAACTGAGATATTAACGCAGATGAAGAACAAACTTCCTCATTATGATGTATTTAATTAACTAGCTAAGTAATGAGACGGCTACTCTGACATGGTATGAAAATGAATAAAAGTGAAAATATAATAAAATGAAAATCTAGCCTATAAAAGAATGCTGTTTTTTGCTGCATTTCCTCTACTCCTGCGAAGGTTATCACTCCCCTTCTAATCTAATCCTAGTATGTCGTCTTCTATAAACCCGAGTGTCGGAGGAAATATCGTACATACAATAAATACAACACCCCTTCCCCCCCTCAAAAAAAAAAAATAAAAAAAATCAACCAACGGTCGGATTAGCAGCATTTTCGCTGCTGCCGTTCGTCGGATGGTCCAATTTGTGGGACCGCACTTCGTGGCAGAGCCTGGCGCGTGGCAACAAAAGAGTCGTTCCGGTGGGGTCCACTCTGACACCGCCCACCATACGCTTCTGCCTGGCCAGCGCCCTCCACGTCTCTACTGCGATATTTTAATGGAGAGTTGTGTATCTCGCTTCCCGATGCGTAAGAGGGGTGTACGAAGACGCTAATTGCCCATGCACTAATTAATAAGCGAGCCGCAGCAGCAGCGAAGAGAAGGCCAGAACGGCGAGGACGAAGGGTGGTGGGATCGAATGGGAAGAAGTAGCGGCGCTGCCGGAAACCAGTGCTCCCTGGTAGATCATGGCGTTGTAGGTGCCGCCGCCGACCGTGGGTACCGACTGGGTGCTCTCGCCGGACTTCTTCTGGCTGTAACAGTAGCAGTAGAACAAATAAGTGAGATTATGCTCCTTCCTTCATAGTTCATAATTTAATTAACATGTACGTAAAATATTTAAAGTTCGCTTCAGATAATAATATCAAGGCCGGTCAGGCATCGAGAGTGGCAGACTTCTTAAATTAGGAACCGTACACTGCAGACTCGCCGACCCTGTGGAAATTTCACACCGACAAGTCGGCGGGACTGTTTTCTCACGTTGGCAAGAAAGACGACGGCGAGATAAACGAGGCAGTGATGGAAGGCAAACGGCCGACGGGAGAACCAAGGGACAAAAGAAGCCCAGCTGGACGGGCGGAAGTGGACGAAAACCAAGTGACGTGAGGAAATCGGGTTTGTTACAGAAAACGCACGTACATGCGTCGCACGCAAGCGTACACAGTGAACGCAGGTGGCACTTTGCACAGATATTTTTGTGAGCAAGTTGCCGTGCGTGCGCGTTAACGGATACTCTCCCCACCTTCTTTGCAAGGAAGAGAATGCTTAACAAGAGCCATGATGGGACTAATGAACCTCCCATTCCTAAGGCAAGTAACCAAAACTTGACATTACTACGCAGGTGAGAGACGATTAGGAAGGAAGGGTCACCCACCAGCACTACCCCATTGCTGTCATCTCCCCAAGATGCGAATTCCCCTTACGGAGGGGAGGGTTTAGAAAAGTAGAAAGCAGTCAACTTTCTCGTCCCAATTCTAGATCACTAATTTGATGAGTGCTGCGTGCTTCCCTCTACCTTTTTACTTTTTTTAAATTGATACAAATATTTAAAATGGTCGACAATTCTACTTAATTAAGTGTGAAATTCAAATTCATCTGAAGAAATAATCTTACAGATCAAAAATAAATATTTTAAAATAATTTTTAATCTTTAAATTAAGAGACAAGAAGTGAACCAACGGTAACACACTGGCTCTGCTCCCCTCTACTCT
Source organism: Zantedeschia hybrid cultivar (assembly GCA_030544215.1). Lineage (NCBI taxonomy): Eukaryota > Viridiplantae > Streptophyta > Magnoliopsida > Alismatales > Araceae > Zantedeschia > Zantedeschia hybrid cultivar. The sequence goes on along the minus strand of JARZZO010000002.1, from coordinate 21,591,739 downwards.
CACGAATCGGTAAGAAGAAGAAAAAGATAACCCACCCAGGGGAGGGAAGACCAAGCTGACGGCTTTCGCTTTGGGCCTAAAAAGGCGTCCCACTTTTTGCTGTATCCTTTAATAGCATAGATGCAAGTAATATCGATTAATTAATTTAATTTACCTGGGAGTGGCGGGGCAGAAGGAGATGAGGTAGCCGGTGCCCCCGGGGCAGGTGAAGGTGCTGGTGCCGTCGTCGTAGGCGTAGCTGTAGGCGCGTGGGCACGCGTTCTTGAAGATTTGGGAGTAGGACGTGGAGTGGCACGTGTTGGGGTTCCCGTAGTCGCCGCGGCAGCAGTACTCGGGCTTGCCGAATGCCTCGCACGCGCTCCGGCACGCCACGCTCTCGCCGCTCGCCGTCACCTTCAGCTCCGACGGGCACAGCCCGTTCACGTCCACCACGCAGCCCGTGGAGGTGCAGGTGCTGTTCCCCCCGCCGCTGGAGGCCCCCTGCGGCACCACCAGCATTTGCAGGTTGTACCCGTCCACCAGGCTCACGTCGTAGAAGTCCAGCCCGCCGCTGCCGTCCAGGGTGAACTCCGCCAGGGTGGCCGGCGGTGCCGCGCCGCTGCCGGAGCACTCCATGGTCCCGGAGCCGCAGTCGCCCGTGACGCAGCTGAACTTCCCGGCGGAGTCCGTGGAGCAGAGTGTGCGGCCCCAGAAGCGCCCAGACCAGCCGATGGGCGCCGAGATGGTCCTGGTCTCGCCCTTCTCGAGCTGGAAGCCCGTGGAGGACAGCGGGGCCGAGCCGGAGCCAGCAAGAAGCCCCGGCCAAACCGTGTATTCACAGTTGTTGGAGAAGGTGAAGGTTGCCGACCGAACCCCTGAGAAACACGCAACATAAACTTTAATCAACAGCAGAGTCGGCATGCAGGGGCAAGCAATTCCTGCATTCCCAATCGTTTAATCACAGAGACAAACAGATTGCTCTCAGTTTGTTCAGAGTTTCCATCCCATATTTGCGTCAAAGATTTCATCTTTACCTGCTACGAGCAAGACTTGGACGCAGGCGAAGCAGACGATGGCAAGGGCTAATCTCCGTGCCATTTCTCCGGAGAACAAGGATCCACAAGCTAAAGTAGCTGTGACGATTTCCGCGGGCCGGAGAGCAATTAGATTGGGAACTGCCGAGTATCAGGTTAGATGGGAATGGAGAGGAGAGGGGGGGATTGAGAGCAGGGGGATGCGAGGAGAGCTTTATAGGCAGAGGCGGAGAGGTGAGTCGGTGTGGTGGCCCCAGGCAGGGGCGATGTCGGCACCTCCCACTCTCCGTCACCTGCAGTTTTTTCTATTTCTTTTTCACAGAGGATGTATCTAATTCGGCGTGCGGTGCACAGTCGGTTTAACGTTGAGCTAGGAGAGGAGGTAAGATGACGCCGATGGGCCAATGGGATGGGCCAATGGGACGGGATGGTGAGAATCGACAAAGAAGCATGTATCAGACCATTTGATTATTATTTATTTATTTATATATGTTGATGGTGAGGTCTTGACGGTTTGTGGGGTTAAAGTATGAAGAGGGCGAGTGGCTTTCCTGCATTAAGAAAGAGAAATAAAAAATAGATGCTTTGTCTATATGTAATTAAAGAAATAAGCCCGCAGATTAACAAGCCTTATGGAAGATGATTTTAGTGGTTCGTGACCTGTATCTACAGCACTTTTTTTTTTTTTTTTTTGCTTACGAGATTTGATAGGTTAGCTTAACTGCCGCATGCCCGCAGACCTCCCTTTCCTCGAGCGAAGTCGCAACAACCTTTGGAAACTCTTAATAGTCAGATGAACGTTGGATGGATCCATCAAATACCCCCACATGAGAGTTCAGCAGCCTTTGGCAAGTACTAATGTACACACACAAAGAGAGCCCGTTGTAAGGAGTGCATCAAGGGACGATGTACATTGATGGTGTGTACGTATAGAAAGATCAATTTTTGAGGAGTCAATAATTGACGAGTAATACTTGTTGCGGTGCGTTGCAATGTACGGTAGAGCGGTCGTTCGATTTAAGTAGATCGGACGGTTGTTGTGTAGTCCGTTTAAATTTAAGAGGAATTTTTGAAAGACGTTTTTTTATTTTTTATTAGAATTTTTTTAAAATGTCCGATCAAAAATCAGACAATACATTTGACTTGTTCGGATTGTTCCAATTTTTTTTAAAAAATTCAAATAAAAAATAAAAAAACACCTCTCCAAAAATTTCTTTAAATTTAGACGGACTGCACAGCAACCGTCCGATCTATTTAGATCGGACGACTGCTATGTCATAGATTGCAATTGAATTGCAATACATGACATTACAGCAAGTATTACTCATAATCGATCATAAAGGACAACGTAGATTGACGATGGGTACAACAAAAGCGTGGGTGCATACGATATGCTCGGTTAAATAAATGGGATTAATTTTAAATGTCACTTTTTAATTTGTTTTGTATACGTTATCATGTTTCTTCTCATATAATCTTGCATACATTCATACTTAATATGTGTAGATGAAGGCTGGTATGTGGATTTGCTTTCCTGTGCGGTTTAATTGCACAAGGTCACAGTCGTCTGATTTTAGATCCACGATTAGACGGCTACAACGTCGTGAGGTCAGGGCACACGAAGGGACCTGACTTCGCTGTGGCAGGAACTCTCGGAGGCAGGAAGGGCACGAGTCCTTTGCTTCTGATCAGAGAGGCCCCCTATTAATTTCTTTTGACTTTAGAGAAATTCTAGAGAACTTAGATCAAATCAAATGAAATTCTAAACTAAATTAAATATAATATAATTTTATCACTCAAGTAAGTCTTTGACGATTTGATAATTTATATAACGAGTGAATAACTCTTATGAACAAAAATTAGATATCCTATTTAGTTATTCTAATTAACCTTCTAATAGATGATTTAGGTATATAATAATGAAAGAAATTAAATTATTTTAAAATAAGGATTATATTACTCTTTACACTATATATTTTTTAAAAAAAATTATATTATACTTTACATATGAATAAAGAAAGATGTTGTTAATTTAAATAGAAAGGATCATAGTAGTCTATTATATTTAATAATTTTTAAGGATTTACTTAAATACGACCACTAAATATTTACACGAAATTTATGTCTTTTATGTAATTCGGTTTGTTTTGCTTGGTTTACGAAGAGTAAAAATTAAATTAAACTAAATGTTCTTGTCCGATTTGATTTCAATCAAACCAAAATTTTGTAGACTACAAACTGGACCAAACAAAACCAAATTAACCAGTTCAAGTTTTTTTTTTTTATTTGAACCAAATAATGAACACCCCTACCCGCTAAAATACGACCTAATTGTGTTTTAGGTGCTGACTATATTTTCACACAATTACTCCGGTTGTGAATATATTTACTTATATATATCATATGTTGATAAAAAAAATCCACTCTAATTTATTTCCTATTATAGTCCGATGTTTGCTTAGGCTGACCTGTGAACCAAAGGCAATACTAATCATTCCATTAAGCTAAACTCTAAACACTTGGAGCAAAAATTATGGAAATCTAAGTACTTTTCAGAATTTTTTTTTTTTTTTTGTCAAAGCGAAATCTGCAGTGTCACATTTGCATCACAAAGAAGAATATAGTTCTAGGAGTTTCTTTCCATTTAAATTCGGATGAGTTTTCTTTGTCTCCTATTATATATTTTTAATTTGAAACGACCAATGATGTGGATTCATTGAATGTCTCTGGTAAGTTTAGTTGATTGCCAATGCAATGAATCAAATATCTGAGATATTGTCTCTTCTATCAACGCATTTGACCCTAAAACGATGGACATTTACATCACAAAGAGGAGCAAGGAACAAGGTTAGGGATTTATATCAATGATTTGAGTTCAATTTTAAACTAATGTTTGTTTTTGTCTCATTGTGTTTTTCATTTAAAAGAACCAATAATGGGGTCTTGTAATATATTGGTTAAGTTTTAGATGAATATCTTAATAGATCAAATATTTGTACATGGTCAGATAAGTTTTAGATGAATGTCTTAATAAATCAAAGATTTGTTCATGGATGATGTTTCTCTTTTTCATTTGGTTTACTAGTGTTTCTCTTTTTCACTTTCTTCTTCTCCTCCATTTCAGTACAGGAGTGCTGAAGAGCATTTCACAACTTGGGACTGATAGACAACTAAATAAAAACAAAAGTTCAACTGTGAGTTTTCCTTTAAATTTTTCATTCATCAACTCCCATTTTCATCTTCTCTATATCAATAAAGAGGTTTAGCATTTAGATTTTGGACAGCCTTATCGTTATATGATGTAGCATTTGATAGTATTCATATGAATCCTTGTATTAAAAAATGAAAGTCGAGAATCTTGAATTTCTCTTGTATAAGAGTGGAAAAGAATCTTGAAATATTTTGCGCATGTATCTGCATACAAAAAAGATGATTTATGTTTGTGAATAAAATTTTGTGACTAGAGAAATATCACCATGTGCTTACACATGTTTTATTGTAGTGTACCTTAACTAAAAGATCCGGTAATGTTCAAGTAATTTTTTTTGAATTTGCACTTGTGTGACTTCCAGACTTCCGATCATACACAAGATACTATAAAGGTGGACACTTTGGCCAATCTTTATGTCATATAACCATGAAGGTTTAACGTCTTTGACTAGAGGGCTTATTATTTATGAAATAAAAGAGTTAATCAAATAAAATGAAAAAAATAATAAAAAAATCATTCTCACGAGGGAGACGACACTTATTGTAAAATTAAATACTCCAATGTGATTTTATTATTATTATTCTAACCCAATACTTAGTACTCATTTAGTTATTGTAAAATATGATTTTCTTGGATTTAGAGGCGAGAAAATTTTTGAAGTAATTTCCCACCCAAGGAACAAAAGTTTCGACGACATTTATTGCCCTAAGTGTGGGTTAGGAATTGTAAGAAATAAGAGGGAAAAGTCTACTTAAAGTTGCTGCTGCAGTGACACATTTGATATGTTTAAATATTTCATATATGCCATTGAAATGACATATATGATACATAGTTATCTTCTTCTAAGGTTACGTATGATAACATGTACATAAGCACAGTTTTACATATAAGAATGATTAATATAAAGTTATCCTATAAATAAATCATTTTAAAAGTTTCAAAAGAATAGAAAATGCATTATAGAAGCATATGATAAAAGGATTCCAAGGAGAAAGAAAAAAAAAACAAAGAAGATGTTTTTATGTTTTAACCTCTGAAAATGTGACGTATTTACAAATAAATCATCTCAATCTAATTACTTATAAGTAAATCCTCACAATCTAGTGTGAATTGATAAAAGGTTCCTAAATATTATAGATAAGTTCCGAAGAATCTTACATAATTAGAGGAACTAGTCAAAATTTTGAAGGAGATGAAAAATAAAAAACCTAAAAAAATATTCACAACTCACAGGCAGCGCGCATTCTGTGGTGGCAGAGATGATCCGCAATCAAACGTGCGTAAACTGCGCCGGCCGGTTGGAAGGCCGGGGAAGTTACGGTCACGTTCGGCTGCTGCCGCGGAATGCGCTCAACGCGGCACGTGGTCGTATTGATCAGTCCTCCGGGATCCGAGCTCCGCGAGCGCCGCCGCCGCACCGCGTGGGCCGTGGGGTCCTCCAAGTTCTAATCGGATAGGGTGAACACTAAAACTCTATGTTTTGAAACCTTTTTAGTGACCCATATTTTCTCTCACATAGATCTGAGAACGTTACTCTAATTTGGCTTCTGTTACATTTTTTTTACCTTAATATTTGTACTTTCTTCCGTCTTATCATAATAAATGATTAAAACATCTCTAAGCCAGGTGAAACTTGATAGGGGTTTTTGTAAATAATTTTATATTTGTAGATAATTCTTATATAATTTGTATTTGTATATGACCTCTTTAATTTAAGTGCTCCAGAATTTGTTTGCGGAATAAGTTATCCATAATTATTTATCTGAAATAAAGTATACTAGAATAAGAGGTATTTAACTTTAATAGTTATGTGGGACCCACTGGCAAAATAAAAAGGATAACTAATTCTTAGGTCTAAGTTTGAATTGCTTATTCTCTTTATTCTAGTGTAAACAATTTTAACGGGATATGAACCATTCCGTCCATCAAACTAGAATTAACTTTATTCTAAGAATAAGAAATCTTATTCTTCTCTTATTCTCCGATCAAAGTGATGCTTAGTAAATAACTCCCTAACAGATTTCTTATTTGCATATAACCCCTATATGATATCTATTTTCATATTACCTCTTAAGTAACGTTTTCATTTTCAATTTCACTTTAGTGGAAGTACTATTACCATATATAGAAAACTCTATTATTGGCTAAAACTATTAAACGAGAATAATAGTAATAACCTTACTTAAAAGTATAATACCTTTTAAACGGCACATGCCCCCTATTCTCCCAAAAAAATAGACATCTAGATATGATGAAATATAAAAATACCCCTCATCTTGTAACTTGGCCTAATAATTGTTATCACATTCATATATTTAGATATTTTTTTGGTTCTAAAATCTAACATGTTGTTCGAAAGGTATTTGTACTTTAATTGACATTTGATAGTTCTCGTTTTCCATGCATGGTAATAATATTTCAAATTCAAAACAAACATTATAACTAATAGGGTCATATGCAAATGTGTATTATGCGTGAGTTATCCACAAGAGTAATGGTTGCTGCATGGCATGTGGTGCAGCAAGTTGCTGCCCCCAGTAGAGGGCAACCTTTTTTTAAAAGAATATAAGTTTTAACTTTTTTAATGTCAGGCACATCATGCCCGATATATCCGTATAACCCCATCTTCGATCAAATGATTCAAAAAAATGAAAAATTGAAACCCCCTTTTATTGGGTTCAACCCATCAATGATGTTTTTTCACTGTTCATTGGCACTCGATTTTTATTTTATAATTTTATAATTTTTTTTATTAGAGATGGAATTGTACATATATGCTAAGTATGATGGCCCCAACATTAAAAAAAGTTTAAAATAAACATTTTAAAAAAAATAGGGATGCACCCAAGCGGTGCAACAGGTATTATTCTATGCACAAATATGGAATCTTTTAGGGAGTCCTATGCGAATATGTACAATATAGGGAATCAACCGCAAACATGAATTATTTTAAGAGGATATTTACAAAAATCCCAAACTAACATATTGACAGGGCTACCAAAATCAAAATATCAAGAATCCTTTTCCAAGTAAAAAGGATGATGAACGTGACAGCAATTTAATACATGCAAATAGGTGAATCTTATCTTTGGTAGTATATATGTAGAGAGGAATTTATCTTATAAATTTATAGAGATCTCAGATCTACACCCTATTTCTAAATTTATAATTAGATGGATCTCTTTGACCTCAAATCTCACTCGTCTGATCCGAGTCAGGTTGAGAGAATTTTTCTGGCCATCTTGTTTTGCGCACATAGGTTGATAGTTCATTTAGTTTGACATAAATATTCACAAAATATTATAAAAATCATCCTTTGTACTTCATAGAAATGCGGATTGTACTGTATATCAAATAGACCAGGACCTAAAAGTGAGCTAAAGAAAATTTTAACTAGAAGTTACTTTTATATCTTTCAACTAAAATATCTTTGTTCGAAAGAGATCAATGCACATAGTATCTAAAAATCCGTTTATCCATTCGTTTTCGAAATTTAAAGGTCATAAAATAATATAGTTAAAGGATAAGGATAAAGATACTTTTAATATCAAATGGATAAGAATAAGGTACACTTTTTTCCAGTCCGATTAAGTATTCATTTATTTTCTTTTGCTCATCTTGTCGATTGGTCATATTTTATTTAAAATTTTCATTTTTAAATGAAATATTCAATCATGTATCTACATAATTAAATATCTTATTGTCCACGCCATTCTAACTCCTCCTCTCCCTCATTCACTACTTTGCAAGGTTCATTGTGACAAATGTCACGTGATTTCTAATTAAATTTATAAGAATAATTATAAAGAAGTTATATATATAGATAGATAGATAGGTATAGCGAGAGAGAGAGAGAGATAGGGAGAGAGGAGTGCTATGGTGCTAATTGGGTCCTCGGTATGCACGAACCACATGCACAGTTTGGCTCTCTTTCTTATGTTGAAAAAAAATAAAAATCTTCGTAAATTTTTAAATATTCAATTCAACCACAAGTTTCATCCCTTTTGGCTAAAGTTTTACTGTAGGATTATATACAAATTGATTGTAGCTATCCAATCTTATATGACTAAATTGGTGATGAATAGTAAAATCTTAGGGCATGAGAACAACTATAAAGATAATCTGACTAATTTTTTTAGTTTTTGACTATTTTTATAATTTTTTAAAAATCAAGATTTGCATGTGCCCAATGACAGTTAAGATCGAGCTTCAAGATTGAACCACGATCGGACGATAGAAATACGGTGTCAGGGGATAAAAACAATCCTAAGGAGAGTAATTAAATATTTAAAAAATTATGATAAATTTTATTTTTTAAAATATAGGGAAGGGGGTCAATAAAGTGTGTGCGGTGTGATCGCTAGCATCTCTCTCTCTCTATATATATATAACCTTTGTGTGTCATTTATATCGTAGTATTGTCTAAAAATTTAACCTTTATATATCGGTTTCCGATCATTTTAAAAGATAAAGATAAAAGATACACACATTACTTAAAAGATAAGAATAAGAATAGAGCCATTATTCGCCCCAATATGTATCATTTTACATCCTTACATGTAACTAATTCAAAGAGCTGATAATTGTGGTGCAAGATGGATTGTGATGTCGGTACGAAAGAATATTTACCCCTGCCGAGTTGCCAGCATTTAGCATTTAATTAACTATCTATGATCATGTGAATTAATCTCCCCTAGTCCTGGCCAATATTGGCGTACGTGGGGTCCAAAGGCGTTATGTCTCCACCATGCACAGCGGTTCACCATCTTACCAGCTGCCATTGTTTACCCCGCGGATGACCGGCGACCAAACCCCGGCCGTAGACCAGGTTGGTGGCGCGATTGACTTGGGTACTTAAACAGATAATTCTCCACTTTGCTTAATTAATCGCCATCATCATTTTAAACGATTATGTTATTATTTCTGCCAACCAGTGGGAGCACTACTGGGGGATGTTATATAAGATTAATCTGCCTTTGTTGGGCACCCCGCAATACAGACCAAGGTGCTGCAGAACCAGGCAAATAACAAAGTGGGTGATGCATGCACCTGCTGCATGGAGGAAGAAAGTTTGGGTGTTTGAATGTTATTTTAAACACCTATTTGAATAGTGATTTTGATGTTACTACTCATTTTTTCATATTTGGTTTTTGATGTTACTGCTCATTATAGGCATTGTTTATGTTATTAGAAGAATTTATCCCTCACTTAAATCTATAATGTTGAAGATATTACCATTCAAGGTTTGAAGATCCCAGGAGTACTCTGACTTCTCTTCCTTCTCTACTCCTAACTCTCTCTTTTTAATTATGTTGTTTCCCACTAAATTTTACGTATATCAGTTGTAATATTAATAATGTAGACTCTAAAGATATTAGCATTAGAATTGCTTTCTTGATGCTACTTAATTTTATACGGATTAATTTCAAGAGAGGAGAGAGAGTCATAAGTTTGAAATGACAAACAAGAGCATTAAAACTTGTTGTTGATATAATTAAAAATAAGCCCCCAAAGATATGCCCTTTTTTTTAAAGTAATATTGAAAGTTTATGGGGGCTGATAACCAAAAAGCCTTCTTTTTTGACAAAAAGGTAAGGGTGATAAGGTAAAATAACATCTCCATTACCTATACACAATCTAATAGACATCCAAATAAGATCTTGAACGTCGACTGTCATCATTAAAAATATATTTTCAGATTATCTAAATAATTGATTCCTATTCCAATCTTATTTTCAAGTGCATCTTTTTTTTTAGGGCTAAGTTTGTTCATGCTTTAGACCATGATCGATTTCAAGATCCTCAATTTTCAGAGAAATTAGACAGAAGATCAAGTTCAAACAAGTGAAGAAAAGGAAACCGAATTAAACTAACCGATTTCTTCAAAGGAAAAAAAAAACATTTGAAATTCTAACAATGTCACTTGCATATCTACTCTATTGAAAAAAGAGAACGACTTGCTACACACTCCATGAGGTGTGCGTGCACGGTAAATTTACGCACAACCTATTGAGTGTGTGCAACTTTCTGCACAGTTTCGGATGTGCAGCAAGTATTTACTCGGAAAAAAAAAATATTTTTTAATTTTATTGAAAGCTTTATACTCATTAAGACGGATCTAGAAGTTAAACAAACGCACCCTCGGCTCTATGTACATGGTGCTCCGCCTGCATGGGACAAGTAACTTCAAAACTACTTTTCATCATAGTCCTTGCGGTACTCCTTTATATTGATACATGTACCCTTGAAGATGCCAACTTATTGCACAGTGCCAAGCTTAGTCAAGAAGACGTCAAAGCACCAATAAAGTGACCCAAGGGAGATAAATTCTTCAGAGCCACTGTTATTAGTTCAAATAAAGTGGAAACTTAGCTGTAAGATTGACAACAACATCCACCAACCAGGGCAGCTTCCTTGGCAATCCACGTATTCTCCCTAATAATCTCGACTGGCGCTAATTATTCAAAGATTTAGGTGGAGGATTTTGTACCGTGCATGAATTGCTGCGTCAATCTCTGACCTCAAAAGGTCACACTTTGCTGACTCTGTCCAACCAAGAAGAACAGTACTTAATTAGTTGAAGCTTGTGGATAACGTTTCGCTGTTCCCCTAAAGCGGGCATTAATGACCAAACCAAGAACAGATCACCATCCTCCTAACTCAGACCATCAAAGCATGTGCTTATCTTAATTTGTTCAGTAAGTGTGTGTCGGCTTTAGTATGGAGAAGAGATTCTCTCAGTTCACGTTTGAGTCGGAGTCCAACAGTATTGAGAGGGAGATGATCCAAGTATTTGCTAACTTTTGAAATCATATGAGATAGTTTCTTACAATATTTGACTCCGATCTAACGTGTATTGAGAGGATCTTTTCTCGTGAGTACGTCCATCTGATGACCTATGTTTCTTATTTAATTGCAAAAAGAAAAATAGTCCGGAATCATCTTCAAGAACGCATCTTACATCTTATCTTGTATCTGTGTGTGTGGATCCTTCATGGGATCTTTCCTTGTGGCGGCCGTTGGAAGAAGGAGCAGACAGTTGGCTCCCTTCCACCCCTGCGTCCATCTGTGTGTGCATGCTCCCTCTAGAGTGCTGACAAGACTCCATGGCAGCTGACAACCATCCTAGGTGGGGTGTCGTGAAACCGCCGGCAAGAATCTTAGACCAATCCTGGTGAATGAGACGTCATACATGGCAAACGATGGTGGGCTAGCTAGCTGCAGCTTCCCTTCTCCCCCCATCCTCCTCCAACACGTCCCCATGAGTGTTGCAGGGAGGGGCATAAGATGGCGACGGCACTGGCTGGCCGTCTTCCAACTCCTTTTCTTGGTCCCTTCTTTTTCGTTATTTACGGCGGCCGGAGGAGCGGCAGCACCTGGTTGGTCCTCGCCACATAAGCGATGAGTCACCGGCGAGGAAACTGGTGCACCGGCAGCCGCCGAAGGTCGCCCATCCCCACCGGGTCAAGTCTGATGGTGGGTGTAACGAATTAACTACACACGTCGGCCTAGTTATCCATTTCTTCCTTCTTTAGGGGTAGCTGTCCCCGGAGGTGGGAGGCCTGGGGTACGTGCCTTCTGGTCTTCCTATGACTGGTCATCCACTATATATCTGGAGTGACGCAGACCTTCGTGTTGTGCTATTTTTTTTCCCTCTCTTTGCTTCTTTTCTCCATTGCTGTTGGAAGATTTGTCCTCCGCTGCGACCTCTTACTCTTCATCTGACATGGCTGCGCTCTTCCCCTGGTGCCGGGTACTCCACCGCAGGTGCAGACATGACATTTGGGTCGCCTTCACCTCAAAAGTTCAAGAAAAACCTGTTCTTCGTTCATTCGACAATTTGTGCTGCATGGTCTTGCATGTCTTCTCTACACCAAACTGGTTCAAACGCTGCCACGTGCTGAAATTTTGATTATATTATATTCGAGTAATGACCACAGCCTTCTCCGCTTTGATAGACTATGTAGCCATTTTGACCCAATTTCAAAGTTTGAAAGTTTGTATGATCAGTTGTTTAATCCTTTTTGGATCAGATTCGTATTGACGTAGTATAGAACGGTATGGGTCTGGCCTGGGGAACATGTATAGTGTCATAAGCTGGTGCATATCCTTCTGTGTTCTAGTCAAAAGAAAATCATCGCTGTTTAATGATATATAACTTCATTTCTTGTCAACGAAAGCTAATCAAAATTATAATTTCATTTATTGTTAATGAAATTAAGATAATCATATCTTAGAAGCATCTCGTTGAGTAATTTATACAGATATTTTTTTGCTTAAATATTGATGCATGAAAACTATGGAGGTGGAAAACTCGACACTTTGACCAGTGGGATGTGGCCATGTGCCTCGTTAATCCTACACGACGAGTCCTCCGCTCGGTGCCTTATCCTAAAAAATGAAAAGTGTGTTATATTCCACCCAATCCGTTTATAGTTTCAATTATGCCGTAAGTATTCAGATTCGGCGTCAGGAGGAGTGTTGAAGTTTAGTCCTATATCAGATTTTTTGTGAGCGCCTTCCCTTTATATTATATATGTTGAGGATTCCCTCAACTCAATGCCTAAGTTTTGAGTTCGAATTCGAGTTTCTTTAACATGGTATCAGAATTGGGTCTTTCTTGATAGGCTGTGTTCTATTCCATCCAATCCGTTCATAGCGTCAATTATGTCGTATCCATTCGAATTCGGCGCCAGGAAGGGTGTTGAAGTTTATTCTTATCCCGGAGTCTTTGTGGGCGCGATGATTTTCTCAACTCAATGTCTAGATTTTGGGTTCGAGTTTGGGCCTCTTTAACATGGTATCAGAACTGGGTCTTTCCTGATAGGCTGTGTTCTATTCCATCCAATCCGTTCATAACGTCAATTATGCCGTATCCATTCGAATTCGGCACCAGGAGGGGTGTTGAAGTTTATTCTTATACCGAATTCTTTGTGGGTGCGATGATTTTCTCAACTCAATGTCTAGATTTTGGATTCGAGTTTGTGCCTCTTTAACATGGTATCAGAACTGGGTCTTTCCTGATAGGCTGTGTTCTATTCCATCCAATCCGTTCATAGCGTCAATTATGCCGCATCCATTCGGATTCGGCGCCAGGAGGGCTGTTGAAGTTTATTCTTATACGGGATTCTTTGTGGGCGCGAGGATTTTCTCAACTCAATGCCTAGATTTTGAGTTCGAGTTTGTGCCTCTTTAACAAAAAGTAAAGCAGGCCATGAAGGGGTACTCTGCTCTAGTCGAAGTTAACTCTCCAACACTTAAGTCAACTATGATTCAGAGTAGAGATTAAGAGGAGGATATACTTTTAATTGTAAGTCAGCCTTTTCTTTCCTCTCTCTCTCTAGTGAAAGAAGATGGCATAGCTTTTATAGTGAGCCTATTTGGTGCAAGCGAACACCGGTGATATCTCTGTATAGACAAGGATCATGTAATAGAACATCACGGGGATGACATACAAGGTTATAGATGGCCAAGTCAAGTTTAGTGGGATCTAATCTTAGTTAGGAAGATAGTTCCGATGTCGATTGTAATTTGAAGATGATTCCATATCTCATGATGGAGATTTTTTGATACCGTTAGTCTTGGGCCCCGTGCTGTCTGACTAACAGGACCCGGTGGTCATGCCGCATGTCAATAGTCATCTATTGTTTTCCAGAGGATGCGACAAAGGGGCCTTTTGCTAGGTGATCGAGAAAAACCGATAGACTCCGAGGCGTTAGTTTGGTCTTGCGATCCTTAAGAATTGGGGGTGTCTTTCAGGCCATACGTAGTCTTTTTCTGGTGATCAGATCATTGTGACCGGAAGTTGTCATGTATCAAGTTTTGAGTCCTCGAATGGTCAGGAAAGCATGGGTCTCGAGGGCTTTTAATTTTTTGTAACTTTATATTCCATGATGGTCGGGTTTTATAAAAAACCCTCTACTGCCTTTTGGGTTTTTCAAGGCTTCAGGCGGCTGTGAGCTTTTTAGGCCGCATGGTGATCGGCGCGGGATAACTGCGTCGCTTGTTGCTTCTAACCCTTTATGACGAGCCTTTAGTGTTGTCCCTCTCCATCAACCTCTTGAGACCAAACGACATAGTGATTGGATGGCCCTCTTGTATTTGGACTCTTATTGGACTACCCGTGTTGGCTTCAAAGTTTTCTCCCCATCAGAAGGCGTTTCTTCAACTTCGTACGACAATGACATAAAAAGAATGATCCATATTGTGTGTAACCTGAACAGGTAGTACATTAACCTATACAAAAAGAGAAAACCTTGCCGCACCGGCTGTCGGCATTACGTCGGTTGCCAGTATTTTTAATTTTAAAAAAGAATTTTTTAAAAAACTTTTATAGAGACCTCCCGACGGACCTATACGGTCGTACAATCTGATCTTGAATCGAACAACAACAAAAAAGATGAAAAACATGGGGCTTGGTTTTTTATTTTTAGGATTTTTTCGAATTGTCTAATCTATGATCGGATTCTACGGTCATGTAGGTTGGTCGGGGCCTCTATTTTTTTTTAAATTTTTTAAATTAAAAACACCAACAGCCAACGTAATACTGGCTGCCGGTGCACCAAGCCTACCAAAAACTATTGTTGTAAGAAGTTTTCAAAATTTTCCATGTAATAATGGAAGGAATTTAGAATTTAAAGGTTTAAAGTGTTATATATAATTTAATAATTTCATTAAATAAAAAAACTTACGAAATTAATTAAAGTACGTGCACAATATCTCTATCATGATTTTAAGTTGAAAAAGAAGATTTAAATTTTAAGATGTTTTTATTTTTCACTGCCTATAATCTTTCAATATCCCTTATAAGCCCCTACAATCTTTGTATTCTTTATTACTAGCTACAATTATTTAAAATGTTCCTAAAAAGCCCCTCAAAGATTATGGAAGGTTTTAAGAAAGTATGAAGATTGCAAGAATTTATAAGGAATATCGAAAGATTATAGAATGAAAAGTAAAGATGTCAAATTTAAATGTAATTTAAAGCTTGAGAGATGTTTATCATTTAATGATAAATTCTTCGTATCTGTGTATTTAATTAATTAATCTAAGTACTGTGTGTGTTTGTTAGATATCGGTATAATTTCTACATATTTTATTTGGCAATTTCTTATCTTCAACATAAAAAGTTGTTTCAATATCATCATCATTATAACTGTCGTCAATTTACATGGGGTCAGTGTAATGAATATTGTTCTGCCATTTTAATTTATCTAAGGTTGTATTTGCAGTTAAGCCTATTAGAAAGATCGAGTGCATTATTACTACATCAAGTCATCTAATTCTGTGTTGCCTTGGCTTCTTTTCTAATTCTTTATTTGAAGTGTTCACACCTTGTACTAAGTTTAGGCAACGGTTAACATGACCAAATCATTTGTCTATTTTCCCTTGATTTATTGATTATTATCAATTGGAGCTATATCTAAATCTTCACGGTACACATTCATGATTCCAAGATTTATCCTTTCTAATATCTTATAACGCATCTATCTTAACATAATTATCTTTTCTACACACATTTTTTATACATGCTTTTTTCCTTACTGCCTAACATTTAGTCTCATACATCATAGTTGTGCTAACATGGTTTAAAACTTTTGTGTGTCCTTCGTCCTCACAGTGGAGAACTCGAGGAACTCAAAAGACGTGAAGAAACAATGGAGAAACACATTAAGGAAGAAAATTAGGCAAAGACTTCATTTTGGTTGAAAGGTAGGCATGCGACAAACTTAGCTATGATTATCTACTGTTTTGATTTTTTTTATTATTTTAGGACTCTCCTAAGTAATTCTATCAATTTGGAACATTAATTTGACATTAATTTGAGAAAATCAAATGACTGGAAGGTAAATTGAATCCTACCCATATTTACCGTGGCACCTGTGTATGATTTGAATTAATCTTAGATCAAGCTAGTTTGAAGTTATTGAAGTTAATTGGTCATCTAAGTCAGCTTAACTTAAACTGTTAACGCATTTTGTAGAGCATGCACCGTCTATTAAACATATTTTGATTTTATTCATTTTTTGACATTAGATTATTCTAACACGTCCACTCACGTGTAGACCAATTTTAGACTCTGTCATATAAATCACAAAGACGGAGTATGTGGCTTGATTCGTAACCATGTACTTTGATATCATATTAACGTTATTGGACTGTGCAATTCAAAACTTTAAGACATTAAGTAGAGTAGGCACTATTTATTAAATATATTTTAATTTTTTCTCTTTTTTAAAGTGAAACTATTCAAAAAGAAGTTAGATTAGTTCCTTTGTTTCCATTTAGTACAATGGTTTAGTAGATCTATTCAAATAATTATATTATCGTGGATGCTGAGTAGTTCTTTCTATTTATTCAGTCATTTATTCAAAAAGATGATGCCTATTCCCCTCATTGTCTAAACATTTTGAGTTCAACGATCCAATAACCTAATATGATATCAGACTCTGTAGTTGCTAACCAGAACATGCATTCCGTTTTTGGCATCCATGTGACAGAATTTAAAATCAGAACTTAACATACATGAGGAAGTATGTTAAAATAGTTCTACATTGAAAAAGAGACAAAATAAATAATATTTAAAACATGGTACTTACTCTACTCAACACTTTAAATTTTTTAGTTGGAGAGTCCAATAACCTCAATAGTATCCTAATTTCTAGAAACAATAGGATAGCAAAAACTAAATGGACAAGCTGCCAGGCCTTACGATATCATGAACTAAACTGCGTTTATTTTTTAAAAGTTATAACCTATTATTGAGACTTTAAAATCTTCTGTTGAAGCTTTTGGCATCATGTATGCTTCCCAAAGAATAGAAAGTTAGAAGCCATGTGCTCCCGTTCCTCCTGTTCAGTTGCATGCGTACTTTCTAGAGAGTTTGCCGCACGCTGGGGCGTCTGAACGCGCACGCTGCGTTGCACGCCATTCATTTGAGAATTCAGATTTTAAGACATGACTTGGCCATCCCTATATGGATATCTATCTAAGTCAAAAGATTTACTGTTTACTGACTAACACATGGCAAATAAAAGAGTAAAATGTGAGGAAAATAAGAAATACTATTTTGAAAAATATAGACTCTCTGTTGAAGTTATTGGGCCATCTAACTCAAAACTTTAAGGCTATAAGTGGAGTAGACACCATCTACTAAACACTTCTTAATTTTGTCCCTCTTTTAATGTAGGACTATTCTAATATGTCTCTTGCAGGCCTATTTTAAGCTCTGCCACTTATAAACCACAAATATGAGGTGTGTGGCCCGATTCGTAACTATGAATTTTGATATCACGTTGAAATTATTAGGTCATCCAACTCAAAACCTTAAGACTATGAGTGGAGTAAGCACCGTCTATTAAACATGTTTTGATTTTTTCCCTTTTTCGATATAAGACTATTCTAACACTCTATGGAGAGAGAGAGAGAAACTAGTATATATCATATGATGGGGTGGGTCTTCTAGTAGAAAAAATATTTGCTTCGACCGCCCCCCCCTCTTAGACTTTTTTTTGAATTCAAATAAGATAACCATTAAACTTCAAACTGAAAAAACAGGGGTGGGAACAGAGGAGCCTGGAACAGAGCAATGGAGTTTATCCACGGCGATAGGCTCCGAGATACACTTGGGGAAAGGGGGACCAATCCAGTTTGTGCATTCGTTGGAGCTGATAGCCAGCTTACACAACGAGTGAGCAACATGATTACCAGATCGGGGAACAAACGACACAGATAAATTGGGGTGCTGGGTTAACATCTGTTGGCAATCCAACACGACGGACAGGCACACCCATTGGGGAGGGCAAGCGCCCTGAATAGCACGGATAATGGCCAGAGCATCTCCTTCAACTACAACAGGGAGATCGTAAATTGCTGCCGCACACAGCCCGTGCCAGAAAGCCATGGCTTCACTGAGAAGAGAATTTGATCCTCTACAAACGTGAGTGGAGCAGCAGATAGGATACCCCATCGAATCTCTGATGATGACACCAGCACCAATATGTGTAGGAGACACCGCGCCATCAACATTGATTTTGAGCTGATTAATCGAAGGTGGTTGCCAAAAAGGATTCACAGTCGAAACATTCAAATTCGAACTGCCACTAGGTAGGTTCTCAATCCAAGAATTAGCATTACCTGTGGCCTTACTCACAATGCAGGTGGGGTGAGTGTTGATGCCCTCCGAAATTAGTTTACATCTGGCTTTCCATATCTCCCAGATGATAGCTATTCGCATAGCTGTGAAAAAAGGTTGATCATCCACCATTTGAGGATTTAGCCAGCCAGGTATGAGGTCTTCCAGGCAACTAGTCGGGGAATCTGAATGAAAAGAGAAAATGGAGGCAAACCACGCAGCTCTCGCAATATGACATGAGAAGAGGATGTGCTGAATAGTTTCCGGGTGCTGAGGACACACAGGGCACATTCTGTCAATGCCATATAGTAAAGCTCCTACTCTGTCATTAGTAGGAATACCTTGATGGAGAGCTTTCCACAGAAAATGTATAACTCGAGGGGGGATGAGCTGAGAGACCTTGGGGCTCCAAAGCAACTTCCAGATAGGATGATCACCAGACATTGATGTAGTGGCTCCATCCAACAGACATCTATATGCGGATTTAGTATTGAGCTGACCATCAGTGGTGAAAGGCCAGATTACTAAATCAATTCCATCATTATAAGTCTGGGGCAATAAAATGCTAAGTATCACCTCTTGAGAATCAGTATCGAATAGGTCTTGAATGAGATCTGTCTTCCATCTCCCATTGCTGATCAATTCGGATACTTTCTGAGGAATGTAGCCCGTATAAGCGCTGTTCATATTAGGAGGGGCAAACAGTCCAGGGATCCATCTATCGGTCCAAATATTAATGCCATAGCCTGATCTGATAATCCATCTCACTCGATTTACCATCTCTTTTCTGACAGCAAGCATAGCAGACCATACATCCGATGGGGCTGATGGTGTATTAATTTCCCAAAAAGAATACCCTCCAAGATATTTGTCTCTGAGCATACAGCTCCAAGGGCTATGGAAGTCATTCAAAAATATCCATGTTAATTTCATAACCAAAGCTTTGTTGTAATGAGTAAAATCTCTGATGCCTAATCCACCCTGACGTTTCTGCATGGTTATTTTGTTCCAGCTGATTAGATGTAGCTTTCTATTCTCACCCCACCAGAAATTCCTTTGGATTCTGTTGAGATTGTTGAGTGTGGTTTTGGGAAGTAGGCTGGTAGCCATTAAATGTGTTGGAATTGCACTGAGTGTGGATTTGATCAGAACTGTTCGCCCAGCAGTAGATAGGGTATTTGTCTTCCAGTTGGCCATCCGTTGCCTCATCCTGTTCTCCAAATATTGATATTGTTTACATTTCGCTCTACTAGACCAGATAGGTACTCCCAGATATAGACCATCCAATCTCAGAGGTTCAATGCCACTCAGCGCACAAAGTTTCTCACGGATGACATTAGGGGTGTTGGGACTAAAGATGATACTAGATTTCTCTTTGTTGATAGCCTGACCAGAGCATTGCAAATAGGTATTGAGGCATTGCATAATTTCAGCCATTTCGGCTTCGGTATTTCTACCAAAGAGGAAGACATCATCTGCATACATGAGATGGTTGATTGCTTGAGCATGAGTATTAATTTTGAAGCCTCTGATTTTACCCTGATCAAGTGCATTCTTGAGTAATGAAGAGAGTGCTTCAGCACATAAGATATATATGTAAGGTGAAATGGGGCAGCCCTGCCGAATGCCTCTCTGGGGGTGTATAAAACCAGTTGGTTCCCCATTGATATTGATGGAATGAGTGGCACTAGTGATACACTGCATCACCATATTGAAGTTTTCACCTTTGAATCCCTGTTTTGATAGCAAACTCTTTATAAAGGCCCATTCAATCTTGTCATAAGCTCGAGAGATATCCAGCTTCATAGCAAATACCCCTGTTTTCCCCTTCATCTTATGGAGAGAGTGCATGGTTTCTTTGAGAATTACGATACTGTCAGTGATTTGCCTCTTAGGGATGAAGGCTCCTTGGTAAGGAGATAGTAATTTATGGAGTAAAGGCTGCATTCTGGATGCTAGAATCTTAGTAATGCTCTTGTACACAGTGTTGCAAAGGCTGATGGGTCTGAATTGGGAGGGATTACTGACAGTTGAGTTCTTAGGGATTAGAGTAATGGTGGAGTGATTCATACCTGCCGGGAGTGTGCCAGTCTGAAAGATATGTTTGATAAGATCAAAGACATCTTCTTGGACAATATGCCAATACTTATGATAGAAGATAGGTGGTAGTCCATCTGGGCCAGGAGCCTTGAGAGGGGCTTGCTTCATAAATGCCTCTGTGATTTCTTTGTCAGTTGGTGATTTATTGAACCTCTCCAAATCAGCATTGGAAATTCTGGGATTGGACGTTTGGAAATGTGCAGGTACATGTGGTGGATTGGAGGATGAATATAACTTGGTGAAATAATCCACAAATTCAGCTTTGATGGACTCCAGATTACCAGTCCAATCTCCATTACTTTTTTGTATCCAGGCAATTCCATTAGCCTTTCTCCTATTGAGAGTCTTAATGTGAAAATAGCGCGTGCACCGATCCCCCTCAACAAGCCAATGGGATTTAGCCCTTTGTTTCCAGTATTCCTCTTGTTTATCAAATAGATCCTCAAGTTCAAGTTGGAGCTGCTGTTCTTTACTGATATTTACCTGGGTAATTGAGGCATTAGAAAGGAGGGTGAGTTGATGTTTGATCTGATCAATCCTTTTCACCACACTAGGAAACTTGTTTCTGTGCCACTTTCGGATTTGCTGCTGTAAGTAATAGAGCTTATCTTGGTAATGCTCAGAGAAGGAAATATTGGAGTTCCAAGCAGACTTAATCACATCTTCAAATTGTGGGTGCTTGATCCACATAGATTCTAGCTTGAAAGGCAAGCATCTATTTTTCCTGAATCCAGATGTATTAAGTAGAATTGGATTATGATCACTGTAACATTTAGGGAGATGGTGCACTGTGGCAGAGGTGAATCTGAGTCTCCATTCTGCATTAACCAGAGCCCAATCCAATCTTTCTCTAATATGGAATTTTGCTGATCTCCTGTTAGACCATGTGTACAGAGGCCCCACGAAGCCCAAGTCCATCAGTTTGGCATTGTTCACAAAGTTTCTAAAGTGCTTCAGTTGTCGATTGTCTGTCCTGCTGCCCCCATCTTTATCCTCCGGATTGAGAACAGAGTTCATATCTCCCATGACTACTATGGGTCCATTGATTTTGTGCATTACAAGCAAAATTTCTTCCCAAAATCTCTGTCTTTCTTTAGGCCGCGGAGGGGCATAAACAAAAAGGATGTGCCAGCTATGTTTGTGGGAGGAAGGATCAGCAACACACAGAATCCAATTATGTTTAGCTTGGAGAATATGCAGATTAATACTGGTACTCCACCATAGCCATAAACCTCCAGCTCTGCCCACAGGGTTACAAACATAGGAATTCTTGATATTTCTGCAGTGGAAGAATTTGTTGGCTTTGTGCTGATTTGATGTAGTTTCTGACAGGAAAATAATTTATGGATTGAGGGAGCGGGTCAGCTGATCTAAAAATTGAACAGTCGGGTTCCCGCCCAAACCCCGACAGTTCCAAGCTAAGATTTTCATTTGGAACTTGGCGGTGGTTTTCGGTCCACCGCCTCAACCTTGATACAGAAATTTTTGGATTTTGGGAACCGGTTTCCTTTGCTGGGATTACTGGTTTTGGCTTTGATAGGAGTATGATAGTGGGGTTTCAGTCTCCTAAGGTATGGATTAGTAGTGGGCATGGGGGAGGATGTAGTAGCATAAGGACAAGTTTTAGCCTTCTTACTTGGAGAATCCTCCCAAACCAACTTCCTCTTAGATGTACCCTCATCGTGAATGGGATGTGGGGGGAGTGGCACGAGGGAAAAGAGTTGCTGGAACTTGACAGGTACATTGAAAAGATGATGGGGAGTAGTGGGTGGAGTGGACAGTAAGGCTGATGGAGTGGTGAGTGTTGTGGATTTCTGCTCATACCCGGTGGTGGCCTCAGACAGAATAATGTTCAACTGACAAGGCATGGGGTCAAGAACTTCCGGTGATCCCATACTTCTGCATTCTTTGATAAGAGATGTCTGCAGGACAGGTATCTCTGGCAAAGTGATCTTGGTATGGGGATCCTGCAGTGTTGTGTCGTCCGTATGCAGAGGAGGTATGGTGGGATGCGTGTGTTCCTCTTTCCAGCTATGATCCTGTGGGCACTGGACAATGGCGAGATGTTCATCTTTACCGGTGGGATCTTTGCCTACTGGGTTCTCCTGTTGGGTATTAGGATGGGCATTGTAATCAACCACAGGTAAAACACGATTTGAGACTTTGAGATTATCATCAAATTTGAATTTGATTGCTTTCTCCAACCTGTTCTTCAATTGTGGGGAATAGTTTTCAAACTGACTCCTAACCTTATTGAGCTCTTTACAATTCTCAACCTCATGACCCAATCTGCCACAGAATTTACAGAACTTTGGTAATCTCTCATAAGCTACAGCAAAGCTCTTAATGTTCCCATTCGAGACCTTGGCGTGCACAGTTTTTGTCAAGGGGTGTTCTACACTCAGAGTGACTTTGATGCGAGCATGAGTGCTCCAATTGCTGACATAATCTGGATAAGGTGGGTGGGGAATTCCAATTTGTTTGGCTAAAGTCATGGCTGCCTGGCTAGTGAGATACTCCACCGGTAGATCATAGATCCGAACCCATAGCTCTCCTTGATTAAGCTCATATTGGGATGGTGGGGTACCAGGTTTGCCTCTCTGGATAAGAATTAAATCGTTGTTGAAAAACCAGGGAGATCTTCGACATACCTTATCCACATCTTCATAGTTGGAGAATCTGACCAGGAATTTGTTGTCGGGGAAGTCCAGTATTGACCAATGGCCCATTGGATTCCAGAGTTTCTGCATCCATTCCTTTAAGCCAGCCGGCCGCACTATTGAATCCGTATGAACTTTCACAATAACAGAGTGCTTCCACTGATTTGTTTCTTCTGCTACGCCAGGTCCCAAGATTGAGATCTTGCTTTTGTCTTCATTGCTCATTAATGTAGTAAAGCTTCTAAGAACTTCTTCTTCTTGTGGATCTAGGGGGGCCTCGTCCTGTTCGTCGCCTTCCATGAGGGGGATTAGAAGGAAATTGCAGAACAGGGTGGCCGCTCTCAGACGTTGGCCAAACTGCACACTATTCCGGAGCCTTAGAACAGGTTTCGATTGCGGGGATTGATATCAATATTAAGGTGGACCTGAGAAATCCGAAGGGAAATGTGACATGGTGGTAGTGGAAGGTAGGAAAACAGAGTGGGCCGAAGGGTTGCAAAGTTTTTGAAAACTCGCAAGGCGGGAGAAGACACACTGCTGCGATACCTATCGCTGGGTTGTGAGGTGGTTAGTAACAGGGGTATGTGGATATCTTGGGGATACCTGAACTCCGACGGCGAAAGGAGAGGGAGGAAGGGAGGGAGTTGGACGGTGAACGGAGGTGAGGAGGGGGCCGAGGTTTCCAGTAACCCTCCAGGGAGGGCACTGCTATTTCCGGAGCGAAGAAGCTCCGATCGGACGACACTTAACCCCCCCCCCCCCCCCCCCTTAGACATAGCACCTCATATGCTGGTATGTGATCGCTGCACTACCCCACAAAGGATGCAGCACGCTTGAAAGCACTGCATTATTTAATTTGTCAATCAGTGCAACACCCAAACAATCTTGCAGCAACTATTTCACATGACTATATACATATGAGGTATTTATTCAATTTGCATTGGATCGGTTGTGACTCATTGTTATGGAGCATCGTTTACATCACCATCGTGGAAATGCATACCCAACAAAATGCACGATAAAGCAGACAGGACCCATGAGGGGCATAAGCAACCTTATCTTCGAATCTCACCGTAGGAACATCTTGGCACCCACTACTCGAAATATTACAGTTTAGCCCTCTAGACGCTAGTATTTCAAATGTGAAGTAACATTCAGTGGACAATAGTTGACTTGGAAGATAGATTCTTTTCACATACCTCGGCAGGGTCCTAATCAAGATACGGGAGAGTTAGAGCCTTGTACGCCTCAAACTGGGCTCTGAACCTTACTGGAAAATTGGGTTGGAGAGAACCTATCAATTCTTTCCTCGTCGTCTAGCATTCTCGTTTGTCTTTGTGCATATGCCAAGAAAGGACCCTCACTCTAAGACCTCTGTTTTAAAAGTTGCACATGAAAAAGGAGGCAGTTCAATATTACAAGGCTCCTTCTATTGTGGGTCTGGAGAAGGTCAATCATATGTAGTCCTACTCGAAGAGGGTAAAAGTATGGGGTCCGGTTCCGGTTAATGCAGGTTTGATTGGGACTCAGTAAGTGCAGAAGAAGAAATTTTCCAAATTCACCTCTCATTGGCAATGGGAAAAGGAGTGCCTGAGAGACCTTTTTAAAATCTTTCCCTCTCCACACTGAGTGAGTTCAAACTGGTTTCGTATTTGAACCAATGACCTCTAGATCACGGCAGAGTTATTTTACTATCTCAAAAGTTGCACGTGTAAATAGCGGCAACAAAATTCTCATACGACTATCGGCCTTGATCTAGCATACAAGAAAAGGAGGCATGTCTCCAACGATTTCGACCGTGCAATTCCAAGAGGCATTACAAGTTCCAATACGTTGCTTTCAATATTCACGCTTTCCGGCATTTTTCATTCGTCAAGAGGTAAAGAAAAAGGAAACAAAAGAGTGTAGCATTGGCAAGAATAGATTCCAAAGAGCCCAAGGGCTACCTACAGTGGGGTAATTATAGAGGCTACATCAACAACTCTCAGGAGATAAAGAGGGGAAGAGGGAATCTCAGCTTGCACATCAGTGGAGAGGTGGTAGTTCACACGAATTTGGATCGAAATTTGACCACCGGCTGCATATAATGGAGTTTCCTTTGTCTTCATCATACCAATCATGGGAGCTGTGTAGCATGAACAGCAAAATGCTCTCCAGCTGCTAGCCCATCTATATCAGGAACATGTTTTGACAAGCACAAGAGCAGGTTGCCTTGTGCACAAGCAACTTATCTGTTGGGACACAATCATGCCTTTGCACAGGGTTCGCATGGCACCCTCAGAACTTGTTACTGAAGGAAAACCAACGAGCCAGTAACAAGGTTGCTTCACTAAGAACGATCCACCATGAGGGCCATTGCAGAAGAGCCCCATCAGTCCTACCATCTCCAATTTTCAGCAAACGACAGCCAATAAGTTCTCTCTTGCAATAGCTCTCTCTTTACATTGAAAGTTGATAGAATAAGACAAAGACAACTTTGGTTTTACGCGAAGTTAGTGCCATTTTCTGACATGGACCAAAATGCTTTTCTCCTCAAAACAGTAAACATCTGTACATGACATGAAGGAAACTGAAAATAGAACAGCTCGTACCATTATGAAAATGAATTAAATGCTTAATCAATACGATCAACCTTTCACCGCATGAAGATGAACAGTGAACTGAGAAAAAGAATATAGTACGACTATTCAGCCACAGACTGCTTTGCTAGCACACATAGGAAGCGAGCAAGGGCATTCTTTGCCCCGACCAGGGCTGCATCTTCTTTGTCATTTTCCTCGTCAGGTTGGTGCTCTCTGATTGACTGCACCATGCGGACATGTTTTTGCAGTTCCTGGCGCAACAGGGCTAAATACTGTCAGCTGAGTGTGATTATGCATTCCAAACATGTGGAGAAAATAATGTGGAACAATCTCTCTAACATCCAACAAACAGGTGCATTCACCCTCAACTTTTTGCGAGCAGTAATACTTGCTGTACTGCACCTCACGTGGTGCAGCCCATTTTTTTTATTTTTTTGAAACCTTTTTAAGGTCTGGCTCATCATGCTCAACATGTCCATACTACCCAATATCTGATTGGATGACCCAAGAAAATTTAAAAAAAAAAAATTGACACCAATGAACAGTGAAAAAAACATCCTTAATGGGTGAGCCCAATAAAAGGGAATTCAGTTTTTAAATTTTCAGATTTTTTTTTTTTTTGGAATCATCTCATCGGAGATCAGGTTATACAAACATGCTAGGCATGATGGGCCTAACGTTAAAAAAATTCAAAAAATAACAAAAATATTTGGGCTGCACCGATTGGGCTGCAACACATGGTGCAGCAAGTATTACTCTTTTGTGAAACACGGTGGGACTTTAAATTGACAAAACTTCTTTTGTTGGTTGGCTTCCTCTATAAATGGAGGTATATGACACCATCCTAGACACCCAACAACTAATGAAAGAATAATTCCAAAACAAACAATCAATTCATCAATGCAAATATATATTAACCACAATGCCACCTGGATAAGTTGTCCTGTTGCCCACACTGACTTTGGGAAGCTCCTTGAGCCTTATTATATGGTGATAAAAGTGTCAAGCAGCGACATGTGCAACATAGTAGTTGCTTGCACTCCCTGCTTTGTGGTATCTTACTGTTTCACCAATGGTTTAAATGAGCCCTCAACATGGCTATGCTCATGTTGTATCATCCTGTCTCATTCCCCATTGTCTAAGCCCTCTCTAAATCCAGAGCAATTCAGAAGGCTTTGCCACTAGGATGACAATTTTTTTGCTTAAAACTACGTGTATCAGAGCCATTAATTGTTTTTACTGGAAAATTCCGGCGCCTCAAAGATGGCAATGATTTCCATGTGACAATTTGTTGTTTTCTTTTGTCCACACTCTTACCAATTCCAGGTTTCCTTGTCCATAGCCCTTGTCCTCGGGGACTTTATGACAATACATCTCCTGTCCAGAGTCAATATTTAAAGAAATTTGACACTGGGCTGTAAACATTGTTTAAAAAGGCAGCACCTCAAAGCACTGAGGCATACTCCTCAAGGCATGGCACTAGAAACATGCGTAGAGGCATGCATCTCGAGTGATTTCCTTGAGGCTTATGCCTTTTGCAAATGAGGTGGTATGCCTTGAAGCATGTGCCTCAGGCCATTTATTTAAGGCTTACGTGTCAGAGGAGGTGAGGCAGTGAGATGTTGAGGTAGACCAAAGGGTTATACCTCTTTTCTTGTTACTAAAGCATGATTCCATGACAACAGTTCTATTCTATGAACAAAATAAAAGGATTAAATTGAAAGTAACTTTTCTCCTTCCAAATGTCGAAGGAGAGGGTAGCAAAATGTGGCATACGACAATTTGATGTCATGTCTTCAAAATTGTACAAGTTATAGTTATCTCTCTTGCTTGTCCTCATTTCCCCCCTTTTTTCTTTCTTTGATCGTCTGTAGACACCCCTACCCCTTCTTCTGCTGTCTTATTTCCCTGGTTTACCAAAATATCAGAAAAAGAAAAAGTCCTTGCAATGTCCTTCCTTTATTGTTGTACTCCCCATCTTCACATATCTCACGCAGAGACCTTTCTTCCCCTCCTATGATCCTATCATCGCTCCATCCAGGCTTCACAAAAGGACAAAAAAGAAACAAATATTCATTAACCTGCATCACTCTTTTCCCAGCATTGGCATGATGCCCAAAGCCTAGGCAAGCCTAGGACATCACTGCTGCCATGCCTTTCTTCCCTTTCTCCTTCACACTGATCTCTCCATACAAAAGCAAGCTGAAGATTGTTTGGGTGTTTTGCATATAAAACCAATACTTTATACAAATTTGAGACCATACCCAAACACAAAACTAACATCCATCAGTTCATGGACCTTGTTAACCAGGACTAATAGCCTGTTGTTTAAGGTCCTTCATCACATTTTGTCAGTCCAAAACAGAAAATTTTGCCCGATTAGTGGTTGGTCTATCTTGTCCTATACTCCTGTGCCAAATTGATATCAGGGGCTAAGGAATCAGGTTGTTCTCACAACTCAGGATTCTTGGCATTTCTTTGGACATCAAGGCGACTTTTGTGCTCCAAAAGAGGACACATCTAACCAATTAAAAGATTGTTAACTTTGATATTTAGCGAGTTCCCTTGTTATAACTACATTTCCTAGGCAGTTACAATCCACTCTCTACAACAAGTGATATTGTTATAGATGGCGACTCTTTGTAGAGTTTCAAAGGCAGTTCAAGATTGTCATGTACTTTGATGTTGCTTGGTTTATATTTATCCTTTGGAACAATGTCACATAACCATTGGAAGAGACTGGATGAACGAACAATATACTACAATGGACAGTGAAAAGCGGATCTGAACCCTTTGACCTTCCCATTTGAAAGACACTCTCTTTCCAGATTATCTCTTGTTCCCTTAAAGCAAAGAGGGCTAAGAAAGAAGTGAGTCCCTTTGGTGCATAGTTGACTGCCCAAGCCAACGGAGATGCGTTGCCAACCTTTGTGTTCCTACTAATCACAATGCACGTGGGTATTTTGGTTGATGAAATCATGATCTTCTCACAAAGCCCAGGTCAGATATCATACCTGAGTCAGTGTATGAGACTGATGTATGATTCATGCTTGTTCATGACAATATGGACATATGGGATTGGAAACTTAGTGTTCAAGTGGGCTATGATTCACTTTGGGTTTATATGCAAGGAATCTACATTTTATCATTCTATGGGTGTATTGATCAAGGTGCACCATAGAAATGTGATTTCAGCCATAGGACCCTCGCTTCGCTCTATGGATGGCGTCATCTATCTTACATTTCTAGGTTCATGATGCCATTACTGATCTTCCATTCTTTAAAGCTTGAAAACAATTTCTTTTCTTTCTTTTTCCTTTCTTTTGAACTGGGGGCAAATGATGCAAGAGCAAGGACATTGATGAGTGTGAAGCTCACGATGTGCATGTCAGCTCAACGGCATGTCTCATACAGAGTTTGCTTTTTCTTTTTTTTCCCTTTTTGGTTGAAGTGGATACTACCACAATTTCATTAAAGATAAGCAAAGTATGTGTACATGCAGAAGAAAAGTAAGCCACCTCCCAAAATGCATCCCTGGAAGAACATGTTCAAAGCATGATGTGGTGGTGGATCAGCCAGGATCAGATTGGATCAGCCGATCCGATCAGTTTTTGGCCAGATTGATATGATCCTGGTCCGGCCCTTGCTGATCCAAAGCCAGATCGGCTAGGATTGGCTGGGATTGGCAGATCCCAACTAGCCCTTGGTGCCCCAACGGCTAGCCATTTGTTACACTTCCATATTTGTCCTTAGAAACTTCACAAAAGAACATGAGTTGATATATTGATAACACAAAGTTGATGAACTTTTTGTTTCAAATGATGGTCACATTGGATGCAAATAATCCATCAACTTTCAGTGTTGCAGATACGCAAATTCATATTGTTTTGCAATACTTCTATCATTTAGGGAAGGAAAAGTAGGGAAATGTGACAAAAGAGTGTAAATTTTGAGTGTTCGGATCCAATATGTTAGTCTTTTTTTCTTTCACTGTTTTTAAGCATTTTATATCCTTTAGTAAAATTTTCAAATCTTTTTGAAATTATGTGCCATTTGAACAAGAAGAGAGGATCAGGTCAGATCAGGTATGGATCAGTCAGGATTGGATCGGATCGGCCGATCTGACCATTTTGGACCAAGCTGATCTGTGTCCGTTTTCCCAATCCTTCCTTCCTTGGTTCAAAGGACATCATAAAAAACACTCACCATATACAAATATACTCCGATAGAGCCTTCATAGTGAGGCCCATCCAGATGGTGTGGCAACTTACAAGGACAAAGATGCCAAGATGGAAGAGTAGTCCCCCTCCAAGATCGCAAAGACTCTAGCCCACTCCCTTGCACAGCCAGCCCATGCCAGACCATCCATATGGTGCGGCAACTTACAAGGACGAAGATGCCAAGCTGGAAGTGTAGTCCCCCTCCCAGACTGCAAAGATTCTAGGCCACTCCCTTGCATAGCGAGGCCCATCTAGAGGGGGTGCGCCAACTTGGAAGGACAAAGATGCCAAGTTGGAAGAGTAGTCCCCCTCCGACATTGCAAAGATTCTAGCCACTCCCTTGCATGCTAAGAAATGAAGGAAACCAGCTGCTCTGCCAAGTTAGACGTGTTATTGAAAAAGCTGAGATTTCTCTTGCCTTAGAGAGATAGATTAGCTTGAAGCACTAACCACCATACTTGTCTTCTCCAACTCTCCAAGGTCCTCCCTAGTTTCTAAGGATGCCCATGAAGGAGCCGTATGCCAAGAGTTCCCTATCCTCTGGGAAAGAACATGGAGTTTGCATTAGATTGGCAGCCAGTAGGTTTACTTTATTTTATTTGTTTTGATGCATTTGAGTTTTTACCATTTTGTTATGTTGGGACATTTATGCCCTTCATTACTGTAGGGTATTTCAGTCTTGTTGGTAAACTAGGGTTCTACAGAAAGATTTGACACTATCGTAGTTTCTTTTATCATTAGTAAGAGTACATGCCAAAGTTAGGCTCACGATGGCTGCATATGCAAATAATGGCTCATGGCTATTTCCTCCTTAGAGCAATGACGTAAGGTTGACTAACCCTCCCCCACATGGAGTGGCATGAAGCATTACACTTTTCTGGCATGAAGCCACATGGCATAACCATGGTCAGCTGTTTCAGGTGCTATCCTTCTATTTCTCTTGCTCATGTCAATCTATTTCTTCTGCACTTATCATAGTGCTCACACACATCTTTTCCCCCTTCGTTTTCCACCTTTATCTTCTGGTTAATCCAAAATATCAAGGGAAAGAACCTCTAGCAATTTCCTTCTTCCTTTGTTGTCACCTTCCCATGTTCGCATAGGTCAGGTAGAGCCCTCGCTTTCCTCCAATCATCATCTTCTCCTTCACCCCGACAACAACAAAAGATAATTAAAGAAAATACATGAATCTTGATCAACCCACAACACTCTCCAGTCTCCACGGCAAATCATGCCGACTATTATCTTGGTGTTTGGCAACACCTAAGATAAACCAAGATCACACAATCATTACTCAAAACTAGCACCACAATCTACAAACTCTGTTAATTAGGCTCAACGGCCTTTATTTCGAGCTATAATCATATTTTTGTCTGTACAATATTATCATATTCTGGAGTGACGTTGCATAGAGAATGACAATGAAACAGACACATAAATCAGCTTCCATCAATCCTCTAAAGGTTGCTTCTTGCTGAAGTGCCTAGCCAGCATTGGCATAGGAGAAACCAAACAAGACAGCAACTGTGAAAGTAATTATAGAATCTGAACTTTTGCCAATTTAATGTATCTTTTAACTCAAGTATTCTACAAGGAGATGATTTAATTTGTTTTGGAAATCAGAAAGAGAGAGTAATGAACTAATCTTTTCTGAAGCATATGACACAGCTTCCCCATGACGACCAGCACCGCCTACCTTCACTAATCTTTTGAAGCATACAACACAGCTTCTCCATGAGGACCAGCACCACCTGCCTTCACTGTCATCTGTTACCCACAGGCCACAGGGTTCCATGTTTCAACCTGTACACTTTATGGCTGTAATATGTATGCTACTGTGATGCAGGAGCGGACTAGTGGACGGTGCAGATCGGGCCTGTACAGAGACTTCGGCTTTGTCGGGATGACCATTAACATATTTTTATTTATGTATTTTTATTTATATTTTATTAGTGTCTAAGATTAGTAGTTAGGATGTTTGTTTAGTATTTCCTATTTTTCTAGATTTTAGTTGGTCCATTTGAGGCCCATTTAGGCACTTTTCCATTTTCTATTATTTTCCTATATGGTTTTCTCTATTTTAGGAGTTAGGGGTATTATGGTCTTTTCATGGACTAGGCTTCCTTTTTGGGAGGCCTATATATTCTCATGTTTCTCTTTTGGGAAGGGCCAATGATGACCTAATGATGGAATAGAGTCTGGTGGCCACTGTGTGTTTGTGTGTGTGAGGGCCTGTAAAGGGCGAGTATGGGAAGGGCATGAAGCCCTGGTTTCTTCTTCCTCTTCCCCTCCCTGTTCTTCTCTGTTTCTTCCTATTCTTCTACCTCGTCGTCATCCTCCCCTTGGCCACCAAGCCATTCCTCATGTTTCCCCCATTCTCTGTTCCGCATCAGTTTTGGTATCAGAGCCCAACCACGGTCCCTGCGCTGTCACTCCGTCACCATCGACGCACTCTTTTCCCCTAGCAGATCTCTCTTCCCCTCTATCCCTCTCTTTCTCCCCACTATTAACATGGCTATTGTTCATGTGAACAATAACCCGCAGGAGGTTGGGGAAAAGGAGACCCAGTCCATCGCCTTCCTCATGTATTTTCTCTCAATTGTAGTCTCTTTCTCCCTCTATCTCTTAGTTTTAGCCCACCACCTTCTCCTTCCTCTGATCCTCTCTTTATCTCTTGGTGTGGGCCACCGTAACACAAGAAAAAGAAGAAGAAGAGGAGTGAGGGGAGGGATCAGGCCCCCGCCAGCATCCCCATCGTCGCCGCCCCTTGCTGTCGTTGCCGCTGCCTTCGCCGTTGTCACCAACAGCCCCAGTCAGAGCCGCCACTGCCCTCAGCAGCCCCTGCCACTGCCACTGACAGCCCCAGCTGCTGGTGGCGCCGCCACCGTCGACAGCCCCTACTGGCATATCTATCGTCCTCGCCTCCACCCGAAGTCGATGCCTCTTATGCTGGCAACTCCTGCTGTTGCCGTCTGCGTTTGCCGCTATTGTCGCCTGTGTTTGCAATAGCCGCCGGCGGTGGCCCCAGCAGCCACCTTCGCAGCCGCCACAGTCGTTGGCTCTCGAGCACTGTTGTCGTCTTCATCTCCCTCTCCCTCTCTCTTGTTCTTCCTTGGTTAGGGTTTGGGTTGAAAGAGAGGTGGGGAAGGAGAAGATAAGAGAGGGCCCGTGCCCATTAGTTCAAACCCTGTCCAACCAGGTTTGACCGGGCTCAAACCAAGGGGGTCCGAGTCCTAGGTTCAGTTGGCCTGCACCATCCGCCCCTCCCTGCCAGTTCAAAAGGGCCCTAGCCTTAAGTTCCCTACCTGGTATGACCAAGTTCCAGGGAATTCAAGGTGGTCCGAGCCGTTTGGGTGCATCAGGTCCAAACCAAGGTACCCCTAGTCTGCTACAGTGCATCAGGGTGGTGCAACATGGACGTTATCACACCACCAATGCCAGGACCACATCCGCATTCTAATTTGCATGCCGTCTGTGCCGTTCGTCTTGTCTCAGCGAGGCCAACCCAAATCCAGTGTGGTGCAGCCCCGACAATATCTCGTTTTACATACCACCTTTGTTGTCAAGGCGCCCGCCTAGGCGCCGCCTAGGCGCCAAGGCGCTTTCACAAGCACCAAGGCGTTGGGGCGCCTTTCCAACATGTGAAAAGGCGCCCAAGGCGCCCGCCAAGGCACCTGCCTAGGCGCCCAAGGTGCCCTGATTTTTAAAATCTGGGGTTCTTGCCCCTCTTTTTTTATATATACATATATGTATATATATACACATAATTATATAAATACATACTAATACATATATATAGACATATTACATACATATATTTAGATTTATATATACAAACATGCATATATATGTATATGTATACATCTAAATATATGTATCATGTATGTAAAATGTGTATATATATATATATATTCATATTACATACATACATTTAGATATATTTGTGTATATATATGTATGTATATTATATATATATATATATATATATATATATATATATATATATATATACATCTATATACATATACATATTACATACATACATTTAGATATATACATATACATATTACATACATACATTTAGATATATTTGTGTACATATATGTATGTATATTATATATATATATATATATATATATATATATATATATATATATATATATATATATCTTAAATTAAAATATTATATGCATATATATATATACAAATATGTATATATATATACATCTATATACATATACATATTACATACATACATTTAGATATATTTGTGTATATATGTGTATGTATATATTATATAGTTAGACATATACACATATTACATACATACATTTATACGTAGATATATATGTATGTATGTATATATATGTGTATAAATCTAAATGTATATATATATATATATATATATATATATATATATATATATGTATGTATCTAAATGTATGTATGTAATATGTGTGTAAATCTAAATGTGTGTGTATATATATATATATATATGTATCTAAATGTATGTATGTAATATGTGTGTACATATATATATATATGTATCTAAATGTATGTATGTAATATGTGTGTACATATATATATATATATGTATCTAAATGTATGTATGTAATATGTGTGTACATATATATATATTATATATATGTATATATATATCCTAAATTAAAATATTATATTATGAAGTTGACGCCTAGGCGACGCCTAGGCGGGCGCCTAAGCGCTTAGGCGGTCCAGAACCCCGAGCACGCCTTGGTCGCCTTACCGCCTTGACAACTATGCATACCACCTTTGTACACATATCGAAGTCACCCATTTGTACTATAATTTGTACACCATTTGCACTGTTGGCTTCATCTTAGCGAGGTCGACTCAGCTCCAACGTGATGCTGCCTCGAAAGTGCCTTGTTTTATGTGCCCACCTTCGACAGCCATGTCATCACACAAGAGCACCTTCGTGCTCCATTTTGCGCGTCGATCGTACTGTTGGCGTCCTTGTAGTGAGGCAAACCTTGTCCAGTGCTTCAGCTAGTGGTGCATCATTTTGTGTGTCACTCTTCACGCTTCCCAAGACGATGACTACCAACTATTCGAGCAAGCATTGGGGGATGTCTGAAGATCCTGGATGGGGCAACTTAAAGAATGATTAGAATGACGTCAAGAATGATTGGATGCACGATTGGAACTAGTTGAAGGGTGATATTCTGAGCTTTTGTGCCATGTTGACCAAGCCAGAGGATGTTGTCTATGAGACCAACCCACAATGATCGAGGAGTATGAAAATCAAACGAAAGAGGTACTTTATGTAGCCAATCCAGCACTAGAAGATGAATATTTTGGAGAGGATTTAGTAATATCTGTAGCAGAGGATGACCTCTTCCTCACTAAGAGAATGAGCCGGAGACGAGAGAGCTGATTGGAGATGTGGTCGATCATTTAGAGGTCATTGAAGACACCATCAGCCTACATGATTTCAACCACATATGGGGCGACTTTGAGGCACACTTCCCACCTTAAGGCTTGGTTCTCCTCTGCATGATGATCCAAGAGGCGTTTATGGTGTTTTCTAGATTTGTTACTCTTATCATTTTCTCCTAGATATTGCCTTATTTCAAAACTCGAGGATGAGTTTTTTTGAACCAGGGAGACTGATGTAGGACTGTACTTGTAGACGGTGCAAAGCGAGCCTATACGGCGAGTTCAGCTTCGTTAGGATGACTGTTGACATATTTGATGTTATGGCGACTTCAGCCATGGGAGGTCTCTTGTTTTGCCAATTATGTCGGGAGTAGGTGAGAACTTCCAGTATAGTCTCATCAATAGTTACACACGGCAACTTTTGACAAGCAGATCTAGATGAAGTGTCATTTATAACCTCACTCCCAGACAAAAGAATAGGTAACGGAGGAGAAGGGAAGATAGGAACAATCTCCTCATAAGGAGAGGATTGGGAGTGAAAGTAGGACTCATTTTCAAAGAATGTGACATCTTGAAGCCAGTGGCGGATGCAGAAATTTTGTTCAGTGGGGTCACTCAAACAATAGGCCAATGGGATCACTCTATTGAGTCGGAATCAGTGGGTCAGTGGGGTCACTTTAATAGGCTAGGATGAGTAGCCAGTCACTCTAATAGGTCAAAATTAAAGGACTTTAGTAAAATTTATAAAATCCAGTGGGGTCACAGGACCCCACTAGATTTATTGTAGATCCATCACTACTTGAAGCACATATCTCTTGCCCGTTGAAGAATCAAAATACTTATAACCCTTTTGAGTAGGAGAATACCCCAAAAAGATGCCACAAATAGCTCTAGGGTCCAATTTGTTGGTGCCTAGACTAAGACAATGAATGAAACGAAGACACCCAAACACACGAGGAACAAAAGAGAAAAGAGGATGTTTGGAGCACAACATCCGTAGAGGGGACAGATTTCCAAGTGTCAGAGATGGCATATGATTAATAATATATGAGGCGGTCAACACAACATCAGCCTAGAACTCTTCTGGCAATTTGTGTTGCAAGAGAAGTGCCCGAGAGGTCTCCAATAAATGATGATTTTTTTCTTTCAGCCACTCCATTTTGTTGTGGAGTGTATGAACAAAAGGACTCATGAATAATACCCTTATCCTCCATAAAGGTATTGAGAGACTACTCAAAGTATTCTCTAACATTATCAGATGTGAAAATTTTCACAGATTGCTCAAACTGAGCTTCAACCATCTTGCAGAAAACTTGGGAAATCCATGGGACCTCTTTATAGAACCTCATCAAATAAATCTAACCATGAGAAAAATCATCGATAAAGCTTATGAAGTATCAATGACCAGAGACAGAAGGTACAAGGGATGAGCCCCAAACATCAGAATGAACCAAGTTAAAAAAGGAATTGAACTTTTATTTATTGAATATTGAAAAGTTGTTCTATAATGCTTGACAAGTTGACAGGTGTGGAATTGCAAAGACTCAATACTTATAGATTGAAAAAGATCTGGAAAAAGAATTATGAGGGGCCTAAAAGACAAATGATGTAAACAACTATGCCACAACTGGACTGCCTTTATTGTCTGACTCATATCACCATTGACACTAGACTGGAAGGTTGACTACCACCAGGCTCAAAATGATAGAGACCACTTGCTTCACGACCATTCCCAATCGTTTGCTTGGTTCGTAGGTCCTGAAAAACACAATGAGGGGGAAAAAGGTCAATAACAATTTAAGGACTTGGTAAGACTACTTACTGCATTTATTGATAAAGTGGGGACATGAAGAACAGATGACAAGATGAGGCCATCATTTAATGTAATAGTACCTTCCCTACCACAATGGCATGGGTACCATCGGCAATGGTAACTGTATCCTATCTAGAACTCAAGGAATAGGATGAAAAGTAAGTAGGAATACTAGTCATATGATATGTGGCCCTTGTATCAATGACCTACGGAGTGCAAGGAGAAGTGGAGGTGTTAAAGGCCGCCTTTGAAGTACCTGAAGTGGATAGTGTGGAGAATCCCAGCTGTGAAAAAATCTATTATAGGTGGCCAATATCAACAGAAGATAGCACAAACACCTGAGAGGTAGAAAGACTGTCGTCCATGCTTGAATTTTTAGTGGGTTGAGCCATTGCAACATTGCCTTTTGCAGTCTACACACTTTTGCTGAATTTTAATGGCTTCTTATTTGGATAAGAGATCCCAACAATTCTCCACATTATGATTGTCTTTACCACAGTGAGTACAGTGTCTGGTAGTTTAATTTTCTCCTTCCCGGAAGATTCACCACTTTTTCCAGGCTTCGTGGTGCTGTTGACCAGCACTGAATATTCCCCCAAACTGCGAGAAACAGCAAACACGCTGCCACCAATCATGGCCTTTCAATGCCATTCCTCATTCATAACCTTATAGTAGACTTGTTCTAAAGTAGGAAGCGGCTCTATGCTGAGTATTTGTTCACGTAGGGACTCATATTTAGGGTTTAGGCCAGCAAGAAATTTAAAGATGCGATTTTTTTGGATATGTTGAAGATACTACTGCTGGTCATCTGTGCAACTTGATACACAAAATAATAGTCAAGTTCTTCCCACTTACTCTTTAGGAGGCCAAAGTATGTTGTGATTCCCATGCTTTCTTCCTTCATATCTTGCACATCAGCAGTCACTTGATATATATGAGAGACATCTTGACGTTGTCCATACATCTGCTCAAGAAACTCCTAAATTGCATGGGCAATCAACTTCATCATAATCAACTGCTGAATCTCAAGACTTATAGAATTTAAATCCGGCCCATCACTAGATTCTTCTCTTGGTCCCACTTAGCATAGGAGGGATCATTGACATCAGGAGCCTTTGGTCTTCTGAGCGATATACGTCGTCTTGCTACGTCCACCAAGAAATATCTAAGCAGAGACAGACCAAAATCTGAAATTAGTCTCTATTGTAGTGGTGATCATCTGCAGAGACATACTTTCAGTCATGGTGATGCCGGATGGCTTCAACGACGAAGAGCACACCTCCGTTGCATCCATCCCCGGTGTCGTAGAGCAACGAGAGAAATCTTCTAGGGCAATCGTGTTGCCCGTAGACAGAAATAGAATGTCTCCGCAATTATTGTTGGTTATTAGTCTATTTTCTGTTATATGCTTGTAACTAATGTGTTATAGTCACAACTAGGGGTATTTTAGACTTTTGTCTGTTATTATCTTTTGCCCTACTAGGATATAAATAAAGAGTGATAGGGATGGTATGTTTGTATTGACCAATATCCTATTTTGGGGTTCCAAAGCATCCGTGCCCTTCTTTCACTCTCTCTCTCTCTCTTGTCGCTTTTAAATCTTTTTCTATATGGTATCAGAGCCCAAGGTTATGAACCGGACTGTGCACCCCATATTTGTGGTCCACATGATAGAGCCTAAAATCGGCTTGCATATGAGGGGGTTTGTTAGAGAAGTCCCACATTAGAAAAGAGACTAATAACCAACAATACTTATAGGAAACACCCTATTATTGTCTACAATCAGGACTATCCAAGGCAATCCCATCAAGGTCATCTAGCAACTATGGGCCTGTACAGAGAACTGGTAGAGCTATTGCCTAGTGAAGGTTGGATAATCAAGTTTACCCGTGGTGCTCTAATGGAATGTTGAGGACTCTTGCATGCACTTGTATCGCCATACAAAGGTTCATCAATCTCCAAGTGAAAATCAAGAAGAGAAAGAAAAGAGAGAAATGACAAGAGAAAGAAAGAAATAAGGACTTTTTCTTATTAGCTCACAAACTTTTCCAGCAGATAATGACAAATTCATCACAGGAAGTCTTCAGAAGATGGAAAAGGAAAGAATAGCAGATTGTGTTCAAAATTATCCTGTACATCTGGAGAGTTTTCCAAATAACAGAAAAGGCCTTGCGGGTAGAAAGGAAAATTCTAAACAAGATAAAGGTCCAAAAAAATCCGTGATCTTTAGAGACTTAAAAGGAAGCAGATAAGCACATTATAGGGAAAGAAGTAAGAGAATTCCAGAATACACACAAATTGCCTTATCTCTACAGATTATTTTAAAGAATCTTATCAAAACATGGGGCCAGAATGCCTCTCATTTGTATGAAGGTCTCTACATGATTTATATAGCCAATTTCCACTGAAAAAGCTTCGCTCAAAGAGGTCCACGAAAACATGCTTGCTCTTTTTTTTTTTTCAAGGAACATTTTCCCGGATGACACTCCTAAGAAGTTAGAGACCACCAATATGTGAGAGCCATCACCTTCTCTTGTTCACCCATGTGGGGTCAAGGAGAATACACAATGCCTCTTGCTCTCTTGTAAAGCATCATAGAGTTCTAGACAGTGGTTAGCTTTTACTTTTACATTTGAACCACTTCTTCACTATCAGCTAGAAGCCTTTGCTCCCAGACCCACTGCAATAATGCTAAAGGACGTCAGCCATTTCTTCTCCTTCTATACTTTGAAAATGTCCGGCATGGACAAACACACTATTGACATTTTGTCTCTAAGTCATCAATGGGTCCAAAAGGAGGAATCTACTTGGGTGATACATGATTCCAAGAGATGGCATTCAACTTAAATAGTTATAACCCTTAAATAATCCAACAAAGGATAATGTCCATGGTGGGGTTTAAAGGTCAAATGCATTCAAAAATTCCGAAGTTGGGAATGATTGTGATTTTGGGAGTTCAATAGTTAAAAATAATTTAGATGTTTGGAGTTAAGGACCATTCATCCTCTGATCTTGCAACTTCATTCCTCCAGCCATGGCTCCATTGTTGGCTCATCCTCCACTCTCCGCTCCTCCGGCTACAGGATGAGATGAAGAAGTGAGGAAAATAAGGAAATGCCCCAATCTGCTCCTCATCTTGCTGCTGTCATTGCCACCTGCTGCAGCTGCCACCCCCTGATCAGTGCTGCTGCCACATACTGCAGCTGCCTCCTTTCAAAAGAGACTTCCAATCTCTTTGATATCTCTTCTCGCAGCCATGCTGAGATGGGACTGAGTTACAAAATTGCAAACCTTGCTAAAAACTCACCATCAGGAGGCCCAATCAACCAGAGAAACTTCTGCTTATTTTGTGTGTCAGCTTGATTATATTGTGATGTTTCCTTATTTATTTGCTTTTCATTAGCAGCAATGGGGATAAGGCATCTTCACAATCACCACAGTTCCTCTTATGTCCACCACTTTGAAGTGGAAAAGTGCACCAAATGCAATTCTCAACTACTTCACATAACTACAAAAGCATACATGGGTATTTTAAATATATATATATATATATATATATATATATATAACAGAAGTCAACTATATATGTTCCTAACCAAGCAACATAGCGTTATCAGCAAGTCAACTTGCAATATTTGAACTATCGTAAAAACACATACAACCATGGCTATCAGCAATAGGCAAGCAAGAATCTCGACAAGAAACTAAGAAACAAGAGAAGCCAAAACTCTGGGTGGAAAGTATACGGCACCAGTGGATATTAATGATGAATTGATCTCTCATCTACCCAAATAACACAGGAAGATTCAAAATTATTTTACCTGGAGGTCAAAGTCAACATTGTATATCGAATATACTTCATTTATAATGGATGAGTCCTTGTAAATCAGGCCATCCAACCATCTATTTGCTGTGTCAACACAGTCATCATATCCCTGGAAATTTTTTTCCCAAATCACAATTGCCCTTCCTAGTGGTTCTTGAAAAGTGCATCTTCAAAAGTTCATAAGGGTCTAAGAATGAAAATACAGCAAGGACTATTGATGACAAGTAAACTCATTTTAATGCATGAACCTTATCCACATATAGGTACATACATCTTCATACACGACATCTTCTTCCTCTTCATACTCATCTTCAACTGCAAACGTTGCCATACCACACAAAGCTTGCAGCTTATTACTGTCACCATCTTTGGAAGCCTGAATTAAACTATCCACCAATTCTGGCTGTGCTTTTCTTAGCAGTTTTCCTACAGGATATTGCAACAACAGTAGATAATCTCAAATGCATGAACCCATATTACATGTCAGGGAGGATGTATGCACAGTTGATAAATACAGCATCTTAAGATTAAACAATCTAAGAGTTAGCTTGATTTTACAATTTCCTGGATCAATAAACTCCCACGTGAAGGACTAAAAAGTATACTGAAGCACAAAAGAGTCAGGAACTTTGCAACTCAAGATTTGAGATCAGATTAAGCCAAGTTCATCTCTTGAAACATGGAGCACACAGTATGGATCATGAATCTCAGATGCATCTGCATATGTGATAGTGTGAAATATTCTGCTAATCAACTTTATTTGATTCATATAAATTCATGTGCTAAGCGTCGCCTTATATTTTTCTGCACCTGGACAGAATACTGGAATTGTTTTACAGTCACACTACCAGTAAAGTGAGCTTCGGAGGGACTGTCCAAGATTGCCAAGCCCAGCATTCAGCACCTGTTCATCAATGGTTCATCTCACTGTCACTATTGGCTGTAGAAATTGCCAACACATTTGGACCTCTAACTTTATCCATGTATATCATAGGGATGATGTGCTTTAGCAGTATGGCAACAATGTGCATACTGGGTAATTTCAAATCATAAAATTGAGACAAAAGTAGCTTTTAAAAGTTTATTACTCCTTGAAGTCCCATCAAAATGAAATGGTTCTTCATCCAAAGGACTGGGTTTAATAATTAACCCGAAAAGGCATTGCTCATGTACATTATCTTATTCTTTGACTCCACCATAATACTTTTGACCTATACCAACCCTCCTAAGAGCAGTCTGAAACACTATCGTGTTACATTGGGATGCATAAGAAGCATTGATAAGGCATTAATTTGCACCACGCAAATAGGAGCGTCGCTCATGAACAGGCTTGATAAAAACTCAGCTTGCAGTTAAAAGCACAAGCTTTAACCAAACTCTAGGTAACATACATAGTCTTGGCTAACTCATGTTTGTGAACCAGCAAAATTATGTTTGTTTAAGAGTTTATTAATTTTCAGTGAATAGTTCATTCAGAATGTGTTTATACCTTGTTTTATAGCTAGATTGATATGCACAAATAAGAGGCAAATATGTTTTTCTAATTTATTTAATGGCTCAAACAGATCAAGGAATACTAAATAATCTGAGCTCATTTTGTATTCAAAGAGCTCACATTGGGCTCAAGTTCGGCTTGATTATAAAATGAGAGGAGCTTGAACAATGCAAAGTTTGGCTTGTTTAATGTTCAAACTGCCAGAGGTCAACTCAAACACACCCTGGTTGTTAAATGAACTGAGCCCGAAAAAAGCAAGTCATGGCTCAGGTTGGCTCATTTAGACAGCATTCATAGATCCCCAATTGATTCATCCATTCTGCCGCTTGACAATTTTTTATTGAGTAGACATGGTCAATCGTGGCACATCAAGTTGTGTGTGCGAGACATATGCATGCATGCAAAACTAGGATTTTACCCTAAGCAAAAAGAATAGAAAAGAAACCACGTGGCATGAGTGCATGGTATGCATAAAACAAAGCACGAGAGATATTAGGGTTTACCTTCCGGGGCCCAGAACCTTAACCAAAAAGAGTGGCAGCAGTAACAACAAGAAAAGCAACAGCAGCCACAGCAAGATGCAGTAGTG
Organism: Zantedeschia hybrid cultivar; assembly: GCA_030544215.1. Lineage (NCBI taxonomy): Eukaryota > Viridiplantae > Streptophyta > Magnoliopsida > Alismatales > Araceae > Zantedeschia > Zantedeschia hybrid cultivar. The sequence goes on along the minus strand of JARZZO010000002.1, from coordinate 21,548,678 downwards.
GCAGCACAACAACAACAAAAGCAACAGCAGCCGCAGCAAGATGCAGTAGTGGCAGCACAACAACAACAAAAGCAGCAGCAGTGGCAACAAGGAGAACCAGTGACAGCAGCAAGAAGAGGCAGCGGTTGAGAGAGAGGATTGCGGCTGGAGAGAGAGAGAGGAGTGCGGCTGGGAGAGAGAGGAAGAAAAGAGAGAGAGAAGGCACTGGTGGGGGGGTTTCTATCCCCCCCACCCCACCGGTTGCCTATAAACCCCCCACCGGTTGGGGGAGGTTCCTAAAAGAAAAAAGAGAAAAAAAAAAAAAAAGAGAAAAAAAGTATAGAAGGGGGGAGGGGAGCCACCGGTGGCTCCCCCCCCCCCACCCCCCACCCCACTGGTGATCCTTCACATCTCTCTCCTTCTCACTCCTATAAAAGACCAAGGAGGGGGCTGCTGCAGGGGGTCGGTCCGGAGGTCAGAGGAAAAAAGGGAGTCTTTTGGAGAAAATTTTGCTGAATTTCTTGGAGTTTTTTAGAGACAAAACAGTCCATACACGCTGCCCGAGGAATGCTGCAGAACCAAACTTGTGAATCCACGAACTTGTTGTAATTAAGGGTGTAAAGGATAAAATGAAAAAAAGTGGTTCATTCATATTGTTTGAACGACTAAAATTTTGTAATCTTGGTGGTTCATTCATATCGTTTGAATAACTAATTTTGTTTCCAATAAATATGGTCCATTCATATTGTTTGGATGACTAAATTTCTTTAAGATGAGTGGTTTGTCTAATGTTATGTGGTCCATTCATATTGTTTGGATGGCCGAGTTTCTCTAAAATGAATAGCTTGTTTAATGTTATTTGTATCTTTAAGTTTAATGAATAAATGTTGGTCCATTCATATCGTTCGAATGGCCGAATCTTGTAGTCGGTTCATCCATATTGTTTGGGTGACCAAATCTTCATGCATATGTGACTTTGGCTAAGTGGTGGCCCTCATGTCCCACTAACCAAAGGATTCTTTATGTATTGAATCCATTCACTTATTTAAAGGGTACTTAACGAATCCTAAAAGGATGAACTAGTATCCTTTGAACGAGATGACCCTTATGGTTTCTAAAGGACATTTGAAGGATATTCAACGTCGAGGATGTCTCTTAAAGATTATGAAAGGAATATTTCTTGAAGCAAATCCTTTTAGTATCCTTTAAGGGTCTCAAATCCATATGTACACCACTAAGACTATATCCTCTAAATGCTCTTTAGGATTCTCAAAGGAAATTTAAAAGAAGACATTTAAAAGAAACATGAAAAAAAATGAACTTCTTTATTGAACTGTGGTTTGGCTCATCGATTAATGTGTTTGTGCTTCGTTCTAATAGGCATCATTGGATGGGTAAACAGGGGTTGTCAATCGGTGATTGACGTAATTAACACTGACTCAAGGTCAATGGGGAGAGGTCAAATTCACGGATCCATACTTGATCCACTTTTTTTAGAATCCCTGAAGCCTAATCCGAAGTTCTTAAAGTCTAACTAAAATAAAATAAAATAAAAAGAAAACATCCCTACATTTGCTTTGAGTGAGAATATGATTTTAGTATTGTGCTTTTTTTCTCTTATATGAACATTTTGCTTTATCCATTTTAGCACATTGGCAGAATCAATGCCCAAAAAGAGGGGATGGAAGAAATAGTAAATGTTGCCAAAACCTACCTAAATTCACTATTGCCCTACAAATCGAAGACATCTTTTAGTAAATTTATGAACCAACTATACTAAAAGGAACAACCTCTAGCGGAAACGGCTCGGGTCTTCAGTAGGAAAGCGAAGGTCACTGGTTCAATGCCTAGGGGTTATAGGATTGAACTGGAATCCCTCAGGCCCACACGCTCCCAGTGACAAGATTCCGGAGGTGGGTTTGACCTTCAAGCTCCCCTCAGCATTCAACAACTCGATCCGCACACGGTTGCTTCTGGGGTGAGGGTCGAGGTGAGTTTGACCTCGAAAATCTAATAAAACTATAATAAGAGGAAAGAAAGAAGAGGGGTCGTTGACATTTATGGATTACCATTATGTTTATAAAGTGACAGTGTTTTATAACAAAATAAATGGGCTAATTTTCATGTTATAGCTGGATCATCTACAATATAGCATTTCCTATCTTTGGGGTAGCATTCTTCAGAGCAAAGGTGATGGGGATCCAAGACCGCACACCAACATCACCAATGCATTACACATGATGGAGTACGTTTATTGCTGTTGGAGGTCTACAGAAGATTCTATTTGACTCGAAGATAGTTTGCATGATGTCTAAGAAGTAGGTTATTAGCCGATAAGTCCATTGAGTCCTTGTGCAGCCCATTTGGCGCCCGTTTAGCATCTTCTTCTATTTTGATGCATTTCGATGCGATTTTTTGCATAATTTTTTAGTCTAGAGGTATTTTAGTCCAGGGATAGGGTTGGGCTAGTCTCTAATCTATAAATAGGGATGTAAGCCCTATTTTTCATTTAATGGTCAATTTTTAGTAACGAATTAAGCAATATTCTATGCTTGTCTAACATGGAGAACCGAAGACCCAAAGACGGGGTCGGATAGACCTTAAGATACGGTCGGGTATCATGCCCGAATATCGCCACCGCTGCCATTGCCTCCCACTGCTGCTTCCCATCACCCTCGTACTGCCATCTTCCTGCTTATCCCACATCAAAAGATGTTATGGATCTAGGGATCCATTTTTAGCTCGGCAATGGTCAGAGATGCCTTTTTTTCTTTTTTTTCCTTTTTTTTTTTTCTTTTTTTTTTTGGGGGGGGGGGGGGGGGGGGGGGGGGGGGGGGGGGGGGGGGGAAAGATTGTTGCAGGGATCATCCCTTAGAAGACAGATTCCCCCAACTTTACATAGTATCCTCAGCACCCTTCACAGTGGTTGCTTAAGTGTTTGTTGATCAGCCGTCAAGGGGAGTGTGCACCAACTTTTGCCATCTTGAATCATGGCTTTGTCTCGGCGGCATCAAAGAGAAGAGATCTCAGAGGTCGGGAGAAAATCTCGGAACATGCATGTATGATAACAGCACTATATATACATATACATCATATATACGTATATATGGTATACTCATATACACAAGGAATGCTATATTAGATCTCGACATCATCTCGAAAGACCAAAGAAAATAGATCGCGAAGAGAGCTCAGATAGAGAGAATTATGGCCATGTCATGATTATCTTATAGCTTCAAAGAAAACTTTTAAATTTTATACATGTAACATTCAATATGATTAAATTAACACAAAAATTGCAGGAAGAATGCAAAAAACATGTTTACATATATACACGGACTGTTTTCTTGAATCTTAATGCCATCTAAATGTGTTAGAAAACTCCTCACTAGTCGTCATCTTCATCCCTCTTCCATGGGCTTTCTTATCTCCTCCTTCCCCTCTTCTCCACCTCTTTTATTCTACTCCTTTGCATTACTCTTCCCCTATAATCTCTCCCATTCTTGATCTTGATCGAGGTCATGTTGGGACCCTTGAAAAGACAGATTCTCGAGACATCTTGGAGGACGAGATGGCAAGCCATGGTGTGCACTCCACTTTTTGCGAGACATTCATGTGATGAGAATATTAGCCAACTTGGTGAGCTCCTGCTGTTACTTCAGAGCCACAGATTGGACCATAATAAGGAATACAGGCAGGTGTGGAGATAGACGGGAGGTTCTATGTCAAGTCTGCCTACAATGTCATTGCAGATGGAGGGTCATGTCACCTATTGGCCAGTCATGTTTGGTCATCCAAGAGCGCCCCCCCCCCCCCCCCAAAAAAAAAAAAAGGTTAATATACTCATGTGGAATATATCACAAAGGAGGCTTCTAACCTGTAATAGGATTGTATGTTTCTCAAAGGGTATCTACACAACTCGATTCTTGGTGATAAGGAGGAAGACACTATGGATCACTTGTTCACAAGTTGCTCTTTTGTCAAGGTGTAGCAGACTGTTCTTGACAGAGCATCTTTTATTTACCAACCCCAGGAGAATGTAGTGAGGTTGTTTCTAAAATGGTCCAAGAGATGGGATCTCAAGGGGTTATACCATGGTCAATGATGTGGTGTCGGTTACTGCACACTACTTTATGGGCCATTTGGATGGAAGGGGGCAGGAATGCTATACTATTTAGGCTCCCTTTGGTGATGATTTTGGGACTCTGAATTTTGAAGGAATTCACAGTCTAAAAAGAGTCACGTTATCATCTCTTGAATTCAAATTTTAGGAGAAGTTGATTACTTTTTAGAATTTCATTTGGAAATACCATGAGAACTCAAATTTGAAGACACGTCAAAAGACACTTTTATCCTCATATTACGTCCTTTTAGGAACTTTAGGAGGGTAAAAAGGAAAAGAAAAAGGGTGTTACTTTTTAGAATCCTCAGATTCCCCTCCTATCCCCTTTTCAAAAGATTTGCCAGGAATCGAAAAGAGACCTTTTTCAACATGGAACAAAATTTGGATTCTCAGAGAATCCGCCTAACTTTTTTTCGTTTGAAAAAAAATTTACACTTTTCAGATTTCCATCGAATCTTAGGACCCTAAATCTGAGGCAAAATCATTACCAAATGAAGCCTTAGATAGGAAGCCAGAATCAAGGAGAGAGTGGCCACTCTTCCCTGTGATAAGTTGAGGAATGGGCCAGGTTCCTTTGTAAGCGAACATGCTTAACACTTCAATGTTTATCTTGTTGGGTCAAAGTATAGTACACCATCTTGGTGTGAGTGGCCTTTTGTGTAGAGGAATTTTGAGTGCATGTGCATTCTACATTCGTATATCCCCTTTTTTTATCATTTTATAACATGATGGTACTACCCACTTCCAATTTCCAAAAGGCATCAACGGCAGATCCAATAATGGCCATGTTAAGCTCAAATCTATCAACCTGTCCTGGATATGCTCAACTCTATCAACTCTTTTGCCATTTCAAACATTATAATCAGAATATAAGAACAACATTTGAATATTGAACACAAATTCAAATGACCACAATGGAAGGAAGACACAATTATCTACGTTCAAAGAAGTAATTATCCAAAATTATACCCATATGAACACTTAAATCAGATGCTCACCAAATAGAACATAAAGAAGACAAACAAATAAAATGCATACGATATCATCAACCTATGCTGGATTGATCAAATGTGAGCAGAACAAATCGGCAACTCAATGTAAAATGACATGGTGTAAATTGGCATGGTAGCCGAATGTAGGGGGGTGGTTCTGTGGGGCCAGGTTTTGAATGTGGGTGGGGTGGGCTGCATTTAATTTGATGAACAGTGCACTGCTGTTGAGGCAGGGACCTCAAAAGTAGGTTTTAAATTTTAAATTCACATAAATGTGGCAGCCGGAGTTATTCTACAGTGACGGGAAATCTTGCCCATATTATTTACCTACATGGCTGTCTTGATAGGTTTCCCTCTTAAACAACGGCTGTCTTGATAGGTTTCCCTCTTAAACAACTCATTAATTATCTCCGGTAAAATTGTAAAAAGGATCCAAAACCTCTGGTTCTCCTTTGAGGGGTTAAAAGATAAACGGGGAAGGTTTCTCATAGCCTTAGCATTGCTCAGAAAAATATATATAACAAAACTAACACTCCCCTTTGAAGGCATCGAGAGGAGGTGCAAAAAACCTCGCACCTCGTCACACGGCCTAACCCTTCGTGAAGGTACCACGTCATAAGAGCTCAGAGAGCTCAGATGTGTGAGGGTAAGCTTCTAAAAACCCTTCAACATAGCACAGTTGTGTGATGGCAAGCTTCTAAAATCCCTTCAACAGAGCTCAGCTGTGTTAGGGCCAAGGTTCGCCGTATCGCTGATCCGTATCGGATCATATCTTCTCAGATACGGTACGATACCGATCCGACTCAGGCTGACTCGGCCCGACTCGCATGAGTCGCACGAGTCCAGCCAAAGAGTTTGTTAAAATCAATGAGTTGTTTGTTAAAATTAATGAGTTTAAGTCACATTTTAGATAAATGTATCTTATTGATTGATATAAAAAGTATAATTTTACTTATCAAATAGGAAAAACTCAACTTAAAGCATTCCATTAAGCATGTATGGGTTGACGCGATCTGGTCTGACTCAGTGCATATCAGCAGATTGGATCGGCCCAAATACGAGTCGACTCATATGAGTCGGCCCGATCCGGTACGATACGGCAAACCATTGTGAGGGCAAGCTTCTAAAAACACTTCAACAGAGCTCAGCCGTATGAGGGCAGGACAAGGTCCATGGTCATTGGGGCATCCATCAGCGTAATCTTAACCAAAAGAGGAAGACTAATTGATACATGGATCATGACCAGCATCAGTGTTTAGCGAGGTAACCACACCTGTGTAGTTAAACTGCCTCCTCCTGCCTTCCCCGACATCTGGGCACAATCTCTGCGTCGAAGAAACGCCAAACCCAGATAAGCATTACACCTCTCACGTCCCCTGGCAGCAAAAAAAAATAAAAAAGGTAATGCCCTTAACACCTTCACTAGCATGCATGAGAGCGTCGAAGACCTCTTTCTCAAGGGAAGCCGCCCTGCAACAACCCCGAAATTGGGCAATGCAAAAGTTAGAAACCTGGGCAACCCTACAAGAAAAGGACAGTTGCCGTGCGGCAAAAGAAATCCTAAGGATCCGTTTGATCTGCGGAGGTCGAACTTGGCGAGGTCCCTCCCATACCGGACCCCTGGCGGGCCTTCCTCTTCTTCTGGTTCCGGCTCTTCTTCGGCGAAGCCAGGTCCGACCCCAAGCCCGATTCCGAGTCGTCATCGCCGTCGTCCTCGTCTCCTCCGCGTCCTCCTCCCGGCCCTCCCGGGAGGATCTATCTTCCGGCGGCGATGGCCCGGGCAGCCTGAGGCCCCTCCCTCAGAAGCCAATTGCGCGGTCTATAAAGGGAGTTGATGTGAAAAAGGCCCGTAGCAGCGGCGCAGAGGGGGAGAGGGAGGGGGAGAAGCGGGAATTGTCGGCGGTGGGGAGGGAGGAGGAAGTCGGTTTGGGGGTGGGTGCCGTCGTTGCGCGACCGGAAGAGGAGGAGAGGAAATGGCGGGATTCGGTGATGGAGGTGGGGATGTAAACAGTACCCGAAATCCGTTTATCCGTCCGTTTCAGTATCTTAAACGTCATAAAAGATATAATTTAAAAGATAATGATAAAGATATTATTCGCAAAATACATTTTTTTCGAATCCGATTATAGAGTTTTCGTCCGTTTTTTTAAATTATATTAACTATTGATAATATCTTATTTAAAAAAATTATTTTTAAATGAAATCTCTATATAATTAGATGTCTTATTATCCATACCATTATTTTAATCTCTTTTCTTTCTCGTTTAATTTATAAGATTCTTTTTCACTAATGTCACATGATTTATAAATAAATTTATAAGAACTATTTAGACAGAATTTATATCGATGAATATTTTGAAAGTAATATTCTTTTGTTCCCTCCAGAAATAATAAAATATTAAATTTATGTTGGCACATAATATTATTCAATAATTTATCTTTTATGTATCTGCTAATTTTATGTATCAACTAATGTTCGCTCTGATGAAAATTTCAGGGGTTGTTTGTTTTAGTGTAAAATTTTGTAAATCATCAGTTTCAAAATTAATAGTTTCAAAACAAATGAAATTTTCTTGTTTTAAAATGAGGAAATATTTATTTGGTTGTTTGTAAAATAAAACAAGAAATATGCTTCAATTTTCTTATTTTGGTTTACAATGGATCTTTACTGTAAACCAAAATAAAAAAATTAGACTGCCAAGTAGACAGATAAGGTCTAAACATGATTTTACTTTATATTATTTTACATTCCAAACAACTGAAAATACGGTAAAATAAAACAATTGTTTCAAATTGTTTTATATTAAAACAAACAACCCTTCAGCGGCTGGACCTCCAACGCAGTGAATTCTACGAATACCTGTTCAAGGTTAGGTGGTTAACGCCTCTTATCATATAAATTCATATTTCACGTAGAGAAACTTTTTTCCTAAAATATTTAACCTTTCCACGTAAAAATGGAACTTTGGAAGAACTATAGAATAGTTATGAGCGTGTGTGGATGAAGTTTAACTTTTTTTCTTTTTAAATTTAATTAAAAATAAATCCCTAATATATATATATATATAATCTCTTATAATTAAATTATCTATGAATAAGTCTCCTCACAATCCACAGGGCCTTGGTACAAGGTCACGAGTGGAAAAGTTTTTTCTGTAAGGAAGTTAAGATTATGGGGATTTATTTATAAATAGTTAGATTGGGAGGAGTTGTATGTAATATTGAAGGTTTTTGAAGAGTGGTAATTAAAAAATCCATAACTCAGGTGACCAGATGTATATACAAATAGTGACAAAATCAAAAAAGATTACAAGATGTGGTGTAATGGTACGTGAAAATTTAGGAACAAGAGCGCCTTTTGCAAGTTCATCAATGACTATAGGAAAAGAATAGTAATGGCGTCGTAATCAAACCTCAGGACTCCCCACTCGTCTGAGCGCCCAACTCGTCTTCAGCTCCGACCTACTCTCTCTTCCCCATGGGTGTTTACTGTTTGGATCAACTCGAAAAATCAAATCGAACCGATTGGTTCGGTTCGATTCGATTTGGTTCAAAATTAAAAAAAAATTCGGTTTGGTTTAAAACCGAACCGAACAAGAATGAACGGTTTGGAGGCTTCATAAATCGAACCGAACCGAAAAAATCGAATTCTAATTATGGGCATATAAAAATTATATATTACCTAAATTTATTTAATATATTTGAGTAAATATTATATAGTCTAAAAGGTAACGTGGGCTTTTCATTAACTTTCATTGGGTTTGGTCCGATTGGAAGGGTTTATGATTTGTTAATCTATTGGACTTCGAAGGTTTGAGTTGGAATTTGTCTGTGGGTTTTTGACATGGCTTGTAGGTTGTATTGTCTGTGTTAGGAGGCCCACAGCTGCAGCCACTTTGAAGTTTGAATTTACAGATTTTTTACTCACCAAGTCATCATATAGTTGAAAGCCCATTTTGTAGTTAGAAGGTCAAGCCGAATTACAATCCGAATTTCGGTTTGGTTTGATTCGATTTGAAATATGTACAGTTTAGTTTGATTTGATTTAAAATTTAATTCGATTTAGTTTGATTTGATAAAAATCTTCTTCAAATCAAATCAAATCAAACCAAACCATGAACACCCCTACTCTTCCCTCATCAACTGTGTGGGGGGAGGGGGTGTGTTCTCAAGGTAGACCCCCCCTCCCCTCTCTCATTTGGGAGGAAAACCCTCCTAGTTGGGAGGCTAAATCTCCTTCGGGAGTTTTGTTGAGGTAAATCTTTAGACTTATCTGGATCGGTTTGTATTAGAGTTGTTAAATTTTCTTTCCTTTCTTTGTGTGGTATCTACTCTAGTTTGGTCATTCTAATTTCATCCCATATTTTTGTTCAAAGATATTTGTGGTCTCCACCTCCTACTTTAATCTCGACAACTTGGCGTTACTTTTTCTTGCCCCATCTGTCTCTTCTGTATTATCATTCCTTCAACTTCCTCCTCGAATCATCTAGACCCATCTTCTTAGGGTAGCACTAGTTGTATATTTCATCAGATGCTTCTTACGGCTCTTGTGATGTATCTTCGGGAGGTTGCGAAGTTCAAATGTTTAACGCTTAGAGCAGTCGATATGGGGTCATCATCGGCAATTTGGGAGGCTCGAATATTTGCCGCTCCACCTACATGTTTCCTAGCTGAAGCATGTCCTCTGAACCCTCCTCGTTTTAGCTTAAGCAACTGGTTGCAAAGTTGCAGTTATCCAAACATCGAAGAGGAAGCTTTCGGCACGGTGTTGCAGCTTCGTTCGTTCTTCGATTTTATTATCTTGTTTATTGTGTTGATGTCGATGAGAGGTTTATTGGGTACATTGAGTACTTCAATCTCTACATTGAGTTACTAAGGGATTTGTGCTACAGGGAACACCACGCTTAGATTGGTGGCCAATACGTATCATGTAATGGGGGGTGTACTACAAATGTACTGATGTATCCTTTCTTTAGTGGGTGAATGATATTGACTTGTTGAACAAAAAAAATGGCATCGTAATCGATAATGTTGTGCGGAGAACATTTTTTAATGATGTTTAATTTCATCTCTTAATAGTAATTTTCATACGAATTGATGTATACTCAAAAGTAAATATTTTTGCTAAAAACTCAAATGTTAAGTAAAAATACTCTTTTTTTGGTATCTACATTACACAAATTATACATGCAGCATATCCACTTTCGAACTTTTGTTAAAACTAGTAGGATATTAATGAATAAAAGGAATTTAATCATTTGAGAATATAAAATAAATTTGTTGATCTATTTAAAAATACCTTTTATGTTTGTACTATAATCTTTTTTTATCTCATGTACTATAATTTTTATCTCAAATAATTAGTGCCAAATATAATCAAATGCAAACCTTTCTCAAACTGAAATTTATTGTATGCTGAATTGCTAAGTATAATATTCTCGTGTTCTATTGTGTAGAATGATAGTTAATGATCTTAAGATCTCAAAAAAAAGATTGTGAAAGATAGATCAAGGGCAAGGCAAATTTGTGGGATAACGAAAACATGAATGCGGTCAACTCAATATTGGTGCGAAGATAGAATGGGGAAAGTCAGGAAAAGATTATCATTAAAATATAGTTAATTATTTTTTTTATTATTCTACTAAATTAAGTATTAAAAGATAATGGTTCTCATTAATCTAACAATCATTCTTCCAAAGATTGAAAAGTGATGTAAAGTTAGACATCAAGCACGCCCGAACACCACATATGATGGTAGTTTAAAACTTTTAGGATTTTTTGGATATAAGTCACTTTTAAAAGTGAATTGGCAAAAAAATCTTTCTTAAAAATATATTAACACATATATCACTACTTTTAGTAAAATGTTGTAAAAATGTCATATAAAAATTAACCGTGATGGTATTTTTCAATATTTTCGTTAAAAGTAATGATATGTGTGTTAATTACAACAAAAACCTAAACTTTTAATGGTACTTGCCGTATTGTGGGGTGAATTGAAAGAGGAAGGGAGCCTCTTGCAGATCCGAAGGGAGAGAACAGAGGGATGTTTCTGTTAGGGAAACTCGAGAAATGTACGACATGAGAGTTGTTTCTTTATTTATATTATGATAAGTGGAAGGAATTATTTCTGAAATTTAACCTTTTTATTTTTGAGAAAGGAAATTTAGCTTCATGTAAAGAAAAAAATATGCATGCCCACCTTGCCCCCCCTCCTCCCTCCGCATGTGTCGCACATATATACAGGAGACTACAATATAATTTCAAGTAATGCTTAATATTTTTTTCTCAATAAAGAGATAATTCTACATAATGCTAATAACTCTGTCTAATTAGACAATAATTTTGAATCCAGGTCAATCTTTGAAGAAATAATCCCATGGATCATAAAAAATAATCTCTTGTAACGTACTTTGGCCAAACAACAGGAAGAGCTTTTGAACTCCATTTGAATCCGAAACCTCTCTAAGAAAAATCAAGGCGTCAATCTAACTGAATTATCCGATTAATTTGACGAATTTAACTTAAGACCATAAATATATGCAACATCGAGCCTAATTGTCAGTTTGAGGAATAGAGAGAGAATGAGAAAGATGAGCAAGCACTATATATTAAAAGGAAAGTAGAGGGCAAGGTTAGACGTTAAAGAAAGAAAGATAAGAAGTGGAAAGAAAATAGAAAATATAAGAAACAGTAAAGGGAAAATGGGTAGAGATGGAAAGAGAAATATAGGAGAGGAGAGGAGTATTTCTAGGCTAGGCCAGTCTATGGGCCCGTAGGCCGAATTTACGTTGGGCTTGTGCCAAAAGTAAAGCTTGGTATTATAATTTGGCCCATCCCGGCCTGGCATATGTAGAAGCCAAAACCTACGTTTCTTTAGGCCTTGCCCGTAGAGTCCAAATCAGGAGATAAGGTAGGGATGTCAACGGGTTGAATACGGTGCGGATAATGAACTAATCGTTTTTATATGTGTCTTTTAAAAGGTGTATCCGATAACCATCTGTTAACTATTGGGAAAGATACTATCCAAACCCGTTTTTTTATATCCGCATGGAAGTGACTTTCGGTATACCATTGGATAATTATCGGTTAAACTAATGGGTTATACAAAGTCTATTTAAAGTACAAATTAACTAATAAACTATGCCATTCAAAAGTTAAATACAAACACCAACCTTGTTTTGCAAGGTTGTAGTTTATCCCCTTCTTTTTCTAATCTAAATATTAAAAAAGAAAGAAAGAATGTAAATATAATGTACAAGACTATTGGATTCGAACCGTATGGATCGTACATGGACGATAGTCGGAGTCATTCCCTAGGATTTCGAAGAGAACAAGCAAGCAACCTACCTAAGTTATTGTAGAAATTCGGGCCCCCTATGGGCGGTAGGACCCAATACTTTGGGTCTACTGCCATTCCTTAAAAGTGACAAAATTTTAAAATTATCTCATTACAAACATAACAAAAATAACAATATAGTATAACTAAAGGAAAAATATCTACTGTTAGATTCAAACCTAGTGTCTTAGTTCATATAGTTTTTAAGTTAAACAGGTCGGGTCGGGTAGTAGTTACGATAGTAGATATCCGTTTCCGTTCCCGTTAAAGAAACGATTTATCCGTATCCGTTAATTTTATCGATTATAAAACACTATCTGCAAACCGTTTATTAAGTTAACGAGCAATGTAGATAATTGAATAATCAGTTACCATTTGACATCTTTAAGATAAAGTTACATAAAGGGAAAATAAACCAGAGTAGAGCATATAGAGAACTGCACAAAAAGGAACAGAAGGTAGAATATGCTATTTTCTCATTGAACATTATAATGACAGCTTTGTCCTATTGTAGCAAACGCATGAATATTGATAATGAAGTGGAAATTTTAGGGGGTCAAATGATTTTAACGTGTAAGAATGTTTTCGAGTTTTATTAGTGACCATAAAGAAACATTCTTTCTCAAATGCTCTTTTGAATACTAAGTGGTGAAATAAGTTTCTACAAGTATGTAGACTTGAGCTATAATACTATGAAAGTTCCATAGCCATCGGCCTCTCTTTCCACTCTTCACTGTCCCCCTCATATATTAGTTTTCATCTTTTTTTGCTTTCATTGCTTGTCCTGTGTCTTGATATTTTGCTCGTTCTTATCTTCCACTGGCACGGATGCGGATGGCACTAGCGGAATGGGTTTGGATGATTAGAGACGTGTCATGTCACAAGAAGAAAATGGAGAGAGAGAGAGAGAGAAAGAGAAGGACTTGCCAAGGTGCAAAAATGCGTGGAGTAATTTGAATCTCACATGACTCAATACTTCTCCAATTTGAGGATAAATGCGCACAACCTTATTCGGATGAATATTTCGGATCTAGAACCATCACGGTGGAGAAAAATTTTATGAACCATATGCAACACATGAAAAAGTGTTTTTATGCGTGATGGGAAAATCCGAATGAACGAAGCAGCCATAGCTCATCGACTAATAAACAGCCCGATAGAGACTGCACCGAGAGGTGCCCGGCTCAGACGAAGTCCAACAATTCACTGGGCCGAAGGCAGCATAGGCCCATGTATCTTCAGTCCAGCCTAACTGAAGCCATGAAGGGGGCCATGATGTTTCTTTTAGAACTTTATTTTTTCTTAAGGTACCCTCCTCTCCCACTATAAAAGGAACACTATTCGTAGTAGAAAATGTTCACAATTAAGTCTTCATCTATCTCTCTTAGTGCATTAGAATTATCATTAAGTCTATCACTGACTTAACTTTCGGAGAGAGTTCTCCTAGGCCGAGAGCCAGAACCTTTCCTGACGGTTTCTTCTCTATGTAAGAACATCCGTCCTTGTTTCCCGACTCTCTCTCGGTCGCAGATCCCCTCGACTTCGAATCGTTTGTCAATTCTCGGATTCCACATTCGGACTTTGACCGCGGTTGTCTCAGTTGCATCACTATCGATTTAGAAATACTATATGTTAGCTGTCCTATAAATTAATAATCGGATCTTAATATGCTATATGTTTTCGATCAGAAAAAATATATATCTATTATCTTATTCGTAATACGTATCGATTTTAAAAGATTATCCGTAAATTGACCTGTAAACTAACGAACTGTCAGATAATCGGGCTATCGGTTACCATTTGCATCTCTGATCCTGTTAGCAGGCAGCAGTCGAATGGACAAGAAGTCATTCTCCATGCCTTTTCCTCGGCTCTTCTCTCTCTCTCTCTCTCTCTCTCCACCACAAGTATCATAACCACTAGTTTTTAATTGATTTGAAGGACATACAAAACAATATAGACGTTTTAGGCGCATAAGCACCTGCAAAGAGGATTTGAATAGATTTCAAAAAACTCCATCTCTCTCTTTCTCTCTCTCTCTCTAAGATTTTGACCCAATTTTGTTCCTAACTCTGCTCCCTAGTGACTAGTCCCTCCGCAGACATAGCCAAACCAGAAGCCATGTAGCCAACCCAATCATCAGCCCCAAATGGCAAATGCCCCTAGTTATGCCAGCACCCTCGCGTGCCCGGATACCTAATGAGAGAAAATTCGAGACCGGAGAAAAAGAAAAAAAAAAAAAAAAGCGAAGCCATCCGCTGACCGTCTCACTCTCACCGGAATCAAATCCGCCCGTGTTCAGAGAAGTTGATCGAGTCTCGATCTGCTTGCGTCACCGTGCCCCCCCTCAAACCCCACTTTGCTGTCACCGCCCAGAAATAAAGGGGGCATCCTAATCATTATGGAAAACTGCGAGGACAGCAAGCCGAAGAAAGTAAAAGAGTTATCCTATCACTAGTAACCAGCAGCAGCTGGTGGAGGACTAACTCGGCATGAGTTAGCTCAGCAGTTATTATCAATAAAACATCACATTGACCATAGCAATTATTCTATAATTGACGACTTCAAAATATTCTCAATCTATGGATCAACATGAACAAATCCGAAATGTCACATAATGTGATGTTGTGTCCAATAGCGGATCCAACATTCATCTAGTATAGTCTAAGATCTCACTGAATTTTGTCAAATATAGTCCAATTCAAAATAATCTAGTTCGAGATCTCATTGAACTAACACAGAATCTTACTGACTCCATCTAAGATCTCATATGACTTAGCTCAAGACTCTACTGACCCAACCATATTTATGATCTAATATTCGAGTGACTTCACTGGACAAAATTTCTACATCCGCCACTGGTTGGTTGTGTCTCTTCTTCGCTTATCCTAACTGTATATGTAATGCGGAACTGGAATGGGTGACCCGGTGAGTGGGGGCGCGTCAGGACCAGCTTCCCTTCTCTGGAAAAAGGGGTGCCTGCCTCTCTTCTGAGAAAAGGGCTACCGGACAGCATGATGCTGCTCTGTGGAGAAAAGAGCGAGTAGCACTCGAATGATGCCGTGCACACAGCGGAGGCGGCAAAGCCTCCCCCCGAGAACGAATCCATGCGAGGTCTCATCAACTGAGACTGCTGGGAAGGTTGGGGGGAGTGAGAGGAGGATCCCATGAGAGCTCGTCTCAACTCTCAAGTGCTCTGTGTACTCCTCTCTCATTTACCCGCCTTCTTTTAACCTTCCCTTTTGTGGTGTTCTTCTCTTTGGCAAGGCTGTGGCCAAGGGGAAAGGGAGCTCCTTTGGCCATCAGGTGCGTTAGAACAACACCCAGGTCATGAAACCAGTTACCTGCTCAGTTAAAAGACACCAGATCAATTAGCCAGTTGTGGATTTTACTTGGCTAGAAGACGTTAGATGTGTTCTTGCGTGTAAGATCAAACCACAAGCGAGCAGAGGTGCTTTGCAGTTGCACCATGTGATTGCAGAAAAGGGTCACAACTTTGACAAAACAATGGAATGATTTCTTGGTGCTTTAAGAGGCAGCTGTCCTCTTTTAGATACTGAAAAGGGTGGCACTTTGTTCAGCTATGGAATTCATCAGTATTCACCTTCCCCATGAAAGGAAATAACCACTGGGTAAGTGATGGTTCCTGTTCGTTTCAAATGCCATGGTGTCTAATGAAACACTCTGACCTCTCAAAAGCTGAATCACACATCGAGCAAAATACTGCTCTACCCTGCCCTGTGCTTGTTTAAATTTAAGACTTTTGTGTATACTCCTGAAAACACCATATTTGCATCTTTACTCCCAACTCTCATGTATCCCTAACAGTTCAGAAACATTATATAGTATGTCTCTCTATCAAAATAATATGAACTCTAGTTAAATATGTCAAAAAGATTATGTAAATCTTGATAACATTAGGGACACATATGTAAAATTTTAGTCAACTTAGAAGTGTATTAAGTAAAATATTAGTGAATTTAGGGGTATGCATACAAAATCTTTGAGTTTGATTCAACGGCATTTTGATGGAATGGAATAATTGCAACATTTATGAGACTTCAAAGATATTGAAAACAGTATATGAGAATTAGACTCATATATAAAAGCCTACTTACTAGCTCTTTAATTAATTCCAATCTAGCATAGAAGATGTTAATGTTATAACCCACTTTAAGGCCAACTAGCACTTTATCCACTCTTTTATTCAAATCTTCGGATAGGAGACATGCTATGTTCATCAGTGGGGAGCTTTGTAGACTATTAGGATCTTATTATCAAATACCTTTGATGATACTTACTTACTCAATTTAGTAGTAGTAGAATTGATGAAATCTGCTACACACAGTTGTAAAAGCAGAGGCAGTAACAGC
Organism: Zantedeschia hybrid cultivar; assembly: GCA_030544215.1. NCBI lineage: Eukaryota > Viridiplantae > Streptophyta > Magnoliopsida > Alismatales > Araceae > Zantedeschia > Zantedeschia hybrid cultivar. Next base: position 21,531,872 of record JARZZO010000002.1, on the reverse strand, counting down.
ATGAAGAGTACTAAAAAGCAAAGACAAACACATCGTGTCTTGTACTATATGCAGCTTACTATCTCCTTTTCGGGTCAATGCAATTCTCTGAAATCTATAATATATAGGCTATAGCTGATGATAACATGGAATTATTCTTAATGAAGATCCCCTGTGGATTTTTGGTGCTCTATGGAATTGTTCTTAAGAGCCTTATATATGAGTCTTTTTGAAGAGCCTGTCAGTGTTATCTTGTGGTAAAGCTTACCGTATATATATCTCAACATTTTAAGTTTCTAGAATTCCATTCTTGAGGAGTATGAACAATATATAAGGAGAGCACATATTTTACTAGCCTTTTCGAGCTTGTGTAAGTTGTGTTAGCCGCTGACGTAAGATTGTATGATCAACTTTGTACCTGCTAAATTTGAGCGATGAAAAAGTTTTATACTTTAGAAGTCGCCAACATCAAGCCTTAATCATAGAGGTGTGTCTTAATTTGACCTGTGCCATCCAAAAGTATCTGTGTTTATCTAGTGTCAAAATAATGTCACTTTAGGATTGAAAAAGCATACATGTATGAACTTTTTGGAGTTTCGTTAATTTCTTTTATAATTTTCAGAATATCAATAGGAAATGATATCCAGAAAGCTTCTAAATGGGCCAATAAGAAAGCACAAGAGATTATCATCTGAATGTAAATGTTTGTCTATTTGGTTGTTCATTATCTTTAATTGAAAATAATACCCTTAAGCTTAAGGGTGTCAATTGGGTGGGCCGGCCCGTGGCCCAGCCCACCCACAATATAGTATATTGAGTGGACTCAAATTACCTAAATGGAGTTGGGTTAAATTTGGGTTGAAATTAGTCAAATTTGAGTTGGGTTGGACCGAAAATGGCCGGTTGACCCAGTTTAATCTATTGACTTTTACATTACTTCATATAAAATGTAGAATATTTTGACAAACTAGTTATAATTAGGGCCAACCCAACCAAACCCAACCCACTCACTGTTGAATTTGGATTAAATTTGTGCTGACTTTAGGCCCACCCCGTATATTCAGCCCAACCATCAAATTCCAAAACTTATTAACTAATTTGCTGATGGGCCACGAAAGCCCACGTCACGGTGGCGACATAACCCAAAACCAAAGATTACCAAAAGCTCTACATTTGAACGAAAGTTTTCAATCTTACACTATTTCAGGGCTGTTTCATCAGCAGAGTATTTCTCCACTTCGAACCATGCAACCAGCGTGAAGATAACTTGGATAAGCTTCATAACTAATTGATGTAAATATCGGTTCTAAACAAATATTGCAACACACATAAATATAAACCTTCTATAGCTAACACATAATTAATATGTAAACGGCTATGCTAGTATGATACCTGAGAATAGGCAGATGGCGAATGAAGAGAGAGAAAGAATGCCACATGTAGAAAGATGTCAATTGATGAAATATCTTATTAGTGAGGTAACCATAGATCATATGAATATATATGTAATATATAGGACAATCAGATTATTGAATTCTAAACCACCTCCTTTGTTCCATTATCATTAATAATGATACGTGCATACTTGCTTGCATCCAGCTGAGAACTTTACTAAATAAAATGGACATAAAATTCAAGAACCTCCAACTTAGAAGTCAGAAAATTAAATGGAGCACCTGCCCTTTTGCCCCCCACCCCTGCCCTTGTGTCTGGCGCCTGATAAAAGGTAGAGGATGTTAATAATTTTTCATCAACCTCAAGCAAAAGTAAAATTACGGGAAAGCCCGCAAACTTGAGGCCCATCGATTTGTGGGGCTCGCGAAAAAAAGTGGGGGGCGGTAATAATCATAACCGCTGGAGTATGTTTCCTACTTTCCTATGGCATGATGCAAGTCATGACGTCATAAAACCATCCTAAAATAACTTTACCAAAGTAAGAATAATTGATCGCGTCAAACGGAGAAAACCAAAGGGGAACCTATAAGTGGGCAGCTTAGTAGCCATAGCAATCTATCGCAATCTTGAGTTAAAGATCATGAGAAAAAATAAAAATACCTGTTGTAATTAATGAAAAAAAATGCTTGTTGCAATTAATGTCTTGTACTCGCCATTTGATCAAGATATTGGATGGAAGGCAGGAAGAAAGATGAAAATGCCTTTCTCTCTGCTTGGACACATGCACTTAAAAATTTCGACTAATTACAATTCAATTTGTTGGATTACACAAAAGGATGAGAGACCAAACTAAAATATATATACCATATGAGTACTCTAAAGGTAGCAGAAATATGAGTCCATCTTACGAAGAGCTACTTTAGGTCACTCTCTCGTCGAACCGTACCTCCCCAAACATCTATGTGAAGGGGACGTCATCTGGCTTTGCCCAAGGGGCCCATCAGCATATCTTGGTGATCGGATACCCGTTTTGCCGGCATTGGTCAACGTTACTGTGGGCCCCACTTGACACAAGACGAACCATATGGACCCCATCGACTACTCTTCTCAAAAATTCCCCCACCTTTTGTGGTTTGTCCAGTGATCCATATGTAGAGGAAGAAGAAGGCTAGAAAAGAGCAGGGCTCGGGTCCGCTAACACCCGCTCGGACCCATGTGAGAAAGCGCCTTTCTTTGCACCACAGGCAGCCCCCTGCTCGCTTCTTGCACCAAGAAGGTGGTCAGGGGAGTAAAAATACGAAGCTAAACACGCCTTGCTTGGGTGCAATCATGTGGTCTTGCTTTCCATAATTTCTAACCTTCTGCGCATTGCACACCCCACCCCGCTGCACCCTCCCCTTCTTTATTCTCCACCCTAACAATGATACCATTGGTAGCCTTTGGCCATGTCGGATTCCTTTTGAACCGGACCCGGTCTCCCGCCCACAACTGGTCCACACACACACACTCTCTCTCTCCCTATCTGGATCTCTATCAAAATACTCCACACTGGCTCCACAAGAACCAATAACACATAGGGCTGGCAATGAGCCGAGCAAAGTCGAGTTTTGCATGACTTAAGTTTGGCTCGGGTCAAAGAAGCTTGACTCGAGTTCGAGTTCGAACTCGGCTCGCCTCGTTTTTTTCAGGCTTGAGTTTGACTCGGCTCGAGTTCGAATCACACAAATTTAGATAAATTTTATTTAGTCTTAGTCATTTGATGTAAAATTGGAATGAAGATCTTTTAGTAAATATACTCACTTGACCTAATTTAAAAAAATTTAAAAAATATATTAAATATATCGAGCTGGCTCAAGAGCTCACGAGCCAAGCCACAGTACTAAACTTGAGCTCAGCTCATTAAACTATTCGAGGTTTAATCTGAACTTGAGTTTGGCTCGTTCGAGATTTTGAGTTGAACCGAAATCGAGCCCCCGAATTATTCGCGAACAACTCAGCTCATTACTAGCCCTAATATATAACACGGTTACCTGATCCAAGAGTAGGACAAACCGTGATTTCGACCCGAAGTTGGGCGTTCAATGAACCCCTCGCACGGGCAGAAGACCATAGGACAGGTATGTCATCGTGATGCGTAAATATATTCCAGTGTCGCGTATTTTATTCATGTGTGATGCAATATAAAACAGGTTATGTCAAGAAAATAGGGATTTAAAATAGTGGGAAGCCATGGATGGATGTGGGCTCGGGAAGCGGGATGGGGAGATGGCTGCTCGTGCTCAAAGCAGACCACGCTTGCATGAGTGCAACAGGGAGGAGCAAAAGCCCACCCAGCTCCAAGGTTTCCTCTGTTGGAAGCCCACCCAACGGCATTTTTTTTTAGCTTTTCTTATTATTTATTCCCCCAGAGCTGTCTTATACCTTTTTGATTTCCTCCCGACAGGCTACTCATATTTCTCATTTCTTTCTCTCTCTCTCTCATACACACTTTGTTTGAGCAAGCAGGTCAGTTGGGTCACTTTGCTCTTTGCTGTATTATAAATATAACAGGGGGCCTTCTCTTGCCTTTGGAATAAACTCACACGATCGAAGAAGAACTAGACTTAGAAGAAGGAAAGGGAGGAACAGAAGAAGAAGAAGAAAGAAGAGGAAGAGTGATTGGAGGGCGTTGTCCAAACAGAAGCCATGGGTTCCACGTCCAATGGCACTGACGACGACAAGGTGGTGGAGACAGTCGTGGTTGGAAGATATGTGGAAATGGAGAGTGACGAGAAGCCCAAGACCATCAAGTCCAGGCTCTCCGTCTTCCTCTGGCATGGCGGATCCACGTATGATGCTTGGTTCAGCTGCGCCTCTAACCAGGTGACGACGCTTTCCTCTCATCCTTCCATTTTAGGTCCTGCCTTTGCTCCTCTAAGAGGAAGCTGGTGGCTGAAACGGGTCTGGGTCTTCTGATATATCTCTTATTTGTTTCTGTCCTGCTCGGTGGTCTTCAGGTCGCTCAAGTGCTTCTGACGCTGCCTTACTCGTTTTCCCAACTGGGGATGCTCAGCGGGATTCTGTTCCAGCTGTTCTATGGGTTGCTGGGGAGCTGGACTGCATACCTCATCAGCATCTTGTACGTCGAGTACAGGACCAGGAAGGAGAGGGAGAAGGTCGACTTCAGGAATCATGTCATTCAGGTCCCACTCTCTTTCTCTATCTCTGTCTCTATCTCTATCTCGATCTCTTTCTCTTTCTCTATCTGTGTTACTGTGTGTGTGTTTATACCTCCGTTCTTTGTGGAGCATTCCTTTTACAGATTTTTCGATTCTTCCTCACCAAGTTCCTCTGTTTCCTGTCCCCCCTCAATCTAGTGGTTCGAAGTGTTGGATGGGCTCCTGGGGAAGCACTGGAGGAATGTGGGTTTGGCCTTCAACTGCACGTTTCTCTTGTTTGGCTCCGTGATTCAGCTGATTGCCTGTGCGAGGTATGTGGCGAACTTAATGATGAATACGTTGCTCTTCTTTTCGATCCCTCCGGGTCCATTTACCCCTTTTGCCTTTCTGTTTCTAGCTCAAGAACATATATAGGAGCTAGAAACGATCGATCTCCACTTGCTGGATTTGTGGGGCACCTGTGTGCCTCTGGTGTCATGTTCACATGCATGTTGGTTCATGCACCTTTTCTGCATGCACCATGTGCTTTTACATCTGTATATATCTTTTGGGTTATTAGCTACTTCTTGCATTTATATATATATCTGACGTGTACACATGCATATATGCTCTGGATATTGCAGCAACATCTATTACATAAATGATAAGCTTGATAAGAGGACATGGACATACATCTTTGGGGCATGCTGTGCCACCACCGTCTTCATCCCCTCCTTTCACAACTACAGAATCTGGTCCTTCCTGGGCCTGGTCATGACCACCTACACCGCCTGGTACCTCACCGTTGCCTCCCTACTCCATGGTCAGGTACATATCTGGATCATCAAATCCCCATATAAAGGAAGAAATATCTTTGCACAATCATCAGCTAATGGAAAAGAGAAACAAGTGCTACTGCTAACACCCTGTTGTGCACTGTTGTGGTGTTTGTGACAACGATGCCGACCAGATGGAGGGGGTGAAGCATTCCGGTCCAACCAAGCTGGTTCTCTACTTTACGGGCGCCACAAACATTCTCTACACATTCGGTGGCCACGCTGTTACAGTGTAAGGAGACAACGCATAGGTTCTGAAGTACAAGTTGGTGTTCCTTTGCCTAGCTCATTTTTTATTTCTTTCTTTCGGGAACCATGGACTATGTGTTGTTCTTTCTTCTGATAACAACGAGGGAAAAAATAAGGAATACGTGTTCATCACCTCCAGACAAGTAAAAGGAATACCCAGCCCATATGATTCCACTCGTCTTTTTATTCCCATAGTGCAGCTGTACCGTATTCTACTGTGGTCTGTGTACTCTTCAGTTCTAGCTGCTACCCAATACACCGTCTCTTCCAACAGTCACTAATCCATGAGGAAGGAGAGGATTCTCTTGCAAGGTTAGATTTTTGTTTGTTGAGCAAAGAAGGCAAGCTTTGCGATTGGGCAGAGATTGAGAAGGCCCTGCTGTCTAGCCATCTACAAGGACACTGACATGTAGATTATTACAGACTGCTATACCGTACTCTAGGATCCCTGCTTTGATTCCTGTTGCGCTGCACCACCCACTACCCGCCCTTCTCTTTTTCTTTTCAGAAAACGTTGATCAAAAAAGAAACTGATGACCAGGAAGCGGGAAAAATGTACCTTATATACCATCATCTCAGTTCATACAAGAACCCAGTCCGCGTCTAGTCTGAACAACAGTACAGTGTCATATACATAGCCTTCGTACTCTTTAGTCTGTGGTGATGTGATCATGAAGAAATCCGACTCTGCAAACAATGGTAACAGAAAGATTCTGATGCATGTTAAGAAATCTGCTTGATGACAAGTGGTGGTGTTGTGCAGGGAGATCATGCACGCCATGTGGAAGCCGCAGAAGTTTAAGGCCATATATCTGCTGGCGACGGCGTACGTCCTCACCCTGACGCTGCCCTCGGCGGTGTCCGTGTACTGGGCCTTCGGCGACGCCCTCCTCAACCATTCCAACGCTTTCGCCCTCCTCCCCAAGTCCCCCTTCCGCGACGCCGCCGTCGTCCTCATGCTCATCCACCAGGCACGCGCACTAACATCTCCTCCAACTGTTAGCTAGCTAGATCGCTGTTAACCTGGACGCTGACACTGGCATGGTCTCTAACGTTCGTGGTGCAGTTCATAACATTTGGGTTCGCCTGCACGCCACTATACTTCGTGTGGGAGAAGGCCATCGGCATGCACGAGTGCCGCAGCATGTGCAAGCGCGCCGCCGCTCGCCTGCCGGTGGTCATTCCCATCTGGTTCCTGGCCATTATATTCCCCTTCTTCGGCCCCATCAACTCCTCCGTCGGCGCCCTCCTTGTCAGCTTCACCGTCTACATCATCCCCGCGCTCGCCCACATGGTCATCTTCCGCTCCGCCTCCGCCCGCGAGGTACGTACGCGCACAAGTCTTTGCAGTCCCACTCGCAGTTCTTACTGTTTCTTCGTGTTGCTGAGACCTGACCGTGCTTCTTGCTGTTACCGGCGGTGCAGAATGCAGTGGAGCCGCCGCCCAAGTACGTCGGCGGGTGGGCGGGGTCCTACGCCGTTAACGCCTTGGTGGTGGTGTGGGTGCTGGTGGTGGGCTTCGGGTTCGGCGGATGGGCCAGCATGACCAACTTCGTGCACCAGATCAACACCTTCGGCCTGTTCACCAAGTGCTATCAGTGCCCGCCGCCGCCTCTGCCGCCTCCTGCAGCCCTCCCCGCCCCCACCCTCCTCCCCAACACCACCGCCGTCGCACCTCTCCCTCGTAGTACTCATGCACCCACCATGGCACCGTCGCCCTTGCCTACACACTTCCGCTTCCATCGCCACCACCACCGCCACCATACCCCATGAGCGTGGGTACGCTTCTCTTAGTAGAACTCCACCGACGTGCAGCTCGAGTCCTCCTCCGCAGAGATGGAGCAGAGAGAGTGAAGGGAGAAAGGGAGCCCTCGCCAAGAACGATAAAGAGCAAAGTTTTGGCAGCACGTACGTCCCCGAGGGAATCCCCATTTGATCTTCTTCTTTTGAGATGGGCGGCATGGCTTCTGGATCACTAGCTATGGCGGGAAGCAACTACTTGTAACTTTGCCTGAAAGGCCTTGTTGATCACAGTGGAGGGCTTTGCCGTTTGACGAGGTCGAGGGGTTCATGGCGATTAGTATCAGTACTTGTGTAGTCTCTGTGATTGAGAACGTTGCAGAGCATTATTAGTTTCTGTTCTTGCACTAAGATGTCACTTGTACCATGTTAGCATGAGTAATATGTTCATGTCTTTTAACTCAGGTGGGTACGTATATAAATATCTATAGAAGTAACGTCTCCCATGCAGCAGGAGCCCTCTATAACAAGATTCACAACTCACAAACCATCGGTGTACACTGTTTTTGAGGTGCCCTCCTTTGATTTGTTTAGTTAATTGATGGGGAATAACGTTGGAGCGGCAGATGGGGCAGGCAGCTCGCCCTCCAACATATGCCAATTGCTACGGTCCGCGGGCGGTCACCAGGTTGAGAAGATGACCATAAAAAGATGTACCTGAGCAATGCTCAACTCGGGGAAGTCCAATTTATGCCACAGTTGAGCAGTCAAATGGCTCAAAATGTGCCGCGCTTTTGAAACTTTCTAATTTGGTAGTCAAAAAAGAGTTACTAACTGAGAGGGCCTGATTTCACATGCCTATTTGCTGGATGACTCGGCCCAACAATAACAGTCCCTGATCGCTATCCAGTCTAGTGGGTCTCTAGATCGGCGGTCCATGACCCCCAGACTCCAACAGGGTGTGCCCTAGTCCGAGGCGGATCCCTATGCCCTGGAGATGCTAGAAAGTCTTCTCTCCGTAAGAATCCGCCCCGGGATCAACTCCGAAATAGATAAATAGAAAGCCAGAGTCCCATCCTGCATCAGGATCAGGCCTAACTTCTCGTAATACGTTCTCCAATCGGATTTAATTACTACCTTAGATCATATCCGTCTTTATAAAAGGGTTCACTCGACCCTCTACCCTCCTGTTACTTCTGCATCTACTGACTTAGGCCTCGGATAATGAGGCTCTCCCGGATCACAACCGGGGGTCTCTTCTGACCTGGTGTCCATCTTGTAGGGGTAAGCGGAGTTTTGGCGATCAGGAAAGTTTAGGCCGTCTCATTTGGAGCAGACGAATCTTCGACCCAATGTCTTTTTGACGCCGTCTGTGGAAAACTAACAAAAGCTATGGGCAGAAGGAACATGAGCTGATTCCAGCAAAGCCTCCCTGCAGACCCACATGTCCTTCCTCTCGTTGCTCAACAAACCAACCTTCCGATCGTTCTTCCCGTCGCTCCACCTGTTGCTTCCCCTTCTGTTCCTCCTGTTGCTCAAGCTGGTCCCGATATACCTTTTGTTCCTGGCGGTCCATCCGTCAGGGTCGGAATTAAAAACCCACCTCCTCAGGAGATCCTCAGGAAGAAGGATTCAAGCCGTTCTAGTCCTATTGTGACGACTCGAGGAGCGGCTTGACCACGTGGAAGTGCGGAAGTTGGAAGAACGGGTAGAAAGGCTATTCCGACACGACTTCAATGTTGGGCTTGATGACGGAGATGGTGCTCGGTCTTGCTTCACCAGACGCGTATTGAAGACACCTCTTTCACACCACTTTCGGATGTCATCGCTAAAGAGGTATGATGAAACTCGGGATCTTGACGACCACTTGCAATCTTTTGAGAGTACTTTTGACCTGTTAGATGCACCCGATGCGATCCGGTGTCACGCCTTTCCTATAACTCTAGAGGGACTTCCCCAGCGATGGTTTGTTCAACTCAAGCCCGGATCCATCGACAGCTTCTCGAAGCTGAGGAGGGTTTTCGGAGTAACTATGCATCCAGTCAGCGTACGCCTGCCTCGACTGCTACATTGTCCTCCATGAGGCAAGAGAAAGATGAAATCTTTCAAAACTTCTGGACCCACTTCCATAAAGCAATTCTCAAAATTTCCAATTTAGATGTGCTGAGCGCCGCACAATATTTCATTACCGAAATCCATGACCAGTAGGTATGGTTTGAGTTGAACAAGCAACTTCCAGACCTCATTTGGAAGGTGAACCAGTGCATCAACAGCAAAGGACTTCTGCAGGCCTACCCTCTTACCACCAGTTGGCCGACTCTAGAGAAGTGAGGAAGAGAAACCCAGAGCCGACCCAGGAGAAAAGGCTCTTTGATCGTCATACCGACGACCGACCATTTAAGAGACAATGTCGGGAGTCTCGTGAAGACCGATGCGGGCATCCAGGTTACAGGAGAGAAGATAATTACGCCCATCTCAACATGTCGATCAATCGGATACTCCGGAAGATCAAGGACGAGGGATATCTCAAGTGGCCGAAGAAAATTAAGCCTACCCCAGTGGCATAGAAAACAGGCAGGTTCTGCGCATATCACTATGAGTATGGGCATTTCACCTCGGAATGCGATGATCTTAAGAAAGAGATCTAGAACCTTATCAAAAGGGGGCATTTGAATAAGTACATTGCGAATCCGGAGCTCGATCAGCAACCTCGGGACTGATCTCCTCTTGCCGCCGAGCGCGACCTTCCGGCTCAAGCCGAGCGAGTGATCCATGTTATACACGGAGGATCGACTAGCAGAGGAGACAGTAACAAGAGGAGGCGCAACTATGCTTCCGAAACACAAAGGATAGCGTGGGAGGTTGCCTTAACCTCTCACCGACCTTTAATGAAGGAGTCAATCACATTTACAGAAGCAGACCTTGAAGGATTGGTCTTACCTCATAATGATGCCTTGGTGATAAGAGCCCAGGATAGTCGGTTCCAAGATAAAAAAGGTATTTGTAGATAATGACAACTCTCTGCATATTATCTTTCTTGATTGTTTCAAACAAATTGATCTGGACATGAAGAGATTAAGGAAGGTTCGAACACCAATTTACGGTTTTAGCGGACAGCCCGTTATGGCTAAAAGCGTCATTATCCTCCCATTAACTTTAAGGATACCGTCGAAGACCCTCACCCAAGAAGTGGAATTCACTGTGGTCGATGTGCCATCTACATACAACGAAATCCTGAGGAGGGAATCCCTAGGAAAGTTTTTCGATGTGCCTTCACCACTTTATCAAAAGCTCAAGTTCCTCACTCCTGACGGGATCGGCGAAAAACGAGGAAACCAAAACATCTCTCGACAGACGTACCTTGCTTTCACTAATGCTCAGTTGAAGAAGTCAATCATGATCATTAGAGAAGTTGCGGAAGAATCAGAGAAATATGCGCAACTATCAGAGGAATTGGTCACTGTTAAAGTTGAACCTGCATCCGACCAAGAACTGAAAATAGGAGCCCCGTTGCCCGATCAGCAAAAGCTTGAGTACTAATAGTTCCTTTTACAGAGCCTCGTTGCGCCATTGATTCAGTTGATTAATATAATTTATTAATTAATTAATTAAGTCAATGAGGAGTCACTAGGCTTAATGGGCCATTAACCGGACTGGTAATTTGGCCTAGAGGGTCACACGCAAATTATTCTTAAAGCGATGGATTAATAAGTGGATTTTATATAAACCGGGAGTTTTTATGAAAAATCGTGCGGTTAATATAAAATATAGCGAACGGGCTGAGCAGCCTAGGCTGCTGCTCAAGCCTAGCCGCCCCCTCCGCTCTCCCTCTATCTCTCTCTGGCGCCCTAGGTTGGCCCTCCTCTCTGGAGGGGAAATCGTCCGCGCGTTGTGGCGATCGTTGTAGCAAACGACGAAGGTTTGTAGGCTGTGAAGAACGAGGATCGAGAGAAAATCCACTGCGAGGAGGATCGCGTGGACTTTGCTAGAGGCCAGGCATCTGCGCGACTAGTGGTGTCACACCGATGGAATCGTTCGGATGCAGATTCGAATCCGCACGCGGTAATGTTCAATTACCCGTTCTAATTAGTTTTAGATTATTCAAAACAGAAATCGGATCGCATAATGTTAAAATTTATTTTCCGCTGCGTTTACGATCCCGAGAAACCCGAGAACCTAACAGCCGCAACATCCTAGGCCCTCTCCTGGGCATGGGGGTAACAAGAAAGATTAGATATACCTATGGCCACCTTATCTCCCCGTGATGTCAGGGCAGATGTACCCCTATATTTTCCCTGGCGAAGCCACTGTTACCGTAAGAGTCCCTCTCGAGTCTCGAAGGGGTACTACAGTTGGGATGTCCCTTCTCCCAGAATGCGGACGACGGGCTTCGACTTCTGGAGACAGGGATGATAACCGATCAGTAATGAGCGAAGAAAAAAGAAGATCAACACATGCCCAAGGAAAATCACTTATCAGGGACTAGCAAGCCACTGAGACCAGCCGCTCGTAACTTTTCCTCCGTCACCGCATCGACAATTTTCAGGGGAGGCCCTTGCTGGATATCCGCAACCACACGGGTATCGTCAGTTGGCACCCCAGCCAGGGGTAGATGTACTGACGGCCCAATGGAGAGATCGCAGAAGGTGACAAGGATCGGTCATCGCTCCCTTCCCATTCCGTCACCTAGAAGAAGCAGTCCTTCCATTGCGGAATTTTGCTGAAGCCAGTCAAATGAAACAAGGCCTTATCACGGGCCTTAAGCTAGACGAATTTGCAGTTGCCCGCTTTCGCCTTCGCATCCCTCTTTGGCTGGAAGGCGAAGTGGAGCATCTGTGGTGAAGGCTCTAGACATTTAAGTTCCTTCGCTCGGATGAAGAATCTAAAAATTTTAGGCGCCAGGAGTTTGGCATTATTTGTCCCGACGCCAAGTTGAAGTAGTTCAAAAGCCGCTCCACACGCGGCAGTACCGACAGCCAGAAGCCTACCTCGAACATGGCTTCGTAAGCCATGAATGAGTAGCTTCTCCTATTGACGATCTGCTCGTTGTTGCGGGGCACGTTTAGTTGGTACTCTACCGGAATGTTGAATCTTGTGCGTATCTCCATCATACGGTTTTCTGAACAAGATGATGGATGCATTGCCTGGTGGTCGGCTTCAACCCCCCTTGCATACGGCATGTCCCTCGTTCCTTGTGCGGTGCGGCGAGTCATTCGGAACACTGAAAGCTAGGAAGAAGACGGGCTCAGGGGGTTTGAAGGAGAAGGACTCAAGTAGAAGATTCTTGCAAGAGACTTGGGCTGAGATAGGGCCATGTTCTTTCGCTGAAGGGTTGAATGCTCTCGTGTACCTGCGAGAGGCATCCGTTCAGTGGCGATGTTCCACCTACCCTGACAAACGAAAAGACACCTCGCCTCGAATAGGGGTGATCGCCGAACGGATGCCATTGCTTGGACGCACTACGTACATCTTTCAAATTATAACCTCCCGCCCTATCTGGGGAGGCAAAAGGGCGGATGTTCTGTGTCGACATTGACGCGCCGACCCACTTTTGGCTCGACTGTACCTAGGGCCGCGCCTTCGCCCCTCGGAACAGGGGGCTAGTGAGAGGGCTCGATTTCATAGGCCCATTTGCTGGATGGGCCGGCTTGCTAATAATAATTTGTGACCGTTACCCAGTCTAGGGTGTCTTTAGACTGGCGGGCCTATAAGCTTCAGACTCCAACATGGAGTGCCTCAGTCCGAGGTAGGCCTCGATGCCCTGGGGATGCCAGGAAGTCTTCTTTCCATAAGAATCTGCCTTCAGATCAACTCCGAAACAGATAATGGAAAGCCAAAGTCCTGTCCTGCATTGGGATCAGACCTAACTTCTCGCAATATATTCCCCAATCGGATTCAGTCACTGCCTCAGATCTGTCTTTATAAAAAGGGCCCCTGAGACCCTTAGGAAGGTATGTTCTTCACTCAACCTTGTACCCTCTAGTTACTTTTGCACCTTCTAACTTAGGCATCGAAGGGAGCTCCCCCGGATCACAACCGGAGGTCTCTTCTAACCTAGTGTCTATCTTGCAAGGACAAATATAGTTTCAACGATCATGGGAGTTCAGGCCGTCTGATTTGGAGCGGAGGAATCTCCGACCCAACACTAACAATGAGATAGTAGCCTTGTAGGCTCCGATCTCTCTTCTTTGAGGTAAGAGGACAATTTTCCTAATAAGGTTTTTCACCTTATTTCTTCCTTGCAATAACTATCCACTTGTCATCTAAAATACTCATGTATACATATATATGGTCATCTTATTATATCTTGATTTTTTACTATAGTGAAAATGAGAGGGAGCAAGGAGTGGTACCCCGTACCCCCTCCTGAAGTTTTGCCGGTTTCGATCGTACATTATTGGTAGGGACTGTGGAGTTTATTGTTGTTGTTCCTAGGTCAATTGTGCATGTTTTTTTTAAAGAATCTAAAATATATGAGAAAGTAAATGTAGCCTTCAGAAAACATGGAAAAAGGACAGAAGATCAAGCGATGTACAATATTATAGACAAATGGTCTAAAAAGACAAAAGGCCAACTGTGATTGGACGCCCCACATGAACACTTGGGTCTCTATCAAGCGCGCAGGTTTGTTTTTTTTCCCTGATCGTTTAAAACTGCTCTTCAATATTTATAGACGGTTCTTATTACAGTCTGAAATTTTTGACAGTATAATATTTTTCTATAGATGCAATGTGCGTGCAGGCCCTTCAACAGCTGCCAAATCTTGTCTGCACCGGAAATTAACAAGGATACTTGTTCCCTTGCAAGGCCAAGACAGAACAGAAGTGGATTGAGATGAACCCATAAGCTAGCCTTCCCCAGTTCGGCCGAGTGCCAGAGGCACGTGAGATGGCTTCCACCACCCAGAGTGCCCAATCTTTGCCACCGCGTCTACGCGATGGATACCCTGCCTGAACTAGGACTGCAACTCGGATCGGGTTGGATCGAGTTGAGATTAACTCTAATTTAACTCACGTAAGAAATTCTTCAACCTTAACTCAACCCAATACAACCTTCAATTCTAGTCCAACCCATCTAACGATCTTCCAATCCAACCCAACCCATGTAACCCAACTTTTTTTGGATTGGGTCGAGTTGAGTAGGTTTATTTATTTAACAATCCACATTTTTAGTATTTTTTTCTTACTATCGGTATCTACCGTAACAAAAGAATAAAAAAAAAGGTACAAACATAATTATATAAATACTACTTGAAAACATTACATAAATACTACTTGCGAACATCTTTACTCATATTGTAAATTAATTTTTTTTTAATAGTATAAAGTTAAAATGAAATATATTCTAGTGATCTAAGTTATCATTATATTATTAATGTCGGATTCGGATTAGATCGAATTGACTGACCCTCAATCCAACCCAACACATTCAAGATAAGGTTGAAAAACTCCTCAATCTTAATCTAATCCAACCCTAACTTGATCGGGTTGAACCCGACCCAACCCTCGGCGAGTTCGGATTAACCCACCTAAAGTTGCAGCCCTAGCCCAAACACATGAAATCGGATCTGATATGCATATCGGGAAATGGGTATCCGTGGACTTTGTCCAGGTTATAGCATTTGTTTTATTTGAACGTTCACCAGTTAACATGAATTGTTATTCCCATGCCACATCTGAAAGGGACGAAACTTGGGTTCTGATCCTGGCTAGGCTCCGGCCATTATCATAGCACAAAAATTTACAATTCTTTCCTTGGGGTGGTTTGATATCAGAACATGAACAGGAAGATGATCGAGAAATGAGTGTTAGCTCAATCCTTGGTCCAATAATTTAAAAGGAGACGAGATCTTCTGAAATCTTTTGTATTTTACTTAATATACTCTCATAATATGCAAAGGTGAATTGGTCATTATCATCAAATAAAGTAAACAAAGAACTAAATCGATTCCTAACTCAAGTAAGTAAAGATGTATCGGGGTGCAGACAATGAGATCTAAAGGATCTATTCTTACTCTAGAGAAAGAAAGAGTGTTGATTAATTAATCCCAAAGGATAATCTACACTTGCTCAAGACTTACCTTTAACCGCTTTTCAAAATTCTCGCTTTATTAATCCCGAAGGATTATGGACAATTGCAAAAAACCTTATCTTTTGTGTTATTGACATGTCCCTTATCACCCACACGTACAGCTTGCAAAATGCGTAATTTAAAAATATAATTATCTAGTTATGTACATAAACTCAGTATGAAGATTAACCATCCGATTCTTTCTGTCTCATCCTCGCGTTTCATTTGACGGCATGTTAATTTTCTCGTTTGAATGTGTTGCTATGGATGGAAAATATACTTTATGCACTGCAAGGATGCCATCTAAACGAATGCCATATATTTTAGGGAAACGGCCGACCACGGGACAATAAAATTACACGTTAGTTTTTCCTTCGGTCCGTCAAACTCGACATCTTGTAGGTTGATATTTTGGAGGGTGTAGGAGGAAAAAAAAACACCTGCTGTAAAGCAGGAAAATGAGAATATGGAGGTGAGCAGGGTCCAATTGGTTAACCCAACTATTTAAGGGTTGTTTGTTTTAGCGTAAAGTACCGTAATTTAAAATAATTGTTTCACGGTATTTTCAATTGTTTAGAATGATGCAAAACAGTGTAAAATAAAATCCTGTCTGAACTTTGTCTGCCCACGTGACAACCCAATTTTTTTGTTTTGGTTTACAGTAAAGATTCACTGTAAATCAAAATAAGAAGATTGAAATATCCATTTTATTTTATTTTACAAACAACCAAATAAAGATTTCTTAATTCTAAAACAAGAAATTTTCACTTGTTTTAAAACCAGTGATTTTAAAACCGATGATTTACAAAATTTTACATTAAAACAAACAACCCCGTATTAGCTGTAGCTTAATCATAGCACGCTATTTGTCGACTCAACTATTTAGCAAAGATATAACTGTAGCTTTATCATAGCACCGTAAGTATAACCATCTAACTCAATTATAATACTGCATAATAATGTAATAAGGCACAGTTGTAAACGAGAATCTTAGACGAGAAATACTTACTGCAACACCTGCGACCCTTTTTTAGTTTTTAAATTTCTTTAGTTGTCTGATAAAAATCAGAGTGATACGTAAGCCAAATTGAGGCCAAGCTAAAGTGGCCATCTGACACGATAATTAAGAAAAAAAGAAAGAAAGAAAAGTTGCACAGCAATCCTAGGTATTGCAATCCACATGACATTATCACACTTATGGTAATGCAGCAAGCAATTCTCTCTCTTAAAATTAGACATCCAAGAAAATATTGAAAGCATCTCTTAAAACAATTAGAAATAGAAAGAGTTAACCGGGGATATACTAAACATCCAAAGGAGAATTTTAGAAGGTACTGAAGGTTCAGAAGCCAAATTGAGATCCAAGTTGAGGAAGTACTTAGATAATATTTTTTTTTTTAAATTGCATGATTATACTGCTATCCAAACACAATGATGAACAACAACCTCCTGACCAGTCTAAATGGGTTTGTGAGTCCTAGACATCAAGAGGAAATCTCGAAGGATAAAGTATAGAAAGAGTTAACTGGAGATATCCGGAACTCCCAAAGGAGAATTACACAAGAATCCAACGAAATAATTACGGTCACTTGAAATCAAAGCTATGTAATGCATACGTGCACTTTTATAATAGAAAAGGTTAAACGCTCCCGGATTCCAGCTGTGGAGGCAGGTCAACTAAGAGCTCGTTTAGCAATGCCACGCTCAAAAACATAGGTCAGAAGGAATCTACCGATTACTCTAACAACTAAAAGGATTTAGATTACGGTAAAGAACAGGGGGATGGCTGTAGGACTTCGATGTGTATATATATTATTTGTACACTGCAATTATTATAACTAATCACTTAGACGAAAACGTTAACAAAATTCTAGGGGTTTTATCCCTAGTTTTTTGAAGATTTTCTCTGGATTCTTCTAAAATTGTTCTCTCAAATTCAGGTGAAGTCACTTTCAATTTTAAAATAAACAAAGATGAAACAAGAATGGGGCTTGGAGGGAATTTACCAATAACCCGAACAGGCACGTCAAGAAAATTCGATTAGGCATTCCCCATCACCAAGATTCTCCTCGCATTTCAAATTCAAAACTCTAATCAATTATGTAGATCTAAGTGACATCTCTAGAAGCTACGTAACAATTCATTGAATGCCTTTCTGTAAGAGCTCGTCACCAAGATTCTCATCGCATTCTCTTCTTCTTTTTTTAAATCAGGATTACATTCGCATTCTCATTCCGCTTTAGTTTAAGGTCTCACCATAAACAAACGACAAAGACATAACCATGAAGTAGCACTACAAGCATAGGAAGGCCAACAAGAACTGCGCATTTGGACGAGAAGCAGGTCAGGCCCAGCTTGCAAACCGGCTGGACGTAGGCAACACCCACAGGGCCACAAGTCTCATTATCGAGTGCTACTTCCAACTGTAATGAAACTGCAAACACCCATCCGAACTCAAACCGCACAAGATCACCGCACCATCCCCCAAGAGATAAGGCAAAGGTTTTATGTCCCGCAAGAGATGGGGCAAAGCTTAAGCATTACATCAGGCAAATAAGTATATTACTCTCCACTCTAGAGTAAGAATTATTTTGATATAAGTTGAAATAAAAAATTTAACCAAAAAAGCTAAAGCTTATTTATCCTAGATAAAACATACATCAGTTTTTATTCTATTTTATTGAATTTACATTTTACTCCAAAATAGAACACTATCAAAATTATCAAAACAAAAGTCAGGAACAAGATATTCTGAACTTCTATCCATAGGTCTTTGTGTTCCTTTGGGGACATGATAATGAAACGTACTTAATACTTCCTCTTCCTCACCTTTTAGGGACAAACAACTTATTTACCTCCATCTACATGTACCTGAGGGCCACCTGAAAGCCTTGATACTTCCTCACCTTTTCACAAGAAAAAACTTATTTGCCTCCATCTACATGTTTCTGGAGGCCTATGAAGGCCCAAAACAAGAGTTGGAACTCGTCCTTCCCACATATATAGTCTTAACACCAACAATACGCAGCAAGCAATCTCGGTATAAAGAGAACCTATTTGAAAAAGATATACCACTACCTCATACATCAATGGTAGCAAGAGACAACCTGCAGCGACAGGGGTACACGCCAATCACCTGTGCGGAGGGGATATGGGCGGCGTAGGAGAGGGGGCCCTACCTATGATTCATGCCTGTGATTAAATCTCCGGTCAAGAAATTCTTGATGAAACTGTTCATAAGAAATTCTTAACAGTAACTGTTCATAAAAGTGAAAATTTCAGCCCACCAGAGAGGCAAGAATCTTTTTTCAGAACTTCACTGATAACAGAGATTAACCCAGCACATTTCTTTCTATTTCCTGCTCTCCTTGATCTTCCACTCCCATAATAGAATCTTATGGATATCTCTGTTACCAGATCCTTTGCTTCTAGCAAGCAGCACATATATTCCTCCATATCAATCACCAAAGAGGCCAACAGACACACATAACACATGAAACTTACAAGGGATGACCACAAAAAATACAATAAATAAGATAGAAAACATGTCAAGACAGAGAGAATCAAAACCCATATAACAAAAGTAAGAGTTTTCATTCCATAAAAGCATACCCACAGCTAGAAGAGAAAACAATGAGAGGTATGAACACTTCAAAACCTCTTCCAAAATATCAGCCCCAGTCCACTGCCTAACCCAAGTTCTCTTCCCACTAGCCTTGATAGCAAAGAAAAAACAAAAAAAAACAAAGATGGCAAAGTAAAGGAACAAGTAAACCCTACGATAAGCTTAGAACCAACCAAAAGCCCCACCAGCCTCCTATTTCATCACACAATAGTTCTGATCTGATGGGAGATATTAGTCTGAAACAAGGAACAAAAACGGGAAACGACACAATAGAAATAAAAAGAGCAGGTAAATATAGGATCGGTTCTGCGGCTATTTACTTCATGGCGTTGGGGCACTCCCTTGCGAAGTGGCCCTCCTCCCCACAGTTGTAGCAGCTCATCCCCCCGCCGCCGCCGCCACCTCCGTACCTGCCGCCGCCGCCGCCGCCATACCTGCCGCCGCCGCCGCCGCCAGCCTGGGGGCAGTCCCGGGCCATGTGCCCCTCCTCTCCACAGGTGTAACAGCCACCACCCCTGGAGCCACCGCCATAGCCACCTCCCCCGCCATACCCCCCGCCTCCGCCACCATACCCGCCTCCACCGCCGTAGCCGCCTCCGCTCCTACCCCCACCCCGTCCCCCACTTGCCCTGTAGCCCCCACCGCCGTACCCCCCGCCAGATCCGTAGCTCCCACCACCACCATAACCCCCGCGGCCTCGGCCCCCGCCGCCGCCACCCCCTCCGTACCCATCGCCCCTCTGCGACTGGCCCTCCACAGGGGCCCCACCGGGGCCCGTCACGTCGACGGCCTTGGTCCTGCCGTCGTCGCCCTGGCCGATGGCAAACTCCACCGGTTCATCCGCGGCGAGGGTGCGGAACCCGCGGGACTTGACGGAAGACTGGTGGACGAAGAGCTCCTCGCCGCCGTCGTCGGGGGTGATGAAGCCGAACCCCTTGGTCTCGTTGAACCACTTCACCTTGCCGGTGAGCCGATCGCCCTCCTGCGACATCGCCGCCCTCCTTAAGCACAGAACACCCCGACGGCGGCGAGGGGAAGAAGATGAGAGAAGGAAGGGGAAACCCTAGAAGCCCTTCCTTGTTTCCCCCTTTTTTGCTCTTGATCTCGGCGGCGAGGATTCGTTTGTGGATATATAGTGGAGATGGGGACCCAGGGGGGTCGTCTAAGAGGGCAAAATATCTGATCCGACGACTGGGGTTGCCCAACGACGGGCGCGGAGCCCAATCGACGGCTGCGCGGCTCCGGATGCCGTTAAATGCAAAGGCATATTTATGCGAGATCACTATAGGGCGGGGCTTTTTCTGTCAATTTACACCTTTGAATTGTGCAAGAATCCTTCCGGGATTTTCAATTGCGCGCAAACCCTTCGTTCGCGAATTTAATGCTTGAGATTTTTGTATCTATAAGGTCTGTGGCTATATCTTTTGAACGAGCTTTAATGGCGGATGCCAAAAAATATAAACATTTTTCATATCTAATTAGGTGTTTGGTTGTATTATAATGTAGTTTTTTTATAAATATTTATTTTTATACTAAAAATATATTAAAATGGATTTTTGGAGACACTATCAAAATATTTTTTGATAGAAACTCTAACTCACAAAACAAAACAAAAAAGAGGATAGGCCCTCTTTTATTTTTTGTCACGACCACACGAAGTCCTTGCGTCCTCATATCTACCACCCACCAATATGCCCTTGCCGTCGTTGTATCCGCCCCGACTTCTTGCCTCCGCCTGCCGCCCCATCCTTGCTGCTATTAGATCCACCCCAGCCTCAAGCATCGGTGGTCTTCCTCTGTTTTGGAAGTGAGGACAGCTTCTCGAAGGTGCAGGTGAAGGAAACAGCCGCGGGGTTGCAGCGTAGTAGGCACATATTCCTCTAGACGCTGCGCAGCCCACCCAAGCATGGGCAACTGACAACCACAGACATGGAGAACCCGGAAGAGGTTTTGGGTAAGGGGTTCCTTGAGAGGATGGCGGGGAGGGGGCTGGTGTGGCCATCGTGGGCGCCGCAGGTGGATGTGCTTACTCGCCTGGCCACTCTACGTCGAGTAGCATTTGGCCAATCTGACTATGTAAATCTCGTTCATTTATTAATAAAATGGCATAATATTCATTATGTGTAAATCGCATTAATTCTCGTTTCATAATGAAGTCCGTGAATATGTGCTATAGTGATCAGATTATGATGGGATCATACTAATGAGACTGATCACTTAAACACACATATTCTTAATCGTTCATAGTCGGAGGATATCCGAGAAGGATATTGGATATTCGGTTAGACTAGTACAAATTACTCTTGCTCATATGATGAGGGTGACTGATCTCATAAGTCACTTGTGTGGAGACACTAAGGCGAATCTGTAGGTGCTCATTGGAGAATGAGTTCACTGAACTGATCCGACTGAATCGTTGGATGGTAATGTACCTCACTGTCAACCAGCTTGATTCTATTGTCGCAGTTGCGTAGATGGTCCTCGGACCTGAGACACCAAGGACACCTTGTCGGTGGACTTCTGTGCTTTGACCTTGGTTTACGAATCTCTAGCCACATGATTCTAATACGCCAATGATTGGGTACAGCGGAATACCGTCGAAGGGAATTGTGTGTCAATAAGGAATCATTCGCTCTCGGTACTTAGAGAGAGAATGCTCTAGGAAGGATGCGCGAAAGTCCCTGGCCAGGGCGGACGATAATATCGGGAAATGAGTTTTCCGATATTCATCAGCGGCATCCAATCTAAGTGAGTCGACCGGTTAGGGTTTGACAGCTCGCCATTCCCTGAGTTGACTCGAGAGCATTGTACGAATGAAGGATTATATCTACACGGTAAATGTCGGCGGAAAGGTTCCAAGAGTGGGTTACTTAACCCCAATACCTTCCGGGTTCACGTGGTATTGCTTGGCACCCAACGTGATCGGAGGCCCGGTCGAATTCGATGTGCGACATCAATTCGATTGATTAATTAATTAATAAAGGGTTATTAATTGATTAAAAAAGCCAGTGAGGAGTCATTGGGCTTGTTGGGCCATTAACTAGACTGGTACTTGGGCCTAGAGGGTCACACGCAAATGATTCTCAAGGCGATGGATAAATAAGTGGGTTTTATATAAACCGGGGGTTTTTATGAAAAACTGCGCGGTTAGTAAAAAACATAGCGAACGGGCTGAGCAGGCCAAGCTGCTGCTAACCCTAGCCGCCCCTCCTTTGTTTCTCTTTCTCTGGCGTCCAGACAGATCCAGATCTGCTCCGCCGCTTCTCCGAATCCCGTTCGACGGGAAATCGTCTGCGCGCTGCGGCGATCGTTGCGGCGACCGGCGGAGGTTTCGTGGGCTGCGAAGAACGAGGAACGCGAGGATATCCGTTGCGAGGAGGATCGCGTGGACTTCGCTAGAGGCCGGGCACTTGCGCGGCTTGCGGTGTCGCACTGACGGAACCGAATGATTGCAGATTCGAATCCGCACACGGTGAGAATCGATTATCCGATAATCGTAGTTTTAGTTTTTTCGAAACGGGAACGGATCGCTGTTTAATATTTTATTTTCCGCTGCGTGAGCGATCCGGAGAAACCCGAGAAATCCCTATAGTGGTATCAGAGCCAGGTTCCACTGTTTCTCGTCCCGTTTCGGATCTCTAAATTAATTTTTTATGAGTTATTCCATGCGTTTAATCCGATTAAAATGACGGAATAGTGTTCATAAGATGAACACAAATAATTTGATTATTTTTCTGTGATTTTTCGGATTTTATTTGGGGTTTTCGGAGTTCTTCATGAGATGATGAATCGGGGTACTTTAGCGGCTTCGTACATGCCTCCCAAGCATTGGGATGGCGGGTTAGATCTCTAGATCTCTTGGTGATAGTCACCACTACACACCGGGCATGATAGCCGGCGCCATGGTGGCCTTGAAGAGCTACAAAATCGAGTCCCAAATCGGATTTAAAATCCTGAAAATCAGATTTTTGAGGATCTTTGGGGGCTGTTGCTTTGGCCACCGCCGGCGGCCCTGCCGGCGCCGGGGGCACCGCCGGCGACCCTGCCCGCCACCGCCTGCACTTGCAGATTAGGGTTTCTGCTATGGGGCTCGGGCTGGGGGACGAGCAGATGGACCGGGTCCATGCGGACCGGCCGGCCGGGCGACCCAGGGGCTCCCTGGGCCAAAGGGGCCGAGCCTTGGCTCGAGCCCAGGGACCCTGGCTCGGGCTCTGGCCGAGCCCAGGCTCCCTGTGGCTTGAGCCAGCACTTGAATGGGCTGGGCCCATTCTATAAATGCCTTAACCCCCTTTTTAACCCCTGTTTAAATCCAATTAAGTCCTTTTTGACCCAATTGATATAAAATTAGATTTTAAATTTATATTTCAAAATTGTTTTGAAAATAAATTTTAATATTATCGAATTGGGTCGTCAATGATTTTGGAATCATTTTATTAACAAACTATTGTTAATTATTATAGTTAATTATTAATTTAAAAGTTAAATTAATAATTAATTTTAAATGATTAATTTAAGAGTTAAATTAATGTTCATTAGTTAATTAGAATTGATTGTTAATTTAAATGTTATATTAACAGTTAATTTTAACTAACTAATAAAAGGGTTTAATTAAGATTAATTAGTTATTAGTTTAAGAGTTAAACTAATAATTAATTTTTTTTCCAATAATCTAAAAGTTAGATTGGTGGTTAATTGTCAATTAGTGTTAATTATTAGTTTAAGAGTTAAATTGATAATTAACATTAATTAAATAACTAATCTAAGAGTTAGATTAATTAATTATTAATTAGTTAGTGTTAATTATTAGTTTAAGAGTTAAATTGATAATTAACATTAATTGACTAATCTAAGTGTTGATTAGTAGTTAATAATTAATTTGGTTGATTATTAATTTAAGTGTTAAATTATTAATTAACTTTGTTGGACTAGTCTAAGAGTTAGATTAGTCATTAATAGTCTAATTGTTAGATTATTAATGGGGTTTAATCTAAGTGTTAGATTATTAGAATTGTTCTAATTAGCATGGAATAATATGAAATTATTAATTTAGAGTGTGTGCGTATGTGATGTGTGTTTAATGGTTTTAAACTTTGATTTAATTGCATGTTAAGTTAATAAATGAGTTTTTCGAAATTCAAATACCAATTTTGATTGGATCCCAGTTTTTGAAAGTCAAAATTATTTATTTTGAAAACTCATTTGTTTTAGCCATGTGATGCGCTGAATCATGTGTGGGATGTTTAAAACACACCGTGGTTATGGATATGCACTTAATTTATTATTCATGTGATGAATGGATTGTGTGGATCGTGGATGTATGATTGTTTATTAATTGTTAATAAATAGAGGTCTGCACACCTCTCTCTTTCATACTCTGATGTATTTCTACCCCCCCTCTCTCTTGTACTCGCCATAAGGCTCTCTTCTAATTACATGTAATTCTAGAATTAATGTAATCTGATCGAGGCAATCGAGGAAGGAGCGAGGACGATCCACAGCTGCAACCAGGAAGGCGAAAAGATGGAGATCTCTTGCCTATGTGTTTGCAGGATATCTAATATAATTATTGTGTTAGATTGTGTGTGCGTTTGACTGTTGACTCCAGTCAAACCCACTGTGCTATCCATGACCACACTAATGACATGTATGAGATGCATTGATTTCTTTTGATTATGAATCAAAGCAGGTTATAGTATTTAGTAAATATATACGATATATTTATATACTATCACCTAGGAGAGACCAAGATAAAGTTATCTAAATACCCTCAGATAAACTCTAAGCCGTAACGCGAGTAGTTGAGAACTTACCGCGTGGTCCACCATCATTATAGTCATAGGATTCGAATAACTTTAGGCAGGTTTGTTGTGCTATCCACAAGACCTGCTTAATTGGGAGGAGAAACTGTGGCTATGGCATTAGATGCCTATAGATCGGGGTAGAGGAACCATGTAGCTTTGTTGTGCTATCCACAAGGGCTGCATGCAAATCTATGCTCGTCGCGTAATTATGGTTAGCTTAGACCAGGGTTAATGGTTTGTTGTGCTATCCACAAGGCCATTAAATCTATGGGGACCGAAGCCTTGATCAGATATTGCAAGGAGTTGCAAGTCCCATGAGTTGGGTGCTCTTTGATTGTATTACAGTTTGTTGTGCTATCCACAAAGCTGTAGTGCAAGTCATTGAGATTCTGATCCCCACTAGGAGACTGTCGGCGTCTCCCGTTCTGTATAACTGAGGGTTATACAGTCCGTCGAAAATTAATGGGAGTTAAACTTGAACAAAAGACCTTGTCTTGTTTTAAATTTTAATAATTGAATATCTGCTAAATAGATTTTACTTATCTCCTGTAGGGAATTATGTCGTCGAATAACCCACTCCGTGGCATACTTGATGCCCTTTTGACTTACCTGATCTACTCGGATTTGTTCAGAAACCTGAAGAATGTCTTCAGATCTGAGCACATTGACTTTGTCCTAGAGCTGATCCTCCTGCTGAATCGGCATTGGATGCCCCTGAAGCAGAGATGATAGCTAATGATATAAGATCGAAGGACAAAGGCAAAGGAGTAGTGAAGGATAACTGCTTCTATTATAAGCAGTATGATCACTGGAAGAGGAACTGCAAGGAGTTCCTTAACGATAAAGCTCATGGAAGAATGAAGCTGTCTGAAGCTTCAGATATCTATATGATAGATATCAACTTATCAGTTAGAGATTCCACATCTTGGGTATTGGATACCGGATGTGCTTCTCATATCTGTCATGATGTACAGATGCTGACAAGTAAGCGCTAGCTGAGAAAAGGCGAGGTGGAATTGAGGCTAAGAAACAGCGCAAAAGTTGCGGCGATTGCTGTAGGGACAGCAAACCTCAGGCTTCCATCAAGAGACGCCTTATTATGTTCCTAGCATAATAAAGAACATCATATCAATATCTAGTTTGGACAAGATAGGATATAGGTTGACTATTGAGAATAGAAGTTGTTCGATTTATTATGGTAATAAATCAATAGCTTCAGCATCTTTAGTCAACGGTCTATATCTCTTAGATGTTTCTTATTACAATCTTCAAATAGATAATGCTCTTAAGAAGAGCAATAATTGTGTGAACTAGGCCTACATGTGGCATTGTAGACTTGGGCACATTGACAAAAGCAGATTGCAAAAGTTGCACAAGCATGGTTACTTAACTGCATTCGATTACGAATCGTTTGCAACATGTGAATCCTGCCTTATGGGAAAGATGGCAAAATCTCTATTTACTGGACATGGAGAACGTGCCAAAGACATTTTGGAATTAATACATTCGGATGTATGTGGTCCCATGTCCACCCAAGCCAAAGGTGGCTTTTCATACTTCATCACGTTCACCGATGACTTATCAAGATTCGGCTATGTGTACTAAATGAAGTACAAATCGAAAGCATTTGAGAAGTTCAAGGAGTTCAAGAATGAGGTAGAGAAGCAGTTAGGAAAGAGTATTAAAGCTCTTCGATCAGATCGAGGAGGAGAATACTTAAGTACTAATTTCACATAATTCTTAAAGGATAATGGTATCCTTTTTCGGCTGACCCCTCCATATACACCACAGATGAATGGTGTATCAAAAAGGAGGTATCGCACCTTGTTGGACATGGTGCGATCCATTACCAGTGTCCCTCTGGGGGTATGCTCTAGAGTCAGCAGCATACCTACTGAACAGATCACCCAGCAAGTCTGTGGCCTCTACTCCATATGAGATATGGAAAGGCAGAAACCAGAATTTAAACATGTTAAAGTCTGGGGTTGTCCTGCTCATGTAAAGAGGCATGAT
This sequence comes from Zantedeschia hybrid cultivar, assembly GCA_030544215.1. NCBI lineage: Eukaryota > Viridiplantae > Streptophyta > Magnoliopsida > Alismatales > Araceae > Zantedeschia > Zantedeschia hybrid cultivar. The sequence continues at coordinate 21,505,027 of JARZZO010000002.1, read as the reverse complement.
CCAGACAAGCTGGAATCACGAACTGATAAATGCAGGTTTGTGGGATATCCAAAGGAAACCTTTGGATACTATTTTTCCATCCTGGTGAACAAAAGGTGTTTGTTGCCAGGAAAGCTGTCTTCCTGAAAGATGAATACCTTCTCCAGGAGGACAGTGGGAGTAAAATAGTACTGGAAGAGGTTTCAGATCCCCAAACAGCTACATTATCATCAGATGAGATATCAGTTCCTGAATCTGTTCAGGTACACACAGATGAGTCTCGTAGATCTGGTAGAGTACCTAGACTACCTGAACGATATGTGGGACATATTACTGAAGGTGAGTCTAAGGTAGAATATAATGAGGATGATGATCCTAAAACCTACTAGGAGGCCATAGAAGGCCAAGAAGCCAGGAAATGGCGAGAAGCCATGAACTCAGAAATCCAGTCTATGTACACCAACCAAGTTTGGAACTTGGAGGACTTGCCCGAGGGTATTGTACCCATCGGTTGCAAGTGGATCTTTAAGAGAAAGATCAGTGCTGATGGACGGATCAACACTTATAAGGCAAGGTTGGTGGCAAAGGGATATCGTCAAAGGCAAGGAATTGACTATGACGAGACTTTCTCACCAGTTGCCATGATAAAGTCGATCAGAGTTCTGCTCGCCATTGCTGCACATTTTGATTATGAAATCTGGCAGATAGATGTGAAGACTGCCTTCCTCAATGGTAACCTTGAGGAGGAGGTGTATATGATACAATCAGAAGGTTTTACATCCAAAGAATCTCCAGATAAAGTGTGCAAGCTTCAGAGGTCCATTTATGGACTAAAGTAGGCTTCCCAGAGCTGGAACATAAGATTTGACGAGGCTGTCAAGTATTATGATTTCATTAAGAATGAAGATGAGCCTTGTGTGTACAAGAAGACCAGTGTGAGTGCAGTCACTTTTCTAGTTCTTTACGTAGATGACATACTACTAATTGGGAATGATGTAGCTATGATGTCATCAGTAAAGATCTGGCTGTCGAAACACTTCTCCATGAAGGATTTGGGAGAAGCATCCTACGTATTGGGAATACGGATTTATAGAGATAGATTAAAGAGGATGCTTGGAATGACCCAATCCTTATACATAGATACCATAGTCAAAAGGTTTGGCATGGAAAATTCCAAGAGAGGTCTCATACCGATGAGACATGGAATTAATCTCTCAAAGGAACAGTCTCCTAAGACTCCTAATGAGAGGGCATTCATGGATAGAATACCTTATGCCTCTGCCATAGGATCTATCATGTCTGCCATGCTGTGTACACGGCCTGATGTTGCATTTGCTCTAAGTGTTACGAGCAGATTTTAGGCTGATCCAGGCGAAGAGCACTGGAAGGCAGTGAAATGCATCCTTAAGTACTTAAGAAGAACTAAAGATATGTTTCTTGTCTATGGAGGAGGTGACTTGAAACTGCGAGGCTTTACTGACTCGAGTTTCCAGTCGGATCCAGATGATATCAAGTCTACATCTGGATTCATGTTTACTTTGAACGGAGGCGCAGTATGCTGGAAGAGTTCCAAGCAAGTAACCACTGCAGATTCGACGACTGAAGTTCAGCACATCGCTGCAGCTGAAGCTTTCAAGGAAATAATGCGGTTGAAGAAGTTCATCACCGACCTTGACATAGTTCCCAGTATCTTTGATCATGTTCCGCTGTTGTGCGACAACAATGGGACTATTGCACAAGTGAAAGAGCCGTGGTCTCATCAGAAATTGAAAGATGTTCTGAGGCGCTTTCATCTTATCCAGAGGAGATGTAGTAGTCGAAAGAGTTCCATCCGTCAACAATATAGCAGATCCACTGACAAAGCCGTTGGTTCAAATTGTGTTTGAGCGTCACCTAGAGTCTATGGGCTTATTGTATAAAGGTGATTGACTTTAGTCCAAGTGGGAGATTGTTAGTTTAGGTGGCCTACAAGCCAATCTGACTATGTAAATCTCGTTCATTTATTAATAAAATGGCATAATATTAATTATGTGTAAATCGCATTAATTCTCGTTTCATAATGAAGTCCGTGAATATGTGCTATAGTGATCAGATTATGATGAGATCATACTAATGAGACTGATCACTTAAAAACACATATTCTTAATCGTTCCTAGTCGGAGGATATCCGAGAAGGACATCGGATATCCGGTTAGACTAGTACAAATTACTCTTGCTCATATGATGAGGGTGACTGATCTCATAAGTCACTTGTGTGGAGACACTAAGGCGAATCTGTAGGTGCTCATTGGAGAATGAGTTCACTGAACTGATCCGACTGAATCGCTGATGGTAATGTACCTCACTATCAACCAGCTTGATTCTATTGTCGCAGTTGCGTGGATGGTCCTCGGACCTGAGACACCAAGGACACCTTGTCGGTGGACTTATGTGCTTTGACCTTGGTTAACGAATCTCTAGCCACGGGATTCTAATACGCCAATGATTGGGTACAGCGGAATACCGTCGAAGGGAATTGTGTGTCAATAAGGAATCATTCGCTCTCGGTACTTAGAGAGAGAATGCTCTAGGAAGGATGCGCGAAAGTCCCTGGCCAGGGCGGACGATAATATCGGGAAAGGAGTTTTCCGATATTCATCAGCGGCATCCAATCCAAGTGAGTCGACCGGTTAGGGTTTGACAGCTCGCCATGCCCTGAGTTGACTCGAAAGCATTGTACGAATGAAGGATTATATCCACGCGGTAACTGTCGGCGGAAAGGTTCTAAGAGTGGGTTACTTAACCCCAATACCTTCCGGGTTCACGCGGTGTTGCTTGGCACCCAACGTGATCGGAGGCCCGGTCGAATTCGATGTGCGACATCAATTCGATTGATTAATTAATTAATAAAGGGTTATTAATTGATTAATAAAGCCAGTGAGGAGTCACTAGGCTTGTTGGGCCATTAACTGGACTGGTACTTGGGCCTAGAGGGTCACACGTAAATGATTCTCAAGGCGATGGATAAATAAGTGGGTTTTATATAAACCGGGGGTTTTTATGAAAAACCGTGCGGTTAGTATAAAACATAGCGAACGGGCTGAGCAGGCCAAGCTATTGCTAACCCTAGCTGCCCCTCCTTTGTTTCTCTCTCTCTCTGGCGTCCAGACAGATCCAGATCTGCTCCGCCGCTTCTCCGAATCCCGTTCGACGGGAAACCGTCTGCGCGCTGCGGCGATCGTTGCGGCGACCGGCGGGGGTTTCGTGGGCTGCGAAGAACGAGGAACGCGAGGATATCCGTTGCGAGGAGGATTGCGTGGACTTCGCTAGAGGCCGGGCACTTGTACGGCTTGCAGTGTCGCACCGACGGAACCGAACGATTGCGGATTCGAATCCGCACATGGTGAGAATCGATTATCCGATAATCGTAGTTTTAGTTTTTTCGAAACGGGAACGGATCGTTATTTAATATTTTATTTTCCGCTGCGTGAGCGATCTGGAGAAACCCGAGAAATCCCTACAGTATATTCAATTGTAAGTTCAAAGGATTTTAATGGAAGGGTATTACCATAATTTTTTTAAAGACAACGGAGGTATATATAACAATATGTGATAATTAGTTATATATGCAAACATGATACTTTCCAAGGCCATATGTACCAAAGGTCCATGCTTATTCATGCCATGGTATCGGGTTTTTTAAATTTCAATTCTTATAAATAATAGTGAATTATAAATATGCTCTTATATACAATGTATTTATATATTTAAATGTTTTTTTAAAATTCAAAATATCTTCCTATTTAATTAATGTGTACTACGGAGGCATGAAAGGGCACTCTTAGTCTGTCAAAAAGACAACATTGCATTTACAAAGAAGGTCTTCCACCTTCGTCGTGCAACAAGGATCTTTCCTTTAATAAAAGGACAAAATCATAAGACTGCCTACATAAGCCAAAGTAGACGATACTTTGTCGGTGAGAGTTAACAATTCGTTCTCACAATATTGGTACCATTGTGAGAATCTTAACCAATATGCACACACTCATCTTCTTAGAGGGACTGTGTTAGACATAAAATGAAGAAGTTGGTACCATATTAGTTGTAAAAATGAAAATCTTGTATTTATAAAATAGATCCTATACTTTCCTCCCAATAAAGTCCATTTTTTGAATAAAAGGATAAAACCATGGCACCACCTCCATGGATCAAAGTAGATAATATGTTGTTAGTGAAAGTCCACAATTCTTTCTTATAACATAGGTGGGCTTCCTTGAGAACCCCAACCAATATACACATGTTTACCTTCTCAAAGAATTTTAGCCCTATATTAATTTTGAAAAAGAACTATAGGTTCACGCCAACAAAATATTGTCCACTTTGGCCTGTGAAGGTGGTCCCATGATTTTATCTTGTCATTGGAAAAAGGACTCATGTTGAGAGGAAGGGGAGAACCTTCATTATAGGTATAACATTGCCTTCTTAATAATTAGTATGAGACTAAATGCCCCATTCTATATCTCAATAGAGCCCTTTGAGAAGGCAAGCATGTGTATATTGGTTCAGGTTGCCACAGATAGAGTCCATATATTATGAAAAAGGACCATGAATTCTCACCAACAAGATATTACTACTTTGATCTATAGAAGTGGCCTCATAATTTTATTTTTTTGTTAAAAAAAATGCCCTTTTCGAGAGAAAGGTGGGATGCTTTCTTTAAAAGTATAAAGTTGCCTCCTCAACAACTAATATAGGATTAAAAACCTCATTCTATGCCTCAACACGCACCGTACAAAGATTTTGAGGTACTAGCCCATTCATGGGCCTTACCTGTAGGGGCGTAGCCAGGATTTTATTGGGGGGAAAGGCAACTTCAGTTTCCTTATAATACTTTGTTTTGTCCAACTAAGTAATTATGATAAAGAAACATAAAAATGAATATGTAGTCTTAATAACAAAAATTATTATTATGCATAACATAAATTACATGTGAGCTTGGTATCTTATGTTTAGGTTCTTTGGAAAAGATATCTACAATAAGAAGAAATTTACATTATGGAGAGATAAAAAGGCCATAGGATAAATCCAAAGATTACCTAAATTTAAAACATGGGCCTAGCTTAAAAAATTATAAACAATTGCCTTGTGAACACTTAACATTTTTAAATTAGGAGGCGTGGGGGGACATACGTAGTTACACCCCAACTTACATGTAACATGTCTCTCATACTTAAACCATACATGACACCATACCTCTAGTCCTTTTCAGACTTTTTTGACTCATAAGTAAAGAGTCAAGGAAAACTAGTAATATAGAGATCAAAGTTTGCATGTAGTCCTAGAATGAGGTTGGCAAGGTTGATAATCGAGGAAGATGTATGCTCCGGACGACTGTGGCTCTTTCCAGAAGGTTTATAAAACCACTTCTGAGCATCAGTAGCATGCACAGGCACAAAAAAAAATCTAAAAAGACATGCTCACCCTACAAAGCATATAGATTAGGTGTCTATAATTGAGTCTCTGCAATATTGATGCATAATTCAAGACGAGTAAAACTTAATGCACCGCATGCAACAAAAAAAGAATTTTTGTTCAAGGTTGGTACCATCATGTCCGATATATATGTAAAACTCAACTTTCGACTAAATGATCCAAAAACATTTTAAAAATAAAAAAATAAGCCCCATGAATAGTAAAAAATACCTTTAATGGGCCAAGCCTAAAAACATGGAACTCAATTTTTTCTTTTCTAGACTTTTTTTTATCATCTAATCGGAGATCAGGTTATATGAACATGTCAGGAATAGTGGGAAACCTTAAAAATTTTTAACATTTTCTTTTTTTTTTTTAATTACATTACATATGGTGCAGTAAGTATTACTCATCCAAGACTACTCTCGAGAAAAATAAGTGTCAAAGCAACATTGTCCTCTATAAGATATGAACAAAGATGTGACAAATGACCGACTAATAAAAGGCAAAGTCGGCTATGGGTCATAGGGAGGTGATTAGGGAGAGAGACGATACCAAAAGATTAGTACAATTGAGATAGAGAGAAAGGCAAGAGGCCAAGGTAACAAGTTTGTCAAGGTTTAGAAGATCTTCTATACAAACTAGTATAATGATAAAGAAATAGTTGAAAGTCAAAAAACACTAAACACTATCAAAAGATAGATTAAAAGAAAAGGAAGTCAAAAAAACTAATCTGATAGAATCCTCCAAATGGACATAGGCCCTTAGATGAGAGACAAGTCCTCCAACAAGGGAGTGGGAAGGGGCTTTCCTCTAAGGTAAATCTGCCCTACCCAGAAGTTGAAAAAAAACTAGAGAGGAGCTTAGGAAGAGGTAGGAAGGAGCTTCATATCTTTTGTCAATTTATTGATTAATCTCTACTAGCTACTTCTACCAAATTTCAATAGCTTAACTAAAACCCAAGTTAATAGTATCTAGATTAGTATGTAATCTTTATGACTCCCCTCTCTCCCTACAACTCACTTTTGACATGCTGGTATACTTGTACTCTGAGCGACGGATCCTATCTCACCTTTTTTACTTTTTATTATTATAGAGAATAATCAAGCATTTTATGTATTTTTGCCCACCATGACACCGATATTCACAAAATACCCTTACTCTGATATGGTTGTTAACCAAAGAATCTTATTATTAAAAAAAATTGAACTTTATGGGATTATTATATAAATACATCAAATACAAAAAGACATTCATACTTTTTTATGTTTATAAGGACAGAAATCTAAAAACTCCTAAAATATTCCCTCTTCAACTCCATTTTTTTTAATTTTTAAGATAAAAATGTCTTATCTCTGTCTGTCTATCATATAAATATATATGCATTTTTATTTGTGCATGCACGTATGGTATAATTTCATATTAACCACTCTCATATATTAATTTTACTAACTACTCATATATATTTACTTTAAAAAATGACATCTTTATTTGCATATTATCCTACGAACCATCTTATCGTGTACAGTGTTTCAAAATTGTCACTTCTATGACATATTCGGTAGATATGTTTATTTTATAGGGATATGTAAGATAATATGTAAACAAGTATGACATTTTTTAAATTTAACATAAAATAATGAATAATATGAATATGTGCGCGTGCGCATATGTGTGCACATATGTATGCATGTTATAAGGGAAACTTGTGGAGAAGGAGGAATGGGGTGCTGGGCTTGGGATGTCCAGCTTTCACATGACTTTCAATGCTGCAGGTAAGGTGGTTGACATTGGGGTTAGGGATGGTAGCAAGTGCACATTGCACAATGCATGAAAAATATATATTTTGAGATGCAATTTTTGTCAAAGTGTGGAGTGGCTATTGTGCTCACTATCCTTCATGTCCGACTCTTCAATTAGCACCTATTAAGTAGTCATTGTAGTTGACCAAGAATAACATGAAGAATTTATCACCTCATTCTTTTGGTCTTGCATTATACACATTCTTTGGCAGCCAACAACTACTTGTCATGCACAGGAAAGCATGACTATGGGCTCAGCATTGGCAACACTGACATTGCAAAGATACTCGAGTTACATGTAGGTGAAGACCCCTTCCCCCATTAAAAAGTTGATTATGTTTATGTATTGTTTTGCAAAGAAGTCCATTTTACATGTAATTTCTATAACTTTCCCCACCAGAAATGTTATTGTGTTTATGCATTGTATGCTTGTTTTTTTTTTTTTGATTAGTAGTCCAGTGGTTATGGGACATGATATCCAACTCAGAAGAGCTGGGATCGAGCTGTCTTGAGGCCATATAATTCCTCCAAGAGAAGGATTTTTTCGCACTCGAATGAGAAGATTCTTGCTAAACAGTATAACGTCCATGGAGTACTGCAGCGATAACCTCCGATAAAGGAGAGAGGTCTGCGAGATCGAACCTGCGACTGACTCTCCGAACGGGAGCAGCATGCACGCCCAGTGCCACTGCATTATGGGCCACATGCATTGTATGCTTGTGATGAAGTCCATTTTACATGAAAGAATTATTTCTAACTTGGAGCCGCTTAAACAAAATTTATGCCTTCGCCATTGGTTATTGGGTTGTCCTCTTGTACCTTTGACATGCTCGAGAACCTCTAGCATGGTCCCTCACCCCATCCAATCACTTCCACTACAAAATGCTGAAGGCCCCCATCCCTTCGCATATTATATAGCTAAATAAAAGGGGCACCCGCCTAGTTGATGCAAAACGGAGGGTTTCCATCCATCCTACCCCTTTTAGTGTGATGCAACCTCTCTTTGAAAATGCTAGGGCACCTTAGGTATCTTCAAAGTCTAGTTAATAAGTTTGCAAATGAAATGTGTTAGGATGTAGGTGACACTTTAGTTTGCATAAGAAGGATATACATGCAAATGCAAAGCTTGGATGAATTCTCATGCAATTTCCTTTGTATTAAGGGTACATATGCAAAGAAACCCTGTATATCTTAAACCCTATATATATGCTTTATCATGGGGCATCATTATATGGGTTATACTTTACCCATAGCCCCTAGTGAACCATATTTTATAGCCTTATTGTTGATTGAATCTTAAATATGTTAACGAGAAGAGATGCTAATTTATTCAAGCCTGTCCTTTCATATACAAAATCTTTCATATTCTATTGTATTGTATACTTCTGGAATCTTATGTTTTACATAGTTATATTTTTTAACAGAATAGTGTCTAATTTTTATTGGTAGTGTCACCTGTTTCAAGGGCATGCATACAAAGCGCCGCGGTCAAAAGTTTGTTTGTTTTTTGTTTTTTTTTTTGCCTCCTAGCAGCTTTTTGCGGATTATTCAGCAATTTCTCTTCAAGCATTATTTTTCACCCTCTTCCATTAACTACCCATGACAAATTGTTAATATGTTAACTTGTTAATACACAAATATGTTAATAGTTAACACATTATGACCTTACTGTACTAACATGGCGATGGATCATCATGAATAGTTAATGGTTTGTCATGCGTAATTAGCGAAAGAGAGTGGAAAATAATGTCGCATGAAAAAGTGAGGCATCCAACGGTCAACGAAAAACTGACTGACGTAAGAAATATAAAAAGTTACAAAATATCTAATAGAGACACTATAGGTTCAAAATTTCTAAAAGGGACACTTTCTAAAAATTTAAATATTCATACATGGTACAGTCATTTTTTTTCTCACATACTACCAAAAATACTGTCAATTATTTCACAAAAGTTTGTCTTAAACTTTGGTAATTATAAAAAAACTACCCCTCAAACTAATGATTAAAAATCAATATATGAATAGCTATTGACATGGTTGTGCTTATTTCATGCATTCTTACGAGTAAGATATAAATTAACGTTAATTTTTATTATATATATATTAATTATAAAAATTTAAGATTTACTTGTAAATTTTAAGTCCTTGAGGAATGAGCTTTCTTGATATTTTCTCATATTAATAAGGTTCCTATTTAAATATTTTGTCATCAAAGGATATAAAGGATTGAGGATACCTTGGAAAACATGTTGGAAGAAAATATGATTTTACGTATAAATGAGACTCTGACACATTGTTATAATAAATACTCTCAAGTCTCGACATTTTCTAAAAAATGCTTGTGTTGTACGCTTTCCTTCAAACCGTGTGAACTTCACCTTTAATATGACAGAAGGTTCAAGTATTTCCCCATACATATCTCCAACTATCAATGTTTTGCATACACATCCCTAAGTTCCCTAGAATTGAAGAATCTTTCTAATATATTTAGTTGACCATATTTTGATGAAAGAACATATATAACTGTAACCTTTCTGAAAATATCAAGAGTCTTACAACAGTACATACAGGTTAGGACTTGGAAGTATACTAGAACTATGATAATTTACAGAAGCAGATAGATAAAAAACCGACACATGCGGGTACAGTACAAAACGCATAGATCCTGAGCATATTATCAAGTGGGAGAGAGGTGCAGTGGTGGGACCACACTCTGGTCAAAGTATCAAGGGACCAGTCAAAGGCAGCTCGACGTGGGGGACGGGACCTGTCGGGCTTGTCTGGTTTCCTCACCACGGCGAGTGTGGAGCTTCCTTGCTGCCGAAGGCATGAAGCCGTGGCTGGTGTGAGCAGAGGAGCCCTTCCTTCCTTCCTTCCTTCCTTCTCTTTCCTACTGCCATGCCCTCAGCATTTGCGTTTGGGTTCTTCCTCGCTCGTCCCAGCACTGCGGTGAGCAGTGGAGAGGGACGCTGCGCTGCTCAACAGATGTGCTGCTGCCGTCACCTGCCGCTTCGCCTCCCCGTTCCATCCCTCTCTGCTCTCCTCCATGTCTGCTATCTGCTGATACAACAAATACCGGCAGGGTCATGCAGACTTTTTTACGGTTCTTCTTCCCTTTCTTTCCATTCCTGTTTGTTTTCGGTCCTGGTGGTTCCTGTCCGGGCCTGCTTTTAAACCACAGGTGGCTCTTTGTGGTGTTTGACAGGGAGGAGGAAAGGGTGGCCAACAAGCATCTGTAATGGAAGAGAGGTGGAAGACTGGGTGTGAGTGGCAGGAAGTAATACTTGTTGCAATGTTCTTGGGTGCTTTGCTGCATGCAGGGACATTGCAGTGTGTAAATGATTTTTTTTAATTTTTTCTTAGGTTGACCCTGGGATATTCGAACCGTCCATAAAGTGTAATATCCGATCAGATGATCTAAAAAATTTGAATAATTAAAAATCGAATTCCAATAAACGGTAAAAAGTACACGTTTTTTCTTTTCCTTGGAGCTCATTTTTTTATTTTTCAAATTTTTTGAATCTTCTAATCGGGCATTGCACTGTACAGATGATTAGGATACCTTGGGGCCGATCTAGAAAAATATACTATAATGCCCCTGCGTGCAGCAGCATGTAGGAACATTGCAGCAAGTATTACTAAGGCAGATTTTTTGTTGTTTTTTCCTGTTCTCCTAGGGAGGGGGTACAAGGTAGATTGTGCAAGAATAACACTTGCTGCAATGCTCCACACAATATTACAATAAATTAAAAAATATATATGGTTTTTAATTTTTAGATCAATCCCAAATGTCTCACTATTCATATGGGCCGATTTTTAATTAGATCACTTAAAAAATGAAAAGTTTTTATTGGGCTTCGCCCATTAAGAACTCATTTTTTTTAAAATTTTTTTATTCTGATCTGACTGTATGAGTGGACCATGTAGAAATCAACCTAACAAATTAAAAAAAAAAAAACATTTGGTGTAATGTCCTGTAGTGCAGCATCGAAAAGCTCTTCACGCAAAGGCAAGAATATGAGGCTTAGTTGGAGGCATTAAAAAGGTCACAACTCATCACTGTAAGTGTAGCAGCCTTTGGGCTATACTATTGTGTTCTTTCCTTTTTCTTTTTTCTTGTAAGTAGTCATGCATAGTGGAAGGAATATATTCCATCTCCTTTGTTCTGATATAGTGGAGAAGCACATTCTTAGGACCCATTACTTAGTAATCAGAACTTTTTGAGGGGCAAAAGAGAGGACCTTTATGGTGTGGAGCATCGGAATTTTGGCTACAGGGGAAGTAAGAACCATGATGCAGTGAAAGGCCGTGCGATGTGACAGTAAAATGCTGTAATATGCTGTAAATATATGGTTGCAAAGTAGTGTTTTTATTTTTCTTATATTTGTATTGCTATAAATTATTAATTATTATTTTTAACAATTAGAGTGTCATAATCTATCGAATTTCAAAATTGGTTGACTCCCAAAATCTCCTTTTTAATCAATTTCAGTTTTCCGTCCAAAATCAACATAAATCAGAATTGGAGATGTTTAAAATATAAATTTAACAATTTAAAATTTTAAAAATTAATAATCTTGAGATAAAAAAATATTTTATTAATTTTAAAATCGACGATTGAAAATTAAAATTTTACGACACAGTGAATAAGCTCAAAGTACATGATAACCATTACGACGAATTAGAGGCTATGCTGAGCAATATGTGAATTTTTCGTCGAGAGATAAGTAAATAACTGTGAAAACCATCACTAAACAAACCTGTTAGACTTTCTAATGAAAGCTGAGATTAAAGAATGAAGGATGTGTTTGGCATTCATTTGTTAATTGAAAATACTTTTGGGTTTCTATAGCTACCAATCCAATTATTTCGAGTTTAAGGAGGTGGCATTACGATTGAAAGTGATTTGTGCACTTTTTGGTTTTTTTTTTTTTATAGTTTTTAATGGAAAGTTTCAAATTGAAATTTCTAAAAGGCAACAAATTGCTCTTCAAAACAATATCTTAGCCAACGAAAACCTCAATAAAGATTAGACGTCAAGCTTTAGGTACAGTAGAGCTCTATGCAAGTTGCTGGTGATCAGGGTATCCCATATCAAAATGGCTGATACTAGGGCAAAGGATTGATGGGCATTGGAAGCAAAAAGCCTAGAAGGGCTAGATTCTCCATCTCTTGGTTCTCATTCGTGCAAGAGGAAAGATATATCCCGTGGAACAATACTTGCTGCAATGTTCTCTCCACTCGCAATGGGGACATTGCAGTGGGTAAAAGAATTTTTTCTTTTTAATTTTTTTTCCTAGATCGGCTCCGAGATCTCTTATCGAGCTGTACAATACAATGTTCGATCGGGTAACTCAAAAGCATTTAAAAAGTCAAAATTATTATTGGGCTCGGCCCATTAAAGGGCATCTTTTTGCTGTTCATTAAGTCGGTTTTTGATTTTTCGAATTTTTTGAGTTGCCCGATCGAGTATTGCACTGTACGACCAAATAGGAGACCTCGAGACCGACTACTGTAATGGAAAGCGCATTGCAGCAAGTATTACTTTATCCTGTAAATTTGTGAAGACTTATATTCCATATGCTCCCAAGGCAATGGGACCCACGGGGAAATTATATAGTGGGACCTTTAAACTTGGAATAGTTGTCTAAAAAAGATGGACCTATCACGAGGGTATAAAAAGAATCTCCTATGAAAGGAAAAAAATTGGTAAGGGCCGATATGTGTACTCTCTCCGTGGAGGAGGCTTTGTAAATATTTTTGGCACAAGGTAGGTCTCAAAACTGACTCTATTTTGGCTTAGGTCTTCATGCATTGTCCATAAATGACTTCACGCTGAGTTCTCGTTTCTTTCTTTCGGTTAGAATTCCACGCCTAAACCACTGATCCCCAAGGACTATTTGTCCCTAAGATCTGTGTTTTGTTGACCTTAGTCCCACCTTAGTCATGTTTTTTCAATAAATTTGTGTCTTAAAAATGTTGAAGTTACGGGCTTTTCAACCAAAACTAAAGACATGGAATGGAGTAGATACCATCTATTAACATAACGTTGTTCTTTATTGATGTTGGACCATTCTAACACGCCCCCGTGCTGCTGACTTATTTTAGACGCTATCACGTGGATCACAAAGAAAGAGACGGTCCAATGACTTTAAGAAATAATTGTCAAATATAGGCTGAAGTATCACTTGAGAATCGTTTTAGGAACATAGATTCAACAAAAGTTAATTTTGGAGATGTATTTAGAAAGAAGGTAACATTGAATAGTTATGTCATATTTTAAACACATCATCATTTAATTAGGGATCAAAATGTGACTACATTTGGGACTAGTAAATTTGAGTGCAGGAGGGCATTAAAAGTACCATACTCATTAGCAGAAATCTTTTGTAGCATCACATTAGATCTTTCCATAGGTGTTCAACTTGATATGTTTTTCTTTTTTTCCAAGGGAAGAAAATGTTAGTCATCATCGTCTACCTCTCTCCTGCTTTCCAACAACACATAATCAAAAATTGATAGTCAATAAATGTCATTGGAAAACCTTGAAAAATAAGAAATTGAAATCATTAGCATCAATTTGAAAAATATTTCTAAACGATACCTTAAAGCAACATGAGGAATATAGGCACCGGAGGTCATACCTGTTACGGTCATTAACATAGCAACCCTTGGGCTAGCTTGGCATGTGCTGTAAGCTATGGAAAAAAAAAAAACCATGTTTGTGGTCTGCTTGGCATTACCAGATTAAACATGTTTGTTAAAGTGATTTGACACTAGGACCTTACAAGTTCATCTGAAAATGTTTTTGGCTGCTCTTACATAGTTACATGATTCCCACAAAATCTGGTGTCCCAAAATCCTCAGGGAAGCATTCCAATAGGCACTCCATCAACTACAATTAAATTTTCAGAGTTGCTGCAAGCTGCACACCTTACTTCAGTTGCTGCATCTTGCTGAACGTGTAAGTTAGTGAGTTGGCCTTCTTCTACCCCCAAATCTGTGGGGGACTACTTCTTCCATAATCTACTGATTGCATTGTAAAGTGAGCCGTACGCGGTAGCGCGACAGGGGCTCACCCTCCCGCCTTTTTAGTGGCGGACGCAGAAATTTTATCTAGTGAAGTCACTCAGATATTAAGTCATAAGTATAATTGGGTCAGTGGGATCTTGAACTAGATCATATGGGTTCCTGGATAGGACCAGTGGGGTCCTATGTTGGGTCAATAAGATCTCCAATTAGACTATTTTAAGTTGGGCCAATATCATTGAAAAAATCCAATGGGGTCATAAGACCCCACTGGATTAATACTGCATCCGCCACTGTGCCTTCCTACGGGAGAACTTGGGTTCGACCCTTGCGTAGTCACTAGTGTTTTCCTTCCATGTGCTTCATCCGATGTTTTCGCCATGATTCGAATTCAGGCCCTTTCCTTTTGTAGGTATTCTTCTCTCTAGTTATTACTAGACTACTTGATCAAAACAAAAAAAAATCAGTTGAATTGGATTGTGTGTGATTGCTCTAAAATGACGCACACTGTCCAACCTATCGGTGATTTACTGTAGTGTTTAAAGAGATATTGCAACAAATATTTCTCGTACATTATCGCTTCGTATGGTACTAGATTTTAGTGGGCCTGAGAAAATGACCAATCAGCGTCTTCTTCATATACTGATTTGTCCATTCCGTGGCGAACCACCATAATGGGAACCCGATTGATATGGTCGGTAGCAGCAGTGTAACGATCAGAGGCACTTGTTTACTAACAATTTTAAGTAATTCGAAATAGCTTATCTTTGAGCAAGAGATCTTTTGTTTTGATAGCTTAACTAGTATTTTGTGTTTTCTCTGGTCTAAACAATACTTTGTTTACAATAAGAAAAATAAAGTAGATAAAATAAGTAAAAGATAAGATGTATAAAAATAAGTACCATAAATATTCATTTAATTTTGAAATGTCATTTTTGTCTAAAAGAAGAGATGTGAGCAAACAAAGTAAACAAGATCGTCGAATTACCTAAATGAGTCATCATATTCTGCACTTATCTAATCATCAAAAGAGAACGGTCTTCTAGCCAACCAAGATATCAATAATTTCCAATTATGCTAAGCTGTCCTGTGTCCATGTCCACTGCTCTACTTACCTCTCCCAACATCCACCAGTATCTATTATAGTTTAACACCCACTACTGTACTTCTGTCTCCTCCTACTTGACACCTAAAATCGAACTTTTCACACAAAAAAAGAGAGGCAAAAACTTAACCACTGCATCACAATATTTTTATAGAATAACTATATATGCTTTTCCTTGAGTGGATTTGTTGGATTTCTCGGGTTTTTCCGGATCGCTCACGTAGCGGAAAATAAAATAAAACAGCGATCCGTTTTCCTGTTTCGAAAAATTAAAATTACGATTATCGGATAATCGATTCTCACCGTGTGCGGATTCGAATCCGCAACCGTTCGATTCCGTCAGTGCGACACCGCAAGCCGCGCAAGTGCCCGGCCTCTAGCGAAGTCCACGCGATCCTCCTCGCGACGGATATCCTCACGTTCATTCGTACAATGCTCTCGAGTCAACTTAGGGTATGGCGAGCTGTCAAACCATAACCGGTCGACTCACTTGGATTGGATGCCGTTGATGAATATCGGAAAACTCCTTTCTCGATATTATCGTCCGCCCTGACGAGAGACTTCCGCGCATCCTTCCTAGAGCATTCTCTCTCTAAGTACCGAGAGCGAATGATTCTTTATTGACACATAATTCCTTTCAACGGTATTCTGCTGTACTCAATCCTTGGCGTATTAAAATCCCGTGGCTAGAGATTCGTAAACCAAGGTCAAAGCACAGAAGTCCACCAACAAGGTGTCCTTGGTGTCTCAGGTCCGAAGACCATCTACGTAACTGCGACAATAGAATCAAGTTGGTTGACAGTGAGGTACAATGCCATCCAGCGATTCAGTCGGATCAGTTCAGTGAACTCATTCTCCAATGAGCACCTACAGATTCGCCTTAGTGTCTCCACACAAGTGACTTATGAGATCAGTCACCCTTATCATATGAGCAGGAGTAATCTGTACTAGTCTAACCGGATATCCGATGTCCTTCTCAGATATCCTCCGACTAGGAACGATTAAGAATATGTGTGTTTAAGTGATCAGTTTCATTAGTATGATCTCATCATAATCTGATCACTATAACACATATTCACGGACTTCATTATGAAACGATAATTAATGAGATTTACACAATGAATATTATGTCATTATATTAATAAATGAATGAGATATACATAGTTAGATTGGCTTGTAGACCACCTAAAACTAACAGGATTAAGAGAGGAAAAACACTAATTGGCCCCTATTTGTCGCCTTAACCTACTAGGTTATGACTATCTATATGCTCCTAGAATCTTCTGCAGGACTCGAAACCTTATAATTTCTTGTTTCGGTTTATGTCTCAATACTATTTTTAATACAATACTCATTGGATTCTGATAGTCATGTGCAACTAGTTACATATGACCAAAGAAATGTACAATTTGTTGTGAGGGTGGACATGATAATATAAAAGATGTGAGAATATAATAAAATGTGATATATCATATTTATAAATGTATGTATAACAGTCGAAAATTGGTTAGACGATAGAATTTGCTATGCGTCCACCAAATCTGCCTCCGGCTACACATTAGAATTTGCTAGAGTAGAAACGTCTAGGGTAGGAAATTGCAAGAGAGAAGAAGGCAGTCAGAGGACCCTCCGTCTAGGTAGAGGGAAAGATCCTCCGATGCCTCAGTCAAATCTTTGCAGAAGGAGACTGTAAGGCTAGGAGTTTCCTTAGGTGTAGGATTGTGTATCTCTTTTTGAAGGGTGACGGGTCCTTTAGATAGGACTAGTAAAAAGTATTGGAGGATCTTCCAACAATGTCCAACTGGTGGCCCCGTGAGTTGGGGCTCCTGATTGAGGGGATCGTAGAGCTTCAGGCTAGAAGGTACAATCTGCTCTCTTGATGCAAGGCAGAGATCATGTGAATATGCCATGAGTTAGTAGTTGCCTAATGTGGAATTAAGATTCCCACCCAAGGAGGGACGAGAAGTCGGCGTTTCTATCTAGGGGCCTTAAGAGGCTTCTCCCTGATTCTGCCACAAAGGCATATATGAGGATTTTGACTTCTTGGGAAGTCAGTTCTCGGGACATCAGAATCTTGCTTGAGTCTTTTTGGGCATCTGTTGAGTGGCGTCTCTGGCCTCCGCCTGGAAGCCTCGTCCTCTTCTTCTCGAGAAGCCGGGATCTCGGCTCACCTTTTTAGAAAGTCAGGATCTCGAATGAGTGGTCCTATTGGCCCTCACTTGGGGGCCTCACCCTTGAGTGGCCTGGTTGACTGACTTCTTCTAGAGAAGTCGATTCTCGGGAACCATTCCTTACTAATTGGGCCGTGGCCGATGGGCTGTTCGTTGTTGGACCTTTCTGAGTCAAGACCAACTTAGTCCTCTTCAGTATATATATAAGAAAATAATTTTTATTACCAAGTAATAGAAACATTTCCTGCTAATATATTTTTTTATCCGTTAGATGACAATTTAATCGTAGAAAAAAATAAAAAGAAAATCACTATGACATTGTGCACTAATGTATGGGGTTAGTTATGCCCAATGTGGGCAGCATTACACTTTTACACCTGCCTATTATTTCCTCGAGGGATGCTTGCTGCACCTGCATGTGGTGCAACAATGCATGGCAAATTTGGATTGTGTGAGCGGATGATCTTTTTTTTTCTTCTTGTGACCGTCAAATCAAAGATTGAATGGTATAGAAGATAGGTTGAGGTGGCCTCCCAGCTTGGCAAATCTTTTTAAAATAATGTTTTTTTTTATGGCTTTGTTGTCCCTCGATCAAAAAGATTGGACGACATCAACCATACGGTGCAATTAATGTGGATTGCACCACTAGGGATTGTGCAACAAGCATTACTTTCTTTCCCTATTTTTTTGAACAATTAAAAATGTTGGCTAATTCATTCAAACATAACAGACGAGGGGTATATCATACAAGAGTGACAGAGTGTCAAAACGAGTCAATGGAGGAAAGACAGAAGAGTACAAGATGGACCAAGTAGGTAGGGAGGAAACACCGGACATCGCCGATTCTACCATCGGTCACTGGTGGACAAAGATAAAACATAGCAGCCGACGAAAGCTCTATTAGACACCAAGTAGCTGGACATCGAAAAGTCACTGCAGAGTCAAAGGCTCAGGAAAGAAGGATGGCAAATTTCCTTAGAGACAATACACAGAGAGGCCGAAAGAGACTCCAACATTCATCAGGGTAGTTGAAACTAATAGCTCAGAGATATATCCTAAGGGGCATACTGATTAGGCATGGATATATGAGCACACCCACGATACTCCAAGTTCCTAGAATGGGTCTCTCTTGAGCCAAAAGATCCGCCACTGGATCACATTATTCCTCACCTTTTGATCAAATTATGTTGTTCTGAGTAAAATAGCAACAATAAACCTCCATGTTACTTTAGTACAAGGAGATATTTTTCATATAACTAGAAAGGGATGATATTTTCATATGTACAATTATCGGATGCAAGTTCTCTTTTTTTAGCTAGATAGTTCATTTGATCAAGTATGGACATGCCATCTCATATTCAAAGCAAATTATTTTTAATATTTTTGTTAGTAAAAATAAGCAAATTATTTTTAATATTTTTGTTAGTAAAAATAATTATGTACAATTATAATATTTTTTACCAAGACAATTTTTTATTTAAGATTGAGACACATTTGGGTTGGTAGAACTATTACAAACTCACACCACATGAGGAATGCTATTATACTATTCTTTTTACTATACAACAAAGTGTTGTCATATATTGAAGAGAAGAAACTAGTACAAACGACATAGGAACACCTAGTCGACTACAGAACAAGCAGATGGGAAGAGGTCTTGTCTAGTGATAGCTTGACAATTTTAGGCAATTAGAAGACTAAAATATAAAACCTACTATCATAATTTTCATGCAAAGTCATATGGGATGATAGAGAATTTTGTCTTCTGTCCAAATCACTTGAAGAGACTTCATAATTATTTTTCTTTGTGTGTAAGACACAGGAAGCAAGTAGCTCAGTTGGTGAAAGCATCTAAAGAACAACCAGATGACCTGGGATCCTCTCTCTCTGTGTAAAGCCGATCCTCACTTCTCTTAGAACCAAAAATTCAAAATTCAAAAAAGAGAGAATTAAGGAAAGAGAAAAGAAATGAGAGAATCTAAGAGATGATTTTAATTTTCAAATAAGAGAGGGAATTCTCTTTTGATTTTCAAATTTCAAAACTTCCTTAAATCTTACAAGTAGTTTCTTTAATTAAAAGATCGACTTTGTTAAATCTAAATTTGAATTTTTAAAGTGAGAGCCAAAACTTTTAGATTTTAAGATTTCTCATCAACCTATAAATTCACACCCTTACCCATTTGAAATGGGGAGTTTAGTTTTCATTTTTTTAGGTTCTTCCTTTCCTCTTACCTCTCTTTCTCTCACTCCCTCCCCCACCCTCTCTATCTCTCTTTCTTTCTCCCTCTCTCTTCTATAGTACGCACAGGTACTGTAGCAAACCCTCCCCCTCTCTCTAGCTTTCATTCTCTATCTCTCTCTTAAATTAGCGGCTACGAGGGGCTGGAGATAGACTCGAGGCACTGCAACTGATCACTGGTACTATAGCAAATATTCTCTGTTATAGTACTCACGGGTACTATAGAAAATCCTCCCTCTTTTTCTCTAGTTTTCATTCTCTATCTCTCTATATCTCTCTTAAATTAGTGGCTACGAGGGGTTGGAGGTAGACTCGAGGCACTGCAACTGATTACTGGAAGGAGTCCAGGGTTGCAACGGATCTACGCGAAGGACTGCGATGGCTGCAAACACTAGTTTTATCTCTCTATCTTCTCTCTCTAGTTTTTGAGTTGTCTATATATTACACAATATTTCAAATATTTTTTGTAAAAATTATCTTCTCAGAGTTATATTATTTTTCCATTTTTAATCTCTCTGTAAAATTTCATGAAGTTCTGATGCCATTTGAAAGCAGTTTGTTTGTATAAAAATAGTATTTTCTCCATCTTTTTCTTATGTTGACATAACTCAAATTTTTTATTCTTTTGTTAACTAATGTTTAGAAGTAGTCTTAGTTCAAAAGATGTTCTGATTTTCCTTGTTTAGGAGTGTTCCTTTTATGAGTTTGAAGTGAGTTAAATCTTCGTCTGATCTTCGTTTATCATTTGATATTTCTAGGATCATTTGCTTATAATTTTCAACATTAAAGTACCAAGATTTTTGAACTTAAAATTGAGTTTTCAGTATTTTTTTTTCTACCTTTTTATTATAAAGACTCCAAAAATAAGCTCTCTCTTTCCCAGGTTTTCAAAACTTATCTCAAACCTCCTTGGGATTCAACCCATACTTACCCTAATCTACATGTTTACCTTTTATGCAAGTCAGATTTAAGATTGGTGATTGTGTGTGATTAATGATGGCATTAAACAACACATCAATTTTTGGCACCGTTGCCGAAGAAGTTAAGATTTGTGCTTTGATAATCTTACTTTCATTGTGTATACTTTCATTTTAACATTGTCTTATTTTTGTGTGTCGGAAAATCTCAAAATAATTTAAAAAATCTGAAAAAAATTAGAAAAGTGAATCCAAGAGGTTCCTGAAAGTTTCTACATTGAGGGTCTATCTTGGGATGCATGCAAAAGCTAGGAGTTTTGCTTAGTAAACCTATGGAATCTTTGATCAATCCTTCTCTTGAATGTTGCAACTATACTAAACCTCATGTTTCCTTTGAAGCCACCCAACTAGAATTTGCTCATGATATGTCCATATCAAGTTGGGGGGTCTTTAAAGAGATGCATCGTCAGGAGACAGTGGGTGACACTAGTATGCCTAAAGTTGAGAACCTAGACATTTCTAAGACTGAAGATCGTGATGAATCACAAGCTATGTTCATTATTGATGAATGTTCTGAAGAGGGTAGACAAGTAAAAGAGAAAGAAGGGTATAAGAGTATTGAAGCACTCCCTGAAAATTCACCCTTAGAAACTTTTGATTTGGTTGAGGAGATAGACAACATGCTGTACATAAATGACTTAATCATGTCTTGTGATACTATAGATTTCAACTCTATCAAGGAGTTAAATAATAATGGAGGTACATGTGATAGTATTAAGTGAGTGGCGTATTCATTATCCTTGGAGTTAATTCCAACTGATTCTTTTGTGAAATCTAGGCCACTTGAGCTAAAGCCTATTATGGAAGCTTTTCAATTCACCGATCTATCTCTCAAGCACCCGTGTGACGGTATTATAGATCTTTTTTAGATGGTGAACATGTATCCTTCATTTTTTTATTTCTTCTTGAGTCTCCCACCTCTACCTTACTATTATCTAAGAGAGTCCCTTTAGCCGACATGTGTGAAAGCACATAAATTGGTGTTTGAACTTATGGGTATTGGATAGTAAATATGCATATGTCGAACTAAAGACGTTAAACTTAGTTCTTATTGAGAGGCAGCCCAATATTTTTAGATTAAGATAGTAAGTTGTTTTTTTGTTTTCTTTATAGGTTCTAATAATTTAGGTAGCAGCTGGTTTGTGAGGAGAACATATAGAAATCCTTAAAAAAGCCCTTAATATCTCAGGTTGTATCTCTCATTTTCTTACTACTTTTTACTATAATTCTTTCAAATCGTTCATGCCATTGAGGACAATGTCATTTAAGTTGGAAGGAGCAATTATTATACATATTTGTAAAATCTTTTGAAGAAAACTTGCAAATAAAAATAATGTCTAAAATTGTTCAAAATCTTTACAATTTTCACATCCCAATTGAGATTTCTCAATTAATCATGCTTCATTAAAGAGAGTCTTAACAAACAATGTTGAACTAGTCAGTTAAACTTTAGAAGTTCAGAATATCTTCCGTATGCAAGGAGCTAGGGCAAGAAAGGTTTTCACATATATGCGACAACTTGGGGTGAATGGAAGACCCTGAAAGTATAGAATTGTTGCAGTTAGCCCAAAGGGTAGGATTACCTTTCCATTTTTCTTTTTCTTTTTAGGTTGAACGAAAAGAAAGTTAGGATTCGTAATAAGGGATCGACCTACTCAACATCCTAAGGAGGCGGTTATCCAAAAAAAGAACATCTAAAAGCGTGCAAACTAAATGCCAAACAATAAACATGTTTTGAAAGTGCCAAAGGAAAGTAGGTGACAAAAAGTACGCATCTTCTCTCAGGCAAATTAAAGAGGGTGACAAAAAGTATGCACTCTCAACGATAAAGAGTACAACCAAATGAAAAAATCGCTCTAAATCAAAAGTCCCTCGTACTAAAATAAGACCAAATCCTAAAAAGCATTGAGTAAAGGGACGAGAACTGAAAAATAATCCTTACCAACTGATTAGAAGACTTCTTTCTCTTCTCTCCTCTAGATAGTTCTACCCCATACGTTGGTAAAGGTAAGGATATGTCAGAAAGGGTAAAACAATGAATTCTAAGTATGCCAAGTTTTATGCACAATTATCTGTCATGACCCCAAGTGTATTGGGGGAAACGAGAATTTGAGTTTAGCTAATTGACCACTATTATTTGTGGAAGATAACCTTGAAATGAAGCTTGATTTTTTATAGCACATTGTAATCTTAATTTTTCATTATTTGCATTGCTAAGGGAGTAGTAATGATTAAGTTTGGGAATGTGATAACTTAACAATTTTAGACAATTAGAAGAATAAAATATAAGACCTACTATCATAATTTTCATGCAAAATTATATGAGATGATAGAGAATTTTATTTTCTGTCTAAATCACTTACAGAGACTTCATAATCGTTTTTCTTTGTATGTATAACTCAGGAAGCAAGTGGCTTAGTTTGTGAAAATATTTAAAGAACAACCATGCGACTAGGGATCGAATCTTAATAGGTGCAAAGATTAATTAATTTTTGCAAACTGAAGAAATTGAGTGGTAATATAGTCAAAGTCAGTCTCCACTTCTCTTGGAGCTAAAGATCTAAAATTCAAAATTCAAAAAAGAGAGAGAATTAAGGAGAGATAAAAGAAAGGAGGAAATCTAAGAGATGATTTCAATTTTCAAATAAGAGAAGGAATTCTTCTTTGATTTTCAAATTTTAAAATTTTCTTAAATCTTGTAAGTAATTCTTTTAATCAAGGGATTGATTTTGTTAAATCTAAATTTGAATTTTCAAAGTGAGAGACAAAACTTTTAAATTTTAAGATTTCTCATGAGCCTATAAATCCCCCCTTAGCCATTTGAGATGGGAAGTCTAGTTTTAGTTTTCAAAAATTTTCTTTTTCTCTTCCCTTTGTTTCTCTCATCTCTCTATCTCTCTTTCTTTCTCCCTCTCTCTGTTATAGTATCCGCAAGTATAGTAGCAGTTACAGTACTGCAGGTACTGTAGCAACCCCTCCCTCTCTCTCTACAGCTTTCATTCTCTATCTCTCTACATTTCTCTCAAATCAGCAACTAATAGGGACTGAAGGTGGACTCGAGGCACTGCAATCGACCACTGGAAGGAGTCCATGGCTGTCAAGGATTTGCGTAAAGCACTGCGATGGCTGCAAACACTAGTTTTATCTCTCTATCTTCTCTCTCTAGTTTTTGAGTTGTCTATGTTACACAGTATTTTGAATATTTTCTATAAAAATTATCTTCTAAGAGTTATATTATTTTTTATTTTCAATCTCTCTGTAAAATTTCACGAAGTTCTAATGCTATTTGAAAGTGGTTTGTTTGAAAAAAATAACATTTTCTACATACTTTTCTTCTACAACTCTTTTTTTTTTTTTTGTTGACATGACTCAAATTTTTTATTCTTCTGTTATTTAATGTTTTAAGGGTAGTCTTAGTTCAAAAGATATTATGATTGAGTTTAGGTGTGTTCTTTTTGTGAGTTTAAAGTGAGTTAAATCTTTGTCTAATCTTTGTTTATTATTTGATATTATTCTAAGATCATTTGCTCATTATTTTCAACAGTAAAGTATCAAAATCTTTGAACTTAAAATTGATTTTTCAGCATTTGATTTTCTACCTTTTTATTATATAGACTCAAAAAATAAACTCTCTCTCTCCAAGGTTTTCAAAATTTAAATCAAATCTCCTTGTGGATTTGACCCGCACTTGTCCTAATCTACGTGTTTATCTTTTATGCAAGTCGGATTTAAGATTGGTGGTTGTGTGTGATTAACGACGGCATTAAACAACACATCGTCTAGGCACGAGGAGAAGCATGCAAATAAGACAGGATGTTGTGTGATCCATCGAGGTCTTCAAAGAGCCAAAAATACCCAAACATGGATCCTTTTGGGGGTGGGACTATTGGCTTCCTACAAAAACCCTAAAAAAAGGAAATCCAAGTAGTGGGTACGATGGAGGAGAATCTATATGATACGTGGGAGGGGAAACACAATGTTGGGGTAAAAGTCGAGCCACACTCTAGTGAAGCCCTGAGAGATTGCTGAATATTGAATCCATCTTATTAGTAGGGATGTAAATTGGGCGGGTTAGATTGGGTTATGTGATAATCTGGGTCTAATCAAAATTTAAAATAGTATAACCCAATTTTAGTCCGGCCCAAATTCAACTCAAATTAACCCAAATTCAGCCTAAATTTGGCCCAATTCAATAGTGAGTGGATTGGGTTGGGTTGAGTAAGGTTGGCCTTGTTTATAAATGATTTGTTAGAAGTGTTTTACTTTTTATATGAATTATTGTAAAAGTCAATATATTAAACTGGCCAGCTCATTTTCAGCCCAGCTCAGTCTAGATTTAACCAAATTTAGTCCAACCCAATTTTCTTTAATATAGACTAGATTGGACTGGGTTACGGAGTGACCCGTTCGATTCATGTCCCTACCTACTAGGTTGGAACATTCAAAACTCCGTAGGGTTACTAAAATCAACCCAAGTGGGGAACCTACCTAAGGCATAACTTCCATATGGGAGAGGATTTCTCCCGAAATGAGAGAACAATAGTTTGTCCCTATTGAAGTTATTAGACCATGCAGTTCCAAATCTTATGGCATTAAGTTATTGGGCTGGGCTACGGGCTAGCCTACCCGATTGACACCCCTACCTACTAGGTAGGAACATCCGAAACTTCGTCAGGTTACTAAAATCAACTAAGTGGGGAACCTACCTAAGGCAAAACTTCCATATGGGAGAGGATTTCTCCCGAAATGAGAGACAATAGTTCGTCCCTATTGAAGTTATTGGACCGTGCAGTTCAAAACCTTAAGACATTAAGTGAAATAGGTATCATCTATTTAAATGTATTTTATGTTTTCTCCCTTACGATGTGAGATTATTATAATACGGCCCCTCAAGTCAGGTCAAATTAAATATTTGTGGAGTGCATGACCTAATTCTCAATTATAGGTTTTGATATCATATTGAAGTTATTAGGCCATATAACTTAACACTTTAAGATACTAAATAGAATAGATATCATCTATTTAAATATATTTTTGTAGCGGTCGGAAATTGGTCGGATTGTTGTGGCCGTCCAATCAAAGATACCGGCTACTCGATGTAATTTATTTGATGGTGGAAACGCCTAGGGTAGTGCCTACAAGAGGGGGGGAACAGAAGCCTCAAGGGATCCCCCAGTCTGGTTGAGAGCAAAATCCTCCGATGCCTAAATTAGATTCTAGAAGATGAGAGTCTACTAGGGGTTTGTCGTACTCAGAAAAGCATACCTTGCTCGGGAGAGGATCCGGAGATTATAGGGCCTCTCTCTCGAGACGTTCTGGGGACGGTTTTCTTCGGGGAAGTGATTTGCCCACGATCGGATCCTCCTGATCTAGGGAGATCGTGGGATATTGGACAAGTTAGAACTTCCCCATAACTGTATGGGACGGATCTTGCGGCCCTGCCATAAGTAGACGGTTAAATCCGTAGGACCTGTTTGACGGTGATGATATGTGATGAGGTGCCCTTAGGAGGGCCTTGCCGAGACCCTGAGGGGATCTCCAGAGTGAAAGATGGACTTTATGCTCGGAGATCTAGAATCTTGAGGCCGATGGTCCAAGGATTCTGCTTCTATTATGCGGGCCGAAGCTCTGAGTGCCGTGTGACCCTTTGCGCCGTCTCCGGAGGGCCATGGGCCTGTGTACTTGATGGGCTAAATTGGGTTGAGCCCAATTTCCCCTCGTCAATTTTATTTTGTCTCTATTTTAATATGAGACTATTTTAACACTCCGTGTCCTCTCCCCTGCGCAAGAGAGGAGAATGCTGGTCCAATCTTTTATTCTTTTTACTACACTCATGGAGAACTCTATAATTACTTCCACCGAAAAACTCTCGTTCCAATAAGAATTGTGTCAAAAACAACTTCAATAAAAATCATCTAATCCGATAATGTAAAGGTCTAATGAATCACATGACATTAGAAACGGAACAAGATTATCTGTATTTGTCCGTCTAGACCACCTAACGGCTTCCAGACAATTGGAATCGAACCATACGGGTATTGTATAAGTCATTTTCAAAAATAAATGACTTATATACCGGTTTCATGTGTCTAAAAAAAATGGACGATTCAGATAGATAGATCCGGATGATCTCGTTCCAGTAGAAACAAGCTCGGCTTGCCGGCAGAAAAATAACTGTCAACGGAGCTGTCAGCTCAGAGCAGGTGACTTCGACTCACCCCTTTCATGATCCCCGCGGGAGCGGTTAATTTGTGGGTTAAACAAAACAAGCCAATCTAACTCACCCCACTTACAACCTCCTACGTGTCCGGCCCAAATCTCCCCCTTCTCCAATCTCACCCTACCCCATGCAGGTGTTTATTTAACCAGTTAGGGTACATCTACGTGTAACAAGGAAATGAACAGGCACATGATCTATTAGTTGTGGGTGCCCTACACAGCTCACCTTCCTCGGGCATTCCACTCTGGGCTTGCTTCAGTCTTTTCTTTTAGTGGAAACGGTCGCTAGCAATGTGTTGACAACTAATTACTCCCCCAAAAGAAAGAAGAGGTCAACAACACATGCAGATGAGCTCAGCTTGCACAAATAAATCTGTCCTCTATATTTGATGATATAAATATTGGTGATCAAACAGCTTACATAAAAGAATTGGTGTACATCAGCAGACTTGTCAAAGGGAGAACCCCTCCATCCATACACTCACTTCAAGGGGAAAAGGTGGGAGTGCTTCCCCAAGAACAGCCACCATTCCCTGCCATGGTGAGCTGCTCACAGTTCACCAGAAACACTAACCAAAGGAACCAAGAGATGATTCATACTGCATCCCCTTGCAAAAACAGATCAATTTATGCTAACAGGGAAGATTAAAACTAATACCTGGCTGGAACATATATACAGTTCTCTTCCAAGGAGCAAGAGAAGTGAAAAAAGATTGGATCTTTCTTTCTGTCCTGTTGCTGCTGCCCGTTCCTTTGTTTCTGTTGGCTCTGAACATGTGTGGTGGGTGGATCAATGGAATGCTCTGGGAGCTCTGGACTGGTAGAGCTCCAACCTGCCCTTCGCGTTGGCAAGCAACCCCTCCACTTCGGGCTTCTGCGCCATGAAGGCCTGCTTGGAGGCCCACTCGAGCACGGGGAGCACCTCGGCGTCGGCCAGCGCCTGGTGGTCGGGGACGTGGTGGGCGATGTAGCAGAGCAGCACGAGGGCCTCGATCTGGAGGATCACCTGCTCGCCCAGGTACACCAGCTGCACCAGGTGCTTGGCGCCTCCGGCGCCAATGATGGCCTTGGAGTGGTCCAGGTGCAGGTAGTTCTCGTCGCAGGCGAACTTGGTTAGGGCGATCACGGCCTCCCGGGTGATGTGCAGTTCGCGCTCGTCGAGCAGCCGCACCAGGGGCCCGATGATGCGCGTCTCCGTTGCACGGAAGGTCCGGGAGAGGCAGCCCACGGCGGTGATGCAGGGCAGGAGGAGGTTGCTGGCGTCGTCCTTGTCGATGATGAGGAGCATCTGGTCCACCACCGCCTTGGCGGCGGGGGAGTTGGGCTTGAAAGCCGAGCGACGCAGGTCGGGGTCCTTCTCCGCCATCCTCGCGATCTCCATCAGGGCCATGGCGGAGTTGTACTGCACCTCGTTGGGGCCCTTCTCGAGGAGGACGGCGAAGCAGAGGAGGGCCTTGGACTCGGTGATGCTCTTGCAGATGGCGGGGTTGCCCTTGGCCAGATGCCACAGCGCCCGGGCCGCCTCGGCCTTCATGGCGGCCTTGGTGGTGGGGTCCTCGGCTTCCCTCGCCTTTAGGGCGGCCTGAGACGCCCGCTCCTGCTGCTGCCAGAAGATGCTGCCGTTGCCCGTGGCGCCGGTGCCGTTGCTGGAGTGGTGGGGTTTGCCGGATTTGGCAATGGTGGACTGGACGACGGCGTGCATCTGGCTCTTGTTGGCGTTGGCGTGGCCCCCCAGCGGGTGCCGGATCTGGGGGTGCCGGTCGTCGCCGCCGACCCAATTGCTGCGGTGGCTGCTGCTGCTGCCGCTGGCGTTGGCAGCGGAGCTGTTGGCGAGGACGACGGAGTGGATGGACATGTGGCCCTTGGCGGGGATGGTGTACTTGCTGTGCTCCTGGACGGTCTCGAAGGCGAGGTGGCCGACGAGGAGGCGGATGACGTTGTTCTGGGCGAACAGGTCCTGGCACTTGGGGTTGTTGGCGGCAAGCACGGAGACGGCCCAGGCCACCATGGCCTGCGCCTTCATGGGGCCTTCCTTGAGCACCTTGGCGAAGACGGAGCACACACCGGCGTGAAGCATCTGCTCCACGCTCTCGACGTCGCGGCCAAGCAGGCCGATGGCCAGGGCGGCGCTCTCCTGCCCCTCGACATGCCCCTCCTTGACGAGCTTGAGGAGGGGGCCGACGCCGCCCTCCTCGATGATGAGCTTGGCGTTGCGGTCGTTGTCGCGGGCGAGGGAGACGAGGGAGGCGGCGGCGTCGGCGCGGCCGTCCATGGAGCCGTGGTGGAGCTTGGCGACCTGCTCCCAAATGAGGCAGAGGATGGGCTCGTTGGAGGCGATGGGAGGCAGCCCCAGGTAGCCGTCATCATCGTCGTCGTCGTAGTTGCCGCTGCGGGGGGCGGAGACGCGGAGGAGCCAGGAGACGTCCCCGATGGAGTTGTCGAGCTGGGAGGCCATCTTCTTGAAGGCGGCGGCGGGGATGATGGTGAAGACGCGCTTGACGAGGCCGTGGGCGGCGCGGCACTTGGCGACGAGCGCGAGGGCCTTGTTGAGCACCTGCTCGGTGTCGTCCATGATGCGGCGGGTGGGGCGCTCGTAGAGGTCGCCGCGCGCCGCCTGGCGGAGCATCCCCGCCAGGCGCTCCGTCCTGGACTTGAGCTCGGCGCAGTCGGCCTTGTAGGAAGGGTGCACGTCGTCCGCCTGCTTCGTCACCTGGTCCGCCAGCTGGATCGGCGTCTGCAGGATCTGCTTCACCCCGTCCGCCATTAAAGACCAAGACTTCCCCAATTCCCTCTTCTTCCCCCTCTCGCCCTGCTCAATTGGAATTGGAATGGGTGGATCAGCTAGATAAGATAGATCACAAATCCGCCAAGCCGCCGCTGCTACTTCCTCCTCCTCTTCTTCTTCCTTGCGGTGGAGAGAGGAGAGGGATGGCGGGGGAAGGGGAAGGGAAAGGGAAGGGGAGGGAGGAGGCCGGGGATGGATGGATCGCAAAGGGAAGGGTTTTACAGGGTCAAACGCGTTTTTTCTCTTCGGTCCGTCTCCGACACGGTCATGGATTTTGTTGGTCTACTCCACTTTCTTCTTCTTTTCTTCTTCTCGTTCTTACAATTAATTTATTTTTATTATAAAAAAAATATTTATCAGATATATTTTTTAAAATATATTTTCTTCGATTTAATAGAAGAATAAGATCAGAATAAAAAAATTATTTTAAAATAAAATTAATTCTAATTTGACAGATAGAATAATTTATATCACGTTAGAATTATTTATAATAAAATAAAGAGAATAAATAATTATATCATAGATTTAAGAATTATTTATTCTTCTTATTTCGTCAGTAGATCCCACATAATTATCAAACTTAAATGTACCTTATTTTAGTATACCTTATTCCACATAAGCAATTCCGAATAACTTATTATGCAAACAAACCAGGGTTTTTATCAGTTATCTTTGAATAATTTTATGTAAAAACACACATTCCACATGTAGATTACATACTTTTTGTACTAGATAATTTTTGCATTCATTAAGACTATTATGGGAAGACTTGATGCACATATGCCCCACTATGGATCAGAGATAAAAAAATTGACCCGAAGAGTGTTAAGGATAGCAGGTTCCTGTTCGGATCTGTGGGACTTTGGATCAGATTGAACAACTGATTAAAGTCATAACATAATTATTATCAAATTATTATAGTAGAGTAAATAAGGATAAGGAATTATATAGACTGACCTTGTCGAGCTATCGATGTCGAAAAAAGCTTGATCCTTGATGAAAATACCACTTAAATTTTTGATTAAATGTTTTAAAGTTAAAAACTTTACAAAATTCGATCATGTTACTGGTGGAAATTTAATATAAAAACTCTTAGTTTAATATATACTTGCAAAGACAAAGTCAACTAATGTCAAGTCAAAATAAAAGCACGTTTGAGTTCCTTACACAGAAAAATAATAATGATAAAATTGACCAAAAGGTTCATCCATAAATGTTAATAAATTTATAGATCCAAAATGATATCTATTTAGCAGATCAAATCTGCAAACTTGAAATCTAACCTGCAGATGGAATCAGATCAGGTTTGAATTCCATTTAAGCTCATCGATGCATAATCAATATGAAATGTAGATGAACAATTTTAATCTAAACAGTAATCTAATCCTAAATTCATAAATTAGATCAGATTTTAAGGATTAAGGTTAGATTAGGTTTCAGATTAACCTGATCAATAGGCATTGCTGGTCTATAAGTCACAATGACACCGAAATGCATATTTTTCCAACTTTATGACCTACGCCCTTTTTATTTGCATTCGCAGTGTTTTACCTAAAATCACATTTTTTTCCTTCGAAGTACACAATTTTATTGGTTTGCAGTAATTTCATTTTGAATTTCAGCTCTGTTGCCTAATTTGTATAGAACAATACCCACGTTTAGAAATATTCTTTTGAGAAATCACATTTTAAAATATTTTAATATGAAACATTTGTTTTGAAAGATTCTATAAAAAGAAGGAAATCAATTAGAGCTGTTTAAAAATCTGGCATTATTTCATACACCTTGTCAACTTTTCGTTAACTGTGCATCCTCTATTTCATCTGACAGACTTGTTTTCCATTTCCTCCTGCTTAATAATCATTAATTTTTTTATCAATTCAATTTTACTCTTTTATTTTCATTCATCCGGCAACTATAATACGTCAATGGTTAATTTAGCATGTTACTACCTTAAGCATCAGGTGTTAACATGTTAAGATGTTTAATAAATAGTTCTTAAAAGACGAAAAAGAATGTCAAATTCTTTACATAGGTCTAAATAATTTTTAATAAAAAGAATGATCTTATGTTTCTTACAAATATCCTACCCTAAGTTTCTACCATAAATTTCATGTGGCTCCCCTCGCTGCCGTAGACACACTACTTTTGACATCATTTCGAGTAAATTTCATATAATATAATAATACCTCAGAATGGTCTGATATTGTATCATTGGTTAATTTTTATTGATCTTTTTAAGTTAATTATCTAAATAGTGTCAGGTCAGACAAACATGATTTAAGTTAATTAATTAAATTGATTTTAACTCAAATTTCAGTTAAAATATGAAGAAGTATAAAAGACGTCGACCTATGTAGACGCCATTTAGAGTTTATTCTTATTTTAATGTTTAAATTTGAATTTTAATCAGTAGATTAATTAGCTAAAAGACGTCTGCATGTCATGACGCCATTTAGGTTTCCTAAGTTCTTTCTACTTCTCTTCCGGATGTTTATCTTTATCTTAATTAGTCTAAAAGGCGTCTTTGTGTAGCGACGCGTTTTATCTAATTACAAATAAAGATAAATTTTTCCCGGATGTTTATCTTTATCTTAATCAGTCTGAAATGTGTCTCCTAGTGGCGATGCGTTTTAGATAATTACAGATAAAGATGAATTAATCTGTATTTATCTGTTGGTTAAGCTGGATAAATCTCAAGATTTCTTCATGTAAATCCGCGGATGCAAAGAAGTCTATAAATACCCTGCCTCTTGAATGAGTGACAGAGAGAGAGTGATGTTGAGTGATAATTAGCAATTATTTTGGTACCGATTGGAGCAAAGAAGCTTGAAGACATCCGAACGCCGAAGTGCTGCTGCTTCTAAGAATCTTCATCCGCCCAAGATCCCTTGAAGACCAAGGCTTCCAGGGGCCATCCAACTTAGCTTTTAACTTATTTCTGCATATTTCTCACATTTTCATCTCATTAGTCTCACATTCTTCATCACATCACTCTATGAAACACACACAACACTAGCATCATTTTCAAAATCTATTTGTTAAAGGGGTTGAAAAGACCATCCCAACAAGTGAGTTTACCTGCTTAGTTGCATGTTTAAAGTTCTCTTTGAAATGGATACTACTTCTTCCTAAGTTCTCATCATTGTTCTTTATTTCTTTCTATTTCTTGCAAGGTACAAAGGAGAATCAAAGGGAGATAATCAACAGCGAACAACAAAGAATCTGGACGATCCTCAAAACTCAATAACAGCTAAAGCAAGAACAAAGACAAGAAAGGGCTCTCTTTCTTCAGCCGGCTGAAGGAGGGGAACCAAGAACTTAATATCTCCCACGTCCAAACAGGTAGGCGATCAAATCTTCTTTTGGAACTTTTTAGTCAAAAGTTTTTGGCGATCACATCATTTAGTTTCTTTTTAATAGGTTTATTTTGCACTTAAACAACATAGTTTTTTTTCATGATAATCACACACCTATTTTAAGCACTCACAGCTTTTTTGGCGATCACGGTGGGACTTGGTCTCGCCATCTTTTAATTATTTGTTCTTGCTGTTATCAATCGGGCACCCACGGTGCACCACATGTGTCTCTCGACACGCCCTCACCAATTGGTGAGTTTTTAGCTTAGTTGATTTCCCACGTGCACCACATGCACACCTCTGCGGCAAGATCTTGCTCTCCCCGTTGATTAGTTGAAAAGCTGTTTTGTGACAAAGATTGTGTGATTGATTGGCATTCTTGTTGTTTATTTGATAAATCATCCTGTTAAAATTTGAAACGAAAAAAAAAGATTTGCATGAGCTAATTATTTATCGCTTTTATCATGTTTTAAGGGGGAATCGATCCAGAAATTCCTCCTGGAAAACTGAATCTGTGACTTGAAAAGCGTCCAGGAGCAGCGACGCGTTTCAAACTGCATCGCCCAGCCCAGACGCCTTTCAGTCTCATTTCTCTGCTATCTGCTACCTGAGCTTCTGCGAAAAAATAAGGCTCTGTTTGAATAGCGTCGACCAACAGCGACGCTATTCAGGCAGTTTCCTATTTCTTCTTCAGTTCTCAGATTTTGTGATCTGTGTGCTATTACTCATTATGTATTAAGCATTAGAGGCCATCCAAGCTACAGGTCATACGCATTGAGGCTAACACCCTCCTCTTCTTAGAAACACTCTTTTTGACGTCTTCAACTCTCTCTGATTGAGTCGGTCCCTCGATCAGACTAGAGTAGTTGACGTTAAAGACCTCCGTAAGTCCCCAAAATCAAGGTATTCCTCCTTAATCATCGGGGTGGTTGTACCAATTGAAGTCCCGGTTAGATTTTCATAACGTTGTGAGAGAAAACCATAGAATATAACGGTGGACATTGAACTGAAACTAGGATCCTATCTCTTGAGCGAATTTGTGATTTAATTAAATCCAAATAACCCAACAAGGAATCCTAAAATCACGTTAAACATCCACTTGTTTGTTTAATTTCTGTACAACTTGTTTGCCAATCTCTGAAGAAAAATCTAACATCATGCTGCTTCGATCAGGCAGGGACTTGAGCATGGCTCCCGATGCCATTGTCAACTACGAGGGAGATGCTAATGCCCCTCGCGATTCTGATTACCATTTCGAGAGCGGGAGAGATGCTGATGCCTCCCGTAATTCTATTCTTTGTCCAGTTCGGTATGAGGGGAATGTCCCAACCCCTCTTTATCATCCTCATGAGCAATATTCTGATCCTCCCCCGCGTGTGCATGCGGTTCCTAACCCTATCTTCGATGGAGACATGAACCAGAATGATCCCTCATCTTATGATCCCTCGGATCTTGTAAATGCTTTGGGAGTTCTTGCCTCCCGTCTGGACCCTCAACAGTTCGAGGCGATCCAGTCCATTCTAAAGGGGAAGACGCCCGTGCAGTCTGCCGAGCCGAACCCTGCGGCTCCCCCTGCCATCCCTCAACAACCTCCTCATCATCCTCCCTTCATTCATCAGGCCATGGAAGGCCTCCATGTCTCAACTTCTCGGCCAGCTGGGCCACAGCTTTCCTCTTCTAGGCAACCGGCCAGACCGCTGACGCCTGCTTATCAAAATGCCCTCGGGCATGGCGGAAGCTCTGCCGGACCTCCTCTTTATTATCCTCCTTGTCCTACGTACTCCAAGCAACATGCCTATCAAGTACCTCCACCTCCCCCTCCTCCCCAGGCTGATTCGACCACGCAAGCGTTGCTGGCAAAGATGGAGCGCATGGATGAACAATTCAACAACCTCCAGAAGATGATGGGGGTCAAAGCTGCACCAGAGATCAATTTACCAAGTCTGCCAGTGTTCCACCTGCCACCCTCTGAGATGCCAGTATACCGAAAGTATAACGGTACTGGTAACCCCTTTACCCACTTGAAGGAGTTCATGTACGAGTCATCCTTCTGGCAAAACGACAAGAGGTCGTTGGCCTTTTTGTTCAGGAGATCTTTAGAGGGACCAGCCCTCGAGTGGTTCTTTTCCTTGGAACCCTCCGAAGTAGAGGACTATGGTATCGTCTCCTGAAAATTCATTCAACGATACCAGGACAGAGTTGCCCCCTCCCTGTCCATTACTGACCTAATAGCAGAGAAGATGAAGTCCGATGAGGAGTTCGTCAGTTTTGCAGACAGATGGAGGGGCTTGGCCGAGAAAGTAAAAGATCACTTGTCTGAGTCGGAGCAAGTAAAGATGCTCATTTCCAACGCTATGTCTCAGTTCTGTTGGGATTTCTCGGTTTCTTCGGATCGCTCACGCAGCGGAAACTAAAAAAAATACAGCGATCCGTTCCCGTTTCGAAATCTAAAATAAGATAATCGGATTATAGAAGTTCTCACCGTGTGCGGATTCGAATCCGCAACCGTTCGGTTCCGTAGGTGAGACACCGCAAGCCGCGCAAGCGCCCGGCCTCTAGCGAAGTCCACGCAATCCTCCCCGCGACGGATATCCTTGAGTTCCTTGTTCTTCGTAGCCCACGAAGCCTCCGCCAGTCGCCGCAATGATCGCCGCAACGCGCGGACGATTTCCCGTCAAACGGGATTCGGAGAAGCGGCGGAGCAGATCTGGATCTGCTTGGACGCCAGAGAAGGACAAAAACTGAGGAGGGGCGGCTAGGGTTAGCAGCAGCTTGGCCTGCTCAGCCCGTTCGCTATGTTTTATACTAACCGCGCGGTTTTTCATAAAAAACCCCCGGTTTATATAAAACCCACTTATTTATCCATCGCCTTGAGAATCATGTGCATGTGACGCTCTAGGCCAAAGTACAAGTCCAGTTAATGGCCCAACAAGCCCAATGACTCCTCACTGGCTTTATTAATTAATTAATAACCCTTTATTAATCAATTAATCAATTGAATTGGTGTCGCACATCGAATTCGACCGGGCCTCCGATCACGTTGGGTGCCAAGCAACACCGCGTGAACCCGGAAGATATTTGGGGTTAAGTAACCCACTCTTGGAACCTTTCCGCCGACAGTTACCGCGTGGATATAATCCTTCATTCGTACAATGCTCTCGAGTCAACTCAGGGTATGGCGAGCTGTCAAACCCTAATCGGTCGACTCACTTGGATTGGATGCCGCTGATGAATATCGGAAAACTCCTTTCCCGATATTATCGTCCGCCCTGGCCAGAGACTTTCGCGCATCCTTCCTAGAGCATTCTCTCTCTAAGTACCGAGAGCGAATGATTCCTTATTGACACACAATTCCCTTCGACGGTATTCCGCTGTACCCAATCCTTGGCGTATTAGAATCCCATAGCTAGAGATTCGTAAACCAAGGTCAAAGCACAGAAGTCCACCGCCAAGGTGTCCTTGGTGTCTCAGGTCCGAGGACCATCTACGCAACTGTGACAATAGAATCAAGCTGGTTGACAGTGAGGTACAATACCATCCAGCGATTCAGTCGGATCAGTTCAGTGAACTCATTCTTCAATGAGCACCTACAGATTCGCCTTAGTGTCTCCACACAAGTGACTTATGAGATCAATCACCCTCATCATATGAGCATGAGTAATCTGTACTAGTCTAACTGGATATCCGATGTCCTTCTCGGATATCCTCCGACTAGCAACAATTAAGAATATGTGTGTTTAAGTGATCAGTCTCATTAGTATGATCTCATCATAATCTGATCACTATAGCACATATTCACGGACTTCATTATGAAACGAGAATTAATGCGATTTACACATAATGAATATTATGCCATTATATTAAATGAACGAGATTTACATTGTTAGATTGGCTTGTAGGCCACCTAAAACTAACAAGTTCAAACTAGTCCTCTCCCTGAACAATCTGACCAGCATGGCAGAGCTCTATGAAAGAGCGCGGTACTGTCAGAATGCCTTCAAGGACGCTACGTTCTCTAGCGTCTTTGATCCTCACAGACCTAGCATGCCTCCACCTTGGAAACCTGCAGTACCAAATTCCCCCAGCATAGGTCCAACTACCGAGGGCATGCTCTCACATGAGCAAGTTAGCAGTATGAACAACAACTCGCCCCAGTTTGTGAGGAGTCAACAGCAACAGTACCAGCGGCCACAGCAGCCGAACCAGCAGGGGTACAGGCAGCAGCCAAACCCCTAGTATCAGCAGCCCCAGCAGCCGAATCAGCAACAACAACAGCAACAGCCACAGCAGCCGCCACAACGGCAGTTACAGTACCAGTCTCCGCCACAGCAGTATCAGCAACAGCAGCAGTACCAGCCGCTCGTACCGCCGGCGTATCATAATGTCCCTCCCCCTGCTGACTATAACCAGCAGAGAAGACCTCCAAGCCCGAAGAGGGCAGAATACCCAGTCCTCCCAGAGTCCTTGGCAGACATTTTCAGTGCTTTAATGGCAGCCAATGCCTTGGTCCTGCCAAGAGAAAAGGCAATCTGGCCTCAAAACGCCGATACCTCCAGGTATTGCTATTTCCATAGGCAACCTGGACACACTATTGACACATGCTTCCAATTCAGAGATTATATCTATGATCTCAACGAGCAGGGCGGCATTGACTGGGAGGAGATGAAAAAGTACATATCTGCCTTAAAGGCAAGAAGACCACCACAGCAGCAGCAGCAGCATCAGCAGTAAGTGAGAGCACCGGCACAAGCAGCAGCACCACCGAACATGGGCATAGTGCAGAACCCGCTTCCGGAGCACCAAAATCAGAACCAAGTTGCCCCTATTCTGACAAATAGCCGGTCTGAGGCTAACCGCGGGCAACAGTGGAGGATAGAGGACTCTTCCTCTATTTATTCAACGGGTCATACTCCGAGTATCGCAGAACAACCACCACGCCGCACCATCCACATACCCAGACCACAGCCCATTACCATTACCCCTATACCAACACTTGCATATCACTCACCCGCACCCACTAACCCATTACCACCACCCGCTTTCCTTAAACCCATTACACCCCATGCCACTACGCCCCCACTAAATAACCCCCCGCAAACCAACTACGCACCCCTCCTACCATCCAGACCACTACTCCGCGTACCATTCCCTACTTCACCCACTACCACTACTGCTTATCCAGATACCATCCAACCATCTAGGCCTTTAATCTGCACCACGCCACCACCGACTAACCCCACGCCATCGCCCACATACCAACAATCCACATCATCCGCACCATCCAACCCTGCGGTACTCAAAGTATCACCCAGACCTTCCACGGCTGAGGAACATGTGCTCCGGAGTGGGAGGATTTTCAACAAAGTCTTTTCTCAGTCAACAGTTAGAGACGGCCCATCACAACCGCCGGAGGAAGCACACAATGATGAGAGTGCACCAGGCACTCAATATGATTTGTTGAAACATCTGGATCGGACACCGGCACGGATCTCCGTTCTTGAACTGATT
Organism: Zantedeschia hybrid cultivar; assembly: GCA_030544215.1. Taxonomy (NCBI): domain Eukaryota; kingdom Viridiplantae; phylum Streptophyta; class Magnoliopsida; order Alismatales; family Araceae; genus Zantedeschia; species Zantedeschia hybrid cultivar. Next base: position 21,466,403 of record JARZZO010000002.1, on the reverse strand, counting down.
AAAAGATCAAAGACCCACCAAGAAGCCTTGATGGAATATTTGCAGAAGGTGATGGTCAACGAGGACGTGCCGGTGGAGAAGATTGCAGCACTGTTAGTTCCTCAGGGGGATCAACCCTCTATTTCATTTCATACATCGGAACTAGCACCGCCGGCGGCCAGAAGCATGGCTCTGAGCATCACGGTCAATATCTGCAAGAAGGCCGTGGATGCATGTCTGGTTGACACAAGGGCTTCGATCAATGTTTTACCTCCGAAGACCTTGGAATTGTGCGGTGTGCCCAAGGAAAAATGGCTGCCTAGTCCCATCTCCGTGACGGCATATGATAATTCCACCCGTTCCCTGCTGGGAATGGTTTATTTGAAGGTGGAGCTAGGCCCTGTAAGTCATGCCGAGGTCGAATTTCACATTCTGGAAATCGACTCTTCTTTGAATGACATTTTGGGTCGTCCTTACATAAAAACCCTTGAGGCGATTCTCTCCACGAATCATCAATGCCTCAAATTCCCCTTCAAAGGACGAATCATTAAGGTTACGAGCATGCCGATCCTCGCTACTGCTCATTCTTTGAATGTCAAACCGATTTCTTCACCTGGCCGACAACCTTTTCTGTGGGTATTACAGGTTTACCATCCAGTGACTGATCCTCTTAAAACTGCCACTATTACTCCTTATCCATTAAATGCCATAAAGAGGGGGAAGTACATAAGTACCCCAGGATGGAGAATAATGATGAAGAATGGCTATCAGCCTGGAAGAGGCCTGGTTACACAGTTACAAGGCAGGACTACTCACGTCAAAGACCACCTGGAAGCGGCCTGGGCTATAGGCCAAGAAAATTAAAGCAGGACATTGTTCAGCAAGTAGAGAATGAAGGCAGCCAGAAAGTCTGGGAGACGATGTCTACACCACACAAGGAAGGTCGGGACCCCCTAACATGGACCTTATACACACATTTTATAAAGGGGCCCGTAATAAGCCATGACAACACGGTGGTCATTACTTCATGTTTTGACCTCCACGATATATTGGGAGAGACTTGGCCAGACACTGCTCAGAACTGCTCACATACCAGTCCTTAGAGGCTCTGTGGCCTATGAAGAGGAGAAAATTTTAAGATCCTGAATGTGAATGGTACAGGTGGTTCGATTTAAGAGACCTCTACATCGCATTGAACAGGCTGTTTCTCGATCCTGCAGAACCCAAGTGGCCGCTACAGATCGATGAGCTGATCGAAGGTCCTGGTGCTATTTTCGACAAAAGGATACTGCTGTCAGAAGAGACTGATGAAGGGGAGCCAGATGACCCCTATGAAGCTGGCTATACCACATATCTGCTCTGGAGGGAGACTTATCCTTCTCATGTTTTCATGCTTCACACCTTGTTTCGCACTTTGCTCCTGACCCCAACTTGGTCGCGGGTCATTATTGAAGACATTCCACGGGCACCGCCCGTCATGATCACTCTGTCCCCTCGGGACCTCATTCCACCACCTCCTCTCAATCTAAAGAGGATGTATGATTTAATCTGGGACATACTGTTGTATGATCCCCCTAATCCTTTGGCCTTGGTGCGACTTCTCTCATCTCATTCTCCTTCTATCCATCTTCATTCCTGTTTTATGCTTAACTCTTCTATTGCCAAAAAAAAAACGCCAATTTGGCAACAAATTCTTCCTAGATCCTCATTGAGGAAACCTCTTACTTGGCCGATCATACCCCATCGCGCGGGTCTTTCAGTCAAGATTCTCTTCTAGATCTACTCTGCCCCTCCCCTCGGGAGGATTCTCCTGTATTTCCATTTGTATCCCATGATTTTCATTCTGCTTCATCTTCATTAGGTCAAAATAGGGAGTCTAGTGAAGTTAGGGAGTCTAGTTCTAGGCAAGTTAATCAGGTTAGGAAGTCTAGAAAGTCTAAGGGTAGGCGAATTCCAGATAGATACCTCTAGGATTTAGCTGATAGGTGCCTTTCTTGCTCGATGATCCCTCAGCTATTGGAAAATCCCATTCAGATGCCAGAAGACTGTATGGATGATGAGTTAGTCAATGATGGATATGGGGTGTATGAATTGATACATGAATAAGACCCCATTGTTGAAGCTGAAGAAGATGACGAGGACGCAGCTGAGGCATATGCCAGTGGAGTGAAGAGATTCGATGAACCCTCAGCTGCCGTAGAAGAGCCCACCAGAGAAATCAATTTAGGGACTGAAGACGAACCTAAGGTTGTCCTCGTCAGCAAGAATCTTTCTGTAGAGGATGAGAAGGCAATGGTACAAGTTCTTAAAGACTATAAGGACACTTTCGCCTGGAGTTATGAATGCTATGTTGTCATGCCATTTGAATTAAAGAATGTTGGAGCCACTTATCAGAGGGCTATGATGGCAATATTTCACGACATGATGCACATAGATCTAGAAGTGTATGTGGATGACTTGTTGGTTAAATCTAAGACGAAGGCGGAGCATGCCAAAGTTTTGACAAGAATGTTAGAGAGATCAAGGGAGTATCAGTTAAAGATGAACCCCAAGAAATGTGTATTCGGGGTGTCCTCAGGGAAATTACTTGGATTCATTGTCAGCAAACGGGGAATTGAGATCGATCCCAACAAGGCGAAGGCTATCAGAGAGATGCCACCTCCCAAGAACTTGAAGGAGTTAAGAGAATTAATTGGGAGGTTGCAATTTATTCGCCGTTTTGTCTCCCAGCACTCACAAAGGTGTAAGCCGTTTTACGAGCTTACCAAGCCGGGAGTCAAATTCGATTGGGACGATAAGTGTCAGGAGGCATTCGATGGATTGAAGAATTATTTGGCAAGTCCTCCTGTTTTGAGACCACCATCTCCAGGCAAACCATTGATACTTTACATTTCTGTCCTAGATGATGCAGTGGGGGCTATCCTGGCACAAGAGGATGAAGAAGGAAAGGAGAGGGCAGCCTACTATCTCTCTAAACTTCTCAACCCCACTGAGCAAAGATACACAACGATGGAGAAAACATGCGCAGCATTGGTCTAGGTTGTTCAGAAATTGAAGCATTATTTTCTAGCCCATGAAGTCCATCTCATCGCTAGGATGAATCCGATCAATTTTCTTCTGGAGAAATTTGTTCTTACTGATAGGTTAGCGCGATGGCAAAGCTTTCTATCTCGATTCGATATCACTTACGTTCAGCAGAAAGCGATCAAAGGCTATGCCATAGCAGAACATCTTGCCCATCACCCCCTTCCTCGTTTTGATCCAGTCCATGTTAGTTTAAGGTGGCCTACAAGCCAATCTAACAATGTAAATCTCGTTCATTTATCAATATAATGGCATAATATTCATTATGTGTAAATCGCTTTAATTATCGTTTCATAATGAAGTCCGTGAATATATGCTATAATGATCAGATTATGGTGAGATCATACTAATGAGACTGATCACTTAAACACACATATTCTTAATCGTTCCTAATCGGAGGATATCCGAGAAGGACATCGGATATCCGGTTAGACTAGTACAGATTACTCCTGCTCATATGATGAGGGTGACTGATCTCATAAGTTACTTGTGTGGAGACACTAAGGCGAATCTGTAGGTGCTCATTGGAGAATGAGTTCACTGAACTGATCCGACTGAATCGCTGGATGGTATTGTACATCACTGTCAACCAGCTTGATTCTATTGTCGCAGTTGCGTGGATGGTCCTCGGACCTGAGACACCAAGGACACCTTGGCGGTGGACTTCTGTGCTTTGACCTTGGTTTACGAATCTCTAGCCACGGGATTCTAATACGCCAAGGATTGGGTACAGCGGAATACTGTCGAAGGAAATTGTGTGTCAATAAGGAATCATTCGCTCTCGGTACTTAGAGAGAGAATGCTCTAGGAAGGATGCGCGAAAGTCCCTGGCCAGGGCGGACGATAATATCGGGAAAGGAGTTTTCTGATATTCATCAGCGGCATCCAATCCAAGTGAGTCGACCGGTTAGGGTTTGATAGCTCGCCATACCCTGAGTTGACTCGAGAGCATTGTACGAATGAAGGATTATATCCACGCGGTAACTGTCGGCGGAAAGGTTCCAAGAGTGGGTTACTTAACCCCAAATACCTTCCGGGTTCACGCGGTGTTGCTTGGCACCCAACGTGATCGGAGGCCCGGTCGAATTCGATGTGCGACATCAATTCGATTGATTAATTGATTAATAAAGGGTTATTAATTAATTAATAAAGCCAGTGAGGAGTCACTGGGCTTATTGGGCCATTAACTGGACTGGTACTTGGGCCTAGAGGGTCACACGCAAATGATTCTCAAGGCGATGGATAAATAAGTGGGTTTTATATAAACCGAGGATTTTTGTGAAAAACCGCGCGGTTAGTATAAAACATAGCGAACGGGCTGAGCAGGCCAAGCTGCTGCTAACCCTAGCCGCCCCTCCTCAGTTTCTGTCCTTCCCTGGCGCCCAGGCAGATCCAGAGTTGCTCCGTCGCTTCTCCGAATCCCGTTCGACGGGATATCGTCCGCGCGCTGCGGCGATCATTGCGGCAACCGGCGGAGGCTTCGTGGGCTGCGAAGAATGACGAACTCGAGGATATCCGTCGCGGGGAGGATCGCGTGGACTTCGCTAGAGGCCGGGCGCTTGTGCGGCTTGCGGTGTCACACCGACGGAACCAAACGGCTGCGGATTCGAATCCGCACACGGTGAGAAAAGATAATCCGATTATCTAGTATTTTAGATTCCGAAACGGGAACGGATCGCTGTAAATAATTTTGTTTTTCCGTTGCGTGAGCGATCCGGAGAAACCGAGAAAACCCAACAGTCCAGTCGGAGGTTCCGGATGAGGAACTGATGTCCATAGACCAAATCAGAGATGATATGTGGACTCTGCATTTTGACGGAGCTCTGAATTCCCATGGAAAGGGTATCGGCATTGTTCTATTATCACCTGAAGGTATCACCATTCCACAAGCCTTTCAGCTTGACTTTTCAGTCACCAATAATATAGCTGAATACGAGGCGCTCCTTGCTGGCCTCGAGGCTGCTCATTCCCATGGTGTTACCAAACTCAGGATTGTGGGTGATAGCCAATTGATTCTTCGCCAAGTGTTAACCAAGTATCGAACCCTTGACCCCAAACTCAAGCCTTATCAAGAACTTACTTCTGCTTATTCAAAGCTTTTCACCAAATTGATCTTCGTCCATGTTCCTATGAATCAGAACATTTTAGCTGACGCTCTAGCCTCACTTGCATCTTCTCTTGATTTTCCAATCAACAGGCAATCCGAATCAATCATAGTTCATAGGCGTCTTTCACCCGCCGTGAAAGACCTTTCATTTCTGAGAACTAAGGAGAAGTTGTTGAAGAAGGTCAAAGATGGAGATATCGTGGAAAAAAAAGAAATCATGTTGATGGAGCTGTTAGAAGAGATGGATGATGAACAAAAGCCATGGTACTATGAAATTACCAAGTATTGTGAAGATCAATCATATCCTGAAGAAGCCACAGTTGAGGAGAAAAGAGCTATCAGGAGAGTTGCTCAACGATACACCCTAGTTGGGGGAGCATTGTACAAAAGAGGTTTTGATGGAGTTCTTCTAAGATGTCTAGACGAAGATGAGCTTTGGAAGGTTATGGAAGGAGCTCATGCTGGAGTTTGTGGTGGCCATGTTAATGGACAAATGCTAGTAAAGAAGATCCTTAGACAAGGATTTTATTGGTCAACCATGGAAGAAGATTGTGTAGGATATGTCTGTAGGTGTGTTAAGTGCCAACTTCACGCCGACAAAATTCATTCTCCTGCATCTTCACTCCATCCTGTTTCCTCCCCATGGCCTTTCTCCATGTGGGCTTTCGACATCATTGGACCCCTTGGCAATTCCGATTCCGGCATCAAGCAAAAGTCTTTCATCCTCACGGCAACAGAATACTTCACCAAGTGGGCAGAAGCTGAAGCATACACGGAAGTTAAAGCATCAACCGTCTGCAAGTTCATCATGAGGAACATCATCACCAGATTTGGAATACCAAGTACCATCGTCACCGACAATGGATCGCAGTTCGTGTCACAAGAATTGAAGGACCTCTGCAACAGGTATAAAATTGCATTGCATCATTCGTCTCCTTATTATCCGTAAGGCAATGGCCAAGCAGGGGCAACTAATAAGACTTTGATAAAAATCATCAAAAAGACGTGCAAATCTAACAAGTTCACAGACTTGCAAGAAAAATTGGTTGAGGCTCTATGGGCCTACCGAACTTCAATCTGCATGCCCACTGGGCAGACTCCTTATTCCTTAACGTTTGGAATGGAGGCGGTAGTTCCATACGAGATCCTTATACCGTCATTAAGAGTACAATTGAACAAGGAATTTTCCATTGATGAACACCGTTTAGCACTCCTTGCTCAATTGGAACTCTTAGACGAGAGAAGACGGTCAGCTGCTAATCATGCAAGAGTTTATCAAAATAGACTAGCACGTTTTTATCAAAAGAAAGTCATTGAACGTAAGTTCAAAGTTGGTGAAATAGTCGTCAATAGGATTTTTGTAAAACCTGGTGGTCCACGTTCTAAGCTCCAACCCAATTGGGAAGGGCCTTATGTTATATCACATGCTTTTCTTGGTAACGCTTATCGTCTTGTCAATATAGAAGGAGAAGAGCTAACTCATCCCTGGAACGGTTTGCATCTTAAGAAATACTACCCTTAGGTTAAGGAGTCGATCAACATGGTACAAAGACCAGTGGAATCAAAAAATTTAGAAACTCAAATTTCCTTATCAGTCTGGATAATTTAATTCCAAACACATTACTACACACACTGACACGTTTGATTCGTGAGTAACAAGAGATGCCAAGTCCTAAGGAATACCGAAAGCTCGACTGAAAGTGTGAAGTACAAATCATTCTTTTTAAGCAAAATTATGTTTTTTACACTCGGCCCATGATGTCAGAACGAGGCTTAGAATAGACTACCAAGAATACCCACCATCTTAGTAGGAGGCCGTCATAAAAAAAATGGGGGAGATCCGTTCCAAAGAAAAGAAAAGAAAAGCAAAGCAAAAGGCAAAAGCCAAACGTCAAATCAAAAGGCCATCACATTACAAACGTTATATTCAGGCCATGAAATGAAATGAAAGGGAACGCAAGGTCGATAAATACCCCGGAAAGAAAATGACTGAATCCCAACGGATATTAGGGTAGGAAGGGAACATCTGTTTAGGTCTTCGGAACCTTCTCATGGGCTTTCTAAACCAATTCTTCCTTTCTTTCTAAAGACGCGTACTCCAAACTTAAGGAACGACCCAGATTGACTAAGGATCGAATCATCAAATGGGATCATGAATGGAAACACAAGTTCAAACACAGTGGGTTTAAGTTAAATTATTAAAGAATAATTTGGGAATTAAGTTAATAAATGAATATGATCTTTTGATCTGAGTACCATGCTGGTCTTTTAGTTCACATTATATTTCAAAAATTCAAAAAAAGTACATATTCTAAAATCAAAAAAATACATATCCCAAAATCCAAAAAAAGAGGTATATATTTCAAAAATTAAAAAAAAAAAATATTTCAAAACCCAAACAAAAATGAATATTTCAAAAAAACAAAAATATTTCAATTAGCATTTGCTTATTGCATCTAGTATGCTTCATTCCTCTTGTTTTCAGTGAGCAGCTATCTGCTTGTATGTTGCATTTCGCTTACAGTTTGATTACCTTTGTTAATAAAGGCTATGCCCTTTGACCCTTCCCTTAAGAAAAAAATTGATCGACCATTTACTTGGTCAGGCAAGGGGCTAAGCCTAAATAGATACTTAACCTGTTTATTAAGTAATGTGCAGGACACAAGACAAACACACGGAACGCAAGCTGAAGGCAAAGATTTCATGTATATATCAAAAAAGTGTTTGTACATGATACACAAAAGAAAGGAAAGTACATAAGCCTTCAAGGCTGGCTCTCTCCTGCACCCTCGTCCATCTGGCTCTGAGCCTCATCCTGGGCATCTGGCGGTGGAGCTCTAGGCGGCGGCGGACCCATGGCACTCGGACCAGCCTGACTGGAGGAGATGGCCACGCTGGCTGTGAAAGCGCTCGCCTGCCCGCGCTCCTGAGCACGCTGCCGAGCACGCCTGTACCTCTCCTCCACGCTCCGGCGCTCGTGCTCGGTAATGCCTAACTGGACTCGGAGGGAGGTCATCTCCGAGTCTAGCCTCTGTCACTCCAGCCGCTCCCTCTCCCTTTCCTCAATGATGAACTCCAGTCGAGACTGGAGGTGTGAAAGCTCACGAGGAAGATCCCCGGTGGAGAGGCGAGCCACCTACTCCTCAAGTTTGCAAACCCGAGCCACATCCGCTTCAGCCCTCTGAAGGGCTTCATGAAGCTCAGCAACCTACAGGAGAAGTCATTGTTAGTCCAAGGTAATCAAGCAATCAAAAGTCAAATCCAGGAATCAAAGGGAAAGAACTTACTCGAGCGGCACGATCCTCCTCCGCAAGAGAGGCTCGGTGGATAGCGGACGCGAGCTGGCTATGGAGGTCGGCCAGAGCAGCATCATAGGCGGCAGAAGAAGATGATGAATCTCCGTGAGAAGGGGGAGCCGCCCGGGTGTAGACAGCTCGCTGCACCAAAAGACAACCATCAACAGTTAATCGTCAAAACAAATTGATTAACTAAAACATTCATATTCATTCATACATACCAGGTCGAACAGCTCTTTTTGGACCTACTCTAACTGGGCCTCCGCATCATGTAGGCGGGCCCGAAGGTCGATGATCACGGCATCTCGTGCATCCTGCATACCACACATACATATATTCATTCACAAATATAAATTAAGATAATGATAAAATGAAAAGATGCATAAATGCATACTCACATCGAGTGGTCGGAGGAGCCGAAGCTGATCGGCGTAGTGGGTCCGGTACTGCTGGAGGTAGGCCTTGCTACTCTTCGCCCGGGACTCCACCCTAATGCCGCGGCGGTGCCAGTCCTCGTATTGCTCCGGAAACTTGGCACGCCAGTCAGTGAGGGCTTGCTTGCCCCTCATGCTCCTCTCGACGCCCTCTGGGACCTCCTCATCGATCCATTCTTGATGGAGGCCCAGGGTCCTCATGACCAGCCCCAGGCGGAGGGGCTCGATCTCGTTCAGGCAATGCATCCACATCTGCCTGCCGAACCACCTCTGGCCAGCCGTTACCCACGGCTGACCCTCCTCGCCCATGCCCAGGTACGGGCGCCAGATCACCTGCATACAGGTTAGATGCACTCATATAAATAACTTGCATTTAATGAATAAAAGATTGCATTTAATGAAAAAAATTGAACAAGTTAAGAACTCATCAGGAGCTCTGGGTAATCGAGGAACTGACAGCGGAGGGCCGTCAACTGGTGGTGCTGGGGTGCTGTGTCCACAATTGGCTGCCAGCGGTAGGCCAATGGGACGGCACCAGGTCGTACTATCCTCGCTCGACCGAGCGGGAAGTAGTAGTAGCTCCAAACCTGCACACATGAACATATAAGTTAGAAATCATCACATCATGTCACATTGCATATCATGAATAAATAAAAGACGATTTAATACCTGTAAGAACGGCGAGAAGCCGTTGATGGTGGTCTTACGGTCAGGCGTGACCGCGGACAGGTCGGCGAACAGATGGGCCAGAAGGGCCGCACCCCATGCATACTCTCCTAAACTATCTAAGTCATCTAACAAATACAAAAACCTACAATGAATGTGGTCACCCGTCGTACCGAAGAGCGACCGACCAAAGAAAAGACTAAAAAGACCCTAAGTTGCCTATCTACCTCCTCCTCCTGACTAGGGTCACTACAGTACACGGAAGAGGATGACTCTGCTAACCTATCTCTGAACTCCTCCCGGGTCTCGTCTGATCGACGCCGGGGCTCCTCAAGTCCTAGGGCAGCCTCCACCTCTACCCGGGGGACCATCCTAGACTCTCTGCCCAAGCTAGACACCTCTATGCCTAGCAGAGCCTCTGCCAATCCCTGGTAGTTGGGGTAAGTCACCCCACTTACCGGTCGGCCCTCTACCCTAAAGCCAGTGATCCTGGTTACATCCTCTAGGGTCGGGACCATATGGCCCCACGACATTAGGAAAGCCCGGCTTTCCGCATGCCACTTCTCCCGCAGCGCCTGCAGGAGGACTAGATCGAGCCAAAATGGCTCGATATCTAAAACCTCGCCGAATCCCATCCGGCGCAGGCACGCCTTCTGGAAATTCGGGAGTCCCCTATATGCTCCTATAACTAAATCCCAGGAAATCCTCGCCCTCATAATTCCCTGCAAATAAGAAGAAGGAATTTCATCAATGAACATAAAAATAGATCAAATATTTATGAATTGAAAGGCGTCGAGGCATGTAGACGTCTATTGAAAGGCGTCCACTGGTCTTGACGCCATTTAAGTTAATTTTCTGTTTAATTAAAAATTTGGAATTTCGCCTGAATAGCGTCAGACCAGGGTGACGCCGTTTGAAAGGCGTCACCTGGTCTGGACGCCATTCAAGGCCAATTCCGGGTTCTTCCCGAGAACCCCTTTCCCTCTCCTTTTCGCATTCCAATCAAACACATAAGGGAGCTTACCAAGTGGAAGGCCTCCTCCTCTTCTTATCCTCCTTCGACCGCCACCGGTGGAGGAATTTCTTCTTCAAAGAGGGCGGCCGCCGCCTCTAGAGCCACGGCCTCTTCAGGGAGAGCCGCCTCACGCTCCTCCCTCCTCACCACCCTTACGGCGCGACAGCGCTTGCCCCTTCCACTCGAGCCTTCACCGAATTCCACGGAGAGAGAGTTTTGCGAGGGAAAGAGAGAAAGATGGCCGGAAATGCGATCGCCGGAGCTCGAAGAGAGAGAAAGTAAGAAGAAAAGTGAGGAAGAAAAGGGGCCTTCGCAGTTCTGTAAGAAGAAGCGTGAAAGGCGTCGTGGTACAGCGACGCGTTTTGATGCGCATAAATTGAGGCGGCAAGGCCAGCTGTTTGAATTGGAGTGAAAGGCGTCCACACATGGCGACGCGTTTCAGGTTACCGCCAATTCTGGTTAGAACCGTACAAGGCATGATTATGAAAGGCGTCCAACAATGTAGACGTATTTCAGAAGATTAATCACGGAATTGATGGCATAATTCTGGAATAAGTAAGAGAGAGAATTAAAAGGCGTCTTGAGAGGTAGACGCGATTTGAGCTTAATTCGGGATTTTGAGGATTAATAGTTAATTTTTGAAAAATGAATTATATTTGAAAGGCGTCTTCCTGAGTGGACGCGTTTTGGATTTAGTAAACCCGAACTGTCATATTTTGTGGAAAAATCCAGTTTTCGTTAAGGGAAAAATCATGGACATATCACAGGAAGTTAAGGAAAGATTTCAAGGCATGAAAAATAATTCTTTATTCAATGAAATCTTTTATTACATCAGGAAAAGAAAAAGAAAAGGGAACACTTAAGGGAGAAGTTCATGAAGTGCTTGAAGGTATGGAAATTTCAATCCTCTATCTCTATTTTTAGAGGACTTTACACGATAACTAAAGCCAAGGTTCCACAAAGTAGAAATAAGTTCTGTGGCTTCATAGTCCTCATCGGATTCCAAAGATCGCCTCTTGATCGGAGATGTATGAGAGAACTCGGGGAATTCATTGCGAGACAAGCTAAGTTGAGGGAAGCATCGGTGAGGGTTGTATAGCACAAACTCAGTGGTCCCAATCAATTTAAGTTCTGCTCCCGCTGCACGGCGTACTCTAATGGACTTTCCAACAAGGGCAAGTGGAGAAAAGTCAAACCTGTTAGACGACATGCATCTCAGATATTCCCTCCAGTCGGCTCGGGTCTTGAGCTTTGGTACTTTGTTGATCATCCGCTCGTTGAACTTCACGATGTTGGAGATATGGTGGATCGGGCTGTTCAAGTAAATTTGAGACGGTCTTGGTAACATCCTCGTGCAGTACTCGAATTTGAAGTGTAGCTCGACCCACAAAGTGAAGAGTAGCATGCACCTGTAAGGAGGACGACCCGTGGACGCCGCAGAGAGCCCGCTGTAGAGGTAGGCCAAGATCATAGTGCTAATGGATTTCCCCTCGAAGATCGCGTAGATCGCGCTGACTTGATCATCTTCCAAGATGTTGTCTTGCGCAGGGAAGAACAGAGCTCTGGCAAGGCACGTGACGAAAGCTTTCGTCACATCTTCAGCTTCATCCTCCCTTAGATCATCGATCTCATACAAAATCCATTCAGCGAGCTTTGTAAGGTTGATCCCTCTATTGGTAAGGCATTCTTTAGCTTCTGAGGGATCTTTCATGATTGATGTCAATAGTTGTTGACCGGTGATCCTTTCTCTTGTCAAAGCTATCTTGTTTTGGTCTTTGGGAGACCCAATAAAAGCTCCGCTTCCTCTAAAAGGATAGTGCACTCGAAATCTGGAAAAAAGAAGGTGTGAGTTTGAGGATGCCACTGCTCGATCAAGGCACCCATGGCCGCCCAATCCACGTTTGGGCTCTTGTAATGCTTAGCATGCACCACTAAGCCTTGAAGATTCCATTTAGAGATGAATGCTTGCATGGAAAGCTTAAGACTTTTAACGAGTTTGCGAATCCAAGGGAGAGAAGTGAATCTCCTTGGGCCGGGAAACATGGGATATGTCTGAAAAATAAAAGAAAGCATCAATTGAAGAACTTGAAGAACATGAAGAACATGGAGGAAAAAAGAGGAGTTTAAAGAAGAAGAATTGAAGGAAAGCTAATTCAACTTACTTGGAGGTTGGGATCCCTTCCCGCTAAGGTGATTCTCCACCTCCGAAAGCTTCTCCAGCGACCTCCTCATCCTTTTGTTTGAAGAACTCATCCTATTTTCGAGTTTCTTCCTTCTTGAAGCTTGAAAACTTTGAAAACCTTGGAAAACCCTTGAACCTTGAAGAAAAACTCAACTTTGGATCTCTAGATTGTGGTAGGATTGCTTGGAAACAAGTTAATGATGTTTATATAGAAGTAATTGCGATCCTAGGAAGACTTTTCCGAATTGGAAAAGGGATGAGCATTGGAAGAGTTGGAATCCGAGTAGAGAACATCCATAATCTGTTTCTGCGACTGAAAAGGCGTCGTGGGACACCGCCGCATTTTAGACAGTTAAAGGGCGTCGGCGCGACCCGACGCGTTTCAAGCTTTCTGTCATTTACCTGAAATTCCATATTTTGATGCCTAATTAAGGCACTTGTTTGAAGTTACTGATGAAATTTTGAGTGCAGGAAATTCAAGAAAACCCAAATAAAGCTGGAAAAAATCAAGAAGATCCCACTATGGGAGTTTATGAGTCCCGACCGTGGCTAAAAAGACGGTTATTTCTACCCTTGTACTATTTCATGTAAATCATTTGCATTACTATATGTTAAGTATTTATTAGAGCATGTCAAGGACCTTGTGATTTTGATGAAACTGGAATTTGAGTTCCCCTACAACAAAAATAGTGATAATTCTAGAGAACTCTTAATCGCATGGATAGGCCGTTGGATTGTTGATTAGTGAGGACGATGATTCCATTTTTGTGAAACAGTGCGTGGATAAACGAGCTTCGGCTTAGCACTGAATTACAAGAATTGGTATCTTGACTCATTAATGACAATTTGACAATATTATCCTTGATTAATTTATATTTTATTTGACTTTATATTTTTCTTTTACCCCAGCATGCATCATATAGGACTTTGAAATCACTGTAGTAAGAATTAATTATTGATTAAATTTCAGATCATTAAATCAAATAACTCCAACATGATATGAAATATTCCATTCTGAATTGAGTATCTTGATTATCTTTGAGGTTCGCTTGAAGATATCATTGGAATTCTATCATTTCTTGGACTCTTTATCCAATATTTCTTGTTTTCTTTTAAGATCCATCATGGCTGCAGTATGTCCACATTGGCTGGCAAACGCTCCCCATGATGAAACCTGCAGTGTTTACAACCTGGGGTACTTCCCACTCTGTGGAGGTTGATCGATTTTATCTTATTTCTTTGTATACCTCATCCAGACATGATTGATTCTATTGATCCCTTGAACTATCTTCATCGATGACTTTGAGAAAAATTCCAATCATGTAATGTTGAGAGCGTGTCTCATTACACCTTGGCATTACCTTTTCAGTACATTCCATTTCATTTCACTCCCTTGCAAAGACGATGCCAAGGTGAGGCAGCTGTAGACACGCTAATTTTGACATCATTTCGAGTAAATTTTATATCATATAATAATGCCTCAGAATGGTCTGATATTTAATCATTGGTTAATTTTTATTGATCTTTTTAAGTTAATTATCTAAATAGTGTCGGGTCAGACAAATATGATTTAAGTTAATTAATTAAATTGATTTTAACTCAAATTTCAGTTAAAATATGAAAAAGTCTAAAAGACGTCGACCTATGTAGACGCCATTTAGAGTTTATTCTTATTTTAATGTTTAAATTTGAATTTTAATTAGTAGATTAATTAGCTAAAAGACGTCTGCATGTCACGACGCCATTTAGGTTTCCTAAGTTCTTTCTACTTCTCTTCCGGATGTTTATCTTTATCTTAATTAGTCTAAAAGGCATCTTTGTGTGGCAACGCGTTTTATCTAATTACAGATAAAGATAAAATTTTTCCGGATGTTTATCTTTATCTTAATCAGTCTGAAAGGCGTCTCCTAGTGGCAATGTGTTTTAGATAATTACAGATAAAGATGAATTAATCTGTATTTATCTGTTGGTTAAGCTGGATAAATCTCAAGATTTCTTCATGTAAATCCGCGGATGCAAAGAAGTCTATAAATACCCTGCCTTTTGAATGAGTGACAGAGAGAGAGTGATCTTGAGTGATAATTAGCAATTATTTTGGTGGCGATTGGAGCAAAGAAGCTTGAAGACATCCGAACGCCGAAGTACTGCTGCTTCCAAGAATCTTCATCCGTCCATGATCCCTTGAAGACTAAGGCTTCCAGGGGCCATCCAGCTTAGCTTTTAACTTATTTCTGCATATTTCTCACATTTTCATCTCATTAGTCTCACATTCTTCATCACATTATTGCATACAACACACACAACACTAGCATCATTTTCAAAACCTATTTGTTAAAGGGGTTGAAAAGACCATCCCAACAAGTGAGTTTACCTGTTTAGTTGCATGTTTAAAGTTATCTTTGGAATGGATACTACTTTTTTTAAAGTTCTCATCATCGTTTTTTATTTCTTTTTATTTCTTGCAAGGTACAAAGGAGAATCAAAGGGAGGGAATCAACAGCGAACAACAAGAAATCTGGACGATCCTCAAAACTCAATAGCAGCTAAAGCAAGAACAAAGACAAGAAATGGCTCTCTTTCTTCAGCTGGCTGAAGGAGGGGAACCAAGAACTTAATATCTCCTACGTCCAAATAGGTAGGTGATCAAATCTTCTTTTGGAACTTTTTAGTCAAAAGTTTCTGTCGATTACATCACTTAGTTTCTTTTTAATAGGTTTATTTTGCACTTAAACAACATAATTTTTTTTCATGATAATCACACACCCATTTTAAGCACTCACAGCTGCTGGATATTCCCACCGACCAGGTGGGTCAGCAAGCCGTAGGATTCGAAAGGAAGGGCCCACGGATCCCAAATTTTTCACGGACTCCATCCATCAGATAGTCCACGTCAGTGCACCCCTGTAGGCAGGGGGACCGAGCCGCTCGTTGGCGGTCGCGCCGTTGGTGATGCAATAGAACGGGTGCATAGCTGGCGTGTGTGCGGCGAACAACTCTGAGTGGGGGACTTGGTAAGCCGAGACCAAGTGCTGTGCGTAACATTGACTAGTTTTATTTCCTAGGCCCCAACTTTGGACCTGGGGCCAATGGAAAGGTGCCACAACAACATATATGACAAAAAAAGAGTCCAACACATCCTAGTCATCAACACGGCATATGTGCCCTGGTACAGATGACATCGTCCTTTTTATGAGGGGGTTGTCTGCTTGACCGAGGACCTTCCAATCGGAAAGAGCCCGACGGACCAATGGAAAAGGAAGATTGATCTAGGGAAAATTGTTTGCATTGTAATTCTACATAATTGTAATACTGAGGCAATTGTCACTTGATCAAAGTTTTGATCGGATGATAGGTGAGTCGCATATATTTTTTATTTTTTTAATTATCAATTTGAGAGATATCTCAATTTGGTATCTATACCATCCGATCTTAAATTAGATGATCAAAAAATTTAATAAAAAAAGAATCACGGTACTACACAATCTGATGATTGTGATGCAGTTTTGTGACACAGCAACGTCAATGGGGTCTTGGGTTTTGTCCCAGGGGAGATCCCTCTGACACTCAAGTCAGAACCATGACATGTGCAAAAGGTGAGTAGGAAGTGGAGAACTCCTTTTTTTCCTTTTTCCCTCCTACTTTTTTTGCCTTTGGGTCCCTTTTATAGGAGGGAGTAGGTGAGCATTTTATGTTACAGCCGATGTGGGACTTTTTTGCTTGCATCTTGCAGAGGAGACACATACCCTTAGAAGGGAACATAAATTACCCTCATCACTTGCCCCCCACTCTAGAGTCTGAGCCAAGTCGAACATTGCTCAGAGGAAATGAGTAATTCCTTTTGCATCGAGCTCATCCGAAATGGGCACCGTTAATCAAGGTAGAATTGAGGCCAAGGAGGCCGAGGCCAAGTACTTGAGGAGGCCGAGAGGCTGATTTCTTGAAGAGGCCGAGAGGCCGATTGCTTAAAGAGGCCGAATTCTTGAGAAGGCCGAGAGGCCGAGTACTTGAGGCTGAGAGTTCGATTGCTTGAAGAGGCAGAGAGGCCGAGTACTTGAAGAGGCTGAGAGACTGATTGCTTGGAGAGGCTAAGAGGCTGAAGTCTTGAGAAGGCCAAGAGGCTGATTTCTTTGAAGAGGCCAAGAGGCCGATTTCTTGAAGAGGCCAAGAAGCCAAAATCTTGAAGAGGCCGAGAGGCAAAAATCGTGAAAAGGCGAGAGGCCGATTTCTTGAAGAGGCCGAGAGGCCGATTGCTTGAAGAGGCCGAGTGCTTGAAGACGAAATGCTGCTCTCGATACGGTTTGCACGAGCTTAAGGACGAGTGCTGCTCCCGGTATGGTTTGCACGGCCGAGACCGCTCCCGATACGGTTTACGCGGACTTAAGGATGAGTTGATGAGTAGGCTGAGATTGAGAAGGAAGCTGAGTGAGCCACCCTTGAGTATGACCTTTTGTCGAGTTTCTCACAGACGGCGCCAAGTATTGAGGGAGAAATCCGACCTCTTTCTAGATGGGGTTAGACTTCCATAAGATGAGACAACAAACCTTGTTATCTAAGTGGGCTGATGGATGTTCGTGACGTAGCCGAAGCCCATCCTTAGAATTTGCCTAAGTGTGCAGGGAGGTTGAGTAGGCCGAGGGGCCGAGGGGCTGAGAGGCCGAGGGGCCGAGGAGCCGAGGCTGATTGATCGAAAAGGCTGAGAAATTGAGTCCCCACTTGAGTCGATGGATGAGTAGTGATAGGGCTGACTAGACGAGGAGGCCAAGTGGTTGAGGCCGAATAGGCCGAAAGCTCAAGGCCGACTGCTCAATAAGGCCGAGAGGCCGAGTGACTTAGGCCGAGGATGAGGAGGCCGAGTGGCTAAGGTCGAGTAGACCGACTGCTCGATGAGGCCGAGGGGCCGAGTCTCCACTTGAGTCGATAGACCAGTGTTGAGGCCGACTGGACGAGGAGGCTGAGTGACTAAGCCTGACTAGGCTGATAGCTTGAGGCTGACTATTCAATAAGGCCGAGAGGCCGAGTGACTTAGGCCGAGGACGAGGAGGCTGACCTGCGCATTGAGCAGCAACATCAATGGGGCCCTGGGTTTTGTCCCAGGGGAGACCCCTCCGATGCTCAAGTCAGAACCATGACATGTGCAAAAGGTGAGTAGGGAGTGGAAAGCCCATTTTTTTTCCTTTTTCCGCTCCTTTTTTTGCCTTTGGGTCCCTTTTATAGGAGGGAGTAGGTGAGCATTTTATGTTACAGCCGATGTGGGATTATTTTGCTTGCATCTTGTAGAGGAGACATATACCATTAGAAGGGAACATAAATTACCCTCATCACTTGCCCCCCACTCCATAGTCTGAGCCGAGTCAAACATTGCTTAGAGGAAAGGAGTAATTCCTTTTACATCGAGGTCATCCGAAATGGGCACCGTTATTCAAGGTAGAATTGAGGCCAAGGAGGCCAAGGACGAGTATTTGAGGAGGCTGAGAGGCTAATTTCTTGAAGAGGCCGAGTACTTGAGGCCAAGAGGCCGATTGCTTGAAGAGGCCGAATTCTTGAGAAGGCTGAGAGACCGAGTACTTGAGGCCGAAAGGCCGATTGCTTGAAGAGGCAGAGAGGCTGAGTACTTGAAGAGGCCGAGAGACCGATTTTTTGGAGAGGTTGAGAGGCTTAATTCTTGAGAAGACCGAGAGATCGATTTCTTTAAAGAGGCCGAGAGGCCGATTTCTCGAAGAGGCCGAGAGGCCAAAATCTTGAAAAGGCCGAGAGGCCGATTTCTTGTAGAGGCTGAGAGACCAAAATGTTGAAGAGGCCGAGAGGCAAAAATCTTGAAAAGGCTGAGAGGCCGATTTCTTGAAGAGACCGAGAGGCCGATTGCTTGAAGAGGCTGAGTGCTTGAAGACGAAATGTTTCTCTCGGTACAGTTTGCATGAGCTTAAGGACGAGTGCCGCTCCTGGTATGGTTTGCACGGCTGAGACCGCTCCCGATACAGTTTACGTAGCCTTAAGGATGAGTGGATGAGTAGGCTGAGATTGAGAAGGAAGCTGAGTGTGCCACCCTTGAGTATGACTTTTTGTTGCGTTTCCCACAGACGACGCCAAGCATTGAGGGATGGGGTTAGACTTCCACAAGACGAGACAACGAACCTTGTAATCTAGGTGGGCTGATGGGTGTCCGTGACATAGACAAAGCCTATCCTTAGAATTTGACTAAGTGTGTAGGGAGGCTGAGTAGGCCGAGAGGCTAAGGGGCCGAGAGGTCGAGGGGCCGAGTGGCCGAGGGGCCGAGGAGCCGAGGCCGACTGATCGAAGAGGCCGAGAGACCGGGTCCCCACTTGAGTCGATGGACGAGTAGTGATGGGGCCGACTAGACAAGGAGGCCGAGTGGCTGAGGCCGAGTAGGCCAAAAGCTCGAGGCCGACTGCTCAATAAGGCCGAGAGGCCGAGTGACTTAGGCCGAGGACGAGGAGGTTGAGTGGCTGAGGCTGAGTAGGCCGACTGCTCGATGAGCCGACTACTCGATGAGGCTGAGGGGCCGAGTCTCCACTTGAGTCGATAGACCAGTGTTGAGGCCGACTAGACGAGGAGGCCGAGTGGCTGAGGCCGAGTAGGCCGAGAGCTTGAGGCCGACTGCTCAATAAGGCCGAGAGGCCGAGTGACTTAGGCTGAGGACGAGGAGGCCGAACTGCGCACTGAGCAGCAATGTCAATGGGTCCGACGCTCAAGTCAGAACCATGACATGTGCAAAAGGTGAGTAGGGAGTGGAGAACCCATTTTTTTCTTTTTTTGCCTTTGGGTCCCTTTTATAGGAGGGAGTAGGTGAGCATTTTATGTTACAGCCGATGTGAGACTATTTTGCTTGCATCTTGTAGAGGAGACACATACCCTTAGAAGGGAACATAAATTACCCTCATCAGTGATGCAACAAGTATTTCTCCTGATCTAGTGCATTGATGATGTGCACTTGAATTGGACCCTATCGGTTGCTGCTTTAAGTGTACCGTATTAGTGAATGGGTCTCAATTACATGATTGAGAGATGTGTGTCAACCGATTTGATTGACTCCAAGTCAGTGGAATCCGTCAAACTAAATTGCTAACACCAATTGTGATGGAGGTTATTGAGCTCAACTAATCAACTTACATTTGATGGATAACCATTTAGTCGTGCAATCTAATTTTGTGATGAGTAATACTTACTGCACCACACAGGCGGTAGCTCATTTTTTTATTTTATGATTTTTTTTTTTAGATTGGTCTGTATAGGTTGATCCTCCATCAGACAATGTAAAAAAATTTAAAAAATAAAAATTCGAGTTCAATGAACAATTCAATTGTTTACTTTTTAAAATTTTGAGGTCGTTCGATGGGGAATCAGTCTATACAAAAGGTGTCGGTCACAGTGAGACCGACCTAAATAAAATTGAAAAAAAAAAAAAAAACTACTATTGCAACTGTCTGATCTAACCGATTGGGCACCGATCAAAGAGTGCAGCAAGTATTACTGTTTTGTGATTGTGTGTGAAGAATGCCCCAATAGGTACTTGATATGGACTTGATAAGGTGAGGTTAGTTCAACTAAGCACGTATAGACTGTCCACATTATCTGCCTTTCCCTTGGTTAGGAGAGGAGAGATTAGGGCTGACGGCGCTTATAAGCTGGTTGGACTCCCCCTATCTACTTACCAGGGCAGCAAATATTCTTGGATATATTTATCCTTTTGTTCTTTGACATTTTTCCTTGGAGACTGGCTTGTAGATCATAGAATAAACATTAAATACGACAAAAGCACAAAAAGATGCATTTAAAATTGGTATGCATGACTTGGTTGTCGTAAAAGAATATACATCTTAGATATTTTAAAGGTTTTTATTTATATACCTCTAAAAACTAACATATTTGTATCTATACCTTCAACTCCTATATAGTTTATGAAATACCTCTGAAAACCTCAACATATTGCAGCCATACCCCTCCATCAAAATATGATTAGCTCCAACCGGATATGCTAGAAGGATTCTATAATTTCTGATAAATCTAGGGACATATATGCAGAATTTTAGCAAATTTAAAGGCCTATATATGAAAAAACATTTGTAATCTTTTTGGCATAGTTCGGCCAAATTAATGCTATTTTGACGGAGGGCACAGCCGCAACATTTCTGAAGTTTTCAGGGATAGTTCATACAATATATGGAAGGTGGGGGTATAGATATAAATAACTAATTTCTAGAAATATATACAAATAAATCCCTATTTAAAACCTATATCAGATAGGGGTGTGTTGGAAAATGATCTTGTTAGACTGTGTCCCTGTTCTTCTGTCGCAAAGTTCAACATATTCGGTGGAGCGGAGGGGAATGCATCTCCTTCTACCTTTTCTTTAATTTTTTTAAAACGAGATAGCTGGCCCTTTGGGAATATCCAAGTAGCTTACCTGTGTAAATATGCTTTTAGATCCAATGGTAGAATAACCTTTCTTTTCAACCAATCTTTTCTTCTGTGAGGGTGACTCAATAGTTAAATATTTACAATAAATCTCTTAAGCGTGAGAGGTTTAAATTTCACAAATATCTTTTTATTAGAAATATTTTTACATTGAACCGTATTATTCTATCCAATTAAGAGATTGTTCCGAATCAACTCTATTATCATAGGAAGAAATCCTATGGGTCAGGTCCTCATGCATGAGATGCATACATTTAGGGAGAATTAAACTTACGATCTCCTTAATTGGGGAGGCCATGAGGTACGTAATTGAAGGTATGGAACACATTGTAATAATAATAAAAAGTTGTTTTTGCATATATATTCTTCAAATACACCGTATTTGCATGTATGCCTCCAATTCTTACGTATTAATATTAATATCTTTAAAATCTTTAGAAAGTTGTACTTATACCCTACAATCTAATGAGTTTGTATAAATATTCTTAAATTCACTAATATTTTACATATATACCCCTCATTCACTAAAATCTTGCATTATGTACCTCCAACACATGTTATGATATTATGATTTATGCAATATTTTTGACATATTTTGTTGAAATTCACCTAAGTTTGAGGAAATGAGTATAAATGCAACATTTTAAAAATTTCAGAGGTATTGATGATAATATGTGAGAGTTGGTGGTATACACACAAATACGATGAATGTGAGAGACATATATACAAAAAAACCAATAAAAAATGATTACCTCCTAGGATTGACGCCTATGCTATTAGTAATTTAGTTCATACTTTCAAAACAACTTATCATGTATTCTACGACGAAAATGTGTGAGGTATTTTGCATAAGATTTCAAATAAACATTAACGACATATATAGTCTAACTGTGAACTAAAACGATGTTGGCATCTCTTGGAATTATTATTTATATCTTGGCATGTGGGCCTTTCAAAAATCTATCAATAAATTGATTAACCTTCCTCAATTATTCTCCTTAGTTTTGATCATGCTGTTCCATGATGAAGCCCCCATGATGATGCCCACGATCTGCAACACTTTGTCTCTTGATCTAGAATCTAGCTATTTTGTCGCCTAATAAATTCCAATCAAAAAATGACGTTTTGTTTATATAATAGGTTTAATTAAGCATACTCTTATTGACATCTAAATATCGCTGCAACTGGCATTATTCGGTCATAATTAAATGTGCTTCACATTTTCGGGTTCTAGCTGTCACGTGTGTCCTCCCACATGATACAACAATCACACGTAGCGATGGAGCATCAAATTAGTATACTTTGTTGTGCATAAATAGGTGCTTAACTATCCAATAGCCAGATTAGCCATGATAATAAAATGTCTTCATAGATAACATGCTGAATTAGTATTTCCTCGTCATGTTCGCTAGAATCTAAAATATTATACACGTGAATTCGTAAAAGCTTGTTCACAAGGGTATTGTCTAATGCTCCTTGCCTCTTTTTTGAACTGTAGCTCAGTGGAATTGGATGAAGATCTTAACTTTAGAGGAGAAGAGTTCGAGTCGGTCTGAAACCAAATCGGAATTAAATCTCAAAGAGGTAGGAAGCACACTCGAAGGAGAAAGTCCCCGCAACACGTGTGTGCGACAAGGCCGCCGAAAACGGGGTGAGAAGCCTATCTTAAATCGGTGAAAAATCCGCAGGCCGATTCTCGCCCGCTCAACCGCAGGACGGGATCGAACCTGCGACCTCCTTACCCCAGGCGGGGAGGGTGAACCACTGCACCAAAGCGCCATGCACGATATATCTAACAGGAGAGCAATAAGATGTTTTAGATAATCCGACTATGAGACTCCAAGTCCAGACATGCTAAACAATCCATCTTCAAGCATGTTCGGACCTTCAAATTTTATTTGAGAATTGGTCATTTGTTGATTATAATATATATTTGAGGGATTTTTGTATAGTATATAGACTCCTGTAAACTAGTGTATCTATGCATGTATTCCCAATTCCGACATATTGTTGTAAATATCTCTGGCATCTTCAAAAAATTTGCAGTTACACACTTCCCATTAAAATGTTTGTCAACTGGAATTGAATATGTCAAAAAATATTTAGATATTTTTACAGATATATATATATATATTCCTAATTTATGAGAGTTTTGCATATATATACTCCTGAATTTATTAGAATTGAATCTTTTTGGTATATTCTGTTGAAGTTGACGACATTTTGAAGTAACAGTATTAAAATCTAACCTTTTTGAAAATACTAGGATGCTTATAGCAATATGTGAAAGTCAGTGATATATACAAATGCAATAATTTTTCCAAACTATATGTATAAAAAACCAACATTTAAAGTATCAAATGCAATAAATAAATTTTAATAACTTAAAGAAGGATGAGAGGCACTATCCGGACAGCTATATACATGTACGATGTTTTACAAATTTCTATCTGCAGCAACTAGCAACTAATCTTTGAGGTCCGGTCTGGTAGCGAGATAGCCAGAAGATGCCTTACTTTAACTTTGTTCTTTGTTTGACATCTTAAATTTCATCGGGGATAAAAGGAGTTAGATGATTAAGATTAACCTAAAAAATGGAGTTAGAAACGAGAATAACTCGTTAACTTTTTCACCAAATGAAGAACATATTAACTTTTTTATTATCTCTTTGCATACCAATCGTACCCAATAATAAGGATAATTCTTACTCGGTTTTATCCTGATACCAAATAGGACTTCAAAGATGCTGAAAAGTTTAAAGATTAATTGCATGTATTTTTTTATGAAATATCCAACTAAACTTGCTAGGCGATTTTTCATACTAAATTGATTACAGATCATGCTTTGTCCTCAACATGCTGTTATAAAATCACCAATAATCTGGGGCAGGCATGCAGCTATAAAAGGAAATTATTGTAGTGATGCATTATAGAGGAAGTGTGGTGAATACAAAAGGTTTTTTCTTACATATATATGTTGGAGCGGCTATATAATAATCTTATATTAGTTAATTTTAGTTGTGACCAGTGCTTATGATCTTGGACCCCTTCAACTCAACACCTGAGTTTTGTGGTTTATAAGATGATATCAAAGTAGGAGCCTAGCCCAACTTTATCTTCTAATTTACGCCACCTCCTGTCATAATTTTCACGGCCTATCTTGACCATGAGGGAGAGTGTTGGAGCGGCTATATAATAGTCTTATATTGGTTAATTTCAGTTGTGGCCAGTGCTTATGATCTTGGGCTCCTTCAAACTCAACACCTGGATTTATTGGTTTGTAAGAACATATACATGTATGGTCATTCTCTGACCATATGGTAATGATAACTTTAGTAAAACAGTTTCGGTGAAAGCTTAGGCCAAAAGAAATTTTCCAACATATGGTAATGATAACTTTATCTCGCCATCGTATGGAAATATTTTAGGTGTAGTCCTCTATGGAAGTATTGACTGGGACATACTGACAGTGATATGAGCTAATAAGAGAATAAGAAAGCACTTAGTGCATCCAAAGACTAGTTGGACTTTTGTTATACGAAAATGATATTTCATTCTAATCGGCAGAAAGATCTAACATTAAATGTAGAAAAATTCATTAAGTTATTATAGAATCCGTAGGGAACTTGTCTTATAAACAATTAAAAAGGACCTGACTTTGATCTAAATGAAAGTGGCCCCATTGTCACAAGATACCCACTCCATCAACATGCAGCTGCTATTTTCATAGTTTCAACTTTCAACATCTCCTTTGCAGTGAGGCTGCCCACTTCCCCATCAAATGCAGCCACACCTAAACTGTAGTAATGTAAATAGGGTTAGGGATTGATGGGGGAGAATCCGATTAGACCCAACACTAGGGGGCCGGCCCAGTGTAGGAGAGACAGCCGAATCTCATTCGGCCCATCAAGTAAATCGAACGAAAACGGCTCAGGCGCCTTATTGAAATAGTACGGTTTCAGCTCAAGCAGTGGACTCTGTTAACAACCGTATTCGGCTCAGTCGTAGCAAATAACAGGCCGAAGTGGGCCTGGCCTATTCCGGTTAACTGCTGACTAGCCATCGGCCTATTAACGGGGTGTTTCGGCAATTTCCTCTCAAACCCCAAAATAGTCCTATATCGGCTGCAACAAGAAGAGAACCTCCATTTTCTACTATAAATAGAAGGCTATTCATTGCGGAAAAGGTACACCTTAAGAACTCAAGCTTCTTCCTTCCTCACTTATGAATTGAATCTTCTTCAGAGACTAACTTAACCATCGGAGGGGGTTCTCCTGGACCGAAACCCAGGACCCTCGCTAACTGGTTCTTCTTCTCGCAGGAGTCTCGGCTTGAATCTTCGTCAGTCTCTTCGTCCGGGTCGGCTTCGACAACTGGTCTTTCGGTTCACATCCAGATTCTGTCCTCGGAATCCATTAGTGATAGCTTCGGCTATATCACTTGGCGCCGTCTGTGGGAAAGAAACGTTATAGCCATGTCTCATCGACCAGTAACCAGACGATCCGGCCAAGACGAGGCGGAGACGTGAGCGACTCCGGCACAGTCACTCCACGCCGAAGGTGCTCCGTCTGTCTTTTCGCAAGGTCCCGTCCTCCCAGCAATACCGGAGCCCCTCGCTCCTAGGGACAACCAAGTGGAGGAACTCCAACAGCAAGTGGCCACACTAGCCGCTACTGTTACTTCTTTGGCACTATTGCGGTATATGGTGTCTGCTATCACCCAACACATGGGGTTGCTGAATCAGCCCGCACAGCAGGTATAGCCTCTCCCTCAATACTGCCCTGCTACTCAGCCTGCGAAGGGACAGCCAACACCCTCGCGGGCGTTTCACAATGAAGCAGTTTCGGCGTACAGCGAACCATTCGGGCCGCAAGGCCGAATTCCTCGCGCCAGTCATATTCTGACAGAACAGGACAATGCTTCGTCTGGATTTCATCCAACCGAGGCCGAAGGGTGTTCGGCCGCTATCTCAACCACTCCGGATCTAGACCGGAGACTAACATAAATAAGGAAGGAAATGCAGCAGATGGTCTCCCGGTCATATGTAGCACCTCTAGCCAGCACCATCCTGGAGCAGACTCCTTTCTCCCCAGAGTTTCTGGCCGTTGAGGTACCTTCCAACTTCAAGTTACCAAAAGGACCTCTGTATGATGGAATGACAGACCCAGTTTGCCATTTTCAGAGATTTAATTCTTACATCTCCGTCCGAGGGGTTTCTGAGGCAGTCCGCTGCCGTCTCTTCCCCCTTACTCTAGAAAAAACAACTTTAACCTGGTTTGAAACATTGGCTCCCAATTCTATTCATTCTTTAGTAAAACTAGGCCAATTCTTTATTGATCAATTCTATGATGCCACTCGGCAATGTAAAACTTCGGCCAGTCTGCTTGCCATTCGGCAAGGGCCGACCGAAACCCTTCAAGAATACTTTACTAGGTTCTGGACCGAAGCAGCCCAGATTTCGAACCTGGACAGCTCAATTGCGGTCTCGGTCAATCATCAGTAGATGCACCGATGAGGGGCTTCTCAGCTCTATTGGGAAGCATCATCCTCCTACCTTCCAGGACCTAGTGGCTAGGGCCCATAAATATATCAACCGGAAGGCCCTGATGATATCCAAGGGCAAGAGTACAGCCGAGACAGTATCGGCTATTACCCCTCCAGCGGCTCGTCCTCGTCCTGAAGATCACGAACCCTCTCGCAAGAGATACAGAAGAGAAGAATGGGGCCGAGACAAGCGTCGAGACCCGCAACAGCGATATCTGCCACTACCTGCTCCACCCTCCCGGATGCTCATGGAGGTGAAAGGTATGCTTCGGCAGCCTGAGCGCATCAGAACTGATCCTCGCCGAAGGGACTCCTGGAAATATTGTGAGTACCATCGGGAAACTGGGCATTCGACTGACGAATGTTGGCACTTTCGGGAAGAGATTGATCGCCTCATCAGGGAAGGCCGCCTGCCGCAGTACCGACGAGTGCAACCTCAGCAGCGGCAGAGTCGAGACGCCCCCGTAGCGCCAAGACAACCCTAACTCCCGGATAAAGAAGCAGCACCTCAGCCGAAAGCAACTTCGGCCTCGGCAGAAGCATCACACCAGCGACCCAGTGCCGGGTCAATCATGATGATATCCGGAGGACCGGGAGAAGGAGCACGGCGTCGTCGAGCCGAGGCCGCATCAGATGTAGCGGCGATTGATGCTAGGCCGAAGAGACCTCGTTAAGAAGACATCGTCTTCGGCCAGGAGGATCTGACTGACATTCAGGTCCCTCACGACGATGCCCTTGTTGTAAATGTTGTACTAAAAAACTACGATGTCCATCGTATCTTTGTTGATAATGGAAGCGCACCCAATGTGCTTTTTTATGATTGTTTCCTGAAAATAGGTCTGACCGAGGCTGATATGAAGCCTCACCGGGGGCCCTTGTTCGGTTTTAATGGTACATCCTGTCGGGTGGAAGGCATCGTCCGGCTACCTGTGACCCTCGGCACAACACCGAGGTAGTTAACTATTGAGACGGATTTTGCCGTCGTGAAAATTAATTCAGCCTACAACGCCATTTTTAGCCGAAGGCTGATCGGATGAATTGGAGTTGTGCCTTCGTCCTACCATCAAAAATTGAAGTTCCATACCAGTCATAGAGTCGGTGAGGCGAAAGGAAATCAAGAAGCTGCCAGACAGTACTATATGATCTCGGTCAAAGGGAAGGCTGTGACTGAATCCCTTTCGATCGAATCTTCGGCCGAAGCATCCCCAGGAGAGGAGCTTGTAACTATTCCAGTTCCAGGAGGAGAAGGCCGAACACTGATGATAGGTTCCGGCCTTGAGAAAACTGAAGCCGAGAGACTTATCAACTTTATGAAGGAGAACCTCGACGTCTGCGCCTGGTCTCCTTCGGATATGCCTGGAGTCGACCCGGAGGTAGCAGAGCACCGGCTGCACGTCGACCCGAATCAGCCTCCGGTCAAGCAGAAGTGGCGCACCTTCAACCAAAAAAAGAGAATGGCCATCCAGGTTGAAGTACAAAAGGGGCTGAATGCGGGACATCTCCGAGAGGTGCATCATCCGGAATGGATCGCTAATGTGGTGATGGTGCCCAAAAAAGACGATAAGTGGCGAATGTGTGTTGATTTCACTAACCTCAACAAGGTTTGTCCGATGGACAGTTTTTCGCTGCCTCAGATAGACCAGATGGTGGACGCCACTTTCGGCCATGAACTACTTAACTTCCTCGACGCCTATTCAGGCTATCACCAGATACAAATACATCCAATGGACGAGGACAAAACAAGTTTTACAAGAGACCTCGGCCTCTATTGCTACACTCGGATGTCTTTCGGCTTGAAGAATGCTGGAGCAACTTATCAGCGCCTCGTCAACAAAATGTTCGCTCCACAATTCGACCGAAACATGGAAGTTTACATTGACGACATGCTGGTAAAAAGCCGCGTCGCTGCTGATCATTTGGCCGATTTGGCCGAAACATTCTCTACCTTGCGCATGTATAAAACGAAGCTGAAGCCTGCCAAGTGCGCCTTCGGCGTAGCCTCTAGGAAGTTCCTCGGCTATATGGTCACCCGCCGAGGGGTGGAGGCGAATCCTGCGAAGATTGCGGCTATCCTTCAAATGCGCCCTCCGGCGAACGTCCGAGAAGTTCAAAGGCTAAGCGGATGAATCGCACCATTGAGCCGCTTTATTTCGAGGGCGGCGGACCATTGCTTCCCTTTCTTCAAGCTACTAAAGAAGACCAACAACTTCTCCTGGACAGACGAATGCCAATCGGCTTTCGATCAGCTGAAGACTTATCTTTCCAATGTTCCTGTTTTGTCTAAGCCAGTTCAAGGAGAACAACTATTCATTTATCTCGCTGTTTCAGAAGCTGCTATCAGTGCTATCCTTGTCAGAGAAGAAGATGATGTTCAAAGGCCAGTTTATTACATAAGCCGAGTGCTCCACGAAGCGGAGCTTCGGTATCCAACTCTTGAGAAGCTGGCCTTGACCCTCGTCGCTTCCGCGAGAAGGCTCCGGCCCTATTTCCTCGCACATTCAATAAAGGTCCTCACAGATCAACCTTTGAGGCAGATTCTCTCTCGGCAGGAAGTGTCCGAGAGATTAGCAAAATGGGCGATCGAACTGGGGGAGTTCGACATCTCCTATGGACCTCGGACTGCAATAAAAGCTCAAGCTTTAGCCGATTTCATCGCTGAGCTTACTCCCTAGTCGTCTTCGGCCCCTCAACTGGAAATAGTCGGAGCAAATTCTGAAGCCGAAAGCACTTTAGCTCCGACGTACTTGGCTGATGAATGGCAGCTATATGTTGACGGATCCGCATGCTCTTCGGGTAGTGGCGTCGGGTGGATCTTGGCGTCTCCAGAAAGGGTCGTCATAGAGTACGCTCTGCGCTTCACCTTCCCGGCCACTAACAATGCCGCTGAGTACAAAGTCCTCATATCAGGCCTTCGGGCTGCTAGAAGGCTCGGTGCGCAGAAGATAAGGGCGTTCAACGATTCTCAGCTTATCGCCAGCCAGATCACCGGGGAGTACGAGGCCCGAGACGCATTGATGGCGTCCTATCTCCAGGTAACTCGCAAAATCATTGATGAATTCATTTCTTTTGAGATCGTGCAGATCCTTCAGGCCGAGAACACTCGAGCCGATGCCCTTTCTCGGCTAGCATCAACCTATAATGGGGGAGGAAGCCGAATGGTCTTGGTAGAAGAGCTATCTGAGCCAAGTCTTAAAGAATCCGAGGTCATGCAAGTGAATGATTCCAAAGGGGAAACCTGGATGACTCCATTAATTGCTTTTATCCTCCGAGAGGAGCTCCCGTCCGATCCAAAAGAAGCGAGACGCATTCGGCAGCGCTCCTCTCATTTCCTAATTCTAGATGATATGTTATATAAGAAGTCATTCGGCCGGCCGCTCCTCTGATGTCTCGGCCCGACCGAAGCCAATTATGCCCTTCGGGAAGTACATGAAGGAATCTGCAGAGCGCATGCAGGAGGAAGGGCCTTGACTCATAAACTCTTGAGGCAAGGGTACTGGTGGCCGACACTCCGAGAGGACGCAGCTACTCTCGTCTGCCACTGTAACCAATGCCAGAGGTACAGTTCTCTCATTCACCAATCAGCAACCATTCTAACACCTCTGTCAAACCCTTGGCCTTTCGCCCAATGGGGGATTGACATTTTGAGACCTTTTCCCATTGCCACCGGCCAGAGAAAATTCCTTATTATAGTAGTAGATTATTTCACAAAGTGAGTTGAAGCCGAACCCTTTGCGTCTATCACTGATAATAATGCATGGAGCTTCATATGGAAGTCTATTATTTGCCGCTATGGCATCCCTCGGGCGATCATAACAGATAATGGCAAACAGTTTGACAGCCACCAGTTCAAAGACAACTGTTCAAGCTTCGGCATTCTACACAAGTTCACTTCAGTAGCTCACCCTCAGATGAATGGCCAAGTTGAAGTCACTAATCGAAGCATATTACGAGGACTGAAGACTCGTCTCAACGAAGCTAAAGGCCGATGGGTCGAAGAGTTGCCGAGTGTTCTATAGGCTTATTGAACAACAAGCCGAACCCCTACTGGAGAAACCCCATTCCGAATGGCTTACGAAGTGGAAGCTGTTATTCCTGTTGAAATCGGCCTACCGTCGCCGAGGGTTCTTGCTTATAATCCGGAGAATAATGATGAAGTCCTAAAGGATCACCTTGATCTAATAGAAGAAACCAGGGATCAGGCTCGCATTCGGCTAGCAGTATATCAACAACGCATGGCGAGATATCACAACGCTCGAGTGAAGCCTCGAAGTTTTGAAGTCGGAGACCTTGTGTTGCAGAACGCCCATGCATCCAAGCCAGCCGAAGCCGCAGGAAAGCTCTCTCCGAACTGGGAAGGCCCTTATCGGGTGAGAGAAGTAATCCAACGAGGGGCCTATTGGCTGGAGACCCTTTCGGGCCAACCTCTCCCTCGCACCTGGAATGTAGAGCGCCTTTGGCGCTAGTTTATGTAAAATATTTTTCCCGGGCTTCAACCGGACACCTTAAATGAATACTTTGTTCTGAAATATTGTGTCCGACATTATTCCAAGTCCATGTAAATCGTACCGGGAGTGGCTTTGGCCATGCAAACTGTATCGGGAGCGGCATTATTCTAAGTACGTGTAAACCGTATCGGGAGTGGCTTCGGCCATGCAAACCGTATCGGGAGCGGCATTATTCAAAGTCCGTGTAAACCGTACCGGGAGTGTCTTCGGCCATGCAAACCGTATCGAGAGCGGCATTATTTTAAGTCCGTGTAAACCGTACCGGGAGTGGCTTCGACCATGCAAACAGTATCGGGAGCGGCATTATTCTAAGTCCATGCAAACCGTACCGAGAGTGGCTTCGGCCATGCAAACCGTATCGGGAGCGGCATTATTCTAAGTCCGTGTAAACCGTACCGGGAGTGACTTAGGCCATGCAAACCGTATCGGGAGCAGCATTATTCTAAGTCCGTGTAAACCGTACTGGGAATGGCTACGGCCATGCAAACCGTATCGGGAGCGGCATGGCTTCGGCCACGTACAGGACCGAACTCGGTTATCTACTTAGAACATTATGCCATTGATACGGTCAAAGGATAGTGTATCCGAAGAAAACAAAATATAGAAAACAAAATACAGAGGATTGTCCAAAACGGGTATGTACAAATCACTTTTATATATATTGGAGGTACAAAAGTAGGCCATGTACTCGGCCTCGGCAACTAAAAAATATAGGCGTTCGGGACAAGCCCGCGGATCAGCTATCGGCGTCCTCGCCATCTACATCAGAGGAGTAGCCCGGAGACGTCGGAGGAGAAGAAGCGTGGTCCGAACCCACTGCCGCGTCTACCGGAGAAGCCGGGATCCTCTCGGCCTTAAGTTGTTGCCACCAAGCTAAGAGCCGATCGCCTTCTTCTTCGGTAGGGAAGCCGAAACCAGTCAGATCTGTGTCCGGACAAGCCTTTTGGGCAATGGCCATCCCTAAATCGAACATGGTTGCGGCCGCTCTGGCCCCAGCATCGAGCAGCTCATCGGCGTATTCCAGACCTTCTTTATAACTCGCCATGGCCGTACGAGCGGCGTCATCGGCTTCTTTTGTTTTGGCCTCTAAATCTGCTTTCAGGGCCGAGACGACTTCGGCGTGACGGCGGCGTTCCTTGTCCCGTTCCTTCTCCTTGTCCTGGATCTCAGCCTTTAAAGACGTGATCTCCGCTCGGACCTGGTCCAGTTGCTTTTCGGCCTTCTCCTGGGCCTCGGAGGCTACTCGAACCACCTCCTTCTGTCCGTCTAGGTTGGACCGTATCTGCACGTTCGCCCCAATAAGGGCATCGATGTTAGCCTCGAGGTCTTGTTGCACCGAGGTCACCTTGCCCGTGTCCAGATGGTCCGCGGCTTGGTCTACATCTTGGAGTTTTCATTGGATGAGAGCCTGACGGCGAGCGAGAGCCCCACATATGACTGCGGCCTACAACAGAAAGAAAGAAAAACATAAGCCGAGACAACTAAAGGAAACAGCAAGAAGAAGTGAGGATGAAGAGAGAGGTCGCACTTGGATGGCATGGCGGATGCACTGCCGGGACATGCCCTCCGAAGAAAGCTCCCGGATCTCGTCTTCGGCCTTCGGGATGGTCAAGCCCCGAGCCAGGTGCAAACACGTCTGGGAGTCATCCAGGCTGTCGTCTATGAAGACCCCCGTGTCCGGACGCCATGGCTCGTGTCCGTATTCCCGAGACATATGGGTCCCGGCCGCCCCGAAAGGATACAACAACACCGTATCCGTCGCAGTGCCTGTGGCCGAAGGAGAATCGTCCCTCCGCGGCTGGGGAGATGATGCGAGCGGAGCATCCCGTCCTGTGACTGACTTCTTGGTCACAGGAGCAGATCCCCTCTCGTCGCGGTCGTCCCGGCATTTCCGCTTCTCGGACCGCTCGCTTCCCCCGGCAACTGCCTTGCCCTTCCGTCGCTCTCTCGAGAGAGCAGTGGCAGCCACACGGCCTTCGGCAGAGGCTGCCGTTTGTCACACCGGGCGAGCATCTGGTGCCGAGATCCCTTCGGTCGACCGCCCATCGTTAGGACGCGGCTGAGACGGTCGAGATGGCGCAGATTGTTGGGAAATCAGGCCCATGAGGTTTCCGAGACCAGACATTTATGAAAGCAGAGCATAATAAGAGTTAGGTGAAATCCAACGATAATTGTATGACCCAAAGCCGACTTACCCTCGGCCATTGCTTCAGCGCCCTCATCGGACGGACAATAGACCTCGGCCGGAGCCTTAGTCGCGGTAGCCCTTGCCACGGTTTCTCCTGGGGTGTCTCTAGGAGGAAGGTAGGGAAAAGCTTGGGCAAGAGGGTGCGACAGGTCCGGCCAGGCTCCCATCGTTATGAGTCTGTCCTCGTCCTCGAGAAGCTCAGCAATGTTGTATGGAGCGTCATCTTCGAAGAGGTGGGCGTCAGCGAGCTATTTGGGGTTGAGGGATGGGCACTCGGAAATACCTTCGGCCAAGGGCTCCCATTCGGTGGGGAAGGGCCAAACACCCTTATTCCCCTCCGGTAAAGAGACGAAAAAGAAACCCTCTTTCCAATGATGAATGAACGAGGGCTTCCCGGAGAAGATCCCTCGGTCGAAGCGGGGAACGAAGCAGAACCAAGAAGATTTCCCCTGGGGTTTGATTTTGAAGAGATAACGGAAGAGATTTACCGAAGGGACGAAGTCAAGTATAGAATTAAGAGCCAAGAAGGTGTAGACTGTCCGTCAGGAATTCGGAAAGAACTGAGACGGAGCCAGCCCATAGAAGCTCAAGAGTTTTACGACGAAAGGATGAAGGGGAAGACGAAAGCCTGCCCGAAAGCTGTGCTCATAAATTGAGAAGGAGCCTGGCCGAGGAGAGTCAGCTCTTGTACGCCTCCCAGGCCGAACGGGAATCATCCAAGATGGAATCAAATAATAATTAGTTATGCCCGTCAGTTTCTCGACACTAAGGACACAAGCTACATCCGAGACCTTCTCGGCCTGACGACGGCCAGTTGTGGAAGGCTCAGCAGCAGCAGGGACCGGTTCTGTCTCGTCCACCATGATGGAAAGGAAGGAGTTCGAGGAAAAGGGAGATGACAGAGAAGATTAGGGAGTAGGTTTGGACGAGGAGCACGACGAGCTGCTCTCGGCCGAAGTAGAACTACCGGACATGAATCAAAAGAAGAAAAGGTTGGAGCTGAGGCTTACCCTCAGATTAGGAACTCCCTTGCGATTGACAAGACGTCTCCGGATGACCTCGTTGGAACACTTGCGGCCGGAGAAGAAAAGACGTGCGCGGCGCTGCTCGCAGGAACGCTCTGGTGCGGAGAAGAAGAGAGAGAGTGTGAAGGAACAGTTTTGAGGCGAACGAAGTCGGTATTTATAGGAGAACTTAAGGGGGTCGGGTGGCGAACCGACGGCCGAGATCCTCCAACCTTTCGGCTCCCCCTCGCTCGGATGTTTGCCACGTGTCCCGTCCTTTGCCATGATGATGAGCATGTTGCGGGATCGAAAAGAGGCGATCGACGGCCGGAAGCGGCCTGACCCTTCGGCTACTCCTCCAGATGCTCGCCACGTGTCCCAATCCTCGTATCGGGGGCCGGAGAGGCGGTGATCTAGGTGAATTCTAGGGCAGAGAGCCGAAACTACTGTGATCCGAGTGATGACTGTTAACAGTTGAGATCTTTTTGTGCTTTCGGCTGCCCGACCGGATGTTTGACACGTATCCTGTGTTTGTTGTGATACGACTATGAAGGCAGGAGATTCAAAGTCATTTCCCCCATCACTTGGCGCCCCAAAATGTTCTGGTAACCTTGCCCTTTCTGTTGGAATCGCTGTGTCGGGATCCGATCCTAAAACGCAGCGGAATAAAATTTTCGGGACCGGATCTGTCCCGTTTCGGTCGTTAAAACTAAAACCGATGTAGATCGATTTACCTTGCGCGGATTCGAATCCGCGTCCGTTTTCCGGTTCCGTCGGAGCGATGCCGCAAGTCGCGCAGATGCCCGACCTCTAGCGGTATCCACGCGGTTCTCCTCGCGATGGATCGTCCTCACTTCCTCGCTCGCTACGGCGCTCGAAGATCCCGTCTGACTGCGCGTAATCTGCCGCGACATGCGGATTCGGAATTCCTGTTGAACAGAAGGTGGAGCAGTTGGGAACCGCACGCCCAGAGGAGAGAGAAAGTGGGGAAGAACGAATGACGGCTAGGTCAGGGTTGCTGGCCCCGGACGTAGAATTCGTTCTTTTATAAAAAGTCTGTTTGCTGTTTTTCATAAAAACCCAGACTTATCCGAAATCTTGTCGGATTATCCATCGACTTGAAAACCATTTGCGTGTGACCCTCTAGGCCCAAATACCAGTCCAGTTAATAGCCCATTAAGTCCAGTAACCCTTTACTGACCCACTGAATTAATTAATATCCTTATATTCAATTAATCAGCCGAATTTAATGTCCCACAATAAATTCGGACGGACTGCCGATCACGTTGGATGCCAAGCAACATCGCGTGATCCTGGATGGCACTGGGGTTATCGCAACCCTCTATTGGAACCTTTCTGTCATCGGTTAGCGCGCGGATATAATCCTTTATCCGTACAATGTTCCCGAATCGACCTAGGGCATGGTTTACTGTTAAACCCTATTTGGTCGATTCACTTGAATCAGATGCTGCTAATCTGAATCCGATAACTCCTTATCGATTACAGAGTCCGCCCTGGCCAGGGACTTTAAGCGCATCATTCCCGGAACATTCTCTCTCAAACAACCGAGAGCGGATGATCCCATATTGAACACACAATTACCTTCGAGGGTATTTTTCTGAACCCGATCGCTTGACTTATTGATAACCCATGGTTAGGGATTCGTTCGTCAAGGTCAAAGCTCAGAAACCTACCAACAAGATATCTTTGGAGTCTCAGGTCCAAGGATCATCCACGCAACCGTGACAAATGAATCGAGCTGGTTAACAGTGAGGTGATTACCATCCAGCGATTCATAGTCGGATCAGTTCAGTGAACTCATTCACCAATGAGCACCTATAGGTTCAGCATAGTGTCTCCACACAAGTGACTTAAGGGATCAGTCACCCTCATCATATGAGTTGAAGTAACCTATACTAGTCTATCCGGATGTTCGATGTCCTATCTGAAACATCCTATGACTAGGAACAATTAAGAACATGTGTTTATAAGTCTTCAGTCCCGTAATTATGATCTCATCATAATCCGAAGACTATTGCACATGTTCATGGACTTCATCGTGATACGATAAACAAAGATCGAATTAATTACACACAATGAATTATTGCCATTTATTAATAATCTGAATAAGTACATAATATCGGATTGGCTTTGAGACCATTTAATACTAACACTTTCATACCTGGGACAAAGGTGTTTGTCATCAAGTCTCGGCTTGGGACGAAGGTGTTTGAGACATAGTCTCGGCCTGAGACGAGGATGTTTGTCACCAACTCTCGGCTGGCTTGAGAGGAGGCAGTGACTCCCGGTTTTTAAACAAGAATGTCGATAACAGTTTCAGACGAAGATCATCTGTCGGATTTTATCTTTCCGTAAAGACTTCGGACTTTACTCTCGGCATTTCATAAAGTTGAGAACGACGAGAGTAGGGGGCCCTGTGATGGGGGAGAATCTGATTAGGCCTACACTAGGGGGCCGGCCCAGTGTAAGAGAGACAACCGAATCTCATTCGGCCTATGAAGTAAATAGAACGAAAACGGCCCAAGCGCCTTATTGAAATAGTACGGTTTCGGCCCAAGCGGTGGGCTTTGTTAACAACCGTATTCGGCACAATCGTAGCAAATAATAGGCCGAAGTGGGCCCGGCTCATTCTGGTTAACTGCTGACTAGCCGTCGGCCTATTAACGGGGTATTTCGGTAATTTCCTCTCAAACTCCAAAATAGTCCTATATCGGCTGTAACAAGAAGAGAACCTCCATCTTCTACTATAAATAGAAGGCTATTCATTGCGGAAAAGGTACACCTTAAGCACTCAAGCTTCTTCCTTCCTCACTTCTGAATTGAATTTTCTTCAGAGGCTAACTTAACCATCGGAGGGGGTTCTCCTGGGCCGAAACTCAGGACCCTCGCTGATTGGTTCTTCTTATCGCAGGAGTCTCGGCTTGAATCTTCGCCAGTCTCTTCGTCCGGGTTGGCTTCGGCAACTGATCTTTCGGTTCACATCCGGATTCTGTCCTCGGAATCCATTAGTGATAGTTTCGGCTACATCAGGGATAGAGAACTAATACTTATCAGGAAGAAAAGTGAAGACACAGTATGAATAATTTTTGACGTGTCATGTTTTCTTAATTAATATACATTTTTGCACAATTTTACAAAGTAATAAACTTCTTTGTCTTAGAATTGAGTTTGAGTCAAGTTAAGAAAACAGATGTCAAGGAGAAAGAAAATCAAGTGGCAAGAAGGAAAGAAAGCCCAAACCCAAACTTACAGAAGCATAAGTATTTTCATAGGGAACAACCATGCATTTGAGGTTTTTTAAAAAATAAAATTGGGGAATCTCCTTCCAAAGGAGACACATGGATGCCAACTTAAAATTGTTCATGTTTGACAAGCAAATATCTCTCTCTATATATAACTTAAAGATGTAAGGCCTCTCAAATAGGTAGTATGGATCATAATTAATAAGTTAATTTGAAATTATTATGAATGACATACTTTATGACTGTTAAAGTAGTCCCACATCATAAACATGACAAAACAAATAGTTGTTAAATAGATGGTACCTACTTCACTCAATACCTTAAAGTTTTGAGCTGAATGTTATAATAATCTTACATCGGAAAATGGACAAAGCAAACAATAGTTAAATAGATGATGTCTACTATACTCAATGCCTTAAAGTTTTAAGTTGGATGGACCAATAATTTCAAGAATGATAACCTATCTTACATTCTCAAGGCTTTGTCCTACGGTCCTTTATATCTTACACTATCTTACATCCAAAAGTCTCTCTCTCTCATACTTGATAAGATGCCACAGTGGTTACTGGTTATCTTACTTTGTATTCCTTTATTTTACTTTCTTAATGTACTCCTTATCTATCTACCAACCGTCTTTATTTGCTATTGAGATACCTACGATGAAGTTCAAATTTCTAGAACAAGGTGCGCACTGTCTTAAAAGAGCAACAGATAGAAAGGCTATAAAAATTGTTTTTCACTGGCGGCATTCAACATCAACCATATTTATGAAAATTGAATCATGGATCTGATTCATGACTTTAGATAGTCAATTTTGCTTAGTCCCCTATGTACCTATGCGACCCAACCCATATTTGGCATTGGATACGGGTCTCTGCCTTAGGTGTCATTTGGTGGGTCGATTTTGGTTTAGAAATCATCGATTTTAAAATTAGCGTAAATAAACGTATTTTTAAAATCGTCAGTTTTGAAATCATCGATTTTGGCATGCGGTGATTTTGGACTGTAAACCTAAATCAGTCAAAAAAAGGAATTTAAGGGTCAACTAATTTTGAAATATGGCTATTCATGACGGACCAAATGTGGGAAAAAAAATATTGTAAAAAGATCTACAACACTCCAAATACAGGGAAAAATGTTGTTTTACGGCTATTTACAATATTTTACGATATTTTACTACATGCCAAACGAAACTTTAATAGTTTCAAGCTGAGTAAGTTGCATAGTCGATAAAACCACTAGAAAAAGAATCGAGATCCTCTCAGTAGAGGATTAGAGTGGACTATAGCCAGCTGTGAGAGAGGAGTTTTTCAAGGAACCTCTTCGAAGCTTTTCCATTCCCAGTGAGGGTTTTTATGAAAAACTCCCTCATCCTCTCTCGCAACAGACTAAGTTCAATCGAATCCTGTACTGAGAGGATCTCAGTTCCTCAAAAAAGAGCCTTAGTTGTTAACCAGTGTTGAAATGCCCATTGCAAACTGCAAATTTATTAGGGTAATCAGCACGTCAGCACATAGTAACAAATACTTCGTTAGAATGCTTATGTGAAAAGTTGTTTATCCACACTTGAATCCATAAAAGTATCAAAGTTTTGTATAAAGTAGGGACCTTATAATCTATTCTATGGCTTTAATTAAGTTTAGTAATATAGTTTGCACACGAGTGCATGGAAGGGTAATTACCTCTTTCGTTTGTAATCGGTGGGTATCGAGTTCAAAGATAGAGGACCACACGTTGGTTATTGTAAACAACCTTCTCAATTCAAACAAAAACAAAATAATGTCTTTTGAATTGAGAACCAAGGGATTCCCAATTTTGCACACTCCTAGGGATGTATTAAAAGGATATCTATCAGGTCAAATAGTAGTTCCATCTGTATCTGTAAAGGAAAAAAACTGTGTATTCTTATTTTTATGTTTATCTTCAAACAATATGTATTCTATGTTTATGCTTACCTTCATAAATTGTCAAAAATAAACGTATACAGACTAAATTGTCGGATGTGTATGGATGAGATATTAAGAATGTGAAAAGTAACTGAATTCATCATTAACATTGGATGTGTATGGATGAGAAAGAGTAAGAACTACGTAATGACTTTTAGTTAGAGACTATTTTTCGTTGGCACTTTAAACATCACAATTGTTAGATAAAGTAGATCTGACTTTGGGCAGTCGAGCTAGCATTTCCTTTAGACAGGTATATATATTTTTCCGTTAATCTAGAAACTCCCACTTTAAAATTTGATTTTTTTTTTTCTAATTAGAAGGTAGGCCCGATTTGATACTAAAATAACTAGGTAAAATAGGAGTTTATTCGGTCATCAATACTAAAATCGTATTTAACAATTAGAACATTTGGTTGGTTAGATATTCTATCAAAGGGCAAACTAATCAGTCTGAATTGGATCGGAGGCTTGGTGCCGCTTACTAATCCTTTACCTGTCCAACTCGGAACCCCTCATATGGCCGTGGGCTTCATCCGACGGCCCATCAAGCTGTGGGTTGCGCGACAGATGACTGAGCCGCCTTCTTCCAGAATAATAGTGGGCCTTAAGAAATCAGCCCATTAGGTTTCTATCCTTTGTCAAATTCTCCTGTCTCGGTCATGGGAAGAACACATTCCAAAGACCTGTCAAATGTGGACAAAAACGTATGGAAACTTCATTTGAAAAGGAAAGTCACATGGTTATTCCTATCACAACCGCAATGCTTTCGCACTTGTGGATGAGATCCCAAGATGTATACGTATCCCCACTTTGCCACAAGAAAATAGAAGATTGGGTAAATAACCACACCTTCACGGTCTTACAAACCACAAAATTCAGCTGTTGAGTTTGAAGGGCCCAAAATCATAAGCACTGGCCACAACTGAAATTAATCGGTGTAAGACTATTATATAATCACTCCGACACTTCCCCTGACGGTCAAGATGGGCCGTAGAAATTAAATGAGAAGAGGCGGCGCAAATTAAAAGATAAACTTTAAGAAGATAAAGTTAGACCAGGCCCTTGCTCTGATACTATCTTACAAACTACAAAACTTAAGTGTTGAATTTGAAGGATCCAAGATCATAAGCATTGGCTACAACTAAATTAATCGATGTAAGACTATTATATAGTCACTCCGACACACGGCCTAACCTACCCCCAACTACGAACGAGCCAGCTAGTGGCTCAGCGAGGTCTTAAGTTCTATTCTTGTTTCTCGCAGTGTGCGGGGGAGTGAAATTTAATCGGTTCATGGAGACGTATGTTAATTTGGAGTATTTTCCACTCATGGAGGAATTCATGGTAAGAATATTGCTTTTCGCAGTGGAACTCTAGAGGGCAGAATTATCTTCCGAATGGGTGGAAGAATCACAATTTATGCAAAAAATATCTTCTTAAGTGGAATTAAATTGGTGGTGTTATTAGATTCAAATCCTTCCTCAATAGGAAGATCTAGTTGCACATATCTTGACCAACTATGTCACCTTTCAAAAAAAGATCCCCTAGTAGAGGGAAAGGACTTTATTTAACTCTCTCGAGGCCCTGCTACAATATTTACTTTGCTCGGGAAATTCCAGGCCCATGGGAATATAGCTCTAATTTATGTTCTTTCATGAAGCAGGAAACTTGGTTGACAGAGTACCTACTGTACTCAGTCGTTATATGCAATAGTACTTAGCTTAGGAACGTAACGTTAGTCTCTTACTTCTAGAGCCCTATGAAATTGGCGATGTCCGTAGCCTGATGGAACCTATAATTAAAGGAGAATCCAGCGTTTTACCTCCTTCCAAACGGTGCCAAGATAGGAAAATCTCTGGATACGGGAGAACAGACCAGTGATGGTTACTGTTTGGACATTACAACAGGAAGAGGCAAGAAGAAAGTGGACTAATCTTCATGTTTAATTGTACTCTTCACACAAGGATATATAGCGAGCAGAAAACGACCGGGTCTGCCTTTCACCATGGCAAAGATATATATATCACAGAAGAAAAGGTCGTTAGCTTAAGCACGACTCTCTCTCGCTCTCTCTCTCTCTCTCTCTCTCCACACACACACACACAGACACATATCTACGTCCTACCTCAGTGCACCTCAAAATCTAATAGTGACAAGTCGCTGGTTAAGATAACAGACCATCCAACCTGTGGCCCGCGTTAGTGGTGCTGGACGTAGGGACCCCTTCTAGAAGCTTGGAATCTTAGAACCCTTCCAACGTTCTAATCCAATTAAGTAGAGATCAACAAGGCCAATCAGGACGCAAGTGACACCCACAGGCACCTACTCAGCCAAACCATCGATCGATCATACTCATCACATCTACGTGCGTTCCCATTAAAAATTCCCATGGCCACAGCGGACAGCGAAGTCGCTTAGATGTGATCGCGTTTTGGGGTACTAAACCAAGTGGGCCAATATGTAGTTTTGTATGATGCTGAGAAGAACATGGGCGTCTTCTCCGGCCAAGGGGAGAAGGAACAAAATTGGAGAAACCATATCTTATATTAACTTGGATTCTAATATATAATACATACGTTATCACCAGTAGCAAACAAAGGGGGCGTGGCGATTTTTCTCCTGGGTCCGTCACCTATGAGAATATTATATGATAAGGCACACCTCTGTCTTAGACGAGTCTCCGTTGGCGAAGTTGTTCACTGATTAGAAGGCTAATTAAACCAAGCCAAAGAAGAGTCGGAAGAAGAAGAAGCAGCAAGTGTAGTAGCTAGCAGAGGAGAACAGGAGAATGGGAATTGGAAGGGACAAGTCCGTTCAACTAACCAAAGTGTTGCTTCCATATTTACAGAAAAACTGGAGCTTTTACATATGTAATTAAGCACGTCTAGACGCCAGCGATTTCCAAAAGAACAGTCGTGATGGCAAGTACGTAAACAGCAAAAGATCGCAAATTTTTAATAGAAATCGCGTCCCTACTCCCGCTCCGAGTCTCTGACTCGCTGTCTCCTCGCCTCCGGCTTCGCCGGCCTCCCCTACCAGCACTGGTCGGTCTCCCATGTCCGCCGCCCGTAGCTGGACGAAGGAGAAGACGGCTTAGGGGACGCCGGGGAAGGAGGGGAGTAGTAGGAGTCGCCGGCAGAGGCGGTGGTCCAGCTGAAGCCGGAAGGCGCCCACCGCCGGGTAGCCGCGGCGGGCGCCATGACCCGGCGGTCGTACTCGGCGCGCTTGCCCGGGTCCGAGAGCGTGGCGTAGGCGGCGTGGACCCGCATGAAATCGTCGGCCGACGCGCCCTTCCGCCCCGCGGCGGCCGCGTCCGGGTGGCAGGCCAGCGCCAGCCGCCGGTACGCCGCCTTGATCTCCTGGGGCGTGGCCCACGCCGGCAGCCCCAGCACGTCGTACAGGGTGGCCCTCCCCGCTAGCGCCCCCGCGGGGGCGGCCGCCGTGGCTTGGCCGCCGCTGCTGTAGCTGCGAGAGTAGGTGTAGTAGTCGGCAGTCCTCTCCCGCTCGCGCTCCGCCGTCGCCGAGGCGCAGGAGGCGGAGAACCTGGGGGTGCTGGGGGGTCGGGCGGGGCGGACAGGAGGGAGGGAGAAGGACCGCCGGAAGGGCCTGTCTCGGAGGAGCTGCGAGGAGGAGGAGTTGGAGGAGGAAGCAGAGGAGAGAGGGGGCGCGGCGATCATGGTGAGATGGGACGACGGTGGAAGAGAAAGGGGTGGAGGTGTTGCTGCCGTGTTGGTGGGGTTTTGGTCGGGGACGGAGAAGAAGGCGGGGTTCGGGGCCGAGTTTTATAAGGAGGCGGGTGCGAGTGGGAGCGGATACTCTGCACCCGGAGTTGTAAGCAAGCCAGGTTGTTAACCAATAAAAAGGGGACACGTGTCACACACCTTGCTTACAAAGCCTCTCTGCGTCCAATAACTCACAGAATCTTTCACACGGACACTCTCCCTCTCTCCGGTAACTCAGAATCTTTCACTTTCGTAATTAGCTATATACTAGGGATGCTAATGGTATTCGGATTACATTAGGGTTTAGGGTTTACAAGACAATAGAATCAAGCGCAGTGGCGACCGGTGGCTTGGGTAAGATTAAAAAGGCTTTACCAATAAGAGAAATTAAGCAGTTATAATTTTAAAAAAAAAGACAATAAAAAATATTCTTTATAAATTAATATACATAATGAAATAATATTTTTCAGATCAAATGCATAGAGCACAATGATAATTTGATCCTTCGACCGACTATTAATTTACACGTCAATTAAAGAACGCATCCTTTAAGTTGTATAACAAATAAATAAAGTCACAAATATATTTTAGATCCGCCTAAATCTGACCCGTCTACATCCTACTGACTATTGTGTCCCGGCCCAGATATCAAAAGCAGAGGCCACCCTCACCCGGTCCTCCAGGAGAGAGTAGCCCCACGCCCCAAATCG
The DNA here is from genome assembly GCA_030544215.1 of Zantedeschia hybrid cultivar. Taxonomy (NCBI): domain Eukaryota; kingdom Viridiplantae; phylum Streptophyta; class Magnoliopsida; order Alismatales; family Araceae; genus Zantedeschia; species Zantedeschia hybrid cultivar. The sequence goes on along the minus strand of JARZZO010000002.1, from coordinate 21,422,324 downwards.
TCCAACACGTGCTAGGAAATTTTCGCCGCACGCGTGGCCCAATACGCATGGCTCACTGGAGGAGTCGGCTGGGTTCCTACCTTCCTAATACTTGTGACAAGCAGCTGCTCGAGCTTGGACAAGTCGACTTCATCATCTCTGAAGAAGGTTCTCATGGCCTGCCTGCTGCGTCGGTGCATGGGGTTGCCAAAGGGATGCGTATGTGTTCAGACTTCTGATCAAGTATAATAGTCATGTTTAATGTGTGACATCTCTCTTTCTATGAGAATTCTCTGAACATGAATGTTCTATATTTGAATTTGGATACAATATTGCACAACTATACAAATGATATTCTAAGAAACTGTTTTTTTATCCACATTTAACATGGATGTAAAATATATATCCATCTTTGATATCAGATCCACACAGAAACACAAACGTAAAATCAGAATAGTCCACCTAATTAGGAGAAATTTCCAGTCAGATCTATTTTTTGGGGAAGCAATCACATGGACAAAAGATATAAATCCTGCGGCAAATACATAAATGACTCCAGAAGTTTTTAGCCTTTCAATCGGATTTGAACTCTTGTGATTAAGGGTGTCAATGGACCGGATTCAGGTTGGACTTAACAAAGTCCAAGCCTAAGCCCACTATAGAAACACAAACCTAAGTTCGGCTCAAATCCATTTTTTTATGTCAAAACCCAAACCCAACCCAAGTCTAAAATAAATCAAGTTTTGGGTTTGGACTTTGAGCATAAGAATAAGGAATATTGCTTCCTATGTTTAAAATATAACTTATCAACTTAACATGATAAGTACGCACTTATTCATCTTTTTCACAAAATAATTGAACATAATTATGTATATACTACAAGCACCTATAGGTTAAGGTAAAAAGTAGGGTTTAAGAAATAAATGCAAGTTCAATTGACAAACTTAACCTAAATACCACATTTTATGACTAACCAAAATATAACAAACACAAATGATTTCAATGTAAAAGTTAGAAATAACAAAGATCTAACGGACATGAATAACTCATAAGTAAGACACCATTGTAACGAAGCATGTTCATCGGGTTGTCCGGCTCAAGCTTAGTCAAGTCCAACCTCAGTCCGAAAAATGAAATAAGCTTTAAATTTCTATTTTAAGTATAATAAAAAAATTATTTCAACTAAATTTTACTACTTAAATTATTTTTTTTGGCCTTGAACAGGACCAGACTTTCAATGGCCATTGACAGCTCTACATGTGGTGAAGCCAATTGACCTATGTTATGTGAAGAAGTTATGGAACTAATTTCTAAGATGCATGCGCGAACCAAGTCCCCATGTAATTAATGGGATAGAGCCCTGGCCGAAAATATTAGCACACGGTTGCCGGGTGAGGCCGGCGGTGCGACGCAAACGTGTGGAGAAGGGGAACCCCGGCGGAATGGTGCGTTCGATTCCGCAACAACGACGCGGCTGGCCAAATCCATCGGGCTCGAGTGGTCCCTTCACCCCACTGCAGAGGAGAGAAGTGGACAGAGAAGAAGTATGACGTTAGTTGTGACGTCGATGTCTATTTCTGATTCACATATTATTGTAAATGTTCTTGACATCTTCAGAAAAATTGAGATCATACTCTTCCACACTCAAAATATCACCAATTCTAACGGCATGTGCCAAAGAAGTTCGGGGATTTTTTGCATATATTTACCATAATTTTACATATATATATATATGCTAACTTTACTAAGATTTATGAAATCTTTTGACTCTCTTTCATATTTTTTCTAGAAAAGTTAAAAAAAATTACATACCGCAATAATCATCCGATCAAAGTCGATGGGACATCTACTGCCCCCCATTAAAATAACGTTATAATATGGGCATTGCAGCAACTATTACTCATTCAAATGACTAGCCCAATTCAGTTGCCACTTCAGATTGGTTGGAGAAAGTACTTGTGGAACCTTTTTTTATAGTCACAACTCTGGTTGGATTTAGTCAGTTAGGGTCAGCCCTAATCCAATTTAACTTAACCCTCAACCTTAATCTCACCCATCCAACAATGTTCCAACCCAATCCAATTTAAGTAACCCAACGTTTGTCAGGTTGGGTCATATTATATCTTTAATAGTTCATCTTTTTTCACTTTTTTTAACCATGTATTAGAATTTTATATATAAAGAGATGAATGAATTTATTTATCTACTTAAACAAAATAACTGAAAAAGGAAATTACAATATGTTTACTAATTGATAAAATTTTTTCTCATAAGGTAATCTAAATTTTTGTTTATATTCTAATGAACTAAATTATCATTATATATGTTAATGTTGGGTTTGGGTTAGGTCGATCTTCAACTCAACCCTAACTTGTTGGGTTAAACCTAACCCAATCATCTTGTTTGACCAGACTGGGTTCAAGTTGACCCACCCGAAGCTGCAGATTTTTATTGATGCATCAGAGTTGCTATCAAGAAAAGGTGTTAAAAAATAATTTTAAAATTCTAACAAAAATGATATAATAATATAGTTTTGGCACACTTTGTTAATACATAAAAAAAATCAAATATATATTATTCTCAATTGCAGCTGATTAGGCGTCTAATCATTAATAACAGTAACCCTTTCTCTTCCTGCATGTTAAACGAGGCTACGTCACGAATAGCAAGCTAATTAGGACTAAGTTATCCATGTGAACTTGTAGACTCTATTGATCTCGCTTGTTCATTTGCTGTTCTCCGGTATCAAATTTGACAATTGGAAACTTTCCCACGTTAGAAGGCAAGTGTCAGTGTCCAATTTTGGTTTTTTTTTTTTGGGAAGCACACCATTTGTTTACTCCCAATATCATTAATATCTGCTCTTAGTGATAAATTCATCTTTTCTCGCACACGGTATAATTGAACAAGGGGTACAATAAATTTCTCCTCTTATTTCTGACAACAGATCATCTATGTACGAATGGGATCATCTGAATCAGATCTCTTGGACCTCTTGCACCCCTAGACACATCTAATTAAAAGGGAGCGATGGAGAAGGAGGTGAATAGGTCATTTACCTTTAAAGTTATGTAAGAGGGCAAGTATACCTCTTTTTAGATATGTCTAGAGGCACATGGCAGCCCAAAGAATCCAATCACCTATGGACTTAAAGTGATCACAAAAACGTGTATCGTTTACGTCTCATCCGCCATTATAAAGAGCAGCTTTATTCATTTATACGAATCTTGAGTCTTGATATTAGCAATGTGAAAATGCAGATTTTAATGATTACTTAAGTATGAGCAATGCTAGGTGACATGATTCTTTCTCCAGTACTTTTCTTACCTCCAATAAAGGAAGGGTCTAAATCAAGAGTTTTTTTACAATTTCACAGGCACAATTTAGGAGTTGTTTGGTTTAGTGTAAAATGTTGTAAATCACCGGTTTCAAAATTACTAGTTTCAAAACAAGTGAAATTTTCTTATTTTAGAATCAAGAAATGTTTGTTTAGTTATTTGTAAAATAAAACAAGAATGATGTTTTAATCTTCTTATTTTGATTTACAGTCGATCTTTACTGTAAATTGAAAATAAGAGAATTGGGCTGTCAAGTGGACAGATAAGACTCAGATAGAATTTTTTTTACATTATATTATCATTCCAAACAACTGAAAATACTGTAAAATAAAATAATTATTTCAAATGACACTGTTTTACGTTAAAACAAACAATCCTTTAATGTAAAACTAAAAAAAGAAGACAATCACATTCAGCCACGAAGAATTTCGGTCATCTAAGAAAAGTGGATGATCCCCTTTGGGATGATTGGTACCCGTAACAGCAGCCACAAGCATACCCCACCCCTCAAATATATATGGAGATGAGATCTTCTCATTGTGATTTGTGAGACTTAGTTCACATGACAAAAAAAAGTGAATCAGTCACTTCATCACAAAAGTGAGTGAAATTATAAAAAAGTAAGGGTTCACATTGATCTAGAAAGTGAAGTAAAACAAAATTCTCGTCCCTGGAATTCGTTGGATTGGATCATTGGATTAAGATTAGATACTCCCCACCTTCCCACGCCATATTAAAAATAACCCGTCTAACTGGCAGCAGGCTGTAACGAAGGGAACCGCACCTGCAGCCTCCGTGTTTCATCTTATCTTATAACGAGGAAGTCGAAAGGCCAGCACTCCCCCCATGTGCATCCACCCACATAAAAGTCTCAAGTTCTTGTTGTGAATTGCAAACTGATTGGTGTTAAGAGGCAGCTGGTGGAATCTTCATATATAAGTGATTGTACCCTTCCTTGATTCCATCACATGTAAACACATCCCACTGTCACGCATGATATTCCCATCTCCTCCCCACTTCCCGGGATTTCTTGTGGTCTCTTGGCGGAAGCAAAGGCCCCAAGCCAAAAGAATCTACACATATACCTATATATATGTACGTACGTACGTTTCCATGCATGTAACAATGTACGTATCTACCTATGAATTTGTGTATAAGGCGTAGAGAGGTCGCTAGGCCGTAGCAAGACCCAAAACTAAAAGAATATGCACTTACATCTACCTGTGCATCCATGCAATGGTCTAGCAAACTATGTATCTAATATTTGTATATAGAGTTCGGCTTGATACCCACTCGCATCGACACCTATCCGCATTGGCCTATCAGTGCACGGTGTGCGCGCACACCCACGGCGCGGGTGTGCACCAAGAGTTTCCCTTGTATATAACATGTGCGTGTGTCGATCGTGTGTTTGCAATGAGAAGGGAAAGGTAGGTAGCGGTTACATGAAGAGTCATGGAGGGTGGAGAAGACAACTCAGGAAGCCCCGGAACGGAAGGGTTGGATTCTTGCAACAACTTGGAGGGGGTAGAGACTTGGCTGGCTTTGTTGCAGGTAGTAGCTGCAACAGCAAGTGGCATAATATCTTAGTATTAATTTGTTTCTTTCTCGTTTGTAATGCAGGTTTATGCAAGCTAGTGGTAGGCCTACCAATGGCCAACTCCCGAGCTGTCATAAGTTGGTGGGCCTGGACATACAGGGTACTGCCAAATAGAGTGTTTTCCTTCGTCTATGGCAGTTCATCCGAGGATCAGGTCCCTAGCTGGTTCATGTGGGAGTTAGGGCTGCAAACTAGGGTTATCAAACTTGCATCATGTATATGCAAGGGCTGGCTACATGTAGGTAGGGATGTAAATAGAAAAGAGAATCCAAAATATCCATCTTTGTCTGAGGCTTGTGGGACAATTAATGATCAAGGTATCAATTAAAGGATAAGAATAAGGATATTATAATTATCCTTTTTATTTAAGATGAGAATAAGAAAACTAATAGTTTCCTTATCATATTATCCGATTATCTCTCCTTCAATCTTTATGATATATAAATGTATATATATTTTATGAGAACCTTTATAGATAGCTTGTATGCCCTTCAAACACCCTAGTTCCATGCGGCCCATGGTGGGTAAATTGGTTAAGTTTCTTACCAAGCACTTTACCATTTAGTCGTATGTAAACCTCAACTAAGGGTCAGATGAAATCCGACAACTTTTGACACATGCATATAAATCCGACTCTTTTGAAATCCAATTAATGTAACACGATGTCAAGCAGTACCTTAGTACAACTCGGAATTGGACCTTGGGTGGAATCGGACTTTCGGATTATTGAGATCAACGTACGAGGAGAGTCCTTGAACAACTTCCTGATAAGTCGTCTATTGTCTTAAAAGCCACTCAGTAATGTATTTTTCATCGTTGTGACTTGGGTAGGCACCCTATTATAGAACATCTTATCTTGAATGATGGTTTATTATCAACATCCTCCTATAAGTGAATCAAATATCAGAGGTCAATGTATGAAAATCCATATTTAAAAATCAAAAAACTAAAAATTCAAAGACTAGGAGTTGACACTCCTAGTATATGGGCCTATATATGGGCCTCGATTACTACCGTCAGAATGGTTAGGCGCACCCTAATAAGGGTATTCACAGTAGTACACTAAGGAATGAAAAAGATATGGGAATCATACTATGAGCTTAATTTGACTTCTTTAGTTTGGACTTTGGAGTAAGCCAAACCATCACGCATCACTGGTCAAGAGACACGCCCATATAATTGCAAGGAGCTGGTAGGACTTTTTCAAAGCATCACGCTCCAGTGATATGATGGAACTGGCAAAAGTCCGCGTTGACACCCAAGGGCAGAGCCTTCGCAGCACCATAAAGCAAATTGCAGCGGGAACCTAATCCGTCAAAAGATTATGAGTGTCAAGTAGACGGGTCAACCCATAATCTTTGAAATTGTTAGAATAGTCCGACGTCAGAAAAAAGACAAAATAAATAATACTTAAAATAAATGGTGTCTATTCTAGTCAATACTTTAGGATTTTGAAGGAAATTTATCCATGTTACGAACAGTGGATTGAAGAAAGCATATAGTTCTCCTTGTATTGAACGTCAATATATACAAGAGCCCATAATAGGGCAAGAGACCATTAGGCCTAGCAAGCTGCACATACTAAATCTATGAATCTTGTCTCTGTTAGTAGCCTAACTGATTCAAAATATCGTATCTCATTCACTTCTTCTTTTTGTGATGTGCAGGATCTACGTACCGATCAGAAGATTGAAACAGGTCATAAAAAGGATAGCCGTTATTGCTTGGACACGTTGCATCTTCCTCGGCCTACATTTGTTGCGTTGTCCTCTCTAAGATGTCCTTCTACTTCTGCCGACCTGTGACATCGTCGTCTAGGTCATCCGTCTGCAGCTTTGATACCATGTTACGAACAGTGGATTGAAGAATTAAAGCATATAGTTCCCCATTTTATTGAACGTTAATATAAGTACAAGAGCCCATAATAAGACAACAGACCAGCAACCCTAACAAACTGTACATATTAAATCTAAACATACTAAATCTAGACTTATTGTATATACATCAACTATCCACATTTGCAACATCATTCTTGTCAGCCTCGTTGTTCCTCAATAGCAATCAGTAGCCATTGGCAATCCATAGAGCGGAGCTTTGGCTAGTGACTCCCACTTTGATAACTTCCCATATGTTATCCTTGATCTTTTTTTTGTTGAACTTATATGTTATCCTTGTATCCGCTAGAAACAACAGCATGTATGAAGATACATAAGAGAATGCTCTTCGACTAAGAAGAAATTTGGGGTGTATAGGAGCTGAGTGGCAGTGAAATTTGAAGACTGAAAAGAGCTGGAGCACTCTTGCAAGGGGTCTAATCGTACTACCAGACGTAAGTTGGATAAGCTATGTCAGATTGATTTTAACTATGGTTAACCAATTAAACATGACTCAGTTGGAATCTTGTGACTTAATTTACAGATTTAAGTTTCAGCAGATACATTTGCACTTCCACGCATGAGAGGAACTGTGAGATTTCTCTCTTAAATCGTGGATTTGACCCGAAATAATCATTCAGAGCAACCATGTTCAATGCAGAGGAAAAATCATAATAAGTTGATATTCCATAGGAGCAACGAAAATACTTTTTGAATCAATCCAACTAAAAAGGGAATTTTGGCCAGTCCTTATTTACCGAAAGCCAGACTAATATCACGCTAGCACCTGCATTACTCGAAAGGACAAAATTCCATTTTTGTTGATTTAGGTTAGGTCAAACTAATATCTAGATTAATTTCTTTATGGGTGAGAGGGTCCGGGCTCGTTGGCCCATTTACTAGGTGGGCTGGGCTGCTAAGGAACGTCTTGGTTCGTTGGCCCATTTACTAGGTGGGCTGGGCTGCTAAGGAACGTCTTGGCTCGTTGCCAGGATCCGATGGACCTTTCAACCAGTTGGCCCATGCACCCAGGCTCCAACAAGAAGCGCCTCAACCCGAAATGGACCGAGCTTCCCTCAATATGCCCCCGATCGGACTCAGTATTGCCTTAGACCTATCCTTATTAAAGAGACCCCCGGTACTCTCAAAAAGATACGTTCTACACCTGAGTCTCTATTTTCTCCTTGTCCTACATACTTTGACTTAGGCATCAGAAGAGATTCCCCTAGATCGCTACCAAGGTCTCCTCTGACCTGGTGTCCGTTTTATAAGAGCACAGAGAATATTCTATGATCAAAAGAGTCTTGGCCGTCCGATTCAAAGCGAACGAATCTTTGACCGAACAATGACCACTTTAATTCAGATGCCTACTTTGTTGGTACAATTGAGTCAAGTTTATTACTACATGGATAAAGCATTAGAGTTAAAAGATTGGTGGATGAGGGTTGAGCTCCTTTTTTACTAGTATATATTTAGGTAATATACATGGTAGAGCGCAGATAAAAGAACAAAATCTTGACGTGCCTACAAAATAGTTGATTAGTTTGAGTTCACGCTTACGTCTTGCTCAGAATCCCAGAGTTGAACTGGAAGATTAAATTTAGCACAACCCAAGCAGTGGACCCGTTAGCTTTTGGTCCAGATATATCCATTTACTTAGACTTATATTGTTAGATGAGTAACACTCGCTGTACCACATGGATGCAGCCTAATTTTTTTTATTTTTTGAAAAACTTTTAAGGCTAGGCTCATCATGTTTGACATGTCTATACATCTTGATTTTTTATCAGATGATCTTAAAAAATCTAAAAAATAAAAATTGAAACTCTTTTTATTGGGCTCGGCCCATTAAGGATTTTTTAAATTCTTCATTGGGGTTCAATTTTTTATGTTTTATTTTTTTAGATCACACATGTCAGGCATGATGAGCCAGACCTTACAAAATTTAAAAAAAAAAAAAAAATAGTACTGCAGCTTTCATGCGGTGTAGCAATTATTATTCTTGTTAGATAAATACTTGCTGTACCCCTATGGGTGTAGGGGATTGCACTCAAGCTAAGATGGTCCTCCAATTTATTTTGTAATAAAAACCTCCTGTGGAGATGCAACAAGTATTTCTCATATTCTTATATGTTGCACAAATTTATAACCAGATTTCCCTAATTTTACACCTGAAATTAAGCCCGCTTAAAAAGTATATTACAAGTTTAAGATAAATAAACTTTTCTTTATATCTGCTTAACATCATTAAAATAAAAAATGAACCTAAGGCCTGTCCCGTTTACCGATTAATATTATTACTAATTTGTATACATTCATTTTAAATATGAGCCTACCGAGACATATATCATTTACAGCTCTACTTATGTGTCCAAAAATTCTGCATGTTAAACGAATTAAGTACAAAATTTACCCAGCATAATACTCGGTCTTGTCTCTAGTGCAACTCTTAGAAAAAGAACCGACAGGAAACTAGTATACTGAGCTTCCTCGATATCCCCTACTCCCCGCATAATACTCTTCTATGTATTCCTATCTTTTAAAACTATCGAAAATGGATATATCATAGTTAAATAATCATAGAACACCATGTGTGATTGTAAGCTTCTGGTCATGTTGTTTCAAAGACATTCAAAATTTAGCTATGCATATGTTCTTTCAAACTTGGTGGTATACAAAATTTCTATGTACTAAACATGCGGCATGCATACAAATAAGCTTCATGAGTAAGTGAATAGAAACGATAAATGAGAACATGATGTGGATGCTGGAACATGCAAAAGCTGAGTGCAACTAGAGAGATGAGTTTGGATTGGACTTCAGCCTCACTTTCCTTATTGAGTTTGGGCTTGGACTCGAGCCTAGCCCATTGAAATCCCCAGGCACAACAAGTTCAGTAGATATGATAACCATCTATGCTTAGAATTCCTTTCTTATCTTTTCCCTCTTATATAGTTGATTAAACCTCTTGCAGGTGCTTTGATTGGCTTGCTAGTTTGCTCCACCGCAAAGTGGTACACTCTTACCCCAGATACTAGCAGGACTGCTCAGCAAGTGTGTAGCATGGTGAGTTTCATCCATCTGCTCGATCTCCCTTTAGTGAATTGATATAATTTTGGTTATTTTGAAACAGATATAGTTTAACCACTTTACCTTTTACCTTGCAAGTAGAACTAAAATACTTTAAAGGGGTTTTACAAATAACCCCCTAAAAGATGCCATATTGTACATAACTCCTTGTTTAATTCATATTTCATATTTGCATATAACAGTGTTAACTATGACAATATTTGCACATACCCCTTAAGTATATGGTTTGTTTTGACCTTCACCTGAGTTAAAATATTTTTACTCTACACAAAAATAAAAATAAATTTTTTGATGTTAAATACATATAACAAGCTTATGAGTAGATGTTTATGTTATTTTCTTGTGAGGTATTTGTATTTTAACTAAGGATCTTATTAGTATTTTCATTTAATAGCTTTAACGTATTCTATGTAAAAAACAATATTTTAATATAGGTAAAATTCAAAATAAACCTACATAGTTGAGGGGGTTATATACAAATAACATGATAGTTAAGGGGGTTGTATGCAAATATGAATCATTCAAAGAGTTATCTACAAATATTGTATCATGTGGGGGTTATTTGCAAAAATACCTACTTTAAAAGTTAAAGTCTTAAGATTTTATACTTCAACATTTAAAGTTTTAAGGTCTTAAGTGTTAAATATGTAGAATTAAAGAGCTAAAACAATATACTGAGTGTTATGTTATTTAGGGGTTTAGGACTTTAGTACTTAATATTTAACTCTTTAATTCTTTAAGTCTTAAATATCTTTAACCGTAAAGACCAAAGACTTAAGATCCTAACTTGTACTATATTTAGAGTTGTCTTCAAGATGAGATAGTGTGTAACAACAGATATGCAACACCTCCATCTATTTTGAGTCGATCTCATATTCTTGGAGCACAACATCTGGGTGAAATCCGACTTTGACTCCTTGGACGCTTTCTGCAAGCTCGACAACATTAGTGTCATCCTTTGGAACATCTCCCATGAACTCCCCGCCACTACCACTACCACTACCCTCTCCAAACCTCAGCTCAACCAGTTTGGCAACATTCTCTCTTATGATGTCACCTTTCACTGGCACGATCGCAAGGTTGCCACTTTCTGCTACTTCTTTCTCTTTGACGCCTTTATGGACTTCTCAATGTATGGATATGATGGCTCTCTCTGGCTAACAGACCTCGCTATCCCTTTCAAAAAGACCCCATCATGTTCGAAATCATGTTGAGTGTATGTTTCGAAAAACTCCATGTGGGTTGGTCTCAGATGTCAGAGGAGGTGGCAGTGGCAGTGTCACTTTCTCTTGAGGTCATGACAGTGAAGGAGTTCGCGGAGTTGACGATTGGGATGCAGGAATGGAGGCAGTGGCCAGAGCTCGATGGGCAAACATCAGCAAGAAGGCGCAGTTGTTGTTGGACGCTATAAAGACATCCATTGAACTCATTTATGAGATGATCGGGTTGTAGGAATAGCAATAGCCATTAGAGCGAATTGCAGGCTTCCTTCGTTACTGTTGTTGGTATTAGCTCTCAAATTACCTAAATAATTTAAGCTTTAAAAACTTAGCTCCACTTTGTTTGCAAAATAAGGGAAGAATATGACCCTTATTTTCAAAATAAGGTTAATTCTAATTTGATACGATGAATTAGTTATTTGGCATCAAAATATCTTATTCTCGGATAGGTGGACATGCAATTCCATCCTACATCCAAAAATTTGAATTTTTATCTTGGATTTTGCCCTACTATTAAAGTGAAATCCTCCTTATTCTGAAATAAGTAATTCAGAATAATTAATCCCATCCTAACCCATTCTGTTATCGAAGTGGGACTTGAGGAATCAAATTTCTTTTAATGTGTTAAAATCTTAACACCTTATCACCTAAATACTTTAACTTTTAAATTATTATATTTATATTTGCAAGCTAAAAGGTGGAATGATCAAACTGTAATTCTTTTGTTTTTTAAAAAAGATTTATTGCTTTTATTTAGACGGGACGAATAGGACAAGAGAGGTAAATTGAGTATTTTAAGAGGTTTGATGATATGGAGGTAGGAAAAATAAGCTTTTTTGTAAAGTAGGAAGCTCTTGGTAAACTTATTTTTTTGTTTTTTAAGTGAAGAAGAAATAAAGGGATACCTAGTTCTAGGCAATTTTCTCAAGCTTTAACTAAACACTCAATAAAAATATAAAATCTCTCTTCTTGCAGTTCATTCCCTACACCCGTGCATGCTCGAACCTCTGACCTCCCTTAAGGGGTTGCCATTCATGCGAGTCATGTTTGGGTTAAGGCTCAAATTGGACGGCAGCACCTGGCCTTCCTTGATGGGTTGGGCGCATTTTTTCTATTTTTTATCTTTTATTTTGTTCAGAGCATCCGACTAAAAACTAGACAGTACAAAATAGCAGGCTCAAATTGACCCCGAACTTTGATGTATCTTTTTTTTGAAAAAATAAATGTGCATACCCCAGTTTGCATGCACAAAAGTTTTTTTTAAAAAACACTACATGGTGAGTTGAGGGCCAATCTGAGTTTGCTGTTTGTATCGTTTAATTTTTGATTGGACAGTCAAAAAATAAAAAAATTACAAAAAATAAAAAAATACCTGTATCCCATCACTACACGTCTAGGCAGGGCACTGCGCTATCATCTGAATGGACGGCAGCATCCAGGATATTACAATTCACGTAGATTGCAACGTCTCATATAGAGATGTAAATTGGGCGGGCTGGGCTGGTTATGTAATAATTTGGGTCTAACCCAAATTCAAAAATAGTTTAACATAATTTTAGCCCAGTCCAAATTCAACTCAAATTTAACCTAAATTCAATCTAAATTCAATAGTGAGTAAGTTGAGTCGAATTGGATTGAGATGATCATGTTTATAAATAGTTTGTTAAAAGTGTTCTACATTTTGTATGAATTGCTATAGAAGTCAATAGTATAAATTGGGCCAACCCGTTTTCAACCTAGCTCGGTCAAATTTAATAAATGTCCATCCAAATTTAGTCCAACCCAATTTCTATAACTTATGTCCACCCAATTTCGAGTTGGATTGGACCATGGACTGGTCCGCCGGACACCCCTAACTAGGGCTGGCAATGAGCCGAGCCGAGCCGAGCTTTGCATGGCTCGGGCTCGGCTCGGGTCAATGGAGCTTGGCTCGAGCTCGAGCTCGAGCTCGAGCTCGGTTCGAGCTCTAAATTTAGGCTCGAGCTCGGCTCGACTCGTTTTCGCCAGGCTCGAGCTCGGCTCGGTTCGAGCTCGAACCAATAAAATTTGGACATATGCGATTTAATTTTAGTCATTTGATGCAGAATGATGATTTTTTAGTATTCTTATTCAAACTTGTGTAATAATACTCTATCAAGACATATAAAATAAAAACTAATCAATTCAATTAAAATCCCAAGGAAGACAATTAAATGCATAATAAAAAATGAACAAGAACCTTAATGGGTATATTTTGAACTCAATTAAACATGAATATAGACCTTTTGTGATCATACTAACTACATATATGAAAATTTAAACGCGGGACACGGATGGAATGCCATTTTGACCTAGTTTGAAAAAATTAAAAAAAACATGTTAAATATTTCGAGCCGGCTCACGAGCTCACGAGCCGAGCTACCCTAAGCTTGAGCTCGGCTCGTTAAGCTATTCGAGCTTCTACTTAAGCTTGAGCTCGGCTCGTTTGACATTTCGAGTCGAGCCGAACCGAGCTGAAATCGAGACGAGCCCGAGCGGCTCGCGAGCGGCTCGGCTCATTGCCAGCCCTACCCCTAACCCCAAACATTATAACAAGTATTTCTCTACGTTGACTTTCTCGTCTTTCATGTCATATTCTTATTAACCCAATCCAGTTGCACGGTAAATGGATTGCTGGACTTGACCCATATGATCCCAGAAACTATACTTGCACAATTTGTTAGCGAGATACGACTAACGGGAATAAACTCAACTCTATCAACGTATCTATCCATTATATATTTAGTGGTGTTAGAAAAGATTAAGATGTCAAAAGAAAGATTTTTTTACACTAGTCAAAGTTACATATTTCTGTCCATTATTTAAGACAAAGTCCGCTGTGGACTAGCTAAGCAGATTGTAACTTTGGATCTCATCCAAATCCATTTATCACATTTGCAGATATGCTTACTACTTGAATCTGACAACATGATGAGTTCGTGAGTTATTTAGAAAAGTGGAAAAATCATCATGACTTGGCCAACAAGGCAAAGTATACACCTGCATAAGGGGAACGAAAATATTATATAACATTTCTTGTAATTATTTGTGGACGGTTAGATGCCTAAGTCGATGACCAAGGAAATTGAAGTTATGACGCCCATGATTAATTATAAATAATGCCATCTACCTGCAAGTTTTTAATTGTCCTTTCAGATGTTCTTAAGAAAAAGGAAAACGATCCTTACCATTAGGGATGTAAATTGAGTGGGTTGGACTGGATACTTAAATTCAAAACAGTCCAGCCCAATTTTAGTCCAACACAAATTCAGCTCAAGTTTAACTCAAATTCAGTCCAAATTCAATAATGAGTGGGTTGGGTTGAGTTAGGTTGGACTGATCTTATTTATAAATGATTTGTTAGAAGTATTTTACTTTTTGTATGAAATATTGCAAAAGTTAATAAATTAAATTCGGTCAGTCCATTTTCAGCTCAATTCAATTCAGATTTAACTAATGTCAACTCAAATTTAATTCGACCTAATTTATATAACTTGGACCGGTCTCATTTTCTATAATATAGACTAAGTTGGACTGGGCCACAGCTGAGCATGTTGATGCTGAGTATCCCCAAATCCACATGTCATATATGTTTGCCATGTTAATGTAAAAAAACGTGACAAACAAAGATCTGTATAACCCAACATGATACGCTTACCATGTTAATGCGGACACTTGTGACAACAAAGATCCGTACATCACTGCATGTTGTGCTCCCCGTCTCATTAGAAATTTTTTCCAAAAAGCGTGGCATGTCGACAGGGAGGATTTTTATTAAAAGAGAGGATATCTTGTTAGTACAAATTAACTGATCAAAGGGTCCCTGAGTGTGATACTTGGTTCAAATTAACTTGTTTAATATGTAAATGAACTAAACTTGAACAACCCTTATGGATGATCAATTCGAACTCAAATTCAATTATAAATAATCGAACCAACTCGACTCGATTCAGCTTGTTTACACCCCATGAAGACGCACTCTCATTCAGATAATAAAATCCAAGTTCTCGGCCTTATATGAGTTCGAGCTTGTTTAATATGTAAATGAAGTAAATTTGAAAAATTATCATAGATATTCAACTCGAATTCAAACTCAATTAAAATTATTCGAATAAACCTTAAACAAGATAAAACTTGACTCGATTCAACTTCTTTGCACTCGATGGAGGGACACTCTCCTTCAGATAGTAAAATCCAGGTTCCCACCTCCACATATGGGGCCCCTTTTGGGTCAACTGATTTGGCAACTCTACTTGTTTGGCGCAAGTAATCGCTCTATCTGCCTCTATTAATTATGAATATTGGCACCATGCGCTAGCTAACCTAGCTAGTGCTTAACAGTTGAACCGACTCGATCAAAGATTACATTGACCTAATTGATTAAATGGTTGCTTGTTTTAATGTAAAATAACATAATTCAAAATAATTATTTTATTTTACGGTGTTTTTGGATGTTTGGAATGATAAAATAATATAAAATAAAAATCTATTTGAACTTTGTCTGCTCACTTAAAAACCGAATTTCATTGTTTTAATTTGAAAGAGATTTATTTAATTATTCTCTTATTTTATTTTACAAGCAACTAAATAAATATTTTTTATTTTAAAATTAAAATTTTTTATTTATTTTTAAAACCGATAATTTTAAAATTGTTGAATTTCAAAATTTTAAGTTGAAACAAACAACTCATAACTGGAGGTGGACCTCCACGTGATTCACGCATGCACATTTCTTTTCCTTCTTAGATGGGACATTTTGCTACATAAATATCTCTCCTTCTAGATGGAGTATAAAATATCTTTTAATAGTGTGTGCAAAAGACTCACATGCCCATGGACAGCCCAATCCATGGTGTGCAAATGGGCCAATTGAGCCGGCAGAAGACCACGACAGCGCACCCTACCGGCCAACCCAACGGGGGAGATGTACGCGAGCGGCCAAACACGTCATCGCCAAAAGAAAGCGACCCCCAATGAAGACCAAATTAAAGGGTTGTTTGTTTTAAGTAAAATGGCTTAATTTAAAATAATTATTTTATTTTACAGTATTTTCAGTTGTTTGACATAATGTAAAACAGTGTAAAATAAAATTTTGTCTGAACCTTATCTACTCACTTGACAGCTCAATTTTCTTATTTTGATTTATAGTAAGATTTTATTGTAAACTAAAACAACAAGACTGAAGCATTCATCTTGTTTTATTTTACAAATTATCAAACAAATATTTTCTGATTCTAAAATAATTTTTTTTACTTATTTTAAAAATAATAATTTTAAAACTGATGATTTATAAAATTTCACGTTAAAACAAACAACTTCTGAACTAAAAACTTAATCCAGAACTCCAACAGCAACCCCCAATGAAAACCACAAAGAGCACTGACGTAAAACCCACCGCGCTAATAAGACAGGATACAAGAATAACCTCCTCCACCCTCCTCCACACCTTACCAACAACAGATCAGATTTTGGATCCCATCACATATAATAATCTCCATCCACCATCGATCGAAATGGCATGTCATTATTATTGTGAAATTATACTCGTAAATGCTTGGCCAGAAAGCTCTTCTTCGTCCCCATCGCCATTATCGACCTCCCCTCCCTCTCCGCACAGCCATCGACCTTCTCTTCTCATACATAACCCAGCGAGCCCACCCACCCACCAAGAACACAAAGCGATCTAGGAGATCACAGCACTGAAGCACACGGGAATCCAATGCAGGGACGTTACTGTACTTCTCTGCTAGCTCCCTGCACTCTTCTGAATTAATCCTCTAATTAGAGCGTACGTACTTACGTTACAAGGGATCGGCTAGGAGCCATGGGCGCCCAACTCTCCAAGCAGGTGGAGCGGCGCAAGGCCCTGCGCACGGAGAAGAAGGCCCTGCTTGATCTCAACGTCACCGCGGGCGACCAGTTCCCCGGCTCGGACTACCACCCGGCGGACCGCAAGAACTGGATGGCGGGGCTCGATCCGGGGAAGCTCGTCGTGTACAAGATCGTCTGGCCCGGCACGCACGACTCGGCCACGAACAAGATCGGCATCCCCTTCGTCTCCCGGCCCTTCGCCCGGTGCCAGTCCTGCTCCGTCTACCGGCAGCTCGCGCGGGGAGCCCGCGTCCTGGACATCCGCGTGCAGGAGGACCGCCGCGTGTGCCACGGCATCCTTGCCACCTATAGTGTCGACGTCGTCCTCGACCAGGTCAAGCGCTTCCTGTCGGAGACCCAGTCAGAGGTCATCATCCTGGAGATACGCACCGAGTTCGGCAAGAACGACCCGCCCGACTTCGACAAGTACCTGATAGAGCAGCTGGGCGAGCTGCTCATCCCCCAGGACGACCACGTCTTCCAGAAGACGGTGGCGGAGCTTCTGCCCAAGCGGATCATATGCGTGTGGAAGCCGCGGAAGTCGCCGGCGCCCAAGGCGGGGGAGCTGCTGTGGAGCGCGGGGTACCTGCGGGACAACTGGATCGACACGGACCTTCCGTCAACCAAGTTCGAGAGCAACATGAAGCACCTGAGCGAGCAGCCGCCGGTGTCAGGGAGGAAGTACTTCTACAGGGTGGAGAACACGGCCACGCCGCAGGCGGACAACCCCATCTTGTGCGTGCGCCCCGTGACGGGCAGGATCCATGGCTACGCGCGGCTGTTCCTGGCGCAGGCCTTCGCGCGAGGGTTCGGCGACCGCCTCCAGGTCTTCTCCACGGATTTCATCGACGAGGACTTCGTCGACGCGTGCGCCGGCGTGACGCACGCGAGGCTGGAAGGCAAGGCGTGATGGTGATGCACATGAAGGCTAGAAGCAGATTAGTCCGTGTTAATTAATTTGTTGGGTTTGGCACTGCGTCGATCGAACTGGCTGTTCTCTTGCATGTTCTCCTGCATACATCGATCTCTTGCACTCTTGATCACCTCATAGATCTCGTCGACTTTGTAAAGATGGATTCGATCCGTACGTCATGTTTGATTTGTCTGGTTTTGAGTTGTGGGTATCTCACGGTATTATACCATGAAGATTTTTGTATATGCGAGGGTTCAAGTAGGAGAAGCTGCAGCTACTTATACATCGGATCCTTGGCTGTTTGCTTGGTTAGTTCGTGGCAAGGTTCGTCGACTTGAAAAGTCGGACCGACTTGAATCTCTCATGATCCAGTACGGGTCGGGTTGACTCGTGCTGACTCGCACAAGTTGTATGAAAAAGTTTTTTGAAATCATATAGATTTGGTCTAGTCGCACTGACTCGTGTTCGTCTTAATACAGTGTGAGTCATCCGAATCGACACGAGTTAATCCGGTACAACAAATCATAATTCGTGGGAGGCTCAGGCAGTGCACCCACTGCCCCCATGTTCAAATCTCAGCGGGCCACAAACTTTTTTGCCTGTTCAACCAAAGACCTCTCCTTCTCCGGCACAAACTTGTTCTTGATTAATTATTATGTGGGATTGGATCTTAGGAAGCAAACCTTAATGGGATAACGCATTTTTGTTGTACGTAGAAACTACGTACTTTGGAAGGGAATGGAGGTACAAGGCCCAAGTTAGAGGATGCGGATAACTTCGGTGCAGAGTTGGAGGAAACTTCTCCAATCACAAATGCCGGAAAGACTATTATCTATATAGGTACGTCTAGGAAAGATATATGTAGTGCGTCTCCTCTAATTATCTTTTTATCGACTTCAAAGATTATTGGAATTTGACATTTGTTACATACATACTTGATCAAATAGTAGTAAGAAAAAAAAAAAAAAAAATAGAACAAGGAAGAAGAATCGTCTCTCCTTTTTTTCTCCCAATGCCATTGAACACAAGTGATGACCACCTAAAACTAAGAACTACACAAGTCCCTCTAACACTCTGCACTGAGGTGATTCCCACCCACCGTTAGAGGTATTTCTTATGAGAAAGAAAGAGAAAAGTTACAAGTGGAGAAGGCCTAACCACTCCTGTATGCACATGGCCGAAGACAAGGGATGGGAGGACAAAGTCGAGCGGTGCACATGGCGCACAGTGGTAGCGTAATATGATATGATATATCTGAAGCATTATTATGAGGGGTTGGGGGTTAGGACGTCCTTTTTGTTGCCCATTTCTTCTTGATTAGCCGGGTCCACTACCGGCTACAGAAGTAGTAACGTGGCTCACGTCCCGTGCCAAGGAGCACAACCGACTCGGGTTGATGAAAAACATTGGCTTAGGAAGCTGCAAAATAAAAATTTCATGAAGAAATAGTAAAAGATATTTTTCTGAATAATTTTATATTAAGCAGTCTAATATGTTAAATGTAAAAAATGCCACGACTACCTACATATATTGTCCTAAAATTCTTATGAAATAGCATATGTATCAAGTATGCCAATTTTAGTAGCATATATATATATATAAAATATTTCATTTCAATGGAATACATGAAACATTTATATGTTTATGGAAAAACTAATTTTAAGATATAGTACAACTTTTTAAATATATAGTATAAAGATGAGCTATATTTTCTTTCTGAAGGAATGTGACTTCTTTGGAAGTATATGAATAAATTAAGTGCAAGTTTTTGAACTTATGAATATGATTCTTTCATTGAATCATGATTCTTTCATATAAAATATGCTGAGATCCCAATTCATCGCCATGTAGCCAGGTAGAAATCCACCCTGGGCCCATTTCACGTCCTTTTTCCTCATGAGTTGGGAGACACCATTAAAATAAAAACTGCAATACTTAGGACTTGGTTAATGACTTGATAAATGGAGAACGTAGGAGATAATCCAAGTTAATTACGAGTCTTATCTTTGATTTAGAATTCTATCTTATTCCAATCTCTTTGGTTTACCTCAAACTGTACAAGTTAATTAGGAGGAGTTCGTCGAGTAATGTTTTTATATTTATCTTCTAGTCGATGTCTTCACGTATGATTCTATGAAAAGTCTTTACACATGATCTATATAGGGGTCTCACCCATGTTACCTACATCAACAAGTTAAGATTTAATAAAATTTTCATGTTCCACGAACACCTTTTATTCCATGCCCAACTACTGCTAGTTTCTCCCCACCAGTCTTCTCTATGTGCAAGTGCACGTGCATGTGGAGCATGATTTGTCGGCGACTTATACCGTATCAGGACGAATCCGATTCGACCGAGTCTATACGATTTAGAAGAACTTTTTCATGCGACTTGTACGAGTCGGTACGAGTCAACCCAACTCGTATATGATCGTGGAAAATCCGAGTCAGTCCGACTCTTCGAGTCAGCGAACCTTAATGTGAAGAACAGCCCATGGTGCAACCATATGAAACACTAAGGTAATTTATCTTCAAATCCAGTTTGACTGTCGCAATGAGAGTTATTTGAAGAATGATTCATAGTCCTAGGATAGGTATTCGACCCAAAAGTTGAACTACTTGCCCCCACAAACAAGAAGTTCATATTTGCCTCTTCTAGTTCTTAATTAGTTAATAATTTTATCCAACTCACTAAAAAATGCCGTAGAAGTGTTTTTTGATATAATCAGAGATTTTGAGTACAGTTGACAAGAACATTCTTCATCTTTTATCCAAAATCAATATAAAACAGTAATGGTTATGTTTATCTTTATGAAAAGAAAAAAAAGTCCATATTAATTCATGTTATTGATAGATTTTAGAGAAAACCTCTCAATCATTAATTTGGCCTCATGAGTTTATCTCCCTCTAATGCCTAAATTTTATCTTTTCTGAATTCAAAGTGAATAAAATATAAAAATAATACTTAACAATTTTGTACAATTCTAATGATTGGAATTAATCCACTCCAGTATATTTCCAATAGGTGACTTCTAATGAGCGATGTAGTCTGGTTAAGGGAAGTCTGGAACCATCGATGTTAGAACCAGCGATGCTTGCGAGTTCGCAAGCACGAGGGGTTTTTGGACGGTTCAACTTGTCTTCGTGAGGGCCCTTTCAAGCCCATTGAGAGCTTAATTAAGGTGGTCTGTGAAAACGTCCTAAAGCATTCTCAAGAAATTTAAAAAAAAAACGTCCTAAATTATTCTCAAAAGAGTTTTACTCGGTGCAACGAGTTTGCTGCACCGCACGCAGCGCAGTTTTTTTATTTTTTGAATTTTTTTAGGTTGGTCATATCATGGTCGACATGTCTGACCGAACGATTTAAGAAAATCTGAAAAATAAAAAGTTAAATTGCTCATTTGGTTCGATTTTTTTATTTTTTTGAGTTATCTAATCAGAGATTGACCTTGATAAGATGTGTCGGATTCAGTAGGACCGATCTAAAAAAAATAAAAAATAAATAAATAAACTGTTGCTGCTGCTGCAGCCATCTGATCCCATCCCATGTACGGTACAGGCACGCCACCCGCACGCGGCCAAGCAAACAGAACTCCGCCCAAAGAATTGAAAAAAGAAAAAAAAATTCTAAAAGGACCGCATGACTGCCAAATTTTAGAGCCCATTGTTGTTACCGGACGAGTTTAAATAATTGGAATAGTACCTGTTGCAGCGGCCCTACATATTACCATACAGCCTGTTGTCTGATCGAGTGCATTTGATGGCACACAATCCATGCACCGTCTGAGAAGAAATATAACAAATCTTAAATGTGACACATCACCTGATTTGTCTAGGAGAGTGCACTGTTCGATTCCGTTCGGTTCGGTTCAAGTTTAGAGATTTTTTTTTTAAATTGAATCGAACCAAATTGTCACTAAAATCGAATCGAACAGAACCGAAATTTAAATCAACAATTTATATTTTATTCATATTAAATATATATATACATAAATATATATGATATTAAATATATATATATACAGATAATGTTAATATAAGATATCTATTTATTTAAAATTTGATTTTTCAATTGGATTCAGTTTTTCACAACTTTGTGAAACTGAATCAAACTGAACATGACCTCAAACCGAACCGAATCACTTGGTTCGGTTCATTTTTTCGATTTGAACCGAATTATGCACACTCCTAGATCCGTCCATGGGATAGCTGTCATATTACAATGTCCCGATAGAAATTGTAGCAAGTATTAGTCTAGTAATTAAGTTGTGCCATTCACTAGGAATCTAGAAGTTTACTCTCAAAAAGTAACTTCAATTATTGTCGATTTTATCGTCCTCCGCTCACTAAACCATTTAGTCTTTTCGATTTAGTTACATGTTCATTTTGCAAAGATACCAAACAAGGGAAAAATAGTTAGAGACTGATTGAATATCTTTAAAATTGAATGATGCTATATAATACGTACGTCCTTCTACATTTTGATCAACAATCAGTTAAGTCGACAATAATACTAATTAATATAGACTATTAACAAAACAATTTTTTTTCTTCATGTGTCCACTACGCTGACTTCAAATATGCATGGTTGTATCCGCAGGAGACATACGATTAAGTTGTTAAGTATATATGCTTTAAAAAAATTTAAGTAAAAAGGGGCTTCTTAGAATGCAGCATGGACATTAGTGTCCAAAAGCGTTACCATGGAATATAAATATAAAACACCACCTAGGCATACGGTAATTTTTTGTTGAAATTTCTTATTTATGCTATAGGTGGGGTTAAGTAAGTTTTCAAAAATGACCGATATGTTAGATGGTCAAGGGGAAAAAAAAGGCTTTCAATTTTTGTTGGTTTTTACCAGATCTTTAAAAACTTTTCATTGCTCAAGGGACTTGCATCCAATTTTGGGAAAAGATTGCATTAATTATATGCATTTTGACGTTCGGCTGAAAAAATTTCAGTTTCTTATCAACAATAGCAAACATTGGCCCTTAACTTGGAACACATCAACTTTGAAGTTGATTTCTATGGTTGAGCTAATTCTTGTTGACCCAAAGTGACGTGAATTGTTAAATTCATGTTTGCATTAGATTATGTCTTCTCTCTCCTCAGTCATGGTATTGTCTATTGTTCTGAATTTATGTCAACCATAAATAAAATGTAAATTTGATATATCTTAGTATTTCATTGAATTTACTTTTTGGATCCTCCTCCAATTCCTTTTTCATCCAACCTGTCTAGAGGAAGATTGTGAATCTTCTATGGTAGCGATCATGCCTAAAATCTTATTCTAACCCAATCTAATCCATCGTAATCCTATTCAAATTGCATTGGAAATGTGAAATCTCATCCAAATCTTCTTCAAATTAAGTACTTGAGTGTGCTTTGCATTTAAAATGGAAATAGGACTCCATTAAAGACGAATAGAAGAGACTAAATCTAATACCATTTTGAAACATTAGACTTTCATTTCAAAACCTTCAAATATTGAATGAAGTAGTCTTTACAACTTAAATACTTTTATGTTGCTTCTTAGAGAATGCAAATTATTTTCTAGCACATCTGTTCACATTCAATGATCTTGATTTTATCTTGTGGATGATGACAAACATAAGGTATGCATGTGCCAGGCACTTTTTTAAAGTTGAATGTGAAGAAGGGGTGGAGGAAGAAGGGAGTATAAAGGTGGCAGAAAAGCATGCAAAAATATATATTTTTTAATAATTTTGAACTTCTTAACTGAAAATAACAAATTACGTGTATACATAGACGAAACTTTCTAGACAATATAACTTGTCTTGCCTAAAGTTTTAGAAAAAGTAAAAAAGCACATTCAGAGGAATTCGACGTCTAAAGTTTTACTTTCGTAGTCTCTCTTCATCTACTACACATCTCCATTTTCACTTCACTCCGTTGTTACATTCCCAGCATAATACTAGAGCTCAAACTTATATTTGAGAGTCATGGCTCCCTATTTGATAATAAGGATAATTTCATATTAATTGCTCTTGTATGCTAAATTTCAAAAATGTCATGCTTATTTATATATTATAATACATACTATCTTAATATGTAGAACATTTCAAAATTGCTACTTTGAAGGCATACTTGGTATGTGCAAGTGTTTCATATATGCCACTGAAATGGCATATTTGATAGATATGGATGTATACTATTTCAAAATTGCTATTTTGATGACATATTTGTATATATAAGTGTTTCATATAGATATGTTTTGTTGTAAGGGTATGTATGATAACATGAAATAATTAAGCATGGTTTTTTAAATTTAGCATACAAGGTGGTTAATACGAAACTATCGCTTGATATTATCCACATGATAAAACCTGAATCAACATACATGGAAGGAGTACATTAGGCCTTTTTTGACAACTGGATAAATGTAAACACTAATATTTAGATATTTTTGCTATTAATGCTCATGACCCATGTTGACAACCACCTTAGCCCTTTTTCCCAATCCCTCCATTTTCTACTTGTGGGTTAGGGGTTCATGAAAAGTTTAGGATTAGGGGTTCATGAAAAGTTTTATTCCTTAGGTCTTTTGAGAAGCTTCCCGAAGAGAGAAGGTCCTACCTGCCCTAGGCTCGTCTCCATCATTGCTCTGCCGAGAGGGGGGAGGGTTTCTTCTTCCCTCCGAGAAGAAAGGGAGCATCCCTCCCTCCCATCGTCTCCTTTTGAGGAGGATTTGCAGGTATTTTTCCTAGAATCATCTCCCCTTAGGGAGATTAATGTTCTAGTTTTTCTCCAGTGTTCGGTGGATCTTATCGCAATAGGGTCATCTTTGTTTCAAATCTTTTGTTATCCTAAAGATCTTGGATAGGTCACCTATTATCTTCCCCATCTCGGTTCTTCGTTCCTTCGGTGTTTGGTTTGCTTGTGTCTTGTTTCGACATCTCCCACGGTTGGCTTCTCCATCTATGGATGCTCTCCATATGTTCGCCCTCTGATTGCTTATTACGGCTTTTAGTTTTATCATGTAGAGGTATGTCGAAGTTACACTCTTATTACAATGCGGTCCTTGTTGGTTACCATCATCAAGGAGATCTCGACTGATCTGCACGGCTCCTACATGCCTCCTTGCGGAAGTGTGTCCTACGAGATCCCTCTTTTAGCAGACCTTACTGCCTCTTGAAAGGTGCAGCTTTGGCCAGACAAAGGAGGAAGCCTCCTTAGTAGAATGCAGCTTCTTCAAACCCTCGTCTTCACTGATGTGCACTGCTAGCCATTTGTTTGAGTTTGTTCTCTACAGTGAAGGTTTCCTTGTCATATCTATGTCATGCTTTGTACTTCGAAGGAATGGGCGTGAGTATGGCTTGCATATGATATCTGTAATGGGTCCTTACTTTAGTCTTATTGGATGTACCATGTTTAAATTGATGAACTAAGTTGACTTGTTTATTGTCAAAAAAAAAAAAAAAGTTTTATTCGTTGGAAAAGGAAAAAAAATCCAGACTGAAATCTTTCTAAGAAAATATAAATTTTCTCTTGTTAGGGATTATTAGGGAAAGTCAAATCATGTGTGCATTAATCTTAAATCTCACCAGTTCCTTAGAGAGGGAGAGAGCGATGAGAGTGGGAGAGAAGCTTGGTTCTTTTCCTAGAAAAAAAATCGAGGTCTAGAGGTAAGAAAATTTTTGGGCTAAATTTTTATACCAAAGAATAAAAAGTTTTTCATAATGTTTGTTTTTTAGAACCCCTAATCTTAAGAAAACTAGTTTTTCTAGAAAGTAGATTTTTCCATCGTATTTTCCTAAACCCCTGACTCACCCTTAGGTTGGTAGAGAAGAAAATAGATGAATATTTAATCGAACATCTTCCTATGAATCCACACTATCGATCCCATCACCTTCACAATATTGATCTCCTTGTCACTAGCACCTTCTTTATCTCCTGCAGCCTGATGCTCCAGAACACATTGAAAATGGAAGCTATCCAAGTCTTTCTTGCTTACAAGGTGTTTGAGCAAATGTTTGATCCACACTCTTAAGTCAGTCTTTCAAAATAACAAATGGGTCCGAATACCACTTTGATTGGAGAATAGAAGAAGAATAAAGCCTCTTATTCTTCGAATAAGGTTAATTCTAGTTTGATGGGCGGAATGGCTTATACCGCGTTAGAATTGTTTATATTAGAATAAGGAGAGTAAGCAATTCGACCTTAGACCTAAGAATTCATTATTCTTCTTATTCCGCCAGTGGATCTTACGGAACTATCAAAATTAAACATCCCTTATTCTAGTATACGCTATTCTGGATAAGTAATTCTGAATAACTTATTCTGCAAACAAATTGGAGCATGGGAAAGACAAAACCAACCATGGCGAAGAACCCCCTTAGCTTAGTAATGGATGGCAGTAACGTTGTACTCCACCACAGCGTCCCCCGAGTTGACATCCACGGAGTAGGTCTTGGCCACTGCGAACCCCCGTGCCATCCGGAAAACTCCGGTGCCCCCCACGATGGGCAGCTCCCGGACGGGGTGCGCCGCCGGGTTGCGCCCCATGATGCTGAGTGAGCTGCCGTTGTACTCGCCGCCCGTGAAAGAGTAGCTCAGGGCCATGATGAGGCTGAGCTCCCCCTGCCCTGCCGAGCCGTATAGCCCCTGCGCACGCCCCACCAGCCGCGACGTCGGCTCGGGCCCCTCCGTGAGAGGGTCGTCCGCCATCACCACCAGGCCGAAGGCCGTCTCGGAGTCGTTCGTCGTGGCGGCCCGCGCCACGGGCACTGCGCTCGGCGTCTTACCGCTGAGCGTGTCGTGGAAGTAGAAGTGGAGATGGGTCACCTTCTCCTGGCTGTCCTCGTACCTCCGGAGCCAGCCGTCCACGGAGCTCCCGTGGTGGTGGCCACGGTGTTGGTGGGGGTGCTTCGCTTCCGCCGAGCCTGTAAGGAGGGCAACCATGGAGATGGAGATCACCAGGAGAATGGTGAGGAGAGAAGCCGCTGACCTGTTCGCCATGGACATGTTCTTATCGGGTATCTGCTTCCAACTGACAACAGATGAAGAATGGCCACACAGAGGAGAAGGAGGAGGAGAAGAGGACCAGGGAGATATCTGAGGTCTAAATAGGAAAGAAGGCCTTGTACTCGTGGGGTGTAGTGCAGTGGCAGCAGCGTCCACTTGGATATCCCTGCGACGATATGTTTCCTTCCATAAACCGGATTCGGATCGCCTGTTCCACTTTCCCTGTTCCTTTGTGTTCCGAGTATTGTTATTGGACCATTTGTACTTCTGTCAACCACGTCAAATAGGTAAAATTTGGTAACCAATGGCTTTTCCTTTCACCCGCTGCAAACCATGTCAAGAAGGCTTTTGGGAGGTTCTTTTTCATTTTTTTTTATTTTCTGTTTAGATTTTTATTTTTTTTTAAAGTGTATGATCAAAAATCGGACGGTACAGTCACGTTGTTCGGGGTCGATCCTGATCCAACTGTCTATTTTTTTTAAAAAAAAAAATTTATATATAAATCGAGATTTATGTCAAATATTTTTTTGAAAAAAATATAATATCGAGTTGGGGCCGATCCGAACAATCCGATTGTACCGTCTGATTTTTTATAGACGCTTTAAATTTTAAAAAAAAATTAAACTGCAAATAATAAAAAAAACACTCCCCAAAAACCCCACCTAAATTTAAATTGACGTCCTGACATGACTTACTGTGGAAAGGAAAAACTGTGGTTACCAAATTTTACCTGTAGTTAACAAAGGTACAAGTGGTCCAATAACAATCCGTGGGACACAGAGGGAACAAGAAAAGTGGGACAGGCGATCTGAATCCAACTAAACCAGCCTAACGGGAAGCATGTAACGCATTTCACAGTTCTCTGACCTTCGCCGGTAAGATTGAGATCGTCTATTTTATTTACTTTGGTTCAGTTATTGTGGTCCGAGGAAAGTAGAACCTAAAAAAAAGGAAAGTTTTTACTTTTTAAATATTTTAAATCAATCACAATGAATGAAATGCAAGTGATGTAGAAAAAACGAAGCAGCTCAACCGTCGCTGGCATATGTGAGCTTAGAAATTTAAGTTGCATAAAAATGGAAAAATGGAAACGACAAAATCTCGATTTAGCCAGTTGTGTTTCTTGGACTAATTAAAGATAGTGAAATGTCGAATCTAATGCGGCTATTAACTTTCTCTGACCTTGCTTCAAAATAGGTGTACATTCTAAATAAGGGTGGCAACCAGCCGAGCTGATCTCTACATTCCAATATTCCTCATTCGTCCACTTAGATCGTCGCTTAGATTAGCTAGCCATGTCCTTAAACTCGAATAATAGAAAGTCAGAAAAAAAAAAAGGAGCCGGCAACCCTCCTCTCCCCCACGGAACCTTTCCCGTTTACGGTTCTCTACAGAACTCAGATCGCCTACGGTCCTCTACAAGGGCCTCAATTAGCTAGCGGTGTTCATCTTCTCCTACCTATCGCTCAACGACGACCGGTGAAGCCATGGTGCAGTACCTGTCCGGGACCCAGTTCCTCCGGGCCGACAAGGCGAATTCCTGGGCAAGTGCCTCAAGCCCATGGTCGCCGACAACGAGCCGGGCAGCCTAAAGCAGGAGTGGAGGGCAAGTACATGGAGCCCGGACCTGGAGGCGACCCCATCCACAACCCCAACGTGCTCCCCCACGGGCAAGAACATCCACGCCCTCGACCCGCAAGCCATCCCCACCGTGGCAAAGTGTTCATGGACCGCCTACTAGAGTAGCAGAAGGTTGACAACAGGGGCAATTACCCGAAGACGGTGGCACCGGTGCTGTGGGGCACCAGCAACATTAAGACCTACAGCGAGTTGCTGGCACGGGTGCTGTAGGCAGCGGAGCTAGGGACGACGGTGCAAGATGCTGCGGCGCTGGTGTTCTCAAACGCGTCATGTTCCTACTCCTCCAATGTGAACCTGGCGGTGGAGGACTCCTCGTGGAACGACGAGGAACAGTTGCAGGATATGCACCTGAGCTGCAAGTCCTTCACCTTCGACTGCGACGCCCTCAGGAGAAGCGCAAGGTGTCCAGACATGGCTCAGGTACCTGGCGTTCCCCGTCTGCTCCCCAAAGCACGGCTGGCACAGGATGGGCCGCAGGTGCCGAGATGCCCCGACGGCCACCATGGGAGCCCGCCTGAACTCGCCGCCGGTGGGGAGAGAACGGTAAACGGGAAGCACTAGGGCGCTGGGCGGCGACGGGAGAGGAGGGTTGCCGGCTCTTTTTTTTTTTTTTTTTTTTTCCTTCTATTATTCGAGTTTAATGACATGGCTGGTTAATCCAAGTGAACCAATAAGAAACACTAGGCCAGGTACAGGAGAATTGGAACAGAGGATCCAGTTCCCGTGGGCGATGGCCTTTGTGTGTTGGAGCTGGCGCAGCTACCCCGCCAGAGAGCTTGCCTTGTACATGGCGAACCTGCTCGAATTTAACATGCTGCTGATATATTTCCTTCCAGGTGGGCAGCGCATAAGTTCCTCGCTGGATTAGAGGAAACCATGCACGAGGAATGTTCGTCAAAGACTGAAGACGAGAGATTCCTTTCCTCGCCTTGGCAGACCGTGTGCATTTTTCCTATGTTCATCCCTTCCTTTATTCTATATTCTTAGCTTTGCACTCGGTCTAATTATGTGTTCTCCAGTGGCAAACGAAGGATAGATATGATTAAATTCGTTGAAAAGTAAGTAAAATAAAAAAATAAAAGATATTTAATTGTGGGATGACAAAAAATATCTTCACGTCATGTAACAGTATATTACAAGATCTATTAAAAGTAAAAAAAATAAAAAATAACTTCTAACTGAAATCATGCAAATTAAACACTTAAAGTTGTGCTATATATCTTCGTTTTCGTTATCTATTGACGCGCTTCTTAAAACCTTTTACTTTTAAACATATTAGTTGAATGCATGGACTTATTTAGAAAACATATTTATGTAATTCTCCTTTTCTATGGCCATGGAACTACTGAGCTATCAGTTACCCTTGGCATCCTTGCTTTAAACCTTACACAGTGGGGCAGGGCGTTTTTTTCCATCTCATGCAGGTAAATTTTGAAAAATAATCTGTCTCAATCCATTGTAAAGAAGGCAACAAAATCTTACGTCTGATATTTCTCCGAGTGGACTTTGTTCTGCCTCCAGGGAACTGTGCTAAAACCGGGTGATCTAATCAGGAAATCACCTGATCCGGATCGGATCGGTAGGATTCTCGGTAGGATCACTTAATCTGACCCGATCCTCACAAATACTAAACAATATAATTAAATTGACTTATTTATCTAATATTATATATATATATATATATTCTGCAATATCTCTCTCTCTCTCTTGGTACGGTTGCCGTTACTAAGATGAGTAATACTTGTTGCAATGTCTCTATTTGCTGCACACAGGAAAATTGCAATTGGTAAACTAAGAAAAGTAAAATTTATTTTCTTTAGATTGGCCCTGAAGTGCCCTAACTGTTTATACAGTACCATACTCGATCGGACGACTTAAAAAAAAATCTAAAAATTAAAAATTGAACTCCAATAAATAGTAAAAAATGTACCTTTTTTTACTGTTCATAGAACTTAATTTTTTATTTTTCAAATTTCTTTAGATCGTCCGATCGGATATTACACTAATTAGGACACCTTGAGTTCCACCTAAAAAAAAATATAAAAAAAGTTATTACTGCACTGCCCCTATTGCGGTTGGGGGAGGCATTGCAACAAATATTACTCCACCAGGATAACATGACAAGTAAATAGGTTGTTAATTAGTTTAAGCTTCCAATATTTGGCTCTAGTTAATTATTTTTAAGAATTAGAGTACAAATGCAAATATCTTTATAATAGATCGATGCAAAAAAATTATATTTTTCGAATGTTTATAATACCTTAGTTAGTTTTAACACAAGTATAAGAAGATGGTTTTAGAGTTTCTTTGTATATATAACTCTACAAACTATTGTAGTTTCACTCTTAACTTTCATACATTATTATAAAGACTCTTGACATCTTTAGAAAAATGTAATTATACTTTTTTATCAAAATATTGTAAAATTCAACTAAATATGTCAGAAGAATTCCAACAATTTCTGGTAAAGTCAGGGGTATATGCAAAACTCTATATATGAAAAAATGGACACTGACACATGTCTACTTATTATCCTATATATCCTCTTAATATGTCTAATATTTCAAAATTATCGTGGGAATGGCAAATTTGATATCTATAGACGTTTCATATATGTCATTGAAATAGCATATTAGATACATATGTTATTTCGTAAGAATATATACTTAAGATAATATGCAAGAAAGTATGTCATTTTTTAAATTTAACATGCAAGAATGGTTAATACGTGATTATCCTAATATAAAAAATGACTTATTTTCTTTAAAAAAAGTAAGATCATTTGTAAAAAAATATAAGATTAAATTGTGATTTTTCAAATTTATGAAGACTTTAAAGATTCCTTCAAAAAATCATGATTTATTTGTGAAAGTATGTTGAGATGTCAAAATTACAAGTTTTTGTTACATGGGCTACCTTAGTAAAACCACCCTTGTCCTTAGCCATGTACTTCCAAAATCGAATAGGCTTTACGCGCCGCTTTAGCGATAACGGACCATCCATAAAAATTTGAAAAATAAAAAATCAGGTTCAATGAATTGTTCATTGAACTGGACTTTTAATTTTTTAGATTTTTTTGAGTCGTCCAATTTTAGAGATTGAATTACATGGACATGTAGAACATGATGGATCTCACCACAAAAAAAATAAATCAAACAAAAAAATAAAAAAATAGTCACACCCCACGCGCACGCGATGCATAAAGTATTACTCTTATTATTGGCCTTTCAACACTATAGGAGCAGGAAATATGGTTTAATCTCTCCTTTCTTGCAGAGGAAAGAGTCTCATCTTTGTGACCTTGGGGCCAATCTTTATGCTTCCAATATAGTTGCTTGTGTAACTCATTTGATAGCTGGGAGCTGGCTGCCTACAGGAGTCCTTTCTTAACCTAATGATATATTCTGTCTTCCTTTACTTCCTTACTTCTCTTTTTTGGTATTTGAAAAAACATTGATGTTTATGAACGGGGATGTATAAAACAAAATAGAGAGACAATGTCGACCACCAATAAAGTGATAAATGTAGTAAGAGGCATGGAAGACAAGGGAAAAAAATATATGAAGAGGAAAACAAGGGACCAATTAAAATGGTTCGTTAGATGAGGAGGCTACCGGAGGTTTGCATACAATGAAGGATTGGGTAAGTGGAAAAGAAAAGATGGAGTTTTTCATAAAAATCCCTCGTAAGGAATGGAAAAATATTCACTTGAAGATTATTTTAAAAAAATTTCCTCTTTGTACTTCCTTATTGAATTTCATCCTCATTGAGGATCCTGATTCCTTGTGGAGTGCAAAAGTGCATAACACCCCTCAACCTGAAGATTGCAAATAAACTTGGAATTGACGATACTGTCCCCAGTCAGTCAGAGAGTCTATTCGAAGGATTGAGATCACCTGGACGGATTTCTTAGACCTTTCTCTATAATATCTTTAAATCTCATTGAAAAGAAAAAGCAACTCATTAATATAAATTTTATTTTACTCTGTTAATAAATATCAACGGAAATTGACTACACTGGTTTAACCCGGTGTTGCCCAATCACAGTTGATAGCATAGGTAGTCGAGAGCAAGCCAAGAGCTCCTCCGATTTGACATCGTCCATCCACATTGTCTTCTGCTTGAAGATATATATATATATATATATATAATCAGCTATTGGAATTTTTAAAAACACAAATTTCCGGATCTAAGAGAAACCAGAGCTAGAGAAGGCGCTCGATCGTGCACACAATCGAGAGCCGTCTAGACTAGAGATGACTGTGGCATGCTAAGTGGGATGTGGGTAGAGATGTACATTGGGCAGACTGAATTGGGTTATGTGATTATTTAGGTCTAATTCAAGTTTAAAATAGTCCAGCTCAATTTTAGTCCAGTCTAAATTCAACTTAAATTTAGTTCGAATTTAGCCTAAATTCAACTCAATTCAACAGTGAGTAGGTTGGGTTGAATTGACCCTATTTATGAATGATTTGTTAGAAACATTTCACTTTTTATATGAATTATTGTAAAAGTTAATAGTTTAACTGATCAGTCTATTTACAGTTCAGCTCAATCTAGATTTAATTAATGTCAGCTCAAATTTAACTTAACACATTTTATATAATTTGGACCAACCCAATTTCTTTTAATACGGGCTAGTTAGGCTGGGTCACTGATTGATTAGCCAGATTGACATCTCTAGATGTGGGAGATCTTTAGGACGACTGATAAAATACTCTAATAAACCATCAAACGAAGCCGATCTGCATGAAGAGAATGAGGAAAGGTTGAACATATATAGCTGACGGAACCAAATCTAAGTGACAAGGAAGCTCAAGAGCTCATCTATTGGGGAGACGAAATCTAGCAAAACCGGCTTCAAAGAGCATGGAGGAAGTTTCCAAAATCTCCCATTACCAACCAGAAAGTCCCTTTTTCCATTATCTTTGCCAAGATTGTTCTTCGTACATCTATGTTAGTGCGACCATTTATTTTGTTGCATTTAATGTTTGTTTTTGGTCACAAACTTAATTATGGATACCATCAGAAGGGATCTTCTTGGTTTTACAGCTTCAAATTGGTAATGGAGATTGTGACCAAGAGAGCAAAGAACTCTTTTATGACAGAAGAGCTACAAGAGAAAAAAGCACGACCTGGAGATTTTGAGATGCTGTAGTGTAATCGTTTCAAAATATATGCCCATAGACCAAACTATAGAGATGGGATCTATGATGGTGACAAGATCTTAAACGTTCAGTAAACCAAGTTGTAACAACAGTTTTCTTTTCCTTTTACCTGCGCATGTGCAACTTTTAGAAGACAAGAGAACGCAGGTAACTAAACTGCCAAGCCAATCACTTCTCAAATCTGACAAGCAGTAACCCAAAGGTACAAGTTGTTCAAGACCAACGTGGGGGAGGATCGAACCAGAATGCATGCACGTCTTAGTGTAAAGGGAAACAAAACACACACACACACACACAACAATAGAGAAACTGAGGCAGTGGGAGGGGACAACGGCGGCAGCTGGAACCCTAACGTCCTCCATATCCGCGCGCCGTCCGTCCATTCTAGGCATTCAGAAGAGGAAACCGTAAGCCGCCAAGGTGAGGACGAGAGCCAAAGCCATGGCAAACCAGCATTGGTACACCGTTGCGCAGCCGCTGTCGAAGGGAGTGTTGTCCACCAGAGGCTGCTGCTGGCCGCTCTCCCCCAGAGGCTGAGCGAACCCACTCAGTGCTTGCTGCGGCTGCTGGTTGAACAACGTGCCCCCCGGCTGCTGCTGCGGCTGCTGGCCGCCCTGCACCGAAGGCTGCCCGAATGGGAGGTTCCTGCTGTCCTCCACAGGCGCGACGAACGGGGGAAGCACCGACGCCATCCCCGGCGACCCCGGCGCCCCGCACTGCTGGTTGGCCAGCGGCTGGTCGCTCGCCTTCCACGCCAGCTCACCGTCCCGGGTCCGAATCCGCATGTCGCCCTCGTCCACCAGCTCCAGCGTCTCCAGGTGCTGGGCGTCGACTCCCGCGTCCCACGCCGACCGGCTACCGTCGAACACCTCGAGCCCGGCGTCCGTGAACACCAGGCTGCACGCGTCGGAGATGCTGGCGGGGGCGCAGTTGGACTCCCACACGCTCTGACCCGTGCTGGCATCCCTCACCTGCACGTAGCAGAAGGCGTTGCCGAAGCCCCCCGCGCCGGGGGCGGTCTCGCTGCGCAGGAGGTAACCAACGTACTTCCCGGAGGGCGAAGCGATGAAGGGCCGCGAGCTGTCAGCTGCGTTCGGCGGTATGGTCGCGAGGATGTGCTGCTTGGTGAGCCGTTTGATCGTCCCCGACGGCGCCACAGCTGGTGCCAGTGACGGAGCTGAGGTGGGCTCTCCACCTGACGGTGGGGTGATGGTGGGAATGTCTCCCGGTGGTGGTGCGGTCGCTTGCTGCACCGAAGGGGCAATGACTTGATCTCTTCCTCCTCCTCCTCCTCCTCCTCCTCCTAAAGGCGAGATCTCCTGCGAGAGGAGGAAGGTTGGCAGAGAGAGGCAGAAGATGAGGGTTGTGAAGAACTTCATGTGGATGTAGAGGGATTCCATCACTGCAGGGAGGCAAAGAAAGCAGAAGCTAGGGATGCGAAGAGCTAGTAAGCGTCTAGATGACTGGGTAAGTAAGGTGACGGAGGGAATTGGGCTTTATATAGAAGTAGAACCCTAACCAAGACCAGAAGCTGCAAGCTTTCTGTCAATAAGGGGCGTGTGAGGCCGGTGCAACTTCTCTTGAGAGAATGGAGTAGGAGGTTATGGTAGCCGCCACACGGGTGGAAGTGATATAATAAACGAGTAGCTGCGCAAGCGCACCATGAATAAGGGAGCTAATTAATTTTAATGGAGAGGGGCATCAAGACGTATGCCAGCATGTAGGGGATTAGATGTGTGAAGACCCTTTGGAGGGGTCCTTGGTTTTAGTAAGGACATGCCCTCAAACAAGGCCATGCACGTTCGGGGCTGCTGTAATGGAATAATCAAAAGCCATGGCACGGTGGATGAATAACTCGCGGGGTGGCCCAATGTGTTCAGAGTATTTGAGGCAGGTTAGAGTGGTAGACAGATATAAGTGCCCAACCAATCCAATAACGAGACGCTGTTTGCGAATCTGATCAAGCAGGGAGATTAAGGCACAGAAAATTCCAAGCAATCGAACATAAAGGTACTACAGAAAGAGAAGAGACCATGGCATACCATCTTATGGCCTTGCAATGGCGTGCTGACCTTGATGTCAGAGGGCATCTTTTATAATCCTAGGCGGATCAGGTTAAGTTGATACACGAAGATATCGATAAGATTGATGAAAAAGAGTTTCACTGAACCATCGTTACAAATTTGGAGAATACTGACTTTTAGCAATTACTGCAGCTCAAACCACACGAGAGTAGGGCTGTCAATGGGACGGATTAGCCCGCGGACTTATGGGCTGGGCCACGGACAAGTTCAGATTCGGATCCCAATTTTGAATCCACGGGCCAACTCGGACCAAAGTTTTTCAACCCGCGGGCTGACTCGGGCCACGGGTTGAGCCAACTCAGGCTCCTTTCTTCGTTCTCCCAACCTTCCGCTGATCTACCTCATGCGGCTCCCTTGCTTGCCGTGAACCGCTGCCCCACCAGAAAGAAGGCGAACGCCGCCGTGAAGGCCAGCTGGATTGAGCTCAGCAGCACGGTGGTGGACACCGGCAGTGACTAGTCTGGCCCCTTCCAGTTCGGCCCCTCCCTCTTCATCCTCATCGGCTGCCCCGCCCCCACCTCCTCCCTCACCTACAAGGGCAAGAGCCCCATCTGCGACGCCACCCAGACGCACCTCTGCGCGTCCATGGACTCCTGCCCCGCCCTGCCCTTCCTAGGACTCCCCATCTTTGCCCCCACCAACACCTGCTGCGTGTACTCGCCTGCAAACTTGGGCCCTAAGGGAGAGCTCGACCTGCAGGGCCTCCGTTGTGCGGCCTACTCCTCGGTCATGTCCTACGGGGATGTGCCCACGGATACCCTCCGGTGGCGGTACGGTATGGTGCTCAAGTTTGGCCAGATGGGGTTCGTAGAGTACGGAGAGGCAGAGGCGTGCTCGTCTTGCGAGAGGAGTGGCGGGGTATGCGGGTACGCGCCGCCGAGGAACTACTTTGTGTGCGTGTGCAAGGTGAGTGTTTCTTCTTCGTCTGAATCAGAGAAACGGGCCGCCCACGGATTAGATTGGATCCCACGGGCTTTAGAGAGAGGCTGCGGGCTGGAGTAGGCCGGGCCACGCCAACGTGCGGACCAAACTGGGTTACCACCGGGCCGGGCCGGGCTTGACCCATTGACATCCCAACAACAGAGCCACATCCCTTCTGTGCATGTGTTCCCACCACCGAGGAGAAGCTTTTGTGTTAGGCATGTGATGTGATCTCGTCAACATGCTGAAATAGGTCCACGAAGAACTGCACCAAGGAACAGATCAGTTTGAAAGGAGATGCACAACTGAGAGGGCAGAGGCGCCAGTCCTGTATTGCCACGTGGAACCAGAGAAAGTCTTTGGTTTCTCGCATTTCTCGTACACACGTAGACACTGATCTAATAACATTAGATTTACGACCGTGGAACAAACAACTAATACCGCCCGAAGACAATACATCACTGGTACACAAGTTTGCAAGTAGAACAAATGCGCTTCCCTTCTCTGATGCGATGGGGCCATGATCAGCATTTTATTTTCACGATACTACATTTATGAACAAGCTCGTTCAAGATACATATACATGACATTCATATACAAGAGAAAAAAAAAATTGAGGCAAAAAAATAAAATTGAAGAACATAAAAGACAAACAAGTTACGCATAGAATGAAGCAATGGGAAAGGGAGGCTCCAGTGTTTCCAATCCATCTATCACATCCAGAACCTTCGTTCTTTCAAGCTGAAAATCTAAAC
Organism: Zantedeschia hybrid cultivar; assembly: GCA_030544215.1. Classification (NCBI taxonomy): domain Eukaryota; kingdom Viridiplantae; phylum Streptophyta; class Magnoliopsida; order Alismatales; family Araceae; genus Zantedeschia; species Zantedeschia hybrid cultivar. Next base: position 21,384,865 of record JARZZO010000002.1, on the reverse strand, counting down.
CAGTGCTGAATTCTCTGGTAGGAGAACTGCCACTGCTCCTGCTCCGACCCCACCTTCTGACTTTCTTCTCCTTCTTGGTGATGCATCCTTGGCTTTTGCTTCTTCCTAGAACCATTCTCTTGGAGCTGATACATTTCAATATCTCTCTGTCCTCCTCAGAGAGTTGAAAAATGATGGGGGTTTTATCATTGGAAGCCAGGGGGAAGCCTTGCCTTTCAACAGATGAAAAGTCATCCCTCTGGGATGGATATTGATCAGACTTGAAGGACTTGAGCCCAAAACCTCTATGTTTCACCTGGCTTACCAGGTGATGAAGCCATACTGCCAATTGGAGAATGTGTTCATCAGTCTTCTCTTTATCTGCATGATGAAGTGTCTGAATGCGAATTACATTATAATGCTGGACTGGCTGCTTGTTAAGCTCAGCGCTGCAAAAGGGAAGAAAATTAGTATTAGAATCAAAACAGTAATACATGTATATTCCGTTGATTCTACATTGCAAGTAAACGCAGGAATAGTAAGTGGCTGAAGCATGCTGTAACCAACACCAGCTGAATGAGAAGACTTCAGTCTATGACAGTAAACATGACCAATACACAAAAGACTAACGTGGTTAATTGAAGATCAGAAATGCTTGCTTGCTGCACCGCAAGAGCGGGGGGGGGGGGGGGGGGGGTAGGTGGTAACAAAATAGCTGACTTGGAATGAGCCCCCCTTATCCCCTTTGGTCACTTGCAAAACCCACATGTCTACTGTCCCGCCATTAAATGCGCTTCGACGTCATCCGCATGTCAGCGCACATGGGGAAGGGTCGGATCAGAAAAATAATAAAAGAATTTGCCCGCAGGCTGTGATCTCGAGTACATCCTAGAGGGGTCGAGAGCATCTTGAAGCTCTCGGGCGCATCAGGGTGCTCTCCAAGGCATCATGCTCTGGAGAGCGCCCTGATGTGCTCGAGAGCTTCATGATGCTCTCGAGTGCTCCAGGATGCACTCCTAAAGCGCTCGAGAACATCCTGGGGCACTCGAGAGCACCCTAAATAGGCTCTGGAGAGTGTTCCGGTGTGCTTGATGCTCTCGAGTGCTCCCAATCACAGCCTACGGGCAATTTTTTTTATTATTTTTCAAATCCAGCCCCACCCCATGTACGCTGACGCATGGATGATGTCGGAGCGCATAGTGGGTATGTGGACTTTCCAGGTGGCCAAAGGGGATAGGGGGGCTCATTCCAAGTCAGCTATTTTGTCACCCCCCCCTGCAGTGCAGCAAGCATTTCTCATTGAAGATATATGAGAATGGGAGGAAGAGTTAGAGTAATGTCACAGATCAACTTGGCCCGTGTTTACGACTGAATGCCAGAAGTTAACTGGAAACACAAAAGAAGACATTTTAGTGACTAGTAAGGATTTGTTGGACAGACCCCATGTTCGCCCACTCTCCGACCCAACCAAAACCTTGATGTGCTCTGTCAAACAAGACAAAAAAGATGTAAATCTAAGGATATACAAGAGAGATTTAGAAAGATTGCAATGAAAGAAGAAAATTACAGCTACATTTGACTTACTTGATTGTATTGTCAGCCATTGGAACAAGCCATTGGAGAATTTTCTGCATCTCAGCCTTAATCTGAGCAATAGTCAACTGCAACAAACACAAATCAGAAATGATCACAAGAGCACACATATTGGCTGTCAAAGTACCAGAAGAACTAATTTCAATTTTGCTAAATGATGTAATAAGCATGGAACAAGTATAAAGAGAAGTTAAGAAGAAACATCAGTAAAGATTTCATATTCTTTTTGTTTGTCAGGATTCTTGCCCTCACTAAAAGTATGGTTAAGATTATGCTTTGATTCTCAGTGTGTACTGTACAATTATCTATGCTTCAGTGAATCCAAGTTGATGCAGCATGTAGAAGACTATCTGATGCTGGAAGAAATATTATCTTCAAAGCTGTTGATCACTGCACCAGCTTTCTACTTTAGCAGGCACAACCAAGTCCATCGTACAGCCATCATACAGTAAATTGAAATGGACAGATCTTGATGTCGTATGATGATTTCAACACAAAGATCTGATGGACCACAAGGGTTTCATACTTGTCTACCTATGACAGACTAGAATATATTTTCCTTCTGTCTTTCTCATCCATACGCCTAGAAGCAACCTCTTCTCCTAAATTGCCTTTCTCACCCATACTTCAGTTACGTGAAAATGTGACTTCTTAACAATATGATTATATGTTGTCGTTGGTGTACATCCAATGCATGTCAGAGAAGCAATAGGAAAATTCAAGTATCATTATTTGTGATAAGATAGCTGGTGAAAAGATTCATTTACATCAGTTCCAGATATTTGTTTCCACATTTCCCTTCATTTTTGGTGCATATATAGATTATATAGCAGACTTATATGGTTTTCCAAACAGATCAAAATCAAGCCCCATTATCATCATCTGCTATGCAATGAGATAGATAGCAAGGAATGCTTTAAATGTTTATTTGCAAAGATTCTGACATACATAGAGTTTAAAGCAAAACTTCATATGATCATTTTGTATAAAGACTACTATCGTCAGCAACAGAATATGAAACTATAGGACATTCTTAATTATTTGAGATGAATATAATTTCATGCACATTGGGTTTAAAACAAGTCTTTGCATGGTCCTTCCATATGCAGTCATCAAAACTAGTTGACCACCGCATCCAGTGCACTAGCTATTTTCCTTAACTGCACGGTCATGTGTACAATCAACCGATATTTAGTATTTGCTTCTTAACCACATGCACAAATAGTCAAGATGTTGATAGAGTGTCTTGTGGTTACTCTTAGTCGCCAGTTCATTCAGGTCACCATACTCTGGCTGAACCCAAACAATTAAGGGTATGATAAATGGACTCATCGATTTGTGCACTAGCAAGTAAGAAAAGATTGTAAATGACTACAGTCATGAACAACTCGCTCTAATACTTTGTAGAAGGGAAATAAAATGAGATTACAAACACCTCTTCTTTAACGTGAAAAGATTGTAGCCGGGAACGTAAAGCTGTCTTTACTGCAACTGGCAATCCATGATATAAAGTATCCCTTGTATTTGGAGGCAGAGACATTGGTCGAGAAACCTGAATGCACCAGGATTTTAACTAAGAACATGAACTGTGAATCGTTACAATACAGATATACACAACATGAAAAGACTCATGCAACATTCCCAATGTTCTATTTCAATGGAAAAAAGAAAGTAAAAGAGGAAAACCAAGTATATAGTTTAATTCAACGACAGAGAAAGAAAGAAAAGTTGTGAAGCTTTTGTGGGGTAGAAACAAAATGGATATAAATTTGTGCCTTCTGCAGCACCAACGTCAATACGGATGAGGCCAAGGAACAAGCAATCATTAAGATGTGATTGACTTGAAACAGTTTGGCTTATGATCCAAGGCCAATAAAAAGGTCAAGGGTCAGCTCGTTAACTACAGAGGAAAGATACATAGGAAGGACAATGGTTGCCGTCCCCAGATTATTCACTGATATAATGGCATAGACCAGAGAAAACAATCTTTGGCTTAAGATTGATCACAAGGAGATGAATTGATTCAACCTGACATTCAAATATTCAGGTATTCTACTCCACTTGTGCTGCTGCTGGTTGACCTAAATCACCTTTATGCAAGTGTCCACATGAGCATCAAGGTAAACAAGCCCAAAAACAGAGTGATTTGATGTTGTTGAAGCCCATCAAAATCAGTCTCATCTGGGTAGTTTGAGACCAAACACCACCAGAAAACTAAAAAACTAATACAGACTATATGCAAACGTCGGCATCCTACTTCCCATCAATAGTTGAAATACATACAGCAGTAAACAGAAAGATAAAATCAATTAGAGTGTGTGTGCGTTCTCTTTTTTTTTTTTTTTTTTTTTGCGTGGGGGTGGAGGGGTGTGTGAAGGAGCTAAAGGCTTGCATCTGGCAAGCTAGAAAAAAGTCCATAAAAGTTTTTTAAAATAATAAAAAGGGAGCGAGACATGTCGAGATGGATAAAACAATGCTGGCCGAAACATGTTGGGATGGATAAAATAATGCTGGCCGAGTGGCTATGGCACCTAGGAAGACAAGGATGGAGTACAAAGGAAAATGATAGTTAGGGGAAAATACTACAAAAAAAGGCTACGATTGGTGTTTAAAACCAGCCAGTTCATCATCATTTTCACAACCATTGGAGGAACATTGTTCAGATTGCTGATTTCATGTTGTCATCCATTGATCACTAACTAGGAAATGGAACCAAACGAGCACGTTGGTTGGTACCCCTTTGACCTCCACAAATTTCTAGGTCGCACAGTCCGTAGGATCACTTCCTTAATGGTGGTCGTGAAACCAGAAACACCGCCCAAATAGGTGCAGAAAACTCACTTGTGTGAAATTATACCCCTTTGGGTGGAAAATATCTGCACAGCTAGGAGTTGAACTCCCACTACTTGGGGGAGGACCTGTATATACTTGGCCGACAGCAGACTGGGTGACCATAACCACCAAAAAAAAAGGAAAAAATAACAGCAACAAAACTTCTGGTTTTGGGAAGACCACCAGTGCACTGGTGGATGACCTCTTTCCTACAAGTTTAGGAAGAAAAGTGAACTCACCACAGATAAAAGGAAATCAGTCACACAATCTATGAAGGGAACTAGAAATAAAATTTAGAAGAAGCCTTGGGTTCAGAGCTTGAGGAATTCATGAACCTGTATCAGCTGCTAAACAGCATGAACATTTACAGCAACAGGGGACATGACAAAGCTTCGGGCACCGGGGTGGGCGGTGGGGTGTGGGCAATCAGTCTTCCTAAGCGATTTGATGTTGTTGAAGCCCAACAAAATCAGTCTCATCTGGGTAGGTTGAGGCCAAACACCACCAGAAAACTAATAGAGACTATATGCAAAAGTTTAGGAAGACAAAGGATGGAGTACCAAGGAAAATGGTAGTTAGGGGAAAATAGTACAAAAGAGGCTACAGATGGTGTTTAAAACCAGCCAGTTCATCGTCATTTCACAACCATTGGAGGAACATTGTTCAGATTGCTGATTTCATGTTGTCACCCATTGACCACTAAATGTTGGTTGGTACCCCTTGACCTCCACAAATTTCTAGGTCATACAGTCCGTAGGATCACTTCCCTAATGATGGTCGTGAAACCATAAACACTGCCCAAATAGGTGTGGAAAACTCATTCGTGTGAAATTATACCCCCTTGGGTGGAAAATATCTGCACTGCTAGGACTTGAACTCCCCCTCCTTGAGGGAGGACTTGTATATATACTTGGCCGACTGAGCAACCAGAACCACCAAAAAAAAGAACAAAGAAAACAGCAACAACTCAAAAAGGGAAGGAACTTCTGGTTTTGGGAAGACCACCGGTGCACTGGTGGATGACCTCTTTCCTACAAGTTTAGGAAGAAAAGTGAACTCACCACAGATAAAAGGAAATCAGTCACACAATCTACATTGGGAACTAGAATTAAAATTTAGAAGAAGCCTTGGGTTCAGAGCTTTGTTTTTTTTCTTTTTCCCTTTTTTTTTTTTTTTTTTTTTTTTTTTGGGGGGGGGGGGGGGGGGGGAGGACTGTAGACCTTTATAAAAGTCTATGGTGACAGTGGTCATATAGGGTGGTGGAAAGACTCTGTAGATGAAAGGAAATCAGTCACACAATCTATGAGGGAGCTAGAATTAAAATTTAGAAGCAGCCTCGAGTTCACAGCATGAGGAATTCATGAACCTGTATCAGCTGCTAAACAGCATGAACATTTACAGCAACAGGGGAGATGACAGAGCTTTTGTGGGAGCAGGTGGGGGGGAGGGGAGAGACTGTGGGAGCTGCCTTCTGTGAGACCTTTATAAAAGCCTATAGTGATTGTGGTTATATAGTGTGGTCTTTTTCTTTTCTTTTTCTTTTTTCTTTTTTTTTGGGGGGGGGGGGGGTGTGATGGTGCCTGGGAGGGGTGGAGGGGAGAGACTGTGGGAGCTGCCTTCTGTGAGACCTTTATAAAAGCCTATAGTGATTGTGGTTATATAGTGTGGTGGAAAGACTCTGTAGATGAAGCACACCCATAAGACTTCTTATGGAAAAGTCTCTCTCAATTAAACCATGTCCACAAAGAGTGTTGAAGTAACTTAGCGAGAACCTTTTGCTATTTTTCTAATATTCTCAAATTGACTGGAAGAATAAGGATGCATGATTGAACCCTTTTTGTTTTGGAATTCGGAGACACACAAGCCCCTCAACCCCTCAACAATTTCTGGCATTACATTTTAGGCTAACCAAAATCTACAGAAGGGTTGTTCAAAAGGATATGGATCACATCTACGGGCCCATGCCAACACTATGTAAATTCACTACCATAGTAGATGGCTTTGGATCCCCCGCCAGATCTTTTCACCTTCTACGGTTTTGTCAGGCAGGACAGCCAGTCCGAAAACTTCAAGAATCTTTGGTCGCTTCACTGGACCCACCTTCTGATATTTTTCTAATATTCGCAATTTGATTGAAGAATGAGGATGCATGATTGAACCGTTTTTTGTTTTAGAATTTGGAGACACATAAGCCCCCCAAAAATTTCTGGCATTACATTTTACTATTTTAGGCTAACCAAAATCTACAAAAGGGTAGTTCAAAATGATATGGATCACATCTAGAGGCCCATGTCAACACTATATAAATTCACTATCATAGTAGATGGCTTTGGATCCTTCGCCAGATTTTTTCACCTTCTACAGTTTTGTCAGGCAGGACAGCCAGTCCAAAAACTTCAAGAAATCTTTGGTCGCTTCATTGGATCCAGCTGACCCCAGGTTGGTGGGACAAGGCCCATCAGATGGCTTTCCTACTAATTAGTTCACTATAGCAGAAGTGGCACATGTATCGGAAATAATGAATTGCATGTTGACTGGGTTAAAGCAAGAAAGATTGCTGGATCAAAATAATAGAAACATAGGAGATAAAATGTCATAAATGAATGAAAGCCCTATTTCATTGAGAAGACATGGCACCATTTTCCTCAGCCAAAGTTGTAGATGAAAATTTTCACAACGTAATCGCACGCAATGACAATTCCATTATACAAAGTAACAGAAGATCACAGGAGACTTCTAGTGGATGAAGAGATAGTTGCTGGAAAGTGAACAAAATCAAGTTCAAGCATCAATAAGAGGCAGAAGATTTTGTGGAATGTCAACAAGACACATTGCATTGAAGGTTTCAGATGATGTAAAATTGAATGATAGGGAGAAAAAAAAAATGGAGTGGTAGCAAAAATCAAATATGAAGAAATAATCAATATAAGATTAGAACCAACACCATCGCAGTAAACAGAACATCTCCAGGGTGAAAATAGCTATCCAGTGTAAATTTCTATGACATCAATCCATACTTTACAGACACAGGGCATTGACTGTGGGGCGAGGTTTTTTTTATGGTAAACTGCCAGTGTATTGTTTTTGTTCCATACATTTTTCTTCAGGAAAGAGCCTTCTTTGGGGGGGGGGGGTGGTTTGGGGTTGTGTGTTGTTTGCAAAATGAGCCCATATCCACAAGTCAGGAGTGGTTGAACTTACAACGTTATCCATCTGATTGATGATGTTGGCATAATGCAATGCAAGACCAGATGAACCCAACCTTGGAAGAGCAAGATCAGGATTGCAGTTAGCTGCATCAATACCTATCACAACAGATAAATAAATGTTATGTTGGCATAACATAAAGAAGGGCCAGAAGTAAGCCTTCAACAAATCTTCAATGTGAGTCAGATGAAACCATGTCATGTTGGCTCTATCAAGCCTATCACGAATAACTCAGTAAAGCACAAAAAGACTACCTTGCAGCCACACAACTAACAGGTAGGTGGCTATATGTCTAGAATACACATTCATCTATACAATGATTTGAAAGTCGACCACCTAGACGACTAGGCGGGCCGCCTAGGCGACTTGCAACCCATTCCCGCCTAGGCAGAAACCGACTTGTCCTCTTTCAAGAGATTTAGTTGGACATATTCTCCTCTTATTGAAACCTTGGTTTGCCATATCATACCAGATCGTGCCGACTCATACGAGTCAACTCGTATATGGGCGAGTCCGATACGTTGATACACACCGAGTCAGACTAGATCGTGCCAACTCATACATACATAATGGGATGCTTTAAATTGAGTTTTTCCTATTTGATAAGTAAATTTATACTTTTTATATCAATTATAGGGTACATTTCTCTAAAATATGACTTAAATTCATTACTTTTAACAAACTCATTAGCTTGACTCATACGGCTCATGCGAGTCAGACCAAGTCGGATCGGATCCGATTCCCATATCTAGCAGAATCCGATCTGATCCAGATAAACCTTGATTGAAACACCTTTATACCCCTAACAATATAGCAAATTAAGTTACCGACTTATAGAGAATCAAGGTTTATAATTGAATTAGAGTCTTGAATGAGATATGAGATATCTATAGCTAATAGCATTCTTAACAGAAAAGTGGGTCTGAAAACAGCAACTGCCTTGGAATTGAGGCGCCCGCCTCACTGCCTATGCGGTAAGGGGGTCAGCCAACTCACTCCGCCTAGGCATTTCTAAACATTGCATCTATACTTTTATGAGTCTTTAGCCTGTTTTGTTTGACGTCAAACCCCTGAAATCATTCTCTTTATTACTTTATACCTAAAAGGGATCATATTTTTACCTCCAGGCCCCTTGCCATCAACATCCTTGCCCTAAATTAACTGCAGTTGAGTTACTGCTTAAAAGGGCAATATCATAATTTGCAATCTCCATAGCAATGATTGTTGGAATATTCTCACAACATGACGAGAGGATATGATGATATGTTTTGTTTAAATTTCAGGTTTATAGAAGCTAAAAGGTTGCCTTTCGGGGTATAGCATCAAGCATCAAATATGTAAGAATTCTTGGGGTACATTGGCAAAAAAACCTTTTTATTAACGATATTTAAAGGGATGGACTCCCCTCACACCTCAACAGGAGACCATTGGGCCATCCCTTCTTTAGGGGACCGTGCCAATGGCACTTAGTTGCAGGGGCAAGCTACTAAAATGATTTGTCCTTCGCCAGACCAGGCAGGACTAGGTCCATGAACAGTTGAGGTATTCCTCAGGCCATGTGAACTTCCTGCAGAGTTGGGTGTCCTGGGGTAGATTAAAGACCTACCGGTAAGAGATTACATCTAGCCACTCTATGCACCAAAGACTTCACTTTAATGGGAGAGGATTGTTTTTTTTGGGAAGGTCATGGGAGAGGATTTTGTTTTTTTGGAAGGTCATGGAGAGGATTATTTCCAAGCAGTGTAACCAACAGCTATAAACTCAAACATCAATATCAACAAAAAGACAGCCTCTGTCCATCCTCCATAATCACTGATCCATCCTACCTGGGTAAGAATCTGTCCTTCCATTAACAAAAGGCCACCAACCTGATCCACAACCCTATCAAGGAGAACCCTTCAGAAAGTAGGAAACTAAACATGATCCACCAAATTGTCTGAGGCTCCGTTTGGTAACAATATTGGAACTCTAAATTTTGGAGGAATTCAGATTTTGAAAAGAGCCACATCATCATCTCTTGAATTCAAATTTTATTAGAATTTGTTTACTTTTTAGAATCTCATTTGGAAAGAAATCTCCTTTTCAAAAGATTCACCAAGAATCGAAAAGAGGCCCCTTTTCAACATGAAACAAAATCTGCATTCTTAGAGAATCCATCTACCTTTTTTCGTTTGAAAAAAATGTTGCATTTTTAGATTCCCGTCAAATATGAGGACCCCAAATCTAAGGTAGAATTGTTACCAAACGGAGCCTGAGTACAATGCTGATTAGAGTCGGAATTAATCCTCACCCAATATCCAAGAAAGGGGGAAGGAGACCAATCCCTACACAATTGCACTCAGCACCAGCTCTACCTCCTCCTCCCCGCACTGCCCTCCTTTTTTCTGTGGAGGAGGGGAACCACCCCTCAACTGTAACACTGTCATTGCCGCCAGTGTGTCCCTGCAATTGTCTCTGTACCATGAAGGAAAGTTCCACATTCTTTCCCTACTCCTAATCCTTTTCTTTCATTGAGATAGCTTTTTTCCCAGTGGAAGATGTCTACCTCTCTCCACACCTCCACCCCCTAAAGCTAGTTTTTTTCCCTTTTTCCTCTGTTCCCCTCCTCTTCCTCCCTACATACCATATTTCTTATGCTGGAAGCCACCATAATGGGTTGTATCATTTGCCAGAATCAGCTAGTCGCAGCCAGAAACAGGGCCAAAACTGGAACATACCCATTTCCCCTAACCATGGTTAGCCGTATCATGACGGATCTGCTGAACGAGTCGACTCATATTTGGGCAAGTCCGATCCGCTGGCATGGACTGAGTTGAACCAGATGTTGCTGACTCATACATACACAATGACTTGTTTTAATTGAGTTTTACTCATTTGACAAGTATAATTACACTTTTAAATCAACTAATACAGTATGTTTCTCTAAAATATGGTTTAAACTTGTCACTTTTGAAGTAACCAGACTGAGGGTTAATTTCCAGAAAAGCACTGTGTATGGTATCAATATGTCTGATTTGGCAGTGTCCAGAGCAGCCACTATATTGGGATGTAAGATTGGTTGTTTTCTTGCTACATACTTGGGTCTTCCTCTCTCTACTTCCTCAATTAAAGCTAATGACTAGCAGCCGATTGTCTGTAATTCCACTCTCGTTTGGCGGGGTGGAAAGGACGTTTGCCTCTTATGGTGGACGGCTGACTCTTTGTAAGTCCATGCTTGATAGTCTGCCAAATATACTTTCTATCCATTTGTAGAATTCCTAAGTCTGTGGCTTCCCAGCTCGAAAGCATTGGTAGCAGATTCTTTTGGGCAGGGTGTCATGACGCAATTAGAGGACATGATATCTATTGGCGGCAAGTCACTAAGAGTAAACAAAATTGTGGGTTAGTATTAAAAATATTCAAGACTTCAACTTGGCTCTCCTGTCTAAATGGTGATGGAAGCTTGGTTCCAACCACCCGGGGCTCTGGAGTGTTGTTATTAGGGAGAAGTATTATTCTTCCGGAAGAGTATGGGCTTCCTTCTTCAGGTAGAGTATAAGACATCCCAAGTTTGGAAAGGTGTTTTGGAGGCTGCTGATGTTATTCTTGCCGGTACACGTATTACTATAGGAGATGGCAGATCTTGCCTATTTTGATCTGATAGTGGTGCACAGCTACTTCCCTCGCTACCCTTTTTCCCAAACTATTTGCCATTGCTGCTCAGCCAGCGGCAGTGGTGGAACAAGTGGTGGAAAGTTCTGCAGGTGGTGGGGTGTGGACCCCATTATGCAGAAGGAACCTTCGGGAAGAGGAAATTGGTGGCTTGGTGGCCTTGTTGCAGATTTTGCAGAGCTCTAGGCTTGATGTTTCTCATCCCGATGTGTTGAAGTGGGAATGGGATACTAAAGGAAGCTTCTCTATGAAATCAGCCAATAGGTTTATTGCTGATGGAGCTGTCCGATTCTCTTTTTTCCACCACATTAGGGCTCCCAAATCGCCTCTGAAGGTGAAGATCTTGATATGGAGGATTATCAATGGCAGGGTTCCCACTTCTGACAGGTTGATTCATTTTGGCTGCAAGGTTTCTCCCATCTGTTCTCTTTGTGGAGACACCAATGAAGACATTCAGCATCTTTTTGTGGGCTGCAGCTTCTCCATGGAAGTTTGGAATGAATTATTTACTAGCCTGCACTTGAGAAAGGAGATTGGCAACACCGTGGAGGAGTTGGTCTATGGTTGGCACCGTCCCTTTCCCTCTAAGGGGGACCGTTTTCTGTGGTGGCTAATTCTGCATGTCATACTTTGGGCATTATGGTTAGATAGAAACAAGAGGATCTTCAGGAAGGAGGCAGCCTCTTCGGGTATAATTGTGTCCTTTGTTTCTTCTAGAGTGAGGGATTGGATGAGAGCTTGGTGTAAAGATTTCTTGGATTCCTCCACCATTTTTGTGCTTTTGGAGGATCCTCTTGACTCTCATCCTTGGACTGTTTTTTTGAGGGTGTGATGTTTTGAGATCTTTGTTGCCCTTACTTGTAAATGTTTTTACTCTTACACTTAAGATATACCAGTGGTACCATCCACTTTCAAAAAAAAAAATTGTTACTGTTGATAGATTCATTGGCCTGAGCCATGTGACTCATGCGAATCAGACCAAGTCCGATCGGTATCGTACCATATCTGAGAAGATACGATTAGGTCTTGATCCACAAGTCGGCAAACCTTGATGGATCTTCTCAAAATTCAAAAGTAGACCAAAATATAAACACATTTCTGTACTTGTCATGAAGACTTTAAATAAAGAAAGTACAAGATATAGATATATTTTTATCTGAAAGACAAACATTGGTGAATATTTTTCTGACTGTTTTGTACTTACCAAAAGAACAACATAGTTTTTTTATAAAAGAGAAAAGAAAAAAAGGGCATCAAAGTTTAGGACTCTGTACAAAGCACTACATTTGCAATTTGTACCCTTTTGAATCACAAAGTACAAAAGTGGTGCCAGCATTTCCAGGAAATCATTTGTAGAACATTATAAACAAATCAATTGTAATTTGGAAACATTATTGTTGCCGTTGGTTCATAATAAAGAAACTTATTATCATGACATGCAATGTAATTTTTATCATGAAAACTGACACAAATTTCATTAAGCTCCATGAATGACACTGGAGTAAAGAAAACAAATCAAAATGCACCTAAAATTAAGGTTAAAGAAAATGTATTATGATCATTCCTGAGATTGCAATTAATCAGATGACATACCAGTCTGACCAAATGCTCCAAAAATCTCTTGATGAAGAAAAGTAACTATGTCCATGAGTTTCTCCACGACCTACAATAATTACCAAAGTCACTTAAGAGTGAAAATTCAATCCAGGAAAAGGGGAACAATATGCAATGACAACTAGGTTCCAGAAGGAAACACTTACTTCTTGAACAGGAAAGTCACAACAAAAAAGTACATTTTATAGGAGGAGAAACAACTGTATTGATCAGAATATTTGAAAGATAATGGACAGTTCTTTCTGAATCTATATGGGTTCCACAAGATGATTGATGGTTGTGAATAATGTACTAATCAGTAACAAAAGGTTTCATTGCAAAGGAAATACTATACAAAAACAATCAAGCTTCTTTGAAATTAATTGGCATCATTATAAGAGACTATGAAATTTACCTCTTCCAAATTCCGAGACCATAGTGATTTCTTCTTCAAGCTCTTTACAAGCTTTCTTTGGTTTTTCAACTCACTGTGTAGGATCATGAGGTTCTCTCCTGAACAATGGAATAGATAATGTGTCATTTAAGATTATTGTCATAGTACCAGTGGGAAAAGACCCCTCTCATTTTGAAATATTGAATTATGTAATCTCAGCTGCTTTTATAATTCTACAAATTACATTGAACAGTCCAACAATAAGGCCAACATCTATGTTCAAATCCTAGAAATAAAAAGGGGGTCACGGTCTTGATCAGTCTCCACATCCACAATGACCCAATCTGAACAAGCAACTCACTCTTTGAAACCAAGCAGTCGGGAAAGATGTGTGCCTTACCTCGTCGTGAGGGAGGCAGTGACTCTTCTTCCTGAAGCTTCCATCGATAATCCTGATCAAATCTGTCCAGTGCATGGAGTTCATGGTACAGCTCCTAAAAATCACAAATTGATGTTTTGCTATTAAAGGATAAAGTTAGAAATTATTTCAAATGCGCATAATCATTGTCTTTGTCCAAAGTCAGTTACTTTGGGATAGGATATCTCTTAAGTCTGCACATTCATTTAATTAACAGTCATCACTATAGAATATTTTTTCTTTCATACAAACTGATGCACACAGAAAGAAACTTAAATTAAGACTACAGAATTACTTGGTTGAAGAATTTTCTGGTGCACACAGAAAGAAACTTAATTTAAGACTACAGAATTACTTAGTTGAAGAATTTCCGAACTGCCAACTCAAACTTGAAATAGGAGGTGGAGAGGCCCAGAGGTAATATAGGTACAGACTACGGAATGGCTCCTGAACCTGATGCAGGACTAAATGGAATGGCTTAAGCCAACAACCACCCCCACACCCCCCCCCCCCACACCCTTCGAAAAATCCAGGCGAAATCATGTGGCAAGCAGTGCTCCCCAAAACTGTGAGGCCAAATGGGGGGAAGGCAACGAATGGATTGGATCTAATACATGTTACTAAATTGAGTGAGCCACTGATCAAATCTATAGTTAGAGTGTGGGAAGGCCCTGAACTAATATAGACATGGAGTGGCTTGTGAATACTCGGTGTGGGACTAAACAGCCTTTGCCAACACCTTTTGTACAGAATTACTTACATAGTTAAATTAAACTGCTGTGCACTAAAAAGAATCTTAATTTAAGACTACATAAACAAAAGTTTTATCAATTATTGAAAGGAAAAAAAAGAGACGCAAGTTTAAGATATCAAGGATTAGGTGAATCAAAAAATAGATAATAGGATCGTGCTAACTTCTCTCCGCATAAAAAGATAAAACATGTGTTTGTCTGCTTATCAATTGCAGAACAAAGCAGTAAATGTATCACTTACTAATGAAGCATGAATAATTGTTACCAGTAGGCAGCACAGAAAACACTTTGGACAGAATTTCCTTGGAACCACAATACTCCAGCGTTCAAATAAGATCAATGGTATATGCAATTGTCCTAGGAAGCGAACAGGAGTTTACACACTGAGACAACCCTCCACACCCATCCTCCAACGCACCACAGAGACAAGAAGGGGAGAAAAAGTTGGCAACCATTTTATCATAAGCACTTATTGGGACATATTGATACAAGTTTTGTTCTGCAACCATCCTCTCAAGACTACCAGAAGGCTAGGAGTAATATGATCAAGAAGAGTTTGTAATACCACCTCACACAAGTTCTCACGCAATTTAAAACTGTAAATTTTTTAACAGTATTGCTGTCCCAGATATTGTTAAATTATAAAACTGCAGTCATGGAACCTGCACAGCCCACATAGAGAGTAGGGAGTAAGATGATGTGGATGCTTTGATTTTCATGGAAATTTTAGACTTTCTCTGAGTTTTTTCCCCACACAAGAAATGGTGGTGGGAGGAGTCCACTATGAAACCTAACTATTAAACATTTTTTTGTTGATAATTACTTACAGAAGTATGGTGTGCCAAATTCATTAAGTGTTGCATTGTTGTTTCTGCCTCTTCCTTCAGTTGTTCGGATGTGGGATCCACATCCAATCTGCATATTTGAACCATGTGTTCCAAATTAGATGGAAATTGTAAACTAATATTGAGATCCAATTATAGCTCACAATGCAACTTCTACCTTACTTTTGAAAATACCGAGCCAAATTGTGCAACTGTGGGTCCTTACATAGGTCCCCAAATCTGACTACCTCCTTGGAAAATACATCAAATTCCTCCCTGTAAGACGAAAGCACACAATGAAGTAGGAATTTCCAGCTACCTAAGCACCATATCTGAAAGATCATTAAATCACTATAATGCACCAAACAATATTAGATCCCCTATCAGAAATGATTAATTTGAAACCTTTTGTCTGCGGCAACAATGCCTAGGAGTTCCTTCATATCTGCTGAAACTAACCGTTGTATGCCATCTGATTGTAAGATTTCTTTCTTCAGGGATTGGACATTTTCCTCTGAAAGTGATCGCATCAAGGTGGCACCCTTGGCAATTGTGTTAGCAACCTCAAATGCCAAGATGGATATCTTATTTCCCCGGTGCACCATTCCGGACATAAATCCATTTCCAGTTTTCAAATTAGACATACTACTTCCAAGCGTGTCTAAGACTTCAACAGCCTTCTCCAAACCGACAATGCCAGCTCTTCCCAAAATGGAGCTCATTTCTGGGGCCTACACAAAAGAACCCCATGGTTAGATAGAGCAAATGTCAACCAACAGTAACATGATTAAGATTTGTTACACCATATCAAACCAGGTAAGAGTCTTCATAAAAATTTTCACCCATACAAGATTAACTTTCCATACAGAAAAGTCAAGCATGCTAATGACAAATGACTGATCAATAAGTAGCAACCATGTAATAGTGCAGAATGAACTTGAAAAGAAAGGGAAAATGTAGCTAAAAGGATCTTTGCTGTTCATTGAACTCCAATTTTTATCTATATCACAAAAGTTTACATTTGAAAGGGAGGCTAAAACAATGCAATATGATAAAGTTCAGCCAACAGAGTAACCAGATGTATCAAATACCTAAATTATGTTGAGTACAAGAATAACATTAATTGGGTTGTCTAGTTAGGATTTAACAAAACACATAAAGTTAACAGATCTCTTTACCATTACAATTAAGCAACAAAGACAACAACTTATTCCAAACTTGAGAGAAGATTACCAAGGATGTGTCAGAATGATTATCCACATCCCACCCAGAATTTCATTGGATATATCAAAGTACGGCTAAAATGTAAATGATAATCATTATGCATACTGTTCCTGATTCATATTTACACTCATCACTTGTCTTGGTAGCCATGGTAGTCATCATCTTTGAAAGATTGCAAGGACAAACACATATGTTGATGCTGTCTCAAGCACTCAACAAAGTACATATGGACCTATATTCTCTGAGCCCAACTGCCATCCTGTATTGGGCTCCCTAGTATTTGATTGTTATGGATCATGCTTATTTCCCCTCTAGGTCCTTTAGAAGCATGGCTCTTCATAATTCCTTTGTCCTTATGAGCAGGTAGTCACTGCACATCATAAAGAACAAGTGCAAAATGGCAACTATGTTGTTTCCCACACCATAGTTCCAGATCATTTATCATTATTATCCTTGATCTTGACATGACTAACATCTTTATCAAAGCATTAATCCTTAAGTCACCAAATAATGGATGTTCAACTCAAAGAAAGATTATGGTAGTGTTTGGAAACACTAGGAGGAAGAGAGCTTTTTCCAAGATCAGCCTTTTTACAAAAATTAATGATAGTACAAAAGCTGCATAATGATTAGCCCTCTCAAAATCTTGTTTGGGGAACTTCACAAGATTGTAGATTTGAAGAATTGAAGTTACCATAAAAAGTAAGGGCGGGCCTGGAGCAACGGTTAAGTTGCCTCATTTGTGACCTGGAGGTTACGGGTTTGAACCAAGGAAACAACATCTCTATTTAGTAGGGGTAAGGCTACATACATCGTCCCTTCCTCAGACCCCACAAATAGTGGGAGCCTTGTGCACTGGGAAATTACCATAAAAAGTCCATGATTTGAGGGAGAGTATAGAGAGAGAAAAGATTAAGACTTGAGGGTAGATAAGCCTTTTTTCTTCCAAAAGTTGAATTAAACTCTTCAAAAGCTACTCCCAACCGGCTTTTGCAAATAATTACCTCTCTCCCTCATGAGTCTATCTCTCTCCTCAAACCCCAAAAGTTGTAAGCATTGAATCCAAGAGAGGGTGGTGTTGTTTGGGAACACGTGAGCTTTTTGCTGATTTCAACCATTAGAATCAGCCTCATGCTCATTGCCAAACGAGGTGAAAGATTGACAGCTTATCAAAGCCTGCAAATCTATCAGGCCCAGATGTCTAGGGCTTTTGACAAGCTGGTGAAGGAAAGAGTATTAAAAAAAGGCGACTTGGTCATGATCAAATAAAAAGATGTGATGGCATCACGTCCCAAGAACAAGTTCAAGCCTAACTAGATAGGACCCTTTATAGTCATCAGAGTGTATGAAGGAGGCGCCTACAAATTAGTTGATGAAAAAGGGAATGTGGCATTCCCTCCATTGAATGAGCGTCACATGAAGTTATATTATGCTCCGGAACACGAATTTTTCAAGAATCCACAGCCGAGAAAATCATTAAAAAAAAGGAGGTTTAAAAAAACAAAGAGGTGCCCTGACAGACTTAATTGATTTTCTCATCAGAAAGGGAGTCAGTTAAGGGCAAAAAGGTCCTAAATCCGGCAGAGGTGAAAACCCAAAAAAAGCGTCTCTGACAAAAATGAGAAACCCTACTGTGTGAAAACCCGTAAGGACGTATAGGCAAAAATAAGAACGTACTAGCCTTGGCGAAAACCCGTGAAGGCGCTAGGGTTAGTTTTTTTTAAAAAAAAAAAACAACTTATTAAGGAAACAACTCGCAAAAGCACTCCAATGGGAGGAGAACTCTCCTCGCCTACTCTTGGTGAGGCTAATTCCCCTTTTATTCCTGTCATTTTAATGGGCTTTAATGGATAGTTAATCAAGGTTGCCAATCAGATTGTCGTAATCAATACGGGGAGAGGTTAAATGCACAGATCCACATATGATCCAAAGCTTTAGACTCCCTGAGGACTAATTCTAAGTTCTCAAAATCTACACTTTAAAATAAAAGAACCCTTTTTCAAAAACTTAAAAATCTTTTTAAATATTTTTCGAAAATGAAGTCTCACAATGGATCATAGAAAAACCCCAGCCTATGAAGATCTAGCGTATGTTGCCATATGCATGTTGAGTCAGACGACTTCAGCCTCTAGATGTAAGCAAATCTGGTCAACATTTAGCTTAATCCATACCAAACAAAAAAACCAGTTAAGCTCACAAAGATTAGAGTACCTAGTCTTCTGTCACTGCAACATGCGGCTGAAGTTGAAGAATCTCTAACGAATCCCAATAGAACCAAAGGGAAGAAACACGTTGGAGAGATGAGGTTGTTGGATGACCTGTGCAACGGGAACCTCTAGTTGAAGAACTAATCGACATCGAGGAAATCTTCGAGGAGGAGAACCCCCATTCGTGCATGGATGGATGCAACGAATGTCTTGGGCCAAGCCCTAAATTTTGACCCAAATGAATGCTCGTGGGCAGAAGGAGAACTAGACGAAATCTCATTGTCCGTAGAGTTTCAACTTCCCCAACCTCCTCCTAAAAGACAAAAGAAATATGCGTCATGTGTACCAAGACCAGGTAAAGGTAACGGTAAGGGGACCACTAACAAGTCCATTCGATATGAAGATGACATTCAGATGGGTGGAAGAGTGGGGACGGGCAGCTGGTATCCTGAATGTTGGCAGCTCTGTTATTTCTGACAAAATCAAATTGTGGAGGCAGCTGATTTCTTAAAGTTATCTCCTTTGTTACCCTGTAACCTGTTTTATCTCCTTGATAAAACAGCTTTTGTTAGGAGCTTTTAAATCTTTTGGGACTTGGATGGGGGTCTGTCCTATCCAAGGGTGTGCCCTCTTGGGCTTTCCTGTACCTCTCTCACTTATTTCAATGGAATTGTGACTCTTGTCACCTTCTAAAAAAAAAACAAGTCCATTCGATATTGCAGATCTAGATATGATGGAAGAAGAGGAAGAGTAGGAAATGCCAGAGCCGAGTGACAAAGTACATTATCAGACTTCGGATCACTCCACTTCAAAGACAACGACTAATGATGATGATGATGATCCACACGGGAGTCAAAGTGGATCCTTGCAACCTCGATCATCTCAAAGACGAGACTCGGGTCAAGGAAGTGAAGCCCCTCCGATCGTCTTCACCGAAGAGGAAGATTCTACGCGTTGCACTCAAGACAAAGACAATTCGAGCAGGTTGGCAGCAACTACAAACAAAGGCAAAGGAAAGTAACAACAACAAGAAGTTGGCGTTAAACATACGATGAAGGCTTCACAAAGTTCAATAGATTTTTCTCAAGACCAATTCTCATATGCTTCATCTCAAGCTCCATCACAAGGGTACAGAGCTTATACTCCCTATATATACGTACCCCCAACAGGTGATTATGTAGCTCAACCCTCCGAAGCATCGAGTTACTCAGGAGGATGTGCATCAGGAGCATATCCTCAATACTCGGATGCATTAGGAGGATCTTATTATGGATTATTGAGGTGATGCACAACAATGGGTGCCAGTGACAATCATCTATAGCCACACAGATGGGTATGTCCGATTTTTTGAGGAATATAAACAATGGTATGAGTCTTACACGTCTTGAG
Source organism: Zantedeschia hybrid cultivar (assembly GCA_030544215.1). Lineage (NCBI taxonomy): Eukaryota > Viridiplantae > Streptophyta > Magnoliopsida > Alismatales > Araceae > Zantedeschia > Zantedeschia hybrid cultivar. The sequence continues at coordinate 21,364,802 of JARZZO010000002.1, read as the reverse complement.
AAAACTATATCCAATATCTGTATACACCTACAATGTAAGACTACAATGATTTTTTTTGTTTTCTTTTTTTTTGTTTTTCATTTATTCAGGTACATACTAACTTACGTGGGGGTAAGGTATTTATTATGCCCCCCTATGTATCCAACTTTTTTTAAAATTAATAAAATCCCAAGAGCTTACCTGAGGTCCTAGATAAGTTTCGAGCATTTTAAGGCTCTATTTTTTAAAAAAAAATTACAATTTTTTAACCTTTCTTTACAATAAATTGGGGGAATCGGACCGGATCAGTCGAGATCGGCCATGATCCGATCAGTCCAGACCCAGACCGAACTATGTTCGATCACTGAGTTTTCCTTCCTTGTCGTCAGGGACATAAACCTTACCACCATGCACCAAACTTTTGATCTAGTATGGCCATAGTTGTCAAGACGCCGCCTAGACGTAAAGACGCTTTTACTATAGCTAGACGCCTGGATGCCTTTCATGGGCCCATGAAAGGCAGCCCGCTCAGGGGGCCTGAGTGCCTTGTGGCGCCTGGACCAGTCCGGCCCATTAACCCACCCGTTAACTTAAGCCCGTTAACCCGCCTGCCCACTCGCCTATTAACTTAATAAAACACATTCGTACTCGACCCCTAACCCCCCAATGCCCCTGTCCCCTTCCTCCCCCACCCCTGATCTGCACTAGCTAGGGTTCGTCCCCCCTCCGCCGTTGCAGGGGTCTGTGGCCGCCACCAATCAACGTTGACATTGTCATCATCGAGTTGGAGCTTGGTGCCATCCTCCCCCACCCCCGATTGCAGTCACTGTGCTGCGCAAGGCTTCACCCCCCTCCACTGTTGCAGCGATCCCCTGCCGCCACCAATCAACGCCGACGCCGACACATCGTTACTGGAGCCTGGCGCATCCGGTGAGTCATCTATCTATCTCTCTCTCTCTCTCTCTCTCTCTCTCTCTCTCTCTCTCTCTCTCTCTCTCTCTCTCTCTCTCTGCGTCTCTCTAAGAAGGGTGAAACTGTGAAACCAGTCGAGCCCAACTCCCTCTCTGCTCAAGCTCCCTTCTCTGAGTTGTCTCTCACAACCCGCCCTTCGTCTCAATCTCACTCACACACTCTACTCTTCCGCCCACCCTCTCTCTCTTTCTGTGTAACTGTGTGCACACTACACACGTAGATAGGGCTAAAACCCTATGTCTCACATAGTCCACTCCCTCTCTCTCTCTCTCTTTCTCTCTCTCTCTCACACACACAGTCCACTCACGTTGCACAGTGCACACAGGATCGAAGCTCTCTGACTCACACACTCCACTCCACTCTCTCCCTCTCTCTCTCACACACACAGACAGATAGTCCCTCTATCCCCACACACATACACAGACTAAGACAATCTCACAGTCCCTCTCTCTTTCTCCACTTTCTCTCTCTCACACACACATACATTAATTTATTGTTATTTTAAAATGTACATTAATTTATTAGTTGTGGTTCTTTATTCTTGTGAATTATAATGTTTCATTTTGTATATCTTTTTGTGTGTAGACATGGCAGGTAATAGTAGTTCCACAGCTGAGACACAATTGAAAAAGAAAGCAAACTCGCAAGATCCGGGTTGGAAGTATGCTTATTGGCCGGACGAATTTGACAAGAACAAAATCAAGTGTGAGTTTTGTGTATTGGTCACTAATAGGGGCATTAAGAGACAAAAAGAACACTTTATAGGTGGTTTCAGCAATGGAAAAAAAATGTCCAAATACTAGCACAAAAATTGCTTCAGAATTACTTAATTGGATGAAGAAAAATAAGAAGAGAAAGCCAAACCCAAGTCTTCCAGTTGAAGGGGAGCTTGATGGTGAGGATGATGCTGACACACAACAAAAGGAACCTAGTCACTAATAGGTCGGAAAAGGGTTCTTCTTCAATAATACCAAAGAGCTTAGGGGGTGCAAAGCAACTAAAGTCTCACACTCAAATCAAAGGTTCAATGGATAGTTTTGCAAGAATGAGTGTTGAGGACTTTGTTGATACAAGAAGAAGTGAGAAAAAAACTCAAAATACATTGGAGAATAGATAGAAGGAGGAAAAGACAAACGTTGATAAGTATGTAGCAACTTGGTTCTATGAGGTGGTTTACCATTCAATGAAGCTCGACTACAGACTTTTGAATTGATGATGGAAGCTGTGGGTCGATATGGGCCGAGGTATAAACCCCCAAGTTATCATATGTTGAGAGTACCTCTTCTAAAAAAGATGGTAGAAGAAACACAAGCTATGTATATTGAATATCAAAAGTATTGGAAGACATATGGTTGTATAATTATGTGTGATGGGTGGACTGATAAGAGGCAAAGGAAGTTAATTAACTTCCTAGTGAATTGTCCTGAAGGGACTTACTTTGTGGAGTCTATTGATGCATCATCTGAGCAGGAGAATACTATTAAAATGTTTGAGTTGATAGATAGGATGGTTGAAAAAATTGGAGAAGAGAATGTGGTACAAGTGGTAACTGACAATGCATCATATAATGTTGCGGTAGGACGAGTGTTGATGAAAAAAAGAAAAAAAATATTTTGGACTCCTTATGTTGCTCACTGCTTGGATCTTATGTAAAGAATTGGTCAAATGTGGAGTTACTAGATTTGTCACTACCTTTCTTACGCTTGAAAGGTTGAATGATGATGCAATGAAGAGAGCTCTTCGCGGGTTGTTCACTTGAGAGGCTTGGCATAGGAGAGTTTTGGCATCAACAAATGCAGAGAAGAATGTAGCAAGCATTGTATTTCAGGTGAAGTTTTGGCATGCTGTTGAAGACATCTTAAGGGCCTCTCAACCAGTATTGCAAATGCTAAGGTTGGTTGATGGAGATGAAAAACCTGCTACGGGATACATTTATGCTGCCATGGAGTATGCTAGAGAGCGGATTATTGAAAATTTTGGATTTAAAGAATCAAAATTTCAGCATTGAAGATTCTTGATAAGAGATAGGCAAATCAAATGCACCGTCCTTTGCATGCAGTGGGTTTTTTTCTAAATCCCAAATTGTACTTTGATGCTAAAGAGAAAGATTGTTCTTCAATTGGCAAGTTTGAAAGTGGATTTGCTACTTGCCTTGAAAGAATGGTGCCGGATCTTGAAGTACAAGATAAGATAAATGATCAGATTTCATCATACTTGAATGAAAAAAGACTTTTTGAAAAGGATATGGTAAAAAGAGCTCGTGGGAAGAGATTGCCAAGTAAGTATCTTTTTTAATATTAATTTACTACTATATTTAATCAATATTTTTTTTCAAATAAATATTTTAACATGTCATTCTTATGATAGCTGAATGGTAGATTCAATATGGTGGGGAGACGCCAGAGTTGAGGGACCTTGCTTTGAGGATATTAGGTTTTTGTTCTAACTCTTCTGGGTGTGAACGCAATTAGAACACATTTAAGTTTGTATATTTAAGGAAATCTTATGTATTTTTTAAAATTTTATTTAATTATTAATTCTCATATAATTTTTATTTTCTCTTTATGTTATTTGTTCATGTAGATTCATACCAAGAAGAGGAACCATTTGGAGCATAAAAGATTGAATGATCTTATGTTTGTTCAGTATAATCGTCCTTTGTATAAGAGGTTTAAAGAAAAGAAAATTCATCCACATAAATATAATCCTATTTGCTTCGTTGATTTGAATTGAGGGAGTGAGTGGATGACTAAAGAATCTTCAAATTTAGTTCATGAGAATGCAGATTTGACATGGACAAATGTTGATATTGCTATGGAAGCATCATATGAAAGACCCACAAGAAATGAAGCACAAGCACGAGAGCAAAATCAAGAGGAAGATTGATTAGAATCCAAGAACTAGAGAAACGGAGCCAAAGGTCCATGTTGTATTTTGTTTGGCCTATTAGAGGCCCAATTGATGTCTTTTTCTATTTTTTTTAATTTTTCTATATGTTTTTTGTCATTTTAGGAGTCTTAGGGGTAACTTGGTAATTTTTCTATTATGGCTTCCTTTTAGGGGCCTATATATATATGTCCTATGCCCTTTTGGGAAGGGCAATGATGATTAATGATGAAAAAAAGAAGAGAAAGTTTCATGTTCCAGCCACAGTGTTGTGCGTGTGTGAGGACCCGTGAAGGGTCGGTATGAAGGGGTGAGATGCCCTTGTGATTCTTCTTCCCCAACCCCCCCCCCCAACCCCCTTCTTCTTCCCTTGTTCGTCTTTGCCTTCTTGTCCTTTCTTCTTCTTCTTCCTTGGCCTCCAAGCCCCTTCCTCTGGATTCACCCTTCTTGTCCCGCATCAAAGATGAATGGCTAGAAGAAGAAGAAGAGACAGATGATGATAATGCTCCATGGGAGTCAGGCGGTGAGGGTGAAGACTCTGGTGATAGAGATTATGGCAATGAAGATGTTGATATGGCTCTTGAAGAAGCAAAATTTAGGATTTTATGAGAACTTTTAATTTTAAGTAGATGATGTACTCTTTAAATTTTAAATTATGGTTATGTGACATGTATGATTTTTATTTTCTATTAATGTTTATTGTGGCTATCTAGATATTTTATTGTCATATTTGACTTGCATATGTTGATTGTTTATAGTGATACTTTTTAGAATCCTAGTATTTGTTTTATGTGTATTGTGTAACCATGGTTGTAGGTTTTATTGAAGAAGTCAGAAAATCTCAGGTTAGTACATCTCATCTTAAAGATTTGATTATCTAATTAATTTATTCTTAATTTTTATATGCTCGAATAATTCATAAGACTGTAGTTTAATTTCTTTCAATTATATCATGATTGAGTTGTTCTTATTTATTCAATCTAATTATCTAGGTGAATTATTTGATATTAGATTAATTTGTTCCAATTTTAATATTTATTGTGATTGATTTGTCTCTTTATGTTCAAGTCAATTATCTCATAGTAAATTAATTGCTTTCAATTTTCACATTAAAATTAATTTAATTGCTATTTTTATTTATATTTACAAACTCACAATTAATAATAATATATATTTCATATATGTTTTAATAAGGCGCCTAAGTCGCCGCTTAAGCATCGCTTAAGTGGCCGCCTTAGCGCCTAAGCACTTAGGCTCCTCGAGAACGCCTTGGGTCGCCTTGGCGCCTTGACAACTATGAGTATGGTATGCTCTTAATGATCATGCAGAGCGATGTTAGGCGCATCTCGATTAGGGTGTTGGTTTGAGAATTTCAATGCCATGTTCGTCTGCCACAAATGCGATTATGATCTTCCGACACTACAAAACTCGAGGATGAGTTTTCTCAAATTAAGGGAGAATGATGGGGATCCAGGTCCGATGCATTTTACATAGTAGTTAGAGGATGATCCAATTGATCTGACAGTCCCAGTCTCAATTTGGCCTTGGAGACATACAAAAGGGCATTGATGAGTAGGATTTTAGATTACGAGTCTATAAATATTTTGTTTGACACATTTGGAACTCTTTAGGTCTTTTTTCTGTTTTTCAAGAATTTTTTGTGCGATTTTAACATGTTGAGAGTATTTTGGTTTAGAATAAAGTTTAAGGAGTCATTAGGATTGTTTTCTCTTTAAGTACTTTTGTAAGATATATTTTTATTTTTTAATAAATATTTGCTGTGAATTTTGATTTATTTTCTGAAGTTCCTCTCTGCGACGGAGAAGATGACCCTGCGACCGGGTCGAATCTGTTTTGCGGGGCCAGGTGTGACGTCCAAGCGCCGCTGGTGTGACGCCGAAGGCTGTTATCTCGCCACCGGTGGTGTGACGCCGGAGGCCTTTTCACCCACCTTGTTTCGCATCACGCATGCTCAGTAAGCAAAACCTGCGCGCCTAACAAAACATGTATACATACGAAGTAAGCACCCCCAATCCCGTCGCTTCATCGCCGCCACGGCCTCCTCACCTGAGCACAGACTCTTGATCCAACTCCATCCCCCCCCCCACACACACACACACAAGATCGTCGCCACTTCGACACACAAGACGGCGCGAAACGACAACAGAGACGGCAACAAAGAACTAGACCCTGCGACCAATCACTCCACAAAGAGATCGACGAAGAAACCAAAGAACAAAGAGTGGAGGACGAAATCAAAGCCACTGACCTTGCTACCCCCGGCCTTCCCGGGAGTCGGCTTGAGCTCGCGGGAGTCGTAGAACGCCTTGGCGGCCTTCCGGTCATGGGCGGCGAAGCCCGCCCCGTCCGCGGCGCCGACGACGCCGGAGAACGCGTGGGCGTCTCCTCCGTCCACCTTCCGGGCCCCGCCAGAGCAGACGCACCCCATCCCGGCCCCCACCAAGACAGCACGCGGCAAGCAGGATCCCCACGTCGCCGGCGGCGAGAGCCTTTACGGCGAAACCCCACTAGAGCAAAACCCTAAACCCCGGGCCTCGCCGCCGAGATCTAGCTCCGCATCGCGCCTTCTGCGCCCTCTTCTTATCACACATTAATTAACATGCCAGAATTATAACTCGTTTTGAAGAAGGGGGGGGTGGGAGGTGGGAAGTGGTTCTGGCTTCTTTCTTTCTCCAGTGTGCTCTATTTTGACTGCGCGACGACGCCGGTGCAGGTTCTTGTTCTTTTCCTATTTGGGGCTTCGGGTTCAGAAGTAGGTGACTTATTTATCTGTATTTACTTAATTGCTCAAATAAATCAAAACTAACTAATGAGATTTCTGCAGAAATCTGGAAAATATCTTTGAGTAATTGAATTTTTTAGTTAAATCGTAAGATGGACAAAAAAATCAGTGCTCGTATATAAGTATTAAGTAAAGAATAATACTTGCTATACTACAAGGTACAACATCTCTTTCGCAAGTATACAGTCTTATTTTAAAAAATAATAATCGTTCAGTCAACAAGCAAATGGTATGAATGCGGAGCTGTATTTATATTACTCTTAAGTAAACAATCACAATTAAGGTCATAAAAGACTTATTACAAATAATTAATTAGTAAAATTAATGGTTTAAATATAAATACAGATAATTAAAACTCACTTCTAATGTGAGTGAGCCAATTGCATGTGAGCCAAAAAAAAATGTTATTATGTGAGTTTTGGGATTAATCATGTTTAGTTATAACGTTTAATGAGGTTCCAACCTCGTTATTGTCAACAGTACCGGCGCCTTCCGTAAGTATGAACGGTCGGCACCGCGGTCAACGTGTAGCCGAAATTTTAATAGTAGCTGCCACCGGCTGCCAGGTTCCGGTGAAATCTCGACGGCCCTTCCACGGCGGCGGCCTTGGGACGAATTGATCGGTCAGAAACAAGAATTCCGGATGACGGTTTCGTCCGCCAGCCAACAGCACTTTTTGACGGGTCGTATTAGAGGAACAGGAGGCCAGGTGTTCATGATTCCAGTGAGGATGGTTAGAGGATTTTATTTTTCAAGTTTTTAACTACTATTAGTAGTAAAAAGCTGTTTAGTTAAAATATTAATTTTGATATAATATTATTTTAAATTTATAATATTGAAGTCAAAATTGATACCAAAAAAAAAGTAGGCCTGAGAAAGAGAGAGGAAAGAGTCTTGAGGCTCTCAGACACTAAATTTTAATATCTTTAATGTAAATTCAGAGTGTATAATAAACTTGTTGTGACAATATATTTTATCACGAATCAATATCAAAATTGGTCGAATATAATTAAATATATATTATTAGTAAATAATATTAAAATTATAATTAATAGAATTATCTAACACAGCAACCAAACACTCCACTAGATTTTTGAAAACTTAGATAATGGGAAATGCATTGCAATATTAATCTATTAGCAATTTTTGATGCTCACCTAACGAGGGGATTGAGACACTTGTGTTAGCCACAAAAGTGATATGTTGCATTCCTTGTGGTTCTTGAGCGCAACGCATAAACAAGTTTGGATTTATCTTATAAAGCAACTTTATTTTTATAGACTTTCACAAATTTATCATAAGCTCACATATTTTCATAGACTAATTCTGAGTGGATACATATCAATTATGGTATATAGATTCAAAGGAAAGCTTACAAAAACATGTTTAAGAGATAAATAAAACTTAATTAATTGCATTCGAATATTTCATAAACTACAACCAAATCAACCTTTGAACTATGTTCGTTTTGAATACGCCAAGAAGACGGCGTCCCGCGTGGACGTACGTGTGAAGCCATGCGGTGGGGCCGTTGAACCGCATGAGTCCACCAGGCAGATCAGGGTGGCCGGTGGGCTGGCGCCCACAGACAGATTAGGAGAAATTTCGGAGAATGGCCAACAATGTTCGAAAATATATTTGACGTTGCAACTTGGAAAAGTTGGGCTAGCTCTTATTTAATTCCAAGCTATTGAACACTTGGCAAGTTGATGTCTCTACGATATATATTGTCAATTTGTGGGCGTCACTTCAAACAAATGTGAAGGCACATCTTACATACGCCAATCGACACGCTTTAACCAATTTTTCAATGATTGTTTTAATTTTTATCCTTCTAATCTACTTAATTTAGAAAAAATATTTACTAAAAACTTCTTGCCGTCTCAAATTTATTTTGGAAGATATCCTTTTTCAGGAATTTTTAAAATAATTAAGATTTCCTTATTTTTTAAACATATGATATGTTCTTTTTTTCTCAATTCCTTTCTTTCTACTTTCTTCTATGTTATTCTCGGATGACTCGACTCCCGTAACTTGTAACCAAACTATTGGATTTCTTCTCCCGTCTTCTGCTCTTCTTACCGTTTTAATCTTGCATTTTGCGAGTGCCAAAGCCTACTGTTCAAACACATGGATAAACCCTATTCACTGCAAGATTCCTTCAGAGGATCAGCCAAAAAATCCATGAGGCTAAAGGATTCTATCCAGCAGTTTGGTAGGCTGGACGTTTTAATTCATTTATTATTTATTTTAATACAATTTTCTTTCCAAAAGACCAGTCTTTAGCGTAGAGCTTTGAAGGATTTTAATTGGTTGCAGCGTCCAAACTTTAATCTTATATAAGATTTGATCTACTGTCCCATCCATTGGAAGTGCAGTGAATCCTGTAGTGGAATAGGCCTATACACAATTAAAGCACCGGTGTGACCATCATGCAGGAAGTTCAAAACTTGAATGCGAAGGGTCCATTGGGAGAGGTTTAATTCAAGGGAAACTGAACAACGGCAGTTGAATGCATGGACTTTTTGGGTAACACATTTATGTAATGGAAAACGGTATAATAATATTATTTTTAACACAACTTTTGACACAGTATAAATAGCATAGGAAGTTGTAACTGTTAAAAATGTAGGACCCCTTGCACTTTCTTTTAATATGTGTGTGCCACTTAAATTATGTCCGAAGTTATGTTAGAAAACAGTGTCATTGTACTACTATTTTCCTTATGTAATTCTCCTCTTCTAAATCTTTTACCGTGAAATTACTAAGCTATCAGATACCGTTGGCATCCTTGCTTTAAACCTTGCACATTATGGGTGCTTCACGAACATCTCGTTGAACGTCTTTTGTGCATGCATGAGAAAATGATGTCTAATAGGACTGTACTCAACAGATTTGAATAATATCAGAAGTTGATTCCTATTTATCCGATTCATGATATAAGATATATGACAGATGATAATATAAGCATAGCTCAATGGAGTAATACTATTGTGCGACCTAACCTTTTCTTGTGGCCAGTTGATGACACAGAGGAACGCTACCTTCCCCAGTGAACGACCCACCGCCCATCTTATCTTGGATCAGACGAATACCTCACTCAGTTTCAACGAAGATGGCATTTTAGGTGGGTTTTTGACACCGCCAATAGACTGAGGACGGATGTTCCTTGATCTCAACCTGAGAACAAGCATTGGTCTATGCCATAATGCCTTCACCCATCTCAAACCCAATTTCCCTGCAGGACATCCTACTTTGAATAGAGATCCTCTACATGTATGTTTGGATTGAACTCGGTCATTAAAAAAAGGAGAATGTTTCGAATAATCCCCTCATATGGCATTTTTCTTATTCTCAAGGAGAATTTTTATGAAAGACTCCTTCTTTCCCTTTCTGTATTGATTGAGTTCAGTCTAAACTCATACTGTGCACTCTCCCATTTTTGTCCTCTGAAGCTCCATACTGTACTTTCGGATTCTATTACTCCATCTCTTTTATGATTCTACATCATCGGGTGAGTTCAAGGAAGCAATACTTTGAATACTTTTTATTGGCCTTGGAACTCTACAGGAGCAGGAAGTATAGCTTATCTCTCCTTTCTTGCAGAGGAAAGAGTACTCTCACGTCGGTGACCTTGGGGCCAAGTTTTATGCTTCCAATAGTTGCTTATGTAATCCATTTGGTAGCTAGTAGATGGTTGCCTGCAAAAGTCCTTTTTTAACTCAATGATATATTCTATCTTCCTTTACTTACTACTCTTTTTTGGTTTTTGAAAAAAATCGATGTTTATGAACAAGAATATATAAAACAAGAAAGGGAGATAATGTCGGCTACCAATAGTGAGAAATGTAGTAAGAGGCATGGAAGACAAGGAAAAGAAAATGTATGAAGGGGAAAGCATGGGATGAAAATGGTTCGTTAGATGGGGAGACACTTTGGAAAAATATATGTCTAGTTTTTCAATTATGTTTTTCAAAATTTAATGATGTGTTGTATGTCTCGCAGATGAACTGGAAATATTCAGCCTTAATTTGCTTCGTTTCTAAAAGGTTCTTTTGGAGTTCTCATCTGGCGCTTTGATATGGAGCTACTTAAACCCCTTGGTTGATTTTTGGGCATGTAACCAGCATTTGGGGAAGAATAGAGATCATCTACGTCCAGGTTTGGACTGAACTCATGAACTCACTAAAGAGAGGGAAAGGTTTCAAAAAAATCTCCTCATATGGTGTTTTTCCCATTCCCGATGAGGTGTTTTTATGAAAGACTCTTTCTTTCCTTCTATGTACTGACTGAGTTCAGTCCAAATCCGTACTAAGAGGAACTGTACTCTTTGGAGAATTTGTAAAAGACTGCTTGAACATGTAACCAGCGCTTGAAGGCTTTAAGAGCTATTTATTTTGGATCAATGTATTGGACGTATCATTCCTTCAGAAAATTTGAAACTTGTGTGTTATGTTCAATAGTTTCCCATTTTGTTGCTTCCTGGTGGCTGTCTGCAGGAAGTTGAGCCCAACCAGTGGCCTTTTTGGATTATATTTTCAAGAAGATGATGCTTCAATCATAGTTAACGAGAATCTGATCATGCTCAAGTATAAAATTAGATTAAAACACTTTCTCTTCATAAGCTAAGAATTTTCGTGCCGTCAAAATCTTATTTTCACTATAATTTATCGATGACTCGATTGATACTTCGAGTCTCACTGGATTTGCTTGCTTTTTCAAGCAAAGGGCGTGGTCCTGTGGCATTTCTCCCCTTCCCCTTCAAAAGCTTGACTAGAAATAATCGTCCAATAGGTAAAGAGTTGTATAGTAGATGGCCATGGGCACTCATTCAAATCTCGCTTGCTTCTAATGTAATATAAATACTTACCTGTCGACTGACAAATGAAAGAGAGTCAAGCATAACAGAGAATCGACCTCGCCTATTTCTTTGACTTGGCAACCCATGGACACCTATTTCATTCAACAAGGTAAAGTGCAATTGCAAAGATAGTGTAATAATATACATTAATATTGTGTTAATGAATAATATACATTGTATGATGATAGTTATTATATTTTTATTTTCAGTGGATTGGCCAAGAACTGGATATTCTCTTTAAGAAATACTAGTTGCAAAGTCCCAGGCATTGCGGATCCACGGGGACTACAATGCTTGGGACGTTGCTCTCCAAACACTACAACCCCGCACATTGCAGCAAGTATTTCCGATTTTCTTTTGAATAAATTGTCCCCTTTATTGGGTCAACTAGTAAATCTCCAAGTTACTCGATTCACAAGTCTTAACTCAAGTGTTACAAAAGAAGTGAATATACCAACACAAAGTGATAATCAAATTGTAGATTGTGGACATATACTTCACCATCTCCAATAGCTCTCACGCTTTCAACAAGGAAGTCTCTCCAAAGAGAAGAAACAAAATCTTCTGAGCAAGCTCTCTTTTTTGCTCTCTCTTGACTCTCTCTATGAAGCTTCAGATCGTAGGAGCATTTGTAGGCAAACCCCAGTCCAACACCCTTATATATTGATTAGGAAACATTGTATTTATCGGTACACTCGCACCAATTTTTCAATAGGTTTCTTCAAGCAGAAATTCAACTTCTCTGTTGAGTAATTTGTGAATTTATATTATTTATCATATTTCGGTGATAACAAAATCTTACAAATGTCAGTACAAACACTCAGACTTTAGTTGTTTCCTATCGCTAATCATATTCAAGCTTAATTGATTATGTTATATGCCACTAAGTGTTCTATCGATTAATGCCTTATACGGCTTCTTCGATTAACGTTTGAAATGGCAAATCAATTACTATTGTTAAATCGGATATCGGTTGCGCTTTAAGTCTTATATCAATTAGCTATTTCATTACTGCTTTAAGTCTTTAATCGATTGATTCTATTGATTACCATTGTAAGTTTCCTATCGATTAATAGTTCGATTACCGACTCGAGTTATATATCGATTAACTCTTCAATTAGCGCCTTAAGACTCGTATTGATTAACGTTTTAAGTGTTAATTCAATTAGTGCTAGAATGATCACTTCGATTAACTCAGCTAACAACAATCATTTTGCACCCAAGTGTTACATCGATTAACGCCTTATCGATTTACATTATATCTCTTCGATGTATCTTCGATTATGGTTATATCAATTTACTCAATGAACGACCATTTCAGTTATCGGTTGCAACACTTTAACTCTAAGTCATATCTCTAATCTAAGTGAGAGCCGTATGCATTGCTATCAATGATTTAACTTCAGTCAATTGCCAATTTCTCACTTCGATTAGTGAATGACTTACAGTGATTACATCATCGATTACTTGCTAATTGTGTTACGATTTCTAATAAAATTTGAAATCAATTAGCCAGTACTCTTAGTATATATTTTATAAATACCTTTTTGACTGAGATCTCTGCCTTATCTTTGGATGGCAGATTGTGTATCTTTTTGTTGCTACCATGATGTACTATTCTTAATTACGTCGAATCTCTGACTGACAGACTTTTATTATAGCTACTTTGGTTTACACTCTTTCTCTCTGTCTTCAGAGCTAAAAAATTGTTTAGTTTTATTAATTACCCTTTCATAGACTTTTGTTAAACAACTAATACAAGACAAAGAAAAAGCTAATTTCCCTTCTTGTGTTTAAAATATCTGTACAGGATGTTGATAAAAGGCAAACTCTGCACTCGAGGAAGTTTTTAAAGTCAAATTCAACTACCTCGAACATAAGTCCAAGGATACTCTCCCTATCTCTCACTCTGTGCCTTGTTTCTGGGAAATTCAAACGTTAGACTCAAGCATAAATTCTGCATTTCTTTTTCATCAGTCTAACAAATAGATCTTTGAAGATCTGTATCAATAGAAGATCTTCACTAGAGAGAAAAACATAGATATAAGCACCAAGCATTTCCACTAAGCTCAAGTGATTTTGAGAAAGAGTTGCGCCTAAACGCCTAGCAAACAGCCTTATGTGAAGATTTCAAGAGCCCTACTTTAGCACTCTTACATCAAGCTCTTGAAGATCTTCCTCTGATCAAGACCAGTACTGTTTATTGTTTCATTATTTATTGTCTTGATCTGTGTTCTATTATTTGAGAAGAACACTTGGATGTTGAGAAACAGTCACTCTCATTTATTTCAGCTCATTGATTGTTGCTCTTCCTATGTGTGGAAGAGTAAACATATTTGCGAACATGTGATTGTTCCCCTTTAGTAGATTAAAGAGAAAACCAGTTGAGCCTGAGTGTTGTGGGATCGGCAAGCGGTCAGTACCTTGTGGCGTTGTGAGGCCAATAAGGGGTTAGTACCTTGTGCGTTAATTGACCAGCAAGGGATTAGTTCCTTATGGAGTGAAAATTCTAAGAGGTTATTTAGAGACTAGATGTAGGTCTGGATAGACCGAACCAGTACAAATTCTGTGTGCAGTTATTTTGTGTGATTGCTTCTTTCTTCCCTCTTTTTCTGTGCACATTTAAGCTTTTGCATTTAAGTTTTCAATCCTAAGTTCTTATTTTCCCATTCATCCCTCCTTTGGGTTAGTCTAGTCTTGGACAACAAGTGATATTAGAGTCTGATCTCTCATTTATTTGACTTAATAGTCAAGAGAGTAATGGCTATGACAAATAGTTATGCTGAAGGTCAATCTATCAACTGTCCTTTATTGTTTGAAAGGGAAGACTACTCTTACTGGAAATGCTGTATGGAATATTTCCTTAAGGGAGTTAACCTTGACCTTTGGAGAGTGTTTGAAGATTATATTTACATCATTACTGTACACAAAGATAAATGGACTGATATGACAAACGTTTGTTATCTTTGAATAACAGGGCAAAGAGTATTCTCTACTGTGCACTGTCAAAGAAGGAGTTCAATCGAATTTCTGCCTGTAAGGTTACTAAAGAAATGTGGTAGAAACTTCAGTCGACCTATGAAGGCACAGATAAAGTCAAGGAGAGCAGGATAAGACATCTTGATTACATAATATGAGAAGTTCAAAATGGAGCAAACTGAGAACATCACCCAGATGTACAACATATTAACAAACATTATAAATGAGTTGATGGCTCTCAAGAAAGAGTATAACAGTGGAGATCTAGTCAGAAAGATTTTGAGATCTCTCATCGGCTCATGGACACCAAAAGTAACAACTATTGAGGAAGCCTATAACCTCAGTAGCATCTCACTAGAAAAGCTCATTGGGTCCTTCATAGCCTATGAAATCAATATAGAAAGACTAGGAGAAAGCACCTCTAGGAGAAAGGTTTCCACTGCTCTCAAGAGCACACAACCAAGCTCAAATGAAGGATCCTCAGCAGAAGACACAAGAGTCAACAATGAAGAGGATGCCTTATTGTCCAAGGAATTACAACATATTTTGAAGAAGAAAAAGAAGAAGGCTCAAAGAAAATCCAGTAGCAAACATATCAAAAAGAGACACTATAAGAGCAAAGAATTAAGAAATCTGAAAGCCAACTGCTTTCAACTTAAGGAGAAAGATCATAATAAGAGAGACTATTCCATAAATTTTAAGAGAGTTTCAAAAAGAAAGATCTTGACATGAATTAGGAAAGATAAAAGAAACTTATCTCTCCCAGACTCGGAAGAAGAAAAAGATGATTCAACAAATTAAGTCCACAAGCATCCTCCTTAAATTAAAGGCAGAACCTCAAGGTAAGTATATGATTCAAATGGTATTTACAATAGACTAGATATGTAGTTTAATGCATTTGTATGCCCAAGTGTCAATCAGATCCTAAAGGATCTCATATGACCTGTGTCAAAAGAACCTTTAGACATCTGGTTAACACCTGCAACTTAAGATTATAGTATTCAATTTCAATTTGTTTGGATAGTCTGAAGCTAACTATTCTAGTTGCAAAGTTAATAGAAAAAGCACCAATAGTATCTATCAGTTTTTTTGCAAGATGTCTGATTTCATAGTCTTCAAGAAAACAAAACACAATAGCACTGTCAACTACAGAAATTGAATATGTAGCAGCAAAAACTTTTGTGGCTAACTACTATGGATCAAGCTTTCGCTAGAAGACTTTGGACATAAGTTAGAAGAGATTTCAGTACTGTGTGACAACACAAGTATCATCAATTCGATCAAAATCTCATTCAATACTCAAGAACCAAGCATGTTGAGGTCAGACATCTTCGCATTAAAGATTATGAAGCTAACGGTAGCATTACTATGAATTTTGTACATACTCTGCATCAACTAGCTAATATTTTCATAAAATTTCTTTCAGAAGATAGATTTACTTCTATCCAAAGAGAGTTGGGAATGTGTAATTTGTACACAATTAGTTAAATTTTTATTTCTTTTTTGTCTGGATAGTTTTCCTAAGAAATCATACAAAATTTGATGAGGATAGACATTAAGCAAAACTCATGATGAAACATTCCTCGTTAATTGATATTTGTGTCTCATTGAAAAACCATTTGAACTATTATCAAGTTGAATAGACTTTAGCCCTAATCGAAACTTGATCTTATACTCTAATTGATACTTCAATTATCTCCCTCTATCATCTCAATCTTAAGACTCCCCTGCTACATGTTCACATGCACAACCTAGACATGGTAAATGACAAGGACAATTACGTTGATGTTAGGACGTAGACGGCAAACCTGAAACTTTTCCTTCTTGACCAGATGCAGTAGCACTTAGCTCCAACTTCCAAGCTTCATATTTTATAGTGCAAGATAATCAAATCAGATATTTTACCTTTTTAACTAGTTTGATTCATTCAAAGTGACAATGGCCATTTTTTTAGAAAAAAAGAGTCTTAGGAGTTTTGGTTTTACAGGCCCAAATTTGCATATATGCTGTTTAATCCCCAGTGTTCTAACTTCTAAGCCTTCTATGGAGAGTTTGGTCCTACTCCTTGGTGGTCATCGTCTGAAAAAGACACGCCAACGGAGACAGATTGCGAGGAAATCCAGGACGTCGGCAGATTTTTTTTTAAGGAATGATTTAATGAGTCCACAAATGGGGACATTTTTCACTTTACTTCTTCTGTTTTTTTACGGATGGAGTAAAATAAAAAGTATTCATGACTGTGAAGCTCGTCACTGAATCACTTTTCTTTTTTTTATTAATTTTTTTCAGACTTCAGAGGTGCCTTAAGTCAATTCAGGCTTTCTCAACGGTGTCCCATATCCTAACCCAAACAGCTCTGGAGAGAGCCCTCCGACCTTGCACAGTACACAGAACAGAAGATCTTGTAAAATAAACACGTTGGATTGTGTCCACTTGGGAACATACCAAAGATCCTATTCCCAAGTGTTCATGAGAGAGATCATAAGTTTTAGTCTTACTTCTAGTGATTGTGCAAGAGAATAAATTTGTTTCATGAGTTCAGATGAGTCAACACTCGAGCATGCCTCGCATGCGACCAGATTCATGTGGATAACATTATTCCGATGGGAGCTGAGACTTTTAAACTTAGAATGATCGCATGAAGAAAGTAGAACTATTGCAGCTGTGCGGAAAAATTTCTTACTAAAGAGCAAATATTGATTCAAATGCCGAATCGTATACTTTTTTTCCTTACGTAAGCTCTATAAATATTTCTAAAACAATCCACTTGGGAACATTTGAACATTATCCTTCGGTGTGTTTCATGAGGCGATTAAAAATGTCTTAAAAGTGTTCTGAACTGGATAGAACTGTTTTATGTTCTTCTTAGTCATCATACATAAGCCCGGTTTCCTTAGAATATAAGCCAAGTTTCCTTGGAATCTGCAGAATTTGCACGTCCAAGAGGCTTTATTAAGCGATGCCGGTGTATATTATACTTAACTGCAATGCCCCAACAGCACAGTTACCTAATTTCTCAACGGTTAAATTTTTTTTTTTTTTACGTGAAACTTGATCTAACAGCTCGGATTGCACCCCATGCTCCAATGGTTATGAGTATGGTTGCAGCCTGGTACTGCTGTCCCATCACTTAGTGCCTGAAGCATTTCAGCAAGTATTACTTTATCTTTTGTCACGATACATCAAAGTCCCTTTAATTCATGAGAACAACATGATTTTTTCCACTTGGAACGACTAATTGCTGAGTTAATCCACGGGAATGTCTACTGCACTATAAATGCTGCATCAGTATGATTGAGAAAATTAAACATGTTAATAAATTGCATTGACTCATGAATTTATTGTACTTGTACAAAGTTGTCGATTCAGTTATTCTTCTGTCATATAGCAAAGTTGCTATCGCCCATACAAATGAAGGTCTCAACATCACAAGCCATTTACATAGCCCTAAATTCAGTGTTTAGAATCATTTCTTCTTCATAAAGAGATGGAAAAAAAACATACGTGAAGTATCAAATTGGAAAATCTAAATAAGTTTTTTGTTGAAAAATATTTTTTAATATAATTAATAGGCACCTATTCCCACACAAGGCTTCAAATAACATGCATATATACTTTATATCCTATTACAATGAAATTTAAAATTTAAGCCTAAATTGTAATACCCTTTTTTTATCATTTTATGCTTATATCAGATTCGAATATTTATTTTGATCTTCAAGTATTCATGCCCTTTATTAGAGCTGCATACACCCCTTTTGTACCAGTACTCATATGTCTACCCAAGCCTTGTAATCCCAAGCATTAGACTTCAGCTATATGTTCACATACACAACGGAGATAAGGGAAATGACAAAGGACAATTAGGTCGATCTTGAGACAAACCTCAAACTTTCCTGTTTGGACCAGATGCAGTAGCACTAAGTTCCAAGCTTTTCATATTAGGGCCAAAGTGCAAGATAACCAAATCAGATTTAAAATGGTAAACATTGATTGTCCGCACTTACTTATGTCTGCTCATTTTTCTTTTCTTTTTTCTTTTAATTATTTCATTTATTCTGATTGATTATGTTTTTTCTTTAGAGTCTTTAGGAGTACCAGTTTTTAAGTAGATCCTTCACATTTCCTTTTTTACATTGACTCATAGCATACATGTTGTTTAGGGCAGGTCTGGCAAAACCTCCTTGGGAAAAATACTGAGTTGAAGTATATCAACTAGTAATTGGTAGGATAATTAGATTCTCGTTGTACCATATAAATTCGGTTAGAAGAAATTTATATGAATTACCTTATCCACCACATATACAAGTTAACAATCAGTCAACTAATCAGATTATTGGTTACCACATCTCTAGTTAGAGCAGAAGGACTTCAGTAACATTATTGCGCAAAATTTAAGCCCAGGAACACCGACCCTTGGTATAGATTATAATTTGATCGGCGAAATAAATTATACCGCGTCAAAATTGCTTATTCCCTAAATAAGCAGAATAAGTAATTTCACCTTAAACCCAATAATTGTTTATTCTACCTATTTCACCAGTGGACCCTACATTCCTATCAAAGTAAAACGTCCTTTATTCTAGCATAAACGTATAAGTAATTCCAGATAACCCATTATGCTATCTAAGTGGTAAGTGTATCCATTGACAGGAATAACAACTACGTACAGAGAAGATCATTTGCAAAAACAAACTTTCACTGGACTTTTTTTTTTTTTTTTTTCGTGTGAAAATTTTCATACAAATGTTTATGTTCCTCCTATCTGTACTTACTGACTCCGATTAGTAATTTAGAGAATCCCAACTCAAAGAAAACCTCATCTCATGCTAGATTTCTTGTTTGCACGGCATGGGCATGATTCATGTAGCAAGGCCTAACAAAGGAGATCGCGACTGCTGTCACACCAGTCAAAAAGTTCCGATTTCCGGCATTTGCTGATAGTTTTCTTTACGTTCTGTCTTTCTTTCTTGTTTGCTGGCATTTGCTGATAGTTTTCTTTACGTTGTGTCTTTCTTTCTTGTCCCATGTAATCACTTCTATGCGTTCACATTTCTCTTTAATTCCGTCCCAACATGGTCCATTCAATGGGTTCACATCCCTCCACTATTGGAAGTTAACGGAAAGTGTCAAGCAAAGGAGTAAGGCATGCCACCAACAAAAGGGAAACTCATTACAAAGGAGAATGGGTAGGGCTTGTTAGGCAGAGAATGGTCCTACCAAGAGTTTTTTAGAAACTAAGATTGGTTTTACTTTTGATAGACCCTTTAACATCTTTTTACATAATTTGAGAGCATTATAGTCATTTATCGCATTCTATTATATACACTTCTTCCTCTGTACCTTTATTTTTTAGGTGGTACCTTTGCTCCGTACTTACAAGTAGGGATTACACTATTGAGAGAATTATAAGGACTAAAATCTCATCTTTCAAGCAGTAAGTGACGATTCAAAGTCGAAGAAGACAAATGTCAAAGATACCAGATGCTGATTTGAGATGCTACATCACAAAGTCGGTCTCTAGCTACTAGTTTTCTCTCTCAAATGAACATTATATGCACGCAAACATGTAGGAGGGATGCAGACCTCAATTATTTATATAGAGTAGAGACCAGTTAGGTCGTAGTTAGATTAGGCCCCCCTTTGCAACAACATATTTTGAGCGGCACAACCACCGACAGGTTATGAATAGAGATCTTTTGTGTCTAGATTTGGACTGGACTCAATCAGTAAAGAGAAGGGAAGGTTTCAAAAAACCCTTTATGTGATACTTTTTCCATTCTCGAGAAAGGGTTTTATGAAAGACTTCTTCCTTTCTTCTATGTACTGACTGAAATCAGTCTAAACCTGTACTGAGAGGAATCACACTCATAGGTTATGTCTTATAAATAAAGTTATTTTACATCAAGTGGACTAAAAGTGTATATTGGAATGTGTGATCAGAAACATGACCAATAAGTAGACCACTAAATAGTGAAATCACAATGTGTATAACCCTGTAAGAAAATGTTTTTTAATTAAACATATATGACTGATCACTAACATGGGATTTTAATTTCCATCTTCTTCTTAAGGATTACATACCCCATCCCACCGACCCTCCTGCTTGCTTTTGAGATACACAACGTGTGTTGAAAAGTGTCGCTACTCTTGTCCCCTAGGCGGAAACCCTCGGCGCTCCCTCCGTTGCCGTTTCCGACGGCAGCCCCCCTTGGGGGGGTTTTGTCGTCGCTCTCCTCGCCAGCGTGAGGAGGTTGCTGTCGCCTCGCCCCCCTGAGCGGAAACCTCCGACATTTTCCAGTTCCAGGTTTTGTTTTCCCTCTCCAGATCGTTGTTTCGTTCAAAGATCGTTGTATTCCCTCTCCAGATCGTTGTTTTCCCTCTCCAGATCATTGTTTTCCCTCTCCAGTTTCAAGTTTTGTCTTCCCTTTCCAGATTGTTGTTTTCCCTCCCCAGATCGTTGTTCCCTCTCCATCGACTAGGGCTTCATCCTTGTTCCGTTTTCGCACCCTCACGTTGCCCTAACCCATCCACCTCCTACTACCTCCTCCCTGTTTCAACTTGTTCCCTAACGCCTACTCTTCATCCTTCCCTACCCACTCTGCCCCATCCGCCTCCCATCGCCACCCCCAACTCATCTCCCACCGCCATCCCTATGCTTGTTCTCCCCATTAGGCCCCCTCCATTTTTCCTCTTCTCTTCCTTCATCGGCTCAACACGTCCACTTCCTTTCGCCGTAACCCCGTCTATTTTCCCCCGATCTCTTCCCTCCCTTCTTTCCAATCTCCCCCTTCTCCATTACCTTAGGCCTTTTGCTTGGCCCTCTTTATGAGAAATTTTGGTGTGGGATTGGGGCTCCATCCTTCCTCGGCTTCGGTTTATCATAGTTGTAGTGCTGTCTCTTGTTGTTCTGTTGCATTTCCGCTGTTGGCAAGTTGTGGTCTTCAGTTGGGCATTTATACAACTGACAACTCTTTAGGTAGGCTTCATCGATTTTATGTGGATTGGTGAGATGGTTGTCTGTGCTCGAGCCCCTACACTTATTCCGAGTGCCCTCGTTGGCACTCGTCTCCGAGCACCCACTTGTTCAACTGCGAAGTTAGCAGCAATGTCTCCGACCAAATCTAGCCGGCATCTCCATGGAGGTCCACCTTCTATCTGTGATAACTCTACCTAGTGGTCTATCGGGTGTATGTCTCCCTTCCTAGGGCCTTATGCGGCTTTGAAGATCAGGTTATGCTCTATCGGCTTCTACTTGGCGTCTTGTGCTGGTTTTTTTTCCTCTGATTAGTTTTGTGGATGGTCTGCTCCGACGAGATCGTGCCATCACTGGGTCATCCTCTACCGCTGGCAAGGATCCTATGTGCGTCGTGTTTCCCTATTGTGTTCTTATTTGTCTCTTGTACTTTCTGGGCATGTATCTCTTGCTGTGAGATTTCCTGTCTTTTAGTATCTTTTCATATCATCCCGTATCTCTTTATCTGGGTACCTTTATACTAATGTACCCTACATGAATGAATGATGGCAGTATTTTATATTAAAAAAAAAGAGATACACAACGTGTGTTCTCTAAGGCGAAAATTGCGTCGAACAAACTCACAAGACGAGATGAAAACAGATAACAACTGCCAACGGTACCTAGCCTACCGTTCCCGGACTCTATGCCAGGATATCTATATATCAATCTTGCATCGAACACAATGTAGTGTGGTGTTTAATTAGAGCTTGACATTGTGGTAAAGCAAATGATGGAAAGACCACAAGTAACAGGTACCTCTGCTAGCAATCTGCCTAACAATGGTTTCATGGCTTCAAGGACATGAACAAACTCAGATAAACTTGTCTGGGTCGCTAGCTCCTGACTAGCTGCAGGGATTGAAGTTGCAGCGGGCATCGCCGTAGCCAGCCGCGCCAGAATTAGCTCTTCGGAATCTTAGCGCGGCCATGAGCGCCTGCTGGGGGGACCCGAGCAGCGCCCAGTTCATGTGGTCGATGACGCTGAGCGTGGGGTAGAAGAAGAGTAGGCTGTTGTAGGAGTTGAGGAGGGCGGCGGTGGCTTCCCTGAGCAGCGTCCGGTAGAGGTCTCCCCTCCCTTGAAGGCCTTCCATTAGAGTCATGTCCACCCCGTACCGCTGCGCTGCGAGCAGACCGAAGGCCACCGCCACCTTGGTGTCAGGGCCGACCACCTTCCAGTAGCATCTGTACTCCTGCATTGCCCATTTCCTGGTAGCAAAAATTAGATTATTGTTGGTAGTTGTACACGACATGTTAACACTTAAAACAGATGGGATTCTTCTCCTTCCTCCCTTTTTATTTTTTTATTTTTATTTTTTTGGGCCTCCGATTAGAGTGGTTCCAAATTTTAAAGGAGCTCTATTTTGTGACACAAAAAATCAACACAATTGAATTTAACATTGATGAAGAAAAAGAAGATACCTCACTCGAAGGTTAGATTTGATCTGTTATAAATGGAGAAAAGGATGTCATTAATATTTTAAGAATATGTTAATGAAATTATGAGAATGTGTAATAGAATAGTATTATTCTATTATTTTCAATTTTTAAAAATAAAAAAACACATGATGGCTTACTAAGGAACAATGTAGAAGAAGAAAAGAAGGAATAAATGGAACATACGAATACAGGGTAGCAAAAGAGAGGCTGGTCTGCCCTGTTGGCGAGGGTCTTTTATCCTTCTCAGTGAGTAACCAGCGGTGCTCATACTTTTATCTTCGAAGAATAATATGTGGTGCAGTAAGTTGCTGCACTACATGGGGGTGCAGTTCAAATTTTTTAAAAATCTTATTTATTTAAGAAATTTTCAATGTCGGATTCATCACATTTGATATGTCTATATAAATCAGTTTTCAATTGGATGATCAAAAAAATTAAAAAAAATCACAATATGAGCCTCAATGAATAGTGAATAAACATCTTTGACTTCTTTTGGATCATCTGATCAGAGATCGGATTAAAGGACAAGTTGGACATGGTAGGTCCAACCTTAATCTTTTTTAAAAATATTTCTTTTAAAAATATAGAATATATCTTATACGGTGTAGCATGCGATACTCTATCTTGGAATACAAACTGATAGTTTCTATGCTTCGGGAGAGGAAAAAAACATTATACTTCCCGTAACTTTCAGTACAAAGAAGATGAAACCCCATGCCTTCGGCGACAGCGAGAAATGCCCATATTAATCCCTTCCTTATATTCCATCCCTCTGCTATATGGATACGAGATATAACCATGTAACTATCGATACGATCGAACATAGCAAAATTTTAAAGATAAGATAGGATAACATACAAAAGTATATAAATATATATTATTTTATGTGTATTTCTACATGTGTATATTAAAGCCTAATTCTTGAAACTTATTTTAAAAGTAAAAACCAAACAGTATTAATTTAATTACAAAATGTTTGCATTCAAATAAAAATCTTGAAGAACTATTTATGTGTCACAACAAAATCGTTAAGTCGAGTGCCAAATTGATTCATATCATATCAAGAAGTATTCTGTAATGAACATAGAAATATCCAACAAATCAAAACTCTTCAACTCTCTCTCTCTCTCTTTCAATGACTAGAACCAGCAAGGTAGATTTTGCTGATTTTGGACAGCCAGGTTAATCAATTCCTTTCTTATAATTCTTTATCCACAATATGGAAAACCCTAATTTAGAAATTTTGAAGAAAGCCAAATACTATTCACGTGATTTCTAATATCTAATAAAATGTTCTCTTTAAAATAGATTTGACACATATAAAGTCTCAAAAGTGCCTCTAAATGGAAGCATCTGCAAATATATCTCTATGATGTGCTCAATGAAAAAGTTACTTTTGACTTCTATTTTTATTATATAAAATATTTAGTAAAATATATTATAATTGATTGAGTGACTATAAAAGTTGTGCACTTAAATTACACCCTAATTTATTAGTAAAAGATATTATCATTGATTTTGAGTGACTATAAAAGTTTTGCACTTAATTTACACCCTAATGTAGTTCTCTCTGACTTGGAGTTAATGCTTGAATGTCAAAAATAATAAAACTAAACAGCTTAATATCCTCCTTTTAAATATTTGGCTGAAATATGTGGCAAAAGCTAATTCTTCTAATTAGAAGTTGCATCAAACATGACCTTACAATAATCTGTAACATTGAATCGACTTCTTGCTAACTGAGGTGAGTATGTAGTTTTATCTCAGATTATTGTTGAATTCTGATGTTTGAAACCAGAGCAGCTTACACCCCTAGTAACACCAATTGTAGAGACATTTGATGCTCAACCCTGCATACCCAAGTTAGACTGGGCTAAGCACCCGGGGGAGCCCAAAGCCAAGCGCACCTCAAAGTCTTGCTTAAAAACTCCCCATGCCTGGTAGACGAAAAAAAGTTGGCAACACTCTCGTGAAATAAAAATCCAGATGAGAAGTAAAAAACCCTTTTAATTTCATTAATGATAGGAGTAAAGGACACGGCATCAGTGAATTAGACTAAATTTAGATTAGATGTCCGTAAAAGATCATCATCTTAGATACTAAAACTCCTGGACTACTTTGAGTCTTGTGGGAAAAGAGATCCTCTCAATACACGTTTGGATCGGAGTTCAGCAGTATTGAGAAGGAGAGAGCACAAGTATTTGTCAAGTTTTGGGATCACATGGAGGAAGTGGTTTGTAATGTTTAATCTCTCTCCTCCTCTCAATATTACTAGACTCCGGTTCAAACATGTACTGAGAAAATCTCCTCTCTCGTCTTGTGGGCTGCATGCCAGCCGCCAAGATGGTGTTATAAGTGCCAGGCTCCTTTTTTTTCAGTTGAAACTAATAGATGTTCTTGCCGAATGAGATAATGATCCATTTTACCAACTCATCTGGGTTTATTTTGTTAGAAACCTACAATTATAGATCTCGTAAGAATATTCTTATAAGAGGAGTATGTAGAGAGGAGAGAAAAAAGACAGGAATATGTTTTACTTAAGGCATTATTGGGCCGTGTTGCAAAATGTCGTACCCTTGGTTTTGAAATTCTTGAATTTTGGTTTATAATGATAGGCTTAAAATCGAAAAAAGTACTCTAACAATTGGTTGTACTCTAAAATCTATATGTTTAACAACATACCAAATACTAAAAAATATTAAATATATTATTTAAAATTATTTCTGTTATTTTAAAGATTTTTATATGACAACAGTTAAAAGGAGAGGAGAGCCAGTAAGGTGCCAGCTTACTCGTAAGGGCAGGCCGAGGCCTGCAAGAAGGGCAACGAAGGAGGCCGCGACCCATCAACTGGGGGTGGTGGTGGAGGAAGAGGAAGCGTCGGCGGCTCGGGCGGTCCAGGTGGGTGGCCACCCCCCCCGGCGCCGGGTCCAGGAAGTGTGGGCGAGGGGGAGGACCTGGGGCAGAAGCCCATGGGCTGCGGCGGCAGCGCGAGCAGCGCGTCCACCGTGTACAGCTCCATGCCGAACAACCGGAACAGCAGGTTGAGCCCCCTGGCCGGCCCCGCCCCCGCGCCGCACCCCTCGGGCCCGCCCACCACCCGCGCGAAGCAGCGGCTCATGTCGGGGCTGCCCTCGAACCGCACCCCGTAGGTGCCGAACCAGTTGGTCGTCCCCTCCTTGTACAGAGCCACCTGCCCGTCCCCACCCACGCACGCCACCGCCACCTTCGCTCCTGCCACCACGGAAAGCACACAACAAACACTGTGATCAAGAACCCTGCCGTCTGCGCGCATTTGTATATATTGGGGTACTAGTGCTAGCTAGGCGCCGGCAGCGGGATGACGTGACTGACCGGAGAGAGGGTAGTCGAAGAGGCTACGCTGGCCGTCTCGGCACTGGTCGCAGAAGACGGCGCCTGTGACCATGGCGTCGGCCGCGGCTCCGCCAATGGCCGCGCAGAACAGCAGCAGCGCCAGAAGTCCTGCTGCCGGCAGCGCCAGCGGCCGCCAAATGGTCGAGGAGGCGCCCATGCAAGCAACAAATGGAGAAGACCAGCCGGCCCAGGCCCTGGAGGCAGGTGGGGTGGTGTTGAATGGTGAACGGTGGTGAATAAAGGGACATATTTGTACTGTGGTGGTGGGGAAGTGGTGCAGTAGGAAGAGGAGGAATGGCTAGCAGAATGGAGTGGCCAGAGAGTGGCATGGCATGTGAGGGGAGGAGTAAATGGTGGGATATATTACCCCTCAACTGTCCCCGTTCAGTATTAACTATGCCGCTCTTATGGGTCGATCGAACTCTTTTATGGCGGACGGTGAAAGAAGGGAGAGGGAAAGGGCAGTCCTCCCTCAGTTTTCGAACAAATTCTTAACAATATTGTTCAGCAGGAGGAACTGAGGAGGTGGAACATGAGTCCCTACATGTCCTAAATTGGAGTCTCAGCAAGTAAAGAGGACCTGGCAGTGGAGCTACAAAGGGTAAGTATTTCATGAGGTGAGTCAATGTTGTTCGCTATGCTTTCTTTTAAGAATTGAAATTCTCTACGTTCAGGTTTAGATTGGACTCGGTCAATAAAAAGAGGAGGAAGAGGGCCGAACGATACCAAAAAACTCACCCCACCTACCCCGGCCCGGTGATCTCAAAATTTTGGCCTCCCTCCTCCTCTCTTTATTGACTAAGTCCGATCTAAACTTGGACGTAAAGGATCTCAACTCTTCTTTTAAAAGATGATATGCCTAGGTCTAGCAAGCATGATTTTAAAGCTATGTCTCTTATTGTTCAGTTTACATACTTTGGATTCGAATTGCATCATGTCACCGGCTGGATACATAATTCCATGTGAAGTTACACATTTTGCATCTATATTGCATAGGTCTATGCATGGCACTGGATAGGTTTACTTACATTGCATAATTTCATTGAGCTGTATTAGCTAGTGTCTCCCTCACTTGACAGTTTCCTGCAGCATTACGCAGTGCTTTCATGAGAGCCTTGCTGCGCTGAGTTATGAGGCACCAGAGGTCCAGAACTATAGTGTGAGTATTGTTTGTGGTAGTTATAGTTACGAAGGCATGCATTCATTAAACTCAGCAAGATGGAGTGGGATTGCAGGAGAGGATGCATGTCACTGGCACCAATTCATTAAAATTTGATAGATCATGATGATAATCAATGATGACTAGCTATGATGATGGACTATTCTAACAATGACTAATTGACAATTGGGTTGACCTTAATTAATTCTGTATTTTTGCATCCAATCTCATTTCTCATAATAATGGTAGTGACATCTAACTTAGATGGGAAGTGATGAGACAGAATCCGATTCTGTCCATTAAAGCAAGCCCAACGCAGATCAGTCCAAAAGCAGCAGTAAAAGGCCCACTGGCAGCCTTCGGCCTATTAGCAGCCCAGCTGCCCTCGACCCAGTAAGCAGTCCAGTGGTCCTCGGCCTATCAGCGGTCCGACAACCTTCGGCCCATTAGCGGCCCAGCAACCTTCGGCCCGTCAACGGCCCAATAGCCTTCGGCCCATGATAAGTTCACAATTTTACATAAATAACAGATGAAATTCACATACTTTACTATCAATTTAATGAACAAAATCACATGGAATGATAAATAAATCATTTGTGCATTCAAACATATCAATTTTGAAAAAAAAATCTGAATTTCAAATATCATCACTCCATAGATTGAAGAAGGGTAGCAATTTCATTCTCAAAATAAGATTTCCTCAGCAATTATTTAATGTGCAGTTAAATGATTTATTGCCACGTGAACTGAACTGTTATTTTATGTGAATGCAGGACATGAACAAGTAGATGGCATAGTGGTTGGACTACTTGGATTTCAAGGAAGCTGCCAGGAGCCCACATGCCAACTAAGAGAGAAAGGGGGAAAGAATTCTGAAATTCAAAGAAAGGAGGATCCATTTCAAAAATTCAAAACACCAATTAATGATTTAAAGAGGATCCCCTAATCAAAGGGAGCTTAATGAAAGGATTTTAAAATCTCTTTTTGAAATTCAAACCCTCCCCTCTTTTCTATAAAACCAAGGGAGGAGGTCAAAGAGAGGTGGCCCCTAATTTTCAGAAATATTTTTAAAACCTCTCTCTCTCTCCCATTGTTCTCTCGTTTTTCCCCTGCACTCCCATTCTCTCTCTTTCTCTGTCTTACGTCTTCTCTCTCTCTGTCTCTCTTTCTCCCAGTTCTTTCTCTCTCTCCCTACGTCTCTATCTCTCTCCTCCCCCTGCGCCATATCCCTCTCTCTCCAGTGCCCTCTCTCACTTTCTCTACAAACCGCCCAGCCGCCTGCAGTCCCAGGGCCGTGCCCGCCACGCGGCGTGCCCACGCGCAGCCGTCAACGCGCCGCCGCACACGCGGCAGCAGGAGCGGGTTCGCCCCGCTCGGCCTCGTCGCCCGTGCGCACAGGAGCGGAAGTTCCCGCTCGGCCGCCGCCACGCGTCAGCCGCACCTGCCTGCCTCGCCTGCCGCGCCGCATGGCCTGCCGCACTTGCACGCCTCGCCTGCCGCGCCGCACGGCTTGCCACGCCTCGCCTGCCGAGCCCTCGTCTGCCGCGCTACCTCAGTACAACGCGTCGCCACACTCCTGGCCTTCAACGCACCCTCGCCAGCGGCGCAGTGCGCCCTCCCTGAGCCAGCTCTCCACTGTGTTCTCTTTGTTATCCCTTTGATTAGTTTATTTTTGTTAATTAGTTAGCATTTTTATTAGTGAATCCCTTTTTTACCATTGTAATCTTTCTTAGTCTTTTAATAGAGATCAAATTGTTGTTTGTTATTATCTTGAGTTTATTTCTATCAATTTGTTTTAGATCATGTAGTTAGACATCTCTATTTTGTTTAAATCACATCAATGGTGTCTTACGTAATATTTTCTTAATAAACTTTAGGTATTTTAGTGTTTTAAATGTGTTAACAAATTCTGGTGATTATCTTCTCTAAATTTGTTTTTAAAAAAATCACACTAATGAATAACTTTTGCTAAATAAAATCCCAATGTTTTCAAAATCAAAATTCTATTTCCTTGTGGATCGACCCGGTCTCAACCATGCACTACCTTGTTATATTTAATTGAGATTCGGAAATTAACATTGATGTTGTTTGTGTTTTAACGACGGCATTTAAATACACATCAGCCCATTAGCGGCTCAGCAGCCTTCGGCCCAGCAGGCTCCAGCCCACTATGCGGCATCTGGCCCATCAGCGGCCCAACCCCCTTCGGCCCGGTAGACGTATCCGGCCCACTCCGGTGGGAGGGTTAGACGCTATGGCGGTTTACCAGTAAACCCAGAACATAGTCCTATATCGTCTGCCACCGTTAAGCAACATCTATCCTCCGCTATAAATACACGGCTATTTATTACCAAAGGTAGGTCTTCAAGACCCCAAGGACTACAGTCCAAAGAGCATTAAAGCTCCTTCTTCCTCATTCTCTTCTGAATCGAATCATCTTCAGAAGCTAACTTAGCCGTCGGAGGGAGTTCCTTAGGGCCGAAGCCCGGGACTCCTACTGACTGGTTCTTCTTCTTTTCCTCCTTCTGTAGGGACTTCGGTTTGAATCTTCGCCGACCTCTCCGAGTCGGTCTCGGCCGCCGACCTCGGGCTTCCTCCCCCCGGTCTCGACACCCTTCGCCGGCTGGTCCGCCTCGTCCGAAGGAGCTTCGGCCACGCCTTCCGCAGGCTGGTCCGCTTCGTCCGAAGGAGCTTCGGCCACGCCTTCCGCAGGCTGGTCCGCTTCGTCCGAAGGAGCTTCGTCCACGCCTTCCGCAGGCTGGTCCGCCTCGTCCGAAGGAGCTTCGGCCACGCCTTCCGCAGGCTGGTCCGCTTCGTCCGAAGGAGCTTCGGCCACGCCCTGCGACGGCCGGTCCACATCTGTCCGAGGGAGTCTCGGCTCCGCTCCCAGCAAGCCCTCGTCCGGGCACCCCTCGGGTTCGGATCTTCGGCCCCGTCTCCGTCCTCGCCGCGTTCCGGATCCCCGTCGGTCCTCTTCACCGATCTGATCCAGCTTCGGGTCCCAACTTCGGATTCTAGCCTCGGAATCCGGTCGTGATAACTTCGGCTACATCAGGAAGTGTACATGAGTTTTCGGGTGGAGGCACATCTAACTATGAAATGATGGTGCCTATTCATGGACATGTGATCTTGCATATGTAAAGTTGGTCATGTATTCTTCTGTCCAGAATAAGTCATTCTAATTCGATAATTAAAATAAATCCAAAAAATAAATCTGGTAATGGAGGTATCATTAATGCATATTCTCCCTTGTTCTAGTACAAATCATTCTCATCCGGTATAAGAAATATGTGCAATCAAAGAGGGGAAAAAAATTAAACGGAATAGGGTCTTAGTCCTTTATTAAACTGGCAAGGTTTTAGTTATTCCTCTCACTTATACATGTGTTTCTAATGATCACATAGAATCATACAAACCATTGATATTTTGTACATGCCTTCTAATATCTTTCCTTTTCCATGATTGTTTAATTTTTGGATCTGATGTAAAGGTACTTGTTTAGGTCAAAGTGTTTGTGAAAAGCCATGTGCTCAATTGGCAAAGTGGTGTAAGTCCAGTCTAGATTGTGGACTAGCTTGGGTCTATAGTTGGCCCAAGGGTACAATAAACCCTAGAGGGGAGGGGTGAATAGGGTTTTCATTTTAAAAAAAAAATTAAAGCAATTCACAAGTTAAAAAAATGGAAGTAGAATATATGGCGGCAATCACATACAAGAGGCACTAGAGCTTTTATAGTGGTTCGGTCACAAGATGATCAACATCCACTCTTCAAGCACACTTGAGTATCCACTATTAGAAACAATCTAGTCACCACACATGCGCTAGTCTTTATGGTGCTACCTTACCAACACACATACACATATGCTCAATCAATTGAGCAACAAATAAGAACAAGAGATCAAATGACTAGGAAAACTAAATTGGCACAGCTTTGATCTCTTTCTCTTGAGCAGCAACCCACTGAAGCCCTGTGGATAGCAAATGGAGGCTTAAGAGGCAACAGGGGATGATCTTTGTGTAGTGCACTTTCTTCTATACTAGGATGTTTTAAGACAAGACTAAGAGTCCCTTTTATAGACTCAGCTCACCACTTATAGAAAATCCAACATTCAAAAAATCTCTTTGTAGTCGACGAGGTGTTGACAGTATACAATAGGGTGTTGACACTCTAAGCATCGCTAAAGGCTTGAGTTCTCTCTGTTAGCTTGAGATGTCAACTACTGACGATTAGGTGTCGAGACCCTAGCCTAGAGATTCTAGAGCATTCAGGAACTGTGTCTTTTATGGTGTCGACACCAGACATTTAGGTCTTGACACCTCTTTTGTTGAGGCGTGAGACTACCCTATTTTGTCATTTTTACCATGGAATAACTTTGAAATATCCTTGGATAAAATGTCAGGAACAATAACATAACTTCTATTAATCATCAAAATCAATATAATTCAATACGGCATAATGGTGTAGATGGCAAGGCATTGACATGGAGTTGAGGCAACATGGCACTTAAGTGAACCACGTGAAGGGCACAATATGCCTTGCCCCCTGTTAATGTCCAATTTGATGACATAGGTGAACGACCATGGACAACATTAATTTAAAACGACATGGCAAGGAATTGAGCTAATATATATACTATCCTAAGCTTGTGAGACTCTCTTTCGAGAATGTCACCTCAAACTAAACTATTGTGTAACACCTAGGATCTTAGCCGACACATTATAGATCGATTAATATCCTAGTAGGCTAATTAGTGGGGTTGGTTTTCGTATCAAAATTTATTATTATTATTTCATAAGACTACTTTAATAACAATAACAATAATAATGATGATGATGATGTCAAAATTAGTTATTATTATCTTAAGATATTGCAACAATAACAATAACAACAACAACAAAATAATAATAATAGGGGATAGAAAATTGAAGATAAAAATATTAATAAAGAGAGAGAGAAATGTGAAAGAAGAGAAAGAGAGATGATGATAATTAATAATACTATCAAAATTAATTATCATTATCCCATGAAACTATCATTTTGATATTAATTTTTTAATAATTATTATAATATCAAAATTAGTCATTATTATTTCATAAAAATACCATAATCATAATAATAATAATAATTTTAAAATTAGTTATTATTATCTCAAGAAATTGCAACAAGAACAATAATAATAATAAAATTCATAGGTGATAAAAAAATAGGAGAGAAATATTAATAGGGATAAAGAAAAATGTGAAAGAGGATAATAATAATAATAATAATACTTAGGCAAAGAGAGGGGAGAGGGAGAAAACTAATGAGAGAGAGATAATTAACGAGAGAGAGGGGGAAAGAGAGATGGTGAGATAAATAATTAATGAGAAAGAGGAGGAAAGAAAGAATTCATGAGAGATGATTAATAGGAGACATAGACATTAATAGAAAAGTGGGAAAGAGAGAGAGATAATTTAAGAGGGAAATAAAGAATTTTGATTTTAACACGTGGCATTAGAGAATTTTAACACGTGGAATTTTGATTTCTTTTCACTCGCTATTCAACAATCATTTCAAAAAAGAAAAATAGTGTGTTTTTTTTTTAAAATTCTCTCATTGGTTAAAATGTGTCACCCATGGTCGACGTATTTCAACTCGGTTGAATCGCGTTAAGTCGAGCTGATGCGATTCACTCATTTCTGAGTCTGACCCGTGACTAGTATTTTCTTATCTGTGCGCGATTTAAGTCTACATGGGACTCATGTGTGAGATCTATTATATCATCATTATAAATTTTCTTAAAAGTCAAACTTTCAAAATCATTCAAATATTTGTCTCATGTTTATTATTTATCTTTATTTCAGATTTTGAGAGAATAAAAAAGATTTTTGCATATATACTCCTATAAACTATCATGTTGTATGTATACTCCCACATATTATTATAATAGCTCTATTCAAATGTCATGAACCTAATCGAATATGTCAAAAAGATTTAGATATTTTTATATATTTTTAAATTCGTTATAATTTTACATGTACACCCCTAAATTTACTAGATTTTTTTGAATCTTTTCTAAGTTCACAACATTCTATGAAGGGATATAACTGTAATATTTTTGAAGATGTCAAGAATATTTATAATAATATGTCGAAGGTAGAGGTATATATATAAATATGATAGCCTAAATAGAAATCTAAAATTTTGAGGATATGACTTGTGGGACACGGATACAGTGTTAAATATCAACATGGACATATGTGCGGGGATACTTTAAAATTAGGACATGAAGACAAAGAGAATATTTGAACATATACACATTAATACTTAGCTATATATGTATATTACCTAAAATTTATTTAAAACATAAAAGATGTAGTTAAAATAGATTGAATCTTAACATATGGACAAGTATTCTGAGAAGTCTCTAGTATTTATTTTAAAATTTTAAAACAAAGTTAGGAATGTGGAGTATCATGTTATACACGAGTGTCGGACATGACTCTTTCTCTCTCTCTCTCTATATATATATATAAATATTTATCAAATTATAGATTTTAACTAATGTAAAATTAAACCTGACTTGTCATCACCTGTCATTGTGCCAACGATCATAGAAAAGGATGACAACGTCCTACCAAGATATTTCCGTTTGAGCCCTGCACAAACTGATCCTTTGGATATTCCAAGATCCCTTTGCAAAAGTTGCCCGACTCAAAGGTGGGTGATACCGGAACAGCTCTTGGGGACCATGCAATCATGACCAGAATAATGCCAGAATTTATCGACTGATTCCAAGTATTGCTCCCCAGAGATGGATTCCAAGGATAAGGCAAACTTTAGCTCAAAGTTAAAGCTAAGTTTAGTCTATACTTGGAATTTGGACAAAATATCAACAAGATGGATTTGGCCATTGTGTTGTCACGTTCTTTGTCCTCAAATTTTTTTTATTCGACGTCTAAGGGTAGTTGCCGCCGACTTGGTTGGAGTCTTCCAAGCAGGTCCAATGAGATATGGATTCAAAAATCAAAATCACATAACTTTTTAAAAATAAAAATTTAATTTACCTTCTTATTATTTTAAGAAAAAATTAGATCGCATCACCGTCATAAAAGATAAATTACATTAAAGGTCCATTTGATTATACGTAAAATATAATGAGATGCAAAATATTTTTTAAAAAAATATATTTACATGAAAAACGAAAACAAAATTCCTCATTTAATACTTACGAAAATATTTTTAGATGCCAAATTTGGAAAAGGAGAGAGTTAATGAATTAAGTTTTTAATTGACTAGAATTTTATGAATTACCAAATAAGTGAATGAAAATTGCTTTTCAAAAAAAACTTTTCATGTCACCCATTCATTTTACATACCGAATAAGTGATTGAAAAATACTTTTCAAAAAAAACATTTCATGTGGCCCATTTTATATAAAAACAAACGGACACCAAGAAAATCGTCACTCCTACCGTTCTTGTCAATCCTACATAAAAAAGATAAGAAAAAGGGCTGTCCGAATAATTTTATGACAAGAGAAAGAGATAAGGCTGCAAATCTACCACAAGTGCTTCGGACATCCTTACCTAGGACTGTTCCTTCGCTAGCTAGTCAAATTGGCACCCTCTGCTAAAAGATAACAAAGTTAACTGAAAAATTATTTCCGCTGAAACAGTCAAAAGTAAAAGGTGCCCATTTGTTCACACCTGTAGACGATGACGTCTAAAGTTAGCTTACTAGTTATTGTGTTCTTAGCGCCGTGCGAAACCCAAATGAGTGACTTTATATACTGCAATATATCCTTAAAACCCCCGAGATAGGCACTTGAAATATCCCTTAAAACCCCGAGATAAGCATATCCTCTTACCATCATGCGTCAAATTCTAAGCGCCACTTTGATTGGAAAATAAGGAGAATAAGTCATCTCACTCTAGACCCAAGAATTACTTATTCTTCTTATTCCGTCGGTGGACCCCACAAAACTATCAAACCGAAACACTCCTTATTCTAGTATACTTTATTCCGTCAATGGATCCCACGTAATAACTTATTCTCCAAACAAAATGGGGCTAAATCCCACTTTGTTGTTTGCGAAATAAATTATTACGTGAGACTCGTTGACAAAATAACGTATACTAAAATAAATAATGTTTCAATTTAATAATTTTGTGAGACCCAATGACAAAATAAAAAGAACAAACAATTCTTGAGTCTAAAATGAGATGACTTATTCTCCTTATTCCGCCTCACTTTGTTTGCCGAATTAGAGAATAATATAACTCCTTATTCTTAGAATAAGACTAATTCTAATTTGTTGGGCGAAATGGCTTATACCGCATTAGACTTTTAGATCCAAGAATTACTTATCCTTCTTATTCCACCAGTGGGACCCACATAATTAACAAAACTAAACACTCCTTATTCTAATATACGCTATTCCGGATAAATAATTCCAGTTACGCTGCACCAGTATAAATCATTATGCTTGTCAAAATTAAATTAAACTTATTCTCTCCTTATTCGCCCTTATTCTTCTCATGTTCTCTGGTCAAAGTGAGGACGCACCTACACAACTAAAGGATCTCACAAGGAAACCCACTAATAATCTTCTCCGGTCTTATGGTCTTTTTTAAATCAGTACGTCGCGTCTAATTTGTCGTAGCTGAATTTCTCGTCACAAAAAAATGATCCGATGCATCAAACCCTGCATTAGGTAAACGATCGCACTGGTCCCCCAAAATTAAATAATAAACGACCACTTTTTTAATCCGATTCGGACGTGATAGGGAACGCTTGGGCCCCACCGACGGGGGCATCGAGAAGTCTGCCCGTTCATTGCTTTCCCAGCCCAATATCAACAAAAGTTTAAAGTCGTCGTTTGCAGTGGAAAATTTGATGTTTTTTTTTTACAACCCTGCCGGACACAGATCTCAATCAATTATTTATTATTCCCGTGAGTTTTCTTCTGAAACTGTTCACCGGTCTCAACCACTGCGCAGTCCAAAATTTATTTATCCTTGTCACGAAAATTTATTAGATAATAATTCGCACACGATCGCATTCCCAAACAGAAAAGCATACATACATACTAATTCTAATCGAGACACAGAGAGAGAGAGAGAGAGAGAGAGAGAGACTACTAAAGAGTTTATTTTTTAATTCATAATAAGATGGTTAATCCCCACCGTAACCTTCACCATCTGATCCGGAAGAGCCAAAAAAAGGAGGAACCCCCGACGCCAGTTTTTAGGAGACCCAAACACGCAGAGCAACAGAAAACTACAGAAAACACGAACAGGAAAGACCACGTAAAGAAAGTAATAAAGAGGAACATAAGCAAACGAAGCACAACTAGTACAGCATCACAGCCATGACCATCAAACTACGGGAAAACGCAGATCGGAAGCGCCGGCGTCGGGAAGGAAGCGACGGTGGGGAGGGCAGAGGGCGGGGGCAGGGCCACCGCTCAAGAGAGCTGACCGCAGTCGGCGACGACGACGGGCTTCGAGGTCCTGCCGCTGGACGACCCCACCTTCTCGATGGCGCGCACGATTTCCATGCCCTCCACCACCTGGCCGAACACCACGTGCTTCCCGTCCAGCCACGCCGTCTTCTCGGTGCAGATGAAGAACTGCGATCCGTTGGTCCCGGGGCCGGCGTTCGCCATGGACAGAATCCCCGGCCCGGTGTGCTTCTTCACGAAGTTCTCGTCCTCGAACTTGGATCCGTAGATCGACTCCCCCCCGGTGCCGTTCCCGGCAGTGAAGTCCCCGCCTTGGCACATGAACTGCGGGATCACGCGGTGGAAGGTCGATCCCTTGTAGTGGAGGGGCTTGCCGGAGCGCCCCTTCCCCTTCTCCCCGGTGCACAGCGCCCGGAAGTTCTCCGCCGTCTTTGGTGTCGTGTCGGCAAAGAGCTCCATCACGATCCGGCCCACCGGCTGGCCGCCGACGGTCATGTCGAAGAACACCCTCGGGTTGGGCGGCGCCATCGTAATCGAACGCTCGGTGTTAGGGCAAGAAAGCCTAAAGGGAGGAAGCGAAGCGGCGAACTGGTTTTCTAGGGCTTGTGCGGAGCGAGGCTTATATAGCGACCTGTGCTGAGCGGCGGTGGCCTCTCAGGTTGATCCGGTCCGTTGGTTCGTGACACGCGTCAAAAATCGGATGAGGTCAGGTTACTTGGGGAGAGGGTTTGCTTAACCAGGGTTAAGCTCCGCGCGGTTAGAAATGGAAAGGGTCATTCCGACTCTAGCCCTCATAATTTTCGGTAGTTTTAATAAAATCTACTCACAGACTTTAACCGGCCTATCTATTTTAACGTTCTCTTGGTGTTTCAAAAAGAAATGTGATTCTTTAAACCTTTTTCATGTATTCGCGTATATTTTAAGATAAAAAACATTTTTATGACATAAAAAATTGACACATATTTAACATTATGTATATGATACAAATTCTAAATTTATATCAGGTGTCTAATATCAAATATGCGTATCCAATTTCAGTGTATAAAAATCATTTTTTTAAGATACATGAAAAAAGAAATAAAACGATCGTTTGATCTTAAAATGAGGGAATGGTATTTTAGGATCCACGCAGAGGTAAGAGTCTAGAGAATTCGTTTTGTTTGAAATTATTTTTTTGATAAATTTTTATTTCAGTCTTTTAAATATTTGAAAGTAAATAACCCATTTATAAGGCACAAAGGTCGAAAAGCCCTTACTCGGGGAGATAAGTCTCTATCCACTACTACACTTGTGTAATAATTTTCCAGGTGTAGGGCCTACTCCCGGCAATACGCGTGATGCTTCCACCTTTCCTCGATTCGCGGCAGCGGGGTCCCTGACCCGAAGAAAATATCGCAGGAAAGTCACGTGATCCCCGGCCACTCATCGCAACGGACACAAACTGTCCTGCGCCTCCTCCAACGTATCCATCATTTTTACTCTGCTATTGGGCCTCCAATGGGCTAAAATTTGATCATGTCCACCGGCCCATCGAATTGGGTCCTTAACTGTTTCAAATTTGGGAGGATCACACAGTGACTGGGCCTACTAGAACTGTTGAGGCACAAGGGGTGTAAAGGAACCAATACAGTTGATGAGTAGCTTGAATCCGACTTGTTTATTAAGTAAACGAGCGAGTTTGAACAAGATTTTGAGTTCGATTCTTAAATGAGTCAAATTTGAGCACTTATATACTTGGCTCGTTTAAGCATGTGAACAGCACGATAAGTATTTTATTTTATTTTAAATTATAAAATATATTACATTATCAAATTATTAATTTAACAAAAAACTTTGAAACAAATTTCAACGTGAAGTGCAGGGCGTGCTGCGCCGTGCGGTGAGGGAACTGAAAACATAGCACCGTGTCGGGTGTTTGAAATTATTAGGGGCTGTGCTGCCGTTCTTAGTCCTCCATGGGAGCCTCTACGCGTGAGCATTATGAGCTCGGTGTTGGGCTTTGGGCTGTCCATTTTAGTACAGTCCAATTAATACAAGCAGTTCTTTCAAAACGTTGAAAGGACCTGTTCCAATAATTCAAGCGAGTCGGGCTCATTCTAACAGGCCCCTTAGGTGATCGTTCGGGCTGAGTTTGAACTATATTTTAAATGATTGAGCCGAGTTTGAGCAGAGTGAAACTCGACTTGGCTCGGTTTGTTTACACTCCGACGCACAGTACCCTTCACAGACTTGCCAAAATAGTTGCATTGCTAATTGCCGCCCTTACTAAACCAGAGGAATAGAACCTCTCCAGCCAGAGTTGTATGCAACACAGGTTCGAAATATAAACTACTTTCCTTGAAATAAGATCTTCTGAATAACAAAAATTGTAGATTTTTATGTCTTCTTATATTATAGGGAGACAACATGAATAAGAAAAATAATGTTGAAATAATTGTGTTACACTTATGCGATGTGAGAAGACACATGAAAATCTACTATTTTTGGAGTCCAAAAGATCTCGCTTTCTACCCTCTCATCATCACAACAGGTTAAACATTCAATCTTAAAACATAGTAACATCTATTATTTATTTTTTAATGTTATGTCAAATCTCTTTATTTTTTTGAATTGATTCCTATATACAATCAGCGTTAGTACATTTTTCTTTCTAGTCTGGTCTCTCTCTCTTTCTATTTTATTGCTCGTCCCTCTAGAGGGAAACTGTTGATGTTTTTGTACTGATTTCAGCCTCGAATTAATATTTTAGCGCTGACATCGCAAGAGGACATGGAAGGAGAACGAAAGGAGCACTCCATCTCTACAGTAGTCATTCTTTAGAAGATGGATGTCTCGAGAAAAGAGGCGAATATCGTACAGAATGGGGTACACAATGCTTCCTTAATCACACGCGAATGGCTTTGGATGTACATGTTTTACGAATATTACTTTATGCATATTAAACCAAATATCAATATCAAATTTCATACAAACACAGAAAAAAAACATAGCACTTAAAAAGTTTGAGGACTGAATTAATTACTTGGTCATTTCAAAGCTTGTATCAATTTCATATCCACTAATATCTTCAAGAATCATTATTTTCACATGCTCATTTACTCATTCTATGGTTTTCCTCGTAGTTTTACTTTGACACTAGAGATTTTTGAAATTCGAAATGCACAAATAGCTTGTCAGTACCAATATCGGTTCACAAAAGTCCTGGGAAGAACAAGACCTCTTTATAGGTGGTAGGAACAAGTTACAAGATTCAAATGATACGTTTAAACAAGAGAGATAAAAGCACAATGCTAAAGGTGATTTTTTGAACTGCTTTAGCCGTTTGTTTCACTTAAATGACAAAAAAATTCCCTTTAACGCATTCTTCTAGAAAATTCTTCAACAGGGGTACCCTCAACAGCGTACAACATAAACTTCATTGCTATAAATTACGTATCCACGAGCAACCAAATAACGGATAATGTAACGCATTTTAAGAGAGACGTTGGAGGACAACCTATATTCCTTTAGCCAAAAAATTGACCATGACTAGGAACACTATATTCCTTTATAATGAGAAATCTCATGCTATATACAAAAATGATACATATACAAAAAAGATGATACAGGGTAGACAAGCATGTTTGGCAAAAGTATTTCAGATACTGCTGCTGGTTTGCAATATTCCAGGATGTACAAGAGCTATTATTTGTTTCAATGACTTGAGCAACGCTTTAAAAGGCAGATATTGATCGGCCACTGCAAGGAAAACACAACTGTCAAACATGAGGCAGCAAATAGCGAGTATCACAATTGACAGGTTATCACCTTGCATAAACATTTTAATTTCCTTTGAAAAATCCTCAACACGTCCTGAGACTGGCCGAATTCCACATGATTGTGAGACGCACAGCTCCAGATACAATGATTTCTCCAGTATTTGCAATAGCAAGAGACACAGAAACTGTGACTCGAGCTGAATATCTTTTAGCCTGTTGACCTGACAGACCTCTGTGACAATAGTAATACATTGATCCTGCATCATCACAATGGCAGAAACTAAGATACATTGCTTTTCTTATGGACCTGCATCTCACTTGCATGCACATTTGCCTTTGGATTTCTACCACTGACTAACTGTATTAGTTTGCCACATACCGCCGTGGATGACCAGGTTTTACAAATAAGATGGTATAACTTGAGGGTAACAGCCAACTTATTCATCTAGTTTAAACTTTTAGACTACTTGGCAAAAGTGGCTTCAGTTATCTCTTAAAAAAATGACGAGGTTCTAACTACAGATGATGGCTCTAGACAATCAATGAAGTGTAGGATCCTGTTACCTGTATGCCATGTAGAATCTCAGGCATTGGAAGCTCGGGAAAATTTGCAAGATCGATATACCCCACCTCCTCAGCCCTCTTTGTTGCCACCCTAGCCTGCGTACACAAGAACTTCAAAAGAAGAAATGCAATCCTATAGATCTGTACAGCAACACTGTCTGAAAAATAGGTCTGACAGAACTCAGCATTTTCATTTGCTTGCTTCTGGGTGCCCTCCAACAAATAAGAGCTTGAGGTGGCAGATGACTTGTTATAAATGACGGATCCAAGAGCAGCCAAAGTGAACCATCCATGTTTACTTTCAATAAATGATGGCCTTTTCTGAGCTTTAATCTCTTTTTTCAGTATTGGTGGGCATAAAAGTGGTGGAGTTCTGTTTGTTGAGTCCCCAGCACGCTGGGTGCCCTTGCTTATGAAGGCCAACATATGGATGATGATTTCTCTTAATTCTGAGTCCATTTCTTTCATTTCCCTAATCCACACGTTCTGGTGCCTTGCTAGTATACAAGTAAGCATGAGAGCATGTTCAGTTTCCTGAAGAGCTGTTAGAGATGTCTGCGACTTCTGAACTCTTGCCTTTTTCTTGCTATGATCATCAGTTGGGAATTTTGGAAAAGAAAGATGATAATACATCAGCGAGGCTTTCTCCAAAAAGAAATAGCGAATGGCATTGCCCACAAGTTCGGTGCAGGAGATGTCATCACCCAGAGAAGAAATCATGGATGCCGAAATAGCCAAGCCCAATCCCCAAATGTGCCTGACATCTTCCTCTTCATTCAGGGTGCCGCAAGTGCTAAAACTCTGCATGTTAGAAGAACATGGTTGATCTTTCAGAAAGAAAGTGAGTAGCACCTTCAAGGATTGGAAAATGTTGGCAGTATGGAGCATCTCAGCACCACCTTTTGTGCGAGTCAATGTAAGAAGAAACCTAAAAATTATTGGAACTGAACTAAGCTTGTCCTCCCGTTCAAGATTATGGACGATAAACTGCAAATGGATATGGTCCTGTAGAACAGGAAGCCAACTAGCAGGAGTTGAAAAGCCTTTTAGTATTAGGTCAAGTGCAGCCACAGAGAGGTTACAGTCTTCCGAGGTTTCAGTATACTTGCACAGAACAGGTAACAGCCTCAGACTTACTAGAGATGCCTCAGCAAATAGATCACCTTCGGAATCCAATTTATCAGCAGATATAGGGTAAATAATTTCCATTGATGTCAAAAGCAAAGTAAGGAAAAACCTCACCACCCTCTGTAAAATTGTTGAATGCCTAACATCACTCAATAATCTCAGTGCTATATCAGAAGTTCTAATCAGCAGTAGGGAAACAGGTAGGAGCTTCACTGCATTAGTACTATGCCTGTAAGAAATCAACAATTTAGAGAGATTGAGCAGCAATTCCACTTGTGTTGAAAGGAACTTGAGTGATTCCTCAGATGGGCTCGTAAATGGAAGTAATGAAGCTTTTGCTGTCTGCAGACATTGGCACAAGTGTTCAATGCTTGGTTGCAGAAATGATTCTGCTATCCCCTCACCCAGCGAATTTGGTTGTGTTTCACCTAGCTGCAAAAGCAAGAAAAATGATGACTGGTGGATACACACTGCATAAAAGAAAAAAAGGTTACTGACACCAATTTCTATAGCTGCATATTTGTCTTACCACCTTAAGACAAAATGAAACACGAGAGGATAATAAAGGAAGAGGTTAATGCAGTTTTTTCCGTCAACCATGTAACATTTCAAGTGGGAGCATACAAGGAAATGAATGAAATATAAAGTAGCTATGCTAGATTAGTGCTTACATTCCTTGCATACACAGATAACAGATTTGTCAATGCCCTGAGAGCAGAATTCTTGGAATGTGCAAGGAACTTTACTAAATTTGTGTGATGCAAAACTGATATCATCCTTTCAGCAACTGATTTTGATGTCCTCCATTCTGAGTGGTCCCAGTGCTCTATTCCCAAATCTGTCCGCAGACGTGTAATGTCAAAAATACAAATGTTGCTCTCAGGTGGCCACAAGTCTTTGTCACACTTGGACTCATAGTACTGGAGGATATCCAATTGCAGCAAATATTGCAAAACCTCCTTGAAATGCCCAGGAGCAATCATACGGCCTTCTAGCTCTCCTAGTATATGATAGTAGAGATCATCGAGGACCAAGTCACTGGCTTCTTTTCCTTCACTGATATGTACATGATTCAACGCCATAAATAAATCACAAAGTTTAACAAATGATATGATGCTAAACTGAGAATTCAACATAATATTAGATTAGAAGTGACCTTAAATAATTTACTTAACAAGGCATTCCTGAGTTAAATATACATCACTGTCATGTATCACCAATTTGTAGTAAATTTTACATGTGAAGACAGAGCCTGAAAAGATTACGTAGCGGCTAGAATAAAAGCAGCGAAAAGCTCATCAATCTGGCACAATGTTGGTTAGCAGGCATAATACTGATCTTCAAGAATTACAAGGTTGATGATATGGTCCAATTAACACAGCACTTCCTCATTTTCGCTCT
Source organism: Zantedeschia hybrid cultivar (assembly GCA_030544215.1). Lineage (NCBI taxonomy): Eukaryota > Viridiplantae > Streptophyta > Magnoliopsida > Alismatales > Araceae > Zantedeschia > Zantedeschia hybrid cultivar. Next base: position 21,321,038 of record JARZZO010000002.1, on the reverse strand, counting down.
GGATTCTGGAATGCTAGTATTCAATGAAGTTAAACTGTTGCCCTGTTGCGAGTGATTGCCAGCTGTGATGGGGGTGGTCAAAAAATCCCTCAGGTGGTGCGCGGAAGTAGGCCAGGATGAAGACCAGGCACATTGGCCCCTGAACTTCCTGTCCACGTTCATGACGCTGTGTACATCAAGGTTCATTGTATCGCTGATCCATGTTGGATCGTATCTTCCTATATATGATACTATACCAATTTGACTCAGGCCGACTCAGACTGACTTGCATGAGTCAGGCCGATCCATGCTTATTTTTTATTTTTTTTCAGATTCTTTAATTTTGTGAATAATTATGACATAAATAAACGTTTAACTCAAGTGGTTTATTAATGACAATGACTTTAAGTCAAACTTAGGATAAATCTACCCTATTAATCAATATAGAAGTGTAAATCGCATATTAAATTAGAGAAAAAAGTCTAATTATTTATCAATTGGAGAAAAAAAAAGGTCTAATTACTTATCAAATTAGAAAAAAAGATCTACTTAATAAGATACAAGTCACATTGAGTAGGCTTGAGCCGGATCACAGCGACCTGTGCCAGATCATAGCATATCGCACAAGTTGGAACGAGTCACATCAAATTGGCACAAGTCACGTACGAGTCAGCTCGAGTCGGATGCAACTCGGTGACTCGAACTGTTCCAACGACTGGGACTCGTCCAAATACAGGACAACTGATACGAGTCGGCCCGATCTGGTACGATACGGCAAACCATGGTGTACATGACCCCACTTCTTGAGGCAAGCTTCATGTGCCAACTGATCCATCCACCTGGATGGCTGGACCGTTCGCATTTCCTGTTGCTCCTTGCTCATAAAACTCTCAATATTAACTTCTAATTTAACTTCAGACAATTCTGCAGTGGTTAACGAGAGTATGTTACAACTTAACTCAACTAAAATTTGGTCTAAAGTAACAAGCAACAGTTACATTACGTGCAGGTGACAACTGCAATTCTCAAAGGCAAAAGCAAGTCCAACCCAGAAAAGCTCTCTAAGAGCAGGCTATAGTGCAGAGTGGCATCCATACGCAAGTGAGCAACACATTTGGGAAAGCAGAAAGCAAGAATATCATGATAACTTTTGTACTCTGCACATCTCAAGTAAATAAATAGAAATCATCAAGCAGAATACCTATAATGACGTGAACAGTATTGCTGCAGCAGCGCCAAGAATGCAGGTTGTTCAGTTAGCTGTAAATCAAGAGTAAAAATCAAACTGTGAAAGGATAAAAGGCTTTGGAGACCTATGAGGGTTAGTGGTGCATCTTAAGACTGTAGATAAGAAAAGAATGTTCAAAACTGTATGTTCTATAAGGAGGGTAAAAAGCTTTCTCACGAGTAGAAAAGAACCTTTTTGGATACAGTGAGAATCTTCTGAACAAATAAGGGAGACATGCTCCCAGCATCCCTGCATGACAACTTTGCTATCATGTGCACAACGCATAGAATGACCTCAACCTGTAAATATGCTCACCCAATGTCAAGAATTAATCAATAATGAAGAAATTCCACCTACCTACAACATCCATCCACACTTACACTCCAATTACAGATAGAAATGTATGTCATTCTTTCTATTACTCCAATTACAGATAGAAATGTATGTCATTCTTTCTATTCTTTTCCTTCAGGGAAAAAAAAATTCTGCAACAAAGATTTACCCCACAACAGGGTTGTAGACACAAGGGAAAAGGCTTACTTATCCCACCATACATCAGCATAGTGACTATTATCCCCTGTAGTATAGCAGTGTTATTGAGAGTCTAAACTCAACAACTCAACTCAACTAAGCCTTAATCTCAAATTAATTGGGGTCGGCTATATGGATTCTCTGTCTCCACTCTAAAACGGTTTAGGACTACATCTTCTGAAAGGTTTAAAGTGATGGGAATTCAGAGGCTGCTGAACGGACTTCGGGGCCCATTTTATATTTTGTTTGACCCATTAAAGACCCAATCGATGTGTTTTCTTTTTTTTAAGATTTCTGTTTTATTTTGAATAAGGGGTATTTTGGTCTTTTAGTATTAGGGTTTCTTTTGAGGAATCTATATATTGTCCTATATCCCCTCGTGGGAAGGAATGGAAGAAGATTTTGAAATGAAAGAGCCGCCGCTGCGTTTTTCTCCCGAGACGGGACAGGAACCCATATGAGCCCTAGCTTCTTTCCCAACCCCCTCTCTTCTTCCTTCTTCGGCTTCCCCCTTGCTGTCCCGCATCAACTTAGTATCAGAGCCCAGGTTTTGGATCGTCCTCACGATCTAAGTCCTACACCCTCCAAGCTACCACCTCACCACTGCGCCGCCACCATCCCTGTACGGAACCACCGTGACCCCGAGCATCTGTTGCTGCATCCACCGCCGCTGCCACCAGCAGTCCCTGTCAGCACCGGTGCCGCCTACCTTGTCCTCGGCTTCCCCTCCGGGTGCCCCTCTAGCCCTTGGACGGCCCCGCTCCTTCCCCCCTCCCCCCAACTCCACAGTTTTGGCATTCTTCGCCCATGCAACCTCGGATCGAGCCCGCGAGCCACACCATTATCTACTGATGGCGGCCAGGAACTCCTCCACTCGCCGCCCCCGCCGATTGTAGAATCCCTCTCTCGTGATCGTTGCAGATCACGCATGAAATCGAACCTCGGAGAAGGGAGAGAAGAACGGGGGAGGAGATCGGAGAGCGGTGCCTGGTGTGGCAAAGATCGATCGGATCGTCTGCTGCTGCCGCGGCAGCCATTGCCGTCGCCACTCCGCCCCATCGCCGCGCTCGCCGGCCTCCCACCAGCCCGCCTCTGCCGCCCCGCTTTCCACCGCCATCGCCAGCTTCCCCGCTCTCTTCCTCCCTGCGTAAACCCCTCCCTGGCCATCACCAGCACCCCTCGCTGCCGGTGCCGCCCTCGCCGGCGCCCCTCGCCGTCGGCGCCGCCATCGCCAGTTCCCTCGCTCTCTTCCTCCCTGCGTAAAAGTTTGAGGAAGGGTGGGAGCCGGGGCAGGAGACATTGGGACAGGTCAGACGTGGTCAACGGCCTTTTAATGCCCTACCTGGTCGAACCAAGTTCGACATGACCCTGGTCCGAACCAGGTCAAGTTCCAACCCGGTCCGGTCAGAATCGGGTTGAACCGGCTCGCCCGAGCCACTGGTTTGAACCCAGACCCGGTCTGGTCCGAGCCCAATGACCTAGTCCGAACTAGGTGCTCCAGTGGGTCAAGCCCAAGTTCACAGCTGGTCCGGCCCGTTGGTCTGCTACAGTCTCAAGTGGTGCACTACTTTCTACTATTGCACTGCCAGCATCAGATCCACATCCGTGCTCCGATTCACGCGCCGTCTGTGCCGTTGGGATCGTATCGGCGAGATCGACCTCGTTGTACGTTCCACCCGACAGCAGCGTCTCGTTTTACGTGTCGCGCTTGCACACTTTACAAGTACACTTGGGCTCGCCATTCGAGGTTGTTCCAGACTCCGATTCGCGTGCCGTCGGCATTGTTGGGTTCATCTTGACGAGGCCAACTCGGATCCAGTGTGTTCTACCCCAGATTCGTCTCGTTTTGCGTGCCACTTCTGCACGCATACCAAAGACCTCAATCGCGCATCCCGAGGCTTGTGTTAGCCGCCTCGATTTGTGTGCCAGCATCCCAGCGCACAGATTTCGCAGCAGCTAGTGGCCGCTTTACCTCGTTTTGCGTGCCACTTTTTGCACGCATATCGAGGTTGATGATTTGAGCTCCGTTTCTTGCACCGATCATACCGTTGCCATCCTTGCAGCCAAGCGGACCTCGTCCATCATTTCTTTAGCCAATGGTACGTTTCCTCACCATGGATTTTAGCTTTGAAGTGAATCTTCCAAATTCCGTGAAAACTAGGGTGTATCTTGAGGCAATTTCATTCGGCAATATTATTCCACAATCTATTGTGGATTCTATCTCCCAAACGGACTACGTAATTGTCTCTGGAGACCGAGCCTATATGCCATTTTTCCGTCTCTTAAAGAGCAAAAACACTTTCCGATGCGTCAGATATTATGATGATGCATGGTGTAAGATTATACCACATGGTTCATATATCAGTTTGGGTAGAGAATGGATGGGCGAGCGGCAAGTCGTGGTTGATCCTACTGGGCGAGATTGTCTTATACGACCCGAGGGGTACCAAGCATCCTTTCGTATTCTCAATGGCACTTATCAGGATCGGGAGAAGTTTCAACAGTTGTATTTAGCTTGTTTCCCTAAAGTGACACCATCACCTGTTACTAGTTGGGATCACGACTTATTCATGACATCGGGACTACATATGATCGCTGATACAGTGTTCGAGGTTGATGTCAGATATATGGTTGACAGTTGGGATCATGCTTTGTTTAGACGGTCAGGATTGAATCGTATCTCTGAAGATGTGTTTAGCTATGGTCCATTTGATACTGCAGTAGTTCACATTGTCTCATGGGATCAGGAATTATTTGTTGAGGTAGGCTTATATCTTATTGCTGAGGATGTTTTTGCTGACTCAAAGCCTCGTCCAACACTTATTGAGAGTGTGACGATAGCTACCCTACATGATGGCCTGTATGATTTGCTACAGTCTCCAGTGGACATGATATGGCAGACCTTTTATGATTCACATGCAGCAGATCAGTTTGTGGTTCTTGAGATGATCCTCTACTTGAAGACTTCTACTGATGATCCAGTCGTCCACATACTTATTCTGACTCACTTTAAAATTCGAGGACGAATTTTTTCGAACCAGGGGAGAATGATGCGAATTCAGAGGCTGCTGAACAGACTTCGGGGCCCATTTTATATTTTGTTTGGCCCATCAAAGACCTAATCGATGTGTTTTCTTTTTTTTAAGATTTAGCTCTGTTTTATTTTAAATAAGGGGTATTTTGGTCTTTTAGTATTAGGGTTTCTTTTGAGGAGTCTATATATTATCCTGTATCCCCTCGTAGGAAGGAATGGAAGAAGATTTTGAAATGAAAGAGCCGCCGCTGCATTTTTCTCCCGAGACGGGACAGGAACCCGTGTGAGCCCTAACTTCTTTCCCAACCCCCTCTCTTCTTCCTTCTTCGGGTTCCCCCCTTGCTATCCGCATCATAAAGCTTCCAAATCATATTGTACTACCCTCTTCCAACTCACTGCAAAAAAATCCTATTAACATTCTAAAAAGGAAATATAAAAAGGCCAAACATAAAAACCTACTAATCCAATCCATTTGATTAATGGCATATTACTATTTGCAACAATCTCTGCTGAGAAAAAATATAACATGCAAAAGAACTAGGACAACACTAGATTTCATGAACAGAATCACTTTCATCAAAGCTAGTTAACATTTGTTATATAAAGTAATAATATAATAAAAAAAAGACTTCATTAGCATCAGAAAAACAAGGGACATTTGAGGATGAAGATCCAATAAGAAAAGAGTCGATAGAGAAAATGGTAAGACAGCTTAGATGGGCAGTGTGATCCGAAGAAAGCTGCAATAGATTGATACCCATGATTTTAGAAGGTCAAAACATTGACAACATTTGTTGGTCTACTGGCATGAACATTCACCTGAACTAAACTCAACAATTCAAGCAAAAGAAAGCCATTGTTTCATATGTGACTGTCTATCAGACAAGACCGCTTACAACGTGTTCATGTGGGACTGGAAATGGGAGTACCCTCAAACTCTGTGACAGTGAAGGCCCTCATCATTGATAGTCCCCCCCCCCAAACACCCAAATTCTCACAAGGGAATTTAATATTCCTATCCCCAGGCGAAGACATGCAACTCTGTTTACGCCGCAGACGTGCCTAGGGAATCTGCCTTATCATGGACCACGTGGACCACAATCAGGAAGATGAGGATCAACATCCATCGGATCATCATTTAGTTTACTTGATGACTTACCTGATAAGGCACCTTATCTTTTAAGCCTTGCCCACATGCCTCCTTTCCAATTGGATCCTTTTGGAACCGAACTGGGTCCAGTATGGATACCACCTGCCTACCATCGCGCTTCCTTAACCTGTTGTACCTATCATCCTTGCTTCAGCATTATGCTTCTCACATTAATTGCAATGATGAGATTAGAGTAACAAATCATACTTCTGTTAACTAAAGAGTTTTATGCAGCCGTTATTCAACGGTATTATTGAAGACAACCTCCCACTAGCTAAGAACAGTTCTGGTGCCAAGGTTAAGCCTTGTTAATACTGATTGAGGATTAACGTTGACTGGGAAGTCTCTCTTCCAGTCATTAAAACAGAGGTTATGCATTCCTTTGTTTGCAAGTTGGAATTTAAAGTTATTAACTGCTCATGGAACCGGGTCAACTGAGTTACATTTGGTGGAGTGATAATACACATCGGTTAGCCCTGTTCAGTGGGTCCCTTGGGTGTAGGAATGACATTCTTTGGCCATCTTCTATTCAGTCACAGACATGGCCTAGGACTGTCAGGTTCTGTTGGGAACAAAGTCTGGGTCTTGAATGTTTACTGATCAACGTGAATGGTGCATGGTCTTTCACTTATGTGCACACATAGTTGAGGCCTGGGGTGACACTGTTGTGGTAGACCATCTAGCCTGGCCCTGACTAGTTCATATTTCTCATCTCTCCAATTAGGATACCAAAATTCCTGCTAGGTAGTGAGAGGCTGAGTTGAATTGCTGGTTGATGATTTGTCACTTTAAATGTTTCACCATTGCTTTCATGTTCTATTGTGACTAGTACAGTTGGTGCTCTGCCACTTCAAATCTTTCACCACTGCTTTCATGTTTTATTGTCTATCTTGAGGCTAAAAGGGCATTGACATTTGCTCTGTGATAGAGGGGTATTGAGGTCAGCCTTGTCTATTCATAAGCACTGTTTTCTAGTCCAGGGGTGAAGTGAATTGTAATCTGCCCACAGTTTAAGAGCTTTGGGATTCCCCAAATGCAACATGAGTTGTAATATTTTTCTGTCTAGAACTTCTCTACTTCTGGGTTGAGTTTACATGAATATATATTTCTAAATCCGGATCCTTAAGAAATGCTAAAACTGTAACTAAAATAAGATTTGATAAACCTTCAAAAAAATATAATATTTGGTAAGCATGGTTGTAGTTGTACTCGAGTTAAACAAGGAGAAAATGTTGGTTGGTAATTAAAAAAATGAATACGTTTCATCTATACATCTGGGAAACTTGCGACATGATACCACATAGATCCATCTGAAGTACTTTCATTTAATTCATCAAGAAAAACCCCATAGTTTCAGAAAATTCGTAGTTGCTAAACCATCAAAGAAACCTCAGCAGCAAAACCATCAAAGAAAAGGACTCGCCTTTGAACGATGAATGATTTCTTCAGGGTATCCACTGGGAGAGTATGACTTGATACGAGATAGCAGGGTAGAGCTGTCCCACCATCTTAACATAATGTCCTTAGCGTAAAATGTTTTACCACCTTTCAGCATTCCAGTCCCCAATATGACCTGTGACCCATTATTAGGTTCAGTTGCTTGTCTCTCAGCCATCTCGTCATTTAAGACCTTTTTGTGCAGGAAAATGTCATGTGCAATGATATCCAAAATTGCAGCTTCACATTGGTACCTGTGTGAAATTTGTGTCTCACTCAAGTTAAAGTTTTCCAAGAAATATACAGGAGAAGATGTTCAAGAACATTGTGTACCACGTAAAACTATTGCTACCTGTATGCTAAGCATAAGATCGGGTCATCATTCACGTTTTCGGCAGGAGAACCATGTTTATCCTCCATGCCTTCGATAGGTGATGACATTTTTTCCCAAAAAAGTTCAACGTTTCTGAATGTCTCCAGGATTTGCATGTACTGAACATTTCCATTCCACAATGCCTTTATAAGGCTAAGAATACTAAGAAGCAAATGTGGACACCTGAATCATCAAACCATTAGCCAATGTCATCATGAAATAATACCCATTGCAAATATAAGATACCATGGGAATGTAAACATAGTCAGCATCTGAGAGAGTGATATGAGAAAATTAGTTGATCCATTTTTTTTCAAAAAAAAAAAAAAAAAAACTACCCAGAATTTTGCTGTTACCTTTCAAAAAGGTATTTAGATCTATTGACATATCGCATAATTGAATTTAGTGGATTTGGCCTTCTTGAGTCTGATGATGCAACTGTGGAAGCTATGACAACCTGACGTTTCACATCCTCAGCAGCACATGATGGTGGCTCAATATTATCCATGGGCAACATTATAGACACTAGGAAAGCAGGCTGCAGCATGTGTATATTTAGTATGAGACTAGAAAGTAGTGAAAGAAAGAGGATTAAACAAAACTAATGGGTATGGAATGTTACAACTTGGAAAAGCTAGCAGCAGATGTTGAAAAAAAGAGGCAACTTTGAGGCCATTTAATGGAAACAGAGCATAGTAACTCGATGGAAGTGTCAAATAATTGCTTCAAAATGAAGAAAATATATGCAGAACTCTTAAAAAAAGTACAAGTGATTTTCTTGTTCATCTTAGTGAGTTGTGTATGCACAATACAGGAAAAAATGGCTGAGAGTCACCACCATCAGTATGCCGTGATTATGTCACCATTCTCTTGTATACGGTAGTCAGGGGTAATTTTGTCTTCTTATTTGTTCTTCATTCTTTGTCTTTGTGTGAGTTATGCAGGTTATATTGTCCTTATTATCTTTATTGGAGCAAAAGGTATTATTGCCCTTGCCCAATTATTGTAACCATGTGACTCAATATATAAGAGAATTGTGAAGGGCGGCTGTGTGTGTTGTGGCCGTGCCCTATTGTGCTTCTGTCCAGTCTCCCTCTTCTCTTCTTCCTCCCTCGTTCCTGGTTTTCTACATGGTATCAAAGGAGGTTAGGGTTTGGAGGAAGTAAAAGGCCGCACCACCTTTTCTTGGGAGAGGAAGAGACCGGTCCTCTTTTCTCTGCAGACCGCTGTCCTGCTAGGGTTTTTCAGACGGGCGTGACTGTGCTTGCTTGCCCTAGCAGGCAGCCCCCATGTTTTGGTGCAGAGCATCACCGGGCTTCCCTTCTCTCTGTCATATGGTGCACTACTGGGGCTTTTTGGATAGGAGCGTGACCTGTCCTTGCTTGTCCTTGCAGCTGGTTCCCTGTTTTGAAGAACAGGGCAGGGCAGTGCCTTAGGAAGAAGTGGCCGGCACTTGTTCTTTTTACCCTAGCAGCTCCCCTGTTTTGGAGAACAGGGCAGGCCGATGCCTTGGGGATGGCCGGCACCCCTTCTAGGGTTTCTGTAGGCCGGTGACTTGGTCTTTCCAGCCCCGTGCCATCGGGGTCCTCTCAAGTGTGGAGAGGACGGGGGGTGCACAGTTTGGAGGCAGCTTTCCTTGGTGTGGGGAGTCACCTACACTGCGGTGATCGTTGCGTGAAGACGTTTCCTCCTTCGCCATGGATCCGTCAGCAAGCAGTGGTGCTGAGTCTCTAGTAGTTAATTCTACCGTAATGCGGCCAGCTGGTATGCCACCTATAGAACATCATCTTCTTGCCATGCAAATGACTATAGTGAAGTTAACAAAGACAAACTATCATCTCTGGCCTGTCTCTATACGGATTTTCCTTGGCGAACGTAGGAAGACATGTTACATCGATGCGAGTCAAGGAACCAGCATATGATGACTCTACTTATGCTAGATGGGAGCTGGAAAATAACGTTATGATGGGTTGGATCCTCAATTCTCTGAGTTTAGAGATCCAACAGCTTATTATGATGAAGATGACTGCAAAGGAGATGTGGGATCTAAATTAGATGTATGGGCACGGGCAGGATGTCCCCCATGTGTATCAGTTAACTATTGATATACAGGACCTAAAGTAGGATAGTGTTGGTGTTACCACTTACTTTGGACTGTTGAAAAGTAAGTGGGAGGAACTTAATTATTACTCTACTTATAGTTGGACATGTACTGAAGATCAGAAGATCTATTTGCAGGATATGGAGAGAAATCGTATCATCAAGTCTCTTGCTGGTCTCACCTCCGACTATGAGAGCCTAAGGGCTTATATTCTCAACATTGACCCCCTTCCATCTCTTGAACAAGTGTACCATAAGGTGTTGAGGGAAGAAGGTTATGAATGAAGGTTCTATTGGAGCTAGTGGTCGCGATTTGGGAGAGTCATCGACACTAGCTAACACCTTTCCAAAGCTTGTAAAGGGTGATGGTGGTCAGGGAAAGGAGAAAGGAAAGGCTGGGAGACACTGTTCATAATGTAGGAAGGATAATCATAATGTGGACAAGTGTTGAGACCTCTATCCTGATAAGAAGCCGCTAAAATTTAGAAATGCAAAAAGTGGACAGCAAGTTAAGAGTAATATTGCTATCAATCAAGGCCCAGATGCCCCCCCAACTCCTCTCAAGATGGTAGTCTCACTACTTCTCAGGTGTTTGCACTTTCCTCTAGCGACATTCTTCATCTTCAGTAGATCCTCTCTCAGCTTGGAACATCTTCCTCTACCACATCAGGTATTGCGTTGGCGGCTCTAAGTGTCTCTCACTCTCCCCCCTTGTAGTCCCTGGATTATTGACTCAGGGGCTACATATTATATGACAGGTACCTCTTCTCTCTTTACTATATATTCCTTGAGCTCTGGACAAGAGGATGTCATCATTGCAGACAGTACCCGTGCTACTATTGCTGGTAAAAGATCTGTGAGTCTCAATGATGACCTTCCTCTGTTTTCTGTACTTCATGTTCCTGCTTTGCATATGAACCTTTTGTCTATGAGTAGCCTCACTAAAGCTTTCAGTGTTTAGTAACCTTCTTTTCCACACGTTGTGTTTTTCAGGAAAAACACAAGCAGATGATTGAGACTAGTTGTGAAGTGGGAGGCCTATATTACTTTGAGCCTAGTGGTAGAGTTACTTTTCTGTCTAGTGTTGATGGTGGCATGAAACAGAAACTCGAAGTGATCCATTTGTGGCATAGTCGTCTAGGCATTTGTCCTTTAGGTCCTTGCAAGTTTTGTTTCCTTCTTTGTTCAAGTTAATAAAAGTTGACACCCTTATAGTGCCAAGTTTGTTATCTTGCCAAACATTGTAGAACCAACTTCAAAATTTCTATGAATAAAAGTACTTGTCCTTTCCAACTAATTCATTCTGATGTATGGGGCCCATCTCATGTTCCCTGTATAGATGGTCATCGCTATTTCATTAGTTTTATTGATGACTTCTCTCATTGTTGTTAGATCTACCTCATGAAATCTCGTAAAGAAGTACCTTGAATCATTCGAGTGTTTTGCAAAATGGTTGAATACCAGTTTGAACGGCACGTTAAGGTGTTTAGATCTGACAATGCAAGGGAGTACTTTGAGAGGACCCTTGATATTTTTATGGAAGATGAGGGGATCATTCATAAATCCTCATGTGCCTATTCACCTCAACAAAATGGGGTGACTGAAAGGAAAAATCAACACTTATTTGAGACCTCTCGAGCTCTTCTCTTACAATGTCAGTTGCCCAAGAAATTTTGGGCAGAAGTTGTCATGACTGCCGCCTATGTTATCAACCATATGCCTTCTAGAACACTTGACTACATGTCTCTTATTTGACTACATAATGAGAAATAGGATGATTGGTATAAGTTCTCCTCTCTTTTTCCTCCCTTGTTCCTGGTTTTCTACATATACATTCCCCAAGGGTCGTTTCTCCTCCGTGTATTTTACCGGCATCTGCTCCAATCCCTCTTTCCTTCTGTATCCTTCATCTTAGAACTCTAGATTATATGGACAACATTCACTGCCTTTCAACATCTTAAAACATTTTCCAACATCGACTTGATCTGCATTTCACTGCATCCCCCACTAAGATATTGGTTGAAGTTATCATTATTAACAGCCCATTGCTAATAGGCTCCCATCCACTGGAAGGTTGTCACTCCTGCTTTTCTTTCTAATACACCAGTTAGCTAGTTGAAAGATAGATTTGATCACATTCAACATACAGACTAGTGTGTTTCTTCACATGCTTGGCAAATTGAAATAAGGGAACATAAGGGACATGACCAACCTTAGTAGTGGAGTAGAGTTCCAAGAATAGAGAATAGGACTGGGTGAGTATGTAGGATTTCTGGAACAAAACTGGTTTCATCAGTTGATTTTTGACTATTCTGCATTTCCCTGCTTCCCTCCAGAGATCTGGGTGAGAATGTAGGGTTTCAATCGGGAACCAATTCTTCACTTAAGAAAGTTTGACTCTATTCAGTGTAGGTTCCCGTGGCAGGGGAGTGGAGAAGCGTGCAGACATGATATAAGTTGGGGACATGTCCATTAAAGTAATTTAAAAAGAGGTCCAGAGATCATGAACACAAGACATTTTAATTCACCTCTTCAATGAGTGGCTCTGGAAAATTGGGGTGGAGGACAGGTAGCTTTAACAAGTGGTGATCAGACTAAAAAACTACATGAGAGACAGAACATGTGATGTGCACCCTCAGGGTCAAGCTTCATACCCAATATATGGGAGAACTACTGCAGTGCAGAGATAATGTACCCATAGGATATTCATTGGGTTTAGGAAATGGGCGGAATATAAGTTTCTGGATGGATTAGATGGTATGATGACATTCTGGATACGGGTCCATATAGCATTTTCTTGAACCCAGCACCCAGGTAAGGCTGGATACAGGTGGGATCACACATCAGGAGGCTTCATAAACCGACATTTATGGAGGAGATCATATGGAATATGCACTTTTTTGAAAGTGGATGGTACCACAATTCTATTAACTAAAAAAGAGATGTACAAGTATAGGTTGTATTCTCACAAAAAGCACTGTGTATAACACACCAAGAAGGTGACAAGAATCAACCCCCTCCCTAAAGAACAAAAAAGGACGACTTTTGTACATCCCCACTACCCAAAATAAACACCCACTCCTTGATTCTACTAATAATAAAATCAGCAACCATTTCCGATGCCAAGGCCTCTTTCTTGAAAACCCTCTTGTTCCTTTCCGCCCAAATCACCCACAAACTAGCATCCATGATCAGCCACCACATCATCCTGCCCTCCTTTGGAATCGTATGAGAAGACCAATGTCAAAACAAGGCATTGACGCTACTCCTCCGTGGGCCTTGGATGTGTTTTTGACAATAAGTTGTTCCAGACTTCGTCGGCAAAGCTGCATACTGTGAAAAGGTAATCTAAGAAATCATCCTTCTGTCCACACATGGGATAGAAAAAGCTCACATCACATCTGAAACAAATGAGCCTATCACATGTGGGTAGTCTTCCGATGGAAATCCTCCACATCGGCACCTACACCTTCAATGGCGAAGGAGGATCCCAAATCTGATGGCAATGAGGGGCCCTAGTACCTCCGTCAGCAATAATCCGATACACAGACTGAACAGAATATGTCCCTCTATTAGTCCACCCCCACTGCATAGAGTCTTGCAATGATTAGTCTGTCTACAAACCCTGCAACATGGATAAAAGATTCAAGAAGTCCTGTGTCTCCTTGTCTCGCAAATTACACCGGAAGCAAGGAGCCCAACCCCATTGTCATCTCTTGTCTGCGCCATAGTCATCCTTAGGTGGTGGAAGCAATACCAAAAAGTCTGGGAAAAATGCAAGCCAGTGAAGCTGGAGAACACCACTTGTCTAACCAAAAGAGACAAAGCTGTCCATCTCCCAGTGAAATGTGAGTAGCAGCCAGAATGATATCTGCGGCCTGCAAGATGCTCTCCAAGCTTGAGAGACATTATAAACCACCTGAGGAAGCAAGCCAAGTTTCCACAGCCCTTTGGACAAAAGAGCAAAATTGAACTCCCAGATATTCTTAATCCCAAGTCCCCCATTCTCCTTACTCCTGCAAACTCTTCCCCAGCATACTTCAAAGCCCCCTTTCTTGACCTCTTCTCCATTGCCCCTCCAAAAGAACCAACTCCTAATGGTTTCAGACTGTGGCTACTGACTTTGGCATCCTGAACACAAATAGGAAATAAGTGGGAAGGCTGTCCAGCACTACCTTACAAAGCACCAACCTGCCCCCATATGAGAGAAGCCTACATGTCCATCCCCTCAACCGTGATTGACACTCATTGATAACTGGCTGCCAATTTACACTTCTGATGAAAGTCAGTGATAAAGGAAGGCCTAGATATGTGATCAGAAAGAGCCTATATGGCACCCCAAAATGACTGTTGCCCATATCAACTGCCTATCTTCCATGTTAATGCCAATAATTTGACTCTTCTCATAATTAACTCTCAGGCCATTGACTGCCTCAAAAAACTCCAGCATGACTCTAGCATGAAGGTAGTACTCATCGAATCCTACCAAGAAAATGATGGTGTTATCAGCATATTGAAGGTGAGTAATCATCCTTACCCCAGAGCTTGCTTGAAATCCCGAGATGAAAGATTCTTCCTCAGCCTTCGAGCACATCTTGCTAAGCACCTAAGCCACTAGCAAGGTTCCCCGTATCGCTGATCCGTATCAGATCATATCTTCCCAGATACGGTATGATACCAATCCAACTCGGGCCGATTCGGTCCAACTCGCACAAGTCCAGCCAATGAGTTTGTTAAAATCAATGAGTTGTCGTTAAAATTAATGAGTTTAAGTCACATTTTACAGAAATGTCCTACTAATTAATATAAAAAGTATAATTTTACTTATCAAATAGGAAAAACTCAACTTAAAATATTACATTAAACATGTATGAGTCAGCACGATCTGGTCCGACTCAGTGCATATCAATGGATTAGGTCGGCCCAGATACAAGTCGACTCGTACGAGTTGGCCCGATCCGGTACGATACGTCAAACTATGGCCACTAGAACAAACAGTAGGGGAGACATGGGATCCCCCTCCAAAGCCCCTTGCCACAATGGAAATAGGCGGTAGGCTTGCCATTGACTAGGATGGCAAAAGTGGTGAAAGTCATCCAAATGAGATCCTTCACAAGCTTATCCCCGCCCCGTTTCCTATCGGACCCAATCCTCTCCAAATCCCATCCATGTAAGAATTTTAAGCAGGCAACCCCAGTTCACCCTATCATATACTTTCTCAACATATAGCTTCAAAAGTATCCCCCTTCTTCCTCTATCGCTTCATCCCATGTACATATTCACGAGCCATAAGGAATCCCTCCTGAATGTCTTCCTTTGATGAAAGCTGTCTGGGTATCATTGATCACCTTGTCCATAACCCTTCCAACCTCACGGCAAGCACCTTGGTAAGGATTTTATACACACCATTAAGGAGGCTAATTGGCCTAAAATGAGACAATGAATCTGCTCCTGCTCTTTCAGGGATGAGGACCAAAAATGTCCTGTCGATGCCCCACAGATGTGCTTTCCCTTAATGGAATTCCAACATTGCTTGCAACAGCAACTCATGCACAACATTCCAACAATGTTGGTAGAATAAGAAAGGAAGGCCATCTAGACCAAAGGCCTTATCTCCGAGCAAAGTAAAGACAACACTTCTCACTTCCTCCAAAGTGAAAGGCGCAGACAAGTATGCTCTATTTGAGCTCTGTAATTGAGGGAGCAAGCTATAATCAAATGACGGCCGAACTATATCCTCCTTTGTGAATATACGAGAAATAATAGTCATGAATATGTCTCATTAGAGCATCCTTATATGTCACCTGATGGCCATCAATCTGCAGGCTACCAATGTGGTTCATCCTCCTTCTGCAAGCAATTTTCTGAAAATATGTAGTGTTTCTATCCCCGTCCCTGATCCACTTATCACTTGATCTATGCTTCCAATACATTTCCTCTAGTAAGAGTTCTTCAAATTCAACCTTGAGATTGTCCCTCTGTTCCCTGTCCTCCTCATCCAACAATCCAGCCTCTTCTAATGCATCCCAACCGTCAAGTAACCGACCTTAGATTTTCTGCCTTTCAGTCTCGTAGATGCCCTCAGCCGCAGAGAGCCCGGCCTGGAGAAGAAAGCTTGCCTACCAAGGTAGCCATAGCAGATTCCTTTCTTCCTCCTAAGTGCCATTTATTCTTCACGAACTCCATTAATCCCTCCTCATGCAACCAGTATTTCTTAAATGTGAAGATGTATTTCTTGCAGAACCTAAAATTAGAGTTCAGCATGATGGGCCTATGATCTGATACTGGTCTCTGAGGACAAGATGCCTGAAGGTGCAGGAAGTGATCCTCCCAGTCAACTGTAACAAGAAATCTGTCAAATCTTAAGCAAATAGGTTGCGCTCTAAGATTAGACCAAGTGAAGAAACCATTTTATGCATGCATATCCCTCAAGACACCCTGGTGGATGAAATATGCAAAGTCTTCCATAGGCCCCAAAGTAGGGACCCCATCAGATCTCTCCACAGCAGAAATAGTTGCATTGAAATCTCATCAACACACCAAGGTCTTCCAGCTTGAGAGTGCCAAGTAAGAAGCTCATCCCACAATATCTTCTTGTCCTATCCCCCATGCGGACCATACCCATGAAATCCTAACGAAAGCTGTCTTCCACACAATGGAAGGTAACATAAATGGCATTCCTCCCCACATGTATCCAACATCTCCATCACATGCTCGTTCCACAACACCATAATGCCTCCCGATTGTCCCTCTGCAAAAGAAACTACCCCCCTAGTGAGGCTGGATCCACCCACGTCCCTCCACACTTTATCACCCTCTTCATCCGCTTTAGTCTCATGTATACAAAGCATCTCCACCCTACATCTCCTTATCATCTCCCTAACAGATACCCTCTTTTCCCTACCCCAATGCCCCTCAACAAGATATCTCCTCACCTCCCTCTCCCTTCCCTCCCCCCTGCTCTTCCCTCTTGTCCTCCCTTCTAATTGACCTTCCACCCTTAGCTCCTCTTGCCATTCCAAGTTGCCACCTATTTTGAATCTTATGCAACACCGTGTGGATATCCTTATCGATTCCTTCAAAGAAGACCCCTATCTTACCAGCCACGTCCTTAACTTGACCTTGCATTAAAGATTTCACCTTGTTAAGCAGTTGTTTCATCTCCACCTTGTCCAATTTCCCTCCTTAGCGACAACCTTCTTCCTTGTCTCCTCCCTGCAGCTGAGTTTCCAAGACCTCCTCTTCCTCCTCTCCTACATCCCCATCCTTGGCTGACCCCCCCCCCTCGTCTGCTTCTCGTGCATATAAAACAAATCCGTATCTTTTCCTATTGCATTGCCATCCACCTCCACCTATGAAGTTCATTACCTTCTGACCTCCTTATAGGGACCACTTCCGAAGACGGCCGCCCGAGATCCCCGTCTGCAACAACTGCCATAGAGGATTCATGGGCGCACAGGCCCTGATGCCCTTACCCTGTGTACCAGCTGTTTCTCTGTCCTCCTCGTACCAGTGGTCCCCTAGCGGGATAGAGGATGAGCCTCGGTATGGGACCATCTTGCTCCATCAGAAGCCTTCTCCTTATCAGTCGATTCCCATGGTGAACCAACCCATAGAGGGTTGAGTCTTAGTCCACCTCCATTGTTCCCATAGCCTACAGAGAAGCCAGACATTGTCCAGAGCAAATATGACAGCCGTCGGCTGATGGCAACAGCTGGCAGGGGAGGGGACAGGGCTCAGGAGGTCCCCGGGGTCAAAGGGTTGCCGCGACATGAAGCGAAGGTAAAGGCTGCCGAACGAATGAGGTGCTCGGGTAGGGACAAAGGATGTGATCAGGTCCTGCGTAGGTCCAAACATGTCGGGTAAGTCATCGGGTCGGCCCGATGACTTATCCCGACTCGCACAGGAGTGACCCAGCCCGGCTTGCCATCGAACCGGTCCGGGCCGGATGTTATGGAAGAACAAAACAAGCAATCAGTCTGTAGGAAAGGGAGGGCAGTTCAAAATTCGAACCCCCAGGCTCCCTCATGTGTCACGCACGAGACCTCCACCCATCTTCAACCTCCCGATCGCGCACCTCATGAAACCCTAGCAGCACCGCCATTTGCCGCCTCCTTCCCAACAACGAGTATTAAGTCTGATAATTGCTCGACCCTCATGCACCGCCTCATTCCCATCATGGGCTTTGTGTCCGGCGACCATGAGAGAACCTCTCCCAGGTCTGCAAAGCCTACTATCAAGCCCCAAAAAAGAGGCTCCTCCATTAAGGTAAAAGGGACCCCAACCATCTTGATCTCGACCTCCAACAACCAGGGGTTGGGATATGTTGCTGTTAAGGCCTCCCAAGGAGACATACGAACCACCAAGCTTCCTCCGGCAAGGACCCCTACCAAAGATGCTTCCTTAGCTATTTTCACTAAAGGGTAAGCTAGCAAGAACAACTTGGGGGAGATATTTCTAGCCTCCCACCCCTCTACTTGCCACATTATACTAACCAAGCAGAGGATGAGATCCGTAGAGCACTCTCCATCAATAACTAGACACTTACACAACCTTCTCTACTCCGCCTTTCTTCTAAAGAGAACCAAAGACTCTTGGAAATCCACATGGACCACTTCTGAGTAGGTGGCTCTCGCTTTAGCAGCCTTCAACTCCACCAAACCACCCATCCTAGACACCAAAACTTCAGCATAGGTCCTCCTCCCCCTTCGCGGACATCCTCTCCATACGTGCATGATCTCTCTATAGGACCAACATGAATGAGTAGGCCGAAAGCTCGCCAGGCCCCTCCCGAGAGCAAGGAATTCCGGATCGGATCAGGTCCCCGAATCAGGACCCGCCGATCCCGATCCGAATCGGGATCGGATCGGCCGGAATTGGCCGGGATCGGCCAGAATCGGGCAAATCGGGACCCGCCGATCCCGATCCGAATCAGCCGATCCGTATCGGGATCGGCCGATTCTGCATTCCATGCCCGAGAGGGACCCTGTTCGCGCCGGACACAGGGTTGGCTGCCGCCCTGGGAGCTCACCTCCACCTCTCCATAGAAGTGAATCTTTTTGCTTACTATTCTTTATGGAATATGCAGTTGGAGCATGCTTTGCCAAATTGACATGACATGACGCCACATTCGATGAGTCCTAACAGTTTTGTAGGATCTTCGAGTTGTTGAGGCAGTTAGAATAATCAATTCTGTTTGAGAAACAGTGTTGGACTGATTTGAGGCAACACAACATATCAGACAAGTCACAACCACGTCAAAGCCACTCTAGCTGTCTGATATGCTTTAAAAAAGACTCGGGTTGGATTGTTCTTTCTGAAAATGCAGTAAATAACCTGAAACCTTTTTGAGATTAGATTTTCACCATTCCTTTCATTCCTACTAGCTCCAAATAACCAATCCAATGATGCAAAGGCTTTCACGAGAAGATGCGAGCTCGATCGACCAGCTTTTTTATTTTATTTTTTTGGGGGGAGGGGGAGTCTTTGACCACATCAAACAAAGCTATTTTGCTTTTACCTAAACCCTAATGATTCTCGTTGATTTTCATTTGTTCTCATTTCTCTTGCTGTGAAGCTCATAGGATGATAAAATCCTCTGCAAATGATTTAAGCATAGCTTTGACATGCTTTCAATGGGACTTGGTGAATCCCAAAACACATGGTAATTTTTCAAGAAGATAAAAAATTTAAAAAGATGCAAGCGTTCCAAATTGTTACCATTGTTCCAAACTTAAGATAATAAATCATAAAAATGCAGCTAAATGATTCTATATACACCACTTCTATGCTTGTACACGTTGTCAAGTATTTAATGCTTTTGTTGATGATGCATTTTTGTAATTTACACATAATTAGTTAGATGCTTACATGTCAAGAGGCAGGATATTGGATGGCAGTATGGGACTAAGAAAAATGACCACAGGCATTTTCTGTTGCAAGTATTATACTACTATGTTCATGAGTAAATGAGTGATGGAATCTCCTGCCTCAGACAACTTAAGCAACTACCCTTGTAATGATGATTCTGTGGTGGACAATAGGGTTCCATCCCCTAGAACCTAGTGAATCAAACAAAAGAATGGGATAGATGCTGGGAGAGATCTCATATGATTCATTTTGGTAGCTCAGAATTTCAAATATGTGGAAGATCGTATGATGGCCGATACCAAAATAGGGCTGGGTCCTCATCAAGAAGAATCACTAGTTGCTGTATTAAGGGCTTCTTCACTAGTAGTCCTCCATCAAGAAAAGGACAAAAGTACAAGTCTGACACAGCTACTGAAAACATAGATTCATATCTGTTTCCTAGGAAGCATACTAACAAACCAGGAGTGATGATGTTCGTAACAAAAAGGGCTCAAGGTACATCCTAGGAAACGCCATGACAAAATATCGGCATCATATAAGCATCTCCATTAATGCATCCTCCAGAGGTCATTGGGCCATCCAACTCTAAAACTTACAGCTGAGAGCAGAGAGGGCACACTTTTCTTTTTTCCAGAACAAATGGCAGCAGCTAGAGCACCGGTTTGTTAAGAAGAGAAGGTGGTACAACCAAAGAAAGAGTAAAGGTTTCTCTTAAACATCAAAGAGAATCATAAAAAGAACAGAAAAAGAACACTAATAATGAAACTACACTTTGTTGTCTAGTGCTTTCTTCCACTTATCTGCAGGTAACTTGAGAACGAACCTGCTCCAATAATAGATTGAGAACAGTGCTTTCATGCAAATGTTCTCAACATAAACTTTTGCAACTCTTGGGTTCATTCGCTATGGGCTAGGGTGGTGAGACATAAATACTTTGTAAGACATGGAAATCTGGGACTTGGATTGGAAGGTGCCAGGGTGGTCCTTATTTATCTCCGATTTGGAATAATATTTTGCTAAACCAGGACATCTTATTTTGTTCCTCAGAAATTCAGGAGAGAATGGCGAGTCCACAATGTTTTGGGAAGATATCTGGATGGATCACCAAGCTTTCATGGACAGATTTCCTCGTACGTATGGTATCACTTCTTTGGCTCATAAATACATCAAAGAGTTGTGGGTTTGTTCAGATTCTCAGTCAGTTTAGGGCTTAAATTTTTACAGGCATTTACGGAAGGAGGAGGTGTCTGAGTTCATGCAGCTTAATGTCTATTTTGAATACCTGAAGCCTGAATTTGTAGACAGAAGAATTTGGAGATGGGAAGTATGTGGAAAATTTTCAGTTAAATCAGCTATCGACCTTTTGTGGATGGGAGGGAGGACTGTTGGTTGGCACAAGCAGGTTTTGAGTAATAGATTGCTACTAAAATCAGCATTTTTATGTGGAAAGTGGCATGGAGAAGGATTACTACTTGAGACAGATTGAGGGGAATCTTTTCTACTAGTAAGATAAGTGCATTTTCTATGGAATGTACATGGAGACTAGGAAGCGTATCTTCATATATTGTGTGATCATTGACATTCTTTGGAAGACTTTCTTCAGAACCCTGAACATTGCTTGGCCTCTACTACTTAGTATTTCATCTCTTATGGGGGTTTGGACAGATCTGATTCCATATTCTGAAGATAAAGATATATGGAGTATGTTTCTTCCAACTATTTTATGTGCAATATGGAAAGAGTGTAACAACAGAAATTTCAGAGATGAGTACAATCAACTGATGGCCATCATCAGGGACGGCATCAATTTCATTCATGAATGGCATTTTCACAGGACTGAAGGAAACTTCCTGATTCCCAAATATTACATAACATGTATTCTTGGACATCTTTCGTTATGTAATGGGTTTTGAAGGCTTCCTCGCCTTATTGTTTTCTTTTTTGGGTTAGGGCTGTGGAGAGGATAGTTTTTATACCATCTTGGTATATCCTATCCACTCATTTTCTCTCTTCTTCCTGTATCCTTTGTTCTATTTTCCTTCCTCTCCAAATACTCCAAATAGCTTGAGGAATAATGAGAAGAATCTGCCTTCTATAACCTTCGGTGTTATCGAGTCTCCATTGACTAGAATACAGCCACATTTCCTCTAAGGACTGAAATAAGGCTTGCAGATGAGCTACATCAGCAAAGGCTTTCCAGACCGGAGGAAATGAATAAATGATCCAGGTCTTCAACCCCAATGCCACATCAGGAATAGATAATATCACCATTTGCACAACACTTCCGTCTGCAGGTTTTTGTAACAAGTCCTCTATGGTATACCAACCACATGAAAGCTTTAACTTTCAATGCAGATTTCACCTTACGCATTTCCCCGAATCTGTGGAAGTGTGAAAGATGACCAGTAAAATGTTTATAAAGAAATGTGACTAAAAGACACCTTGATTATCATTCCAAAAAATTCTGTCATGAAGAGATGGATCAATCTTCACTTCCATAACTAGTTGTAGCATGTCTAAAGGCTCTTGGAATTCCTCTTCAAACCCTCTTAGAATTGCATCACACTTGCACATCCCATTCCACAATCTGATAGCAGGCAAATACTTTCTGCCATGTATCTGCAGCTATACGATAGATTCTTGGTAATTTTGATTGTAGAAGTGAATCACCAGTCCATTCGCCCTTCCAAAATAATGTAACATCTCCTTTACCTACTTTGATACAAATGTTTTGTTCAATGAATTTTGCAGCTTTGAGAACTCCTTTCCAAATAGGTAAAATGTAGATTTGGTTAGAAGTATCACGAAAAAAACTGTAAGCATATCCATAATGTTTACGTATAATGATTCTTTTGCATAAAGACTGATTGTAGTTTTGTCCCTTAATGTGGGACTGTTCTAACACACATCCTCATATGCAGGCCAAACTAAGCTTCGTCGTACTGACAATGATAAACATGGTATATTACCCCAGAAACCTAAACCATGGGCTTTGATACCATGTTAATTCTCGGAATATCTAATTCAAAATCTTAACACCAAGAGTGGAATGGGCACATTGAATATACAGGCATACTTAGGCTCTATCACGTGGACAACCATAAACGCTAATATGTGCATAAACATGGTTAGCTGAATCAGCTGGTATTCGATTTATTGACATTGTTAGAATACCTCTTATAGCTATTTATTTAGGGCGTACAAGTATCGCATATACATTGGATAGTGGGATGGTGACTTGCTAGATTACAGGATGTTTCTGTTATACATGTACGTGTATATATATACACACACACACAGGATCATTGAACAAATCAACAATAGAGCATCACATACTTCTCCTTGTCCCTAGCATAGTATCAGAAGGTTGCTTTCCACACCTGCCATATACCGATTGCTAGTCCAGTACTCATATACCTGTTGGACCATTGGCTAGACCAATGCTAGAGCATTCCACTATTCCTGGTACCCATTAAACATCATTTTCACATAAATAAAACAATCAGGATAGATATCTCAAGTCTCAAGATTATGCATCAGTAATGCAGGGCGCAATTCAACAAATTCACCATTCAAAAGGTTTGTTAGAAATTGGCTGTATGGTTAGTTGCGAAAAACAACCCGAGTCAGATGGAATAACTAGTACATAATCACAAGTAGAAGTCTGCAGTCCATGCTTATAGTTTTTTGCTTAAAGGCCTAAAGAAAGACAGCCGATTTTCAATTGACACCATAGATAAAATAACGAAATTTTGTCTGAAGTTCCACGGCACAAACCTGAAAACAAGCAGCAGAAATTAGTAGGTTGACCACAGATATCAGTAGATCATCATTTTTCGTCTCTTCATCAATTAAAATTTCAGTTATGGAAGAACTTAAAATTTTCAGCTGCAAGGCAGACAAAGCAAAAGAAAATCACGTTAGAAATAACATGAACTGTTGTGTGCATCAAACTTAAGGCCCTTAAGGGGTCATTTGGGGAACGGGATTAAGAATAAATATACTCCACAAGCATAAAATAAATGTCAAAACCTGAAGATCATCCAAAACAGAGAAGGCATTTTCAGATGAATATGGCTGCACGCTTGATGATATAAAACACAACATAGAAAGAACTCTAGCCGCCGCCAGTTGTATCGCCTGAAATCAACTAAAGATTCTTACAACAATGACAAAACAACATCCAATTTACATTTTACTTTTACCTAAACATACTTCCATGTAAAAAGAAAATCAATTACAAAGATATTCATCAAACTGCAATATAAAGTAAATCACAAACAAGTACATTAAGATATCAGCCCAAGGAAATTGGCACTGTCAGCCAACATGACTGAGTCAACACCTTGCCTAACTTCATTTCATCTATAGGCACTTTCCCAACCCTGTAGGAATTTCAGTCCACCTACCCACTGGCTTCAAGAGCATATTCCCTTATGCCCACCATTCTCAGGCCTAGTACTCTGCCATCAGGTCCATAACAGCATGTAAGACCTTCCATAATTCTAAATGTAATACTCACAATTTTTAAAACCTAAAACCCAGAAATAAAAAAGGATAATTTTCAGAACTTTAAAGATATAATTTAACTTTCAATTGGGGTTCTTTAAAAATGGCTTTTCACGGCTGGGAAAATGTCTTTTCACCGCTGGTACCCTGCGTTATGTCACGACTGCCATCAAGTCCATAACAACATGTAAGACCTTTCCTCAATTGTCAACATAATACTCACAATTTTAAAGACCTAAAACCCAGAGATAACAAGGATAATTTTCGAAACTTTAAAGATGTAATTTAACTTTTAATAGGGGTTGTTGAAAAATGCCCAATGACAAATAGGCCTCAATTGGGCCGCTAATTGAGGCTTAATGAGCCACTCATGTTGGAGGTTAATATGTCGATTCACATAGGCCCATACTGGGTTAGGGGAGATCACCCTGTCCATGTACAGCAGCCTCCACACCCCCCCCCCCAACAAACAAAAAAAAAAAAAAGCCATCCACCCACACACAAACACACACGAATGCATGCATGCATATCCAACCACCCACCAACATGCACTCACACACACGTGAATGCACACCCACCCACCAGCCCAAAATGGGGTAGGATCCCTACCATTTTCTCCTTTACTTTTCTGCCTTTTGTTAATCCTTTCACTCTATTCTGGGTTTTTGGCCTTAATTGGCTTGTAGGTTTTTGGCAGCTTGGAGAAGGTTCTGCCAAATTTTCTTTTACCGCAAGTCTGTTGAATTTTCTGTCCCAAAAACATTTTTATTGCAACTCTGATGACAGATCTAATACAGCCCACAAGGCTATTGTTTGGGTCATTTGGGCCACGGACACAGGTGTCAAGTGTCGACATGGAGATGTGCAGACACAACAAATTATTAAACATAGGACCTGATGATATAGAAATAATATACTTTTATGTATTTAACAATATGTACCTCTAGTCATTGATATGTATAAGAAATAATAGCATTTTAAACTATTGATCAAGTTATTGAGTAACTCATTTAAAACTTAGAGGATGTTTAAGAGTTTAAGCATAAATATAACATAAATAAAGAAGTTCTAATAAAAACCTAGCACAAGAAGGACCTGAACATAATTATCCATCCTGAGCTTTACCATCTGCGGTCTCCTACCATCCATATTCTCATCCAAGAGTCCTCAATGCTAACGCACCACAGCCATCTATCTTTTCTTCAAAAGTCTTCATGGTTAACGGAAACAGAGGAGAAAGTTGAATGGGGCAGAAGGATGGGGGAAAAAATGTTTTCTGCTTCATGTCAACACGAGTCGACATGGACACGTGTACCAACTAGGGAGGGAGGGAAGGAGTGGGAAGAGAGAGAGTGATGGGAATCCAGAATCAGTGCACCAACGAAACCAATGTGTTACACACGATGAAGAGCGTCTACTGTCGTCGGAGGGCTGCACCAATTTCCCTGTGACAAGGAGACTCACTAGAGCGAATCTGATGCTTAGGATTTTGTTCCACGAGTTTGTAGATATTTTGTTTGGGTTGATTGGGGTTTGTTTAGGTCTTTTTATATTTTTCAGGAGTTTTATGTGTGATTTTTGCACTATTTTTTTAGGTTAGGGTATTTTGGTCCATAGTCAAGTTTAAGGAGTCTTTAGGGTTTGTTTTCTCTTTAAATATTGTTGTAATACTCATTTCAAGTGAATGGAAAATTTTTGTTGCAAATTTTTTTTTATTATTTCCTCTATTTCTTTGAGATGAAGAACTGAAGACCTTGAGATGGGGGCGGGTAAGTCCTATGATGGTGCTGGGTGAGATGCTCGAAGATCACAGGGTGAGACACCTTTGATCGTTCCGCATCAATTTGGTATCATAGCAAACTTTGATCCACATCCCACCACTAATCCCCCGGCACCGCCATTCCGCCGCTATGCCGCCCTCCACTCTCTTCTTCCTTCTCATTCTCTCATTCTCTTCCCCTATAATACTTTTTATGCTACATTACCCGCGGTATTGTTCATGCTATAGTACCTGCGATACTACTTATGTGAACAGTACGTGCACCCTACCGTTGTTTCCCTCTCTCCCATGTTCTATGCAATAGGGTGGGAAACCACGCCAGCAAACCAATATGCCCGCCTGTCTTTTTTGTGGACCCCGCTCTGCTGTGCTAGGCGGTGCACTGGGCGCCCATAGCACACAGCCTCCACTCCAGGCACTGTTTCATTGCTTTGAGTGATGATCGCATCACTAGCATCTACAACGATCTTCACCTCGTCCAATAAGCCGTCATAACAACAATGCCTCGTTCTATTGTGAGCACACATCAACTGAATATGCATGCCCCTTTTGAGCATGCCATGTCTTCTTAAAGTTTTACCTTCAGCGTGACTCTACCCAACAAAAAATGTGCCACAGTGGTTTTGAACAAAAGGAAGTATGAAAACTTTATTTCTCGCCCCATTGTTGATTCAATGTTGAAGAATGGGGAGATTATTATGGAAGGAACGAGCTTCTGTCGAGTTTTATCAGCGATGTAAGGGGATTAGTTTGTCGAACGTTGTTATCTATATCAATGGAACATAGTATACACTATTGATTCAGATGGTTCTCACATCAGCCTAGCAAAGGATTGGATGGACGAACGTCTCTATGCATCCTGACTAGACAAAGTGTACGGGGATTAGTTTACCTTCCCAAATTCATCATGTTATCCTCATTATACAGCAGTTATTCCACCAGAGTTGACAGCAGTGGAGGAGCCCTACATTGACAGCACACGCAATGTGGATTCATTGCTTTTTGATTCTTTGATCATGGTTTGTTTACAACATCTGCTTTGGATTTGATTTTAGGGCACATATTTGAAGCCAATTCATTGCCTGTGTTACTCTTGCTCAGTTGTTGTTTGGGATACTTCATTATTTACAGTTATTAGTACCTCACCTGATCAAGTTGTATGGGACCGGGCACTCATGATTGATGCAGGTTTGAACTTACTTTCTGAGCACCTATTTAAGATCCAGAATATCTGTGTTGCGCTGCACTAGAGGCAATTGGATTTTAGCATGGATCAAGGTGACTTTGACATGATACGGTGCAATGTTGAAATACTTTCCACATCCATTTGGCTCTCCTCCGCATGGTGATCCCTATGGCATTAGTCATGTTTCTTGTCTTTGTTGCTCTCATTATTTTCCCGTGGATATGCCACATTTCAAAGCTCGGCGACGAGTTTTCTCGAACCGAGGGATAATGATGCGAGTCTAGAATCAGCGCACTAACATGACCAATGTGTTACACACAATGGAACGCATCGATCACGATCAAAGGGCTGCACCAGTTTTTGCGTGGCTCAGAGACTAACTAAAGTGTCTGATGCGTAGGACTTTGGACCAAAAGTCTATAGATATTCTGTTTGGCCCATTTAGGACTCATTTAGGTCTCTTTTTATTTTTCATTAATTTTATGTACGATTTACGCACATATTTTTTTTAGGTCAGGGATATTTTCTTCCATAGTCAAGTTTAGGGAGTCTTTAGGATTTGTTTTCTTTTTAAATACGGTCGTAATACTCTTTTCAATTACTGGTGAATTTTTGTTGCGAATTTTGGATTATCTACTCAACTTCTCTTAGATGGAGAACCAAAGATCTTGAGACAAGGTTGGAAAAGCCATGTGACAAGGTCGGGTGAGATGCCCAAAGATCATAGGCTGAGACACCTCCCATCATTCTGCATTAGAGAGAGAGAGAGAGAGAGAGAGAGAACCAACGAGAAGCCATGGGAAGAGAAGCATGACAACATGGAAGTGCGGAAAGGGGATTGCTCCACTGCCTGACCGAGAGAGAGAGAGAGAGAGAGACGCACAACAACATGGAAGTGTAGACAGGGATTGCTCCACCAAACAACACATAAGACAAAGCTCAGGCACAGCCACATGGAGGACCTCCCTAGTGGCGTGTTTTAGGTAGAGTGATCTAACTTTATCTCCTTTGTTTTGGTTCAAGTGCTTAATCATTCCTTTCTTTTTTTAGACTTCGAGCCTTGTGGGCCATGGGAAATTCTTGGATAGAGATGAGTATGGGAGAAGGCTTTGTCAATGTTTCATTCGCCATCGTCAGAAAGTCGTCTTTCAGCTTGTCTCACTTCATGCCTGTAAAACCCTAGATGATGTGCTTTCTTTACTAAAGGCCAAGGCTGGTTTCCAACGGTGCAGTCTTGTATTTGAGAAATCCTAGTGTAGTGACCAAACCACAAGTCAAGTAGGAAGAATACCCATAGTAAAGGACTACCCGTGGAGTAAGTCGAAGGGGAACAGCCACTGTGTGGAGCCACTACTATGCATGGGGGATGGGACAGGAATGAATCAAATTAGTCTTATATCGGAAAACAAAAAATTTAATGGGCTATATATGTAGAATTTGGATCCATAACTTGTAAGGTGCTTTTAGGAGATAAAACCGTGCGGGCTTGACACAAAACCGATAATACCTCATAAGGGTTGGAACCAAGGTTTGGCAACTCGAAGAGTCGGACCGACTCAGATCTCCCATGATTCGATACGAGTCGGGCCAAATCGTGCCGACTCGTACGAGTCGCATGGCCAAATCATACAGGCTCGATCGAGCCGTACCGACTCAGTTCATCCTAATACGGTACGAGTCGCCCGAGTCGGCACGAGTCAATCCGGTACGGCAAACTATGGTTGGAACATGTCCTTACAAGATGGTATCCTACCAGAACCTGTACAGTACAATATGAACTAGCTTGGGGACAAACTATGCAGAAAACCAGTAGACCTATAGTGACCTAGTCATGGTCCAGATAGGAGAAAAGGGTTATCCATAGAAACAAACTACCCACAGAGTAAGTCGGAGTTAAGCCACTACGGTGTGATGCCACCAATATGACTCGGGGGTTGGGATAAGAATGAATCGGATTAAAGTCTCGTATCAAAAAATAGAAAAAGTTGTTGGGCCATATATGTGGGATTTGAATCCATAACCTGTGAGGCACTTTTTGGGGACAAATTCATTCGAGTT
Source organism: Zantedeschia hybrid cultivar (assembly GCA_030544215.1). Lineage (NCBI taxonomy): Eukaryota > Viridiplantae > Streptophyta > Magnoliopsida > Alismatales > Araceae > Zantedeschia > Zantedeschia hybrid cultivar. The sequence continues at coordinate 21,291,803 of JARZZO010000002.1, read as the reverse complement.
GGCCCTAAGTGGACAATACCTCTCAAGAGTTGGTTCAGGTCGTTACCAAGGAATTCCGGATCGGATCGGGTCCCCGAATCGGGACCCGCCGATCCCGATCCGAATCGGGATCGGATCGGCCGAAATCGGCCTGGATCGGCCAGAATCGGCCGAATCGGGACATGCCGATCCCGATCCGAATCGGCCGATCCGGATCGGGATCGGCCGATTCTGCATTCCATGGTCGTTACCCCTAGGATTGTTTAGACAAAAACACTAAGGTGTCTAGTGGCCCACTCATTTTGCAGATCATGGTAAAGGTCTCCTCGATAGGCCAGCGAGAAGGAAGTCATCCCCATGACAAGGGGAGTCGGTGTTGAGTCTAGGGATGTTTCACTACTTTGTACCACCTGTTTATGGTTATTTCTATCGGAGAAGTATGTTCTTATGGTCTACCTTGGTAGCAAAGGGAGGAGTGTTGCAGCAACCATCTGGCATTATAGAGTCGTCAACTCGTCATGTAGTTTGGGTGATTGTTCTTGGGTGGAGTGACACCATGTACAAGTGACCCCTTTTTCTGGGGTCTTTTGGGTTTGAGGACACCCTTTTTTGGAGGCATAGTCGAGACCTCAGTTGCCCTTTTCTGGGGAACTAGACTCCAGGTCCTGTCTTGTTGTTGCTGACCAGCAGGACAATGAGTGGTACCTTGCATGTGTGTGGATGTAGTTGGGTCCTTGGGGCAACACGGCCACAGTAGACTGTGTGACCTAGTTAGCGCTTCCCTGTCATGCCCTTGAGGGCACAAGGAGCCCTGGTGGGGGCAGGCAGCAGAGGCCTTCGGCTTCCGGTATTATTTTGAGTGACTAATACAGCAGATGATTTTGTCATTTTGGGCAGGTGGCTGTTATTGTTATGCAAAGGCAAGGGGAGAATGACTACTGGAGTCCAGTTCCATCGTCCCTTTGCCTCTTGTTTCCTTATTTCTATTCATCTCTACTTTGAAGTTTCTACAGCTTGTGGAAGGCATCTACCTTTGTTCATTTCTTCATGGGGCAGTTTCCTGATTGCTTGTGCGGGGGTTCCTTACTGCTGTGTGTTTATCGAGCCAGAGGTTACAATTGAGTTCTGCTTTCTTTTATTCTGTAGTTATCAAACCCTATCTTGCAGCCTTGGAGATAGGTTAGCAGATGAGCACTATATGGGTTCATATAACTCACTGGAGCTCAGACAACCAGGATTCCTAGGTGTACATGGAGGGGGCGAGATGTAGTGCCTTCTTTTCACCTAGACACATGAGGCCAATGTAGATGACTTTGGACACTCTCTAGTTGGTGTTCAGTCATCAGCTTGTTCCTGGCCTGTGCTTACACAGAGAGTTCAGTTACATGTTCTGTGTTATTTGTTCTGCCAACCTATCCCTTGCAGCTTGCACAAAGCGAGACAACTAAGAGTGCTGTTGCTGGACTAGGTAGGGGAATTACACTATGTGGTCCCCTTTTTGACCATATAACATTCTTGCAGTTGTAGCAGGTGTATTCTGTGGTTTTTCATGGGGTTCCATGTTTACCTTTAAACAGTAAGATGTGCTAACAGCTATCTATAAAAAGCATGACATTACAAGAAATTGCATGATGAAAAGGAAATGATGCATGTTACACTTACGGTACTGCGAGAAAAGGAGATCAGTGATGCTGCAGCTGTAATCACGGGAATCGGCTTAGAGGTAGATGATAGTACCGATTGGACAAAAACTGGCACACCAGAACTAGTGTCCTGAAACTTGTAGGAAAGAAAAGAATGTGATGAGAAAAATCTTAATACATGAAGAACTGCACAGCAAACCTAGACAACCGACATGTGGAAGTAACCATAAAATTAGGGAGTAAAAAGTTAAACATATTTATCAATATTGGGTGCTAAAGTGTCTCCAGCGGTTCGGGAATGATTTGTTGTATTGATTTGACTCATTCAACATGCACGAGTTGCATTGGTTTTCAGTGATTCGGGTACCTTATGAGCATAAGATTGACTGTGTTCCAAAACTAAGCCTCCTTGAAGAAAGTCCCCTTTTTTGGTTTTTGTGTGTGTATGTGTGGGGGGTGGGGGTGGGGGTAGGGGGTAACAACTGATTTAGTATTGGGATAACTTGAATTTTCAGCTTTCTGCATCTTAACCTCTTCCCAGAGGATCAACCTTGTTCAGGAAAGAGTTTTCCTTTTCCATCTAAATTAAATTTAACTTGAGGAAAACGTTATTGGATCATTTAGGATAACTTACAGAACAAATAGGACTGAGTAATAACTTAAAATGGCCATATTCCACTGAAGAATTACGACAAACAAGCACATAGTCAGAACTATGTTACTTTAGTGGGAGCAGAAGCTTGTGCGACTTGAAGGATCTATAGATTTTGAGTTCCTTACTTTGGTAGTCTGATATGTCTATTTGTATTTTAATCAGAAGTTCATAATTATGTTTTTTGACCTTTATATGTATATTAAGTTCTACATGGAGTCTTGGGTAAATAAGTATGCTACTCTAATTCTTTCTTTCTTTCTTTCTTTCTTGAAAGTGGATGGTACCACGAATATATTAATGAACAAAAAGAGGAAAATTCATAAGTATGGAAGTGAACAGCTAGCAAAAGCCCCAAAACAGAAGTATACATCAACTCACACTAGCACAAAACAGAACAAGATAAACACCAAGAAGGTGTAAGCATCACCCAACCCTCAATAATAAGGGATGAATTATCAGGATCTCCTATACAAAAGATAGCAGCCCATTCCCTCACTCTAATACCAATGAACCTTGCCACCTTATCTGGGACCAGAGCTTCTTTCTTTAAGATTCCTCCATTCCTTTCACCCCATAGACCCCAGAGGGTCGCATGGAGAATTAGCCACTAAACTTGCTTGTCCTCTTTAAGGAGTGGATACCTGCCTGTTTGCGCGAAGGTTTTTCTAACCTTCGGTCGGGACCTGACCTAGACACATCTCTCCTATGTCGGATTATTCGGAAAATCCATTTTTTTTGTTTATCTAGAGAATTATAGGTCGGTTTTATATTTTATCGGACTATGAGAGCTTGGGATTAGCCCTCAGGGAATCCGGGACTTCGAATCAAGCGAAGATTCGAGTATATGACCTCTCTCCACTGACCTCGGTCAGTGTTAATTACGCTGAGCGACTGCTCGGCAACTCTTGATTAACCGTCCGTATGATGCCCTTAATCATGCAAAACTACTACTATAGGCAGCGCATGCATATGAAGATATATATTTTAGGTTAAACTCTTGGCCTCACCCAAGTTTAGGATGTGTTTATATGATTTTGGATTGATTCCAAGCTATCTGAATTAATTCCAAGTATATTGGATTGACTCCAAGTATTCTGGATTGATTCCAAGTGTTTTAGACCCATAGGGGTATTTTTGTAATTATGCCAAGTTGGAGGGTATAGGGAGATTATGGTTATTTAAGTGTATGAAATGAGTTTTAATGATTTAGGAAGGTTTCAAAACCTTAGGGGGTATTTTAGGGTTATTTAAAGTGTGTTTGGATTGTAAGGGTATTTTTACCCATCTTGTTAAGGTTTGGAGGGTATTTTGGACATATGAGAGATTTTGATATTTTTAAGAATTTTCTGTGATTTTTACTGATTTTTAACATGTATGAGGGTATTTTTGTAATTTGTATTAAGCTCTAGGGGCATTTTAGTCATTTCAGAATTTTATATATTTTCAGATTTGGTTCTCTGTTTTTTACTGGTTTTTACTGAATTTTACTGATTTTTTTTATTAATTTTACTGATTTTTCTTAATTAATTAGGTATATGAAGGATATTTAAGTTATATTTTGGATTTATGTAATTTCCAGATTTAGTTTTCTGATTTTTACTGAGTATTACTGATTTTTACAGAATTTTCTGATTTTTATATTTATTTTATTAAGTTTAGATAATTTTCGCAGATTTTATTAATTAATTAAGCATGGAGGTATTTAAGTCATTTTTAACTTAAGTATATTATTTTATGTCTCAATGTTTCATTATTAAGTTTTAATTATGTATGGGATGAGGCCAATGATATTTTAGAATATTTAATTATATGTTTTATGTATTTTAATTAGTTATAAAACTAATTATTTTGCATATGAAAATATAGTAACATAGTGTTACTTAAATAATAGATTCATGAATATACATGCACACACATATGCTCAAAGAACAACATGGGCATTTCATTCATTATTTCGGCATAATCCCGTCTTATAGGACGGTGATTTTACAACATAAATTTGGCAGGGCTTCCCCTTAGGAATAAACCTTAGGAAGAGAGCCCTCCAAGAAGATATCGCCTCCAAATCGCAGCAAACCCGGGCAAGAGCACCGGATTTGATCTTCAAATTGGCAGAGTTTCCCCTAGGAAATTTTGGGCCAAATGGGCATGGAGCTTCTTCTTACCCCTTGGGGGGTATTTATAGGCTTCAATGCCTTAACCGGTGGGGGTACCCACCGGAATGCTTGAGGTGGGGGGTACCCACCGGTTTGGCTTGAGGTGGGGGGTATCCACCGGTTGCCACTTCCTCCTCCCCCTCTCTTTTTTAATTTTTTAATCACATGGGTGAGAGAGTGGGAGAGAGGGCATTAAAAAAATGAGAGAGAGAGGGGGGAGAATCCGGTGGGCACCCCCCCCCACCGGTTGGCTCCCTTCCACCTGTTTGGGAACCGGTGGGGGGGGGGGGGGTTCTCCTCCCCATCCCCTCCACTTTTTTGCTTTCTTGGGCTCTTTAATGCCCTGGTTTCAGATTTGGGGGGGGTTTGGCCAATGTGAAAAGGGTTTAAACCCCTTAAATCCAGATTTGGCTACATGTGAAAGGGGTTTTTTTTAGGATGGGTATTAAATGGGGTTCACATGGGATTCTCAACCCATGTGTGAATGGGGTTAGGATTCCCCATTAACTCCCTCCATCCTAATTAATACCCCCCCCCCTTTTCTTTGAATTTAATAATGGGAGAGAAGGGAGGGCTGCTCCTCCCCCCCCCCCACCGGTTTCCCTCTTGGAACCGGTGGGGGGGCTTCCCCCTTCTCCCTTTTGCTTTAAAAAAAGGGTTTCAACAAATGCCCCCCACGGGACATGTGCCGGAGGTGAAGACGACGGTGCATGTCCCGTGCCCCATTCGGCTACAAGAATCATCATTTTGCATGCTTGAGGAATTCTCAAATGCGGCATGCCGGTATTGTCTTGATGAATTCCCGTTTCTCGCCTTATGTATTTACGGCTATTGGGGGAAGTCAACCGCTGTCTCATATATGCCAGGCTATATATTGCTTTGGCTCGCTGTGCATATGCCCTATCTGAGCTTATCTAGATCTTGATGACGCTCAATTTTTTTTTGTACTTAGACACCTCAAACTATGCCCAGGAAGTCCTGTTTTTCATAACTTTTCGACTTTCCGAGTATATTTGAAAGCGTCTACCCCTCTGATTATGGGAATTCTCTTGGCCTTCGCGACTTGGAGGTTCTGCGAGAGTTGATGCCGCTCGAATCTTTCGACGTTTACTTGGATTCTAGGAGATCTCTTGGCCTTCACGACATGGAGACTCCTTAAGAACACACAGGCGAGTCGTTTAATTCTTCCGGCATTTGCTCTATCTTGGGGTATCAGTACCTTATATTGGCGTTTCCAGGAGCTCCGCACGAAGCGTTCTAGACTGGCCTAATATCTGGTTCATAGCAATTTGACTTTGTCCTATGACTTTATTAGGACTTGGTCAATTTTTGCTTTTCGAGACTTTTATTGTAGCTCTCTGGCGCTGACTTCATCTCTCTATCTTCTTGTAACTTGTTGTCCTTGTCTTCATGGCCTTCATGGGAGTTGCTCATATGGCAGGGCATGGGGAGGACAATATCCCCTTCCTACTAATTGTCGAGTAACTCTTCGCCAAAGCGAGCTGAGACTGAAACAATCGAGGCAGGCTATGCAGTTCGGGTTGCGGAGACCCCTATGCTCCAATATCAGAAGGACATTGTCCTTTCTGGTACCGCGGACGCCCATATCGCCGCTCTGCGTCAGCATGCATATATTCTTGAGGCTTCACTGGAGGGAGAACTCCCATTTTGTGGCGACCATCGAACATCGGTTCGACTGATATTCCGGAGATGGAGTCAAATTTCTTCAACAGGATTGAAGTTTTCCATTTGCTGAAGAACTCGGACTACCCTGCGTGTTCGTCTCGAACTCCAACATTGCTCCAGTGTATCACAAATATTCTCCTGGAGATAAATGCTAAGTTTGAGTGGTACGGACCATTTATTATATGTTGCATGTATTCTCTCTTTCTTACGTAACTAATACTAGCGCCTTTTCAGGTTTTCACCAGTATTAGCCCCCTCTTATTTTTGCCTGTGCGCCCTTGCGGGTTTTCACACAGCGGGGTTACCCGATTTTGCCTAAAGTGCCCTTTCGGGTTTTCACCTTAGCTGGGTATAAGACATTTTTACCCTTAACCGACCCCTTTGAGGATGAGATCGATTAAGTCCGTCGGAGCACCTCATTTTTAAGCTCTCTTTCTTTCTTTTTTTCTTTTTTTTTCTTTTTTTTTTATAACAAATACTAGCGCCTTATTTCAGGTTTTCGCCAGCATTAGCCCCCTCTTATTTTTGCCTGTGCGCCCTTGCGGGTTTTCACACAGCGGGGTTACCCGATTTTGCCTAAGGTGCCCTTTCGGGTTTTCACCTTAGCTGGGTATAAGACATTTTTACCCTTAACCGACCTCTTTGAGGATGAGATCGATTAAGTCCGTCGGAGCACCTCGTTTTTAAGCCCCATTTTTTTTATTTTTCATTTCATTTTTTTTTGGTAGGGAATTACGATTTCCCTGAGAACCGCTCAGAAATATATGTAGGGAACTAACTCTTCCCTGAGAACCGATAAGAAGTATGTGTAGGGAACTGAGTCTTCCCTGAGAACCGCTAAGAAATATCTGTAGGGAATTGAGTCTTCCCTGAGAACCGATAAGGAATCATATGTAGGGAACTGAGTCTTCCCTGAGAACCGATAAGAAGTATATGTAGGGAACTGAGTCTTCCCTGTGAGCCGATAAGAAATTATATGTAGGGAACTGAGTCTTCCCTGAGAACCGATAAGAAGTATATGTAGGGAACTGAGTCTTCCCTGTGAGCCGATAAGAAATTATATGTAGGGAACTGAGTCTTCCCTGAGAACCGATAAGGAATTATATGTAGGAAACTGAGTCTTCCCTGAGAACCGATAAGAAGTATATGTAGGGAACTGAGTCTTCCCTGAGAACCGATAAGGAATTATATATTGGGAACTGAGGCCTCCCTGTGAGCCGATAAGAAATTATATGTAGGGAATTGAGTCTTCCCTAAGAACCGATAATGAATTTTATATGTAGGGAATTCAGTCTTCCCTGAGAACCGATAAGGAATTATATATGTAGGGAATTGAGTCTTCCCTGAGAACCGATAAGGAATTTATATGTAGGGAATTGAGTCTTCCCTGAGAACCGATAAGAAATATATGTAGGGAACTGAGTCTTCCCTGAGAACCGATAAGAAGTATATGTAGGGAACTAAGTCTTCCCTGAGAACCGATAAGGAATTATATGTAGGAAACTGAGTCTTCCCCGAGAACCGATAAGAAGTATATGTTGGGAACTGAGTCTTCCCTGTGAGCCGATAAGAAATTATATGTAGGGAACTGAGTCTTCCCTGAGAACCGATAAGAAGTATATGTAGGGAACTGAGTCTTCCCTGAGAACCGATAAGGAGTATATGTAGGGAACTAAGTCTTCCCCGAGAACCGATAAGGAATTATATGTAGGAAACTGAATCTTCCCTGAGAACCGATAAGAAGTATATGTAGGGAACTGAGTCTTCCCTGAGAACCGATAAGGAATTATATGTTGGGAACTGAAGCCTCCCTGTGAGCCGATAAGAAATTATATGTAGTTTTCGAGAAACGGGGGCTCTAGGTAGCCGTGGATTTGGGATACAACGGCTCCCGAAGACCAAATATTTTGAGACACAATGCCCCCCAGAGGCGAATTCCGGGCTTTAATGCCTCCCGTAGGCAAAATATGAACTTCAGGATTCAAAGCCTCCTGCAGGCGAAATATGAATTCTAGGATTTAAAGCCTCCCGTAGGCGAATTCCGGAGTTTAACGCCTCCCGTAGGCGAATATGAATTCCGAGATTCAAAGCCTCTCGTAGGCGAAATATGAACTCCGAGATTCAAAGCCTCCCGTAGGCGAAATATGAATTCCGAGATTCAAAGCCTCCCGTAGGCGAAATATGAACTCCGAGATTCAAAGCCTCCCGTAGGCGAATATGAATTCCGAGATTCAAAGCCTCCCGTAGGCGAAATATGAACTCCGAGATTCAAAGCCTCCCGTAGGCGAAATATGAATTCTAGGATTTAAAACCCTCCGTAGGCGAAATATGAATTTCCAAGATATAAAGCCTCCCGTAGGCGAATATGAGTTTCCAGGATATAAAGCCTCCTGTAGGCGAATATGAGTTTCCAGGATATAAAGCCTCCTGTAGGCGAATATGAAATATGAATTTCCAGGATATAAAGCCTCCTGTAAGCGAATATGAAATATGAATTTCCAGGATATAAAGCCTCCTGTAGGCGAATATGAAATATGAATTTCCAGGATATAATGCCTCCTATAGGCGAACATGAATTATGAATTTCCAGGATATAATGCCTCCTGTAGGCGAATATGAAATATGAATTTCCAAGATCTAAAGCCTCCTGTAGACGAATATGGATTTCCAGGCCACCAAGGCACACCAGTGGGACTAGCGTATACCAGGGGCAATTTTAGGGTATAATGTCCCTTTGGGGCGAATTCGACCGCCTTCAGCACGCCGATGGGACTATAGCATATGGGTATGCCGATGGGACTAGTGTATGCCCAGGGAAGATTCGAGATACATTGCCTCATCGGGGCGATAGGAAAATTTTCAACCCTTTTATGGCATGCCAGCGGGACTGGCGTATGCTCAAGGAAGACTTTAGGATACAATGCCTCCTTGGGGCAAAAGAATTTTTCAACCCCTTTATGGCATGCCGGTGGGACTAGTTTAAGCCAAGGGGAGGATTTAGGATATATTGCCTTCTCAGGGCGAATATGGAAATCTTCAGGGTATAATGCCTCCCCGGGGCAGATTCCGGAGTTTAACGCCTTCCGCGGGCGAATGCCGGAGTTTAATGCCTTCCGCGGGCGAATGCCGGAGTTTAACGCCTTCCGCGGGCGGATGCCGGAGTTTAACGCCTTCCGCGGGCGGATGTCGGAGTTTAACGCCTTCCGTGGGCGAATGTCGGAGTTTAACGCCTTCCGTGGGCGAATTGTGAATTCTGTATTGCATGATATTCTTGACGGCAAATATTTTCTTTCGAGGTGAATCACCCACAATTATGTGACATCTTTCAAGAATATGCCTGTGTATTTGCCTTGGGTATAACAGGAACGGGGATCATCCCCTCAAGCTGTATCGATCAGAAGAGCGAGTTTTCCCACTTCCTTACCGGGTCGGGAGGTCATCGTCATCATCGCCTCGGTCGTAGCCCTTGATGGGACATTATTGTACCACCAGTGTGGTACCAAGGGTTTATTCGTCATTGGCGACTCTGATATCCTCCCTGGGTAGGGATGTGGGAAAACTCGATCTCTACCCTCAACAGGCTGAGAGAGTTCTCCCCCCGTCGGGGAACAAATATGCGGCTTTATGAGCCTATGTATTCGTGCACGAACATTATTGGCTTTTCTTGGCGCAAATAACTTTTGCGCGATGTCCCCCGACGGGTTGCAGGATGATGTTTTTTTTTTTTTTTTTAAATATAGATAATACTAACATCGGTGCTCTTACGAGTTTTCACCGAAGCTAGCCCCTTTTATTTTTGCCTGTGCGCCCTTGCGGGTTTTCACACAGCAGGGTTCACCCATTTTTGCATGAAGCGCCCTTTCGGGTTTTCACCTCAGCTGGGTTTTAGACTTTTTTGCCCTTAATTGGCCCCTCACAGGAGCGGGACCAATCAAGTCTGTCGGGGCACCTCATTTTTAAGCCCCACTTCTCTTTTTTTTTTTTTTTTTTTTTTTTGCTCATGGGTCTGCGAATTACACTCAACGTGTAATCGTACGTGGCTGTGGGGGATTCACCAGGTATTTCCCCATATTTATCTTTCCTTCTTGAATCAGCTTTTCTACTTCATCTTTGAACATAAAGCAACGTTCAATTGAATGGGTGATGAAGCGGTGGTATGGGCAGTAATTGGGTGCATCTACCCGATGTATTTCTTCTTCCCTTTTTGGCTTGGGCAGAATAATTGCTTTTCTGCTCATACATAACTCGAAGAGTTCTTTGGTCTTTTCCTTTGGAAAGGAGTATGGTCTCTTGAGCCTTTTTGCCAGGGATTCAGCATCTTTAAAACTTATCCCTGTTTCTGCACCAGCAACTTGCTTTCCCCGGGAACTTTGCCTAGCTGCAAAGGTGGCCTCGAGAGTATTGTCGTGACTTTCACAACCTTTGCATTTGAGCGCCACTCCCTCTCGGTACTGGGCCTCTGGTGGTTCATTTAAGTCTATGATAAGTTTGCCCTTATTCTTTAGAGGACGGCTGCATTTTGGTCCTGGCTCCTCAAGGGAGAAGGGCCTATTGATTCTGTCAATCGACATGACTTCTGTCCATTGTCTTGCAAGACCTTCCATTACTTGAGTAAGTTCGTACTGCTGATGAGAGATTTGTCCCAGACTCACTTGAATCCCCTCCAGTGCTGCCATAATGGACCCCTCGAGAGTGGAAATTGCTGGAGTATATGATGGATTTATCTTCTGCTCCAATGAGATTTGCTGGTGAGAGAGTTGTATCAGACTCATCTGAATCTTCTCTAGTGTTGTCATGATAGACGCTTCTGGAGTGGAAGTCGCTGGAGCATATGATGGTATTGCCTCCTGCTCCAGCGAAACTTGCTGATGGGAGAACTGTGACATATTCATCTGAATCTCCTCCATTGCCGCCACGATAGACCCTTCCGGAGTGGGGGTCGCTGGGGGATATGATGATACCGCTTCCTGCTTTGGAGGGGCATCTATATTCTTATTTGTAGGCTCTTCTTCTGAGGAGTTTTCATCCATATGGACGACATTTGCTGTAAATGTTTGTCTGGGCATTCGATGTGGTTGAGGCGGGTCTACCAGGTATTTCCCCATCTCCACGGCCCCTTATCGGATAAGCATTTCAATTTCCCCTTTGCAGATATAACAATCCTCTATTACATGTCCCAACATACGATGGTACATGCAATAGTTGGGTTCATCTATTTTACCAACTTCTGCTGGTCTTTTTGGTTCGGGTAGCATCAAGAGATTGGCCCGCATGCAGACATTAAACAACTCTCTTGTATCCTCCCTTATGAAAGAGTAAGCCATTTTCCTTCTCTCATTAAGGGTGGCATATGATCCCCTTCTATTAGATGTTGAGGCATTTGCATTGTTCTTGCCCCCTGTATTTTCTACAGCTGAGGCGAAGTCTATAGCATTGGCCTCTTCTGTATCCATATTTTGCTTCTTTGGGATTTTCCCCCCAATGGAGGCAATGGTTGGATGGTCTGCATAGAATATTTCGACCTCCGTCACAATGTTATTTAGTTGATCAAAGTTTTTGACATTTGCGCCAATCAGCTTTTCACTTATTTCAGGCTTTAAGCCCCTTTTGCACAATCGTACCGCATCCTCGTGGGTCGGCGGATTGTCGCATTTCATGCAGAGGTTCCGCCATTTTTTGATATAGTCGGTGGCGGATTCATTCATGCCTTGCTTTAGTGTCACCAATTCAGTGATGGTGACCTTTCGTTCCGATACCTTGAAACGGTCGAGGAACTTTTTCTGCATTTCCTCCCAACTGTTGATAGAGTTAGGCTTCAACTTTGCATACCATTAGAATGCAATGCCCGTGAGAGAGGTAGAAAAGAACCTCAGAAGATAGGCCTCATCAGTAGCCAGCTCTCCCAAGTCACTCATATAGTGGGCAATATGCTCCTGAGCCGAACCTTCCCCGTCATACCTGATGAATTTGGGACACTTATTGTGGTCTGGCGGGAGCTTCTTGAACATATGACGTACCGGAAATGGCACTTTGTATAAGTCGAATGTGCCTATTCCGTCGTCTTGTTCTGCTATTTTGGCTTCAACAATTTGCTCAATAAGATGCTTCTGCAATGCCGTAGCATCATCTGCAAGAGCATGGGATTGCTGAGCATTATGATTGGGCTCCACAACCTGATCTTCTTGTATCTCATCAGGGTTGAAGTTGACATCTGCAGCTTGCGGTCTTATCACCGCTGGCATAGGCACTGCCCTTGGAGGTGGTACATTTACTAGGGGGACTTGAGCTACCCTTTGCTGTTCCTCCATCTTTTGTATTAGGCCATAGAGTAAAGCTTTGAGTTGTTGATTTTCTTGCATCATCTCCTCTATAGTCTGAGGTTGTATTTGATCTTGAGGTTGTTCTGGAGCGGCTTCAATATCTGAAGCATTTGCCCCGTCTTCATCAGCTCCTCCAGCAGCATTGCTACTGCCAATTTGGGGTGGCTCTGCCCCCTGACTTCCTCGATTCAGCAAGCGCATAGCCTGCTCCATTTGACGGGTTATGGGCCCGACCCGTTGCATCAGATTGATGATATCATTTGGGTCTTCCGGCTGGGAAGGCTGCCGGTTGGTGATATTGGAGGTGTAGCATGTGTAGACCCGTATACTATTCTCTGTCCTTCTAGTAGTTTTCTTCTTTTTGTGAGTCGATCGGACCAATGCGCCCAACCGCTCGAGGACAGATGTATGTTACCAGACTTGTTCCTGCGCCTTATAGGCACTTTTTATCCTTTGACCTTGTAAAGAGCGAGGCCAGATAGTTGAGCTGGTCATCTGCCCCTCAAACTCTACGAGCTGTTGAGGCTGTTGTTCTGCTAGGGTATCCCTAGCCTGGCGAATTTTGCGGGCTTCCTTTTTAGTTACCCACATTTCCTTTATGCGGAGGCTCCTATCTTCCGATAAATTGCCCCCAGTCCGAGGCATAAATTTGCCCCCATTCCGAGGCATGGAGTTGCCCCCTGCTCGGGGGGTGGCATTGCCCCCTGCTCGAGAAATGACAGGCTCTGGTATAATTATTGGCTCCCGACAAGCAGTGTCCTTTGGAGTCCTTTTCTTCTTTTCGAACGTTGCCCCATCTTGGCAAACCTTCAATAGAACCCCGAACCGATTCTGGACAGGAACTGTCGGGATATGATGGATCTTAGGAATGATGGGTTGCCCGCCATCCAGACGAATATGCAGGTTCCCCACTAATATAGTTTTCCCCGTCCTGGACGGGCTTGCGGTTAGAACCTTCCGCTTTTGCCTCCCGTTGGACGAGGAGGCCGGAGAGATGCTGATGGTATTCACGGCAAGCACTCGCCCATATCGACTGCCGTTGTTGCATATTCTGGCGCGAGAAGCGCACCTCTTCTTCTTCTTTTCCGGAGCAAGCTCCGGTGCCGGAACGACCCCCAAAAAGTATGGAGATCCTATCACTGCGGGGAAGTCCCCGAAGCATGTTGGTGTGGTCAGATATCCACACCGTACGTGGGTCGCCACCACAAGTGGGCCATACGTGACCCTTGCCGCCATCGTCGTCTTTTAAGCAGAAAGTCAGTCGCCTGCATAAGACATGACAAAGTTAGTAGTATAGTTGTGGTGAGGGCATCACCGGACGGAGAGATGAAGGGAAAGAGAGGTCCCACCGGGCGTGCCATCTCTGTTTGCGCGAAGGTTTTTCTAACCTTCGGTCGGGACCTGACCTAGACACATCTCTCCTATGTCGGATTATTCGGAAAATCCATTTTTTTTGTTTATCTAGAGAATTATAGGTCGGTTTTATATTTTATCGGACTATGAGAGCTTGGGATTATCCCTCAGGGAATCCGGGACTTCGAATCAAGCGAAGATTCGAGTATATGACCTCTCTCCACTGACCTCGGTCAGTGTTAATTACGCTGAGCGACTGCTCGGCAACCCTTGATTAACCGTCCGTATGATGCCCTTAATCATGCAAAACTACTACTATAGGCAGCGCATGCATATGAAGATATATATTTTAGGTTAAACTCTTGGCCTCACCCAAGTTTAGGATGTGTTTATATGATTTTGGATTGATTCCAAGCTATCTGGATTAATTCCAAGTATATTGGATTGACTCCAAGTATTCTGGATTGATTCCAAGTGTTTTAGACCCATAGGGGTATTTTTGTAATTATGCCAAGTTGGAGGGTATAGGGAGATTATGGTTATTTAAGTGTATGAAATGAGTTTTAATGATTTAGGAAGGTTTCAAAACCTTAGGGGGTATTTTAGGGTTATTTAAAGTGTGTTTGGATTGTAAGGGTATTTTTACCCATCTTGTTAAGGTTTGGAGGGTATTTTGGACATATGAGAGATTTTGATATTTTTAAGAATTTTCTGTGATTTTTACTGATTTTTAACATGTATGAGGGTATTTTTGTAATTTGTATTAAGCTCTAGGGGCATTTTAGTCATTTCAGAATTTTATATATTTTCAGATTTGGTTCTCTGTTTTTTACTGGTTTTTACTGAATTTTACTGATTTTTTTTATTAATTTTACTGATTTTTCTTAATTAATTAGGTATATGAAGGATATTTAAGTTATATTTTGGATTTATGTAATTTCCAGATTTAGTTTTCTGATTTTTACTGAGTATTACTGATTTTTACAGAATTTTCTGATTTTTATATTTATTTTATTAAGTTTAGATAATTTTCGCAGATTTTATTAATTAATTAAGCATGGAGGTATTTAAGTCATTTTTAACTTAAGTATATTATTTTATGTCTCAATGTTTCATTATTAAGTTTTAATTATGTATGGGATGAGGCCAATGATATTTTAGAATATTTAATTATATGTTTTATGTATTTTAATTAGTTATAAAACTAATTATTTTGCATATGAAAATATAGTAACATAGTGTTACTTAAATAATAGATTCATGAATATACATGCACACACATATGCTCAAAGAACAACATGGGCATTTCATTCATTATTTCGGCATAATCCCGTCTTATAGGACGGTGATTTTACAACATAAATTTGGCAGGGCTTCCCCTTAGGAATAAACCTTAGGAAGAGAGCCCTCCAAGAAGATATCGCCTCCAAATCGCAGCAAACCCGGGCAAGAGCACCGGATTTGATCTTCAAATTGGCAGAGTTTCCCCTAGGAAATTTTGGGCCAAATGGGCATGGAGCTTCTTCTTACCCCTTGGGGGGTATTTATAGGCTTCAATGCCTTAACCGGTGGGGGTACCCACCGGAATGCTTGAGGTGGGGGGTACCCACCGGTTTGGCTTGAGGTGGGGGGTATCCACCGGTTGCCACTTCCTCCTCCCCCTCTCTTTTTTAATTTTTTAATCACATGGGTGAGAGAGTGGGAGAGAGGGCATTAAAAAAATGAGAGAGAGAGGGGGGAGAATCCGGTGGGCACCCCCCCCCACCGGTTGGCTCCCTTCCACCTGTTTGGGAACCGGTGGGGGGGGGGGGGGGGGGGGGGGGGGGGGGGGGGGGGGGGGGGGGGTTCTCCTCCCCATCCCCTCCACTTTTTTGCTTTCTTGGGCTCTTTAATGCCCTGGTTTCAGATTTGGGGGGGGGGGGGGGGGTAAATCCAGATTTGGCTACATGTGAAAGGGGTTTTTTTTTAGGATGGGTATTAAATGGGGTTCACATGGGATTCTCAACCCATGTGTGAATGGGGTTAGGATTCCCCATTAACTCCCTCCATCCTAATTAATCCCCCCCCCCTTTTCTTTGAATTTAATAATGGGAGAGAAGGGAGGGCTGCTCCTCCCCCCCCACCGGTTTCCCTCTTGGAACCGGTGGGGGGTTCCCCAACCGGTGGGGGGGCTTCCCCCTTCTCCCTTTTGCTTTAAAAAAAGGGTTTCAACACTGCCCCAAAAGGGGCAAAGCAAGTATACATAGTCCTCCTGCGGGGCTTGCAATCCCATACGGCCGAAGACCATCAACCATGCCTCCTAGGAGAAAGAACAACCCACGAAGAGGTGGTCCAAGGACTTGTCCTGATCACCACATAGAGGGCAAGTAGTAGGCAAGGCACTGTAAACCAGGCCAGTCTAATTACAAGTGGGGACCTTCTGTGCCTAACTCTCCACATAAGGACCTTAACCTCTTCAGTGGTGACTTAGGCTTCCAAACTAGCGAACTAAGGGGATGTCATAGCCCACCATCTTCAATGGTGCAATAGGCTGACTAGACTGAAAAGCTACCCTTGGCATCCCAAGACCAAAGCCACCTATCGTGCAAAGAGGGGAGCAAAGAGAGGTCCTACAAAAGGTTAAGGAGGTGACCGAAGTCCTCCACATCAAGGTCTCTGAACTGTTTCCTGAAAGTGGGGGTGCCAGCCTCCCGAAGCCTGAGCAGAGTCAAAAACCTCAGCAACAAGTATGATAAGATTTGTGGCGAAAGCAAAGAGTCTAGGGAACCTGACAGAGAGAGCCGACCCATAGCACCCTCCATCCTGCCGGAAAAGGCATGTCTACCCATCTCTATCCAAGTCCCCACCTGTGGGACATCAAAAGTAGCCAAAATGCCTTTCCAGACAGGAGAAAGATTGTGTGGTCGCCAGCCAAAAATGCCACCTCCTTGCTCCAAGGGTAATATAACTATCTCACGGTATCCACCCACAAAGAAGATGCAGCTGTACCTAGTTTCCTTCCAGGGTAATTCCTTCTTTATTCTTTTTTTATAATTTTTTTGAAGTCTTACCTCCTCCTATTTTTCCTGTCCTACCCTTGAACGAACACTTGGTATGATGGCTAGGCAAAATCTGAACGCAATGGGAAGATTTGTGCACTCTGAATAGATCGACACCAAGCATGACCGGATTTTGCTTCAAAGTTATGATGTACATGAGAGGACTGACAATGTCTACTGCCTTTGTTTGTCAAATTTAGTTCACAACCAACTCACTGTTTGAAACATCCATGACCTTACATCTTAAATAACCACAAAGATCTCCTTATCTAACCTTAGTCGCATTCCTCACATGCACTGCAGCAGCAGTTGCAGCCCCAACAGCATGCCCCAACAGCATGCCCAGCTGCATATCTGCACCTACGGCAAAAGGTAGTTTCATGCTTTCTGCACATGGGTCATGTCATGTTAAACTAGTATGTGTTCATGATTAAAAATAAATAACAAACTCTACAGTGACTCAAAGTAGATTGTTCAGACATGAGACTGTACAAGTTTGCCCAAGTCAGTTTCATTGAATGATTCAACATTAATCGCCCAAGGTTTGTTAAAATTCAATTTGTACTGTGATAGTTAAATCTGCCATATGACATACATTGGTCTCAGCCAATTGTCCCAGGGGAGGAAAAGTCACAGCAAAGGAGTAAAATAGACAACTAATCGAGTCGTTCAAAAATTTCTGTGATTGCTTGTTCAAGTTTATATAAATATTAAACATACCTTCAATAGATCCCTTAACATGGCAAAAACAACATCTAACGCCAAACAAATGGAAAACTGAAGGCCTTCAATCTCTTTTGAATCACAGAGATGACTGATGTACGATTCCTGCAAGAGCTTTGTCCATGAGTAATTAAAAGTTTCTGTTACCAGAGCACATTAATAAACAATTGAGGACAAAGGAACAATGAATACTACTAACCTCCAATATGTGTGCTTTTATGCAAAAGGCTCGGAAAAGCACGTTGTGAACGGAGGAATCACAAAACAATATTTCTCGAATCAAGCTACTAAACTTAGATGAACTATGGGCAGCTTTAATACATGATTTCATCACTTCGAACACCTAAATCATGACCAAGAAAAAGGAAACAGACCTGAGAATAAGCCTGCTTTCTCCAACAACGGGCATCACCATCATACAGCCAAGTAAATAGAGTGACCCGAAAATGCAGATTACTAGATATACTTGTAATCGTAAGTTTTTTTTTTCATCCATTTAATGACAAATGGTACCAACACTTTCTCCAAAAACCTGACGCACTCAAGTATGTATTAATAAAACAGGTCCATTAGATGACTCAGTTTACCTCAATACTTTGCAGCACGAGGTAGACATCTCAGTTTACCTCATTACCTTGCAGCACCAAGGCAGACATCCAATGTATACTCAAATGGGGGAATGAGAGGCAAAACAGCACATTAAACCAATTGCATGAAGTTTTCATAAATAAACTCACCAAGAAAAGAAGCAACATCCACTGCCTATTGGTCTACCAAAATGATATAGAATGATACTGGACATAAGATTATGACTATTTTTCCCTATATGCCCCACCCTTCTTTCCATAAGACCCATAAATCTAGATGCAAATCAAACAGTAATGTTGAAAGACCCTAGAACTTTACTATAAGAATCCTCAAGAAACAGAGGCAAAAGATTATGAAAATTTGTTAAATCCCTTAAGAAAAACTATTTTGCATTCCAACAGAAATAACTAAGGGTATTTACACAATTATATGAAACAAAAGGATGATGCTTAAGAGAATCTTTATATTTTTGACAACACATAAAAGGGAAAAAGTTTATTCATAATTTTACAGAAATTATGGTGCAATTAAGTTATTAATAAACAATACTAAATAGACATAATTTTGACACAAGGTATATTTGCAAATACTTAAAAAATGTAACTGCAATTATTAAAAGTTTAAGAATAGAAGTGTGATTGACAAATTTAATAGGGTCTAAACTAAAATACTTTAAGATTCTAAAAGTACTTTCAAATAACCGAAAAAAAGATGATTAGGGTTTAACTGGTAAGTTACGGTATAAGGGTATGTATGCAATTATTTTTAAGAAATAGGTATGGTGTAAGGGGCTGCCACCTCGTTCCTTCTGGGAGGTCCCTTACTTTCCACCTCGCCTCTTCTAGCATCTTCTTTCATCATTATCCCTCTCATTCTTATCCCTTCCTTCCTCCCTCTATATATAGGAGGGGAAGCCTTTATTTATGGCATTCCACCAAGGAGAAAGAGAAAGAGGAAGCAAGAGGGAGACAGAGGCGGTGCTAAGAGAGAGAGGGTGAGCTGCATGTCCTAGTTTTACTTGCAGGTTAACAATCTGTTATACAAATATATGGTTCTTATATGAAAGTAAGGCTTGTTTTACTAAAATGATAACATGTTTAATTAGAAGGTACACTTGTTTAATAAGAAGTTTACTTTTAGTTTCTACAGCAAAACACAGGTATATGTGGACAGATTTTCATGTCATACTATACGATTTAATTAAAGCCAAAGTTAGGCCATGTGTAGCACATCGAAGTGAGAATCTGTAAGGACATTTTGGTGTGTGACTGGGACTGAATTTCCTGCACCTTGTTGGGCTATGTGTGCTGTATGGATGTGAGGGTCTGTGAGGAAATTTTGGGGCATGTTTAGGACTGGTTTCTTGGGCCGTGTGTTATGCAAAGATGAAAGAGTTTCCAATGATTTTCTTGTTAGGTCTGTCAGAGACTATTTTCGGACTGTTTTCAGACTGTTCGCATTCATATCCTATAATCAATATTTTACTAGGAGATGTCTAGTATGTAATTATGTGGCTGTTTTTGGTCAATTTATAACCATGAAAACAGGTTATGTTACTTGACATGTATAGCTTTTATGGACTAATCTATTTATGTTTAACAGGCGGATGCTCATTATGCTTATTTGACAAAAATAATAGCACATGATAATATTCGTATACTATTGTGGAAGACCGTATGACCGTACAACTGTTAGACTATACGACCGTACAACTACAAGACTGTACAATTATTACAACTGCATGATTGTATGACCGTGCGACTATGAGACAGTTATGATGACTCACCGTATGACCGTGCGACTGTAAAACCATATGACCATAAGACTGCTCTTTGTTATTTAAGGCAGAGCGAAACCTCACACTAGTTTAATTTTTCCCCTCTTATTATGACCGACACCTGCGTCAGGGTGGGGGTCGGGGACTTAGCCCAATTATATGATCTAGAGGTATGTCAGGACCTCGGGCCACCTTTATGACTGGGAGATACGGGTCCAATCTCGGCTTACCTGACTGGAACAACGAGAGTCTCGTTTGTGTGCACATGTGCTTGGTTTCTGGAATCCACGGTTCCACGAGCCGTCGAGGCTGACTAGCCCCACCAACCTACCGCATCTATTGTGGCGCTAGCACCCTGTAGGGTTGACAAGTATGACTGTACTAGTGTTGTTTGTGACCCTGTCGCTTTTGGCCAACAGAAGAAGTGAATCTATAGAAGGGAGATACGTAACGCCACATATTGGTCCCCTCTAGAATTTTACATGTTTGTAATCAATTGTGCACGCTTAGATTTAATTATGTTGTTGGTTTATAATATCAAGTACAAATGGTGATTTCACTTCACGACTATGGATTTTGATTTACACTTCTTATACCGTGTTGGGAGATTGCCTGTCATAAATGCAATACGTAAATTATGATTGCCTTCATGCATACGCACTTTTTTATTTATTTAGTACATGAATCAGGCATATTGCTTCTTTATTAGAGTAGATTGCGAATCTAAACTCGTAGAGAATGGCAAGGGTAAAAAAAGATCTCATATGAGCCTTATTACTCACTACCACCCTTTTCTTGTTTTGTTTTGTTTCTTATGGGTAGTAGGATCACAAGGTGTTGGACGTGAAGGCAGGAGTTAGAGTTGTCGGAGAAGAGTGGCTGGCGAGAGACATTGTCAGTTTCATAGATGTACTTTTGTTTTTGATGAAACTTATTGATCTCTCTTTTTGGGACATATTGTATATCTCAACTATGTACATTAATTTGATGTTAATGGATATATCCAGGTTTGAGTAAAATCATGGGTATTTTAATTATTACTTGTTGTGTGCATGGTTTGACATACCGTACCGGATCGGGCCGACCCATTCCGTTGATATGCACCGAATCAGATCGGATCATGCTAACTCATACATACTTAATGGAATGTTTTAAGTTGAGTTTTTTCTATTTGATAAGTAAAATTATACTTTTTATATCAATTAATAGGATATATTTCTCTAAAATGTGACTTAAACTTATTAATTTTAACAAACTCATTGGCTGGACTCATGCCACTCATGCGAGTCGGACCTAGTCGGCCTGACTCGGATCGATATCGTACCGTATCTGGGAAGATACGATCCGATACGGATCAGCGATACAGCGAACCTTTGGTTGTGTGTGGTTGCTTCCTTCACTCTTACTTGTACAAATCCAAAAACCGACATGACTATAGGTGGAGGTTCGAATGTGAGCCTTCACAAATGTAGACAACGAAGATTATGTAAAATAGAACTGCATAACAAAACAACATGTAATATTCCTCTTTTCAAGTAACATTTCATTGGGAGCAAACCAGAATCTCCTATATAACACAAGGTTACAATTTCTTTAAAGTTCCAGAGTAATGTCCCCTAACACAAGGTTACAATTTCTTTAAAGTTCCAGAGTAACGTCCCCCCGAGAAAAGGTGCTGTATAAAATCGGGTACAGGGATCTTCCAACCGTTTATGAACTTCAACTAGAATGACATACATATGTACTGCAGGACTGGATCAGATCCAGCATGAATATGCTGCGCCATGCAAAGGGTTCTGGTAGCAGAGTATAATATGGGGAAAAAACAATGCAAACTAACTACAGCTCCAAAAGAGGAATAGGATCATTAGCTTCTGGTTTAGGCTTCATTTCGGAAATCTATAAATTTGGTGGAATTCAATTTTCAAAAATAGCTATGTCAACAAGACTTTTGTCCTTATTTTGAGAGAATTTTAGGAGGTTAAGAAATTTCTGAGAACCATCCAACACAGAGATTTTCCACACTTCAAAAAGACTGAAATATCCATCTATGTTTGCCCTTCAACCCAAATATCTCCAACCCATGTCCTACTCCACCGCCACTGACCATGCCCCATTCTCCTTCCCCCCTAATGCATAGCAGTGCCAAGAATGTCCTCCCCGCACATGTCAATGCAGGGAGTTTTGTAGCAGAAAATTGAAAAAGTATGGCACATTATGGTGTCATTAAGGGTCTGAGTTTTTTTTCCTTCGTTCTCCTTCAGTGCTGTGACATAGATTTACATTGAGAGAGGAGGAGGAACCATTAACTGGAGGTGGAGCAGCTGCAATGGGCAGGAGCAGCATCCATGGACTGGAGATGGAGATGGCTTCTGCCCCATTGCTTGTGTCAGGGTGGAGGAAGGGGAAGAAAGAGAACTGATAGGGCATGGACATCGACAGGTGACGTAAGGAAAAAGTAAATGAAAGTTGAAATCGTGGACTGTTGACGAAGGTAAATGTGGAAAATAATGTTCATGCCATCCGTTTTGGGGATTGCAAGGAAATCTAAAAAACGGCCTCTTCCCAACAGGAGGCAGGAATCCAGCAATCCGGTGCCCGTTTTTATGTTTGAAACAAATTCTACTGTCTTTTTATTCCTGCAGAATCAAAACCTACTTGAATCTGAGTGGGAAGCTTCCCCAAAAGAACCCGCAGATAGGCCTCATCAACCAAGTGACATTCTAACCAGTGAAGATGAAGGCACATTCCTGCTTGACAACATTTAACGTATCAAATTTAGACTGGCTTGTCTTTTACATGATAGTTTTCTTCTATAGAAGTGGATCGAACCATATTCATTAACTAAAAGAAAATGATACAAAACCCCCAAAAGAATCCACCTTACACAAAGATTCCACAAAAAAGATCACCCAAATACAAATGCATAAAGATGAACTCAGTTGAAAATCCAGACAAAGTCAGCATATTTAGTAACATGCCCTCGATGCAGAACATTTCTACCTAATGTGCAACTGTGTTCGATTGGATCCGGGACAGTTCAATGGTTTGGACTTATTTGTGCACTCAGATCTGCTTCGATGACCTATATTTTCTCGAAAGGTTTAAAATTCAATGAAGGTTCCTGAATGATTAAAAGCAGCTGTTGAATGGAGCAACATTTGTTTTTTTTTTTTTTTTTGAAAGTGGATGGTGTTGAATGGTGCAACAAATCACATGCACTTCAAAGATTTGAAGGATCGGTGCAATTTTACTGTCAACTTTGGGACAACTGGAAGGCTAAGGCTGGCATTGCTGTGGGATGGGCAGGGTATGTCATGTCGATCATAATAACTGCCTAGCTTTCTATCCATTGGACCACTGCTCTAATTCTACTCCAATGGTCCAACCTCAAAAAACAAATCTCATTTCCTATTATAACTTTTGCTTCCATTATTCAAATTCATTTCATGTCTCATACGAGTTATAATATGAAATTGGTAATGGAAAATGGGTTTAAATGTGAAACATAGATAGCAACATGTAATCCATGATTCTATAACACAACGGAGATACTAATACTCCAAAGGAAGGATGCAAGGATTGGAGCAGTGATCCAATGAAGGATAAAGGGTTTGGACAGTTTAATTGGCTGCTTGCCAGATGTCAACCCACTACAAGGTGGTGCCTAGGACTTGGCCAATGCAGCCTTGGATAGAAGAGGGTTTTCAATAAGTCTCATGAAACCACTCAGCCGGCAGAAAACTGTCTCTTCAATTGCTTCTGGAAACTCTCTTTTCCAATGTCAGACAACCATGCAAATATTACATAAACACCCTCAAGCATCAACAATGTAAAACTTGCTGCCAACCAAAAACCGCGCCATTATTTTGAGTGTATGATAAATTCAAGACCCAGAAATAACTTATAACAATCAACATATGCAAAAGTGATTTTAAGATTAATTTAGAAGATTATCATGTAAACAAGCACCTTTTGTGTGATCTTCCATCGAGAATATTTATTCTTGTAACTCCAACTTTCATGATTAACCAGAACATACTGAAGAGAAAACACCACAAGTGAAGATACCATGTCATCATCTGCTCCAATTTCCACCAGTCGTATTGTAAAGTCTAGCACTGCATTATCATGAGTCAAAACCAGCAATGAACATAACAAAACAAAGAACCACACAAAAGATAGAAATATTTTGCAACACTTTTTTGATGGTCAAGAAAGTGGAAACAGGACCATTACCCCATGAATAAGATTCGAGTACACAATTAAAGACCATTACCCAATGAATACAACTACAACTATAAATAAAGAAGACCCTTCAAAAGGTGATAAGATTGTGTGCATGACTATGAAATAGTTATGACTAATGAATGTATGTTTGATGATGATGATTTTATGATTAAGATATTCTTATTAATAAAAAGGCAGGTGGCATCACTTCACCGATCCGGCCAATCCGGACCCGATACGGATTCCCTCGCAAAGAGGATCGGGCTGCAGCTGTGCTGCTGGCTGCTGCTGCTGTTGCCGCCGGCCATTGTTTCTCTCTCTCTCTCTTCATAGATCTACACCCCCTGTGGGTGTAGGACGCCCCGTCCACTGCTGTTGCACCGTTGTATTTCTTCACCATGTCTCTTCACCAACCCAAGGTATACTTCGTTCCTAAATTTTTTTAAATTGTCAAAAAAATAAGACAAACTTATTGTAGTGTAGATCTATCAATTTTTAGCATTGAAAAATATTTAGATGTTAATTAATCTTAATTTCTCAAAATTAGCCCTAATTAGGAATTAAAAATTAAGACTTTTAGATAATTAGTAAATTAAGGTTGAACTGATTATGCTAAACACTCAATTGAACTTTTAAAATCTGTTTACACATATTTGTGTATTAATTGAGTGTGATTAGTGTTAATTCCCTAAAATTAACACTAATTTGAAGCTTTTGCATAATTAGTATAATTAATGTTCAATTGAGTATGTCAAACACTCAATTTAACTTATTCAAGTCTGATTACACAAATTTGTGCATTAATTGCATGCGATTATTACTAAATTCTCTAAAATTAACCCTAATTAAGGTTTAAAATTGACATTTTTGTATAATTAGTATAATTAAGGTTCAATCGAGCATGCCAAACACTCAATTGAACTTATTCGAGTCTGATTGCACAGATTCGTGCATTAATTGCTTGTGATTAGTACTAATTCTCCAAAATTAATCATAACTAGGGTTTCAAAATTAGGACTTTTGCATAATTAATATAATTAAGATTCAATCAAGTATGCTAAACACTCAATTAAACTTATTCAAGTTTGTTTGCACAGATTCGTGCATTAATTGCATGTGATTAGTACTAATTCTCTAAAATTAATCTTAATTAGGATTTAAGAATTAGAACTTTTACATAATTAATGTAATTAAGGTTCAATCGAATATGTCAAACACTCAATTGAACTTATTAAAGTCAGATTGCACAGATTTGTACAATAATTGCATGTGATTAGTGCTAATTCTCTAAAATTAACTCTAATTAGAATTTGAAAATTAGTACTTTTACATAATTAGTGTAATTACGGTTCTATTGAGTATGCCAAATACTCAATTGAACAGATTTAACACATTGAAGTCAGATTATACATTCTAATTTAAAACTTTTTATCTTATGTAGGAATATGGCAGAGCGAGGACATTAGGAATAGGAGGTGAAGTAGTATGGCGGTGATCTTTGGTTGGCGTCATGGCACATTGCTAGACGCTAAACAGAGGAGAGTAAAATGCAATTGGTATGGAAAGGAGATGGGTGGAGGCGTGTATCGCCTAAAGCAACATATTACTAACAAACCATAGAATCTCTACCATCTTCAACTCCATATCAAGCTCCTGTCCATCAGAGGTCAAAGAAACCTTAGAAGCCTGCTGTAGAGCACCAGAACTCTCATCGCAAACCTGTCTGGTTCTCATTCTACAGTATCTACTTCTATGGCCTACTCACCTACAGAAGATACATCTAACTGCCTCCCTGCACTCCCTTGCTGTATGGCCATGACCCAAGCACCTAATACAGATCTCCTTGGCTACCAGAATGACAGGACTGGTAGCCGAAGGCCTTCCAACCCTCCCCAGTCTCCTTCTCATGTCTACTGTCTTCCAGTCTCCAACCTCTCCATACCCAAGATCTTCAACAGCACCCTCTCCATCCCTACCCTTTCCATCCCTCCATCCCTACCAATTTTTTAATAACATTGGGGGTACAATCCATGATTTTCCTAAAAAAAACTTCCAGGGCTAAAAGCAGCTGCCCTCATTAAATATACTTTTGCAACACAAGAAAGAAAAACTAATATGTCAAAGGAAACATGAGAAATAATTACTCATGAAGGTTTTATTGAATTGAATGTTTCATAAGACATCAAAGAGAAGTACACTGAACAAAAGAAGAAACGTGCCTGACATAGTTAATGAGCACAATTCCGTGCTCTGTTCACGATCAGCCAAAACCATTTTTCCAAGACCTCCCGAAAGCAACCACAGCCCACTGAAATTATAACGAAGTGTTTCAACGTCTTATAGAAGTCATACAGACAAAATAATACATATGATGATACATTAAAGGAAAAATATTTGTCAAAAGGCCTAAATATATACAAATTGAAGGCTAGTTTCAACAGCACATGAAATATAATTATGCATCAAATGAATGCCAAGCTGCATCTAATTTACATGCACCCTCTCTCTAAGCAACTACCCTACCCAAAAAAAACTAGCAAATACTTGGGATTTAGGACTTAAATGGTCAAAGATATATCTATTTTAATTGTTACACTTCTACATTCTAAATGCACACCCCCTGCAAACACACTCTCTCTCCCATATGTTACCCAAAAACCCTCGAACATACACATCCTTCATAAATGATCACCAAATATGCACCACACATGACCCTTTTTAAGCATTAATCAAACAAAGTGATAACACACACCTTTTACAACACCTTGCTCCGTTGACGCCAGTCCAACTTTTGGGGGGCTAAAACCCCTTAACTGGTGATGAAAACTAAGAACCCAATGTAGGAGATCAACGCTAGGGGATAATTGGAGTGATTTTCTATTTTTATTATTTTTAAAAATAAAATTATTTTTTGTATACATCCGGTCGAACGGCTACAGTTGAGTTTCACAATCAAACAATGAAATTTAAATTCCAAGGAATGGCAATAACCCTAAAGGGTTAATCGAAAATTTAAAGTTTATGGTCAGTTTGAAGCCACCGTTCTACCAAACTATAACAATTGTATGTACACATATATGCATCACACACATAAACATATATGTATAGGAAAGGACTCAACGCACCCCGGGGTGCATCTAAGTTAGATGCGCCCCCACCCAAAAACCTCACATCCCCACGGTAAAAAAGAAAATCCATAAACTTTTAAATATTCAAATAGGGCCCTTAGGATTGATCCGATCCCAGGTAGGTAGCAAAAATAAATATCTAAAAATACTGAAAAAATAATCAAAAAATAGAAAATTCATTATATTAGCCCTTAGGAGTGATCCCATCTCCTGGGGTTTTAATTTCGATCCCCAAACAACAATGAACAAGATTGGACAGCTACGGTTGATTTCGTTGATTGAACGGTGAAAATTGAATCCAAAGGGGTGGGAAAAAACCTAGAGGGGGGTATTTGAATATTTTAAAATTTTTAGGGATTACACATATACATACATACATACATATGGGGTGGATCTAACTTGCCCCAGGGCACATCTAACTTAGATGCATCTCCCTCCCCGAAATCCCCCTCCTGATGTAAATAAATAATAAATATTCAAATATTCAAATACTCCCCAAGGTTGGTTCCCACCCCTTGGGTTTTAATTTTCATCGTTCAACCGAAAAACTTAACTGTAGTTGTCCAATCAAGTGGACCCTTAATTGGTGGTCAAAACTAAAACCCCAAGGGATGAGATCAATCCTAAGAGATAATCTGATCTATTTTTTACTATTTTTTCAACATTATTTAAATGATTTTTGGTGCCGAACGGCTACGATAGATTTTCACGATTAGATAGTGAAATTAAAAGCCCCAAGGCTCATCCAAGTTAAACGAGCCCCCCTTAAAATCCTCTTGTCTTCATGTTTAAAAAATAATAAAATTCATCAATAATTTTTAAATCCCCAGGGCTCATCTAACTTAAACCAACCCCCCTCAAAATCCTCTTATCTTCATGTTTAAAAAATAATAAAATTCATCAATAACTTTTAAATATTCAAATAGGCCCATTACGGTTGTTCCGATCCTAGGACTTTAATTTTCACCGTCTTATCTTGGTGATCAATCCTAGCCGTTTGATAAAAAATCAACGTTTGAAAATGATAGAAAAATAGTAAAAAAAAATGTCATATTAACCCTTAAGGTTGATCCCATCTCTTGGAGTTTTAGTTTTGATCCCCAAACAATGACGCATTTGATTGGATAGTGATGAGGCAGAATCCGATTCGGCCCATTAAAACAAGCCCAAACCCCGTTCAGCCCAACAGCAGCAGTACCAGGCCCTCCGAGAGCCTTCGGCCCGTCAGCGGCCCAACAGCCCTCGGCCCGTAAGCGGCACCGTCGCTCCCGGCCCAACAGGCTTCAGCCCGTCAGCGGCCCACCAGCCTACAGCCCGGGAACAGCGCGGCAGCCCAGGGCCCAACAGGCTTCGGCCCATCAGCGACCCAACCCCCTTCGGACCGATAGCCGAGTCCGGCCCACTCCGGTGGCGGATCAGGCACTATGGCGGTTTATCAGTAAGCCCGCATTTAGTCCTATATCGGCTGCCACCTTTAACCATCCGCTATCCTTTGCTATAAATACATCGCTATTTATTGCCAAAAGGATGCTTCCCCAAGCCTCCGAGACCCTTAAGGACTACAGTCCGAAAAGCATTAAAGCTACTCTCTTTGCCTTCTGAATTGAATCTTCTTCAGGAGCTAACTTGACCGTCGGAGGGGGTTCCCCAGGGCTGAAGCCCGGGACTCCTGCTGACTGGTTTTCTTCTTCTTTCCCTCCTGCAGGAGCTCGGTTCGAATCATCGCCGACCTTCTCGAGTCGGTCTCGACCGCCGACCTCGGACTCCTCTCCTTGGTCTCGACGCCGTGCGTCGGCTGCCCCGCGACAGAGGAGACTCGGTCTCGCGCCGCCCCTTCGTCCGCCGAAGGAGCTTCGGCCCCGACTTCCCGGAGCGAGCCAGCCTTCGGACCTTCGGCTTCGCCTCTGCATCCTTCGCCTTCCGGATCCCCGTCGGGCCTCTGAACACCGATCCGACCCAGCACCGGATCCATCTCTTCGGATTCCGGCTTCGGAATCCGGTCGTGATAGCTTCGGCTACATCAGATAGCTACAGTTAAGTTTTTCGATCCAATGGTGAAAATTAAATATCAAGGTGTCAAAACCAACATAAATGAAGGTATTTGAATATTTTAGAATTTTTTTATGATTTTTATTTATTTTTTTAAGATAGAGAAGTGGGACTATTGAGAGGGGCTCATCTAAGTTAGATGAGCCCCAAGGCTCATTATAGCCGGCCCCGATCCAAGTAAAAGCCTAGGGATGGGATCAACCCTCAGGGCTAATCTAATGTTTTTTCTATTTTTGTAGCAGTTTTAAACGTTGATTTTTTATACATGTCCGATCGGACGGCTCTGATTGAACGTCAATTTTAATATTTTAAATTTTATGAAAATTTTTGTTTTTTAACGGGAGGAGGGTGGGTTTTCGAAAGGGGGCACATCTAATTTAAATGCACCCCAGGGCGTGTTGAATCCTTTCATGTACACACACACACACACACACACACACACACACACACACACACACACACACATATATACATATGTCTATATATATAGAGAGACACACACACACACAAAATAACAAAATTCTTTTAGAGTATATCTAGGATGTGGAACTGCCTCAAGATATGTGTCAGGGATGTACCAGTAAAAAAAGAATATAACAAGACAAATTCAACAAAACACAACCATAAAAGAAGCTTATGGCCAAGTCACAACATCCAACTTGTTTCTTCATTGCTCGAAAAGAAACGGGTTTAACAAAAATTGAATCTTAACACAAATTGAATCCTTACTCAATAGACTCACCTTGAAGAATGATTACAGCTCATTCCAAAAATATTTGCTTGTGAAGACACTTCAACAACATGGGATGGTAAGCTACATAGCCACAAGATTAAAGAGAACAAAATAAACATCATTTATAATCACACTATCCAAATCACACTTGAAGATTATGTCTAATTAGAAGTTTGAAGAAAGCATCATGAACATTCTCTCTGGACCAAAAAGGAAATTTATGAGGTAAATTATGTCTTCTGGGAGCATCAGTAAAACTGATATTACAAAAGCCCACATATGTAAAGAATGCATACGTTATATTATCATTTCGAAGGATCTTTATGTAATTATCTTTTCACGACTCAATTAAGTGGTGACATTCATGTCATCATCACAAACATGGGGGTTAAGTGCAACGACCTTTTTAGAGCGTGAGAAAGCCTTCTAGGAAGTTCCAGGGCACACTCTTTCGTTTGAGAAGACCATACCATCCAAATAGATGTAGTCAAGTGGTATATCCCGATGACACCACCCAGGAGGTCATGTAGACCAATTAGCTGTTGTTATGTGAGACGTTAAACTACATGTTAAGGAGCTTGAGCCATCTAGTTGCTTGTTGCAAGTAGGACACCATGAATCATATTTTGAGGTTACGCAATCCAGTTTTGCAAAGCACCAAGTGGCACAATTTGGACCACAAGCTGTGCAGTGTGATTTCATGTTGCCAAGTGGCACATTCTACACATGTTCACCATGCTGCCCAGTCCAACAAGAGACTGTCAAAAGGTACAATAAGGAGGTGGGTTATCTATAAATAGGGGCTACATATCTTCATCTAATCCCAAGAGATCGAGATAGACAGACGAGTGGGGGGTGGGGCAGTTTTTTTTTTTTTTTTGGTGGGGGTGGTTGTAAGAGAAGCAATTAACAGTGGTTTAGAGTATCCAGTAATTAAGCTCTTAATTGTTGTCATTTCCATTGGGGGCGGGTGAGTAGCATATTGGTAGGCTCTGACCTTTGGCAGGATAAATTCCCCCTTTGCATGCTGGGCAGTTTACGCGGTATGACTCAGGCGTCTGCCTGGGGGCTGCCCCGAACCCCAGCCAACCTAGTCCAGTATGACTTGGGTGTCTGGCCAAGGAGCTGACCTGAACCCCAATCGGAGTTTCCCACAGGCACAGGCACTACCCATCTCCCAAAAAAAAAAACAAAAAGTTGACATGTCCATCAGCAATTACTTGTTGATCCGGAGGGCAGAAGGGGTCACATCACAGAGGTAATTTATAACAACACACCCACATCACAGAGGTCGTTCACAATAGCATACCCACTATAACAATAAAAATACATTAAAATAAATATCACATTAAATCATGTCAAATATGAAAAAAATTAACAAAACATGGTTGCCCCAATAGTGAGTGACAGCCTTACCACTTCTACCACATTCCTCCACCTAGGCGTTTTTAAAAGATTCAGCCAGTAAAGGACTGCCTCACTGGGGTCACAAGAAAGAGGATATTATGAGTGACTATGCCACATAAGATGAAAGGTGGTTAAACATGGTAGTAAGTAGGACTGCCACCAGAGTGGGATACCATGCCATCTGTTTGCCACTCCATTTAACATTGATAAATATCTGACAATAAATACTAACTAGAAGATAAGAAGTCATTGATCTTATTTCTTGTCTTCCAAGTATTCTTTTTCTCCTCCACCCTTTTCCCACTGTGTGGAAACCCTAACTAGGGTGTTTGTTTGACCAGTTATTTCAACTGCTTCTTTGCGCTTCTCTTTTCACTTGGTTCAACAGTTATTGACCAGTCAACAAAGGTACCCTTTGCCCAAAGCAAATGCAGTATGTATGCAAGTAATTGAATAATCCTTATTGTTACACAAATTACAGAAACCTTACATCTTTTAGATATGAATCACTACATTCTTATGTACACAGATGGGCTACCTGATGTACCTCACGATGCCACAGGATGTGAGTACACCAGCAGTTTGTTTTTTACACTTGTAAATTTCAAGATAATGATGGACAAAGAAACACATAACCAGAGAATAAACAGAAAAATGTTTTTACTTTGAAAATCAAGATAACTTACCATTTCAGAATTTCTACAAGAATATTGATGCACAAAGACACAAGTTCCACATTGCTGCCACCACATACCAATTTGACAACCAAAGAGCATATTACCTTTACTAAATCAATCCTGCAAGTGCAACCAAAGGGCCAAAAATGACTGTTTTCACAGTGTAAGTAAACAATTAAGACAGTGCAATATATCCTGTCCAGATTTCTAACCATCCATTTGGTTCCACATGCCCCTTCAGTTGAGCTGATTGAGAGATGGACAACTGATCAATTTTCACCAACATGAAACATAATCTCTGGACCAAATTTAAATAACAAAAGATTCAAAAAAACTCCCTCAGCTCAAGCACAGAAAAGAACTTTAGAGTCAAAGTGATAATTCAACAGGAAGGTGCACTTAATCTCAAATTCATAGTTAAGCCAGCTATTGCACGTTCTCACTGCATCATCCAATATCCTATGTAGCCAACTGAAGGAAATTGTTTACAAAAAATATACATAGGCATGCCACACAATTCCCGAACTTGAGAATCTAGCAAGAAACAACATGTCATGCTGGATAAGCGGCAGAAAGATATGTACAGACTGTGTAAAGGATGAAAGGAGTAGAAAAGGTTCTTTTGTTAGAAAAAGGAAAACACAAAACAAAGCCATATCTTGCAGCACAAGAGTTGTAGCACAGCTGCCAAAAACTTCCACAATTGCCTTCGGTCCATCCAACAATGGCAGATCACCTTTTCTATAAACAATGTTTATACATAGTTTCTCTTCTTTCTAGGTTCAGTCATTATGCAGTGAAAACCGTCCTGATCCAACCCACCATTAGAGCAATCCTATATTCCTACCTCAACAAAAACAGCTTTGATGTGCTTTTAATATTTTATTAAGTTAGAACAAAGCCCTAATATTCTGCAATGGTATCTTATTGCCCCTCCTCCAAATTAAAATCTTATTACTCAAAAGTCTGTAATCCTAGTATCACATCCACACTCAAGATTCTGTATGCAGCAGCACTATTAGTTTGTTATAAATAACCTAGGAAAATTTCCAACTTTGACCGAACCAGTTCATTCCTGCCTTAAACCCCAGTCAAAGTGGCAGCTACACACTGTGGCGACTTCACATGGCTGAATGTTCTCCCCACCATATAGTAGTCCTCTCCTACTGTCCAGCACAATAGTGGGTCACAACAGCCTCACTACTCACTAGCTTTTCATCTCACTTATTCACAAGCCAGGAAGTAGAAGGTTACTATTCTATAGGTGTGAAAATGTGACAATCCAGATCTGCCATGACATGCAGCCACCTATGCCTGAGCCTGGGGAAGGGATGAATCAAATTAGACCCATAGTGGAAGGCAAAAAAAAAAGTTGAGTGAGACAGTAGGAGAGGGATATCCATCTGTAGTAGTGAAAATATGATGGTGTGGAACCACCAGGCAAGGGAGCCACCATCATGTCAACAGGTTGAAGTATAGATAAACCAGATTAGTCCCATATAGAGAAGCAAGAAAAGTTAACGGACTATATGTATGACCCTCAAATTCAAATGCCTTGGCCCAAAGTGAATAATATCACATAGGGGTTGGACCAGGTCCCGACATACTAACACCTTATACCTTCTCCTACAACACCCCCCCCTCCTGTGCTCATATTCATCAATTATTGTGGCATTCTTGCTCCTTGTCGTTTCCCTACATCCTTCCCTCCCTTCTTCGGGGTCCATTAATTACTATGACACTCTTGCTTCCTGTTGACTCTGAACTTTTCTCCCTGAGCCCAAGATTCTAGCAGAGTAGAGGCCCTTAGATGTTAAGCTCTCTGTGACATCCATTCATCTTGTCACCTCAAGCTCCCTGCATATTCTGCTTCCCTCATAGTCAGTGATTGGATCAATTACACTACATTTTCAAGTTCTTTACATCAGTGTGTTCATATTTGTCGACACTAACATCATGAACCACAGCCATTGTTGCTGCGACCAACATAGGTTACACTTGTTCTAGCTATCATACCATTATTCCTCATCAAACACCCCCTACTACCAACCAAGGGGCCAACTAAATCCTATATAGGCCATTACTAATGTTGTTCTTGTGTCTGTTGTCAGCCAAGCCACCTCTGGCGATTGTTGTCACCTTATCTAGTGATTTTAGTATCTTCTGCCATCATCAAAGTGGTTATCAGGCCCCCCTAGGAGGGTAAGTATCGTCGTCATTACCTCATCGCCCTGTGGAGGTCCTTGTGGAGTGCTCCCAACTCATGTTGATTAAGGACAAGTGAGGAAGAAGACTAAAAACCCTGCCCAATCCACAATAACTTAATGTATTCAGTTGAAATATGGACCCAACTTGAATTCTACGAGAGACAGAGAGAGTGTGTGTGTGCGTGTGCGTGCGCGCGCACGTGTGTGTGTGTGTTGTGGCCCTGTTGTGGCCCTTCTTCATCTCTCCTTGACCAGTTCAACGGGGAAGCAACTTGTTCCCTGCCCTTATCTCATTGCAGTTCAATGAGAATCTTCATCAGTTCATAACTTCACCATCCTTTCAACCTACAGGGTTCAAGGCAAGTCACGCATAAGTAAAGACTGGCAATGAGCCAAGCTGCTCGCGAGCCGCTCAAGCTTGGCTCGAGTTTAGCTTGGCTCGCGAGCCAAGTTTGAGGCAGTGCTCATTTCATTAAACGAGCCAAGCTCAAGCTACATGAAGCTCGGCTTGATCGTCTCATGAGCCAACTCGAAATATAAAATACTGATGACAACTTTGCACATTATTTTCAATACAACACCTAAAACATATTCATCAAATTATAAGGAAGCTTATGGGGGTTGAAAACTTCGCTGATCACTCGATGGGACTAATGTCCCAGTGTCCAAACACTCATGCGTCGCAACGAGCCGTATGCAAGCAGGTGGGTGGGATGCCCCTGCCGCCGCCTCCTCCTCTTCGTCTTCTCCACCCCGGGCAGCCAGCGGCGTCAACTCCTGCTTGGCATCTGACCAGGAAGCACTCCTGGCCTTCAAGTCCGCCTAGCACAAACCCTACCTGGGCATCTTCCCCCTCTTAGGCCAGTGCCAACCGCTGCTCCCACTGTACAGTGTCAGCCTTGCTTTGATGATGGTTAGCCCCTTGAAAATAGCCCAGAAAATGACAGCCATCAAAAGGCCTAAGCCCATATTATAGCCTCAGCGGCGGAGATAGATAAGTCGTCCTCAACGTCACCAGCACTGGGTCTCCAGCCTCATACCCAGAGACATTGCAACATCTCCCACCTTGCCATCCTCAACCTCAGAAACAACAGCATCACTGGGATATGGCCCCCAACTTCAGAGTACTCAACATGCCGAGCAGGGTGCTCCTGTGGTCCAACCAGATCCCTGGAGGATGTCCACATCGGCAGTCCCACATTGGATAGGAGGAAAGACAAATGGAAACTCTGTTATAAATTAAACCTTAGTAGCCTTCAACCAGTTACTGAATTTGGTTCTTAATTTTCAGAGCCAGGCTCGGGCTAGGCTCAAGTTCACTTAAATTATGTTTGGGCTGAGTAGAACCGAACGGAATTTAAGTGAGCTCGAGCCAAAATTTTGCATGGATCATATGCCTCTTTGGAACATGGCCAAGTACTTATCTCTCATATGTCTTTTTAGAACATTATATGTATGGACTTCTCTTTTCATTTTACTGTACACTTCTCTTTTCATTTTACTGTATATGTGAAAGCTCCAGTTCCATCCTCTTGCTTCCTTTGTTACTTTCAGTCTTTCACAGGTGGACACCTACAAGCCCCCAAACCCAGTACCGTACATCTACAGTGACAATTCCAATAAGGCCCTCAAGGCTGGAGTTGGAATTGGTGGCCAGAGCTAGGAACACCACAATCATGGCTATATTATTTCTCAACAGAACCTCAAGGCACCTTCACTTGATGCCTCATACCGGTTCTTGAGCATACAGGCTGTACATTTGTCGCCAATTTGTTATGTCCAGTAGATATGTTCAGTATCAATTCTATCAAGGGATTGACACTATGCAACAAAAGAAATTGGAAAAGTAAAAATCTCCACTCAGACCTAGGTTATCGCGAAGCTTGCCTAGGCAATGAAGTGACACGAGGCAAGCCAAAAGCACCTTGAGCTCGCCTCACGTTTGCCTCCCTCACCTAGGCATTCACATATGTTATCAACACCAAATGCTTGCATCTATTTAATTTTGGGTACTACTTTTGTACTGTTTTTTCTTATTCTTCATTATTCCAAAGCAGCTAATACGTTTTTTAACAACGTCCAGTGCCATTTTTCTCTTGCATGCCGGCACATTTTTCTTATTTGTGACGATTCATGAAACCATTTACTACTTGTACGAGTGCTTTATACATTTTTTTTGGAAGGTGACCAATAGGTCACAATTTCATTGAAAGATAAATACAATATGTACAACAGAGAGTAAAGCAACTCTCAAAAACACCCACAAAGTTAAAGCCCCTTCTCCAAAGAACACCTCCCCCCAATATATCTTATCAAAGAAATAAGATATAAAATACAAAAGGCAACAAAATTACAAACTCAGCCATACATCCTCAACCACTACTACAAGTCAGACATAAGAGAAGAAAATTTTGGATCCACCACTAATCTTGCAGCTTTTCCCCAATCAGAAACCCATATAACAATCCTGCCCATGATGTTGTAGAAGCTAACAAACTCATTCCTGAATCTTCTAAAGTTCCTTTTAGTCCACCATACAGTTCTCAATTTTCACATGATCAATTCTCATCGATCTCTTCTTGGCACTAGCAGTTACATGAAAAAATCTTGTATTCTTGTCTCCCTCTCTAAGCCAAAGTTCTTTTGACCTATGCTTCCACTTTATTTCTTCTCTTTGCAGCCACATACTGTATTCTGTTTTCTGTTCAACCAGCTCCTTGTTCTCTTCTTCAGATAACCCAACCGCATCAGCTCTCACCTCCAGCCCTTCTATTTTTTGAATAATATGCTGCCTAGTAGAAGAAGCTGCCCCAAAAGTCACTGCACTTCATGATTTAATACCCGACTTCACCCTTTTCCATTTATTAGAAAATGAAACAACCACCTGATTAGAGGATTCCTCCTCTTTCCACCACTGAGTGACCAGTCCCTTAAAGTCCTCATGAGTATGCCAAGCTAATTCATACCTGAAGATTTTAGGCTTCCTTTTCTCTCCCCTAGTCTTCAGTAATAAAGGAATATGATCTGAAACCAGCATGTTCATACCTAAAACATGAGAATCAGGAAATTTATTAATCCAGCTGCCTGAAACCAGCACCCTATCCAGCCTTGATTGAATGTCAGTCAACTGTAGATTAGACCAAGTAAATTTCATATTTGAAATTTCAAGATCCACCATACCACAATTAGAAATCCAATCTCCAAATCTCTCCATATCTGACGACCAACTCTGACAGCCGGTTCTTTCCTATGGATATCTAACACAATTGAAATCTCCAATAATACACCATAGTCCTTAAAATAGCAAAGCTAACACGTTCAATTCCTACCAAAGCTCTGTCCTTGCCTATTGAGAATGAGGACCATGAACAGAGGTGACAACCCAAGACTCTAAGCCAGCCACTACATTGAAGATCACTGAAATAGTGAATAAGCCCTTATCACAAATCCTCCCTTTAAACTTGATGCCATTCCAAATGATAAGTTGTCCCCCATTATTGCCTTGTGCAGGAAATATAACCCAATCTGATAACAAAGAGCCTCCAATGTGCTTGATAACCTGTCCATCCACAGCTTCCATTTTGGTCTCTTGCAGACAAACACAATCCAATCTATGAATCCTGATAAGATCCCACACCGCCCTTTTCTTCATATCCCCATTAAGGCCTCTAATATTCCAAGAGCACAGCAACATTACAAAGGTTTCATGCCCCCCTGTTTCTTAGATCTTAGGGAATCAACAATTTCATTTTGGTTAATGAAATTGACTTCCCTCTTCCCTATTTTGACTCCCCCACTAGCCCCTTTCCTCTTTAGAGAGCTCTGCAAAGACTTAGACATCTAAGTCTCTTGATGAAGCTAATAACTGCCTCTTCTTTGCCTTGAAAGGACACACCAACTTTTCTGCCGAAGTCCATGATCTCCTCTACCCAGTGTTCATACCCCACAGCTAAATTTGAAGAATAGGGTACAATAGCTTTGGAAGTAATTTCTCCGGAATTCCCCTGAAAAGAACTCCCTGGCAATTGGATCGCCAAAGCCTCAGGTACCCTGGCAACATGAAGACCCTTCAACTCATTCTCTGCAACCTGAACCTGCTTCTCCACGGTAGCCACCGTGGAGGACTTCCTCTACTTTAGGAGGCCCACCGAATATGCACCAAGATTAGAATTAGCCAGAAGCTTAACAGAGCTACCCGGGTCCTCTTCAGGAGGACAATAATAAACAAGAGCTTCGGAATCCTCCTAAGAAGCCTCCCCAAGGCCCGTCTGCGACGAAGAAGATGCTCTCAGATCGCCAACAGTTCGTTCATCGCAGGCCGGTCGAAGATCGGGGCTCTGGTTCACGGGGTGATCACGGTCAATAACAAGAGACCGGATGTCAGTCTTAAAGTGAACCGGCCGGTCCAATTTTAAGTCAGGATCCGGCACGCCCCCCACAAGTAATTGTTCACCCGGAACCGGGTTAGATCCACCAGCCCAGTACTGTTCGTCTTCCCCGCCCGTTAAGCCCGTCTGTTGCCCATGCAGGAGCCCGACTACCAGAGTCTCGAGACTCGATGAAAGCCATCCCGCCGCCCTTGCCTCGTACAATGCCACATCCCAACAGTACCCATACACATCCTCAGCCACCTGTTGGCACACAAGAACCAAGTTACCATGCTTCTGCATGGCTCGAGGAAAAAATTGGACCGACGCCTTAGACGGTCGGTGAGACCCCTTCTTCACCAGACCCTGAGTCATCATGACCTTCACTACACGCTGAGTCACAGGGGATGACTCAATCAACTCAGAAGAAGAGGCATGGGGGCCCCCAGACGGAGCAGAAACAGAGCCCTATCTTCTCCCCTGAAATTTCTTATATTCCGCTACAACCTCGGCCCAAGACCAGTCCACATCAAAAGACTTTTCTGAACTGAAGACTAAAGGCATCTCCTTCACCAACTTCACCAAAAGATCTCTCCCAACAACATGAATTAGCACTCTGTCAGGAATTTCTTCCACAGAGTAAACCTCCACCTGAACTCGAGCATAAAGGAACAAGGAGCCATCCAAAGACCGAGGATCAACTTCCCTGAGCAGACCAAAGCTCGAAGTGATACCCTGGAATGTCTCCCCATTCCACACATGAAGTGGGATACCAAATAACCAGATCCACATTTTACGTCCTTGCGGAATAAGGAATGTTGAAGCCAAAGCAGAACAAGGTGAGCATTTAAAGGCCACTCTGCTGCGCCAATCTCTGAGAATCTTGATAGCATGGTGTAACTAATCAAGATGAGGACATTTGACCAGGAATGAACACTGGTCTAACTCCCTGATCCACCAGCTATCAATCTCTGGCCAGAGTTGATAGAAAGCTTCCATCAGAGCCTTAGAAGCCTCCATAGAACTCAACTTGGCGGACTCCTTCAAAACCGACACAACCAGGCAGTCTTCCAACCACGAGCGAGCCCCTGCAACTGCAGGCGACCACGGGACTAGAATCCTACCTTGCGAAGGCCTAGGCATCGCTAAAGGAGAGACAAGATATTTGCGATGTCGGAGAGGACAAAAGGAGCTCTTGTAACCTGGTTCATTACAAAGGATGCAACAAACATTCTGCTTACAGTCCTTAGCCCAATGTCCAGTCCCTAGGCACTTGATACAAGAATCTTTGTTCACCGGAAGTGAAAACTGAGTCTTCTTGTCCCCACAAGCCCGTTGTTTTCCTTTTCTCAGCACAACCTTCCATTCCCTTTCCTCAGAAAAGCATCTCTCTCACCCACCTCACGCCACTCTCTCATAAGAGCCATAGAGAGAATTCTTCGGTTAAGGCTTATCTTTTTCAGCAGCTTCTCATGTTTGCGCCAGCCTTCCCCGCTGCCCCAGACGAACGGCGGCGGAGCTCCGACAAGCCCCTCGCCGGCGCCCTTTCCTTTTCCTGCAACCTGGTTTCGGGTCGGGGGAAGGAACCCTAGCGGCCGGGTTCAAGCATAGGAACCGGGCGGCCCGGCCCAACCGGGGGCCTGAGCCCAGGCGCCCCGACCTGGTTCGACCAGGTGGGTCTGGGTCCAGGCGCCTGGCCTGAGCCAGGCAGGGCACCTGGCCGGGTCCAAGTCCAGAGCCAGGCCCACTAGGCCAAGCCCATTTTCCCAGATAACCACTAAAACCCTTTTGTTAAATAAAATCCCAACCTATTAACTTAAAATTTAAATTCTAGTCGTTTTAAAATATGTCTTAAACATTGAATTTATAATTTTAAGTTAAAGTAGGTTGATTTTAAGATGAGATCTTCATAGGGGGTTATTTTTAAAATGTGAACTTAAATCTAATTAACAAGGGTTGTTAATTTATTTTAAGTTATGACCTTAAAAAAAATAATTAATAATTATTGTTATATTACTTTTAATTAAGTAATTAGAGGGGTTATTAAGATGTGATCTTAAATCTAAATTAGCAAACGTTGTTAATTTAAATTTTAAGTAATCACCTTAAAATGTATTAACAAAAGTTGTTAATTTTTAATTAAGTGATTAGATAATTTAATTTCTTAACAATTGTTGTTATGGAATTATTATTATTAATTTTTAAGAGACACTTAATAAAATGTTATTAAGTGATTAATTAACTATTTAAAGTCAATTATTTCTTGAGAATGAACCTTAATAAAAATTATTATGGATTAATTAAGTCTTAATAATAGTTATTAATATAATTAAATAATTTTATCAAAGATCTCTTAATTAAAGTATTTTTGATGATATAATCTACTTAAAAATGATCTTTTAATAAAAAGTTATTAAAAGATTAAATTAAATATAATTGTTAGACTAATTTTAATTAGACATGTTCTAATTAATATTTCTTAATAATTGTTATTGAAAAATATTATTTAATTAAAGGAGTCTTAACAAAGACTTGTTAAGTAATTAATATTAGAATTATAAATTCCTTTATAAGAGTCATCGAGGGATTTATAATTTTAGATTAGTTCACATTAATAATTGTTGTTAGTGTGATTTAAAATTAATTGAAGTATTAGATTAACTAATTTATAAATGTTCTAAATTATGCATGGAATATTTTATAATTTTAATTTTAGTCTTGTATGCACATGTTGATGTGTTTGATACTTTAAATTAGATTTAAATGCATGATTAGAAAATAAAATTTTCACAATTCAAATTATCTAATTTTGATTGGTACCCAAGTTTTGAGAAAACCAAAAATTATTACTTTTCAAAATTTTAGCCTTTATATGATGTGGTTGATCATGTGTGGATAGTTAAAATTTGTTGTGGTCATGGACATGCACTTAGTTAATTTCATATCATGTGATGGTGAGTAATTATGTAGAATATCTTGGAATGTATTATATGGATTAATTAAATATTAATTAATGAGACTTACGTGTCTCCCTCTCTCTCTCATTCCAATGTAATTCTATATCCCTCTATAATTGTACTCGGTCATAAGGCTTTTTTTTACAATTAATTTGTATTTGAAATTTGTTTCAAATTCTATTTTATGTTTTAATTGATCGTGTCGACCGAGGAGAGGCGAGAATGATCTACAAGTGCAACCAGGAAGGCGACAGGAGATGAGATCACCAATGCCTATGTGTTTGCATGTTTGATTATATAATTGTTATATAGTTATAGTTATTAATTATATGGCTCCAGCTAATCACCCTGATGTCCATGACCACATAATGAACATGTATAATTGATGCATGTTTTACTTTTGATTTTAAATCAATTATAATTATCTAGGTGTAGTTAAATATATATGAGATATATTTATAAACTATCACCTAGGAAAAGACCAAGATAAAAGTTATCTTAAAACCCTCGCTAAAGTCTGAGCGGTAACGTGAGTAGTTGAGAACTTACCGCGTGCTCATCCATCGTTATAATCATAGGACTCAAATTATCTCAGGCAGGTTTGTTGTGCTACCACAAGGCCTGTCTAATTGTAAGAAAAGGCTCTGGCTATGACATAAGATGCCTATTGATCGGGATAGAGGAATCATGTAGCCTTGTTGTGCTATCCACAAGGGTTGCATACAAGTCTATACCCGTCTCGTAACGATGGTAAGACTTAGACTAGAATTAATGGTTTGTTGTGTTATCCACAAGACCATTAAATCTCTGGGGACCAAAACTATGATCAGATATTGTAAAGAGTTGAAGTCCCATAAGATGGGTGCTCTTTAATTGTATTACAGTTTGTTGTGCTATCCACAAGACTGTACTACAAGTCATTGAGATTCTGATCCCTGCTAGGAAACCATCGGACTCTCCCG
The DNA here is from genome assembly GCA_030544215.1 of Zantedeschia hybrid cultivar. Taxonomy (NCBI): domain Eukaryota; kingdom Viridiplantae; phylum Streptophyta; class Magnoliopsida; order Alismatales; family Araceae; genus Zantedeschia; species Zantedeschia hybrid cultivar. Next base: position 21,249,168 of record JARZZO010000002.1, on the reverse strand, counting down.
TTCTGTGCACCTAGGGTTATACAGTCTATAGAAAAATAGTATAAAATAATTTAAGACAAAAGACCATTATTGAATTATAAGAACGATCTGCGTAAATCATGTTATTTTCTTCGTTCACTATAATGTCGTTTATCAATCCGAGATTTGACATATTGGATGTTAATATTTCTTATATTCAGATTAGCTACAAGGATTCTGAAGAATGTCTTCAGTACCTATTGATATCCACTATCCTAATCAGTTGTCATGAAATCTCTTACTTGGATTGAACCTACACCTGAGAAGGATAAAGGCAAATCAGCTGAAAGTGAGAAGAAGCAGTTCTCCCACTATAACTAATATAAGGATATTGGTAAGGGCAAAAAGAATATGAAACTTGTAAGAAGTTTCGGACATTCTTATTATAAACTTTTCGCATGTCTATTGGAGAATTAGCGTCTCCAATATGAGATAATAGAAATGATTCTCACATCTACAAAAGTGTGTAGACTTAGATAAGCAAAAGAAAATCGAGAGTATGAAAGAGTTGAGTTAGACTCAACAATAGTTAAAAAGATGCATAGGTTACTGTCGGACAATAAATCTTGGTACATCTTTAGGAGACTAATATGAAACTAAATAATTGTTATTTAGTCAAGAATTTTAAAAGTGAAGAACATTGACTGAGAAGGAACAAGCGTTGTTCCATAAGATTTTAGAAATAAAATAAAAGATTTTAAAATCAGTCAATGCACTATAGATTCTTGATGTGACATATCACATGATGAATGTTCACAAATCTCCTATAGAAATGAACTGTGTGAATCCTGATTATCTATGGCATTGTACACTAAGTTGTATAATAAGAAATTATTAGAGCTTATACATGCTGATGTAAATAGACAAATATCTTCTTAAGGTCAAAGATAATCACTTCTATTGACTTACCTTAATAGTTTTTTTTTTTGAAAGATTCGACTGTATGTACTTGCCGAAGTACAAGTCGAATGCATTTGAGAGATTAAGGTATAGAAGATGAAGATGAAGTGACTAACTGAAAAGAGTATTAAAATTCTTTGATTTGATCAAGGAAATTAATACTTGAGTAATGGATTCACATAAACTATTAGAAAGGATAATTGTATCATCTCTCGATTAATCCTCATTATATATCATAGCAATATGATATAATGAGGAACTGCACTTTATTGGATATAGTGCTACAGATAATAAGATTTGTCTAATTCATATATCATTGTACATATGAATATGAACATTAGATGTCCATACTTTACACATGATTCCAAATAAGTCAGTATGTCCATATAAGACATGGAGATAAGATAATTCATATTAGATATGAATTATATGAAAAGCTTGATTTCAAGTAAATTAAAGTCAAGTTATATCCTAGTCTTTGAAAAAGACATGATCCAAAGAAGTTAGATCTAAAATGACATACAATAATGTGAATTTGTGAGATGTACAAAAAGTTTGGACATTACGTTTATTAGCCATGCGATAATAGAATAATTATCATCCTGAAAACTGGCTTCTATGAAGAGGAATAAGTCCTCAGAGAAGACAGTGGAAACTAATAAAACTAGAAGATGTTCTAAGCTTACAAATTAACACAAAATTATTAGATAATATTTGTATATTTGAAACTATTCATAACACACATAGGAGAACATCATAGATCTTGGGATTCTCCCAATAGCTAGTCTGATATGTTTGACATATCAGAAATAGTAGAATGAGAGGAGGTCAAAGATATAGATCATGATCCTAAATCTATGAGGAAGCTTTCTATTATAATTACAATTTTAAAATTGGTAAAAAGTTAAGAATTCTAAGCCATAGTCCATAACACCTATTAAGTTCGGAACTTAATAGTATTACTTGAGGGTATGGTACCTGTCAAAAACAAATTAATCTTCAAAATGAAGATTAGCACAAATAGACTATTTTAAACTTATATAGTAATCTAAAATAAATGATCATAGTCAAAGTGTTGACTTCGACAAATTTTTCATCAGCAGCTACCAAAATAAGTTTATTAGAATTTTACTTGTCAATATTGTCTATCATGAAGATGAGAAAAAGGCAGTTGGATATTAGAAGACATTCCCTCAATCTGATTGAAGAAAATGTTTATATGATATAACTTTAAAACTGTTAGAATATTCTGGAAACAAGTTATGATTTCAAAAATCTATTTGAATCAAACTAAAACTTCTCAAGGTTGCAATAAGATTTTTGACTTAATAGTCAAACACTAAGTAATCATTAAGAATGATTACGGATTGTGTGTGTGCAAGGAGGATAGTGAGAGCACAGTCGCATTAGTAACACTTTGTGATAATAACATCAAAGTCATTGAGAATGACATCAAGATGTTACTATCAGTAAAGTATTATTAACTATATTTTACTCCATAATGGGTTTAGTTATAACATCCCACGTATTAGAAATACGAGTCTATTAAGATAGATCGATGAGGATGTTACCTTAACCTGTATGTCAAAATATTTGACATAAATTTCATAATGAGTCTCAATTGTTGATATATGAAATTTTATTTCTTTAAAAAAAGATTTCTTGAAGGATACAAAGAAATTTTGATAGAATGAATGAAACACATCACTAAATACTTAAGAAGTGCTAAGGATGCACTCTTGTATATGAAGAGGGTGATAAATATAATCGAAACAATGATAAGGATAAAAAATGCTTGTATGACACCTGCAAAAAGAACATACAGACAGTTTGTGAAGAGAAGATAGAACCATGTCCTAATTGGGAAGAAAGCGACATGCCCTAAATGGGAAGTTCTATAAAGAAAAGAGACTCTCTTTTAATGCTTTTGAGGTAGGGCGATAACTCCTGCTCTTCTCCTTTTTTTTTTTGGTTTCTTGATGGGATTTGGAAATAGAAAATTATGGAAAGACAAGGGGAGGTTCAGTGAAATTGATGTCTCGAATTAAAATCAGATGAAAATGATGCACTTGTAGGGTTTCTTGCATGCTCTACACTAGTGCCTGAATTTTAGCTAGAGTTTGTAATTGTGAGAAATATCTGTTATTTCAACCTAGACTCCATGCTAAAAATTAATGAGATTATGTTAGCCCAACTTAAGAATTCATACTTCTTTAGATTTACATTGAAACACTGGTTTGATCATCTCACATGTTCAAAAGATTTTAGAATTATAACATGAAGTTAGGATTCAGTATCACATAATGGTTGGGTAAATGAGAGGAAATTTTTATGGATGATTTCCACTGAAAAAGGTGCATGCATGACATATGGTTTACTCTATCTTTTAACAGTTTTTCTATTAGGTTTGATTAAGATTTGCACAAGTAATAAAAGAATTCATGTTGACCAAAAGACATGCAAGATTAAACACGCATGGTCCTGCAATTTTCATGATTTCTATGGTTCTTTTATCATTCCTTATTCAGGTCATATGATCAGATTTATGTTCGTTAAAGATGCACAAGCACGTCTTAGTGGAATACTGGAATCCTATGTTTTAGAAGATGCATATACATTAGAATACATATGCACTGTGAGATATAAGTTGTCCAAGCTTAGTATACTGAAAATGGCACTAGGAAAAGATCAAGATGAACCAATAACCTGATTACAAGGTATAATATATGCCAGAGACTCCAGGAAAAAATACGAGAAGAATGAATGATAAATATGATGAATAAGAAAGAAAATTACAGGAACAGACTCATGAACTAAGGAATATTGAAAGATTATGACATTATGAATTACAGTTATCATCTCCCTACTCATCTTAAGGCTCCCTATGCTGTTTTCTGTTAAAACTATTAAAAGGAGTTGGAGATTACAAGAGTTTAGCAGAAAACATGCATGAAACTAGAGTCCAACATGTTCAAGCATATTAAAGGCATGTCAGTTAAGACTTATCACTAAGACTACTTATTGTAAAGCAAACCATGCATGGGAACCAAGAACAAGGCAGTTGCCACACTTGCCTAGGGAATGAAAATCATGAAAGAGGGTGAGACAAAGCCAAAAAAGCCTCCACTCGCCTCACTCCCCTAGGCACTTATGCTACGCTGTCTATGCCAAATGTTTGTATCTATTTTAACTATATTGCAATACTTTTGTACTGTTATTCCAATGTGGCTAGTGCCCTCTTTTGCTATGGCCAATGCTTTTTTTTCTCTTACATGCTAGCTATGTATAAGAGAGTTTTATATGAATTGGTCTTCACATATTGAACATCTGCACTTTGATATAGAATTTCAGTAAATGATAACTTCATCACAAACTCTTTCCATACACCAGGAAAATTCAATTGAACAGAAATATCTCACAAGTTATTACCTTGTTAAAAGAGACCATGCGATAAAGCAGATCAAGAGTAACATATACATCCTCATATCTATTCGAATGAAACGCTGCAAGACGCAAGAGCAACACAAGCAGCCCAGAATGTGCACACTGCATTAAATGGTCATATTAGAACAATGACAAAAAAACATTGACAAAAATTTGCAATTAAAATGCTAGCATTGGCTCTCTCTCTCTCTCTCTCTCTCTCTCTCTCTCTCTCTCTCTCTCTCTCTTGTTTTCGAATAAATTTTCAAGCTTCATTAGTATTTTCTATTATGAAATTTCAATTTTATAATTGTTTTCACTCACATTTAATTTCGATACTTTACTGGAACACATTAACTTTAGTTCTCATGTTAATGTCATATGAGTGCTATTCTTGTAATTTTCATATTAATGTAGTATTGGTGTCATCTTTCTCTCTCCTTGACTCCCTCCCTCCTTAGTGCTATTTTCTTGTAACTTTCACGTTAATGTAGCATTACTGTCATCTCCCTCTCCCTCCCTCCCTATCTATCTATGTTGCAGGTTTTGGAAGAAGAGGTCAAACTTCAGGTTAGTAACTTCTATTATGAAATTTATTTTTTATAATTGTTTTTCTTTTGTGTATTTAATTTCAATACTTCATTGTAGTAGATTACATATCAATTTTCATGCTAATGTCATATTAGTGCTATTTTCTCATGATTTTCATGTTAATGTCATGGCAGTGTCATATTAGGTAGGTTATCATGAAGTAGGTGCCTAGGTTGGCACTAAGTGCTGCATCTAAGCACTTTTTTAGAAGGTGACTGAAAGTCACATTTCAATTGATAACCAGAAAAGGAAGTACAAGGGAACCCAGAGAACACATATCAGACTTGGTAGAACAAGCCTCTAACCAAGTCATGAACACAACATAAAATAAAAACAAAACTCAGATACAACGGGTCTGATTTATCAAGAAAATAAAGCAGACAACTAACACTAAGACCTCAACACAACAAACTCCTCCACTACCGAGCCTTATTCAATAAACCCGAACTATCTTCGTTGAAAATATTTGCTGCTTTACCCCACTCCTCCACCCAATTGAATGTGATCTTAAACAGTTCAAATGCACTACTAAATTGATCACTGAATTTCCTCCTGTTTCTTTCACACCAAATAGTCCAAAGCAAAGCCGGACAAAAGAAAAACCAAAATTGCCTCTGACTTGGAGTAGGACAGGCCCCAGACCACCACGAAATTAGGTCCAAAACTGAAGTATGATCCACCCATGGAATACCAAATAATCTGCATAAAGTCTTCCACAGTATCCTCACAATACCACAGTTCAATAGCAAATGATCTTGGTCCTCCTGAAAAGTAGCACAATAACTGCATAAATGATTTCCTGGAATGTGTAACATTTTAGCCCTCTTTCCAGTCAAGAGTCTATACCATGCCACCTTCCAAAGAAAAATTTTAATCTTGTTGGGCAGGTAATTAGACCACACTAACTCCTTCCACTAAACTCTGCATCCTCCATCATTTAAGATTTGAACCGCAGATTTAACTGAAAACTGACCCTTGGAATTCCATTTCCAAACTCTCCTATAATCTAGTGCTGGCAATAAGATGTATTAAATGAGAGATCTCAATAACCTCTTCATCAGTTAGATACCTTCTCATATGCAGATTCAAGTTTCCTGAGCCATGATGGGACAAAACCTCTGCCACCGAGGCCTCCTTGTGCTGAGCAATGTTGAATAAATTACTAAATCGAGAGAAGAGAGCAATATTGGAGCACCATTTATCTTTCCAGAACAAGGTATCACATCCATTACCAACCTATATACCACAAGATCTCTCCATGAAATCTGCATTCTTCACAATATTCTTCCAAATCGGAGACAAGTTATAGGTTCTTAAGGGATAAAAAATCCATTTATTGTCAACACAATAATAGAGCTCCTTAATAATAGTAGCCCACAAAGTCTCTAAACACTCTCCCCTTCTCCACAACCATTTCATAAGCAAAGCTTGGTTGAAGGTGGCAACTCTACATAGACCAATACCTCCTTGATCCTTACTTTTGCATACATTGCTCCACTTAATAAGATGAAAACCTTTCTTTCCCCTTTTACCTCCTGACCAGAAAAAAGAACTTCTGCATCTAAGCACTTAGGTGCTCAGAGGCACCAAAACATGCCTTGGGTCACCTTACCGCATGGCAACTATGGTAGAGTCTGCCTCTTCTTTCACTATTTTGTGTCAAGCAATGCCCTCCAATTAGTTTACTTTCCCCTTACAACTATGCATCCCTTTCAGGGTGGGGATGGGGGACACTTATCCACCTACAACCAAGGAGGTCAGGTGAAGACCTTAGGTAGGCCTTACAACCATGGAAACTGAAGACCAATCTTGAACTTAATGAACGTAGGCAGCGAGTAGACCCTTGCTTATATGTACGTGTGGTTGGCTCCAACACAGTAGAGTTTCCCAGGCTGTGCAACCCAATTAATCCACTACCCACCTGTCCTTTGAGAAGGTTGGTCATCTTTTTTAAGCTGACAAATATAGGGCCAGGTAGATCCTGCCAACAACAACTCCACCAAACAGACTATGACCATGACTAGTGCGGTGCCACCTACTAGACACAAAAAAGAATTCAACCACAAAAATTGTGTTAGTTAGTAACCACTTTTAACTTTTAAGACTAACCAGCTATGTGGCCATGTCTTAACCTTTGATGTGCCTGCTCCTTGTTAAATCATTTTACTCCTCCCTTTAAAGTTCTCCTTTTGGAAGCTCTCTTCATTTGAAACGAAATGGGAATGGAGGAGTGGTGGCACTACTACTTCAAGATCCTTCTGTCCGTGCACCTCCTGCAGACTCGCTTAAACATCATCACCGACCACTGCACATCCATGTCGCCCTTAGCCGCCACAGTTGTGTGCCATCATTGTCATCATCAGTGCCCACCATTGTCACCTCACCACCAGGTTCCTCCTATAACGAAGTACCACCCCTCCCTTCATTCCTTCCTACGAGTTCACCACCGCCTCCTCTGTTGTTGTAGTGCATCCTTAAATGAACCTTGACTGACAGGGTTCATTCCTGTTTGTTGGCAGAGTGCACCTCCCAGACAAATCCGCTCCCGTGAAAGGTTTGCAACTTTTCTTCAAGATTCAACTACCCGCTGCAGCCTCTGTTGCAAGGAAGAGGAATCCTTGGACCATCGCTTCACGACATGCTCCTTTACAGAAGAGCTGCGGCATTCGATAACATTCAAGTTCAAGGTAGAGATAGGCATTGGGAGTCAGTGGAGGAACTTCTTCTATCATCGGGACAGATCTTGGCCAACGAAAGAGATCACTTAGTATTGGTGGCTGATTCTTCATGCGACCATTTGGACCCATTGGATGGAACGTAACAACAGGACTTTCAGGAGGGAGGCCACTAGCCCCAAGCATGTCTTCTCTTTTGTCTATAGCAAAGTTAGAGAGTGGGCCCGGGTGTCATAATGTGGATAATTGAACCTCATCCTTTTTCTGTCCTCTTGGGGAGGGTTGTTGAAGATCTTAGTGTTTTTGTGTAGGGACTCCGGATACATTTTGAGTCTTCCGTTTATTTAGACATACTGCTTTTGTTTTATACTAAAGTGGTACCATCCACGTTCAGAAAAAAAAAAAGTAATTGGACTTTTTTGCACTAGAATTGGTACGTTATTGGACTATTTTCCCCGATTTCTTAGATAATTACAGTTTTATATCGATTGATAAGGCAGATTTCTCCTAAATTTGGCTTAAAGTCCCAACCAGTGCGACTTGCATGAGTTGGTCCAGGTCAGACCAATACCACTCATATCTAGGAGGATACGAGTCAATACGACCTAATGAATCGGCGAGGCTTGCTTCAAATCATAGGGACAATATTGTTGTTGAACCCTAAATTTTATTTTGAACTTTTCCACATTATATGCCATAAATATTCAACTTTGATCACCAAAGCATAAGAATATAGAACGTGCATGGTGCAACTAGGGCAGCAAAGAGTGGAGTCCAATGCAACATATCCACTGGCCACTGAAGCTAACAAGATGACAAGCAAGAAAAGTAGCTGTGGCAGCAGTCAAAAACAGAAGCTTCTCCACACCATTTGGAGTTATACAAAAAAAAGATGTAGTTCAGTGTTAGAAAATGACAAAAATTGAGTGATAAAGTGATCCAACCATACTTAAGGTCCTTGAGTGCTTGAGCACTTAGTGGCTTGCCTAAGCGACACCTAGGCAGCACTCACAGATGGGTTAAGGGGAGGGGTGATTTACAAGCAAGGAGACAAGCACTTACAAGCAAGAGTGAAGAAAAATGGGGACACAAAGACCCAGGATGGGTAGGAGGACAAAGAAAGGGACTCAACCTTCTTGCTTGTTGTACTTGCCAAAAGGGCCACGCTTCATCGCCTGGCTTTTTGAAGGGGTTCATGTAAGAGGATGCTAGTGCTACTAACCACAAGGGATTCAACTTAGATTATATTGACTAGTGCATCATGTCATCTCATTGTAACCATCATAGAGAGAGGAGAATCTTGCCACTCATGCAGGAGTGTCTCATTGCCAATGCCAAAATTGGTTCTCCAAGGAAATCAAAGAAGATGGGGGTGATGATGAAATGATGAGGAAGAAGAGATGAAGGGATACCAAGAAGTAGGGCCCAATCATCCCCACAACCCTCTTTATCTTGGACTTGGGTCCCAAGGGACATAATTTCGTTGATCCATGGACTGGGCCAAACATTGCACATAGTGCTTGGCCTGCTCTTTCAAGGCACAAGAAGGTGTTCAGTTGTCTGGGCCTTGAAAAAAAAAACACCCTTCGTCTGGGCAGTGCTTAGGCATTGCCTAGGTGGATGTCTTGACAACTATAGCAAATACATAGAAATAAGCAAAAAGAGAGGACACAACTGGCTCTAGGCCCCATCAATTAGTTGCCCAAGTAGTAAGGGGTCCTGCCACAGGGACTCCCATGGATGCCCACCTACTAGGAACCCATATACAAGGAGCGGCACCTCCAATAGGACCCACCCAAACCCATCAGTTGGAGTTTCCCGGCCCAACTGATGCGGTTCTGGGGACCACTCTGCTGGGCCTGTACACCCCTACCAACCCTACCAATCCAGAAAATAGGGACTTGCTAGGGTTCTCGTGTCCCACCATCCTCGCCAACGCACAGTTTCGTAATATGCTCATGCAGTCTGTTTTTGTCCTATTTTTGTACCCAAACAAGATTTTTCCTTGAGATTACCATCATTTGATAAAACTCACCCTCATTCATCCCTGGTTTGAGAAAACTCCACTCTCGAGTTTTATAGTGTCAGAGAATCATAATAGCAAATGTAGCAAACCAACTTGACACTGGAATACACAAACCAACACCTAGATCAAGGTGCGCCTAATACTGCTCTACATGATCAGCAAAAGTGCACCACAATAGATCAAATGACATCGAGCTAGGTCCACGCCCATGATGATGATCAATTGAATCTATGGGTCCAAAAGATCCTCGAATAGCGAATCATCTAGCAAATGAAGACCAGCCACAACTATGATAGTTTGATCCCACACAAGTGACTTAGACGGAGGAAGAAAGACCACTACTGCTGATGTAGCAGGGGGCATATCAAGGTCTAACCCCACAGAGAATCAGGGTGGAGACGATGATGATGCACTATTAGTGGTGTCCTAAAAAACCTAAATATGCTAGGATGGCCGTCCAGTCTGCCGCACACTTGGCGACCTTGATTGCATCCTTAGGCTGGAGCATTGTCATACTTGAAGGATACTTGATTGAAAAAATGAACTTTTCTTTCAAGTGAGGCAGCTGGAAGGTGTACCACTTTCACCCAAGACCCACTATGGCATGTCATTGCTCCATCCAATCTCTGCCAACTCTGATATTCGGCCCTGGCCATACCCCATCAAAGTGAGAAATTCTCTTAAAAGGCCCAGAGAATTCCACGAATGCTTGGTTACCATCTAGCACAATTTCTCCTATCCTGGAGAGTAAATCAACAAGTGTCTGTGAAATAAAGTTCTCCCCTAGGCCATTATTAAACAGAAAGGCAACATGCATCTTGTTGGGCAAGATAAGTCCAGTGTAAAAGACTGAAGAAGCCAAGCAGAGTCAAACTGATGTAGAATGATAGAGGAAAAATATTCACACGTCTCATCCGACCCCGTCACAAGGTCATCTTCGCCGTCACAAAGAATCACAAAGAAAATGACTAGCATTCTGCTTTTCTTCATTTTCAAAAACTATCCATCAACTCAAAATGTACATAGGCTCTCTTTTAAACGGAAAAAATTGTAACCTTGCAACCATACCTTATCAGATTCTAAAATAACATAAATGTTCCCACTACTGAAAAATACTCAAATAAATACCAATATATCCCTAAAAATAAAAATAAAAAGATTAAAATAGAAATTTGACTCTCTAAATGAAGTTCCATCCTTCAAGCATGTCATCCCCAAGCTGAAGTGAGACTGGGGCTATCGAGGCAACTTGATCATTCCTCGAACCATCGTGTAAAATGAGCCGGCGAGATTCAAGCATCGGTTCTGAATCCCCATCATTCTTCCCATGTTCAAGAAAACTCGTCCTCAAGTTTTAAAATGCGGCAACACCCACGAGCATGGAATTCCGAGTTGGATCAGGTCCCCAAATCGGGACCCAGCGATCCCGATCCGACCCGGATCGGATCGGCCGAGTCGGCCGATCCAGATGAAGTCTAGCCGGTCCGACTCAGCCGGATTAAAAAATAAAAATAAAAAAACATAAAAAAAATCATAAAAAATCAAGAAAAATCAGAAAAAAAATCAGGAAAAAATAAAAAAATCAGAAAAAATTGTATACATATGATTCAATGAATGTACAATAAAAATGAATGCAATTCATGTACATCCATAAAAATATATACATTAAAGACAACTAAGGGACTGATGTCCAGAAGAGTGATGTTGTTTCCTCTGAAAAAGCAAGTGGACAAGTGTCCCAAGGGCTGGACAATTGGAAAAAATCGAAGGGGTTTGACAGCAACTCTGCAAAAGCATGGAATTCAACATCTGTGTCAACCAAAAGAGCAATGTCTAATAAGGATCAAGCTTTGACTCCAAAGACTGATTCCAATAAAGCTGACGAGCCTGGTTGTTGGGGCAATCGCAGTGGTTCATTTTATCAGAGAGATGCTTTGAGTCAAGAAAAGCCTCATGGTGGAACACATAGTTCTGGCGAGGGAAGTGGCCGGGAGAGATCTAATGGGGGGAGTGCAGAGAACGGCAGATGGTAGCCATTCATAGCATGGCAATGTACATTAGCTTCTTGTTTCTGCTTTGATGGTTCTGTATCTATTGTGGTTGTTGGTTATTCTCTTTTTGTCTTATATACTGATGATCATCTGTGTATATTTTCCTTCCAATGTATGAAGCCAGTGGCAACCTTATTTTTGGACGGAGCCTATTTTGGATCTTTCCAGATAAAAGGCAACAAGGTTTAATCACTTCGTTTGTCCCTAGCCTATTCTACTTGAGATTTTCCAACCTATAGCCTGTTTTGGGGGTCAAGTTGCCGGCGGCGGCGAGTGGTGGCGGTGGTGGCCGGGGGAGGGGGAGGGGGTGGGGGAAGGGGGGAAGGCCAGCAACAGTTAGAAACGTTGTTGCTGTTGGCTAGATAGGCCCCTTTAAGGGGGGATCCGAATAGGTCCGAATCGGGCCAAATCGGACCGGACCGGCCAGATCGGCCGATCCGGACCCTATTTGGCCCGATTCGGACCGATTCACATTGTTTTTTTTTTTTTTAAATCAGGGGGGATGAACAGTGAAATCCCCCCCGAATCGGATCGGAACCCGCCGATTCCAATTCGAATCAGCCGATTCCGCAATCCATGCCCACGAGTCAAATACGAGAGCAGCAAATTCAGTCAATACTACTGATGCCACAATGATAACCATGTGGAGAATAGTCTCGAATCAATGTGTAAAGTGTGCCTCAACATCGCACCATATCATATCAAAGTCACCTTGATCCATCCCAAAAGCCGCATTCATCACACGGATCCGATCATATATAGCAATGTCAAATGGGTCACCAGTAACGATCAGTGGCGATTCTACCTCGAACACATTGTCGGCCACCAAGTGATGCCCCGACCAGTCAAATAACACGACGTTCCAACTACCCTTGTCCACTGGCTCGGCATGTGTCACAAGTGTCACCTCCTCTTATGGCTCATCAATGATCATCAACTGATTTGGGGCTGCAGACTAGACATGTACACTAGCAAGGATAAAATAGGATCAAGTGAAACAAAATTTACCCTTCAAATATGCCGATCGAAGAGTGCAACTAGTTTGCTTAGAATCAGAAGTTTCATGGCACTCTTCCATCCACTCTCATCCAGTATTAATCTTTTAAACTTAAAAATAGGGTTTACATCGCTATTTATAGAGGTTAACCCAACCCTAACAATCCTTGCACAAAAATACCCTTAGACTCAAAACATTGTGTGAAAATTGCATGAAAATACTTCAAAAAAAGAAAATCATGCTAAATAAACCCTAAATGGGCCGAGCAAAAACTCAATGGAATCGTCGTCTGATACCATATGACTCAAACATCATGAAATCTATCTTCAAGCCAAATGGAATGCCGTGTAGTCCTCCGACAACAGTAAATTTACTCCATTTAACGCATTGCCAGTCCTAGATCCCTATCAACATGGCGTTGTATAATTAATGATTCCATGCAATCTTGATCATGTTCATCAGATGATCTCATTATTTTCTGCACATCTTTGCTCAAGGGTTATTTGATCCTTAATGGGTTCATTCTATTAACCGATTGTAATAAGTCCTACATGGACTAACATCAGTATGAGAGATATCAGATCCTTATTGGGCCATGATTATATCCAAAGCGGGTCTTGCCTACACTCGAATCTTATACACTACAATCCGCCCATCTGCTTAAGTGGGACCCATAAGGGATCCATTTTCCAATAGACTCATCAAAACTGATGTCTTCCTTGGATCTGCCATGGTCAAATTCAACATAAATACTAGGTCCCTAAATAATCAAGAGCTGCAATCAAACTCCACATCCATGGCACAATTTAAGATATATCTTGGGTCATGCAAAATTAAGAGGTGATTACACCCTAAGCCTTCATGATGATAAATCAAAATTTAAAGTCTTAAAGTCAGCAATTAAGACCCTGAAGATCCCAAGGATTAGCATCTCAAACTTATAAAACATATAAAGCATGATACCTGAACAATAAAAATAACAAATTTGTACCAAAATAACTGAAAATTGCAAATCTGTCCAAAATGCATAGAAAATTCAAAAATCAACCCAGCAGAGTGCAAAGACACTCTAAAATTCATAAAAATCACCAAGTCAATAAAAATGAAATACAACCCGAAACCCTACAAAAAATTTCTGCCAAGCCCCTGAATGAAAAAGAAAAACTCTAAATCAGCTCCCTAATCCTAGTATCCTAGATTAGCAAACTTACTAGGAAATTCCTCATAAAATAACTGGATTCCATTCCAACCTAAAACCTCCAAAAATACTACAAACACCTAAAGCACCCTTCGGACGATAGCCAACCGGCCCAACCCATGGTTTGCCATATCGTACCGGATCGCACCGACTAGTATGAGTCAACTCGTATCTGGGCCGACCCAATCTGCTAGTACGCACCGAGTCGGACCGGATCATGCCGACTCATACATGATTAATGAAATGTTTTAAGTTGAGTTTTTCCTATTTGATAAGTAAAATTATACTTTTTATATCAATTAATAGAGTACATTTCTCTAAAATGTGACTTAAACTCATTAATTTTAACAAACTCATTGGCTTGACACGGGCGACTCAAGCGAGTCGGACTGAGTAGGATTGGTATTGTGTATCTGAGAAGATACGATCTGCTAAGGATGGCCATTAGTCCCTAGTCCAGCCCATCCCACTGATCCCAGTCCATATTACAAGGTAGACCTACATTAGTGTTATCACATAGTGTATTATTTGCAAGCACGTCATCTAATGGCAGTTAATTAAGGATATTCAGGGAAAGCTATATACACCTCCCTGGTGCCTTTTGTATAGAAGGATTTTTCGGAGGTTTCCTTTGCTTTTATACTTGTACACCCTGGTGCCTTTTGTATAGAAGGATTTTTTTGGAGGTTTCCTTTGCTTTTATACTTGTACACTTCATTTCCATTTAACGAAATCGTGGTACGATTCACCTTCAAAAAAATTAAGGATATTTGGTCGTCAGGCTCACACAATTAACACTAAATGAGATCAGTGGAGAGAGATCCTATTCACGGATCCACATCCACAGATCTGATCCAAATTTCTCATTTACAATTGAATTCACCGCAATTGGTGTAAACCATCTCTTATCTCTCCCTTCCTCTCTTTATTCTAAAGAGAGCCAATAAAATCAAAAATAATCCCCCACCACCATTTACATAATCATAAAAAGTACATTATTTAAAAACTCAATTGGTGTGATCGAGCACTAGAACAACGCCACAGAAACCATAAACACAGTGCCAGCAGTAAAATATGCTTGAAGCTAACCCCACCTTCTGGATATATATGAGATGGAATTACCGGAAGTCAAATGATGGAAACAATAGAATTACTTACTTTCCATTAAACAAGAGCTACTTACTTTCCATTGAACAAGAGCAGTACCATCATCAGTTATTTTCAAAACACGCCCCCGAGTTCCACGTGGGATGGCAATTGTGTCAAACCCATCAACATACAAAACATAGGGTGCCTCAACAATCTCATTACTGCTCAATGCATGAGCAATACCACGAATGTCGTACAATGAAGTTATAGAATCCATGCTGCATAAGAAGTTGAACCTGTAATAGAAAATTTTATTTAAGCCAGAAAAAAAATAGGGAGGGCACATGATATCTTGATCATGAAAACAACATATGTGTTACAATTAACTACGAATAAAATAACAAGAACTTTCCACTGAGACATTGATAAGGCATCTATAAGGCAAATTAAAATAAAAAAATGCAGTTTTGTACCAACACAGCTAGAGGAAAAGACGTGCACATGGATGAGATATAGAGTTATAGACAGCTAATCTACTATATCAGTAGGAAATTATGGAGCACTTTCTATTAAAATGAACATCGATCTAAAATATTCAGGAATTACAGTGCTATGAACATATCCTTGGGGAGACAAACATTCAGAATATAAAACCAAGTCAAGAAGGAGATAAACATTCATAACATAAAATCAAGTCAAGAAGCAACTCGTTATTTGTTAAAATACCCAGCATGAGTCTTTGAAAGACATAGGTTCAACATGAACATGATAAAGAAGTTAAAAAGAATGAATAAAAGTAGACATCTGTTAGGGCCTAGATATAAAAAACAAGAATGACTTTTGGAACTAATAAAGTTTAGATATAAAAAACAAGAATGACTTTTGGAACTATAAAGTTTAGGAACTCATGTATGATTAAGAACTTGAGGTTTTATATGATATTTTCCTATAACTTCCAAGAAGTTAGGACTACAATCTCAATCAAAGGATGGAGGAAGTAGGTTCGGGCGCTTCAGAGGAAGGATGGATGGACGTGCGGCGGAAGAACAGAAATAGAAAGATTATAGATCACCTTCAGGTGGGCAAGTTACCTGCATCAAATGCTTGGGAAAGGGTCATTGGCCAAGGGATTGAAGAGCAACAGTTAGGCACCTTTGTGTAAGAGCTTACACCACAGGCAACTATTGTCATAAGCTGGGACTTGCTTGCAAGTATCACTATGATTCCAAGTCCACCACTGAGAACACCATGCTCAATTCTAGGATCCTTTCTGACAAGATTGATATTCCTTGGTCCTCTGCGGTTAACGAAGCTTCTTCAAGGTTGGAGGAATGCCTCAACTTCTCGGTGGATCATGCTAAGGCCAATTGCATCTGGCATGTGGAAGCAAAAGCTGCAGTGCTAGATCTCCTCCAAATACTCTGCAGTGCTTAACTGGTGTATTAGAGAGTTGGTGGAGGCTGTTCCCTTCCGGTGAGATTCCTGTGCCACTACTCCAGTCCAAGGTTGGCTGACTCAGGATATCAGTACGACTCAGATTCCTTGTGATCTAAGTCGTATTGCTCCAACTCGGACCAATTCATACAAGTTAGGCCGATTTGGCTCTGACTCATACATCTCATAAACCCCAAAGACCGAGCACAACGACATTGTGAATACGAGATTGGGCCCCTTCTCAAAGATTAGATGGCATGGCCCAGCCTAATAAGGGAAGGTTAATGTACGTACGCAATGCGTTTCATTTGTACCAATTGCTAACGTACCATGCACGACCAGACGTAGAGTCAAAATTCACTAGCAGACCAGGCCAGGCACAGGTGCCAGATCCTAAAAGTAGAGTCTCACTTAGCCCCAACCCCCTCAATCATTCTACCTCTGATCTGATGAACTGGTCTTTGCCTACTTATCCCTTGCCAAAAAACTGACCTACCTAACTGAATATTCTGTTCTACCCTGACACATGGATTGTTGTCTCATTTGATTCAGTTTGATAATGCTTTGAAACTTTCCTTCTGGCTTGTGAGAGAGGTTTTCTTGCCTTCGCCTATGGACCACTTAGACAGAGGGAACACTCGATATGACTAGAAAAATGACCCACAGGGGACTCCTACTATTCATGTTACCCCAACACTGACCGCGTAGATGCCTCAGAATTAGCCTACACCATTGAAAGAGAAACTACAACAACCGGCTATTACATAAGAAAATACCTAAACTTCGCACTAGGGTATGATAAAGCCGAGGACACAAGCATAGGAAGAGACGTCCCATCCATGTCGGGGCAATCTCAGAGATCGCAAAGACTGGCGAAAAGATGCTTCCTACAAGCATACGGAAACTGCTAGTTCGCTTGCTTGAAAAAGTCTCTTTCCATTACCTAGCTTGATCGTGATACCTTTCACTTGATGGATTATTTGCCCTGTCCCTTTACCTAGCTCTTAGCCTTTGTTACTTGTTGGTTTTCAAGCAGAAGAACGACTACTAATCGTATGAGTCAGTGAGCAAAACATGTTCCAGTCTTCAAGGTGTTATTTGCCAGCTGAGTCCACCTTGGAGATGTGCATAGCTTTTCCCTCCCTGTTTGTAGAAGAGATGAGGGTTCAGTTGAGGAAGTTTGTCAGGGTATCGCCAAAAGCAATGGTCGTAGATAAAGCGCTGGTCAGGATGGCCTTGGGCTTAGGATGGGAGGTGTTCCAATGTTCCACGTTGGTTTTCTTGGTAGTGGTGCCATCAAAGGACGTTGCTCAGGAGTAGGAGAGCAAAAGAGCTGAGTCAAGCCAAGTTCTATGTTGTTCAGACTCAGCTCGGTCCCCAAACTTTGAGCTCGACCTCGACCAAACATCTAGACTCGCCGGTCAAACTCGGATCATTTAGATGTTCGACGAGCTTGAGATGAACTTGCGAGTCCAAATCGAGCAGAGGGAACTCAGGCTAAAACCTAGCAGACCGGAGGAAGCTCGACCCAGATTTGCTGCAGCCATCAACCATCCCATATCCTGTAGTCCTTCACATCTTAATCACTCTTTAAAGATTAATTATTTTTAACCATGGGTCCCTCTTAACCTTTTATTTCTATTTTCATCTCATAACCTTAAATTATTTGATAAAAGAATATAAAATATTCAATAGAGTAGTAACAAAGGTTACTTATGATTAATTAAATGATAATTTAAAGGAGACTTTCTTAACAAGTTCTTAATGAGACATTCTTAATGAGTTCTTGAGACTTTCTTAACGAGTCCTTAATGAGATTTAAACGAGCTTGTTCACATAATCGAGCCGAGTTCACCTATGTTCAAGCTTGAGCTCCTGTATGAACCGAGCTTAATTTTTTGTTCAAACTTGTTTATTTAACTTCATAAACGAGCCGAGTCGAGCTGTTATCGAGTAGTCTCATGAGTTGTTCATTGAGCATATTGGTTTGTCTGTAGCCCTGCAGCCCTACTCAGGAGAAGCTAGAAGTCAGAGTTGTGGCAGCCAAAGACTTGCATCTAAAGTTTGGGTGGTTGTCCATCCAATGGGTACTTGCTGTCACCTTAGGTCTGTGAAGGCTGTTGTCACCTTCATTGGCCTGCCAGCTCCTTGCTGGTGCAAAGATGGCATTCAAATTCTCCTAGACAAGGGGGATGTTGTTTTGGAAGGGTAGGGAATTCCTTTTTGCGAAGGCCATCATCCGCATCTGGACCCTCAAATTCATCCCCCCGATCATAGAGGTGGTGCTTGGCCATCACATTTTCTTGTTCGAGTGTTCCATTGAGAAATCCCTCTTGGCTTCTAGCTAGAGGTAGCACACAAGGGGCGGCAAGGAACTGTCAGGGTTTAGGCCCCATCTAAAGGCAGAAGATGAAGGCCCCAACTTACATGGAGAGGCATGTGCCATGGTTCAAAATGTGAACCCTCTGCCTCATTCCAGCCAGCCGGTCCACGCCTCATGAGTCACAACCTCAGCATTCGATGTAGGCTCTAGCGACCTGATGATGGGACCGGGCCCCTCAAGCAACCCGATGCTTACCTGATAAGCACAAGTCCATCGCTCTTCGTCTAGAATTGAGCAGAGCAGCCGTTATCGGGTCCGTTCATTTTAGAAGTCCCATTTCCTTTGCCCGATTCCTCCCTTGCTTGTGAGCCTAACTACAGAGGCTAGAGGTGTCAAGAACCGTCCTTCCTCCTCCTGGAGTGGCCTCCCTCTCTTCAAGGCATCTAAGCAAGTCCCATCTAGGCTCATAGGTCTAGTGCCCAAGCCTAGATGCCTTAATCTTCCGATGTCATGGCCCATGGAAGCCTCAATCAGTTATCAATACTGATATCAAGGGAGGGAATGCATTGTTGAAGCTGTTATTTGGTGCTATAGGTGTTAGCGGAGGTTTGGGCCTTGCCCAAGGCTCAAAAGGGAATGCTCTAGAGGATATAGGGTCTTTTGGTCGTGAGAAGCTGGGTTCCATCGTGGGGTCGATAGAGAATGTAATGGGGAGCATGTTCGCAAGGTAGCAAAGAGGGTGGGAGTCTCATATGAGGGACTAGATAAGAAAGTGAGAGAGATGTTTTTGAAAATAAAAAGGAGGCGGCTCATCAATGTGGCCATAACAGCTAAGGGGGAGAAGCCTATGAGAAGAGCTAGAGCAATGAAAGGGGTGGGTGAAGAGGGGGTTGGGACAACAATATCCTTCAATCCAAGAGGATACTTCTGTGGAATCTAAGAGTTGGTAGGGGTGTGGAGAAGAGGAGATTGGTGAGGGAGATGGTCAGAAGGTGCAAGGTGGATATTTATTGTATTCAAAAGATCAAGTGTAGTGACCCAGTCACAAGCCGAGTAAAAGGAAAGGGCTACCTGTACAAGAAGGCTACCCATAGGGTGGCGGTAAGTAATGCCATGATGTAGAGCTATCCTTGTATAGAGTCACCACTATGTCTAGGGGTTGTAGGGTGAGAATAAATCGGATTATACCCATATCAAAAAACGGAAAAAGTTTTTAGACCATATATGTGGGATTTGGATCCATAACTTATAAGGTGTCCTTTAAGGAAAAAATTGTGTCGGCTTCGCCCAAAGCAGACAACACCTCAAAAGCGTTGGATCAAGTCGTTACAGAATGGTATCAAAGTAAGACCCGTGTAGTACGATATGGATTGGTTTGGGGATGAACCATGCGGAAATTGATAGGTCTGTAGTGACCCAACCGAGTAGGAAGAAAGAGCTATTCATAGGAGAGAGCTACCCATAGGATGGCACTACGTAAGCCATGATGTAGAGTTACCATGGTATGGAGCCACCACTATATGGTTGGGGCATGAATAAACGACATTAAGTCCCATATTGGAAAACGAAAAAAGCTGCTCGACCATATATGTAGGATTTTTAATTCATAACTTGTGAAGTACCTTTTGGGGACAAAATCATTCGAGCTTGGCCCAAAGGACAATACCTCACAAAGGTTGGATTGGGTAATTACACCAAGTGCAACGATGATGGCATGGATGTTATAAGCTTCATTGGGGGGCAGCATCTTGCGAAAGGGATTTCATCCCCGGCCGTGGAAGTGTGGGTGATATCATCATGACGTGGAATCAATATGAGGTGGAGGAGATTGAGGAGTTTAAAATAGTGGACTCATCCTTTATTTCCTTGCATTTTTTGCAACATCAAGGATGGGTTCGTATGGATGTGTACAAATGTGTATGGCACTCAAAGTAAAGAAGGAAGGAGTTGGGGATACTGGGATAAACTCCAGCAATTATACCAGCAATCAGACTGGCCATGGTGCTTGTTTGGCGATTCTAATGCAGTTGCCTCCTTTGAGGATTTCAAGGAATTTATGGATGAGGCTGCTCTCTTTGATGTTCCCATTCCCAACTCCATGTTCATGTGGTCAAATATCAAGGTGGATCCCTCTTCCTCTAGACCAGACATATTCATGGTGTCGGCTGATTGGGAAGAGCATTTCCCTCATATGGAGGCATCTTACTTGGTGTGGCAGACTTTTGGAGAGGAAACCTTTCTTCAGACTATAGAAATATTGACTCCATGATGTTAACTTCTTAGAGTTGCGCAGAGAATGTGGTCTCAGCCTACTCACACAGCTTTAGCTATGGATATTGTGGTGTTGAAATTGAAGAAGTTGTCCAGGGAACTCTCAATCTGGGGTGCCTCGAGGACTCTCCCTGACGAGAGGGAGAAAGGTAGACTAGTAGAGCAGATACAAGGTCTAGACTCTTAAGGATGTCGATCTTCTAGATGATGCCGACAGATAGCACAGTGACAAATTGAAGAAAGCATTGAGATTTTCTGGAAACAATGCTCTAGTGAGAGATTGTTGAAGGATGGGAACGTAACACTGCTTATTTTCATCGGTTTGCATCGAGTAGGAGGAGATGCAACTCCATTAGATGTCTAAGACATAGGAACCAGCTGATTAAGAATAAACAGGCCATCAAGTAGCATATACTCCCCTTCTTCTCAGTTCACCAAGGAGGAAGGGCAGAGGCCCTCCACTGCTCATGATCTTCTCCCTAGGATCATGGAAGAGGAAAGACAGCATCTCTCAGCACCTTTCTCAGCCAAGGAGGTAAAAACGATGCTGCCTTTTCCTTAACAGGGGACAAAGCCCCTACCGGATGGCTTCCCCCTTTTCTTTTACCGATGTTGTTGGGAGATCATCAGTGCGGATGTCCTATTTGCTATTGTTGAGCTCCAAAAAGGAAGCGCCCATCGTAAGGGCATCAATAAAACCTTGCTGATACTTATTCCCAAGAAAGAAGGGGCAAACATATTACAAGACTACAGACCTATCAACCTTCTAAATGGTATATATAAGACTATCACCAAGTTGATGGTTAAGAGGCTAGAGTCAGTAGCTAGAAGGGTGTTGCCTCCACATCAAGGGGCCTTCATCAAAAGGAGATTATACAGGAGAATTTCTAGTTGCCCAGAATGCATTCATGCTATGAAGCTACAGCATAGGAGAGGGTTCATAATCAAGTTGGAGTTTTAAGAAGGCTTATGACAAGATTAGGTAGGAGTATCCCTTCTAAGTGATGGAATCAATGGGCCTTGGAGACAAATGGATCGGTTGGGTAAAGGTTTGTATTTATTCAGCTAGGCTCACTATGCTGATCAATGGGGAACCTTCATCTTTTTTTCACATTAGCAGAGACCTCAGGCAGGGGTATCCTTTGTCCCCTTTTTTTTGTTTTAGTTGCTTGTTTTAACATTTTTTTCAAAAAAAAAATAGAAACAAAAAAAGAGGAAAGAAGGGGGTTTAAAGAAACAAAAAGAAAAAAGAGAGGGGGTGGGGAGCCAACTGGTGCCCCCCCACCACCACCGGTGGATGGAAGTCACCGGTGGCTCCTCCACCAGTGGGGGGAGCCACCGGCTCCCTCCTTTCCCCCTTTTCATCCCTTTGCCTCCACTATAAATACCCCCCTGCTGCCACACACAGAAACACACCTTGAGAGCCAAGAAAGGGGAAGAACATAAGAGGCTCTGGAGATTTTAGAACAAGGAGAAGAACCTTGAGAAAATTTCTGTGCGTGGGAAAAATATAAAGAAGGACCCACCTTTGTTGTTTTATTACCTTGTAATCAATGAAGATGTGGTTCATTCATATTGGTTGAATGACCAAGGTTTCATATAATAAAATTGCATGGTTCATTCATATCGGTTGAATGGCCATAAGTTCCATGTTAATTAATTTATGTAGCTTCGTTTCTGCATGTTAATTTAGTATGGTTCATTCATATTGGTTGAATGACCGTAAGTTTTTATGTTGATTCACTTATGTTGTTTCATATTAACTATTGGGTTCATTCATATTGATTGAATGGCCAAAGTTGCATGTTGTTTGCTAAATAAATATGCGGTTCATTCATATCGGTTGAATGGCCAAAGTTGCATGTCTTCTTGCTAATTAACAAGTAGTTCATCCATATTGGTTGGATGGCCAAAAGTTTTGTTAATTATGTATATGGTTCATTCATATTGGTTGAATGGCCAGAATGTTAATTAATTATATTTATGGTTCTTTCATATTGGTGGATTGACCATTGTATTTATGGTTCACTCTTATCGGTAGAGTGACCAATGATCTTACTTCTTGGTTCATTCCTATTGGTGGGGTAACCATTAACTCTTATGGTTCTGTCCTATTGGCGGGCTGGCCATAAAGTTATGGTTCACTCTCGCTCATAGAGTGACCAATAACCATGGTTCTTGGTTCATTCTTATTGATGGGATGACCGTTAACTCATGTGGTTCTTTCCTACTGGTGGATTGACCATTATATTTGTGGTTCATTCTTATTAATAGAGTGACCAAAAATCATGATTCTTGGTTCATTCCTATAGGTGAGGTGACCATTAACTGTTGTGGTTATGTCCTATTGGTGGGCCGGCCATGAAGTTATAGTTCGCTCTCACTCGTAGAGTGACCAATAATCATGGTTCTTGGTTCATTCTTATGATAAAGTGGCCAATAAAACAATGTTTTGGTTCTTTCCTATTGGTCGATTGATCATGAAGCCGCGGCTCACTCTTATCAGTAGAGTAGTCAATATTCAATTTTCGTGGTTCGTTCCTACTAGTGGAACGACCATTAAGTTGCTTGGTTCCTTCCTAATGGTGGATTGACCATGAAGTTATAATTCACTCTCATTGACAGAGTGACTAAATCTCAAATGATTCATTCCTATCAACGGAATGGTCAAAAGTGATGCATTGTAACAAAATGGATTCAAATAAATCGATGCATGTTCATTTTTGCCTAGGCATGCTTATTCCATCAAAGTGATTCATTTCATTCATGCTTTAGCAACGGACCTTAACGGATGGTTAATCAAGGTTGCCAGTTAATAACTAACGTAATTAACACTGACCAAGGTCAGTGGGGAGAGGTCAAGAACATGGATCCACGCTTGATCCAAAATCTTAGACTTGAGGATCGATCCCAGATTCTCAAAGTCTACATCAAAAAAAGAAGAACATGTTTCTTTTAAACTCCAAAATTCTCTTTTAAACCTAAAGTTCCCTTTTCCAAAATTCCAAATTGTTTTTCAAGAATGAGAACAAGAGAAATAAGTCTCACATTGCTCAAGTGCTCATCAGGATGTGGAAAAGGGCTGAAGATCTTGGATCGATCAAAGGTTTTCAAACCCACTCTTTGAGTGGCAGGATACTCATCTCTAATATGCAGATGACACTACCCTTTTTGCCACTAACACTGAGCATCAAGTCTTTATTATTAACTTATGTTGAAGCTCCTTGAGGAAGTGAGTGGGCTAAAGGTTAATTTGTTAAAAACCAGGTGATTGGAGTGAACATGGAGACAAGAAGGAATCATAGGGCTGCTGTTATCTTGGGGGGCAAGGCGGGGGAATTTTCGATTTCATAGACAGCTGGGGTCCTTCATTGTACGGATTGGGCACCTGTTTCCGCACTACTCAATAAGTGGCTATGGAAGCTTGCCACTGAAGAGACTAGGTATGGTTATAGGTAATTAGACAGAAGTACTACAGGTCCTCAAGGCTTGGGACTTGTCCCTTTCTACCAGGAGTAGCACTTCCTATATTTGGAGAGGCATTCTTCAGTGTATGGACATTTTAATATCTGGCATCAGGGTTAGAGTAGGGATGCCAGTCTTGCTCCTTCTGGCAGGACCGATGGTGTGGGGATGAGACCCTGAGAGGTTCCCCCATCTCCTCTATCACTCAACTGACCCTTTGGCTTCTATTGCTCAATTCTTTGACCCATCTCCATCTGAGGGTGGATGGACACCTTTATTTAGAAGGAATTTGTCAGATTCTTAAATTGGTCAGTTGGGCTCTCTTCTATCTACCTTCCAAGGACTTACTATGAAGCCTAATAAGGCCAATTCTTGGGTGTAGAGATAGGAGGGAAATTGTGTCACTATCACATCAACCTATCAGCTCATTGCCTTTGGAGGTTCTCTTTACCCCTTTGTCAGACATATATGGACCCCTAGAAGCCCACTAAAGGTCAAGGTTTTGATGTGGAGGATCTCTCATGGCAAGTTACCTACCTGCGATAGACTCCGCAAGTTTTTGGAGAATATTGACATAGCCAACTGCCATCCTTGGTTGCAGCGTTTGGTTCAGAAGCTTTTTTCTTTGTGGCATTGTTTGTGGCTGCTCAAAGGGGACCCGATGGTATGGTGGCAGGTGCTGCATGCCATCCTTTGGGCTCTTTTGAATGAAAGGAATACCAGGATCTTCAGACGAGAAGCTAAATCCACAGAGAGCGTGGCTTCTTTTATTTGTAATAGAGTGTGTGAGTGGGCTTCAACCTTTTGTAACCTAAATTATGGGGACTCCTCTCTTTTGGTTCCTTTAAGGGAGGGCTAGCTACACCAGCTTTGTAGTTCTTTTTGTTTCTCCTATTATATAGGGGATTTTTTAAGAGCTACACTCTTGTACTTGTATATTCCCTTCTTTCATTAATGATATTGTGGTACCATCCACTTTAAAAGGAAAACATTTGCAGAATGGTATGGTTGGGAGATTAACAGAATAATCTCCTATTTATACGAGATGTAGAGTGGTGGGAGAGGGGGTGGATAAGGGCGGTAGGAGAGGAAGTGGATCAGGGTGGTGGATGGATTAAAGCAATAGGCGGTGGGAGAGGAGGTAGTGGCCGCTGGGACGGTGCAAATGGGACAGATCGACTGGCTTACAAGTTTCCTGGTTAATAGGTTACCTTCTTCCCTTGAATATGATTTAAGGAAATGACTCTTATTTATTTAGTTTCATTCACTTCAAATATTACGTGTAAAAAAGGGAAGTAACCCCTCCCCAAATTTGAATTTAACAAAAATATCGAACAAATCATATCTCTAACATATAAAAGTTGACTCTCCCTTCTTACAATAAAAATCATGTTTTTGAGGATTCCACCAAAACACCTGTATATGGTTAACCAATGAAATGTCTCCTTTTAGTGAAGAATCTTAAGATAAAGATCGCTCAAGTAATTCCCCACTTCCTATGTGTTAAAAATCTAAAGTCCAGCAAAATGAGCTAAACATATATGATACTTCTCCAAGGAGCTCCACTATCCTACTGACAGCACTTGAACCAAAGACGGGTGATTGGTCAAACCTAAGCAAACATGGCCTCTAGAGCCTACAGTCAACAAACTCTAAAGTGAAAAGATCTAAGAAAATTACCTACAAAATATAAACTTTTAAAGTTTGTGAGAGTACTTTTGCAATTTTATTTGCAGGTCTTACATATTCCTATATTAAAAAAGATCTCAAAGAAACTTTCTAAATTATAATACAAAAAAAAGTGTCAAGGGGAACACTTACACACATTCTGCAGGCCATGAACCCTCACAAAGGGCTGATAATAAACGTACAAGTTCCGCTATATTAACAGGGAACTCGCTCTTCAGGGAGTAAAGCAATGACCGAATTGGTGTGTCTACAAAACTATTTCTATCCCAAAATTGAATGCAAAGTGATTCCTGCATGATGTGGTGGAACCAAATACAACAGGGATAAACACAAAGTTCAGATGCAGGGGCCTGACCAACACTTAGGATCAAAAATAAGATCAAACCTCTCCTCGGTAGATTTTAGAAAGGATATGTATCATCGTCTTCAATGTTTCTGACTGCACAAAAATAAAACAAGCAGAGTATGTAAGAGAGGCCAACAACATGAGATGCATTTCAACATACTTTTTCCATCAAACAGAAGAAAAATAAAATTGCATACCTGCTGTGGCAGCTCAAAGGAAGCGATAAATGCAGAAATGAAAGTTTTCAAGACACTAAGATACCCAGAAACAGGACCCTGCACATTTAGCATTCATGAGTTGGAGAATATTTAAACATACATCACATTTTCAATTTGTCACAATGTGAACACAGCAAAATAAATATGCTCCAACAACATAAATGAAGCAGCAATCTCACAATCAAACATTCAGAAAAGAAATAAGTTTATGCTATCAAAATATCACGTCATGTTCACAACTCAATGAAACAGCACTGGGTACTCAATTTCCACACTATCCCATTACAGTGCCTCGGTCATAACATAAACAGTCTTCAAGTGCCAATATAACAAGTGCAGCAGATGACCATACTGACTGGCCATGAGACAACCTAGGCAGCAAAGCAGGAGCCCCATCCGCAAGGATGATACTTTTGCCGATCCTACCTCAGTTTCTAATTATACTTTGTCCTAACGCAACACAGCCAAATAAATTTCACTTGTGATAGACATCTCTTGTTTAATTTTATGAGCATCTTAAAGACAAAAAAACATAGACTTTGACGGTTGTAACAGTTGTAGAAAGTGAGCACATTTGGAATACAAAAATGAAGATGCAGTAGATTTATCACTTGAGTTGTGAGCTGATGCATTTGGAAGAGGATGAAGTGTTTACATCCCACACCCCTTGTCAGCACTAACGACGAGGTACTGGCAGCACCTGCTGCAGGATATCAGAAACTTTCAGCAGCAGGACATGTTTTTCGCTTCCACTTCCTCAATTCCTCTTACTATTGACTGTATTCCCTGGCTATACTAAAGTTACCTTCGTAGGCTCTGGTGTTGGCCTAGTTTATTGTGAACGTTCTTTGAGGGTAGTTTACTGTGAAAGTTGACCCCAATATTTTACATTCTTCGTTGAGAAATTTGTCAATGAAATATGTCATATCTACAGAAACATGGGAAGACAAAGATGATGATCCCTGGGTTGATACCACCTTTTCCCCAACCCTCAAACTTGCCAAGGATGACCCTGAAATGGAGATCAATGCTCTCAAAGGAACTAACACTAAAATCAACTTCTGTGAACAGAAAAGACATGGAATGGTAGACAATGGAGCTATAAGAAACCTCCAAGCGTTAATCAAGTGAACCGGGTTCTTTTAGTCACACCATTAATCCTTCGTTCTTCATTAGGAAGCAAACCCCATGAAGAACTTTGCACACATTTATTTGGAAGGTGAAACAACTTTGCACTCCTGTGATCACAGCTCCTCTATAGTTGCTGATAGAAGCTGATCCCTTTATTGGGCAAAAGAGATTCAACTGCAGCAATTCCAGCTGTTCCAGCATCCCCACAGTCATGAGTAGTTTGAAAGCTATTCCAAAGAGACCATATTGTAGGGTATATAATGGGTTAACAAGCTCTCCCACATACTATCCACTTTCAAAAACAAGCTTGCCTGCAACAACTCTTCAATGCTTAACTTATTTCCTTAATGGGCTTCCTAAATGACCAAAATAAATGGTTCTGAGGGTGAGGACCAATCAATGGACACAATCTAAAAAAAAAAAAAAACATCAACCCAATAACAAACTCAAATGAATAAGCTCCCATAAAAAATGAAACTCAACCCAGAGCCTCCGGTGACAGCAGCACCATTGCAGTGGCAAAAACCCTCAATGATGGATGTGGCTCAGATGGACAAAGTTCACCAAGAACCCACAGAACTAAACCGCCCAGTTTTGGAGGGTTCTTGAGGAGAGAGTACTGCAGAACTTGATGCTAAGGAACAGAGTTGCCAGGGAGTTCCTAGAGCAGAGACGGGCTTGATTTTTACATTACCTCCTCTACAGATACCGAGATGAACTTTTACCATGCCTGCTCAAACATCACTGAATCCATAATTTTCCCCGGGACCAGGACAGCCCTCCCAGATTTCATTATGTACTTCATACCCTTCATCAACACTACACTAAAAGCCAATAAAGAACCTGACAAATTACCATGTTACTCCCATACTTGGAGATCAGATGCCATTAATAAGAGACCAACCAAGTTTTAGGGATGTAAATGAACTAGTACACTTGATGAGTAGCATGAGCTCAGCTAGGCTAATACTTAAACTTGACTTTTATTAAGCTACATGAGTCAAGTTCACATGAATTTTTAAGGTTGGTTTGTAAACAAGCCGAGTCTGAGCACGGGTGCGCTCAATTCATTTAGGTTTGTGAACAAGTTCATTTAATATTTGTATTATTTAAAATTATAAACATAATTTTAAATACTTTTAATATTTTAAAAATATTTAACAAAGCCATGGCCAATCTAGAATCCTAATAGAGAAAAACAGAAGTGCAGGCCTACACGCTTTCCATTTAATCCTACATCGAGGACTTTTATAAAGTTGGATGGAAGTTGAAGAGAGAAGAAGTGCAAGAGCTGGAGAGGCAAGAAACAAGAGGTGCGGGTGGCTCTCTCTCTCAACTAGAGAGGCCGCCAGCACACAAGCCATTTATTCATTAGAGCATTGGACTTACAAGGACAAATGACCCTTTTACCCCTGTTTAACATAAAGGACATAAAGAACGGGGAAAAAGACATTAAATACATAAAAACATAAAAAGACCAAACTGCCCTAACATAAAGAGCTATCTATCACTACACTCCCCCTCAAGCTGAGCATCCCCAGCTTGCCAATGACATTGGAAAATTGATCCCTCGAAGTGAAGACATCAGCAAGTTGTTGTCCCGAATTGATATATGGCAGTCATAAATCCCCACTGTCCAATTTCTCTCTAATGAAGTGCTTGTCAATCTCAATACGCTTGGTCCTGTTTAAGATGTGAACATGATTATTTGCAATCTTGGTGGCAGCTTTGTTGTCACAGTATAGCTTCAATCGGCAGCTGTACTTCCACTCCCAGGTCCTTCAACAAGATTTTTCGCCAAATGAGTTCAGCAACAGACTAAGTCATGGCTCTATATTCCGCCTTTGCACTAGATCTGGCACATACATACTACTTTTTACTCCTCCAAGTTACTAATTTTTCACCCAAAAACATGCAGTAACATGTTATGGACCTCCTATCATCCTGCCCAATCAGCATCAGTGTAGCCTTCCGGAGTAAGGTGACTACCTTTAGAAAAAAGGAGATCCTTGCCTGGACATGACCTTATATACCTCAGAATCCTGTCAACAGCTCCAAGGTGAGAAGTGTGGGAGCATGCTTGAACTGGCTAACCACATTGACAGCATATGCTATATCTGGTCTAGTAAGGGACAAGTACAACTACTTCCCTACTAGACTTTGGCATTTTCCTTTCTCTACCTCAGATAAAATATCACCATTAGATATACTTAACCTATGATTTGACTTAATAGGTGTGTACGATGTCCTACATCCGAGCTTTCCTGTTTCCTTCAACAAATCTAATGCATACTTGCACTGGCATGCATAGATTCCTCTAGATGACTTGGTATCTTCAATACCTAGGAAGTACCTCAACTGCCCCAAGTCCTTGATCTCAAATTCTTTTGCCAGATTCTTCTTCAAGAGTACAATTTCTGCCATGTTGTCACCAGTGATGATCATGTCGTCAACATACACAAGAAGGATAACAACTTTTCCATTCACCCATTTTGTGAACATAGTATAATCTGCATTGCCCTAGGTGAAGCCATATTTGACCATAACAACTCTAAATCTCTCAAACCAGGCTCGAAGAGATTGTTTAAGGCCATACAAGGCCTTGTTCAGCTTGCACACTTTCCCCTAGCGATCATTCCTAGAGGTGGCTGCATATAGACTTCTTCTGTAAAGCTCAACATTCAAGAAGGCATTCTTGACATCCAACTGATTCATATCCCAAGAGTGATGGGCTGCCATGGAGAGAACCAACCTAATTGCGTTCAACTTTGCATTCAGTGCAAAGATTTCCTCATAATCAATTCATGTTTGAATAAACCCATTTGCCACCAGCCTTGCCTTAAATATTTCCATACTCCCATATGCTCTAAATTTCGTGGTGTACACCCATTTAGATCGAACCAGTTTCTTCTCCTGAGAGAGATCAACAAGTATCCAAATACTATTTCATATGAGAGAATACATTTCCTCCTCCATAGCCTTCACCCACTGCGGCTCCTTAGTAGCCTCTATGTAGGTTAAGGGATTTGAACCATGGAATGCAGAATCGGCCGATCCCGATCCGGATCGGCCGATTCGGATCGGGATCGACGGGTCCCAAATCGGCCAATTATGGCCGATCCCGACCGATTCCGGCCGATCCAATCCCAATTCGGATCAAGATCGGCGGGTCCCGATTCGGGGACCCGATCCGATCCGGAATTCCTTGATTTGAACAAGAAGAGAGCGCAGCAATGAAGTTTTTGTAAAAGGGAGAAAGCTGTGAATAACATAAGTACTTAGAGATAGGATGTTTGGTGCACTCACATACACTTTTCCGGACAGCAATATGTTTTTAGAAACCATTAGAATCAATGGAGTCAACATAATCAATATGAGAGCTAGATGCAGTATTTAGAACATTACCAACTTCTTGGGATAATGGACATGCAAGAGACTCATCCATAGCATCAGTTCCCAAGTTTACCTGCAAGTTCTCACCTTGCTGTTGAATTTTTTATTTTCTGACATAATGCTTCAATTCAGTCACCTTAGTGCCAATGTCATGTCTTCCTTCTGAGGGTGCAGGTTCCTCAAGTGTGGCATTCCTTATAGGAGAAATGACATCAGGAATTGTCAAGGTTGTGGCTGGAATATGAGATGGGATATGAGAACTCTCTCCCTCATACACATCTTGGGAATGATAGTATGAGTAGAATTCAAAGAAGGTAACATCTTTCACAACATATTTTTTCTTTGTCTAAGGGTCATATTTATAACCCTTTTGTGAGGGAAAGTACCCAACAAAGATACCATGAATAGCCTTGGCATCAAGTTTGGATTTGCTAGGAGCTAAGTCATGGATAAAACACAAGCACCCAAACACTCTAAATGGCAAGGGAAAAAGTGAGTGTTGGGGACGAAGGATAGAATTAGGGGTCCTGAAATTTAGGACTCAGGAGGACATCCGATTGATGAATATGCAGCAGTGAGTACAGCCTTTGTCCAAAATCTTTTGGGAAGGCTATGATGTAGGAGAAGTGTCCGGGTTGTCTCAAGTAGATGGCGATTCTTGCGTTCAGCCAGTCCATTTTGTTGAGGGGTATAGGGGCATGATAACTTATAGATGATTCCCTCAACCTTAGATTTTTTTCAAAGTATTCTTTTGTAGTATCTAAACGAAACACTTTTATTTTCTTATCAAATTAAGTTTCCACCATTTTCTTAAATACATGTATAACCCTTGGCACATCCTTCTTAGACTTCATAGGATACACCTACGTGCAATGTGAAAAATCATCAATAAAGGTGATAAAGTAACGATTACCATCAATCGAGGGAATAGAAGTAGGACCCCAAACATCAGAATGAACCAACACAAAAAGAGTAAAACTTTTATTCATAGAAAGAGGAAATTGAGTTCTACAATGTTTTGCAAGGTAACAAATCTAACATTGAATAGACTGAAAGTCTATTTTCTGAAACGATGATGGAAACAAATATCTCAATGCTGAAAATGAAAGATGTCTTAGATGGAGATGCCACAACTGTATCTCCTTTATTTTCTTAGAAGACATGACACTAGTACTAGAAGACTGAAGAGCAACACCATGTTGGGACTGGAGCTAGTAGAGACCCCCTGCTTCACGTCCACTCCCAATCTATTGTCCTATCCTCAAATCCTAAAACACACAATGAGTAGGAAAAAAGGTGATTGAACAATTTAAGGATTCTGTAAAACTATTAACAGAAAGCAGGTTTATAGACAATTTTGGGACATGAAGTGCTGGGGATAAGGTAAGATGATCATCCAGATGTATATTTCCTTTCCCAGCTATGGTAGTTAGGGTACCATCTGCTATGGTCACCTTATTTTGGTCTGAGCACAGAATATAGGAGGTAAAAAGGTTAAGAGTATCCGTCATATGATCAGTGGCCCATGAATCAATAATCCAGATGTTTCTACTGTGATCGGAGGCAATACTAAGTGTTGTCCCAGAAGTACCTAACGGAGTAGTGGATGAGGATGACGTCATGTATGAAAGAAACCGCTGAAGGTTGGCTACATCAAAGGTGGACAGCCCCATGAAACTTCCTTGTGTTCATGTTGGTGTGTTCCCATCAATGGCAGCCCCAGAGGACTGAGGTGTTGACTTTGTTACAGCAGTTGTTCCTTTGCTTTGCTGATTTTTTCTGAACTTCCATGACTTTTTGTCAGGGTACAACTCCCAGCAGAATTCCACATAGTGATTAAGCCAACCACAGTGAGAGCATTTTCTCTCCCCTTTGTGTGACTCCTTTCGTGTGCCATCTCCCCTCTTACCGTTGCTTGTATTTTTGCTAACTAGGGCAGAATGATCACCAACACTAGCTCCTCCTGTGTCAACCTCCATGGTCTTCCTTCGTCTCTCTTTAGTGACCATCTTGTTGTAGCATTGTTCAAGAGAAGGGGTGACTTCAAAATTCAGGATTTGAGATCGCAACCCTTCGTACTAACAATTGAGGCCATGAAGAAACTTAAGCACCCTTCGATCTTGGACATACTTCAAGTACTCTTGTGGTCAGTGATAGTATCCCTGTCAGTAATAGCAAAAGAATCTTGTTCCTCCCATAATGCTCTCAAGGCACGATAGTATTCACATACAGAGTGTGTGCCTTGTTTAGTATCATTGATTGCAACTTCAAGATCATACAAGTTCACAAGGTTAGCTTTTTCGCAGTACATCTCTTCTAAAATGAGTCACATCTCTCTTACAATCGACTTACTTACGACGTACTTCAATTGCCCATCAATCACAAAGCATAGAATCCATGTATTCACTATATTATCTTGATGTTCCTATTCCTCATACTTATCATCATCAACTGGAGGTGGTTTTATGCTTCCACTGATATAACCCACCTTGGATCTAGCACTGATAAATGTTCTAATGGCTACTACCCAGTCAAGATAGTTTGCATCATTCAACTTCACTGAAGGAAGTTGAAGGTGTATATTCTCCCATGCACTGTCCCCTTTGGAAAAGGCTTCATTCGTTGTCACCTCGAACATCTCCTCGCTCCTCAGGAGCCCCACAGAGGTTCAAATAAGGTTGGTGGTGGTGCAGCAGCAATGAAGGAGGCAGCCGACCCCCCAACAACCCCTAAACAGGGCACCAATGTACGGAGGCTAGGCCGGCCTTCAAGAACCCTATAAAGGGTCCAGACAGCAGCAAGAGGATGGCCGGCCTCCATAAAAATTTTAGCAAGGGCCTTGTGCAGCAAGGAGCAAGGTCCGGTCTTCAAGCAAACCCTAGACAGGGTTCCGGTAGAGGTGGATGGTGGGACCGACCTCCACAAACCCTAGATAGGGTTCCGGTGCAAGAAGAAGGTGCCCCGGTCTTCAAGGAAATGCTATAGAGGGGTGATGAGAATGAAGGAGTCGGCCACCAAGGATCACAGAACAGGGACCAGTGCCTTCTCCTTGTTCCCAAGAGCAGCGAAAGAGGATGGCAACATAAAAGGATAAACTGTAGGCTTGGAAGTCAACTCCCCTATCGGTCAACCCTCCTCTAAGTGCAGAGAATCTCCACTTGGAGACCTTGACGCACCACCAAGGCATAATAGAAGGCCAACCGGCCTAGGGTTTCTCTTCCTCTCTCTCACACAACTCTAATACCATGAAGAGAGAAGAAGTTTAAGAGCTGGAGAGGCAAGAAACAACGGGTGCAGATGGCTCTCTCTCAACTAGAGAGATCGGCCAGCACACAAGCCATTTATATCATTAGGGCGTTGGACTTACAAGGACAAATGACCCTTTTACCCATGTTTAACATAAAGGACATAAAGAACAGGGAAAAAGACAGCAAATACATAAAAACATAAAAAAATCAAACTGCCCTAACATAAAGAGCTATCTATCACTACAGAAGTGTCTCTTTTAAAAACCCTCCTCATGTCATCTTACATGCTCATGGGTTATCATTTTATAGACTTGAGCCCATGCGACTAGTGGCTCAAATATTTGTGAACGAACTATAAATGATAACTATGCATTCTTAGGCATTAAGGAGATAAAATTCATGCATTATATTCATTATTTTATGTGCGAAACCACATGAAATGATAGATAATTTAGTCATCTTTCCAACAATATCTATTTTGTAAAATCCTGAATCAAAAACAGCGTCATTTGATGTGAAAAAATGTGTTAGTGCATGTGTATAAATTTCATTCTCAACCGGGATTTTATTGCAATTTCTATAGCATGAGGGCCATTTAAATAAATTTATCAGTGTATCATCATAGTTTCATTCTTGGCAGAGGCTAAATTTTATTTTTTTGTGTATGTAGGATATAAAGAGCTTGTAGCCCAGTTGGTTAAACCACTTGGCTTACACTAGAGTGATCAGGGTTCGAATCCTGACAACGACAAAAAATTAATTTTTGCAGGCAGAACAAGAGTGGGGCCCACGTTGCCATATGGCAACTTAAAAGAGGGTGAAATATGAAAGGAGAGATTCCAGGAGAGATTTTTCAAATGAGAGGAGAGAACGAGATTTGAATTTTCAAAATGAAGAGATGATTGAATGAGATTTAAATTTTTAAAATGAAGAGAATATTAAGGAGAGGATTAAGGAAAGGGTTATTATCCTATTTTAAAATTTCAAATGATTTAAGAAGCCAAAAACTTGAGTTTCAAATTTCCCAAAGCTCTATAAAATCTTTGGCATCTTCATTTGGAGGAAGCTTAGCTTTTAGTTCTCTTTTAGGTCTCTCCCCCCTCCTTTACCTCTCTTTCTTCCTCCCTCTCTCTGCTACAGAACCCGTAGGTACTGTAACAGTTACAGTGTCACGGATATTGAAGCACATTCTCTCTCTCTCTAATTTTTCACTATTCTTCACCAATTTTCACGCCCTCTATCGAATTTTCTGTTTTTTGAAAGCTCTCACCCTCTCCCTTGATCTCTCTCTCTCTAGCTTTCAATCTCTCTCTGTCTCTACATCTCTCTCAACTAGCAGTTGTTAAGGACTGGAGGTGGACTCGATACCATGCAACTGACCACTGGAAGGAGTCCAAGGCTGTCACGGATCTACGCTAAGGGCTGCAACAGCTGGAAACACTAATTTTATCTCTCTATCTCCTCTCTCTCTCTCTCTCTCTCTCTCTCTCTCTCTCTCTCTAGTTTTTCCGTTCTCTGTGTTACACGGTGTTTTAAGCATTTTTTTATAAAAGTCGTCTTCTTAAAGTCATGTTATTTTTCCATTTTTAATCTTCCTATATAATTTCATAAAATTCTGATGTCATTTGATAGCAATTTGTTTAGAAAAAGTAACATTTTCTCCATCTTTTTCTTCTACAACTTTCTTTTTCTCTTATGTTGACATCACTCAAACTTTGTATTCTTCTTTTACTTAATGTTTTAGGGGTAGTCTCAATTCAGTAGATGGGCTACTTCAAAAAATATAATGGAATTCTCATTGTGTACTTGCATCGAGCCCGTGTTAGTTCTAGTTGTATGATCCACTTCTAACTTCCTCTCTCTCTTCATTCTTCCATTGTTCTCTAATAAGAAAATCAAGGTTTTCAACTTTAAGAATTTAACCTCTCTGTAGATTCGACCCGTTCTCGTTATTGTGCTACGTTCTTATTTTGTTGCAAGTACAAAAAAATTAAGATTGGTTGTGCGTGCATGTTTAACGACGCATCACTCCAACGACCAATAACCCTATAGCTTGCCTGAAATTTATAAATTTAAAGTCTAAAATTTTTTACTGAAACTATCATGAGTTTGTTGGGCTCGTAAGCTACTCAACTCAAGTTCATCAAATGGATGGCAATACCGGTATACCGATAAGGTATGTATCAGCCGGTATTGGCAGATATCCGTTTACAGGTATCGTACTGGGCCAGGCCGATATCGATATGTATCAGCCGGTATCAGCCAATACTGCCAACCATATTTAAAATAATATCTAAATGAGTCGAGCTTGAACAACCATCATAGATACTAGGCTCAAGGTCGAGTTCGATTAAAACTAGTCAAGCCGAGTCCAAATAGACTAGCCGAGTATCGACGTCGGTTAAAATTAGTCGAGCCGAGTCTGAATAGGCTAGTACTCACTACTCAACTTGTTTACATGCCTACCAAGTTTAAATCTTGAAACACACTTCCTTTCCTACCCAAATGCCCTAACACAGGAGCACAAAACAGACCAAGTTATGACTCAAGAAATCTATATCTTCGTCACTTCCTTGGAGACCTCCCCATAACCTTTCTAGGTTCTAACTACTTCATCTAGGCCCAATCATGTTGATCAAGAGAAGAAGGGAAACCCATCTGATACTAACAAGCGACAGACATATCTGCCTGTGTCCAAGAAGCCATCCCAGCTGAGGATGACTTGCCATACTCCTCAACTATCTACACCTTCAGGCTTGAACCTTGTCTGATTCTATCTAACTGAAGCCTATGAGTGAATATCAAGACTGTTGCTCCCTACACATATGCTTATGAGCCGCATATTTGACAAGAGCCTTTGAATCCAATACACACAGATCACCAAAACTTCTCACATTCCTTCCTACACTTCAACACAAGAGACCTGCACATTTTACGCCAAATTCACTAACCAGCTTGAATAACTTCTGTAGCATCTTTCTCTACCAGCTGACTCCATTTCATCCAGCTCCCCAGGTCCCTTTCAGAAAAGTCTCTACAAAGGTACAAACCATGCTTCATAAGAGAAAAGACCGAGGAAAAAGTAGCCCTTGACCTTCTCACCACCATGATAGAAAACCTTTCCAATTTCACAAATCCATCAAGACCTATACTACTATTGGTTTTTTACATTTTGGTGTGTTCATCACCTAAGAAAGGCATTGGCACACCAAGGACACAATCGTTTGGGGTTGTGATTATTGATAACCACTTAACAAGAGCCTTATACGCTCTGATATTTGGCAAAGCTTTGCACAGTGCCGGTTCACTAGGTAAGCAGCCTTGTTCTAATTTACTCAATACTGCTTTCTTGAATTATATAGATGAATCTGAGTTGACTGTTTAAGAAAGTGCTGCGAGGTTATGATGAAATGATGGATGTAGACATGTTGCCTCAATGTTTTATGGTCTTTTGGCACATCTAAAGTTACATGAATGCCTATGTTTCCTTGCATCCATATTATTATTCCATTCTTTCATGCTTCTTTGCACTAAGTTGGCCCATTTTATAGATTTGTAGTGTAGTCATTTTTGTCTATCTCAAGTAGCTTTCCGCGTATGTGACCCTTGATAGTTCCATAGTTTAGCCCTACATGGGCAAAGGACTCGGCACCTTCACCTTTTCTTATCGGGTAGCAGGGTACAAGATCTGGAGCATGGATGGTAGTACCGGTACCGGTACCGACCGGTACGACAGGTACGGGCTTAAAAGGGCCCAAAAAAATGAGAAAAAAAATAAAAAAATTTACAAAAAATCAGAAAAAATGTAAACAATTAATTATATATGTGTTGAGTGTGACAAAGGTGGGTTAAGACAAAGAAATACACATAACACATACTAAATGACTATTTTCATACAGATTAAACATGAAAAATATTATGCTAATATACTAAACATTTACAAATAATAAATGTTAACGAAATCAAATAATCCTTACCTATGAAAAACATGAGTGAGTATATTAACATGGATAATAACCCATAGATCCTTCTGATTCATTATCTGGTTGCTGTTACTGGTATCCATAATAAGGTTGCATATGTTCCATATATTCACCATAACTAAACAATGATGCAGCCAAGTCGTGCATCCCTCTTTGAATCCCTCTTGGAGTATACGCTTGTTGACTTGATGAAATTCCAAAATCATGATGCAAAGAAGTAACATGAGGATAAGAAGAAGATCCTGACCCATAACTGCTACTAGGTGGATGGAATTTAAAGCCTTCATACTCTACTCGATGTCCCTAGCTATACATGCCTGCTTATTGTTGGCCACCTCCATAACATGACTGCTGTCCATACTGACTTTGTGAATTATAAACTCATTGACTTTCATGTTGTCCTCTTCCTATGTCAATATGCAAGGAGAAAGAAGGTGCATACACTCCGCCCCTGGTAGTAGCACCTGCAGTTGCACCAGCATCATCACTAGGAAACTGTGTCCCATCATCATCATCATCATCATCATCTTGATCATAATCAACAATTAACTTTATCTTGACATTATTTGATTTTTTTTTTTGTGATGCCTATTTTTGCTGGCTTTTATTTTCTTTCTACATCCTTTTGCAAGTTGACCCGATCCAATAATCATTTTTTTTTTTTGTATGCTTCATCTCATCAATCGCAGGATCGTCTATGGCAGCCAGATTAATCCTCTCAAATGTAAATGTACTCCTTCTCAAGAATGATGGTGGCCCAACCATTCTAGAAGTGATTGGCCTACTATCTTATTCTGAGTGTCTAACAGGCTCAATCTCAGTATCAGGTGCAAATAAAGGCGCATGCTCAGTCTGACTCTGATGCTCATGTAAAGGAGGAGGCGGATTTTCTTTTTGTCATTTTGAGATTCTTAATTCTGGATCTCTAGCAACAACTCCATCAAGTATGCCCTCTGCCCATTCTGTATCATCGGAATCAAAAACTGACTGATTAACAGTTGCTCCTATCTCAACCCAAGTCTGTAAGGGATTATCATCATCAAATAACTTTTCCACATCTTCTTGGCCAAAAACATCTTCTGCGTGCCCTGCAGCTCGTTTCTCCCTCAATTGTTGTCTCAACCGGATGTTTTTTATCTTCAATCTCATATTGTAATGGCAGTACACCAATTTGTCAAATCGTTCAGTCTTTAACCGGTTATGAATTTTTGAGTGTATAAGGCTGAACGTGCTCCAGTTTCTTTCACATTGGCTTGCCGATGTCGTCTGACTCAAAACCCTCACTGCAACGGAAGCCAATGGATTATAACACCTATCTCTGTTGTACACCATTATCCACCACTCAGCTGTGCCATCAGTAAAAAAAACAAAAAAAATAATCAATGTATGTTCTCGTTTCTTATGCACATATGACAACAATGCAATCACTAAGTATACCTGGGCTCACTTTCTCTACGGCAATTTGCACAGGATCATTATTATATGTCTCCAGCCTTAACCTATAAGTCTCCATCTACAAAGATAGAATTAACAATTAATATAATTCATGGACTCTTCAAAGTACAAGTAATTGGATATATCTTAAAGTCAATTCTTCATATACGAGATAAACACATGTCTCTCTACCTCAATTCTATCTTCTATTGTCATCGACAAGCGTGCAACCTAGTGTGCCTTAGATCACCACTCCATCAATGTGCACTTGACGACTGTACATTACTCAAGGATTTAAAAAATAACATAGATTTAGATGGATAATTACTAAATAACAATTTAATAAATAATCTCCCATGTAACAGTATAAGACTTCACTTATCAGCTGCATACAAGTCGTGGTGTAATGTGCTTTCCCATCTGACATCAATAAAGCCCCACCACTTCATATAAGTGCTAGAAAATGCATTCTTGATGTGGACCTTAGCAATGTCAATTGCCTCGTACAAATATCTCATGTAATTCTTATCATCCCCATCTAATAATTTTAAGACCTGTACGAAAGGTTCCACCAACTTTAGATAAGTCTGTATATTACTCCAAAAAAAATTATTCTCTATGATTTTTCCCACTTCCAAATGTTCACATTTAGATTCATAGAAGGTGATCCGCATATACTCTAAAAACTCCTTATTAAACATAAACCCTTTGATGTCATTCCTGAATTTGTGCAAAGATTCTAAAGAAATAAAATTAGATGCAAATCTTGTAGGCCCCGCACAGATGAGATTTCGGCCCCCAGATGCTTTTTCTCTGAACATGTTCAAGATCCTACGATGACCATAAATAAATTGGATAATTCTTTGTGTTATCTTTACTATCTTGTTGACAGTCAAGTCCTTACCAATTTCTTCAAGCATCAAGTCCAAACTATACGCTGCACATGGGACCCAATAAAGGTGTTTGTGCTTGTCCATTAACTTCTTCCCTGCAGCTTTATAACTTGGTTCATTAACGGTGACCACCTGGACAACATTTTCCTCTCCAATTTCCTGCACCATCTGATCCATCAAACCAAATAAATATTTGGCATTTTTTGAATAGTTTGATGCATCAACAGATTTCATAAAAAATATCCCTTCAGTGCAATAAATAAGGAAATTAATCATGGACTTCTTCGTGGTACCAATCCAACCATCGCACATAATTGTGCATCATCTCTACTTCCATACTGTTTTAAAACTTTCAACCCACTGTTGAAGTTCCTCATATTCTCCATCAAGCCCACGTCCATATATGTCTCGACGTGTGGGGGGTTTTGAACCCACGACCATGATCTGCTATTGCATCAATTAGAAGCTGAACATAAGGAGACTGAGCAGCATGTGAGGGAACACCTGCATGCAAAAATCATTTGCAGATGCTTTTAAAAGTATGTCATGCCGCTTCAGCTGACTTTTTTACTCCTCTCATTACTTGCTTGATTTTTGGCTGAGTAGAACTCTGTCTTATAAAAAGATAACAGTCCATAGGACCCACTTGGCCTCTAGCTTGACTTGTGCCTTTTGTTGATGGTCCATCACCTCTCTTTCGGGCTTCGTCTTCTTGTTGATGTCACAAACTCTCTTCTGGCTGCAGCCATCTCAAGATCTTCATCATCATCATCATATAGAAATGTCACTGGCCCCAATATACATTCATTTGCTTTTGTATTATGTCTACCTGAAATCTCGTCTTGGAGTTCAACCTCCTCTTCATTCTTTTACTCTTTTTGTACTTTTCGGCCACGCAATAATTCACGTATTTCGTTGGCAACTTGTCGGGGACAGACAGTACACTTTGTCACATGTCCTGTCTTCCCTACTAAATGTTCTTTCCCTCGAGTGATTCCACCACCCATCTCTTTGCCACAATATTTGCATTTCACTCTCTTCTTTGCAGTATTAACTAAGGTGATATGGGTCCACCTTGGGTCCTACTCTTGCTGTTCAGTCATATTCCTACAAAAAGGGGGAAAAAAAAAAGTAGAAACAAATATAAGAACATTTGGTATTATGCCCTACTTTAAAACATGCAATGAAACTTAATTAGGCTTCAATTGATGTTTAATTTAAGTAATTAGTCAAAAGTCCCAATTTTTAACCGCTAATTAGGGTCAAAATTGGAGATTTTCTCTAATTAACCGTCGATCAATACAATTCACAGCACACTCCTACTTTAAAACATGCAATGAAGCTTAATTATGCTTCAATTGATGTTTAATTTAAGTAATTAGACAAAAATCTCAATTTTTAACCGCTAATTAGGATCAAAATTAAGGATTTTTTCTAATTAACTGTCGATCAACACAATTCACAGCACACTCCTACTTTAAAACATACAATAAATTTTAATTAGACTTCAATTGATGTTTAATTTAAGTAATTAAACAAAAGTCCCAATTTTTAACTGCTAATTAAGATCAAAATTGGGAATTTTCCCTAATTAACCGTCGATCAACGCAATTCACAGCACACTCCTACTTTAAAACATGCAATGAAGCTTAATTAGACTTCAATTGATGTTTAATTTTTAAGTAATTAGACAAAAGCTCTAATTTTTAACCGCTAATTAGGGTCAAAATTGGGAGTTGTCTATTTTACTAAGAAAATGAACGTAAACAATCTAAGAATTAGTTATCAACTAAAAAATAATCACTATATTTAAAATATATACCATACCTTATTTTTTTCTTCCACCCAAAACGGTGAAAACGTCTCCGGCAAAAGGTGAAAACGTCTCCGGCGGCGGCGGCGGGTGGCGGCGGCAGCTCCTTCCCCTCCTTTCCTTCCCCTAGATCCTTGTCAAAAACGAGCTTCCCTTCTCACAGATCTGTTTCTGTGAGGGGAAAGTGACTGCCATCCATGATCTGGAGTGAGGACAGATCCACTAGAGAGAGAAGTGGTTTCTATTGACCACATGGGATATGTAAATGAAAGTGTTTGGCTATGTAACACCTATTTAGAGGAACTTGTCCTTTTACTCACCAATATACCCTATGTTCCTATGCTTACATGTTCATTTGTTTATACAAGTTCTGCGTGTTTGGTGCTTTCACTTTTCTAACACTTACTAGTCTACAAACACACACTTGTACAACCATAGTGACGAACACGACTTAGACCTAGCCCATCACCAACCAGTCAACATGACCAAGGCCAGAGTCAGGATCATCACAGCTACCATGTTGAACAATAATCTGAGTATGCTATGTCTTAGACAGTATGAGGTGAGTTTAAGTTACTACAAAAAGGGTCAAAGAGGAGAAGAGTATGACAAAATGTTCATGTGTCACATAGAACAGGGAATGCACAAATGCAACTTCAAACCAACTATAATAAAAATGCAACCATAAGGATCCGAATCATATAAAGGACTTGAATCGTGGGAAACATACTTTTCTTTTACCAAAGCTGACAGATGGAGTTATCCATTAAAAAACCATATATCATAACTATAACATATTTAGGTGGAAATTAAAAATTAACCTTTCCACAAGCCTGTTCATTCTTTTGGTAAAATAATAGGATCTTCAATCCCGAAAAGACAGAGCACTTAAAGCAAAATCCTTGGCAGGAAGATTATAAGTTCTCAACTCAATAAAGAGCAGAAATTAGCAGATAGGTAGAAAATCATGGGCTATGATTTATGGAAATTCATGTTTTATCTTTACTAACCATTTTCAGATGATAAAGTTAATATAGAAAGGTGATGGATAAAGTAACAAATAAAAATTGAATAATTGCTGAATTAGAATCAACATCTTGGCATGATCCAGACCGTTACAATAGCCTGAAATGCTGCCAAACGAACACAATACAAAAAGCAAATAACATCACATAAGAACCATAGGATGTAAACATCTAAAGGACCAGGGCCTTACATCTGAGTCCACAAAAAGATCATTATGAAGAATTTCCATTAAATATCCAAAAGGAGCACAAACAATCACATTTTGAACATATCCCAAGTAATCGATCTCCTGCAGAAAAAATGCACAAAAGTCAGTCTAAGTATACCAGAAAC
This sequence comes from Zantedeschia hybrid cultivar, assembly GCA_030544215.1. Taxonomy (NCBI): domain Eukaryota; kingdom Viridiplantae; phylum Streptophyta; class Magnoliopsida; order Alismatales; family Araceae; genus Zantedeschia; species Zantedeschia hybrid cultivar. The sequence goes on along the minus strand of JARZZO010000002.1, from coordinate 21,205,200 downwards.
ATTAACTAATATGACAAAAAATAAAAAATAAAAAAGTTTTACCATGAGTACACAGTAATCATGCCTGCCTGGGAGCGACGAGAGTAAATAAAGAAAAACTGCCCATGCAAGAATTAGAGGTCCCACTTCTACAGCCTCAAAAGGAATCAAACTTGAAACTACGGAATCCATCTCTTGAATGTCGTCCAATGTAAAATTGCTATAATCCCTGGTAAACGAATGTTGTCTAGCTAAAGAATAAGGCCAAGAAAATAGGAACAGTAAAGCCTAAATAATTTAAAAAATATATATCAATATGGAAAGAACCTGAATGGGATTCCATCATGGATCATTCTAAGAAGATTTTCCAAGTCCAATGTTTCAATTAGAATAAAAAGTAGTTGAACTTTTGCATGATAGAATGAATTTCTCGCCTCAGATGACGCTGCCAGTTTTCCAATATTAAAAGAATCAGATAGTATGGCCTGTTATTGTTGTTATTCACATGGTTAGTAAGAAAGTAATGAATTCGCTTAAAAGAGGTAAAGAGCACATGAGAAGATAATATAAGTTTACCTTCAGAAGCGTGCATACATTTCGCCATTGTTCTCCATTGCAAGCACAGAAGTTTTCGTAATAAGCAACAAAAAGAACATCTAAAACCAAATTGCTTTCAATAAGAATCTCCTCCACCCATAATGCCATCCAATCAACTTCCTATAAGAAAATATAGAAGGGGAAAGCAATAATAGACAAATCACCATTAGGAATTCTCTGTCAGTAAACAGAGGACAACAAGAATGAATGGTCAATGACTGGCAACCTGAGACTATATGTTACAGGTTTATGAATTTAAAGGCCAACTGAATAAGGGGAGAAAACAAATCCCAGAAGAAACACAAAAGCCATATACTAAGTAAAAAAAGGCTTATATTTGTTGACAGGGAAAGGCAGCACACCTCATGAAAGAAAAGTTGTGCAAAGTTCATATGCATATGAACAAGAACATAACAGAAAACAAGTTCACCGCCTGCATTGCCCTCAAACATTGGCAATTAGTTTGATCTGCCTTATCAATATCACATCAAACACTTTAGGTGAAGGGCAGGGGTAGTTAGGTCTTTTTCCCTCTTTTCTTGTGTGTTATTTATATCTCTTAGTGGTGCGCCCAGTTTAGTTAGTATAACAGGGGCATTTATGTCATGTAATTGTGTAGGTGGTTGCCCTAGCTCTTATTATTAATAGAAGTGTGGTGCAGCTTAGAGAGATTGGGAATCTCAAGGCCAATAGCCAGGTCCCATCTTCCTCCTCTCTTGTATGCACCTGGTTTCTACATGGTATCAGACCCAAGTTGAGAAACCCTAGCCCCGGTACTGTAGCAGCGGCACTGTATCGGCGGTACTGTAGCCGTGGCACTATACCAGCAGTTTTGTAGAGCTCTCCTCTACCCTCCATCATCCCCCTTTGAGAAAGGAGGGTTTGCTCTGAGAAGGAAGAATACAATGACTCCCTAATCCACTTTACATTGAGTGAACCTCTACCGATGGGAAATCACCTTCTGAACCAGCAGTTGGATTGTTAGCCTTCAGAGCAACCCGATCTTCTCTGCTCAGGCATGTAAAACATACATGACCAACTGCTTTGCATACCCCACCATATGGTATTACTGTAAGGCATAAGTTAACGACCCCTACCAAGACACCGAAAGCATTGATCTCTGCCTCTTGTGAATCTCCATATTCCCATATGCTCCCTGACAGATCAATTCTGAATTCCCTTCATCCTCTTCCTGGTAAGAGTTTCAACCATCCACCCTCCACAAAGCCAACCGCAGCTGTTATTATTTGTAAGAACACATAAAAATGTAATGATTATAAATTTAATCAAACATCTGGGGGAAAACCGCCTGATGAACTTAAAGGAGGATGAAAATATAACCTATTAAACATATTAATCGATTGACATATGTTAGAATACTTATCATGCATTCAATTAGAATTAAATGTATATGCATATACAATGATCTACAATGACAAGTGGCATCCAAATCCGTAGATGACAGCAGAACGACAAAACAAGGTTCCCCACAAAAAAGTAATGATAGCATCAAGCATCCTACCACAAAAGTTCATGTGCTGCAGATGACTGATAGATGTCAACAAATGAAAAATAAATTTCCTTCTTTTTAATGGACATTAGACAGCATTGACATAAAATGGACACAAGCATATCACTACAACAAAAAATTTTCCAAAAAAATAATGAACAATCTGATACACTGAAAATGATCATACTGTTTTTTGAAAACTCCGTGGCAAAAGCAGACTTTTGAGAATAGTGAACAACTTATTTTCCAGCCCATCATGAACTAGCAATAAAGCCTCCTTCCTAACATCATCAGATTCATGAGATGCGTCCCCCATGTACACTGCAAAAAACATAACATATGGAATGAAGAAAATCTGTTGAGACACTTCATCATATCATCAATGTAATTCATTGCCAAGAAATGAAATGTTTACAAGATTGAAACAGTTCCAAATATTTCTGAAAGAAAATAACTCAGAGAGGGAAAAAGAGGAAAAGAGAATTATACAGTTTAGATTTTTATAGTCTCTAATAATGCCCATCAAAATTTATCTTGCACATAACAAGCATGCATGCCACCAACCTTTACTAAATGAGATGAGTGCTAACCACATGCCAAAGAACATTTCAAGATATTGAGCATACGGCAATGATGACTAAAATCTAACCATAGAAGTCTAAAGAACATGCTGAGTATTACTTCATTCAGAAAACAAAGTGAATACCATGCAATCTGACAATCGGTAAGAAAAGAAAAGCAGAAGAAAAAAGTCCCAAATGACACACTTTGAAAGGATAATGTCTACTTAGAAAGAGGGACAAATCTAACTCCAAAATACCTTATATGACACCCATAATTCATAAGACTTAGTGGTAAACCTTATACGGTATAAACAAAGATATTCCAGACTTAAGGTTAAAATGTGATTGTTCATTTTAATTGGGTTCTAATTGAAAGATTTCAGTACACTATTGGGCTTAGAAACCACAATGGACCTATAATAATTGGTTCTACTTAATGCAAGTGGGCCGGGACTCCCTTCAGATCTGCTGACAACAGCCAGCTGAGGAAGGCAAAGATAGAGGGGGGCAAAGTGAGAGAAGATAGAGGGGAAAAGGGAAGGAAGAGAAGGAGAGAGGGAGAAGGAGTGCCTAAGGGTGCAAACGAGTCGAGTTTTACATTGTTAAAGCTTGGTTCGATTCATTTTAATGGAGTTCGAGTTCAAGCCGAGTATCTATGATGGTTGCTTAAGCTTCGTTTGTTTAGATGTTAAACGAGCTCAAGTCAAGTATCGAGTAGCGCGTGAGCTCAATGAATCTACGATAGATTTAATCCAAAATCTTTTTGCTTCAAATTTATAACAGGACAAACCATGATGAGTACAAAGGAATTTGCACCCCTAGTTATTTGATAAAAATACTCGATAAGACATTAAAAATCTTATTAACTAAGATTATTATTAATAGAATAAATTAAAATGAGTACTTAAAAGAGGTCTCAATGAGTACTTAAACGAGTTCTTAGAAACAGATATTTTTAGTGCGTTATTCAGACTTGCTCGTTTCCAAAAAGCCCCTTGGTTGATGTTCCAGATTATTTGAAGGCAGAGAAGTATCTACATTTTCTAGAAAAGAAAAAATATTTGTATACATCTGCCTCTGTCTTCAGAGAAACCTTTGATAAGGTGGATACTTCTCAAACAGAAGGTGAGAATTACCTGAACTCTCATTCTTTGTTGATTGTTGGTGGAGCAGGAGACTCCTCGGCAAATGATGCTTCTCACTGCCTTGGGGCAAACCATATGCCCCTGGGGGCGGGCTGGTATCCTTGGCTCCGACGATCCCCGGTAGACGAGCACCGTAGAGATCATCCCCCAGAGAGCGCCCTTCCCTCTTTTCTGCTCCAACTGCCTCCATAGGGGTCATCTGGCCAGGGACAGTGCTTCCCTGGTGAGATGTAATTTCCTGTGGAGGGGTGGGCCACATCCGTGACTTTTGTCGGAAGGGGAGGTCGACCTTCGCCAAAGTAGTCGCAGAGGTGAGAGGGACCAACCCTATCCATAAAAGGGTTGGGCAGCTGCCGATCCTTTGCCCTCCTCCTCCTTCCCTGGAATTCCTCACTGTTCATTTGCTTCAGTTAAAGCGGAGTGTCCGCATCATTCCGGTGGTTGGAAGAACGATTCCACAGCAAGTCCTAGCTCTGGTTGGTAAAGGGAAGGGAATTAGGAGGGATTGGAAATTCTGACCTAAGAGAGTACTTTCTAGGGGTGGCTCCATCAGAGCAGGCGGCTTGTGTTCTGGCGGAGCTAGGTGCGCTGGGGTTGGCTTTGCATGCCACGTTTTCAGATGGACCTGGTACCTTCCAAGATCCGAGGATGTGCAAGGTTAGGTGAGGCTCCTGGGTGTTCCCCTTATCCTCTACAATGGCTCGGGGATGCAGCTAGCATTGTAGGAAGTTGGAGACTGGGAGGAGAGCTCCATCACGGTCATCAATAGAGATCGGCTTATCCCGGTGAGGTTCCTGTTTCCACTTGGGGGGGGGGGAGGGAGGGATGAGGCGCTTGTTTCTGGTATCTATGAAGGTGTTGGAGGAGGCACCACCGGCTGACCAGGGATCTTTAAGGTTTCAGATGGCTCGTCGGGAGATAGAAGACAACCGAAGCAAGGTGGGGGATCATGGCATCTCGTCCGGCACCCATTTGAATTTCAAATGGCCTGCCTGGGTTGCAGGGAAGTCTGATCCATCCACCGCCAAACCAAGCAGCTCACCTATCCTCGAGTCGGTTGCAGGTTGGGAGCCTAGGCGATATCGACCCGCAATATAGGCCCACGACTTATCCAAATCCTCGAGACCCGCTTGTGTGACTGCAAAGACCCATCTTCTTCGCCCGATAGACATGATGGTGCTTCCGAGCTACCTGGTACAGCTGCCCTCCTCTTCCCTCAGTCCCCCTAGCAGTAGAGCTATTGGGAAGCATCAGATGGCTCCGCCGTCCCCTACGGGAATACTTGGTAGGTCACCCTGGGAGATTACTCGAGTCCCCTCTCCTCCCCGGATCGAACCCACCAGTAGATAGTCTCCCAACGGCAGTCAAGCCCGCACACCTCTCCTGCAACCGTCTTCTGCTCGGAGGGACTCCCATCTGAGGAGTATTGCTGACTCTCCCTTCGAGGAGGATCAGCCTGTAGAGAACGGCTCTTCCCCAGCACCCCAGCCCCAATGTGACCAGGGCCTGGACCTGGCAAACCACCCGTCAATGGCCCCTGGTAGTGCGAACCCCTATCTTCCTCTTGGTGTTCAAAAGGACCAGCTACCTGTAATTGGGGACCATGACCTGGAAGAAGACAATTTCAGAGGCTCAGACTCTTCCTATGTGCCAGAGTCGCTCTATGACTCAGTGACTAAGGATCGAGCAGAGGTAGAACCCATCTCCGACTCAGAAGTTGCACTGGAGGAGATGAACACAGAGGAGGTTTAGGAATTGTGTATTGAAATGGAGATGTAATTGAGGACCACTCTAAGGAGCTGGCTCTGAAGTTGGGGGTCTCCTACAAGGGGTTAGATAAGGAAGTTAGGAGAGGAGTCTTAAGGATCAAAAAGAGATGGTTGGCCAAATTAGCGAGATGGTCAAAGGAAAGAAAATCTATGAGGGTGGAGAGGAAAGGGAAGAAGGGGGTCAATGCAGATCATGGTTGGCAGTACCGGCCGGTACATATCGGTATCGGCCGGCACCGGTACCATACTTGTAAAGGGTATCGGCCGATACCGGCTGATATTGGACTGGTACCGGCCGGTATGTACCGGTACTGATACCCACCGATACCGGTACTGGTACCGGTACTGCCATCCATGATGCAGATGGATCTGAGGGTGAGTCATCGAGGGGGTGGGGAGGAGAAACTAATTTTTTGTCCCACTAAGGTTGGTACTTGGTATGTTAGGGGGGCGGTGCGAAAGGAGAAGAGAATGGTACTGGGGGATTTTGTTACGAGGCATAAGTCGAATGTCCTCTATATCTAGGAGACCAAATGTGAAGGCAATGGCGATGATATTATTAGGGATATTGAGGGGTCTCAATTACGTGAAGTGATTGCTTCTCCCTCCATTGGAAGGTCTAAGGGAATCATGATCTCTGGAATGGCTTTGTATTGGAGAAGCTTGACGAGTTCCGGGAAGTGGACGATCAGCCATTCTCCTTACTTTTCCTAATTTAGAGGAAGTTTTCTATGGGACTTTACTATGGTCCACAAGATAGGATAGGGAAGAAAGAGCTGTACGAAGAACTTCTTATGGCCCATCGGATTTTCAGTCGGCCACGATGTTTGGGAGGTGACTTAATGATGGGAATTCAAGACCACCGCAAGTTTCTTTGCACGCAGAAATTCACCAAAGCCCATCTAAAGCGTAGATTATTTTTAAATGAGTCCTTAGAAATTTTACTTGTCCCATCCTGAGCAGATTTAGAATGTTTTTTTATTTTTTTCTGAATTATAGGTGTGATTTTCTAATTTTTAGTGCGAAATTTCAAAATAGTTATCTAGTTATAGGGATTTGAGTCCATCTAAGATTTGGTTAGTCGAGTTTGGATAAGAAAGGTCCCTAAACATTTTATATATGGATGTACTCTCTCTTTTCTAATTATGGATAATCTTTAGTACGATTTCAATTATTTTCTAGTATTTTTTCTTTGCGACGGAGAAGACATGTGGAGGCCCACATTGGAACCTTCACTTACGGTTATGTCGGCTTAGGGATCTGCAAAGGAAAGAGTGAAGGTAGCAATCACACAAGATGATTAATAATTAAGCACACCAAGATATTACTCAACGATGATATATCCATTAACACCATATAATGTACATAGTTGAGATATACAACATGTTCGAAAAAAAGAGACCAAAAAATTTCAACAAAAGTAAAAATACATCAATGAAACTGACAAAATCTCTCGCCACTCAACTATTTTCCAACAACTCTAACTTCTTGGTGAGGACATCCGTGCGCGGACCAGGTTTGACTCGGCCCACATCTACCGTCGCCATCGGACTTCAGCAGCAGAGCAGGCGTCATTGTGGCTCAGAGCTGCTTCCTGTAGCTATTGATGCACCTTATATTTTTATTTAAGTCCTTTGGACATGTACCCAACCTATTTGAGGCCCATTTATGCAATTTTCTATTTTTTGCTATTTTATCTGCACGATTTTCTCTATTTTTAGGATCTTAGGAGCATTCCTGTCTTTTTATGGCTTAGGCTTCTACTAAGGTTTCCCTTTTTGGAGGTCTATATATACCTTTGCATTTCCTTTTGGGATAGGCAATGATGAGTATTAATGAAAAGGGAAGGAAAAGTTGTGAGTGCCGCATCTTGTGTTAGCTCATGATGGGTGGGTTTAGGAGGGCGTGAAGCCCCGGTTTCTTTTTTCCCCCTCCCTCTCTCTTTTCTTCCCTTATCATCTTCTTCCCTCGGCCTCCGCGCCGTTTGCCCTTTCTTCCCCTCCCCTTCCTTCCCCTCTCGCCAACTCCCTTCGTCGTCCAACTTCGCCGCGCCATCATCGCCTTCATCACTGCCAACGCGTGACGGGCTCCTCGAGTTTGCGCGGCGACAACATCATCGCTCGAGCCTATTGTCGGGATGCCTTCGCCACGCGACGCACCGCAGCAGTTCGCCGCTTGGCATCTTTGTCGATCGAGCTCATAAACGAGCGTTTCCCACTCGTTGTCGCCACCATGCAGCGTTCCCCATCGCAGTGCCCGCTATCACCCATCATCGCGTTTCCGCACATCGACATGGTCGAGTTTACCTGCACGAGCATCGTCGTCCGTACCCGCATTCCCCACCCCTCCTACTCGCTATCGTCATTCGCACCGGGTGCGAACCGCATCGGCTCGCCACGACCCCCTCCACCATCAACCCAGACGTTGATCCCTCTATGCATCAACCTACTCCATTTCGCTCGGCTGCATCGTTGCCCATGCCCGAGCAGGCTCTGCTGGATCCACGCATACGGTTGAGCACGTTCGCGCAAGACCCTGCCTTGTCGCCTGTGTCCATGTCGTCTCTTCCCAGCGCCGCCGCCACACAGCGCTCAATGCTCACTCGTGGCCCAACTTCAGGCCCAATCGTGCCAACCAATGGGCCCCCACCCCCTATCTCAGCCCACCAGGGACTGCAACCCCTACACGAGACCTACCAGCAGCCACCCCTCCATCACTAGCGCTGGCCCACCTGTGGACCCCTTTGACGTCTTGTCTACGTGCAGATTTGCGGCCTCGGCTTACGTTCCCCACTCTGCAGCAGGTAGGTTGGTGTTGAGCGTCCCATCCTTCACTACTTGCTCATTTAGTATATGTGTTATGTCTGCCCCGTGCGATTATGAGATAGGAATCTAGCTATTTTAATGAAAGAATTGCCAATTGTGAGCTTATGAGGAGCCAACCTCATGGCACTAGTTTGTGATGGCTGGATGTTGTACTGCTGTCCTAGACTGTGGTAGTCCCCACTACCACTGATCCCACTCGTTCCCCGCGCCTGGAGGGATGGCATTGCGAGCATGCTTTCTTGAAATTTTACGTATTCTCTCTCATAAAAAGCTATGGTTGGCTGCTGTTGATTCAATATCCTTTCTAGTGATTGTTGCTGATCTCGGTTAGTTATTGGTGGTCGGGTCTAAGTTGGTAGTCGTCCCGTGTCATATTTGGTATCAGAGCAACATGTTAGATTGTCTTGGGCTTGCTATTTCATTTCAGTTTTTTAGTGCATTTCCTCATTTTTGTTTCATTTTATCACATGTTCATAGTCGTCAATCCCGTCTCGGCCCGGCCCATCATGACCGGAACGTCCCGTCCTAGTAAGAAAATGGGACGGGACAGTTTCTAGTCGGTCCTAGTCTGTCCCAGCCTGTTCCAACCAGAATTTATATTTTTACATGAGATTTTCCTAAGTACTTAAGCTCCTTGTAAACTTATTTTGGGAGAGTTCATTTGATGAATATACACATCTATAAACCCATGAATCTGTTCTCAATGCTTCGATTGCATTAATTTTGTGTTATTTATATGTTTATATATTTATTTTCATATTATTTATTGTATATGTATGTCTTATATTCGTTGGCATATGTATGGAAAAGATTCTGAGACGGGACACCCTAATTGTCCAGGACACCAGGACATCCCATCCCAATAGAAAAATGGTACAAGGACAAGGACGGGATTGACAACTATGCACCTGTTACATTTCATTCTATCATGGCATGTCATTTGGGGGTTAGTTTCATATTAGTTTCACATTAGCTCACACTTTAGTTCACTTCACTGCATATGCCTACGCGTAGCGGTGTTGAGTTCCATATCTCTGCACCGATGTCAGGATCACACACTGGTTCACCCGTAGTCCCCGAGATGACTGAGATGTTCGGCCAGCTCGTGCACCAGACGGATCAGTTAGACAATCGCCTTGATGAGCGCCTCAGATCGCTTTAAGGAGTCGTTGAGGACAGTGCATGATAGACATTCCGATTCCGATTGTACGGTCCCAGGGATGGCGAGCCACTCTCCCGCTCTTGTGGGGCACCCTCCGGAGCATGGTCCAATTCATGCAACAAACCACCAGGACCAACACCCAGCCCCGGCCTTGCACCCTGCACAGCCCCCGGCACATCCGCCACCTCCGACGAACACACCTCCACCCATGCACCCACCGGTCGAGCCAATCGAGCAGTCGATTGGCGAGACAAGGACAATGGGTTTGAGTATGATCTTATAGATGAGATGGGCTACGCCGATCGATCTGGCGCGCGTAGGCATAGGCAAGGAATTATGGATCGGATCGGGTCTCCGAATCGGGACCCGCCGATCCCAATCCGAATCGGAATCGGATCGGCCGAAATCGACCGAACCGGGACCTGCCGATCCCGATCCAAATCGACCGATCCGGATCCGGATCGGCCGATTCTGCATTCCATGGGCATAGGAGGCAGGACAGGCCGCATGATTAGGATTGGGGTGTTGATCAGAGGCATCAGTGGTACCCGGGTGATCGCTATGATCGTTGTGGTCGGTATGATCACTTTGATCGACGTATCAGTTCGATCGAGATGATCGATTTGATCGAGCAACTTTGGGGCATGACCAGAGGCACCCCCAATACCCAAGACATTAGGATGACCGACGTGGATTTTGAAATGATCGAAGGCGATAACAATACCCCAGAGACCGGTATGACTTTGATGACGAGCGGAGGCCCCATCGTGACCTGTGCGACCAGCATAATCGTTGGGCTACTTGTGTTGAGGCTCCAAACTTCGATAGGTCCTTAGACCCAAAGGTCTATCTTGAATGGGAGGCCAACATGATTGATTCAATCGACATAACCGATATGACCGCTTTGATCGCTATGATCGACGTAATCGATTCAATCGAGATGATCGAGCAGGTTTTGGGTATGATCAGAGGCACCCTCGATACCCGAGAGATCAAGATGACCGACGTGGATTTTGAGATGATCACAGGCGATACCAATACCCCAGCGATCAGTATGACTTTGATGACGAGCAGAGGCCCCATCGTGACCTGGGTGACCAGGATGATCATCGGGCCGCTCGTGTTGAGGCTACAAACTTCGACAAGTCTTTAGACCCGAAGGTCTATCTTGAATGGGAGGCCAGCATGAACCGTGCTACTTTGATTGGGAGCCGTCTCCGCCCATCACTGCCACCACGCGTCGTTCGACGCTCTCCCGTGGCCCAGCTCCGGACCCATTCGTCCCAACCAGTGGGCCTCCAACCCCTATCTCGGCCCACCTGGGACTACAACCCCAACACAAGGCCCACCGGCAGCCGCCCCTCTGTCACTAGGGTTGGACCACTTACGGACTCCTTTGACATCCCGTCTGCGCGCAGATTTGCGGCCTCAACTTACGTTCCCCACTCAGCGACGGATAGGTTGGTGTTGAGCGGCCCATACCTCACTGCTTGCTCATTTAGTATACATGTTATGTCTACTCCGTGCAATTGTGAGATAGGAAGCTAGCTATTTTAATGAAATCATTGTCGATTGTATGCTTGCGAGGAGCCAACCCCGTGGCACTAGTTTGTGATGGCTGGATGTTGTACCGCTATCCTAGACTGTGGTAGTCCTCACTACCACCAATCTCTCTCGTTTCCCGCACTTTGAGGGACGGCATTACGAGCATCTTTCTTTAAAATTTACGTATTCTCTCTCAAGGAAAGTTATGGTTGGTTGTTGTTTATTCACTATCCTTTCTAGTGATGGTTGTTGATCTCTGTTAGTTATTGGTGGTTGGGTCTTAGTCGGTAGCCGTCCAACGTCACTCCTGCCTCCACTCCTAATACCTTGTGACCTTGCCACCCACAAGAAACAAAACAAGCATATGGCTCATATAGGATCTTTCATGATCCTTGCCACTATACGAATTACAAATCAGAAAAATATACTAACAAAGAAGTAAACATACATGATTCTTATATTAAATAAATTGTGATTTGTATGCGTAAGTAGACAATCAAAATATGTGGAATTAAACTTAGACAAATAATGATACTCTAAAGAAACTTAATATATAATCTTATTTTTCGAAATAATTAGGTAAAGGATGATTCCAAAAGCAACAGAGTCACTGACAACATTAATCACAGTCGTACGCCTCGGTAGAGTAAAACTCAACTAGGCACCTATATGTCAGCCCTACAAGGTACTAGCACCACAATAGGGAGGCAGGTTGATAGGACTAGTCGGCCTTGACTACTCGCAAAACTGTAAGGTCCAGACACCGACCACATGTGCATACAAACGAGTGTCTCTTGTTATTCAAGTCAGGTGAGCCGGGATTGGACCCCTATCTTCTAGTTATAAACGTTGTCCAAGGTCCTAACATACATCCCGATCTTATGATTGAGCCAACTCTTCGACCCTCACTCTGACAAGGATCCTAGTATTAATAAATAGGGAACAACAATTAGTATGAGGCGTCACTCTACCTTAAATTACAAGTAACAATCTTACAGTCATATGATTTTACGGTTGTACAGTTATACGGCCTTAATGTTGTATAGTCACGCCGTCTTATAGTCATAATAGTTGTATACAGTTTTACCGTCATACAATTGCAATGGTTGTATGGTTCTACAGTCAAGCAATCACATAATAATATAATGTTTACAGTCATGTACAATGGTATACAAATATTATTATGTTCATCCGTATGTTATACATATATAGATCAACCATAAAATCTATAAATGTCAAGTATTATAACCTATTTTCCTAGTTATAAGTAGACCAAAAACAGTCACAAAATATCTACATAGGTACATACTAGTCGTTTCTTAATAACAACATTGATTATAAGTCATGAATATGAACAAGATTTGTAAAATTAGTCTGGAAATAGTCCCTAACCGACCCAAAAGATCGCCACAGGCCTCAATTTCCACACACTGCACATGGCCCAATACAGTTCAAAAACCAGTCCCAAACACATCTTAAAAATTTTCTCACAAACCTTCGTATCTATATAGAACACATGACCCAATTTAAGCCTTACATGAAGGGTGTAATATCACATGAAATCCTTCCCACAAATGACATGAAAACTTACCCACAAATGTCATGAAAACCTACCCATAAATGACATGAAAACCTACCCACAAATGTCATGTGTTGTTACTGCAGGAGTTTAGTAAAACCTATAACTAAAAATGCATAACATCTAATTTATCCTACCATTCATGACCACCTGTCAGTTAATAAAACAAACAAAAATCATTATATTATCATAACAAGTCATTAACTTATGAACAAACTTATGCATGCAGTCCATGAAATCCACTTTACTTTCCTCTTATCCCAAAGAAAAACATTGCAGCAATTTTTCCTAACTGTAAACAAAAACTCTTACTTATTTCATGCAAAATTTCAATTAAACATATCCTTCTAATTGGACAGCACCTCCACTGTTTGGGGCTGAAAAATCCCACTTAAACATGGTTAAAAAAATACAAAAATAGAATACACAGAAGGGGTACATAGAGAAAACAAAGGGACAGGTCTCCTACCTTCCCAAAGCCACCTCCTGTAGCTCTCAGCTCTCCTTTCTGCACCTAACCGCAGCAGAACCTCCCTTCCATCTCTCTCTCTCTCTCTCTCTCTCTCTCTCTCTCTCTCTCTCTCTCTCTCTCTCTCTCTCTCTCTCTCTATGCTCCAGACCCCACAGCCCTCTTCGGGGCTTTAATTAATATCCTCCCTTCTCTTTAAGAGGTGGGAAGATTCTAGACAAAAGGGGCAGAACCGCCCCCACAAATGGGCCGGAGTTGGCCCACCAATAAGCCCAATAAGGGCCTAAAACCCCCCTTAATAACAAGCTATTTAAAACCCCTAACTACAATTCATTAATTAAGGCTCATGGACAATTTAACTTTAATCCTTGTAATATAAGTGTTATGATTTAACCCCAATGCTAGTATATTAAATTTTATACTTTTTATTTTGTATTCATACCCTTTTTGACATACAAAATTTCAAATATGTCCAAAAAAATTTGTCAATTATTTTTTACCCTGCAAGTTTCATAATGTTATATATAAATTATCAATATTTAAGTATATGTCTTTAATGATATCTATTAGGATGTAAAATAGTTTTCTTTAAGGGATTTTAACAGAAATTTATAATGGTTTTTCCACTCTTTTTCTTATGGATTCTTATAGAGAATTTCTAGGGTCTTACAAGACGACGCTACGACAAGGTCGAATCTGCCCTGCAAGGGGACCGGATGTGATGCCGTAACCGCCAACGTGACATCAATGGCCTCCCTACCGCCGGTGCGATGCAGGTAGTCTCTCCAACCCCCTTCTTCCTTCCTCTGTCCTCCATCAAATTTGATATTAGAGCACCCCGCCCGCTGATGTCGCATCCTCCTCCTCCTACCTTTTCCTCCCTCTCTCTCTTTCTTCCCTTCTTTCTCTCTTTCTGTTTACGTTTGTGGATCATGGGTACTGTAGCTATAGTATTCACACTGTACTACAGTACCCAGGGTTCAAATCCTCTAGCCCTTTCTCATTTTCCCACCGCACCCTTCTTTCCATCTCTATTAACTCTTTCTCTCTCCACCTGAAACAACCTCTGCCATGTTCGCCTCTCTCTCTCTCTCTCTACATGTGTTTGCTCTCGTCACGTAGTTACTGTTTGTGTGAATAGTAACGATCAAGGAAGGGGGTCAAGGCCCCGTTACCCTGTCCCCCGTCCCCCTCCACGTGGACAGGTGCGGGAATAAGGCGGGCCCGTCCCGCCCCTTCTCAGGCAGCCTTTATAATCGGGAGATATTGTGTGCGCACGTGGTTAGTTTCTGGACCTCTCAGTTTTGCAAGCCGCCGAGACCGACTAGCCCCCTCTAGATCGGCGAGACATTATATGTGGTGGGAATCTCCACCTCCAACAAATTAGAGTGCACATAGTATTTTTCAAAGACGATATCCCTCCAAAGGCCAGCCTCCTCATTAACCATCTTCCAAAGCCATTTCGTGCAAAGAGCTGCATTAAACGTTCTGATGTTCTCGAGGCCCAGGCCCCTTTTCTTCTTAGGCCTACAAATCCTTCCCCAGCTGACTGCATACCTTCCCCTCTTGGGTTCGCCAGACTTGTGCCAAAAGAATCTTGCCTGAATTGCCTCCAGAGTCTTAGCCACAGTGGCCGGGATCCTAAAGGAGAGAAAATAAATGGGGAGACGGTCCAAAACAGACCTGCATAGAGTCAACCTCCCACCATAAGAGAGCAACCTACCTTCCCATCCTACCAACCTACATCCAAATCTTCTCACCATAATCTCCCAATCTCTACATCGAAGGCCCCTCGGAGAGAGCAGAAGGCCTAAATAATGGATGGGAAAATCCCCTATCAGACATCCAAGAATGAAAGAAGCTCTAGAAATGCCAATCAACTTACTTTTCTTAAAATTGACCTTCAAGCCTGCTCTGAAAGCTTTTGCTTCTGCTTGAGGTTTCTAAATGAATTTAATGCATGAATAGCTGAAGTTCCAACATGAAATTTACCTGAGTGAGAGTTTATTAGTGTACAGAATATAGTATTTTATCAGTGTCCATGTAGTTAGCAGTAAGAGGCGAGCCAGGCAACCGGGGATTCGCCTTAGCCTCAAATGCTTGAGCGATCACCTAGGCATTTGAGGCGATCTATTCTCTCATAAATCACCATGAAGGAAGAAAATGGTAGTACAAGGGAAATAAAGAAAACATCCAAGATAATCATGTGACATTTTGAGAAATACTAATCATGTCCAACATGTGATGACCAATTTGCATAAAGCACTCATACAAGTAGTGGATGGTCTTAGGAATAATAAAAAATAAGAAAGAAATGTGACAGCTATAAAAGAAAAAAGGTATTGAACATTGATGCAAGAGGTATTAGCAACTCTGGAATATTAAGAATAAGAAAAAGGAGTGCCACATAATTAAAAAAGAAGCAAGCACAGGCACAGACATCACAGGTGTTTTTGGCTAGCCTCAGCATACTTCGTCTCCTAGGCAAGCGAAGCAATCTAGGCTATCACTTTTGATAACATAAATCAGTGAGAGAATGCTGTGGGAATTGCATGTGATTTGCGTCTCATTTGAGAACAAAATTATCATGAGAATGGGAATGTTGTCTATTTTGACATATTGTGTTACTGTAATCAGTTACCGTTCCATGTCTAATCCATGAAGTGAATTTTCCCCCTGAAATTTTTACGATGGACCTTTCAGCTTAATTTCCTTTATTAAAATTCCATGAGATGTGGACATGTTTTGATATGGAAACTAGAGTCATAATCCTTGAAGGGTTCAGTTATATGCTCACTCGAGAAGCTATCCAGACCAATGTATACCTTGTTTCTCCGCCTTTTGCAAACTGGGGAACCTGGAGGTTCAAACACCGGAAATCATAATCCTCATAGTTTTTAGTGCAGTGAAAAAGTAGTCCTTAAAAGAAGGGAATACCCAGGAACTAGATTTTGCATAATGTGTAGAAGGTCCAGAGTTGGGAACATAATTCCCAGTTCCATGATCAGTAGCTAGTTTCTGAAAAGGAATTTTGTGTGCAAATGTTGTAGTCTACTCTGGGGTGTCCTCATCCCTTAGTGATGGGCAGAAGATCCTCTTTTGGCAAGATAGATGGTTTGCTCCTGTCCATATTCATAATCACATTCCAGCATTGTTCTGCCCAAAGTCCCTGAAAAGGAACCCTATGCATCGACCTGAACTCACAAAAACCTCCTCTAGTCTCTCAAATCTTCCTTGGTAACCACTCTGCTGCTCTCTCTTCAACTTCCATCTCTTCTTCACTTTTCCTTCGTACTTTTATCCACCCATCATCCTCCCCCTGTTTGTCACCTCCCTTTATATGCTCTTTATCAGGTTACAAAGATAACAGCAAAAGATGCTGCCATCCCACTTCCAGGAATATTAGTGAATTTAAAAATGTGAAGGGTGCATATGTTGGCTATAAATAAAAAGGACATAATATAAACAACCCATTTGAATCAAATTGAGAACATCATAGACTTACATGCATGCATAAAAATCCACCTGATACACTTCAACAGACATTGACGCTCGAGATAATATTGAATGGATACCTGCATGGCACCAACAGATGCATGCCGTTAGTCATGAGGAATGAAAAATTGATCACGTCAAATATATTTTTTTTCAGTTAAATTCAACTAAAGCCAAAAACAAAAAGAATACACACGACTCTTTTTTTGAAAGTGAATACACACGACTCTTGAGTAGAAGTACAGTATATGTGATATACAGCATGCTTGTACATGATATAAACCCCATCTCGACTCTTTTTTTTGGAAATGGATTAGTAAAACCACCTCGACTCTGTAAATGTTTGTGAGAATCTAGGTCAAAAGAAGTCAATTGCATTGCTCAGAAATATATGCGGCACAACAAAGTGCAAGTGCAGAAGAGTGAGCCTGAGAAGTCAGTTAGGATCTTCCAGGACGAGGTCGGTCATGTGAAGCTGAAAAGGCCATTTAGTTCTTCTTGTGGCAACATCATGCACCGGCATACCCATCAGCAGGCACCCACAAATCTGGAGCTCTGATCAGTCTCCTTGTACACTCAATTACCTGAAATGGAGACAACAACAGTTGACACCCTTCCCAACTCCATTACGGATTGAAGCAAGCTTTCAGCTTCAAATGACCAACCACATAAAGATGTTAGGCATGGTTAACATTTGGACCCCTCGGCGATGATGACAAAATTTTAAGAGCATACCGAGTCCAGCCCAGCCCTTTGGATCAGGATCAGATTGACTTATTGGGCAACCTGACCCAAATATAAAACATATTCCTCAGCCATCGTTGAACATGTTACACAAAAACCACTGCAGTGCAATGTTATTTTCATGCACCTTCATTTTTCATCAGTCATATGAAAATGAAACATAACTCCATAAAATGCACTGACAACTTTTCACCAACTCCACCTTCAATGTAATGACCCAGTCACGAGCCAGGCAGGAGGAAAGGGCTACACGCGAGTGAGGCAATGTGGAGCCACCACCACGTAGAGCCACCATGGCGTGAAGCCACCATGGTGTGGAGCTACCATTGTGTCTGGGGACGGGGGCAACAAGGACTAGAATTAGTCCTATATCGGAAAATGAAAAAAAAGTTAATGGGCTATATATGCGGGATTTGTATCCATAACTTTTGAGGCGTCTTTTAGGGACAAAACTGTGTAGTCTTAGTCCAGACCGGACCATATCTCATAAGGATTGGATCGGACCGTTACATTCAATGTTTTCAACGACCCCCTTCTCATGCATGGCAACATAAAATGCCAGCATACAAGGAAGCACTCACCCTTGAATTTGGAGTTCTCGTCAGACTCATTGCACAGTCAGTTACATAAATCAGAGACAGAAAAAGCTGACACCCTTTGCAACTCGTACAGATCGGCATGAGGTTTCAGCTTCATATGACCAACTCCATATATGTGACAGCAATCATTCAAGGTAACAATCACAATGAATAGCAACCTACACCCTTATTGCTTAGGTGGCAGGGCAAGGCAAAAGCCAAATTTAGCATAAGGTATCCAACATTTAATTCTGACAATGCTGATTGCATGCTTAAGTAGCCACTGTAAACAGTTTGGTCTTCTGTTGAAGAGCAGTTACCTTTAGCTAGATGGATCAAATTGTCAACAAATACATGGCCAGCAAATTTAAATTCTAAAGCAGTAGGTCACTTGGGGATGAAGAAACAGGGATAAAATGGACAAAAGGACCCAAACGTGCTGGGAAATTGCTTCACCAAAGGATAGAAGCAAAGATGTCTGACAATCATAAATTGAGCAGGAAAAATGTCTGACAATCTTCTTTCCCCTCCTTTTCTCTAAAAAGCTGTATTGATAAACCATCGAACTGTAAGGTCTGTGTGGGCCAAGAAAATCCAAATCAGATTGGGCACCCACATCTAGTATGCCAAACCCCGATCCAGATCTAATCGGATCAGCCAATCAGTTAATATAATGGAAGCTGAAGAAACCAGGCACATACAAGAAAGGAGGAAGATGGGAGCTGGCTGTCGGCCTTGAGATTCTCAATCTCTCTCAGCTGCACCACAATTTTATTAATAATAAGAGGTAGGGCAACCACCTACACAATCACATGACATAGATTCCCCCGTTATACTAACTAAACAGGGCGCACCATAAAGATAGAGAAATAACACACAAACAAAGAGGGAAAAGACCTAACTACCCCTGTCCTCCTTTACAGAAGCGATCCGGTTCGATTGAAGAACATAAAACAGCATTGTGTAAATAAAAATAGTATATTTATAAATTTTAAAAAGTATTCATAGCAATATAAAAATATATAAGGATGTTTTATAAGATTTCACCAATCTTTTACTCGATCATATCAATCAGAATCAGCCAGTGTTGTCAAGGCGTACGCCTAGGCATGCGAGCGCTATTCACCGGGCGAAGCGGGCCAGTGCCTATATTGGGCTTAAAAAAGCGGCCCAGGCAAACGCTTAGGCGCCCAGGCGGTTCGCTTAGCCTGCCTGGGCCGCCTAAGCGCCCCCTAGGCCGGCCCGTTACCCGGCCCAGGTATCCACCCGGCCTAGTTACTCGGCCCAGCTTCCCTTTAAATAAGCCCCGACCCGATACGAGCCTTCTCCCCCCTTTCGACCCCAGCACCCCCCGACCCCCTCTTGCCCGCTCCGCTAGGGTTCATCGCCGCAGCTCATCGCAACGCCGCCAACGCTCGCCGCCGATTGCATCTGCCGCCGATGACGATTGCGTCTGCCACTCTCGCCTTTGCCTGCTACAGCTAGAGCCGTCACCAGCGATCGCGCTGAATCCCTTCGTCATCTCCAGACGGACCGGACCTCCAGTGAGGCCTTCTCTTCCATCCCCTCTCTCTCTCTCTCTATCTTTTACACACTCCCTACTCCCTGTCTCACACTCTTTGTCTCACTCTCTATGTCCCAACCTCTCTCTTGCACACACGGCGACCCAAGATAGTCTCTCTCTCTGGCTAACTCTCTCTCTCTCGCTCTCTCCGTCTCACTCTCTCTGTCTCTCTATCTGTCACTGTCTCACACACTCTCTGTCTCACTCTCTATCTTGCACACGCTCTCTCTATCTCACTCTCTCTCTGTCTCTGTCTAACTCTCTCTATCTCTCACTGTCTCACTCTCTCTATATCTCAGTCTCGTCCCACAGCACTCTCTGTCTCACTCTCCGTCTCTCTCCCTCTGTCTCACTCTCTCTCTGTCTCTCACATCTCTCTCTATCTCTCACACGCACTCTGTCCCACTGTCTCTCTGGCTCTCACACCCTCTCTCTGTCTCACTCTCTCTCACACACCCACACTCTCTGTCTCACTCTCTCTATCTCTATGTCCCACTCTCTCTGTCTCAGACTCTCTCTCTCTCTCTCTCTCTCGAACCCACTCTCTCTATCTCACTCTCTCTATCTCTCTGTCCCACTCTCTCTGTCTCAGACTCTCTCTCTCTCTCGGACCCACGCTCTCTGTTTCACTCTCTCAGACTCTGTCTCACTCTCTCTCTCTCTCTCTCTCTCTCTCTCTCTCTCTCTCTCTGACCCACTCTCTCTTTGTCCCACTCTCTCTTTGTCTCTCTCTCAGACTCTATCTCACTCTCTCTCGCTCAGACCCACTATCTCTCTCGGAACCTATCTATCACTCTCTCACTTACACACCCTCTCTCTCTCTTTGTCGTCCTCTCTCTTTGTCTCTCTGTTACAGACCCACCCACTCTCTATGTCCCACTCTCTCTTTGTCTCTCTCTCTCTCTCTCTGTCCCACTCTCTCTTTGTCTCTCTCTCTCAGACCCACTCTTTCTGTCCCACTCTCTCTTTGTCTCTCTCTCAGACTCTGTCTTACTCTCTCTCTCTCTCAAACCCACTCTCTCTCGGACCCTATCTCTCTCTCTCTCTCACCTACACACCCTCTCTCTCTCTCACCTACACACCCTCTCTCTCTCTCTCGTCTTGTCTCTCTCTCTCTCTCTGTCACATACCCACCCACTCTCTCTCTTACCCTATCTTTGTCTCTCTCACTGTCTCACAGTGCACCGCCGAGATTTCTCTTACTCCTTTTTATTTGTCACTTGTCAGATTTTTATCTTTACATGGAAGAAGAGTCAGGGTCGCAGTCCGCATCCGTACAAGGAATGCTAGAGAAGGAGGCCAAGTCAAATGATCCGGGATGGAAGTATTCCTATTAACAGATGAAAATGATAAAAATAAAGTGAAGTGTGAACTTTGTAGTTTGGTGACAAATGGGGAGATCAAAAGACAAAAAGAACATTTAGTAGGAGGATTCAGTGACCTAAAAAAATGTCCAAAGACAACAAAGGATATTTCTAAAGAAATGTTGAGTTGGATGACAAAAAACAAGAAAAGAAAAATTACAGTCGATGAGTATGTGTGTGTAAATGAATCATCTGACGAGGAAAATCTCCACAAATCGGATAAAGGTTCTTCATCGTTGAAGAAAAAGCCAAACAAGGGGCCAATGGATGCTTTTGCAAAGATGAGTGCAGAGGACTTTGTTGAAGCAAGGAGACATGGAAAGAGGGTTCAAACAACTTTGGAGAGTAAATGGAAGAAAGAAGAAAATTTGAAGCTTGATGAAGCAATAGCCACCTGATTTTATGAGGCTGGAATTCCTTTTAATATTGCAAAGTTGAAGAGTTTTGAGGTGATGTTCGACCTTGCAGGGCGGTTTGGACCGGGATACAAGCCTCCAAGTTATCACATGTTGAGAGTGCCTCTCCTAAAAAAATGGTAGAGAGCACACATCAGTTGTATGATGAGTATAAGCAACATTTGAAGACTTATGGTTGCACCCTCATGTGTGATGGATGGACTGACAAAACGCAGAGGAAGTTGATTAATTTCTTAGTGAATTGTCCAGAAGAGACTTATTTTATGGAGTTTGTTGATGTTTCAAATGTAAAGAGGATGCATACCTCTTATATGAATTGTTAGATGCCATGATTGAAAAAATTGGAGAAGAATATGTGGTGCAAGTTGTGACAGATAATATTTCATATAATATTGTTGCAGGGAGAATATCGATGGAAAAGAGGAGAAGATTGTTTTGGACACCTTGTGCAGCACATTGCCTTGATCTCATGTTAGAAGATTTTGGCAAATTAAAGGCATATAAGAGTGTCATTTCAAAAGCCAAGAAGTTGACTTCATACATCTACACACACACACGTTTACTTGACTATATGAGAAAGGAGACAAAGGGAAAGGAACTTGTGAGATGTGGAGTTACAAGGTTTGCAACTGTTTTTCTTGCATTAGAAAGGTTGCACGATGATGCGGTAAGGAGAGGCTTGCGTAGGTTGTTTGCTTCAGAAGCATGGCATAATAGTGCATGGGCAAGGACAACTATGGGAAAAAAATGTTGCTTCTTTTGTCTTTCAGGTGAAGTTCTGGCATGGTATTGAAGATGTCCTGAGAGCTTCACAACCAATTTTGCAAGTTTTGAGATTAGTTGATGGAGATGAGAAGCCTGTCATGGGATACATGTATGCTGCTATGGAATATGTAAGGCAACAAATTATTGTAAATTTTGGTTCAAAGGAAAAAAATTATCAACCCATCTTGAAAATTGTGGATAAAAGATAGCAAGATCAAATGCATCGTCCTCTACATGCAGCAGGATATTTTTTGAATCCCAAATTATACTTTGAGGCTAGATCAAAAGATGTTGCTAATGGTAAAACGTTTGAGAGTAGTTTTTATGAATGTGTTGAAAAGATGGTGCCAAAAAGAGAGATACAAGACAAAATAAGTGATCAAGTTGCAGACTATATTGATGGAAAAGTTTTGTTGCAAAGCCAATGGCAATTAGAGCTCGTGAAAGGAGGCTACCAAGTGAGTAAATTCTTGCAATCTCTCTTTATTGCTTGGTATTTTTTTGTTTTACAAATTAAATTATTTTACATTATACTATTTAAATTCTTTTTATAGTTGAGTGGCGGATGCAAGTTGGTGGAGATGCACCAGAGCTCATAAAGATAGCCTTAAGGATCTTAAGACTTTGTTGCAGTTCCTCTAGCTATAAGAGTAATGAGCACATTTGAGTTTGTAAGTATTTAACTTGAGATATATTCTTAGTATGTTTTTATTTTTTCATTCAATTTTCAGATTTAAATTTTACTCTTTGTCTTTGATTTGTCTTTTTTATTTATGTAGATTCATACAAAAAAGAGGAACAAGTTGGAGCATAAACAATTGAATGATTTAGTATACGTTCAATACAATCGGCGCCTTCGTGAAAGATTCATAGAAAGACATAATCATCCAGAGAAGAGTGATCCTATATGCTTAGCAGATTTGGATTGGGGAAGTGAGTGGATGACTAGGGATGCAGAAGATTTGGTTCATGATGATGATAATGATCTCACATGAGCAGCTGTAGACATAGCCATGGGAGCATCTGAAGAAAGACTCAGAAGGGGCAAAATGCCACAAAGAGGAAGTACTTCGCAGCCCATGCCCGTAGTTAGTGATGATGAAGAAGAGAACCATTCGGATGAGGAAGAAGATGATGATGATAATGCATCTTGGGAGTCAGATGGCGAACATGATGATGAAGATGATGGGGACGAGGATGGGAACATGGCTCCTAAGAGTGCACCATTTGGCTTTAAAATTTAAAGCACTTTAAACTTTATTTGAATTAGCTTTGTTGGACATTTGAACTAGTCTTATTTGTTTGCTTTCTTGAGTCTTTAGTCTTAATGTGTTGCTTCTTCTTTATTTTATGCTTAGTGATGGATGTGATATTAGAACTTCATGAACTTTATTTAGTGCAATGAAGTTATCTTCTTTTATTATGTGTTTACATTTTTGCATCATATATATATTGTTGTTATGAGTATTATGTTGCAGATTTTGGAAGAAGAACTCAATAAATATGAGGTTAGTATTTTATCTTTGAAATTTTGTTTTTTCTAATTATTTTTCAGTCACATATTTAACTTTGGTACTTTAATATAATATTTGTTTTCATATTAATGTGATATTATTACTATTCTCTTCATATTTATGTTAATGTTAAATTAGTGTGATATAAAATATATTATTTTAAAGTCTACGCCTAGGCGGGCGCCTAAGCGCTTAGGCGGTCGGAGACCCCGAGTACGCCTTGGTTGCCTTACCGCCTTGACAACTATGGAATCAACTGGTTCACAAGATAACAGGCCAATTCATGTTCAATTCAGCTGACTTTGGTCCAATCTGGGCTGAGTAAGCTCAAGTTGGACTGATCCTAGCATTTTCTATTTTTTTATTTTTCGAAGTATGATTGATTTATGGCCAAAATCAGATTCACCACTTGAGCAGGATCAGCTGATCCTGCATTCCATGGTGTAGGTAAGCAAATGGTTCACTTTGTATTTCCCACACTCCCACTTAACATCATAAGGTAGAAAAGCAAAATACCTTTTTCTTTTTTAGAAAAACATAGATTGTACCATCAATTTTAGTCAAACAAAGAGAGGAAGTACAATCAATCAGGATAGGAGAGATTCCTATCCCTAAAAAAGAAAACTGCAATCGCATTATCTAATTAAATGCCTTTATCCAATTATCAACAGAAAAATCAAGAATATGACGAGATCAATTGTACATAAACGACAAACTTCTTATAGCAGTATTCTCAACATAAATTCTACTTCCCCGAAATATCGCATCATTCCTTTCTTTCCAAATGCCTCAGCAAATTGCATGAGGAATAATACCAAGAAAGCTTCTGTAATCCCGTTGGTTATATTCAGATCTAAATTGCTTGAAGAAGATCCACATCTCCAAAGCAGTTTGAAAGTTCAGTTTGAAATGCAAGATTTCCCCAAAAAAAATCCAAACTTGCTGACTAACATGACATGCAACAAGTGATCAACATCTTCAGGGTGGCTGTCATAAAATGAGCACAACACATCATCCTCCGGACACCATTGCCTTCTATAGACTTTGGTTATTATTCTTTTCTTGTACATCAACCACATGAATGCCCTAACTTTAAGTGGTGATTTGACCTTCCACACATCAGCATTCATTATATAATTGGGCACTTACCTTCCAAAACAGAATAGAATGACTTCACAGTAAATTTCCCTTTACTTGGTTCCCACATCAATTTGTCAAAAGCATTGCTATGAATCGAAACAGAATACAGATCCTTCAACAGCAAAGAGAAATGTTCTATCTCCTCATCCTTCAAATTTCTGCGCAATTTAACACTCCACTGAATCTGATTCCTAGAACTTTCGTAGCAGTCTTTCACCGAAGACCATTGATCCACAGCTATTGCATACAGATGAGGATAGGAATCTTTTGAAGTTTTGTTCCCCAGCCATTTATCCATCCAGAAGAATATATTCTGCCCATTTCCCACTTCGTAAAATATGTGGTTCTGAAAATGACTGCCTGACTTAATGATATCTGACCACAATGGAGACATACTTGATCCATTTATTGTATGTAAATGAAATCTACTTCTTGGCATATAATGCTTGCTTTTGATTCCATAGGCTAGGTTCTTCTTCCAGTAGCTCCCATAGCCATTTACCCAGTTAGTGCAACATTCCATATGCGAAACCTTCTGACTCCCAGTCCCCCTTTTGACTTGGGCTTGCAAACCTTCCTCCAAGTTACCAGTGGGATACCTTTGTTGTTCTGATTATATCCACCCCAAAGGAACCTTCTCCTGATCTTATCAATTTCTTTGCATACAGAAATTGGCATCAGGAAAACTGAAAGATAATGCATTGGAATTGTAGTGAGCACAGAATTAATCAACGTTATCCTGCCTCCAAGAGATAATTGTTTGGCCTTCCAGGAAGTCAATCTCCTTTGGATTTTCTGGATGATGGAGTCCCAATCAAAATACCCTTACCCAAGTTTTTTTAAAAAATACAAAGAAACATTGAGAAAGACACTTGCTCTACTTCTCGACACAGCCAAGGCGTCAAACAAGGTTCTAAGGCACACAAAAGAATGCCAGCCACTTTCATGCTTGCCTAGACATCCTGGTCACCTTGCCCATCCATAATGCCTAAGGCAGTGCCTTCAAAGTAATCATAACACAGCTTAAAAAAAGTTGGGGAAAAGAACACAAGAAAGAAGAAAAACAAACATGAATCCCTCTCATCCTTGGCAACCCAAACAAGGAAAAAGTGAAAGAAAGAAAGAAAAACAAGGTAGAAACATAACAGCAAACCAAGCACCCTCTTAAATTGACAAGTAATAAACCAAGAATTAATACGGTCAAGTAGCCCATCTGCAAAATTTGATGGGATTTAAGTAACCTACTAACCTATACTAAGGAAACTTTTATGGCGCGTGCATGTGCACGCATGTGTGTATTATATATATATATATATATATATATATATATATATATATATATATATATATATATACATTTTTTGAAAGTGGATGCATGCACGTGCCTGCGCATATACACACACACATATATGAGACGTTCACTACAATGAACGGACATAATAAGTCAAGAATTAACATGGTTAAGCAAGCTCTCTGGAACTTGAAACGGCTGCCAGAAATGTTAGTTAACCCTCTGATGTACTCAGGATTAGAAGGCCTGAATGAATCCTTGTAGTTCCTATTATCTATGGAGATAGAAGGCCAAAATAAAATATGAAAAGCTCGCTGGGAGTGGGGTCAAGACCATGCATCCCCCTAGACCTTTTCTTTATTCCCACATTTCCTCTCCTCCCCCTCTTTCAGCCCAGGACTGCGGTGCCCTTTCTGCTGCAGCCCAAATTGTCCCCATGATCCATCTCCTTTTGGCCTTTTTCAATTTTCTTCTCAAGGCCGCTCTTCCTCATTCCTCTATTTTGTTTCGAAACAAGGACGAGTCAAAAGACCCTGATGTCAGCTTCAGCAAAGAAATGTCGGAGGAAATGGTAAAAACGTCCATAAGCAAGAGCGAGGCTGGAGGTGGATCACAGGAAAGGAAGGTCGTGTGCAACACCTGCCTGTTCTAGTTGGAATTTAATCAAACTGAAATTCAAATGACAAATGAAGCTGTAGTTAGGCATTAATCGAAGTTAGAATATGTTATGTTGCTGTCAAACTAAGAATATGAAACATGTTTTGCGTGCTGTTTGCCACTGGAATTTCTGTTATCATACCATATCTCTTTCCTATACACTGCAGAGCATGCAGTGACGATAAATTGAAAGGGGGGTGCCAAAGCCTTGCTTAAGGGCCACCAGATGACCCTAAATTAAATCCCTGCACAACTTCAGTATAGATGGCTCTGGTCCGAATTACTTGGACAAAAGAAAAAATTATAGCTGTTGAGACAAGTTGCATGTGCTGGAAAAAAAAAATGGCCTGCTTGGTTTCAAAATTGAACCTGTTAGTAAGCCTGCCAACTCCAGCCTTTGCAGCTTCCCTTTGAAGAGTAAGGCTGCATTAGGGAACTTTTCTTGAAGTACTTCGTACAGAAGTGACTTCAACTAGAAGTGATTCCAATCAGAAGTATTTCTTATCTTAAAAGTGGAAGGAATTCGAGAACACAAAATGAACCCAATGGTTGTAAGGACTTCTTGATAAGTTGGTTAAAGTATCCTCATCTTAAATGTTTAAATTTTTTTACATCCAAAAATTATATATATATATATATTATTAAATCATAAAATAAGAATATAATAATATATTTCTCTTTTGCCCAAATAAAAATATATTAATAAAGAATTGATATATTAACATAACCATCACATTAAATAATTAACATAACTTATACATAGTAATGCATAACTTTGTCTAAGTATGAGCCTCTCGTGCTTAGCAGGTCCCAAGCCCAGATAAAAGAGCAGGGTTGCAGTAAGTGACAGCCATAGCATAAAGAGAATCTCATTTAATAACCTTTAAAAGAGGGCAAAATAGAAACCAAATTGACTTCCTTCTCACAAGGAAGACAAATCGTGCTCTATCCAAGGATTGCAAGGTTATCCTCGGAGAGGCCTTAACAAGTCAACATATGTTAGTGGTCTTCAATATTAAGTTCAAGAGGTGGTCGGATACGTTTGAAGGAAGATTGCAGGTAGAACAAAGTGGTGGGAATTAAAAAAGATGAAGCAAGTGATGTTTAATAATGAATTTCTCAAAATGGGAGATTGGAAGTTGGATATAAAGGCCAATACTATGTGGATAGATATGGCCTCAATGATTAGAGAAATAGCTAGAGATAAGTACTTAGAGAGTCTAAAGGACATGGCTCACCTGCGAAGGAGAGGTGATGATGAAATGAGGAGGTACAAAAGACGGTGAAGAGTAAAAGAGAATTGTATAAAAGATTGCCAAACTGTGATAATAATGAGGCTTATGAACAATACAAGATAGCAAAAAAAGCGCTTAATCGGACAAGAGCTTAAGCCTTTGAAAAGATGTATGAGAAACTTAGAACCAAGAAAGGGGAAAAAGATATTTATAAATTGGCAAAGATGAGAGAGAAAAGATGTCCGGATCTTAACTAAGTTAGATGCATCAAGGATAGGGAAGGAAAGGTTTTGGTGAAAGATGAGGACATCTGAAAAAGATGAAGAAGCTACTTTGACAATCTTTTTAATGATAGTCATAGTGGAAACATAGTGGGCATATAATGGACAATAAAGCATAATGTGAACTATAATAAGAGGATTAGATTTTAAGAAATCAAGGAAGCATTGAAGAGGATAAAGTAGGTAAAGCTTGTAGCTCCAATAAAATTTCTATTGAAGTGTGAAAATATTTGGAAGATGTAAGAGTGGAATAGTTAACTTAACTGTTTAACAAGATCCTAGTCTCCAAGAAAATGCCGAATGAATGGAGAAAAAGCACTCTTGTATCTAATTTTATAAACAAATGAGACATCTAGAGTTGCTCAAACTATAGAGGAATTAAACTCATGAGTCAAACTATGAAGTTGTGGGAGACAGTTGTGATACAACTATCTCAGCCAACTAATTCGGCTTTATGCCGGATCAATCAACTATGGAAGCTATCTTCCTCATTAGGAGCTTGATGGAGAAATATAGAAACATGAAGAAAGATATGCATATAGGGTTCATCGTTTTGGAGAACATGTAAGATCTTAAAAACACTCTCTACAAACTCCCATAAATGCCCAAGAACAAGTATGAAAACGCCACAGAAAAATTCTGCTAAGAACCCTTAAAGTAAGCCATTTTAAATTCATTTAGAAAATATAAGGGTATATACATAAATATAAGTAAAGTATATACGCAATTATAAAAGTCATAAGGATATAAAAATAATAAAACAGAAACTTTAAAGAGCTATTTGTAATTTTATAAGGACCTATATGTAAAATAAAAAGTATAAAGTAAATAAAATAGTTGTGGGGGTTCATTTGTACTTTTATATTATAGAGGGGTTAGAAATAAATTGTTTAGATACCCAAGTGAGCTTGATTTAATAGGCTATGTATAGGTTTTAAAACAGTCTATTTAATGGGGGGATTAATGCCTTAGTGGGCCATTTAAGTGACTGGCCCAAGCCCATAAGTGAGGGGCGGTGCTTATCCCTTCATGTCTAGAAGCTTCCCACCTCTTAAGAGAGGGGGAAGATTAAAATAAAACCCCAAAAGGGGATGTCTGCGTTAGAACAGAAGGAAAGAAAGGAGAAGGAGAAGGGCCGGTTCTGGCCAGCAAGAGAGAGAGAGAGAGGGGGGGGGAGGGAGCTGCGGTTGCTGCACCTCTGCTATTCCTGCTATAGAACAGAGGTGTTTCTGCAGGTTTTCTTAGGTGAAGGGGGTAGCTTGGGGGTGCTTGGACTGCCATAAAAAGGTAGGAGATTTGATTTTTGTTTTCTCTCTATGTGCCTCTGTAGATTCACGTTATTTTCTTGTGATTTTATACCACTATCAAGTGGAATTCATGTATCTAAACAAGGAATTATGCTACTAAAATTTTGATGGATTTTAGCTCTCCTTTATGGTGTGTTTTGAATGTAACATTTTTATGTTTATTTAGAGAAGATACAAGCACCCTATTGTTCACACACATGCACACAGATTTTGATAATAATGGTGTACAATTTTCATGTTCACAGATTTTGATCAGAATAGTGGACAGTTCTCATGTTCTTTCGGGACTGGTTTATCTTCTGTTGAACAGGATAATAGTGGACAAATTTCGTGCACTTTTGAGGCTGGTTTATCCTCTCATTGGACAGGTTGATATTTCGCTTGAGTGCATGTTTTTAAATAGTATTTGACAGGTTTGTTAATAGGTTTTGTATTAATTATAGGTTTGTGATTTTATACCCTTTATTGGACAGGTTTTTGTGAATGAGTTTTTACATTAATTGTGGACAGATTTACGTATTATGTGTGGGCAGGTTTGCATATCACTTAGGTGCAGATTTGCAAGTGGTATTATACCTTTTAATTGTACCATCTAATTGAGATTTAAAGTGGGCTATGTGTTGTCTTTAATTGTGAGGTTTTGTGTAGATGTGCATGTGTTTGTGGGTGACTGTGAGGACTGTAAAGGTAACTATGAGGGGGGGTATGTGTGTGGCTTGTGGTGGTAGAGGTGTGTAGGCATGTGTATATGAATGTGTGCAGTGCAAGGAAATAGGGTTAGGTGAAAGCTGATTTGGGCCTAGTACTTCTTTGGTATATCAAACTAGTAACTCCAATGCGTAAAGGTTTACCTTCGCTTAGTACAAAGAGTAACTTTGGGCCTATACAGTGTATGTACATGAGATTTTCATGAGCTGTTTTGTTAAGTGCATGCCATGAGGCACAAGTTGTATATTTTGTAATTGTTGAACATGCATGATATATTATGCACAAGTCACATGAACTGTTACATGCTATGTGCTTACATGTTGCACGACCGTTTAGTGTCTATCCGTATGTTGTTATAATCAACTGTTAAGCATCATTGTATTGTTGAATAACTGTATAACTGTAGTAACGGTAAAATTATATAAATGTATGATTGTACAATCATAAAATCGTATGACTGTAAGATAATTATTTATAGTTTAAGGCAGAGCGATGCCTTACACTAGTCTTTGTTCTCCATTAACTAAAACTGGGACCCTTGTCAGGATAAGAGTCGGAGAGTTAGCCTAACTATAAAATTGGCAGGTACGTCAGGACCTCGGACAGCCTTTATAACCGGGAGATACGAGTCCAATCTCGGCTTACCTGACTAAGACAACGAGACATACTCGCTTGTGTGTACACATGGTCAGTTTTTAGACGTCACGGTTTCGCGAGCCGTTGAAGCCGATTAGTCTTACCTACTTGCCTCACCTATTGTAACACTAGCACCTTATAGGGTTGACAGGCAGGTGCCTGGTTGAATTTCACTCTAGTAAGGCGTATGACAGTGACTAGTATTGTTGATGACCCTGTTGCTTCTGGGTTAGGCTTCTAGATTAAGTTTTCTATTTATTTTAATGTATGCCTATATTTATTCAAGATTTATGTTTTTCTTCAATTTTATATATTAAAATTGTCCATTTGCATATGTTAATCATCATTAGTTCAGTACATGAGTCAAGCATATTTACTTCTTTACTAGTTTAACTTGCAACTTGAATTTTATAGAGAATTATAAAGATTAAAAAAGATCTTATATGAATCATATGACTCAATGTCGCCCTTTTCTTATTTTATTTTAT
The DNA here is from genome assembly GCA_030544215.1 of Zantedeschia hybrid cultivar. Classification (NCBI taxonomy): domain Eukaryota; kingdom Viridiplantae; phylum Streptophyta; class Magnoliopsida; order Alismatales; family Araceae; genus Zantedeschia; species Zantedeschia hybrid cultivar. Next base: position 21,173,874 of record JARZZO010000002.1, on the reverse strand, counting down.
TTTTTATGGGTAGCAAGGTCATAAAGTGCTGAACTTGAAGAATATGTGTTGTTGATACAGAGTTGGCGTGCGAGAGACTTCAGTTTCATAGATGTACTTTTATTTTTGTTGAAGTATGTTGGTCTCTCTTTTTGAGACATGTAGTATATCACCAGCTATGTACATTACTTTGACGTTAATGAATACATCTTTTTGTAAGAAAAATCATGGGCATTTGAATTGCTATGGTGTGTGTGATTGTTTCCTTCATTCTTATCTCTACAGATTCCCAAACCGACATTACCGTAAGTGAAGGTTCTTCTCTTCACAAAATGTCTATGATAAAATTCCAAGAGATATCTTGTGATGGGTGTTAGAGCGCAAGAGATATCTACTAGGAACAACATACAAGTGTTAAAAGACATGTATGAAAGAGCAACTATTAATGTTCGTACGGTTGGAGGGAAAACAAGAGATTTTTTATTTCGGTTGGATTGCCTTAAGGATCAACAATAAGTCTTTACCTTTTCGTATTAGTTATAGAAGATTTAACAAAACATATACAAGAAGACATTCCATGGCGTATGATGTTTGCGGATGATATTGTGTTGATAGATGAGACGCAAGAGGGAGTTTATAGAAAGCTAGAGCTTTAGATGAGCACCTTAGAGTCTAAGGATTTTACGTTAAGTAGAACTAAGACGGAATACATATATTGTAAGTTTAATGAAGGTCGGATGGACGAAAAGGAGAGAGTTAGCTTGGATGGGATGGCAATATCCTAAAGCACCCATTTCAAATATCTTGGTTCGATCATCAAAGAAAATGGAAGATGCGAGGAAGATGTTAGCCATAAGATTAAAGCAAGATGGGTGAAGTAGAGACTTTCCACAGGAGTCTTGTATGACCACAAGATCCCAACGAAGTTGAAAGAAAAATTCTATCGTACAACAATAAGACCTATAATGTTGCATGGTAGCGAGTGTTAGGCGATGAAGGGGCCACATGTCTCTAAGATGAGTGTTGCCGAGATGAGAATGTTAAGGTGGATGTGCATGCATACTAGGCTAGATAAAATTTCTAATGAGTATATTAAAGAAAAGGTAGGACTGGTATCAAGAGACAAATTAAAAGAAGGGAGATTAAGATGATTTGGCCATGTTAAACGTAGACTTAGGGAACCTCCAATTAGAAAAATGGAGCATATTATGATAGAGGACGATGTAGATCTATATTAACTTGGAGGAGGATAGTACAATATGATTTGGAGGCTTTAAACAATTCAGAAGAGATAGTCCAAAACCGTTTAGAGTGGAGACAAAGAATACATATAGTCGACTCCAATTAATTTGAAATTAAGGCTTAGTTGAGTTTAGTTGAGTTAAGTATACATAATAATGCATGATAACATTATATAGATAAAGATAATAATAAAATATTCTTGGTCATTAGTGCTATAGAGAAGAATCGGTGGAGAGAGAGAGTCATTTCCTATTTTTTCTCCCTCCCACACAGATGAAGAAACCACTCCGCATGAAAGGAGAAATTTTCTCCTTTGGCAGGAAGTTGTTTTTCTCCTTCCTCGCGGAGGGGAAGTAAAAATAACAAACTTACCTAATGCATCCACTTTTTACGGAAGTAATTGTTTGAAAAGGAGAAGTCATTTTGAAGGACTTCTTTAGAGTTCCCAAACACAACCTAAGGCTATATGTCAGCTGTCAATTTTCCCTTCTCCAATCCCGTCCGCTTCCACACTCCATCATCACCATTAAGAACACTATATGTCGTCATTCGAACTCTCTTCAATTGGATGCATTCGATGTTCCTCCTTTCCGCCATTACTGGAAAGCAACAGCCTACAACCCTAGGAATACCATTCTCAGATGAGGACACAGCTTCCACTTCCATAGTTGAGTAGAATGATGTTGGAATCGGACCTCAAAGGTCTGAAGATTCTTCAACTCTATGACCACCCAAATTCCTGATCACCACCCAAGCGATGCACAAATCCAGCAGAAGACCCATCAGAAATTGACCCACCCTTACCCTCTGAGATCAAGGAAGCTCCTAGTCATTGCGCATGACCAAACTGTTCGTACACACACGTCCCCCCTCAGCAGTCCCTCTAAATGCAATTGATCTACCTTCTCCTGGGACAAGCAAACCAATAAGAATGTGTCATTCAATGTCCTAGACTCCCCAACTACCACCTCTTCCCTCTTTGCTCTTTGTAAACTTTTAAACTGAAAACAAAAGGATGCATAAGCAAGTGGCGGGAAAATTTATTATGAAGTTTAATGTCAAAGTGAAACACCGAGTAACTTTCATAGGTATAGGAGACAAGAAGCCCATGAAACACAGTACCAATCAACCCAGAACCCCTAAAAAAAAGGATGTGATGATTCATGAATCTGCACTGATAACGAATTAGATTAAACAAAAAAACACAGGTAACTATGACACCGAGAACAAAAATTAAAAACTACAGCCAAGTTCTACATGTAAATCCACAATGCAGAAAAAATAATTTGAAATAAATGGGGTTCAATAAGGGATAAAGAAGAATACAAGAAATTACTTACAGAGTGAATAAACTCTAACTGCTTGGAATCAGAAAGTAAGTTTCTTTGCTGAATGGACCTATTAACTAGAATGTATGATTGCACCTCATCTAAGCACTGAAAAAAGATACATGAATTACAATGTATTAGACATATCTGACAACAAGCCTCTGCTCTTCATCAAAGCATGGAATAAGAAAGTTTTATTTCAAATGGAATGTATCGCAAAGAGTTTTGATGTGATGGCTGATCCTTCATGCCATGTTATGGGCCATCAGGGAATAAAGGAATCTCGAGATCTTCAAGAGAGAAGCCATGTGCCAAAGGCTGTAGTGCGCTTTATCTGCATCAAAGTGAGGGATTGGGCAGAAGGTCTCTGTCATGGGGTTGCTGTCTCTTCACCCATGTTTGTTCTTTTGGGCTGGGATTAATTTGGGCACACTTGGTGCTTCTTTAAAGGGGATTTTTGTGAGCATATTCTCTACATGTACAAGTACATCCCTTCCTTTTGATTTATATATATATATATATATATATATATATATATATATATATATATATATATATATATATATATATATATATATATATATATATATTTATCATACTATCTACTTTCAGAAAAAATCATAGTCCTGAAACATAAACGAAAGCTCAATAGCGACCAAAAAATTGAAGTTTACAAGTTGTTATGCTTTCTGAAATTCATAGGAGTTAACTATTTGAATTGCATTTCTTGAGAGTCGCTGGTTCCATGCTTACAAAAAAGATGTTGATATGTTATGAATTAATTTGCTCTTGTCACATCACCAAGAAATTTGTCACTTAACTTTGATCATGTACAAGTTGCCAGGTCTTTTAAGCTCCTAATCCGTTGTATTATCTTTTTAGCAGTGGTTAACTGATTGAGATTAGAAGACTCATCTTCTTGTGATAATCACACTATAGTTAAGACATCACTTAAAGTGTTTATATTAGAACTAACCTCCGTCATATGTTGAACCTAATATTTAAGTCGGTACAGATTTTGAATTGCCATCTGAATACGATACATGTATCGCTTTGTGCTATTGTTTGGAAGTATCGGAGAAATGATCTCTTCGTATCTTGATCAAATCAAAAGATTGCCACACTCACGGCTCTTTCATCGGAATTCAATCAGTGAATTCCCCTATTCCAGGTGTGACAAATGATCTGCAAATCAAATGCCGAAAATTCTCCTAAACATACATAACTTGCGGGATCAAAGTTCACTTCGCACTTGACGAAGACAACGTGGGGAGGTTAAAAAGGTCACCATTCAGAACTAATAGCTTTTAACACAGAGGTCCAGGAAAAAAAAAATGGTTCTCTTCTTCTTTTACCAGGAACGAGCTAACATGTAAAGCAGCTTCTCGGAGCTCCGGCTTTATACGCAACGTCGTCTGACCAAACGAAATCTCCGGGGAGTCCAGGGCCGTTCTTGACGCGGCATCTGGGGACTTGAAGCGGGTCACGGAGTCCAGAAACCAGCCATGGTTGCCCTTCAGTTTCTTCACCTGCAGGAACGGGCGGCATTAGTTCCCACTGCCTGGAAAACAGCCTGGGAATGCTTCGCCGGCTCCACTTCCTACCAGAGAAGGTGAGATTTCTGGAGACATGGACACGTCCTCGAGCTGTTCAAACAGAAGGACGAACGAGTCCCACCACAAGGACTCGTCCACGGCCTTCGCTTGCGTCGCCCGGTCTGCTTCTTCGGCGCTGCTCGCCATTGCCGAGGCGGAAGGTGGCCTCGTCGAAGCAGCCGTTGCCTTCTCCGCGCTCGGTTGTTCCCGTGTTTGCTCACTGTTTTCGCATGGAAACCCTAGAAAAAAAGGGCTTTGAAGGAATCCCGCGCTCTGCTTTCTCTCTGTTTCCGTCTCGCTCTCTTCTTTTCGGGTTGAAACCCTAGATGAGGAGGTTTTGAAGAAATCCCGCCCTCGGCTTTCTTCGCTGTTTCTGAAAACGAGGAATGGAGCGCGGCCAGCGGCAACAGAGTGCGTGCAGCCGCGTGCTCTCTCGGGGGCCGGCTGGTTGTTATATGTCCGAACTTTCCTCACATTGGTTCGGTCAGGTATATAAATCGAGTGGGTTTGGACCCTACTCAAATCCGAAGACCGAATCGTCTTCCGGAATCCGGATATCGGATCTGCCTATTTTTCCTTCCAATAATACTTGTTGCACCACAGCTAACTTAGTTGGACTTGTCCCCTGACCTTTTTTACCATTTAGAAAGTTCGCATGGCCTCTGTCTTCCCGTTAAATGCATCTCGACGTCAGAGGGTGCCAAATTAAAAAAAAATAACAAACAAGTTTGTCAAATAAATTGTAATCTCGAGAGCATCTCAAAGTTCTCGAGCGCATCATAAAGCTCTCAAGCACCTCATGCTCTCAAACACTTTAAAATACTATCAAACGCCTTAGGATGCTCTCGAAAAATAGTTTAACGAATAATTTTTAGAACAAAAAAACGACGTCCCCTATATGTACTTACGTGTAGATGACGTCAAGACATATTTAATAGGAAGACAAGGGCTATATAAACTTTTCAAATAACAAAAAGATATAGGAGACTCGTTCTAGCTCAAGCTTGCTGGTGCAACAAGTATTAGTCTTTTTCCTTTTGTGTCACCAATTTCATAAATAGATAGGAGATGAAAATAAGTAGTACTACCTCTATTGTCTGTGTAAAAGAATAAAAGTAAAAACGTATGTTTCCATTTTTACATCTACTTTTTTATTCAAATTGAGAAAAATAACATAAATGGAAATCCTCTCGACACAAATTGATACAATATAATGCATGTTGTTGTGTGATTCATGTAATGTGATGTCTATTAAGTTGATACATAGGACAGACACATCGACTTAAGATAGTTTTTTAGGAAAATTTACCAAGAAGGATAAAAAATTTGAAATGTCTATTATGAACACTATAAGTTTAAATTATTTAAAAAGGCACTCCTTCCAAAGTTCACATCTAAATAGGAAAACACTCTTTTTCAAACTACTATCTAAAATGCCCTTAATTTAAGCTTTAGAAAAAGATTGTCCTGATCAAAATCTATATAATATCGCTTGTATATTCTTGATCATGGAATATCTAAATGAAACCTTTATTATTCTCTAATTCTAAAAGGGACTCTAATAATAAAAAATCAATGAAAATCACTCCTCCAAAATTAAAATTTTAAAAGAGACTTCTAACCTTTACAATTAATAAAAGAATGAAATATGCAAAAGAAAAGCAATGACATTACCCTTATATTTTATTTATAAGAATGCATAATAAGTTAATTGTGCTAGTTATTATTCATAAAATGATTTTATCAGGGGTTTGAGATGTTGAAATTTTTATAATTAGTAAAAATTTGTGACAATTTATTTGTACAATAATTGAGGGTACGTTGGGTAGCAATAAGTGATAAGATATATAACTTTTACTCTATAAAAATATAAATTTTAGGAGGAGGAGTGTCCTTTTTAGATATTTTAAACTTATAGTGTCCCTATCGGATATTTTGAGAAAAATATGCCTTTTTTAGTATTTTTCCTTTCTCTTATTTAGCATCACAATAAGGAAAAAATACAAAAGACAACTCTCTTTACAAAAGTGTTGCTTCTTATCCAACCCAAGCATTATGGTGAGTGACCTAATCTGAAGTTAAAAGTTTAACTCCTCGATCTGATCAGTTGGCTCATATGAAGGGAAAACAATACAATTAATTATTAGTATATAAGTATTATAACAACAATTACCTATACATATGTATAAAACAAAAAGTGGACGTGAAAATAAATATTTTTGTTTCTACAGCCATTTTTATAATTAAAATTAGGAAGCAGTCATATATATAGAAAAGGGGAATTAATTTTATTTTGCACTTATATAATGTAATTTCTTTTTTTATTCTAGACGAATACGGCATTATGATCTTTTACTAAAGCGCAATTGATTTTTAAGATCACTTTTGGATCTAGGCCTTTTACTAGTTAGTCCTAGTAATGCCCCATACTCTTTACTCCTCATTAGCAAAGAATCTAGGGGTATACCTCTCTAATTCCATAAATTTAGTTAATACTCAACTACATGTACAACTGTCTGAGTCAAGCTTAGAAATTTCAAAACTTTTGCATCTTTTACATGAGAAGGAAAATATCTTTTCTTTAATTCTTCCAAAAATCTCTACCTAGGAATATACCCCTCCTAGTCAGCAAATACATTCATTTTTATTGAATCCCACCAAAACTCAGTCTTGTCTGTAAATATGAAAGTGGCTAACTTGACCAAGGGCCTAATCTATTAGCAGAACAAAGGCCTAATCCATTAGTAGAACAAAGGCAAATCAATTAGCTGCATGAAAGGGTAATCAATTAGCAGCATAAGGGGTAATTGATTAACATTGTAAAGGGTAATCGATTAGCGGGGCAAAGGCCTAATCGATTAACAGAGCATAAGCTCAGTCGATTACCAAACCAAAGGCTAGCTGATAATAAGTATATAATTGATTCTTAGGCTGATTTCCACTGAGTGCCGGCTCCTAAGGAGTTAATAAATGTTTAATTTGAACAAAAATGATATATATGAACTATGGATCATCAAAATAGCAAAATCTCAAGTCTTAAACTAAATTTAATTGAATCAAAAGCCAATAATCAAACTAAATTAATTGAATCGCCTAATTGAATTAAGTTGAACTAAAATATCATACTGAATGGAAATATCATCTGATTTGAATTATCATATTTAGATTGAAAAGTGCGTTGAATTAAATATCCGTCATGTGCCTCTAGTGCTAGGTCTTGACGTCTGCAACACCGGGAAGTCTTATGTCCTAACCTATTGCCAGCAGGTTTTTGACTAACCTTATAAATGCTTATACTGTTGGCCCACAAATCTCCTTAGAGAGAGTACTCTTTGATTTTTAAATTCACATATAATTGCACAGACTTCAAAAAATCAAATGAATAGGTTCCAAACTCTCAAATTAGCCAGGACCGGATAGAAATTGTAACGACCCACCACTTTGAACCCATAAATCAGTGCAGTTCCAATGGCGGATCATGTGACACCTCCTTCTATAGAGATTAATATCCCTTTCTAGGAATGTCACCTTACTCAAATCATTGTGATTTGAAATAACTTTGCAAAATACTTAGACTAATTATCCACATTTTTTCATACATAACCATGCCAAAATCATAAACATAAACATTAGATAATTACATTGTTGTCAAAATTGAGACTCAATTTACAACAAACTAAAGTTTTATGAATTTAAGACCCACTCGATAGTCCACATACTATGTAATCTTCCCAAAATCAAATCTGAACTTCTTCCTTCTGATTTACTGCCAACTAGGCTCTCCTGAAAAATTTAATAACTAGGTATATGAGTAACACTCAGTAGACATCAGAATTGTTACATATATATGTTTATAATAAATTTTTGCAAAGATATGTAATATCTAAACAATGTATGATTTACAAACATTTTCATACATATAATATTGAACAAAGAATTAACAAAAGATCATTTTATATATATTCCATAATTAATCCCTACATGCCTATTATACAGATCACCTTCTTATCATATATATTTCTTACAAATGACCTCACATATTCATATCCACTTGTAGTCATAAAGTAGATCATGTTCATATATAATTGATTCATGTTTCATCAGGTCAGTTTCTTACATATCTTACAGTTCATGTGCATAACAACGCACTTATTGCCTCATATTTTAACTGAAATAAGTTCTTACTTTTCATGCTTTCAGATATATATTCAAACTACAATATAAGGGGCCATAAACATCTTCGCATCTAGACAATTACACCTTGCTCTTGATATAAGTATCTTGGATCGGAGGTCTTTATCTCACCATCTACCAAACCAAAGTTCTGTTTCGAAATTTTTAATCCATGTTGTGCTCGAGTCATAAATTGAGTACTACCACATCGGATACTTACTGTAAGTTCTTCCAAACATATTTCCTTAAGATGGTATTATCCATACATACTTCAAATTAATGGCCTCTTACATAATAACTATATTATACATGGTTATACACAATTTAAAACAAAGCCTTATATTAGATTTTTAACTATATATCGATAAAATTCAATAAACAAATATTTAACAGAAACTTTATATCATAATTAAAGTTACAATCATGATAGTTTTAATACTAAACTATACATACAGTTTGAAGCACTTTTTCATAACATTACATGCTTATTTAATGCTCATAAAAGTCCAAATTTAGACTTCGAATATCAAAATAAAGCTTGAAGCAATTTAAATAACAAATAGTGTTCAATAAGTTCATCATACACTTGCTTGGAATGAAGAATCTCAGCCAAAATTATTACTTTCTAAATTTATCGGATTATTTCGGCACCACCTATACATTTCTCCTTCAACTTCTCTCTCTGTTTTCTATTTTTCTGGATTTTATGTAGAAGAAATGAGATATTTCCTTCTTAGACCCATCACAAAATTGTGAAGACTCTAACATTGTCATACCCATTGGAAGTCCGTGTGTCCCTTGTGAGTCACCCTATGAGAGGCATAAATAAATAATTCATAAATGTTCGTGTAATGGATAACTTATTGCTACAGTAACCGTCATTACAAGAGTTGTTATGGTTGTCCTATAATTGATAACTTACTGCTACAGTAGCATAATTGATTATGTCTGTAATTATTTTTGCGATTATTAGTTATCGCTACAGTAGCATAATCAATTATGTTTACGGTTATGTATGTGATTATTAGTTGTCGCTACAGTAGCCTAATATATTATGTCTATGATTATCAGTTATCGCTATAATAACCGATTATATATTATTCTACAATTTCAGTTTACGATTATTAGTTATTGCTACAGTAATCGATTACAAATTATCCTCTAATTTCAGTTTGCGATTATCAGTTATCAATAAAGTAACCAATTATGGATTGTTTTCTAATTTCAAATTGCTATTATCAGTTATTGTTACAATAATCGATTACAAAATTTTATTTAATTTCAATTTGTGACTATTAGTTATCGCTACTGTAACTGATTACAAATTATTCTCTAATTTCAATTTGCGATTATCATTTATCGTTACAATAATAATCAATTACAAATTATTCTCTAATTATCATTTATCACTACAGTAATAATCAATTACAAATTATTCTCTAATTTTAATTTGCAATTATCATTTATTGATATTGTAACTGATTACAAATTATTCTCTAATTTTCATTTGCGATTATCAATTATTACTACCGTAACTGGTTACAAATTATTCTTTGATTTCAATTTATGATTATCAGTTATCATTGCAGTAACCGATTACATATTATTTTCTAATTTCAGTTTGCGATCATCAGTTATTATTACCTCAGTAACCGATTGCAAATTATTCTCTAAGTTCAATTTGTGATTATTAGTCATCATTGCAATAATCAATTACAAATTATTCTCTAACTTTAGTTTGCAACTATCAGTTATTGTTACAGTAATCGATTACAAATTATTCTCTAATTTTAGTTTGCGATTATCAATTATCGTTGCAGTAAGCAATTATAAAAAAATTCTATAATTTTTAATTACTTAATTAATTACTTGATATTTATTATGCATTTGTTTTATGATTATTTGTATTTGTATTTATATTATTTATTATTTTCTTTATTTTTCTTGGAATTTTCTACATTCTAACTAACATGACCATACTGTATTTACTTATTAATGCTTTAACCCAATTATTCTTAAGGTTTAAAAGGACTTTTTAAGGTTTAGGTGTTACATAACATTACTTTCGGATTCACACCTGGGTCTCAATTTTACATGTCTCGTAAAATAAGTGGAAAACTAAGGTAAATATACAAAATTATCTGACTAAATAAAGGAAATGAATTAAAATGATGTACCAAATGATAGTCCAAATACATTCTAACAATAAATACATCATCCAGAGAAATAAATAAAACACGGACATGAACAAAATATACAACTACATCGGGGCATACCGCATAAGTGAAGCAACTGCTAATGCAGAGACTGAGAAGAACACCGTACTCCCATGCTCGCCAAACGTCACACCGAAAATGCAAGAGAGTGAGCATCACCAATATTGGACTCAGTACAGATCCCGCGATCCCTACCACCCGAATGTACAACTATCAAAGGTATACGAGTAAAGGAAAGTTGTTGTTATGTCATAGCACTTAAGTCCAATATAACTAGTTAATGGGCCATATTTAACTAGTTAATGGGCCTAATTAATGGGTTATTTGTAATTAGGCCAAATTATAGGTAATTATTTATTAAAATAATAAATAATATATGAGAAACCAATTAGTCTAACCATTAAGCCATTAGTCTTTTAAGAAGGAACTAAACTAGTTCAAACACTTAAGTCAAATTTTGGGGTCAGAGTTATGTGCCAGTAGTTCGGTAAATCGGTGATAACTTCTTACTCGGTTGACAACAAATTATAATATTATTACCATTGGAAAAACAAAATTAAGATCTACAATATTGTAGAAGAAAGTTTTTGTAAATTCTAACTGTAACAAGGTCTAATTTTAGGGTTTACAATTAAGAAAATAGTTAGGTACGAGAACATAATCCTAATTACACTAGAAAGTGGTTTTTCCTTAAAGATTAAGCCATCTATGATTATAGTCTGGATCCAATATAAAAAGGAGAGTTTCTTGGTTGTATTGAGAAGGTAAGAGGTTATATATGATCTTTTAAATTCATGTTAGGACTTCTAGAGCGGCACTTGAACTGCCAAGGTAAGAACGTGGTATTTTTTAGAAGAACTAGAAGATATTTTAATTTATTTCTTTTGGGGATTGATTCTAACACATGGATTATAGTTTTAAATATGTAGAGGACATAAATGAAGCTCTGTAACATGAATATTTCATGGGTATAATTTGAAGAATTGATTAGAGGAGGATTGAAGAGGTGTTCTTTGTGTTCTTCAAGAGTTAGGATATGAAAACTCATTATATTTTGTATAATATAAAACTTTGATTTGATTTTCAAAAGTGGTCGAACATGAATTCTCAAACTTTAATCTATAAGTATATGATCTTAATTTTCATTTTAGTCTTTCAATTCTATGTGAATTCTTTGAAATATTATAGTACTGAAAAATTGGTCTAAATTGCGTCTAAACTAGTGGACACGAATGAAAAGACGTCCGCTCGACAAGATGCCTTTCAAACTCGATGTTTAGAATCACCTTTCAACTGATTTTCTCAAAGACGTCCACCATGGTGGACGTGATTTAAAAGGCGTCCACCTGCGTGGACGTGATTTAAACGGGTCTATCTGCAATGCGGAAACTTGATCCGACTTGTTTTGGCCATAACTCTCTTGTTTCTTAGCCAAATGACCTGAAATGTTGACTTATGCTTGGTCTAGATGTCTAATTTTTTATCACCAATTTTTTTTTTTTTTTTTTTTACTATTTATTTCATTTCTTTTAAGCCTATGCAGTCTGTCTAGACTAATGATAGTTCGAGTTTTTAGATGAACTTTGATCAGCCATAAATATATGAACACTTATCCAAATTATCTAAAATAACTTTGTTTCTATTAATTCTACATGTCTACAAACTTTTATAATTTTAAAAAAATTATTCATTATTAGTCTGCTATTTAGTCATTTGATCAAAATTCATTCAAGTTCTTCATATGCAACTCAATACTCTAATTCACTTATTTGATGTCCAAATTGCATGAAACTTTGTTCACATGTTTCATTTAGCCTAGTTGTCTTGTTCACCAAGTTTGGATATTTTTCAATTTTTTTGCTATTTTTGGATGTAACTATTACAATTTTAGCTCAAAATTAGTTTTAATACTAAAAAATTATGTTTATTGATCCTAAAATTTTAAGAATATTACTGGAGCATATTCTTATGTCCAGTAAACTATTCGCATCAATTTTTATCTGATTTACTCTTTATATGGCTATGTTGGTTTTTTAAGTGACTAGTTTGTATGTAGAAACATATATTTTGACTTTTATGTAGTACTTTGCTAATTAAATTTTCAGATCGATACTCCTCTTATGCTCACTTCTATGTCATTGTACCATATTTGAACATTGTCATCTTAAGGGGTTGTAGGGCCCAATTCTAGTATAAGCATCCGTATAGGGTAGGGCATTTGAACCCATTTGAACCCGAGGGCAACGAATAGAATTCTGATTTTCGACCGACTAAATTAGGAGACGGTGATACATAACACCCTGACGGTTTAGAGTTTGAAATTGGGTGGGACTTAAACTCTTCGGTTGTTCACAGTAATTATGACCTCTGTATCATTGCTTAGGTGCTTTAGTATACATGTGGGGCACCTTATAATGTGGTTTGAGTGTATGTTCATTGATAATTTGATACAATACCTTTTATAATTTAATTGACATAAAATTTGAAATCCATTTTTATTAAGTCTCATTGAACTCAACTTATTGTTTAAAATTCCATATGCATATTGCTCTGCTAGTTCTTTTGAATTTGTTCTACGATTAAGATCTATATTTGTTCGTATGCCATAATTTGATCAGATTTGTTGGACTACTATACCACGCTATTCATTATGTGATATGTAGATATGAGAAATGCTCAATTCGATATGTGATATGTTCGTTACATAGCTAGTGGATTTGATAAGTCATATGCGAATTCGATATGTCCATGATGCTAAATAAGCTATATGTTAGTCGATTTGATCATGGAAAACACATTTGACCTAATAAACTTATATATGATCATGTTTTTTTATCATGTTCTTATTTGATATATATGTATACCTGTGAATTATGATTAGTTAATTATCGTTTGATTTCAATTGTTATATTATTTAGTGTTTGGTGTTGGGTTCGCTGTGCCGGATCCGACCAAAATGCAGCGGATAAAATTTAAATTCGAGATCGGATCTGTCCCGTTTCGATCAACCAAACTAAATGGTAAATAGAATTTACCTTGCGCGGATTCGAATCCGCGTTCATCCGGTTCCGTCGGTGTGATGCCGTAAGCCGCGCAGGTGCCCGGCCTCCAGTGATATCTGCGCGGTCTTCTTCTCAGTGGATCGTCTTCGCTTCCTCGCTCGAAGCAACATCCGCAGATCCCGTCTGGTTTCGCGTAATCCTCCGTGACATGTAGATACAGATTCCCGTCGGACGGAAGACGGAGCAGGCGGGAGTCGGAACGAAATCTCTCGGGGCCGGCCTGAGGTGGGGGGCGCCAGAGATAGAGAGGAGAGAGAGAGGGGTGGGACTAGGTCAGGGTTGCTAGTCCCTGACCTAGCCCCAGTCTTTTATAATAAATGCGGTGCGGTTTTTCAGAAAAATCCATACTTATCCGAAATCCCGTTGAAATATCCACCGACTTGAAAACCTTTTGCGTGTGACCCTCTAGGCCAAAATACTAGTCCAGTCAACAACCCATTAAGCCTAGTAACTCTTTACGTACCTACTGAATTAATTAATATCCTTATATTAATTAATCAGCTGAATTTAATGTCATACAATAAATTCAGGCGGGCTTCCGATCACGTTGGGTGCCAAGCAACACCGCGTGATCCTAGAAGGCATTGGGGTTTATACAACCCACTATGGAAACCTTTCCGTCAACGGTTACTGCGCGGATATAATCCTTCATCTGTGTAATGTTCACGAATCGACTTAGGGTATGATTTTCTGTTAAACCCTAGCCGGTCTATTTACTTGAATCAGATGTCACTAATCTGTATTAGATAACTCTTTATCTGATACAGAGTCCGTCCTGGTTAGGGACTTAAGCGTATCATTCCCGAAACATTTTCTCTCCAAATACCGAGAGCGGATGATCCCGTATTGAACACACAATTACCTTCGAGGGTATTTTGCTGAATCCGATCATTTGACTTATTTACAACCCATGGTTAGGGATTCGTTAGTCAAGGTCAAAACTTAGAGACTTACCAACAAAATATCTTTGGTGTCTTAGGTCCAAAGATCATCTAAGCAATCGTGACAAAAGAATCTAGCTGGTTAACAGTGAGGTATATACCATCCAGCGATTTATTGTAGAATTAATTCAGTGAACTCATTCGCCCATGAGCATCAACATGTCTAGCATAGTGTCTTCATATGAGTGACTTATAGGATCAGTTACCCTCAGTATATGAGCTGAAGAAACCTGTGCTAATTTATCTGGATGTTTGATGTCCTTCTCAAACATCCTCTGACTATGAATAATTAAGAACATGTGTTTATAAGTATTCGGTCCCGTAATTATGATCTCATCATAATCCGAAGATTGTTGCGCATGTTCATGGACTTCATTGTGATATGACAAACGTAGATCGAATTCATTACACAAAATGAATTTATGCCATTATATTGATAAATGGAATAATACATAGTATCGGATTGACTTTCGAGCTACCTAATACTAAAAATCTCCGACTTGGACTAAAGCCAATCACTTTTGTATAGAATGTCCATATTCTCTAAGTGACGCTCAAAAACATCTTGAGTTAAAGGCTTCGTCAGTGGGTCGACCATGTTGTCGGTTGAAGGAACCCTTTCCACCACGATATCTCCTCGAGCTATAATCTCTCTGATCAGATAAAAGCGCCGCAGAATGTGTGCTTCGACTTCTGATGAGACCTCGGCTCTTTCGCTTGAGCAATCGCCCCATTGTTGTCACACAGCAGTGGGACGGGACTAGAGATGCTTTCCACCACACCAAGATCGCCGATGAATTTTTTCATCCAGACTGTTTCCTTGGCGGCTTCAACAACAACAATATACTCAACTTCCGTTATCGAATCAACAATGGTTTCTTGCTTGGAACTTTTCAGCTCACTGCTCCTCCATTGAGTGTGAAGACAAACCCTAATGTTGACTTACTGTCATCCGGATCAGATTGAAAACTCGAGTCAGTATATCCTTGCAGCTTTAAGTCTCCTCATCCATAGACGAGAAATATATCCTTAATTCTTCTCAAGTACTTAAGGATACATTTCACCGCCTTCAAGTGTTCATCACCTAGTTCTGCCTGATGTCTGCTCATAACACTTAGAGCATATGCAACCTCAGGTCAAGTACATAGCATGGCGTACATGATGGAACCTATGGCTGAAGCATAGGGAACGTTATCTATCACTGTCCTCTCCTTAGAAGTCTTGGGAGACTGACCATTGGAGAGATAAATTCCATGTCTCATCGGTATGAGACCTCTCTTGGAATTTTTCATGTTAAATCTTTTGACAATAGTTTCTATATACATGTATTGGATTAAAGCTAGTATCTTTTTTGATCTATCTCTATAGATACGTTTTCCCAATACGTAAGATGCTTCTCCCAAATCCTTCATGGAGAAGTTCTTGGATAGCCAGATCTTTACCGATGACATCATCCCTACATCATTCTCAATGAGTAGGATATTTATTGTCAACGTAAAGAACTAGGAATGTGATTGCGCTCCCACTGCTTTTTTTGTATACACAAGGCTCATCTTCATTCTTCATGAAGCCATAAGATTTGATTGTCTCATCAAACCTTATGTTCCAACTCCGGAAAGCTTGCTTTAGTCCATAAATGGACCTTTATAATTTGCATACTATATTTGGAGATTCCTTTGATGTAAAATTCTCTGGTTGTATCATATACACCTCTTTCTCAAGGTTTCCATTGAGGAAGACCGTTTTCACATCCATCTACCAGATTTCGTAATCATGGTATGCAGCAATAGCGAGAAGAATTCTGATAGACTTAATCATGACAACGGGTAAGAATGTCTCGTCATAGTCAATGCCTTGCCTTTGACGATAACCCTTCGCCACTAACTTTGCCTTATAAGTTTCAATTCGTCCATTCGCACCAATCTTTCTTGTAAAGATCCATTTGCAACCGATATGTACTATACCTTCGGACAAGTCAACCAAGTTCCGAACTTGGTTGATGTGCATGGACTGAATTTCAGAATTCATGATTTTTCGCTATTTCCCGGCCTCTGGACTTTCAATGGCTTCCTGGTAAGTCTTAGGATCATTATTCTCATTATAGACTATTTTAGAACCATCCAAATTGATTTTTCGTACATATCTTTCGGATGGTTTAAGTATTCTTTCTGACCTACGAGGTTTTTGTGTATTTTCTTGAACAAGTTCAGAAATTGACTGTTCATCTGATGAACCATTAATAGTTTGTGGGTCTGGAATTTCGTCGAGAATTATTTTACTCCCACTGTCCTTTTGGAGAATATAATCTTTTTCAAAAAAGACAGCTCTTCTGGTTACAAATACCTTTTGTTTGCTAGGATGATAAAAGTAATATCCGTAAGTTTCTTTCGGATATCTCACAAATATGTATTTATCGGTTTTGGACTCAAACTTATATGTATCATGTCTTTTGACATGAGTATGACATTCCCAGATTTTAACATGTTCAAGGTCTGGTTTCATCCCATTCCATATCTCATACGGAGTGGTTGCAATAGGTTTGCTGGGTACCTTGTTCAGGATATATACAGTTGAGCTAAGTGCATATCCCTATAAGGATACTGGTAATTTGAACATACTCATCATGAATCACACAATTTCCATTAATGTGCGATTCCTCCTTTCTGATATACTATTTATTTGAGGTGTATAAGGAGATGTAAACTGAAAAATGATACCATTATCCTTTAAGTATTTTGTGAACTCTGTACTCAAATATTGACAAGATGATGGCCCTTGAAATGTCAAATGACATCAACGACATGAAAATAGTCATATTTTTCTTGTCTTGTTATAACCCATTTAGCTAGCATCTATGTCACTGTGTAGGGCCGATAGTGGAATAGGCTTCATACACAAAAGCCATCTAGGATCTCAAGAAAACTGACTTTGGTCTTACGTCCATCAAAGCAGAGTTAGCTCACCATGGATACAATATCGCAAGTCACTTCTCCTTTATTCTCTTTTATAGTACAATATTCTTCATGTCCAACATCCTCAATTCTAACTCCCTAGTCCAAGGCATGGTGGGTTGTATGGCAGGTCACCTAGAATGATCACCTTGGGGCCAACTTGGTCACCCAAGGCATCCTCCTCTAGAAGGTCCTAAAAGAAGCTGAGACATAAGATCTGAGTGTCCACATCATTGTCACCATGCATTCTAGCCTCTCGACAGCTACATATGTGCAGCTACTCATGAACCCCTCATGCTCACCTTAAAGCTTGAGGAACTAGCAATCGAGCAAAATAGGTTCCAATCCCAGTTGATTAATGTTGCTCAAGCACACTAAAGTGTGAGTAGGAGGCCGCTCAGGCAAAAGAGGGCCAAAAACATGTGGCCATCTCAACTCCTCATCAAGAGTTAGGCTTTTGCTACGAAGGTTGCGAGGAAAAAAGTTGAGGAGGAGAATGCAAAGTTGGAAAAGAAGCGAGAGGATTCCTATGCTCGGAGCTAGGCAATGGCAACAGACTGCAATAGTGCGAGCGAAAGCGAAGGCCATGGTCGAGGAGTGCCTTTGGAGCAAGGATTTCCAATAAGATCTTGAGGAGTTCTTCCTAGTAACTCATGAAGCGGAGTCAATAAGAACTTTGGGAGGCAATAATGTGGTGCTCTTTGGTGAGTAGTCTAGGTTCACCATATAAAGCGTGGTTAATACTTGCTACACCGCTTGCGACGCAACAACATTGCATCACAAGCAAGCCGATCATATGTTAGTATTGGGTGTCCTATGTTCCAATAATAAAGTTTAATTTTGTACATTCAAGTTCATAATAATAAAAGACATTTAATTCATTGTACTTCTTGTTGGGTTCGTCCGTAATCCCGGGAAATCTCAGAAGCGGAAGAACGTAAAACAAAATGATTTTCCAAACCGATTCGGACTCCGATTGATGCAACAAAAATGATCTAAAACAAATCACACGAGATTGATCACCTTGCACACAGTACACGTTGTCCTGTGAAAATCGATGCCGTATCCTCGAAGCTTTGAGCCGCACAAACGTCTGGCCTCTAGAGCTTCTTAATCCACACCAACCCGCGCAGCGACGGAGCTCTTCTTCTCCAAAACCCGCACAAACCTTCTTGCCTCAAGAACCTGGGAAGAGTCTAACTCTTCCTTTTCCACTTGATGGCCAACCTTTTGAATGGATTGATTTCTTAGGTTACGAGTTTGAAGAATAAGTGGGTTATATATACGAATGTTAAGGCGGCAACTTGAACCGTCTTGTTTAACCAAACCCATCTTTAACTGCCGTAGTTTAAGTAAACCCCAGGGTATATTATATATCAATATATTATTATTAACTTATTTATCAAACAAGTCTAATAATACATATATTATATATATGTCTTTTATATTATTGTATATATACTTTTAAGCCATTTATAAAGTCTTTTCCCAAAAGAATTTAATACTTTAGTATATTTTTCCATATAATAATATTCCGTTCTGCAAGTGTTATTTATGTGTGATCCTCTAGGCCCATTATCACTCTGGTTTAAAGATCTATTGACTTCTAATCTAATTAGAAGTAAATTAAACCAGCTATTCCCAATAACCGTTTAATTTGTTCCGGACCTTTTTGATCACGTTGGGTCAAGCAAATTCGCGTGATCCCAGAGGATGCCGGGTTCATCTTTCCCTGTCTAGCGCCTGTAAGTCTTCAGTTACCGTATTGCTATAATCTCTCGCTCATTCTATGAGTCCGATCCGATCGAGTGGTATGGTTTCGTCAAACCACTAGTGATCCTGTCGTCTGACCATGACCTCCATATGATTTCATGTTCGCTCCAAACGAACCGATACCACTGTAGACACGCTAATTTTGACGTCATTTCGAGTAAATTTCATATCATATAATAATGCCTTAGAATGGTCTGATAATTAATCATTGATTAATTTTTATTGATATTTTTGAGTGTCGGGTTTAACAGACACGTTTAAGTTAATCAATTGAATTGATTTTAGCTCAAATTTCAGTTAAAATATGAAAAATCCTAAAAGGCGTCGACCCATGTAGACGCGATTTAGAGTTTATTCTTGTTTTAGCGTTTAAATTTGAATTTTAATTAATTGATTTATTAGATAAAAGGCGTCTTTTAAGGTCGACGCGTTTTAGGTTTCCTAGGCTGTTTTAACTTCTCTTCCGGATGTTTATCCTTATCTTAATTAGGGTAAAAGACGTCTACACAAGTGGACGCGTTTTATCTAATAAAGATAAAGATAATTTTTCCCGGATATTTATCCTTATCTTAATTAATCTGAAAGGCGTCAGCCAAGGTGGACGCGTTTTAGATAATTACAGATAAAGATGAATTAATCAGTAATTATCTGTCGATTAAAGTAGATAAATCCGAGATTTTTCTATGTTAATCGCGAACGCAGAAAATGCCTATAAATACATTGCATCTCAAAGAGTTAAAAAAAAAAAGAAAGAGAGAGAATTATTGAGCCTCAGCGTTATAGCGATTTGAAGATCGGAGCAACCACGTCGGAACGCCGGAGCGCTGCCATTTCCAGAAGTCGGCATCCTTCTTCAAGATCTTCATCCTTCAAAGCTTCAACCAACTGGACTGGGCATAAGTTTTTCATATCTGAATTTACATCTTCATTTAGTTTCATTCTCATATTCACTTCATGCAACACACACCACATCATTAATTTTCCAAAACCCACTTGTTCTAAAGGGGTTTCAAAGCCATTTAAGCAAGTGAGTTGCTGTTTAAACATGTTTATAATAATGGTTAACTTTGATAATATTTCCATTTAGATTCTCATCAGTATTTCTCCTTTACTTTTTCTGTTTTTCTGTCTCTGCTGCATCCAACAACAACTGAACAAGAAATCAAAAAGAGGGAAATCAAGCACAAAGCCAGGATAACTTCTGGACGATCCTCAACATTCAACAGCAAGAACAAAAGAATAAAGAGGCTCTCTTTCTTCAGCCGGCTGAGGAAGGGGAACCAATGACTCATTCTTCCGCGTTTAAACAGGTAGGCGATCAACCTCTTTTGAAGCTTTTTAGTTAAAAGTTTCTGGCGATCACTGCACCTTAGTTGCATTTTTTTTTAATAGGTTAATTTACCCTAAACAACATAGCTTTTTCACATAAATCACACGAGCAATTTTTCAGCACCTACAACTCTTTTGGCGATCACGATGGGACTTGGTCTCGCCGTCTTTTAATTTCTTTTGTTCTTGCTATTATCATACCGGGCACCCACGGTGCACCACTTGTGTCTTTCGACACGTCCTCACCGATTGGTGAGTGTTTAGTTTAAGTAATTTCCCTCGTGCACCACGTGCACACCCCAGTGGCAAGATCTTGCCTCCCCTTGATTAGTTCAAAAGCTGTTTTTTGTGATAAAATGCTGTGTGATTGCGTGATTTCTTAGTTGTTTAGATAGTAAATCATCCTGTTTAAAATCTGAAACTAAAAATCTTTGCATGAGTCGATTGTTTACTGCATTTTTCCCTGTTTAAGGAGGATTCGACCCAGAAAATCCTTCTGGAAATCTGTTTCTGCGAACTAAAAAGCGTCCAGAAACAGCGACGCGTTTCAAAACCGCGTTAGCACACCTAGACGCCTTTTAGCCTCCAGATTATCTCTGTCGTTTACATCTGTTTCTGCGAAATAATTAACTTCTGAGTTGAATAGCGTCGACCATCATCGACGCTATTCAGACAGTTTTTAGTTATTTTCCAGGTTTTCTCTGCTGTTTGCATCTGTTCTCTGCGAAAGAATTAAGTTCTGTTTTGAATAGCGTCGACTATAATCGACGCGATTCAGACAGTTTCTTAATTATTTTTCGGTTTCCAGATTTCTGTGTTGAGTGCTAGCTACCCATTACTCTATTAAGCATTAGAGGCCATCCAGGTCGCAGGGCATATGCATTGAGGCTAAAACCCTCCTTTTCTTAGGAACACATTACTCGACGTTAGCAACTCTCTCTGATTGGGTTGGTCCCTTGATCAGACTAGAGAAGTTGACGTTGAGACCTCCATAAGTCCCCAAAATCAAGGTATTCCTCCTTGATCATCGGGTCGGTTGTACCAATTGAAGTCCCGGCTAGATTCCGAGAGCGTTGTGAGAGAAAATCTTAGAGAATAACGGTGGAAACTGAACTAAAACTAGGATCCTTCCCTGAGCGAAATTGTGGTTTAATCCAATTCAAATAATTCAACAAGGAATCCTAAAATCACGTTAAGCATCCACTTGTTTGATTAATCTCTGCACAACTTGTTTGATTAAATCTTTAAAAAGAGAATCTAATATCATGTTGCTGCGATCAGGCAAAGATTTGAGTATGGCCCAAGACGCCATTATCAACTACGAGGGAGATGCTAATGCCCCTCGCAATTCAGATTTCAACTACGAGAACGGGAGAGATGCTGATGCCTCCCATAATTCCGTCCCCATTCCGTATCGACAAGATGGGAATGTCCGGACCCCTCTCTTTCATCCACAGGATCGATATCCTGATCTTCCCCCGCATGAATATGCGATTCCCAATCCTGACCTTGAGGGGGACATGAATCAGAATGATCCCTCACCCTCCGATCCTATGGATCTCGTCAATGCTCTGGGAGTTCTTGCCTCCCGACTGGACCCTCAGCAGTTCGAGGCGATCCAGTCTATCTTGAAGGGGAAGGCACCCATGCAGCCTGCTGAACCGAACCCTATGGCTCCCCCTGTTGTTACTCAACAACCTCCTCCTCCTTATATCCATCAGGCCATGGAAGGCCTTCATCTTACTTCTCGGCCAACTGGGCCACAACTTTCGTCATCCAGGCAACCGGCTAGACCGCAGACGCCCATTTATCAAAATGCCCTCGGGCATGGCGGAAGCTCTGCCGGACCTCATCCTTATTATCCTCCTTGTCCAACCTACTCTAGGCAGCAGGCCTATCAGGTACTTCCTCCTCCTCCTCCTCCCCAGGCAGATCTGACCACGCAGACGTTGTTGGCCAAGATGGAGCGCATGGACGAGCAGTTCAACAATCTTCAGAAAATGATGGGGGTTAAAGCTGTGCCGGAAATCAATTTACCGAGTCTGCCAGTGTTCCATCTGCCACCCTCTGAAATGCCAGTGTATCGAAAGTATAACGGTACTGGTAACCCCTTCACGCACCTGAAGGAGTTCATGTACGAATCCTCTTTCTGGCAGAATGATAAGAGGTCATTGGCCTTCTTGTTCAGGAGATCCCTAGAGGGACCAGCCCTCGAGTGGTTCTTTTCTCTAGAACCCTCAGAAGTAGAGGATTACGGTATCGTATCACGCAAATTTATCCAACGATACCAGGACAGAGTTGCACCCTCCTTGTCTATCACGGATCTTATTGCAGAAAAGATGAAACCGGACGAGGAGTTTGTCAGTTTTGCTGACAGGTGGCGGGGCCTGGCTGAAAAAGTAAAAGATCACTTGTCCGAATCCGAACAAGTGAAAATGTTGATTTCCAACGCCACGCCCCAGTTCAAGCTAGTCCTCTCCTTGAACAATTTAACTAATATGGCAGAGCTCTATGAAAGGGCACGGTACTGCCAGAATGCTTTCAAGGACGCTACGTTCTCTAGCGTCTTTGATCCTCACAGACCTAACAGGCCTCCACCTCGGAAGCCTGCAGTGCCGAATTCTCCTAACTCAAGTCCAACTACTGAGGGCACGCTCTCTCACGAGCAGGTCAGTACCATGAACAATAACTCGCCCCAGTTTGTGAGGAATCAGCAGCAGTACCAGAGGCCACCGCAGCCGAGTCAACAGGGGTACAGGCAGCAGCAGAACCCCCATTACCAACAGCAGTACCAGCGGCCCCAGCAGCCGAATCAGAACCAGCAACAGCAACAGCCGCAACGGCAACAGCAGTATCAACAGCAGTATCAGCAGCCACATCAGCAGCAACAGCAACAGCCGCAGTACCAGCCGCGCGCACCGCCGGCGTACCACAATGTCCCTCCTCCTGGTGACTACAACCAACAAAGGAGACCTCCAGGCCCGAAAAGGGCAGAGTACCCGGCCCTCCCAGAATCCTTGGCGGATATTTTCAGCGCTTTAATGGCAGCCAATGCCTTAGTTTTGCCAAGGGAGAAGGCCGTCTGGCCTCAAAATGCCGATACGTCCAGGTATTGCTACTTTCACAGGCAACCTGGGCATACCATTGACACCTGCTTCCAATTCAGAGATTATATCCATGATCTCAACGAGCAGGGCGGCATAGACTGGGAGGAAATGAAGAAGTACATAACAGCCTTGAAGGCAAGAAGACCGCAGCAGCAGCAGCAGCAAGCAAGACCACCGGCACAGGCAGTAGCACCACCCAACATGGGCATAGTGCAGAATCCACTCCTGGAGCATCAGAACCAAAACCAGGTTGCTCCCATCTTGACGAACAGCCAGTCTGAGGCTGGTCGTGGGCAGCAGTGGAGAGTAGAGGACTCTTCCTCTCTTTGTTCAACGGGTCACGTTCAAAGTACCGCAGAGCGACCACCACGCCGCACCATCCACATACCAAGGCCACAACCCGTTACCATTACCCCCATACCCACACCTACATATCACTCGCCCACACCCAATAACCCATTACCACTACCCGCCTTCCTTAGACCCATTACACCCCGCACTCCTACGCCTCCATCATATAACCCGCCGCAAACCAATAACGCACCCCTTCTACCATCTAGGCCGCTATTACGCATACCATTTCCTACTTCACCCACTACCACCACTACTCACCCAGATATCCCCTTACCATCTAGACCGCTATTACGCGTACCATTTCCCACTTCGCCAACCACTTACCCATCCACCATCCAACCCTCTAGGCCTTTAATCCGCACCGCGCCATCACCACCTAGCCCTACGCCATCACCTACCTACCAACCCTCTACGCCATCCGCACCGTCCAACCCTGCGGTACTTAAGGTGTCACCCGGATCCTCCACGGTTGAGGAACACGCGCTCCGGAGTGGAAGGATTTTCAACAAGGTCTTCCCTCAGTCCACAGTCAGAGACGGCCCATCACAGCCGACTGAGGAAGCCCATAATGAAGAGAGTGCACCAGGCACTCAATACGACCTGTTGAAACACCTGGATCGGACACCGGCACGGATCACTATACTATAATTAATCAAAAGATCCAAGAGTCACCAAGAGGCTTTAATGGAATATCTGCAGAAGGTGATGGTCAATGAAGACGTGCCGGTAGAGAAGATTGCAGCACTACTAGTTCCTCAGGGGGATCAGCCCTCTATAACATTCCATACATCGGAACTAGCACCGCCGGCAGCCAGAAGCATGGCTCTGAGTATCACGGTCAACATCTGTAAGAAGGCCGTGGATGCATGCCTGGTCGACACAGGGGCTTCGATCAATGTTTTACCTCCGAAGACCCTGGAGCTGTGCGGTGTGCCCAAAGAGAAATGGCTGCCCAGCCCCATATCAGTAACAACATATGACAATTCTACCCGTTCCCCTCTGGGAATGGTTTATTTAAAGGTGGAGCTGGGCCCTGTAAGTCATGCGGAGGTTGAATTTCACATCTTGGAAATCGACCCTTCCATAAATGCCATTTTAGGTCGTCCTTATATTAAACTCTCGAGGCGATTCCTTCTACGAATCATCAATGCCTCAAATTTCCTTACAAAGGACGAATAATTAAAGTAACGAGCATGCCGATCCTTGCTGCTGCTCATTCCTTGAACATTAAGTCTGCTGTTTCACCTGGCCGACAACCTTTTCTGTCGGTATTACAGGTCTACCGTCCAGTGGCTGATCCTCTGAAAGCCGCTACTATTTCTCCATATCCATTAAATGCTATCAAAAGGGGGAAGTGCATGAGTACCCCAGGATGGAGGATCATGATGAAGAACGGCTACGAGCCTGGGAAAGGTCTGGGCACACAGTTGCAAGGCCGGACCACTCCTGTCAGAAATCATCGAGCAGCACCTGGAAGTGGTCTGGGCTATAGGCCAATAAAACTGAAGCAAGATCCGGTTCGGCAAGCAGAAATCAAAGAAGGCCCGAAAATCTGGGAGGCAATGTCTACGCCACTCAAAGAAGGCCGAGATCCCTTAACATGGACCCTGTGTACGCATTTTGTGAAAGGGCCCATACTTAGCTATGACAATACGGTAGTCATTACTTCCTGTTTTGACTTCCATGACATATATGGGAGGGACTTGGCCAGACATTGCTCTGAATTACTTACGTACCAATCCTTGGAGGCTCTGCGGCCTATGAAAAGGAGGAAATTTGATGATCCTGAATGTGAATGGTACAGGTGGTTCGACCTCAGAGACCTGTATATTGCACTGAACAGACTATTTCTGGATCCTGCAGAACCTAAGTGGCCGCCGCAGATTGATGAACTGATTGAAAGCCCTGGTGCCATATTTGACAAGCGGATACTGCTATCTGAAGAAACTGACGAAGGGGAGCCGGATGACCCATATCAAGCTGGTTACACAACAGATCTGCTCTGGAGGGGGACATATCCTTCACATGTCTTCATGCTCCATACTCTTTTTCGTACACTGCTCTTGACCCCGACTTGGTCGCGGGTCATAATTGAAGATATTCCACGGGCTCCGCCCGTCATGATTACTCTGTCCCCTCGGGACATTATACCACAACCTCCTCTCGATCTAGAGAGGTTGTATGATCTAATCTGGGACATATTACTATATGATCCCCCCAATCCTCTGGCCTTGGTGCCACTTCCTCCGTCTGATTCTCCTCCCATTTTTATTCATTCCTGCTTTATGTTTAATTCTTTCATTTTCCAAAAAAAAACGCCAATTCGGCAACAAATTCTTCCCAAATCCTCATTGAGGAAACATCTTACTTGTCCGATTGCACCCCGCCGCGCGGGTCCTTCGGTCAAGACTCTTTCCTAGATTTACTCTGCCCCTCCCCTCGGGAGGATTCTCTTGTATTTCCACTTGTATCCCAGGATTTTCATCCTGCTTCATCTTCGTTAGGTTATGATAGTGAAGTTAGGCAGTCTAGTCAGGTTAGGAAGTCTAGGAAGCCTAAGGGTAGGCAAATTCCAGATAGATACCTCCAGGACTTAGCTGATAAGTGCTCTTCTTGCTCTTTGATCCCTCAGCTTTTAGAAAATCCAATTCAGATGCCAGAAGATTGCATAGACGATGAGTTAGTCAATGATGGGTACGGGGTATATGAATTAGTACATGAAAAGGACCCCATTGAGGAAGATGACGAGGACGCGGCTGAGGCATATGCCAGTGGAGTGAAGAGATTTGATGAACCCTCAGCTGCCGTAGAAGAACCCACCAAAGAAATTAATTTAGGGACTGAAGACGAACCTAAGGTTGTCCTCGTCAGTAAAAATCTTTCTTCAGAGGATGAGAAAGCAATGGTACAAGTACTTAAAGACTATAAGGACACTTTCGCCTGGAGTTATGAAGATATGCCGGGGTTAGACTCGTCTTTAGTTGAACACAGGTTGACATTAAAAGACGGAGTTAGTCCGGTCAAGCAGAAATTAAGGCGATTCCACCCACAAATGGCTTTGAAGATGAAGGAAGAGGTCGACAAATTACATAAGGCCAAATTTATTAGAGTTGTCCTTTATCCACAATGGGTGGCCAACATAGTCCCTGTTATGAAGAAGGACGGAAAGGTCAGGATTTGCATTGACTTTCGCGATTTGAACCGGGCGTGTCCTAAAGATGATTTTCCATTGCCTCATATTGATGTACTCATCGATAACACTGCTGGCTATGAGACGTTATCATTTATGGACGGATTTTCAGGATATAACCAGATTAAGCTGGCAGAAGAGGATCAAGAGAAAACATCATTCACTACACCTTGGGGAACATACTGTTATGTTGTCATGCCATTTGGATTAAAGAATGCTGGAGCCACCTATCAGAGGGCCATGATGGCAATATTTCATGACATGATGCACATAGATCTGGAAGTGTATGTGGATGACTTATTGGTTAAATCGAAAACAAAGGCTGAGCACGCCAAACTTTTGGCAAGGGTATTAGAAAGATCGAGAGAATATCAGTTAAAGATGAACCCCAAGAAATGTGTATTCGGGGTATCTTCAGGAAAATTGCTTGGATTTATCGTCAGTAAACGGGGAATTGAGATCGATCCTAACAAGGCGAAGGCCATTAGAGAAATGCCACCTCCTAAAAACTTGAAAGAGTTGAGAGGATTAATCGGAAGGTTGCAATTTATTCGCCGTTTTGTCTCCCAGCACTCACAAAGGTGTAAGCCGTTTTACGAGCTTACCAAGCCGGGAGTCAAATTCGATTGGGACGATAAGTGTCAGGAGGCATTCGATGGATTGAAGAATTATCTAGCAAGTCCTCCTGTTTTGAGACCACCATCTCCAGGAAAATCATTGATACTTTATATTTCAGTCCTGGATGATGCAGTGGGGGCTGTCTTAGCACAAGAAGATGAAGAAGGAAAAGAGAGGGCAGCCTACTATCTCTCTAAACTTCTCAACCCCGCTGAACAGAGATATACGGCGATGGAGAAAACATGTGCAGCATTGGTCTGGGTTGTGCAGAAATTGAAGCATTATTTTCTGGCCATGAAGTCCATCTCATCGCTAGGATGAATCCGATCAAATTCCTCCTGGAGAAATCTGTTCTTACTGATAGGTTAGCGCGATGGCAAAGCTTTCTATCTCAATTTGACATCATTTATATCCAACAGAAAGCGATCAAGGGCTATGCCATAGCCGAAAGTTGTGGCCCAGTTGGCCGAGAAGTAAGATGAAGGCCTTCCATGGCCTGATGGATAAAAGGGGGAGGAAGAGGAGGTTGTTGAGGAACAACGGGGGGAGCCACAGGGTTCGGCTCAGCAGGCTGTATGGGTGCCTTCCCCTTCAAAATGGACTGGATCGCCTCGAACTGCTGAGGGTCCAGTTGGGAGGCAAGAACTCCCAGAGCATTGACGAGATCCATAGGATCGGAGGGTGAGGGATCATTCTGATTCATGTCCCTTTCAAGGTCGGGATTGGGAATCGCATATTCATGCGGGGGAAGATCAGGATATCGATCCTGTGGATGAAAAAGAGGGGTCCGGACATTCCCATCTTGTCGATATGGAATGGGGACGGAATTATGGGAGGCATCAGCATCTCTCCCGTTCTCGTAGTTGAAATCTGAATTGCGAGGGGCATTAGCATCTCCCTCGTAGTTGATAATGGCGTCTTGGGCCATACTCAAATCTCTGCCTGATCGCAGCAACATTATATTAGATTCTCTTTTCAAAGATTTAATCACACAAGTTGTGCAGAGATTAATCAAACAAGTGGATGCTTAACGTGATTTCAGGATTCCTTGTTGAATTATTTGAATTGGATTAAACCACAATTTCGCTCAGGGAAGGATCCTAGTTTCAGTTCAGTTTCCACCGTTATTCTCTAAGATTTTCTCTCACAACGCTTTCGGAATCTAGCCGGGACTTCAATTGGTACAACCAGCCCGATGATCAAGGAGGAATACCTTGATTTTGGGGACTTATGGAGGTCTCAACGTCAACTTCTCTAGTCTGATCAAGGGACCAACCCAATCAGAGAGAGTTGCTAACGTCGAGTAATGTGTTCCTAAGAAAAGGAGGGTTTTAGCCTCAATGCGTATGCCCTGCGACCTGGATGGCCTCTAATGCTTAATAGAGTAATGGGTAGCTAGCACTCAACACAGAAATCTGGAAACTGAAAAATAATTAAGAAACTGTCTGAATCGCGTCCATGATAGTCGACGCTATTCAAAACAGAACTTAATTCTTTCGCAGAGAACAGATGCAAACAGCAGAGAAAGCTTGGAAAATAACTAAAAACTGTTTGAATCGCGTCGATAATGGTCGACGCTATTCAACACAGAACTTAATTATTTCGCAGAAACAGATGTAGACGACAGAGATAATCTGGAGGCTAAAAGGCGTCCAGGTGTCCAGACGCGGTTTTGAAACGCGTCGCTGTTCCTGGACGCTTTTCAGTTCGCAGAAACAGATTTCCAGAAGGATTTTCTGGGTTGAATCCTCCTTAAACAGGGTAAAATGCAGTAAACAATAGACTCATGCAAAGATTTTTAGTTTCAGATTTTAAACAGGATGATTTACTAACTAAACAACTAAGAAATCACGCAATCACACAACATTTTATCACAAAAAACAGCTTTTTGAATTAATCAAAGGGGAGGCAAGATCTTGCCACTGGGGTGTGCACGTGGTGCACGAGGGAAATTAATCAAACTAAACACTCACCAATTGGTGAGGACGTGTCGAAAGACACAAGTGATGCACCGTGGGTGCCCGATATGATGATAACAAGAACAAAAGAAATTAAAAGACGGCGAGACCAAGTCCCACCGTGATCGCCAAAAGAGCTGTAGGTGCTGAAAAATTGCTCGTGTGATTAATGTGAGAAATTATGTTGTTTAGGGTAAATTAACCTATTAAAAAAAATGCAACTAAGGTGCAGTGATCGCCAGAAACTTTTAACTAAAAAGCTTCAAAAGAGTTTGATCGCCTACCTGTTTAAACGCGGAAGAATGAATCCTTGGTTCCCCTCCTTCAGCCGGCTGAAGAAAGAGAGCCTCTTTGTTCTTTCGTTCTTGCTGTTGAATGTTGAGGATCGTCCAGAAGTTCTCCTGGCTTCGTGCTTGATTTCCCTCTTTTTGAACTCTTGTTGTTGTTGTTGGATGCAGCAGAGACAGAGAGACAGAAAAATAAAGAAGAAATAATGATGAGAATCTAAGTAGAAATAATATCAAAATTAACTATGGTTATGAACATGTTTAAACAGCAACTCACTTGTTTTAAATGGCTTTGAAACCCCTTTAGAACAGATGGGTTTTGGAGAATTAATGATGTGGTGTGTGTGGCATGCAGTGAGTATGAGATGTGGAACTAATGAATGATGAAATTCAGATATGAAAAACTTATGCCCAGTCCAGTTGGTTGAAGCTTTGAAGAATGAAGATCTTGAAGAAGGATGCCGACTTCTGGAAATGGCAGCGCTCCGGCGTTCCGACGTGGTTGCTTCGATCTTCAAATCACTATAACGCTGTGGCTCTCTCTCTCTTTTTTTTTTACTCCTTGAGATGCAAGGTATTTATAGGCATTTTCTGCGTTCGCGATTAACATAGAAAAATCTCGGATTTATCTACTTTAATCGTCAGATAATTACTGATTAATTCATCTTTATCTGTAATTATCTAAAACGCGTCCACCTTGGCTGACGCCTTTAAGATTAAATTAAGATAAGGATAAATATCCGGGAAAACTTATCTTTATCTTTATTAGCTAAAACGCGTCCACCTTGGTAGACGTCTTTTACCCTAATTAAGATAAGGATAAACATCCGGAAGAGAAGTTAAAACAGCTTAGGAAACTTAAAAAACGTCGTCCTTAACAGACGCCTTTTAGCTAATAAATCAATTAATTAAAATTCAAATTTAAACGTTAAAATAGGAATAAAGTCTAAATGGCGTCCACCCAGGTTGACGCCTTTTAGACTTTCTTCATATTTTAACTAAAATTTGAGTTAAAATCAATTCAATTGATTAACTTAAACATGTCTGCTAAACCCGACACTCAAAAAAATATCAATAAAAATTAATTAATGGTTAATTATCAGACCATTCTGAGGCATTATTATATGATATGAAATTTACTCAAAATGACGTCAAAATTAGTGTGTCCCACCGTGATCGCCAAAAGAGCTGTAGGTGCTGAAAAATTGCTCGTGTGATTAATGTGAGAAACTATGTTGTTTAGGGTAAATTAACCTATTAAAAAAAATGCAACTAAGGTGCAGTGATCGCCAGAAACTTTTAACTAAAAAGCTTCAAAAGAGTTTGATCGCCTACATGTTTAAACGCGGAAGAATGAATCCTTGGTTCCCCTCCTTCAGCCGGCTGAAGAAAGAGAGCCTCTTTGTTCTTTCGTTCTTGCTGTTGAATGTTGAGGATCGTCCAGAAGTTCTCCTGGCTTCGTGCTTGATTTCCCTCTTTTTGAACTCTTGTTGTTGTTGTTGGATGCAGCAGAGACAGAGAGACAGAAAAATAAAGAAGAAATAATGATGAGAATCTAAGTAGAAATAATATCAAAATTAACTATGGTTATGAACATGTTTAAACAACAACTCACTTGTTTTAAATGGCTTTGAAACCCCTTTAGAACAGATGGGTTTTGGAGAATTAATGATGTGGTGTGTGTGGCATGCAGTGAGTATGAGATGTGGAACTAATGAATGATGAAATTCAGATATGAAAAACTTATGCCCAGTCCAGTTGGTTGAAGCTTTGAAGAATGAATATCTTGAAGAAGGATGCCGACTTCTGGAATGGCAGCGCTCCGGCGTTCCGACGTGGTTGCTTCGATCTTCAAATCACTATAACGCTGTGGCTCTCTCTCTCTTTCTTTTTTTTTTTTTTTTTACTCCTTGAGATGCAAGGTATTTATAGGCATTTTCTGCGTTCGCGATTAACATAGAAAAATCTCGGATTTATCTACTTTAATCGTCAGATAATTACTGATTAATTCATCTTTATCTGTAATTATCTAAAACGCGTCCACCTTGGCTGACGCCTTTAAGATTAAATTAAGATAAGGATAAATATCCGGGAAAACTTATCTTTATCTTTATTAGCTAAAACGCGTCCACCTTGGTAGACGTCTTTTACCCTAATTAAGATAAGGATAAACATCCGGAAGAGAAGTTAAAACAGCTTAGGAAACTTAGAAAACGTCGTCCTTAACAGACGCCTTTTAGCTAATAAATCAATTAATTAAAATTCAAATTTAAACGTTAAAATAAGAATAAAGTCTAAATGGCGTCCACCCAGGTTGACGCCTTTTAGACTTTCTTCATATTTTAACTGAAATTTGAGTTAAAATCAATTCAATTGATTAACTTAAACATGTCTGCTAAACCCGACACTCAAAAAAATATCAATAAAAATTAATTAATGGTTAATTATCAGACCATTCTGAGGCATTATTATATGATATGAAATTTACTCAAAATGACGTCAAAATTAGCGTGTCTACAGCTGCCTCACCTTGGCATCGTCTTTGCAAGGGAGTGAAATGGAATGGAATGTACTGAAAAGGTGATGCCAAGGTGTGATGAGACACGCTCTTAACATCACATGATTGGAATTTTTCTCAAAATTATCAATGAAGATAGTTCAAGGAAATCAATGGAATCAATCCTGTCTGGATGAGGTAGACAAGGAAATAAAATAAAGTCGATCAACCTCCTCGGAGTGGGAAGTATCCCAGGTCGTAGACACTGTAGGTTTCATCATGGGGAGCATTTGCCAGCCAATGTGGACGTGCTGCAGCCATGATGGATCTTAAAAAGAAAACAAGAATATTAGATAAAGAATCCAATCAAGGATATAATCCCAATGATATCTTCAAGCGAACCTCAAAGATAATCAAGATACTCGATTCAGCATGGAATATTTCATATCATGTTTGATTATTTTGATTTAATGGTCTGAAACTTAATCAATAATTAATTCTTATCACAATGATTTCAAAATCCTACATGATGCATGCTGGGCTAAAAGAAAAATATAAAGTCAAATAAAATATAAATTAATCAAGGATAATATTGTCAAATTGCCATTAATGAGTCAAGATACCAATTCTTGTAATCCAGTGCTAAGCCGAAGCTCGTTTATCCACGCACCGTTTCACAAAAGTGGAACCATCGTCCTCACTAATTAACAATCCAACGGCCTATCCGTGCAATTAAGAATCCTCTGGAATTATCACTGTTTTTGTTGTAGGGGAACTCAAATTCCAGTTTCATCAAAAACACAAGGTCCTTGATATGCTCTAATAAATACTTATCATATAGTAATGCGAATGCAAAATTAACTACATGGAATAATACATGGGTAGAAATAACCGTCTTTTTAGCCACGGTCAAGACTTCTTGACTCCCACAGTGGGATCTTCTTGACATTTCCAGCTTTATTTAGGCTTTAGAAACAGGTTTCTGGTTGTTCTCTATTCGGATTCCAACTCTATCAATGCCTTGTGTCCTGTATACAACTTGAATAAACATGTTAAACATCTGTTTAGGCTTAGCCCCTTACCTAGTTAAGTAACCGACTACTTGATCCTATCCTTGATAGAAGGGTCAAGGGGCATAGCCTTTATTAACAAAGGTAATGAGAATAATCGAACTTAAGCAAAATGCAACATACAAGCAGACAGATGCTCACTGAAAAATAAAAGGAATGAAGCATACCAAATGCAATAAGCAGATGCTAACTGAAATATTTTTGTTGTTTTGAAAATATTCATTTTTGTTTGGGGTTTTGAAATATATGCCCTTTTTTTTGAAATTTTGACATATGTACTTTTTTTGAATTTTTGACATATGTATTTTTTTTTGTATTTTTGACATATGTATTTTTTTTTTGATTTTTGATATATGTATTTTTTTTTTTTTTTTTTGACTTATGTAATTTTTGTAAAATTTTTTTTTGGATTTTTGACTTATGTAAATTTTTTTGAAATTTTTTTTTGGATTTTTGACTTATGTAATTTTTTTTGGATTTTCGACTTATGTATTTTTTTTTTGACATATATATTTTTTTTGAATTTTGACATATGTATATTTTTTGGGTTTTTGACTAAAAGATCAGCATGGTACTTGGATCAAAAGATCATATTCATTTATTAACTTAATTTCCAAATTGTTCTTTAACAACTTAACTTAAACCCATCGTGTTTGAATTTGTGTTTCCATTCGTGATCCCATTTGATGATTTGATCCCTAGTCAATCTAAACCATTCCTTAAGTTTGTAGTACATCTCTTTAGAAAGAAAAGATGAATAAGTTTAGAAAGCCCATGAGAAGGTTCCGGAGACTTAAAAAGATGTCCCTTTTCTACCCTAATATCCGTTGGGGTTCGGTCATTTCTTTCCGGGGTATTTATCGACCTTGCGTTCCCTTTTGTTTCATTTCATGGCCTTGATGTAACGTTTGTAATGTAATGGCCTTTTTGATTTGACATTTGGCTTTTGCCTTGCTTTTTCTATTCTTTTTTCTTTTCTTCGGGACGGATCTCCCCCTTTTTTTTATGACGGCCTCCTACTAAGATGGCGGGTATTTTTGGTAGTCTATTCTAAGCCTCGTTCCGACATCATGGGCCGAGTTTAAAACAGAATTTTTGCTTTAAAAAGAATGATTTGTACTTTACACTTCCGGTCAAGCTTTCGATATTCTTTAGGATTTGTCATCTCTTGTTACTCACGAATCAAACGTGTCAGTGTGTGCAGTAATGGGCTTGAAATTAAGTTATCCAGACTGATAAGGAAATTTGAGTTTATAAACTTTCTGATTCCACTGGTCTTTGTACCATACTGATCGACTCTTTAACCTAAGGGTAGTATTTCTTAAGATGTAAACCATTCCAGGGTTGTTTTAACTCTTCTCCTTCTGCATTAATAAGACGATAAGCATTACCAGGAAAAGCGTGCGATACAACATAAGGTCCTTCCCAGTTGGGTTGGAGCTTAGAACGCGGACCACCAGGTTTTATAAAAATTCTTTTAACAACCATTTCACCGACTTTGAACTTACGTTCAATGACTTTCTTTTGATAAAAACGTGCTAATCTGTTTTGATAAACTTTTGCATGATTAGCAGCTGACCATCTTTTCTCGTCTAAAAGTTCCAATTGAGGAAGGAGTGCTGAACGATGTTCATCAATGGAAAATTCTTTATTCAATTGTACTCTTAATGACGGTATGAGGATCTCATATGGAACTACCGCCTCCATTCCAAATGTTAAGGAATAAGGAGTTTGTCCAGTGGGTGTGCGGATTGAAGTTTGGTAGGCCCATAGAGCCTCAACCAATTTTTCTGGCCAATCTGCAAACTTATTAGATTTACACGTCTTTTTGATGATTTTTATCAAAGTCTTATTTGTTGCCTCTGCTTGGCCATTGCCTTGCGGATAATAAGGAGATGAATGATGCAATGCAATTTTATACCTGTTACAGAGGTCTTTCAGTTCCTGTGACACGAACTGCGGTCCGTTGTCGGTGACGATGGTGCTTGGAATTCCAAATCGAGTGATGATGTTCTTCATGATGAACTTGCAGACGGTTGATGCTTTGATCTCCACGTACGCTTCAGCTTCTGCCCACTTGGTGAAGTATTCCGTTGCCGTGAGAATGAAAGATTTTTGCTTGATGCCGGAATCTGGATTACCAAGAGGTCCAATGATGTCGAAAGCCCACATGGAGAAAGGCCATGGGGAAGAAACAGGATGGAGTGAAGAAGCAGGAGAATGAATTTTATCGGCGTGAAGTTGACACTTAGCACACCTACGAACATATCCTACACAGTCTTCTTCCATGGTTGGCCAATAAAATCCTTGTCTAAGGATCTTCTTTGCTAACATCTGTCCATTGACATGACCACCACAAACTCCACTATGAGCTCCTTCCATAACCTTCCAAAGCTCATCTTCGTCTAGACATCTAAGAAGAACTCCATCAAAACCTCTCTTGTACAGTGCTCCCCCAACTAGGGTGTATCTTTGAGCAACTCTCCTGATAGCTCTCTTCTCCTCAGTTGTAGCTTCTTCAGGATACGATTGATCTTCACAATATTTTGCAATTTCATAATACCATGGCTTCTGTTCATCATCCATCTCTTCTAACAGTTCCATCAACATGATTTCTCTTCTTTCAATGATATCTCCATCTCTGACTTTCTTCAGCAACTTCTCCTTAGTTCTAAGGAATGAAGGATCTTTCACGGCGGGTGAAAGACGCCTATGAACTATGATCGATTCAGATTGTTTGCTGATTGGAAAATCAAGAGAAGATGCAAGTAAAGCTAGAGCGTCAGCTAAGATGTTTTGATTCCTAGGGACATGGACAAAGATCAATTTCGTGAAAAGCTTTGAGTAAGCAGAAGTAAGCTCTTGATAAGGCTTGAGTTTGGGATCAAGAGTTCGATACTTGGTCAGCACTTGGCGAAGAATCAGTTGGATATCACCCACAATCCTGAGTTTGGTAGCACCATGAAAATGAGCAGCCTCAAGACCAGCAAGGAGTGCCTCGTATTCAGCTATATTGTTTGTGACTGGAAAATCAAGCTGAAAGGCTTGTGGAATGGTGATACCTTCAGGTTATAACAGAACGATACCGATCCCTTTTCCATGAGAATTCAGAGCACCGTCAAAATGCAGAGTCCACATATCATCTCTGATTTGATTTACGGATATCAGTTTCTCATCCGGAAACTCTGATCGTACTGGATCAAAACGAGGAAGGGGATGATGAGCTAGATGTTCTGCTATGGCATAGCCCTTGATCGCTTTCTGTTGAATATAAGTGATATCAAATTGAGATAGAAAGCTTTGCCATCGTGCTAACCTATCAGTAAGAACAGATTTCTCCAGAAGGAATTTGATTGGATTCATCCTAGCGATGAGATGGACTTCATGGGCCAGAAAATAATGCTTCAATTTCTGCACAACCCAGACCAATGCTGCACATGTTTTCTCCATCGCCGTATATCTCTGTTCAGCGGGGTTGAGAAGTTTAGAAAGATAATAGGCTGCCCTCTCTTTTCCTTCTTCATCTTCTTGTGCTAAGACAGCCCCCACTGCATCATCCAGGACTGAAATATAAAGTATCAATGGTTTGCCTGGAGATGGTGGTCTCAGAACAGGAGGACTTGCTAAATAGTTCTTTAATCCATCGAATGCCTCCTGACACTTATCGTCCCAATCGAATTTGACTCCCGGCTTGGTAAGCTCGTAAAACGGCTTACACCTTTGTGAGTGCTGGGAGACAAAGCGGCGAATAAATTGCAACCTCCCGATTAATCCTCTCAACTCTTTCAAGTTTTTGGGAGGTGGCATTTCTCTAATAGCCTTTGCCTTGTTAGGATCGATCTCAATTCCCCGTTTGCTGACGATAAATCCAAGCAATTTCCCTGAAGATACCCCGAATACACATTTCTTGGGGTTCATCTTTAACTGATATTCTCTCGATCTCTCTAATACTCTTGCCAAAACTTTGGCGTGCTCAGCCTTTGTTTTCGATTTAACCAATAAGTCATCCACATACACCTCCAGATCTATATGCATCATGTCATGAAATATTGCCATCATAGCCCTTTGATAGGTGGCTCCAGCATTCTTTAATCCAAATGGCATGACAACATAACAGTATGTTCCCCAAGGTGTAGTGAATGACGTTTTTTCTTGATCCTCTTCTGCCAGCTTAATCTGATTATATCCTAAAAATCCATCCATAAATGATAACGTCTCATAGCCAGCAGTATTATCGATGAGTACATCAATATGAGGCAATGGAAAATCATCTTTAGGACATGCCCGGTTCAAATCACGGAAGTCAATGCAAATCCTGACCTTCCCGTCCTTCTTCATAACCGGGACTATATTAGCCACCCATTGTGGATAAAGGACAACTCTAATAAATTTGGCTTTATGCAACTTATCGACTTCTTCCTTCATCTTTAGAGCCATTTGTAGGTGGAATCGCCTTAATTTCTGCTTAACCGGGCTAACTCCGTCTTTTAATGTCAACCTGTGTTCAACTAAAGACGAGTCTAACCCCGGCATATCCTCATAACTCCAGGCGAAAGTGTCCTTATAGTCCTTAAGTACTTGTACCATTGCGTTCTCATCCTCTGAAGAAAGATTTTTACTGACGAGGACAACCTTAGGTTCGTCTTCAGTCCCTAAATTAATTTCTTTGGTGGGTTCTTCTACGGCAGCTGAGGGTTCATCGAATCTCTTTACTCCACTGGCATATGCCTCAGCCGCGTCCTCATCATCTTCTTCTTCAACAATGGGGTCCTTTTCATGCACTAACTCATATACCCCGTACCCATCATTGACTAACTCATCGTCTGTACAATCTTCTGGCATCTGAATTGGATTTTCTAAAAGCTGAGGGATTAAAGAACAAGAAGAGCATTTATCGGCTAAGTCCTGGAGGTATCTATCTGGAATTTGCCTACCCTTAGGCTTCCTAGACTTCCTAAACTGACTAACCTGACTAGCTTCACTATCATAACCTAACGAAGATGAAGCAGGATGAAAATCCTGGGATACAAGTGGAAATACAAGAGAATCCTCCCGAGGGGAGGGGCAGAGTAGATCTAGAAGAGAAGCTTGACCGAAAGACCCGCGCGGCGGGGTGCAATCGGACAAGTAAGATGTTTCCTCAATGAGGATTTGGGAAGAATTTGTTGCCAAATTGGCGTTTTTTTTTTTTTGGAAAATGAAAGAATTAAACATAAAGCAGGAATGAATACAAATGGGAGGAGAATCAGACGGAGGAAGTGGCACCAAGGCCAAAGGATTGGGGGGATCATATAGTAATATGTCCCAGATCAGATTATACAACCTCTCTAGATCAAGAGGAGGTTGTGGTATAATGTCCCGGGGGGACAGAGTAATCATGACGGGCGGAGCCCGTGGAATATCTTCAAT
Organism: Zantedeschia hybrid cultivar; assembly: GCA_030544215.1. Taxonomy (NCBI): domain Eukaryota; kingdom Viridiplantae; phylum Streptophyta; class Magnoliopsida; order Alismatales; family Araceae; genus Zantedeschia; species Zantedeschia hybrid cultivar. The sequence goes on along the minus strand of JARZZO010000002.1, from coordinate 21,134,795 downwards.
TATGACCCGCGACCAAGTCGGGGTCAAGAGCAGTGTACAAAAAAGAGTGTAGAGCATGAAGATATGTGAAGGATATGTCCCCCTCCAGAGCAGATATGTTGTATAACCAGCTTGATATGGGTCATCCGGCTCCCCTTCATCAGTTTCTTCAGATAGCAGTATCTGCTTGTCAAATATGGCACCAGGGCTTTCAATCAGTTCATCAATCTGCGGCGGCCACTTAGGTTCTGCAGGATCCAGAAATAGTCTGTTCAGTGCAATATACAGGTCCCTCAGATCGAACCACCTGTACCATTCACATTCAGGGTCATGGAATTTCCTCCTTTTCATAGGCCGCAGAACCTCCAAGGATTGGTACGTAAGCAGTTCAGAGCAATGTCTGGCCAAATCCCTCCCATATATATCATGGAAGTCAAAACAAGAAGTAATGACTACCGTATTGTCGTAGCTAAGTATGGGCCCTTTCACGAAGTGAGTACACATGGTCCATGTTAGGGGATCTCGGCCTTCTTTAGATGGCGTAGACATTGCCTCCCAGATCTTTGGGCCTTCTTCGATTTCTGCTTTCTGAACCGGATCTTACTTCAGTTTTATTGGCCTATAGCCCAGACCACTTCCAGGTGCTGCTCGATGATTTCTGACAGGAGTGGTCCTGCCTTGCAACTGCGTGCCTAGACCTTTCCCAGGCTCGTAGCCGTTCTTCATCATGATCCTCCATCCTGGGGTACTCATGCACTTCCCCCTTTTGATAGCATCTAACGGATATGGAGAAATAATAGCGGCTTTCAGAGGATCAGCCACTGGGCGGTAGACCTGTAATACCGACAGAAAAGGTTGTCGGCCAGGTAAGACAACAGATTTGATGTTCAAGGTATGAGCAGCAGCAAGGATCGGCATGCTCGTCACTTTAATTATTCGTCCTTTGTAAGGAAATTTGAGGCATTGATGATTCGTAGAAGGAATCGCCTCAAGAGTTTTAATATAAGGACGACCTAAAATGGCATTTATGGACGGGTCGATTTCCAAGATGTGAAATTCGACCTCTGCATGACTTACAGGGCCCAGCTCCACCTTTAAATAGACCATTCCCAGAGGGGAACGGGTAGAATTGTCATATGCTGTCACTGAAATGGGGCTGGGCAGCCATTTCTCTTTGGGCACACCGTACAGCTCCAGGATCTTCGGAGGTAGAACATTGATCGAAGCCCCTGTGTCGACCAGGCATGCATCCACGGCCTTCTTACAGATGTTAACCGTGATACTCAGAGCCATGCTTCTGGCTGCCGGCGGTGCTAGTTCCGATGTATGAAATGTTATGGAGGGCTGATCCCCCTGAGGAACTAGTAGTGCTGCAATCTTCTCTACCGACACGTCTTCATTGACCATCACCTTCTGCAGATATTCCATTAAAGCTTCTTGGTGACTCTTGGATCTTTTGATCAGTTCGAGTATAGTGATCCGTGCCGGTGTCCGATCCAGGTGTTTCAACAAGTCATATTGAGTGCCAGGTGCACTCTCTTCATTGTGGGCTTCCTCAGTCGGCTGTGATGGGCCGTCTCTGACTGTGGACTGAGGAAAGACCTTGTTGAAAATCCTTCCACTCCGGAGCGCGTGTTCCTCAACCGTGGAGGATCCGGGTGACACCTTAAGTATCGCAGAGTTGGATGGTGGGGATGGCGTAGAGGGTTGGTATGTAGGTGATGGAGTAGGGCTAGGTGGTGATGGCGCGGTGCGGATTAAAGGCCTAGAGGGTTGGATGGTGGATGGGTAAGTGGTTGGCGAAGTGGGGAATGGTACGCGTAATAGTGGTCTAGATGGTAAGGGCATATCCGGATAGGCGGTGGTGGTAGTGGGTGAAGTAGGAAATGGTATGCGTAATAGTGGCCTAGATGGTAGAAGGGGTGCGTTATTGGTTTGTGGGGGGTTATATGATGGAGGCATAGTGGTGCGGGGCGTAATGGGTCTAAGGAAGGCGGGTAGTGGTAATGGGTTATTGGGTGTGGGTGAGTGATATGTAGGTGTGGGTATAGGGGTGATGGTAACAGGTTGTGGCCTTGGTATGTGGATGGTGCGGCGTGGTGGTCGCTCTGCGGTACTTTGAACGTGACCCGTTGAACAAAGAGAGGAAGAGTCCTCTACTCTCCACTGCTGCCCACGACCAGCCTCAGACTGGCTGTTCGTCAAGATGGGAGCAACCTGGTTTTGGTTCTGATGCTCCAGGAGTGGATTCTGCACTATGCCCATGTTGGGTGGTGCTACTGCCTGTGCCGGTGGTCTTGCTTGCTGCTGCTGCTGCTGCGGTCTTCTTGCCTTCAAGGCTGTTATGTACTTCTTCATTTCCTCCCAGTCTATGCCGCCCTGCTCGTTGAGATCATGGATATAATCTCTGAATTGGAAGCAGGTGTCAATGGTATGCCCAGGTTGCCTGTGAAAGTAGCAATACCTGGACGTATCGGCATTTTGAGGCCAGACGGCCTTCTCCCTTGGCAAAACTAAGGCATTGGCTGCCATTAAAGCGCTGAAGATATCCGCCAAGGATTCTGGGAGGGCCGGGTACTCTGCCCTTTTCGGGCCTGGAGGTCTCCTCTGCTGGTTGTAGTCACCAGGAGGAGGGACATTGTGGTACGCCGGCGGTGCACGCGGCTGGTACTGTGGCTGTTGCTGTTGCTGATGTGGCTGCTGATACTGCTGTTGCCGTTGCGGCTGTTGCTGTAATTGTTGCTGATTCGGCTGCTGGGGCCGCTGGTACTGCTGTTGGTAATGGGGGTTCTGCTGCTGCCTGTACCCCTGCTGGCTCGTCTGTGGTGGCCTCTGGTACTGCTGATTCCTCACAAACTGGGGCGAGTTATTGTTCATAGTACTGACCTGCTCGTGAGAGAGCGTGCCCTCAGTAGTTGGACCTGAGCTAGGAGAATTCGGCACTGCAGGCTTCCGAGGCGGAGGCCTGTTAGGTCTGTGAGGATCAAAGACGCTAGAGAACGTAGTGTCCTTGAAAGCATTCTGGCAGTACCGTGTCCTTTCATAGAGCTCTGCCATGTTCGTCAAGTTGTTCAAGGAGAGGACTAGCTTGAACTGGGGAGTGGCGTTAGAAATCAACATTTTCACTTGTTCGGATTCGGACAAGTGATCTTTCACTTTTTCAGCCAGGCCCCGCCACCTGTCAGCAAAACTGACAAACTCCTCGTCCGGTTTCATCTTTTCTGCAATAAGATCCGTGATAGACAAGGAGGGTGCAACTCTGTCCTGGTATCGTTGGATAAATTTGCGTGAAACGATACCGTAATCCTCTACTTCTGAGGGTTCCAGAGAAAAGAACCACTCGAGGGCTGGTCCCTCTAGGGATCTCCTGAATAAGAAAGCCAATGACCTCTTATCATTCTGCCAGAAAGAGGATTCGTACATGAACTCCTTCAGGTGCGTGAAGGGGTTACCAGTACCGTTATATTTTCGATACACTGGCATTTCAGAGGGTGGCAGATGGAACACTGGCAGGCTCGGTAAATTGATTTCTGGCACAGCTTTAACCCCCATCATTTTCTGAAGATTGTTGAACTGTTCATCCATGCGCTCCATCTTGGCCAGCAACGTCTGCGTGGTTAGATCTGCCTGGGGAGGAGGAGGAGGAGGAAGTACTTGATAGGCCTGCTGCCTAGAGTACGTCGGACAAGGAGGATAATAAGGATGAGGTCCGGCAGAGCTTCCGCCATGCCCGAGGGCATTTTGATAAACGGGCGTCTGCGGTCTAGCCGGTTGCCTGGATGACGAAAGTTGTGGCCCAGTTGGCCGAGAAGTAAGATGAAGGCCTTCCATGGCCTGATGGATAAAAGGGGGAGGAAGAGGAGGTTGTTGAGGAACAACGGGGGGAGCCACAGGGTTCGGCTCAGCAGGCTGTATGGGTGCCTTCCCCTTCAAAATGGACTGGATCGCCTCGAACTGCTGAGGGTCCAGTTGGGAGGCAAGAACTCCCAGAGCATTGACGAGATCCATAGGATCGGAGGGTGAGGGATCATTCTGATTCATGTCCCTTTCAAGGTCGGGATTGGGAATCGCATATTCATGCGGGGGAAGATCAGGATATCGATCCTGTGGATGAAAAAGAGGGGTCCGGACATTCCCATCTTGTCGATATGGAATGGGGACGGAATTATGGGAGGCATCAGCATCTCTCCCGTTCTCGTAGTTGAAATCTGAATTGCGAGGGGCATTAGCATCTCCCTCGTAGTTGATAATGGCGTCTTGGGCCATACTCAAATCTCTGCCTGATCGCAGCAACATTATATTAGATTCTCTTTTCAAAGATTTAATCACACAAGTTGTGCAGAGATTAATCAAACAAGTAGATGCTTAACGTGATTTCAGGATTCCTTGTTGAATTATTTGAATTGGATTAAACCACAATTTCGCTCAGGGAAGGATCCTAGTTTCAGTTCAGTTTCCACCGTTATTCTCTAAGATTTTCTCTCACAACGCTTTCGGAATCTAGCCGGGACTTCAATTGGTACAACCAGCCCGATGATCAAGGAGGAATACCTTGATTTTGGGGACTTATGGAGGTCTCAACGTCAACTTCTCTAGTCTGATCAAGGGACCAACCCAATCAGAGAGAGTTGCTAACGTCGAGTAATGTGTTCATAAGAAAAGGAGGGTTTTAGCCTCAATGCGTATGCCCTGCGACCTGGATGGCCTCTAATGCTTAATAGAGTAATGGGTAGCTAGCACTCAACACAGAAATCTGGAAACTGAAAAATAATTAAGAAACTGTCTGAATCGCGTCGATGATAGTCGACGCTATTCAAAACAGAACTTAATTCTTTCGCAGAGAACATATGCAAACAACAGAGAAAGCTTGGAAAATAACTAAAAACTGTCTGAATCGCGTCGATAATGGTCGACGCTATTCAACACAGAACTTAATTATTTCGCAGAAACAGATGTAGACGACAGAGATAATCTGGAGGCTAAAAGGCGTCCAGGTGTCCAGACGCGGTTTTGAAACGCGTCGCTGTTCCTGGACGCTTTTTAGTTCGCAGAAACAGATTTCCAGAAGGATTTTCTGGGTTGAATCCTCCTTAAACAGGGTAAAATGCAGTAAACAATCGACTCATGCAAAGATTTTTAGTTTCAAATTTTAAACAGGATGATTTACTAACTAAACAACTAAGAAATCACGCAATCACACAGCATTTTATCACAAAAAACAGCTTTTTGAATTAATCAAAGGGGAGGCAAGATCTTGCCACTGGAGTGTGCACGTGGTGCACGAGGGAAATTAATCAAACTAAACACTCAACAATTGGTGAGGACGTGTCGAAAGACACAAGTGGTGCACCGTGGGTGCCCGATATGATGATAACAAGAACAAAAGAAATTAAAAGACGGCGAGACCAAGTCCCACCGTGATCGCCAAAAGAGCTGTAGGTGCTGAAAAATTGCTCGTGTGATTAATGTGAGAAATTATGTTGTTTAGGGTAAATTAACCTATTAAAAAAAATGCAACTAAGGTGCAGTGATCGCCAGAAACTTTTAACTAAAAAGCTTCAAAAGAGTTTGATCGCCTACCTGTTTAAACGCGGAAGAATGAATCCTTGGTTCCCCTCCTTCAGCCGGCTGAAGAAAGAGAGCCTCTTTGTTCTTTCGTTCTTGCTGTTGAATGTTGAGGATCGTCCAGAAGTTCTCCTGGCTTCGTGCTTGATTTCCCTCTTTTTGAACTCTTGTTGTTGTTGTTGGATGCAGCAGAGACAGAGAGACAGAAAAATAAAGAAGAAATAATGATGAGAATCTAAATAGAAATAATATCAAAATTAACTATGGTTATGAACATGTTTAAACAGCAACTCACTTGTTTTAAATGGCTTTGAAACCCCTTTAGAACAGATGGGTTTTGGAGAATTAATGATGTGGTGTGTGTGGCATGCAGTGAGTATGAGATGTGGAACTAATGAATGATGAAATTTAGATATGAAAAACTTATGCCCAGTCCAGTTGGTTGAAGCTTTGAAGAATGAGGATCTTGAAGAAGGATGCCGACTTCTGGAAATGGCAGCGCTCCGGCGTTCCGACGTGGTTGCTTCGATCTTCAAATCACTATAACGCTGTGGCTCTCTCTCTCTTTCTTTTTTTTTTTTTTTTTTACTCCTTGAGATGCAAGGTATTTATAGGCATTTTCTGCGTTCGCGATTAACATAGAAAAATCTCGGATTTATCTACTTTAATCGTCAGATAATTACTGATTAATTCATCTTTATCTGTAATTATCTAAAACGCGTCCACCTTGGCTGACGCCTTTAAGATTAAATTAAGATAAGGATAAATATCCGGGAAAACTTATCTTTATCTTTATTAGCTAAAACGCGTCCACCTTGGTAGACGTCTTTTACCCTAATTAAGATAAGGATAAACATCCGGAAGAGAAGTTAAAACAGCTTAGGAAACTTAAAAAACGTCGTCCTTAACAGACGCCTTTTAACTAATAAATCAATTAATTAAAATTCAAATTTAAACGTTAAAATAAGAATAAAGTCTAAATGGCGTCCACCCAGGTTGACGCCTTTTAGACTTTCTTCATATTTTAACTGAAATTTGAGTTAAAATCAATTCAATTGATTAACTTAAACATGTCTGCTAAACCCGACACTCAAAAAAATATCAATAAAAATTAATTAATAGTTAATTATCAGACCATTTTGAGGCATTATTATATGATATGAAATTTACTCAAAATGACGTCAAAATTAGCGTGTCTACAGTCGTTGATGCGGATAGGCTGGTATACATTCTGTCTGTTCGTAAGATAAGGGTGACTGGTCTCATAGTCATTTGTATGGGGATATTAAGGCGAGTGTACAGGTGCTCATTAATGAATGAGTTCATCGAATTGATCCGTAGAAGAAGCTTTTGAATGATTAATTATACATAATTGTCAATCAGGAGAATCCTTGTCACAGTAGTGCATTTGATCGTTTGACTAGGTGATACCAATGACTTTAGCCATAGGTCCTTTGTGACCCAATACTTGGTGTAATCGGAAGCACAGGAAGGTGATTGCATAATCAAGAGGGGATCACTCACACTCCAGTATAGTATAATGGACAGATAATGTCCCAAGGAGAAACATCACTTAAATCCTTGGCCAAGGTTAATTGAAGAGACAAAAAGGAGTTTCTGTTGGAGAGTTTGAAAGTGTGGTCTTCGATGAATCAGATGCAAGGAGTTTGACACTTGACTGTACTCCAAGTATGATCGAAAATATTAATTAAATGAAGGATTATATTTGCACAATCTCTGTTAACGGAATGATTTTGGGGTGGGTTGCACAACCTCGTTGTCTCCTGTGATCACCTGCATCTCATGGTCGGGGGATTCTCAACCCAACAAGGTAAAGAAGATTGGATTTTCTTCTCTACATAGTTCTATATGTTTGTCTGTTTCGTCAAATCAAAAAGCTGGATATGAGACAAGAAATCAAGTTTTATTTATTCTACGTAAATGTTCGATTCCTTGCATCAGATGGCTCCCTTAGTGTTGCCCTCATCCTCTAGATTTTTAAGAAGAAAAAAAAAAACAAGCACACTTATTGCTATGGCCATTTGATCTGATTTCGATCAAACAATTGCTCACTTAAGTGCAACAAGTATTACTCGTAAAGAGCATCTTCGGTCTAACCCTTGGTCTAGAACCCGAGCAAACTATCATTGATGAGGTTAGTGTTAGCATGGAGGACACTAACAATTCGTTGGAGGCACCTGCAAGTGAAGTTACTTTGAGCGTGCCCTCCACTATAGATGTCTCAATCCCACTAGAAGCTTGCCAAGGATAGTGCTTGATGTGTTCCTGCCCTATTGCTGAAACCTACTTTGAGATTTTCCTCGAGTTTGGACCAAGGGACAAAGCATGAAATTGAGGAGGCTTGTCCCGCCTTCCTTTACATGTCATCTTCCAAATCTGCAAGAGTAATACTTGCCGCAATAGTTGTCCGTTTTATTTGATTTTTTGTTCGGATTTTTTATTTATTTTTTGGAACGTCTGATCCAAAATCGAACAGTACAGTCGGTTGCTCGGGTCAACTCCTATCCGACTGTATATTTTTTCTTTTAAAAAAATTGATACAAACTTCGATTTACGTGTAAAAATTATTTTTTTTATATAAAAAATTATACAATCTGGTCGGGCCGACCCGAGCAACCCTATTGTATCGTCTATTTTTTGATCGGACACTCTAAAAAAGGTAAAAAATTCGAACAAAAAATAAAAAAATAAACAAAAATCCCCCCCTCCCCCTTAAATTTAGACAAGCTGCACAACAACCGTCCGATCCGATTGGATCGAACGGCTACTGTGTCATACATTGCAATTCACAGTATTGCAACAACTATTATTCTTAAAAACCTCCCCCCCGCCCCCCACACACACACACACTTGGCTTTTTATTTTCCTTTTTTGTCCATGTACTTCAAAATTTCCATGAGTGCAATGTTTGCTAGAAGACCTCATCTATGGTCCTCTGAAAAATTTCACAAATATATGTTAGGGTATCTTGGGTATCAGCTTGTTTAAAAGATATTAAACAACTTGTACATCCTACTAAGATCTAAGTGTCTACAAGAATAACATGGAGAAGTATAACTGCCTTCTTTCAACCTTTCCACGTCGAACTCTTTTAGATGTTAATGGTAACTGACAATCCGATTTTCTGCATTATTCATTGTATTTTTTGATGTAGGAGACTTCACTAAGGTAGACTCCATTTAAGCTGTATGGTATTATGATCAGCAACAGAATTCGTAGAACAGATATGGTAAAGCCGTATGCAACGTATGACTTGGCAACAAGTGAATACTAATCCTTTATAAAATAGAAGAGATCTTCTCAGTATGTGTTTGGATCGGAGTCCAACAGTATTGAGAATGGAGGACATGTATTTGTCAAATTTTGAGATCACATAATTTTTTTTTTTATTGTAATGTTCTACCGTCCTTCCCTTTTAATACTGTTGGACTCCAGTCTAAATACGTACTGAGAGGATCTCTTCTCTTTATAAAATGACGTACAGTACAGTACTAGCTCGCGTTTTTTTATGAGACTGTATTACTAACTTGTTAATATACTTTTTTGTCAAGTTGTACAATGTTCAAATATTTATACATTCTTTAACATAGGGAAAATGCATATTGGAACCCCTCTTGATAATTCTTTCATTAATTTTTTTCTTTTTTTCTTTTTTATTTCACAAACTTGCAACAATTCTGCCTACATGAGCGATATTTTCAACTACGAGGATCTAATAAGAAAGCAACGCTGTACTCCCATCGTGTGTGTGAAGTATGATCATTAGTCAGTCATCGATAAAAAACTATAGACTGTTTACATATTTTTCTTCTAAAAGTAATCTCATCATGAAAATGTGTTATAGGAATTTCAATTGCTTATATATCTCTTTGGAATAATTTATCAGAAAAACACTTGTGTTTATTATAACAAATATAGGATAGGATATTTTACTAAGACTTATTGAAACCTTAAAGGTAAATAAATTACTTTATATTGTAATAAGTGTATAGGTATTTGCATTATTTGATAAGGTGACCTATTATTGTCATAGGTATATATAAAAATTCTAAATTTAAAAAAATTTAAATATCTTTATACTTTAATTTAATAAAATATTTGATAATTCATATAAAGTCATTTATTTTGATGTAAAACTTGTAAAATATTATAAACATCATATTTTTATGAGACATACAATATATTTGTGGTACCTAAGGACGACCCAAACAACACCACCATGTTTGCCAACCCCGCGCCCCCCCCCCCCCCCCCTCCCTCTCATATTGCTCTGGATGCGCCGCTGGACATAAGTCTGCTTTAAACTTCATAAATACATATAGTTGTTATCTAACTCTCAGCCTCTAATTAAATGCAGAGGAAGATGGTGACTAGGCTTATTCCAAAGGACAAGTGATATAAACCATGCTGGCCATTAGCTGAGAGAAACAATTAAGACTCCAGTCAGTTGTGTTAGTGCTGTGGAGAAAGCTTTGATAGGCCAGATAATGTGGGATTTAAAAGCAAACTTGAAGAACTTCACGGACGTGCACAGCCATCAGCCAAGTGGCTAAGGTTATGAAGTGATGGCAATAAAGAGTGTAGCTACCTCCCGCAGTGTTTTCCACATACTGTTTCACTTTGCTAGTAAAAAAGAAAAGAAAAGAGAAAAATGATTCAGTGAGCTCGATCTCACTGTGAGATCGAGTTTCACAGTCAAAGATATTTTTTATTTTACTTTTTCTGTAAAAATGGAAGGAGTAAAATAAAAAATACTTTTGACTGTAGAATTTGATCTCACGGTAAAACCAAGCTCATTGAATCAAATTTTGAAAAAAAAACGCATTAATATGGTAATGTAGTGGACCTACATGCATCTCGATCTTACGAGTGTAGCAAGTTAATGCATGTGCGAGGAAATTAACAGTGATTTACTGTGGCCTCTTGGTGTTCTGTCCCTCTTTCCTTTCTCCACTTCTTGCGAGTACTGTTCTTCGTTGCCTTGATGTCTCACTACCTATGATACAAATGGCTCACATGCGATCAAAACAAAGCCTTAATGCAGCCTCTATTTTACTGGGTGCCAAATTGTTGCGACAAGAGAAAAAAAAACCTCGTTATAAAGAGAGTAAGGATTTTCTTTACAAATGTAAAGCCATCTTTGTCAACAAATGATCATGCAAGAACCCCATTTTTACCTCAATATCATAATTTTTTTCACCTTTCTTTTATAAAACAACCAATTAGCAAAAGAGTTCTGAATTTTATCAGTGAAGTTCCTAGAGATAGACATTGCTTGGGGCCTGATCGCTTCGAATTGTGTGTCGTTAAAAACTTTTAAAAACGTCAATCAACATTAATCCAAACTCAATTATTTTTGACAAGTAGCATGGTGAGCATGGGTCGAATTCACATATAATTAAAATTTTAATTTCGAAAACCTTAGATTTTAATTATCTAAAAAGTTGAGGATTAGAATTGATTAATTAACTACCTATTCCTACAATAAATTAACTGACTAAACTAACTAAAAGTAAACTAACCAAATGAAATGAGTCTTAGAAAATAATTATTACTATGTTTGAAAAGGAAATAAAATTGAGAAAAATACAATCTAAACTAAGAAGGTTATAAATATTTTGATAACACATATTTAACTTATTTATCTAACTAAGAATGTTATTACACAATTTGTGATCTCAAATTTTTCTGAAAAGAAATAATTAATCACAGAATAATCACCAACTAAACCTAACTAACTAACCAAATAACTTAAATTAAAAGAACAAAAAAAAAATACAGTAGCAACATAGGCTCTGGCAAGCGGAGAGCAACGCGGTGGTGGACGTGTGCATGGAGGCTTCACTTGCATAGGCGGCTGGCACGCACGCTGGACGTGGAGGGCTTCACCGGAGGTGCGGCTTGGCAAGCGGTGGCATGTATGCATGCAGGCGCGTGGACGATAAGGAGACATGCCAATAGGAGTTTTGTAAGCGATTCGATAGGCCCATAAGGCATCATCCAATCTTTCAGACCAATCTTTTCTATCGGGCCTAATGGACTTTTACAGAATATTCTTAATCTCTTTATTGAAAACTTCTACTTGGCCATTGGTTTGGGGATGATAAGGGGTAGTCATCTTGTGATTAATCCCATATTTCTTAAGCGAATCTCGAAATTAGTAATTCGTGAAATGCGTTCCCCCATCACTTATGATAGCTTTAGGCCATCCGAACCGAGAAAATATATTTTTTTGGACGAATTTAATGACCACTTTATGATCCTTGGTTTGTGTGGCTACTGTTTCAATCCACTTAGAGACATAATCCACCGCTACCAGGATATATGTATGTCCAAAAGAAGGCAGAAAATGTCCCATAAAGTCAATCCCCCAAACATCAAAAAGTTCAACTACTAAGATTGGGTTGAGTGGCATCACATCCCTTTTCGCCATATTTCCTACAATTTGGCATCGGAGGCAAGTTTTGCTGAACTCATGGGCATCTTTGAAAAGTGTGGGCCAGTAAAAACCACTTTGCAGGACCTTGGCTGTAGTTTTCTTCTCCGAGAAATGGCCCCCGCAAGCCAGATTATGGCAGAAGTTGAAAATACTTTGTTGTTCTTCTTCAGGAACACATCGCCTAATGATTTGATCAGGACAGAATTTGAATAGTTCTGGATCCTCCCAAAAATAATACTTCTCCTAGGAAAAGAATTTGTCCTTCTCACTTTTAGTCCATCCTTCCGGAAGCTGATTGGTCACCTTGTAATTGACAATATGAGCATACCAAGGTGCAACAGTGTGAGAAATGGCCAGCAGATGTTCATCAGGAAATGAATCAGTTATTGGTGCATTCTCGGAAATCAGAATTCGGAATAGGTGGTCAGCTACCACATTCTCAAAACCTTTCTTATCCCGAATTTTCAAATCAAATTCTTGAAGGAGTAGGATCCATCTGATAAGTCTAGGCTTCGCATTCTTCTTGGTCAAAAGGTATTTCAAAACTGAGTGATCAGAATAGATTATGACTTTTGCGCCCTAAAAGATAAGATCTGAATTTTTCTAGGGCAAAAGCCACAACTAATAATTCCTTTTCTGTGGTGGTATAATTCATTTGAGCATCTGCAAGGGTGCGACTTGCATAATAGATCGCCATGGAACACTTGTTGATTCTTTGTCCCAATTCCGCACCGATAGCATAGTCAGAGACATCGCACATGATTTCGAAGGGCAAAGACCAATCTGGAGATTGAAGAATCGGAGCTTTGGTCAAAGATTCCTTCAGAGAATTAAATGCCTTGATGCAAGATTCATCCATTTGGAAGGGAACATCCTTAGCTAGGAGAAGAGTTAGAGGCCGGGCAATTTGAGAGAAATTGTGGATAAACCGACGATAGAAACCGGTATGGCCAAGGAATGAACGGATTTGTCTGACCGAGGTGGGAGGAGGAAGATTAGATATGAGATCGATCTTAGCTTTATCTACCTCTATCCCCCTTTCAGATACAATGTGGCCTAGAACAATGTCCTCTCGAACCATAAAATGACTCTTCTCCCAGCTAAGTATCAGGTTGGTTTCAATGCATCTAGCTAGCACTTGTTTAAGATTTTCCAAGCAATTTTCAAAAGAATCCCCGAAGATTGAGAAATCATCCATGAAAACTTCGAGGAATTCTCCCACCATATCGGAGAATATAGCCATCATACACCGTTGAAATGTGGCTGGTGCGTTGCATAATCCAAATGGCATTCTCCTAAAAGCAAACGTGCTATAAGGGCACGTAAAGGTGGTCTTTTCTTGATCTTCCGGGTAAATAGCCACTTGATTATACCCGGAATACCCATCTAAGAAGCAAAAGTACTTTTGGCCCGATAACTTTTCTAAGATCTGATCCATGAACGGAAGTGGGAAATGGTCCTTTTTAGTCATGAGATTAAGTCTTCTGTAATCAATGCACACTCTCCATCCCGTGGTGAGCCTAGTGGGTACCTCCTCCCCATGATCATTCTTGATAACCGTTAATCCAGACTTCTTGGGTACCACTTGGATTGGGCTGACCCATTTACTATCCGATATGGGGTAAATGATACCCGCGTCCAGCCATTTCACAACTTCCTTCTTCACCACCTCTTTCATATTTGGATTAAGCCGCCTTTGCATCTCCCGACTTGGTTTGGAATTCTCTTCCATGTAGATATGATGCATGCAAATGGACGGACTTATTCTTTTCAAATTTGCCACTGACCAACCAATGGCACCTTTATGGGCTTTAAGGACCTCAATTAACTGGGCTTCTTGCGGCGATGTTAGGTTTGCCGCAATAATGACCGGAAGAGTCTGGTCGGGGCCCAATAAGACATACTTAAGAGATTCAGGTAATGTCTTGAGTTCGAGCATAAGAGGGTCCTTTAAAGATGGTAAAGCAGGTTCAGATTGCAAGGCTGGTAATGGTTCAACCTTGGGCCAAGATGTTAATGGGCTCGGAGAATCTTTTAAAGCATTCACTTCCTTTAGATGGTCATGCGTGATCATCGCATTTTTTTCAACCAGATTATCCAAGATATCAATAGTAAGGCATTCTTCTTCATGATCTGGATATTGAGATGCTTTGAAGACATTAATCTTGACTTTTTGACCCCCAAATGAAATGTCCATCATGCCAGTTTCACAATTTATATTAGCTTTGGCAGTGGCTAAGAATGGACGACCTAGGATGATCGGGGTGTGAATGAGTTCCTCAGGTAATGCTATATCCAAAATAAGAAAATCTACGGGAAAATAACAATCATGAACCTTCACAATAACATCCTCAATTAATCCCCGTGGAGTCTTCACAGACCTATCAGCCAACTGCAAGATGATGGATGTGGGTTTTAATTCCCAATATCAAATTTCTCATAAATGGCTGTTGGTAAGAGGTTCACACTAGCACCTAAATCTAATAAAGCTCTATCAAATGTAACTCCACTTAAGTCACATGAGATCAAAGGTGCTCTAGGATCCTTCAACTTCTTGGGAAGATGATTCATCACAATCGCATTCACATCTTCCGAAAGCCGAACCTTTTCGGGTGCCATTCTAGATTCTCTTCGTGGAGTGCATAATTCCTTGAGGAACTTAGCATAAGTTGGCACATGTTTGATGGCATCGAGGAGTGGAATATTAATATGAACTTGTTTGAATAAGTCCAGCAACTCCTCATTCTGGACCAGTTTCTTCCTGGCATTGGGTTTAGCTAACAAAGCATTTGGAAATGGCACCCTAGGTTGATAAGAACTTGGGCCTTCATCTATCTTCCCTTTTTCTTTAGGATCCTCCTCCAACTTCTCCATGTTGGGTTCAGCCTCACTTTCACTTTCAATTTCATGAGGCCCCTCAGTGGAACCTTCGGCTAACTCTCCATCTGCATGTGGATTTTCTAAACTTTTTCCACTCCTAAGGGCTGAAATGACTTTAGCATTCTCAAATTGCGGCTCTTTAGGTTGTGGTAATGGGCCAGGCTGAGGTAAAAGGCCCGATTGCTGTGAAAACCCCGGAGATTGATTCCTTGGATTGACAATGGGTTGACTAGGAAGTTGACCTACTTCTCTTCTCATCGTAGCTTCAGCTAGTTGGTCCATTTGACTTTCCAACTTAGCAATGGATTGTTGCTGGGTCAAAATCAACTATTGGAGTTGAGTGAATTTGTCATCAAAGTTGGGCTGAGGAGGTTGTTGGTAAGTGGGTGGAGGATGGTATTAGGTTGGTTGTCCTGATTGGAATGATTGGTAGTGGGCCGGTTGACCTGATTGGAATGATTGGTAGTGGGCCGGTTGAGAGAATTGAGCCTGGGGTCCCCTAGCTTGAGCATTTCCGTAGAAATTAGATTGATGT
This sequence comes from Zantedeschia hybrid cultivar, assembly GCA_030544215.1. NCBI lineage: Eukaryota > Viridiplantae > Streptophyta > Magnoliopsida > Alismatales > Araceae > Zantedeschia > Zantedeschia hybrid cultivar. The sequence goes on along the minus strand of JARZZO010000002.1, from coordinate 21,119,376 downwards.
TGAAATGAATTATGTAGCTTTTGGGCTTGATGCATGGGAGGATTGGACATTGGTAATGGGGTCTGCTGATTCTTCCAAGAAAAATTAGGGTGGTTTCTCCAGCCAAGATTGTAAGTATTTGAGAATGGATCATTATTGGGCCTGGAGAATCCCTGGGCAACCTGAACTTGTTCTTGAATGAATGGTGGAAGTTGGGCCGCGGTTGGACATTCATTTACTTGATGGGTCGGACTTGCGCATAAGGCACAAATGTCATGATTGACAGAAGATGGGCCTTCATATGGACTAGATTGTGTTGGGTAAGTAGGCTCTTGCTTGTTTAAGGCCAAGAGTTGGTCTAATTTCTAGGCCAAGATGTCTACCTTATCCAATTTCTAATTAATCAGATTTATGTCCATTCTGGATTTAGGCTCTCCACGGGCCTTAAGTTCATACATTCCAACCTGTTTAGATGGCCCAACAGACCTCTCATAAGATGATAATGAGGCATGATTGATGGAATTTTCGCTTAATATCTCAAAAAGATCATAAGCCTCATCTTCATTTTTCATCAAAAATGCTCCTCCACATGAGGCATTCACCATTTGTCTGAACTGTTCAGACAATCCTTCATAGAATGCTTGGACAATTTGCCATTTTGAAAGTCCATGATGAGAACATTTCCTAAGCAATTCTTTTAGTCTTTCCCAAGATTCATGAATCATTTCACCGGGAGTTTGGGTAAAACCCGTGATAGCCCTTCTCATGGTATTTGTTCGCCCTATGGGATAGAACTTCTTCAGAAATTCTTTTTGCATTTCTTCCCATGTCCTAATGGGGCTACCTATAGTCCCCAACCAATATTTAGCCTTATCCTTTAATGAGAAGGGAAATAAGGTCAACTTAAGGCCAGTATCGGTGAAATTCTGGATTTTCATCGTGGAACAGATTTCTAGAAATTCATATAGATGCTTATAAGGATCTTCGTTTGTATTCCCATAAAAGGATGGGAGCATCTGAATGGTGCTAGATTTAATTTCATATTGATTGGCTGGATTCTGAGGAAGTTGAATACATGATGAAGGTTGATATTGATTTGGAATGAAATAGTCCTTTATTTGCTTCGGTGGATCATGATTATCAGCCATTTGATCATGTGGTGGGTTTCCTTGGTGTTGGATTCTCTTGATTTCAGCAAATGGTCCTAGGAGGTTAGGGTTTTGAGATCCCCTACCTTGCATACACTAGGACTAAGAGAGAGAAGATGGATTTGAATTTTGTTTTCTATTTCTTGTTTTTTTTTAACTTGTTTTGTTTTTAAATGCAAACAATTTTGGCAATCAAATTACCCTAATGATCTAATGTTGACCTAGACTCTCTATGTGAATTTTCTTACAAAGTGAATGGGGTTTACCTCAAGTCACAACCACAATCAATCAACGGGCCAGGTAAGAGGTGGGGTAGTGGGAGGCTCCCCCTACTTTCGTAGGGACCTAATTAGAGAACCACTTTCCCGCTTAGGCGTTTGCCTTTTTAACCTCTAGCCTAGACACCGTTGCCAAAAGTGGACGCAACCCGAAATTTAAACCACTCACGGTGTAAACCCTAGATTCTCTTTCGACTTGCTTTTAATTGGATTAGGAAATGCCAATGCAAGGAAGGTGATTTGTGGGCTAAGGAAGGGTGATCAAATCCCTACCTTATGTGGTTAAAGTTGTTGCCCTTAAAGTCTTTTTGAATGTAATGTAAGACAATAAGCAAATCAAGGCAGGGTGTGTTGATGCAATCATGAATAACTTGTTATAATTGAAACACGTACCTTTCCCCCGCAATCTTCAACAATTTTTGGAAATGACTAAAAATATAAACTAATGCATGCTTTCCTAAAATGATGAATGACTAGTATGAAAGGTTTCTAATCTTGGAATGAAAGTTTTTAATTTGAATTTTTCTTTCCTCTTTTTTTTTTAGTTAATGAAAATCTATCTAAATTAGCAACTACTAAAAAGAAAACTGACTAAAATAAGAAAATTGAAACATAGAAAGTTGGAACATACTTACCATGATTTCGCTTTCCTTTTTTTTTTTTTTCCTTCTTTTAATGTACCTACACACATAAGCAAAAGGATGTTAGATAAACAATAATTACACTAAATCCAAAATAATCAAAATTAAAAATTTAATTCTCCGGCAACGGCGCCAAAAATTGATCGCTTCGAATTGTGTGTCGTTAAACACTTTTAAAAACGTCAATCAACATTAATCCAAACTCAATTATTTTTGACAAGTAGCATGGTGAGCATGGGTCGAATCTACAGAGAATTAAAATTTTAATTTCGAAAACCTTAGATTTTAATTATCTAAAAAGTTGAGGATTAGAATTTATTAATTAACTACCTATTCCTACAATAAATTAATTGACTAAACTAACTAAAAGTAAACTAACCAAATGAAATGAGTCTTAGAAAATAATTACTACTATGTTTGAAAAGGAAATAAAATTGAGAAAAATACAATCTAAACTAAGAAGGTTACAAATATTTTGATAACACGTATTTAACTTAATTTATCTAACTAAGAATGTTATTACACAATTTGTGATATCAAATTTTTCTGAAAATAAATAATTAATCACAGAATAATCACCAACTAAACCTAACTAACTAACCAAATAACTTAAATCAAAAGAACAAAAAAAAAAATACAGTAGCAACAGAGGCTCTGGCAAGCGGAGAGCGGCGCGGTGGAGGGCGTGTGCATGGAGGCTTCACTTGCATAGGCGGCTGGCACGCGCGCTGGACGTAGAGGGCTTCACCGGAGGTGCGGCTTGGCAAGCGGTGGCATGCATGCATGCAGGCGCGTGGACGGTGCGCTGGCCTGGGGCGTGGTTGCACGTTGGCAGGGGTCGGCTTCAGGCGACGTGCATACGCGCTGGGGCGCATGGAGGTGCGCTGGAGATCCGTGGGAGTGCAGGGAGAAAGACCCGTGGGAGAAAGAGATGGCAGGGAGAGAGGGAGCAGGTGCGTGGACAGAAAGAGAAACCGAGAGAGAGCGTGGGGGAGAGAAAGAGATGGCCGGGAGAGAGGTGCGACTGAGTGAGAGAGGGAGAACAAGCGGGGTTAGGGTTCGTGTGAGAGCGAGAGAGTTTCGTGAGAGAAGAGATAGAGAGAAAGTTAAGCAATACCTCCCTTTAGAAAGAAAGAAGAGGCCTTTTTAAAAGAGGGGGGTCTTTTCAAAACGAGGAAATGAGGGAAATGGAGGTGGCGGCTACTCTTTTTGGCTTCTTTGGGTAAGAATTAGGACAACCCTACTCTGAGAAGTAAGTGACCGGTTTGCCCCCGCTCATTTTATTTTTTCAAAAGATGGACAATTCTGCTGAGATTTGAACTCTAGTCCTACCATAAGTCCGCAAAGACTTAACCATTGCTCCACAATTTCTTTCATGTTCTGTTAAAAAAAAAAAATAATTCAAATTAGCATACTATCATAGAAGTCATTTCTTTATTTTCAGATCGATTTTGTCGGAAAAATAGCAAATGCGTTATACTCCATTAATCACGTGAAATGACGATGTTTTTAAGTCGAAAATTGACGAAATTGGTACCGTTGGAATTGGTACAAAATTATCTATCATTTCGTACTATTTTTTAGATAAAACTGTGAATATGATGCGTGCGATTGCCCTAAAATGATCGACATCATCAAACTTATCAGGGCCCTATTCGATTACATGATGTTATGACTAACGAAAGTAATGCTTATTTTATGCTTATGAATATAGAATATTAAATTAAGAAGGATTGGATACTTTCGTAATATATGAAAACAAAAATACTGCATCGAGTGCAGCAAAAGAGTAGTTTCACAGAATTTGGATTCATTTTACTTGCAAGGCCCACTGCTGTACATTATTTCACGGATCAAACTTTCTTCCATATTAATTAACAGGAAAGACTGACTGTACTCCACAGTTGCGAACAGGGAAGTGCAGCAAGAACCTCCTTGACAACCTGGCACAATCGTCGGCATCCAATTTATGGAGTAACAACGGTTTCTCACGTACGTGTATTATCAAAGTAGTAATAGGCTGGAAGCTCCTAACCAATCGTAATGTATCCAAAGCCATGGAAAAAGGCCTCAGAATATATATATATATATATATATATATATATACAAAGGTTGCTAGATGCCATGTTTTCCAGCTGGTTCTCTTTCTTGCATTCCGTTGACACTGTTTGGTAGCCTATGTGCAAAATGGCGTAGGTCATCGTTCTGGTACAGGGCCATTAGGAGTTGGATGGGAACTCAATCTTCTAATCAGCTATGCAATCAGTGGAAGTAAGGTTGCCCATTAATTTGAAGAGAAAAAGATCCTCTCAATAAGTTCAATAATACTGAGAATGAGAGAACCCGGTTAGTACTGTAATGTTTGGCTCTCTCTGTTTCTTAGTACTGCTGGACTTCAATCCAAATATGTACTAAGAAAATCTCCTCTCTAATTTGAATGATCAGCATCAAATGAGCTAGTGCTCCCTTAACACACCAGACAAGCTAGTGCTCCATAAAAGTCCTGTCATAATACTTGTGCAAACTATGTGTTGAGCACCTTAGTCAGAAAGGCAGATCGATCTTTACAACCGCTCTTGATTTGGACTCAACATGCGTGTATGACTCGCATTAATTATTTAAGGTAATGTACTATTAGTGTAAAACAGCATTCTAAATTGCTCTTAACTTCTAAGGTGCATGCGAGATTTTTTTTTTTTTTTTTTCTTTTCAAAATGGGTGTTACGTGGCGTGGCGCTGTTGATTGTCCCTCCATTTGGGTCCAATAGATGCGTTAAAGGGACCCCTCCTTATTCGGGCCTAAAAACTGGTGCAAGTAATTAAGAGGGGAAGGCTTCTCCACTTCTCTCTTCCATCTAAAGTAAAAAAAAGAGTCGGTGGGGTGGTTGCCTCTCTCCCGTCTCCGCATCGACCAGACTCCCACAGTCCCACTATGAGACGAAGGTCACGAAACACACAGTGGAGGTGCATGCATGGCTCGGCTCGGTTAAGAGTCCGGCTCAGTGCAGGTGAGAGGGAATTGGGTAGTGCAAAAGTGAGAAGATAATCTTTTTAGGAAACATTTTCATGGGAATTGGAATAAGTTTTTATTTCCTCTCTACGACACTTACTCAGTCTCATCCTTCGTTGCACGTAGAAGATCTGGATTCCTCGGTTACAGGAGTACCGGACCTCTGCATGGCAACGTGTGCTACTTGTCAGAGACATCGGTGATCCGGGTGCTGATATTTTGGGCCAGGCATTAGTTTTAGGGGTATCTGGCCAGTGGCACGTATGGTTAGAAGACGAAGGTAGCTCCGCCAAAGGAAGCCTGTGACCAGAAAGACAGAGGGATTTCATGGGGGGGAGAAGGGCTGTTGTGGGCATTGAATGAGGGAAACCAAGCCCCACCGGAGCTACCAAGCCGGCGCCATAAGGCTTCCCATTAATCCACGGATGGGTGTCTCTTCACATGTGATGCTTTGATGAGGATTGTCGGCTGGGCGCCCTCGGCCTCCCTTTATCTGCCGATGGCCCGAGGCACTCTCGCAGCAGCTCAACCGCAGTGGAGCACTAGTCTCGTAGCCTCCGCTTGCTCTCCCTCCCCCTCTCTGCATATAGCTCGGGGAGAGTTGGCCGGCCATGATGGGAAATCCTCCGCCACGGAGGAGAAAAGCACTCCCGCTGGCCTCCTTCTTGGCGGTCCTTCTGGTTGGGAGCCTTTACTCCGCTGACGCCGCCGCCGCTGCGTCGAACGAGAGGATCATCTCGGTCATTGGCGCGGGAGAGTGCTCGGACTGTGCCTCCAAGAACATTAAGCATACTGATGCTTTTAAGGGTACGGCAAGTTTTAATTTAATTTTTTTTTTTTTAAATAATTTAATAAACTCAATCGCACCATATGGTCAAGCACTACAGTCAGAAAGGTTACTAATACTGTTTGCCAAGTGCATGACATCCCCCATTAGATCCTCCCCATCTTTGCATGCATGGGGCCATGAGTTGCGTGGAATCCGATGCGTTCGGGTGAATCCCACGTTTCTAACAGTACGAACCTTGCTGTTTCACCAACATGACCATGCGTCAAATTTCGTTCAACAGCGCTTCAAGTGGCCATCAACTGCAAGGCTGCAGACGGAGCGTATCAGATCAGAGGAGTCGGGGAGCTCGATAAGGACGGGAAGTTCGCCGTAAAGCTCCCGAGCGACCTCGTTGACGAGCACGGGGAGTTGAAAGAGGAATGCTTTGCGCAGCTCCATGGCGGCTCCAAGAGCGCGCCCTGCCCTGCAGCCCGCAGTGGTCTGGTGGCGGAAAAGGTTGTCCTCAAGGGTGGTGACGGCAGGAAGCAAACGTTTCGCACGACCAGGAAGTTAAGATTCTCCACTGAAACCTGCGCGTCTGCATTCCTCTTCTGGGGTCATCCTTTCCCATGGTATAGACCTCTGCCCCACGTCCCTCTGCAGCCCTTCCCCTTCCCTCCGCATCCTTTTTTCCCACCAGTTTACCCACCGCCCACTCCCGACTACCAGCCGCCAGCGCCAGTTTACGAGACGCCGCCTACCCCAGTGTACCAGCCGCCGCCAACGCCGCCCACACCAGTTTACCAGCCACCACCCACGCCAGTTTATGAGCCACCCCCCGTCTATACGCCGCCTACCCCAGTGTACCAGCCACCACCCACGCCAGTTTATAAGCCACCCCCCGTCTACACGCCGCCTACCCCAGTGTACCAGCCGCCGCCCACGCCAGTTTATAAGCCACCCCCCGTCTACACGCCGCCTACTCCAGTGTACCAGCCGCCGCCTACACCAGTGTACCAGCCACCACCGACGCCAGTTTATAAGCCACCCCCCGTCTACACGCCGCCTACACCAGTGTACCAGCCATCACCGACGCCGGTTTATAAGCCACCCCCCGTCTACACGCCGCCTACACCAGTGTACCAGCCACCACCGACGCCGGTTTATAAGCCACCCCCCGTCTACACGCCGCCTCCGGTGTATAGCCCACCACCCGTCTACACGCCACCGGCAGTGCACAAGCCGCCGCCCGTTTACAAGCCACCGGTGTACACACCATCACCCACTCCAGTACACAAACCACCGCCAGTGTACAAGCCACCGGTGTACACACCAGCACCAACCCCAGTCTACAAGCCGCCGCCCGTGTACAAGCCACCGGTGTACACACCAGCACCAACTCCAATCTACAAGCCGCCACCGGTATACAAGCCACCGCCAGTGCACAAGCCGCCACCCACTTACAAGCCGCCAGTGTACTCGCCTCCACCGGTATACAAGCCCCCACCCGTGTACAAGTCGCCGCCCATTTACAAGCCACCGGTGTACAAGCCACCGCCTGTGTACAAGTCACCCCCTGTTTACAAGCCACCGGTGTACACACCACCACCAACGCCAGTCTACAAGCCGCCACCAGTATACAAGGCCCCGCCCGTGTACAAGTCGCCGCCCGTTTACAAGTCACCAGTGTACACACCACCACCTGCGTACAAGCCGCCGCCTGTGTACAAGTCGCCAGTGTACACACCACCACCCGTGTACAAGCCTCCGCCTGTGTACAAGCCCCCGCCCGTGTACAAGTCGCCCCCCGTTTACAAGCCACCGGTGTACACACCCCCACCTGTTCCAGCATACAAAACCCCGCCCGTGTACAAGCCACCCGTGTATACACCAACACCTGTGTACAAGTCCCCGCCCGTGTACACACCCCCCCCCATGTACATGCCCCCGCCTGTGTACAAGCAGCCGCCCATTTACAAGCCACCCGTGTACTCCCCACCGGTGTATACGCCGGCACCTGTTCCAGTATACAAGCCACCAAAGGAGTGCCCGCCGGTGCCAGAATACAAGCCGCTGCCCCCCACCCCTCCTTACTCGTATCATCCCTCACCCAGCTATGGCAAGCCACCCAGCAAAGGAGGTAATTTGAAATCCTAAAATTAGAAGCATACATTCTGCCATGAATGATCTATTTTGTAATAATCGTGTTGTTAAAATCTTATTGTGTAAGAGTACTCTGGTAATTCATTGTACTCGAATTTTACTTAATTTAAATGTTTTTATGGTTTGATCTTAATTCTCATATAAAATTATATTTATACTTAATTATTTATTGTATGTTACTTTTTCTTTTTAACCACTTAAGATCTCTTCTCTCCGTTAAACTAACCTAGCTAGTATCGATAAAGTTTATCATGAGAGCAAAATACCTTCAGATCAAATCCTTAGGTAGTGTCAATGCCTTCTTTCACACAGTTAGAAAATATCTTTTCTTTACAATGAACACGTCCGTGGACACTGGTTAGATCTTGGAGGTTCCGGTCTTGGTTAATTACACTTCACAATCATAGTACATGAAGGACCATACCCGAAACAGGACTCCCCGGTCCAGAGGAATAAATAGGTCAGTAAAATAGCAGTATTCCAGTTTAAGCTGTTCGTGTGCACGTAAGATGTGACCATTTCTGCATAACTGATACTCCAAAGTATTTTCGACTTCAGTCCAGCAGTTCCGGCCAGCTATTTTGAAGCAACGATGTCTTCGAAAATTATTTATGTAACTTTTAATTTTCTTTATTTTACCAGAAGTTACAAATTAGCTTTCTTAAGTTGAGAAATAATGAGATTACTAAAAAAATTTAACCTGTGTAATTAAATTTTTTTTTGGTAAAATGAAAGCTCAGAACGCTTTAGATTGAAAGCTTTTCAAACGCGCTCTAAGATGACTTTAAAAAAGACATGCAGAACTTTGAACTACTTTTCATTTTTAATATAACTAAGTTCGAGTGATCAAAAAATCAAATAAACTTTAATTTTTTAATCTTAATTAAAAAAATTAATTTAATAATTTTATTAAATATTTTAAGAAGTAATAAAGAACTACATAAACATCTTTCAATATCTGTTATCATCCAAAATAACTGAATGAAAAACCCAAAATTATTTTAAAATAAAAGGTGCCAAGCGAAAGATCAGCTTTATGCTTGACCTTTCAGTTATCACTCGACTATTTCTACGTTGAAATCGGGGAAGCTTCACAAGGGTGCCGAATATACTATTTGGTCCGTTACCTCACAAGCGACATCCTCTCGCGTATGGCCCCAGCTGTGACCCATCACTTAATTAGGATCATTTTTTTTTTTGGGACTTTCGATTGGATCTTAATATTTTATTAATTAAAATTTATTCTTTAAATTCTTACAAGTGAGGTGGATATCTCACAGATCTATAATTTTCAATTAATAAAGTTTTAGGGCACAGACAAAAACAAGGATTCAAGACTCCAAGTGATCCCGTTCCATCAGCTCCTGATCTTGATTGAACTTAAGGTTCGTCATCGTAGAAAATCATAAGATCTTAATTTTAAATTGTCAATTTTGAAATTAGCGAAGAAAAATTCTGATTCTAAAGTAATCTGTTTTGGTTTACGATGTTCTAGACTATAAATTGAAATCAACTAAGAAGAAAATTATAAGAGTTAATCTATTTTAAAATACGACAATTTGCAATACACCAAACATAAAAAAAACACACTGTAAAATAATTTACGGTACTCCAACCGTAAGAAAAATACCATTTTAATTTATAGCTGTTTACCATATTTTATGGCTATTTACACCACACCAAATGATACCTAAGTTGAGCTGCCATCTGTCACTACCACCGGGTGCGTGCACAGTGTCTTGACTCTATTCCCATCGTCTCATTATGTTAAGCACCCCCCAGCAGGTCGAGCCGTTACGTAGAGTTGGAGCCCATAAAAGCTCCCCCTCAAACGCGCTGTCGGCAGTCTCATGCAAACAAGTGTAATATTACATGAATAGTGAATTGGAACAGAAGTGACTGATCTCTTTTGGGGAAAAGTTTCGGGGTTTGACAAACTTTGCAGGCAGATCGGCTTAAATCTAGTCACGGGCGTAACTTCGCGGACTGTAAAATTTAGAAATAATTGAGAATAATGTGTTGCAATGTCAGGGCTAATTACGTCATCTCACGGTGCAACAAGGTTATTTATTTTTTAATTTTTTTTTGAAACCTCTTAATTTGCTTGACCCGATTATACAATCTGAATTTAGCTCAGTCGAGTTAAAAAAAAAGATGAAAAGTCAAAGTCAACTTCAAATGAACAATGACTCGTCCGATCTAAAACTGAGTTGTACGGTTAGATCAGGGACTATGCGAGATTTCAAAAAAAAAAAACATTTTTTAACCTAGTTACACTGTCGGACAATGTAATTGTCTCTAACAGTGCAACAAGATATTCTCAATATAATTACAAACTTTATTAGTATTATTTTAGATTATTCAAAGCGTAATCCTGTTCAAAATAAGTGATTTATCCCTAACACTAACAGATCGAAGTGAGACAGTCTCGTGCAAACAAGTGCATCTCTGTTGAAAGACTGTTTTTAGTAAATCGGCGTCAACAAATATCCCGCTAACTTGATTAAAGTACTGTCTTGTTAATTATTGTGGCTTTCCCGAATCATAAACTAATTAAGGTCACTAGATCAGCGCGCCAACTCGAAGGATTCGTGGGTCTCCAAGCGCGAGATCATCATTAGATTCGTTGCGGCTCTCTCTGTCGATCAAAGGGATTCACAAATCTTCACACCTAGGGTTGGCAATGAGCCGAGCCGAATCAAAATCGAATTCGGCTCAACACAAAAATTACTAGCTCGAGCCCAATACGAGCCCAGTCCACGGGTTTAACCCATTTATTTTTACGTCCCAAATCTGTAAAAGACCCGGCCCTATAAGGCCAAGAGTTCCAGCAGGTTAGGATAGGTAGGAAAGGATACAACTTTATTTATAGGAGGAGAGATGAGGTAAGCTTTTAGTTTTCTCCGTTACGGGACTAAAAAAAAACGACCCTTGGCCTGGCGCTTGGGGAGTTGGGCAGCTTCTTTAGTCATGTACCGGGTTCCTAAAAAGTTTTATGCTGGTTATAAGCTTCCAAATGGTCTTTTAAGTATAAATGTTCTGCAGTGTAAATATTAATATTTATTTTGATGCGAGCCAACGAGCCAAGTTGGACTCAACTCGTTTAATGACTCGAGCTTTGAGTGTAACTCGAGCTCGACTCATTTCAACAAGTGAGTCGAGTTCAACTTGAGCTGCTCATGAGTGGTTCGGCTCATAGCCAGCCCTACTCACACCCACCAATCCACCGTGGAATAGATGTAGGTGTGGGCGGTCTGCTCTTGGGAGTACTACATGCTCATTGGAGCATCGCCGTCCGATTATCTTGCTCCCATCAAACAGAGCACTGTACGAGCCTATGACGCTCAGTTTGGATGCCTTTTTCCTTTTCATTAGAGTTTTTATGATTTTTTTTTTTGTTTCTTGGACTGTTAATCTTTGATTAGAACAGTACATATATAGGGTGAGCAACGAATTGGTCTTGAACTCATTATATTTTTTTAGTAAAGAAATTTGCACATCCTAACTGCCGCGGATCACATTGTGGTCTGTGTGTGATCCACAGGAATTTGCAATGTCCATGGTAGAATAAGTATTACTCTACTCAGATTGCTCGGAGAAGCCTTCTAGTACATCATAGGAAGAAGAGACACGGCCCATTTGGATGGAAGTAAAATATGATGTAGGTGCAACATTTTCTGAAAACATCCTGCTGATCACTAGCTATTTGGTTTTGTAGAAGTCAGGAGTGCTATTTGGTGGATGCTGAACCCCATGGATTGCATTGGAGACAGCCCTGTTAGCTAGTCCTACAAGATAAAGGAAAATGATTAGGAAGCCCCCCTGACTCTTAATAGGAGAAAATCCTCTAATGGTCAAGTTTAAACTGGACTCTAACCTTGTGGAATTTGAGAGATTAGATGTAGTAGAATAGCGTGCGTCTTTCTAGACTCAAAATAAAATAAGATGCGGCCATGGAGTTCACAATGGTTCCCCTCGTCACTGGGTAGCTATGTTAGAGAAGGGCCCTCAGATTTGTAGGGAGTGCCTGGCATGTCCGTTACTACGTGGCGAGCCAATTCTCTGGAAGGTGCTTATCCATTGGCTTCTTGACATTCCAAAGGGATTGGAGGGTTTCTCTTTACTCTCGACCTTGATGAAGGGCCTTTAGCTTGTGGAGAGTTCTTGAAGGGCTCCTAAGGTCGTTATTTCACTCTGTCAAATGACTTGTGATCAGTATAGACCTTAATAGTGTTCTCAAGGGCTTGATGGCTGTCGAAAGTTGAGGGAGACATACTCCCGATCTTGCATAGAGGTTATTACCCCTTATCAAGGCCCTTGAGGGTAATTTGACCGACTCAGACCTTTTCTGTCCCCAAAAGCTAAAGGGGAGCTCCAATAATTATGATCGGTGGACCCTGGTCAACGAAGACCTTAGTGTTGAGTCACAAAAGGCCATGCACACTTTGAGCTTCCTCGCACTCGGGTCCTTATTAGGTTAAATGGATTTATCCCCATTTAGGTTATACTAAAAACTTCAATGAATTAAAAATGAGATGTGTTGAGTGCGATGGAATCTTGATTTTGGCATCCACCAAAGAGGGCAGAGGTCATTTTCCGGTTGGCTGGACTAGGCACTCGATTTTCACGAAAATGTTTTTCTTGGCTACCAAATAATAGGTTATATTCTTATTTTCCTGGTAAATGATATTCCTTGAAATACTTTATCCTCCAGATCATCCTTTACGCTATCAAATGGACTCTTAACTCCTGTTTGGTTGTGGGATAGGGATAACTAGTGGGATGGATTAGGTTAGCTTGGCTTAAATAGCCTTTTTGTTTGGTGACGGCATGGCATCCTGGTAGGATAAGTTGGGTTATACCAGGGATATGTAGTCTTGGTTTCATAACAAAGTGAAGGTTGATCTAAGGTAAGTAAACAGAAAACCCAGGATATCATGCATGCGCTACCCCTATCCCATGCCTGTTGCTGGGGTATAAAACTCATGATACACCAGATTTAGCACATTTCTGGTCCTCCTTTTAATTTGATTACAATTAACCCATTGCCGAACAACTTTTTGGATAAACCAGTGATAAATAGGTGATAACCCAGGACTAAACCGCAACAAAAGAAGAGTTTAATGAAGCCAAAATACTAAAGTTGCATTTGATAATACCGAAGACTTGAGTATGAAATTTGATATTCACATCTTAAATCTAAGTAGGGTAACACAAATTCTGATTGCTGAATGAATTAGACTGTTTGAAAATGATAAAGATGACCACTAAGTGGATGACGTACTTATTTTTTTAATCTTTAGTTGGTAATAACATATGATAATGACATCATATCTTTTTTATTTCATAGTTTAATATATAATGAATAAAAAAAAATATAAACATAATATATATGCTAAAATATAAAATATAAAATTATATTACATGAATATTTTTATAATAATTATTATATAAAATATAAAAAATAATAACGAGTCAAAGATGTACCGCCGTACATTGTGCATTGGTCTTGAATCATGCAACCAAGTTGTAACACATACAATCAATATGTACGAATTTTATCCTTTTATTTGATACAATTTATAAATATAATTATGTTATATTTGATTGATATTTTTTTGCTAAATATATGTCTAATATTTTATAAACCTAAAACTAAATATGTAAAGTTACAAAAAATCAAATCTTAATATTTTGATGTTGAATATGTTGTTGATGCATAAAGTAAATTAATTAGAATTCAAATCTGAAATTAAAGCATATTTTATAAAGTAAATATCTTATAAAATGTTCATCAAATAATATAAAAATATAAAACATTAATTGTATTACTTTACTTTTAATATTTTACTCCTTAAAATATTTTAATGGGAGGGAATGGGATAAATAGTTGTAGCAGTTAATGTGAAGAATGATGGGGAGACGGAGGGTTGGTGGATGGTTCATGCGGGCAATGTGGAATCGTGGATGCTGATGGAGAGATGGAGGAACATCGAGGTTGTGGACTCTTCTAATTAAGCGTTAAGCGTCATCCCGTGGTTTAGTGGCTCGGAGGTATTTTGGGCAATTTTCAAAATTTAAACACTTAGGGTCTGTTTGTTTCGGGAATAAGCAGTCGAATAGGATAACTTACAAGGTTTATTCCGCTAATCTGAGTCGGAAGGATTTGTTATTTTTGACACGGATACGTTATTTTCCGAACAAGTGAAATAACTTAACTCACCTAAAAGATGAGAATTATTTATTTCTAAAATAAATAAAATATTCTAAAGAGAATTCTTGTTGTTCTAAGTATAAGTGATCCTGACATTAAAAATTCGGAATACCATATCCATAAAACAAACGGGTCCTTAGACGTTAACTTTTATCAAACGCACTTAACAGGCTGTTGTCTGACTGCTTAAGATCAGACCCCAATTAAGAGCAATGTTATTGAAGCATCTCATGGTGTATCTTATAGATGGAGACGTGAGAGACTCAAAAAGCATGGCCACATGCGAAACTATGGTGTGGTGTCATAGCACATTGCCTTCTTCCCTGACATGAATTTGCAAAGACATCGCCTATTGCCTTATGTGGACCTCAATATATATGAATGCTTGTGCATCCTATCTATGCCTTATTGGAAGGTGGCAATAGGGGCTGGAAGGGTCTCATTTGGGCGGCTATAATCCTAAAGTAGGACGGATGCGATTGTGAACAGGTATGGCTTGTCCGAGAATCCATACCTTGGCAAGCCTTGTGTATCAGGGCGCTGGTAATGCTTCAATAAGACTTGACCCATAAGATCATTTGGTGAAGAAATACAAGTGAAAGCCCACTTAAGCACAGGTGGCCCATAAGATCTACAACTTTGTTTCTTATCTAACGTTGGAGTGGGACAGAAAGGCCCGAAAGGATAGCTACAAGTGATACTCGCCATAATGTCCCGTATGACTGGGTAGAACATATCGGGACTGACCTTAAAAAAAAAACATTATTTTTTTACTTGGTGCAATACTCCCCATTACGGCACGGAGGACAACGCAACAAACATTATTCTATAGCTGCTAGGGCTTAGTGCTAGAATTGTGTAGAACCTTTTGATCAAGTGTTGGGACGCTGTAGAAAAGGTTTTAAGACTGCCTCTAGTGCTTGGCTCAGTGCCGGGGCACTGCTCGGTTGGGCAACCATTTTGCTATAATCAAAGTGAAGAGAAATGCTTGATTTTTTTTTCCCTCATATTTTTGACCATTCAATATTAGCGACCGTGTGGGCTACCATCAAAGTGAAGAGAAATGTTTGATTTTTCGACTTTTTAATTTTTATTCTTTTGACTGTCCAATCTTTAATTGTCTCTAGCGCTTGATTTAGTGCTGGGGCACTACGCCGCTAAGCAACCATTTGGGCTACAATTAAAATCAAGAGAAATGCTTGACTTTTTCTTTCTATTTTTGACCATTTGATGTTAGCAACTATTTGGGCTATAATCAAAGTGAAGATAAATGCTTGATTTTTTTGTGATTTTTTTTTTACCGTTCAATTAAAGATCAGACGGCATGGACATCGATTATTAGATTATCCATCTATTTTCTTTCACTAGTCTTAGCTACTATCATATTTTATTTATAACTCTCATTTCTAGATGAAATCTCTAATCATGTACCCATATAATTACATATCTCATTGTCTACACTATTCTTTTAACCCTTCTCTCTCTCATTCACTAACTTGTAAGGTTCATTTTCACAAATGTCATATGATGTATAAATAAATTTATAATAATTACTTAGAAGGAACTTATTCATTTGTATATCTTGAAAGTAAGATTTTTTCGTTCCCTCTAAAGTGATAGAAAATTAAGCTTGTGTTTACACAGTGTTGTCCGATAGTTTCACCTTTATATTATCAATTTTCTGATAATTTTCAGTAACTTTAAAGGATAAGAATGCAACATAATAAGGATACACATAATGCTCAAAGGATAAGGATAAAGATATAGCCATTAATGGACTCGACGTATAATCCTTTTATATCCCTAATCAAGAGTAATACTTATTGCAATACTCCCTGTTGCTGCAATGTGCAGTAGGTAATTTTTTTAATTTTTTTAAGGTCAGACCCTACTTGTTCTACGTGTCCGTATAAGTTGATCTTTGATTGGATGACCCATTTTTTTTAAAAAATTTAGAAGTTGAGCCCCAATGAATAGTAAAAATTATCCCGAACGGGCTTAGCTCAATAACTATTTTTTGATGTTTAGAAATTTTAGATTGTCCGATCTAAATCGGACCATACGAAAATGTAGGGCATGTCGGGCCTGACCTTAAAAAGTTTAATGTTGTTCTTTTACCTATGAAAAGGTCGTGTGAATTATTAGACCAATATAATAAAAAAAATATTTATATTAGGATAAATATTTAATATTAATTAATTTTAATATACAACCGACTTGATTTGATGATTCGCCCACACATGTCTTGTTCTTGTCTCGAGTTCCTAGGTTTTAAATGGGTTCTTTTACTTTTTAGTTTCTCTAGTCTACCTAATTTTTTGAAACCTCTTATACTCTCTCTATTGATAAAAGTTTTATGTAATCTCACTTTTATTTAGAAAAGACTCTTTTTTAGAAAGTTTTTCCAAAATAGTTGGAGACTTTTAAATTTTTTTGGATATTTATCAGATAATTCAAAATTTTGAAGAGTTGTAAAGGAATAGGAAGAATAAGAGGACTCATTACGAAATAAGATGAATTGCTGGGATCAAAAACTAAAAAAAACTCTTCTAAATATTGGGTTTGCCCTTTCATTGGAGAACACTAGGGTTGCATTTGGTATCGGAATAGGGATGAGTTAAATCTATTTTATCTTCATTCTTGGTTTGATATGACATTTCCATATAGGGATAAGAGGGGTTAAAGCTTTTTGTTGAAATGACTTTAAGCATAAGGATAAGTCATTCTAAACTTTTTGTTGAAATGACTTTAAAGTTGAAATGATTTATCCCCACTTTGTAACTCTATTTTTTCATACCCATTTTACAAGTCCATGCCCCCCTTCCCCTTCCCCCTTTTCCACTAACCGATGCACCTCTGTGCCCAACATTAAATAGTTATAAAGACTTAGTTGCAAATGCCAATGTTTGCAAAGTAGGTCTAATATGCGTTTAGAATAGTAATTATCTATGAATTATTATGATTATTTTGTGTCAAATAATTATTAACAATTAATCAATAATATTAATTTATACATAGTAAGTATGACATAGGCTATAATTATTTATGTTTATGTCATTAGTAAAATGCGGCATTTACGATCGTAATGATAATATTAATATTAATGATTATTAACACATAATACCAATTGCCAAACTATGCAAAGTAGGTAGAATATATGCGATTATTATTGACACTTAACATCATTAGTAAAATATGCAACTTTATATATTGTTAACACTTAATCTACTTTGTTATACATATTAAATAATTATTAACACTTACTTAGCATAGTTAATTTATGTAAAACTAAGTATGCTATTGTTATCAATTTATTGCAATAAATGTTGGTGTATTTGAAAATTTTCTAACTCCAAAGTCATCAATCTTGTGTTGGTGCGTTTTAAAATGTTTCTAAGTTTCTTTATCCTTGCCAAACTTAGGTTAGTGCATGCCCCTTAATCTAGGATAAGGAGGGCATATTTGTCTTTTTATGAAATTTATCCTTCTCACTATCCCGATTCATATCATGAATCATGAACCAATATTTTGCGCTAATACTAGGGCGTTTTCTGGAAGCGACGCGTTACATCAACCAAAAGAATAAGAATAAAATTTGCTTAGCCACTTGGAACGTAGGAACTCTAATCGGTAAAAGTTGAGAATTAGTTAAACTTATGAGAGATAGGAGGGTCAACATAACTTTCTTATAGGAAATTAGATGGAAGGGTCTGAAAACTAAAGAATTGAAGATTTCAAACTTTGGTATGTAGGTAAGAGTAATAATAGAAATTGTGTAATTATTATCATAGATAAAGAGATAAAAGATAAAGTTGTAGAAGTTAGATGGGAGGGGGATATACTCGTACTAGTTAAATGTGTACTTGGCGAAGAAGTTGTAAATATAATTAGTACTTATGCATCTCAAGTAAGATCAAAAGAAAATGTTAAGAAAGAATTTTGAAAGGATTTTGATAAGATAATTCAAGATATCCTTAATGGTGAAAGGATTTATGTCGGGGGTGGTTTTGAGAATGTCCATGTAGGAAAGGATAATAGTGGTTATGAGAAGGTCTATGGAGGCTTTAGCTTTGGTGATAAAAATGACATAGGTGATATCATTCTTGACTTTGCTATTACATATGATCTAATAATTACAAATGCTTATTTTAAAAAGAGAGATGAATATTTAATAATTTATAAAAGTAGAACGCATAAAAGTCAAATAGATTATTATCTTTTTATTAAAAAAATTGATCGATTATTGTGTAAAGATTGTAAAGTCATATATGAGGAGAGTATAGCCCCTCAACATAGGATTTTAGTAATAGATGTAAACATCCAAAAGTTGAAGATGAATGGTGTAGTAAATAGCTGCCCTAAAATTAAATAGTATAATTTAAAAAGAGAGAATTTAGATGTCGTTAAAAAGTATTTATTAAAGAAATATATATGAGATTCATGGCAGTGGGATGGTACTGGTAGGATTTTATGTGAATCTAATGGTAAAAAGATTATTAGAAAAGAGACATAGTAGTGGGATAATGAAATTCAAAAATCTATAAACTATAAAAGAGTATGCTTAAAAATATGATAAATGTGTAAAAATGATTAAACCTTTAAAGATTAAAAAATTTCAAAACAAATACTGAGAAAATAGGTAGTGAAACTAAGTTAAAGACTTTTGAGGAATTGTATCTTAAGTTGGGAATCCGAGTGGGTGAAAAAGATATATAAACTTGTTAAACTAATAGACCAAAAGAGTAAGATTTTTAATCATATTAAATATATCAAGAATGAGGATAGTAGGATTTCAGTAAAAGATTATGAGATTAAGAAAAGATAGAATACTTATTTTGAGAAACTATTAAATGAGGTCAATCTAGAAAGTATCCTTGTGAAGAAACCAATAAGTCTAGCAGATAAATTAATTATCATTACATTTGACAGATTATAATTTCAGAAGTTGAAGATGCTGTAAAAAGGATGAGAGTGAGTAAGGCTTTTGGGCCATATAAGATACCTATCGAAGTTTGAAAAAGTGTAGGTAGGACAAGTGTTAAGTGGCTAATTGAACTTTTTAATAGAATTTTAAAAGAGAAGAGGTTGTTGGATGGTTAGAGAAGAAGTACTATAGTTATCTTCTTTTAAAATAAAGGAGATATTCAAATTTCCAATAATTACCGTGAAAATACATTTATGAGTCATACTATGAAACTTTAGGAGAAAGTAATAAAGCAGCGCGTCAGGCGTGTTACTAATATTTCAAAAAATCACTTTAGGTTTATGCCTAGCAATTATACTACAAAAGTTATTTTCTTATTGAGACAATTGATTGAGAAATATAGAGAGATGAGGAAAGATTTATACGTAATTTTTATTTATTTAGAAAAAGATTATGATCGTATATTTAGGGAGCTAATTTTGAGGACTTTAGAGAAGAATATACTATCTAAATGATATATTCATGTGATTAGAGATATGTATGAGAGGGCTTTTACTAGCGTGAGGACTATTACTGTAGGGACGTTAAAGTTCTCTGTTATTATTGGACTACATCAATGGTCAACATTAAGTCTTTATCTCTTTACTTCAATTGTGGATGAGTCCACTAAACACTTATATGGTGACACCCTTTAGTGTATGTTATTTGAAGATGATATTGTTCTAGTTAACGATGATATTAAGAGTTTGAATGATAAATTAGAATAATGGAGGTCTGCTTTAGAATCGAAAGGTTTTAAGATTAGTCGAACTAAGATAGAATACATGAAATATAATTTCAGTAACAGAAAGGTTGACCATGTAGATTTAGTTATAATTGAGGGTCAAGTTATTTCTAAAAATAACAACTTTCGATATTTATAATATATTATTCAAGATAATAAAGAGATCTAAGAAGATGTCACTCGCAGAGTCAATGCAGGTTGGCTAAAGTGGAGAAGTACATCGGCAGTCTTTTGTGATCGACAAGTCTTCTTAAAAATTAAAGAAAATTGTTATAGGACAACTGTGAGACCTGTTATGTTATACGGTTTCGAGTATTAGACTGTGAGGAAGAATCATGTACAAAAATTGTGTGTTGCCGAGATAATGATGTTAAGGGAGATGTATGGTAAAATTAGAAAAGATAAAATTAAGAATGAATATATACGTAAAAACTTAGGGGTAGCTCCCATTGATATTAAGCTCAGGATGAATAGGCCGTGATAATTTGGTCATATACATTATCACTTAAGTTCAGCACCAATTAAGAAATGTGATAGAATGGATAAGAGTAGAAGACATCAAAGAAGATTTACGATGTGGTGGGTAGATGTAGCTAGAAAATACTTAACGTTAGTACATGTTACTTCTAATCTAACACTGGATAGATTAAGGTAGAGGGATAGGATTCATGTTGCCAACCTCAAATAATTGGGATAATAGTTTGATGATGACCATCCCGATTCATATCAAACAAGGAACAAATTATACTTGCTTCTTATCCTCTGTGATACCAAACACATACAAGAATAAGGATATAAATAACTTATTCTGGAGTGACTTAAGCTTATTCTCATCTCTTCTTTTCTCATCCCGGTACCAAACGGGACCTAGTAGGGTGTGGATTAGACGACCCTCTTTCGATCTCCTTGGCAAATTGTAATGGTTGACCAATAAAGTGGCAGAGTCCTAGTGACCCTATGACGAGCAAAACTATTTGAATCTTCATGGGATTTTATTTTTACTAAATCCAACTCCTAGATGCAAAGTTTTTTCTAAATTATAATGCACAATGTTAACCAAAGCATGGTTCTTACCATGCATATGCCCACGTAAGGGCCAAGAGTTGGTTATAGGAGATGAGGGGGAGTGGTTGAGGGAGTGGTTGTGGGGAGTTACCCACACTTGTGAAGCACCCCTTGGATATAACCATTCCCCCCTTTATTTGAAAGTATAGAGGAGAGAGATATAAAAGAGGGAGGATGGCATTACGTGAGATAGAATCTGAATTCTCACAAGAGAACTCTCACTTTTGTGCAGCCCTCTTTCTCACTCTAGAGTCCTCTCATTTCTACATATTCTCCCTCTATCTCTAAGTGTTGCTCTCCAAGAGGCTATCACCAAGAGCCTAGGATTTGCAGTGTGGATTTTGGGGAGAAGCCCGTCACGTGGTTCTCATCCTCGTCCTCACGGAGCCGTCGCCGTCCATCTACGAACGTCGCCGTTAAGGTACGTTTTCCGTTATGATCCATCTCCGTGCATACTTCCGCTTGTTCATTTAATGCATGGAGATATTATGTTTTTATCAACACACAAGAAGTCTTCTTACAGCAAACCCAAATTTTGTCCTTAATTGTTTTGTGTAAGAAGGATAGAGATACATTTTGTGAAAAAGATAAGCTTGCTACTTTTGTATCATTTTATTCATAATAAGAAAATGAAGGCACTGATTTTCTTTTCTTTAAAATTAGTATAAAATTTATTTTGACTGCTGCTCACGATAGTAGACTAGCGTGTATAGTTTCCACAAGAAGACCGTTTAGCAATTTGTGCTTGTCATCCTTGTACAGGGACCATGCTAATCCTCTCCGTATAGTTCCAATTTTATCGGATGTCTCCGAAGAGACTAGTTTCCATAAGAAGATACTAATAGCTTCCACACAGTTTGAATTTAAATTTTTGTTGTTGCTGTAGATTTTATTAATAGCATGCCTATCATCCTTTTTATTTGTAAACTTTGATAACGCAACCTTGTTTGTGTACATTGTTGTAATATATGTTTAATCCTATGGCATGTGCTTGAAGAGTCAAAATTGTATACTTATTAGATATATATGTTAGAAGGCTTAAATAAGCTTCACACGTTAACGTTGCTCACATTCGACATGCTAGATGATATGATTAAATTCAAGTGGTAGGTCACAAAAAGGCTCGAGGAAGTCCAATTCGGACAATTTAACATAAGAAAAAAGAGAATGAACTTTTAAGTTTATCCCAACATACAACACTCGATAGACAAAATAACATGACATGGTTTATGCGACTAACTCCAAGCAAATACGTAACGAATTATCTACGTTGACGAGAATGATTGTAAAAATGAGTAATATCTGCTGCACTACATGCTGTGTTGTTGTATTGTGCTAGACGCCGTCTGATTGGATTTAGTTGGACAGCTGCAACAACGAGTGTGTTCTAAAAAAGAAAACTTAAAGAAAGAGAGAAATCTTAAGAGAGTAATCTGTATTGTTTGATATTTGATTGAGCAAATAAAAAATTCACATAAAAAGACGATGATCGGCTTATTTTTATTTTTTTACATTTTTAATCATTTGATCAAAGATCAAAACTTTCCTTAAAGTTATCTCTTCTCTTTATATATCTATTTTTAAACAACTACTGTTGCAGCCGTCGGATGTTGCACTACACACTTTTTCAGAGAGCGGCGTTGGCAAACTAAGATCACTAGATTAAAGTACTGTCTTGTCAATCATTGTGGCTTTCCCGAATCATGGACTAATTAAGATCGCTAGATCAGTGCGCCTGTCCATCTGGAACGATTCGTGGGTCAGCAAGCGCGTGTGATCATATCATTAGATTCGTTGGCGGTGTTAGAATTACGTGGAATAATCTGGGGCAACTGCTCAATACGGTCTGACCAATGATGGAGAAGTAGACATACGGTCCACAGAGACTATAGGGGTCTTACCCAGCCACGTAACCCCAACGGATATTACTCTACAAAACAACTCCAAATAGACTATACGCTGCATATCTATGAATTCCGCCAGATCTACTAGTGTTTAGATAAATGAGTTATTCCTTAAAACTCACTTATCCTCTAACGTGAAGGAAAATAAGAAGTAGGAGATATTAATTTCGAATACGTATGTATTTAGCCTCATACCATTTATCGTGCATATGATATGGACATAAAATGGTTTGTAGCAACTAAAGTGAATTCAGAAAATGAGGCATGCCATTAGTTGGCACGTTTTACTATGATTTGCAATGAAAAATACTTGTTGTAATATCTTTCTAAGCATTACGCTGTGACAAGAGTCTGATTAGGATCTTTGGCCAGAGTCTCTAACCCAGTTTAAGTCTTGTTGAGCCCTTCATATCATCATTATTGAGTCACGAGCTCTCTCTAGTAAAAGATTGTCTACTTTAATCGATGAGGATGGTCTAATTATTTTGTCTTTTCGTTAGAAAAATAATCTTCGTTGAGAGGAAGGTGGAGAATCTTTTTCATAACTACAATTTTTTTTTGCCAACAATGATATGAGATTAAGGCTGCCATTAATCTCCAAGTAAGCGTATGTTTATTGGCTGAGATTTTCACATATGATGTTAATGTTGAAGAAAAGAATTTGTAGGATCTCTCCAATAAGATATTACCCATTTTGACCTATAAGAATGATTTCATAATTTTATCTTTTCACTAAAAAAAGAACACTTATTAAAAGAAAGACGCGAGATCTTTATGAGCACAAAATTGACGCCTTAAAACATTCTTTCCATCCCCCCTATTGTGTTCTTCCTGACGTCAGGGCAAAGCATGTCTATTGGAACGCTTTAGTGGGCATAGGAAGCGGTAAGTAGTGCTTCTCACTCTCTCTATCTAGATGTCCAAAACGATTGGCCTTAGTCCTTAGTTGTCATCCATGAGCCCCGTTTAGGAATACGGAAATAAATAACATTGAGAGAATGTGTTGATTCTTTTATTTTAGTTTTTGTTTTTTAAATGTATTGTTAAAGAATCTGAGAAATAGAAGTATCTTATAAAGTTATTAAATTTATATTCCTAAATCAACCTAAGGTACAGATTTTCCGTACGTATGAGGTGATTCGAAGGTTAAATATGAACATCACTTAAGATTTTGTATAATACTTTTTAAAACTAAGTGCAACTTTCATTCTATCATTATAACTTTTTATTTGTTTTTAATACCTTAATCTCCACAAGATTAATGCAGTACATATAGAGATGATCTCCCATCCTCTTATCAAAGTGATGCAAGGATATCCAAAATCCAATCTGACATTTTCCATTTAAGGTAGAATTGGATAGATGTTACATCTGATCTGCCCTTTCTTATACCCGAATCGAGAACCAACTATGATGAAGAGCCTCAATTTAGCCATTGACGCGTAGTTTTTAATATTCTTCGTTAGATAATAGAGATAATTTGTTTCTATATAATACTATTTTATGCTAATCTCTTGTGTTTTGTTCGTGCTGTTGGCTAACATTAGTGGTATATTGAGAGTACTAATCACATTGTATAACATCAGTACTAATGAGAATGATAAGGTGACGTAGGTTGTAGTGTATTGGTCACGCCTTCTCTGCTTTCATAGGAGAGGCTCAGGTTCGACATCTGTAGATATTCTATTTTGGATGGACATAGATTGAATACCTAATAGACGTCTATTTAAAAAGAGTTCAATGTTGAAAATCTATATAGATATATCTAAGACTTGCAGGTTCATTTGAATAGTACAAATGCAAAAAATTCAACATATCCAAGTAAACTATTTCATCTACCATACCCTAATAGTCCAATGACCTCATGGCTTAATTGTAGCCAAATAGCTTAATGATTTTATAGTTCAACCATAGCTCAATAGTCTAATGGCCCCATGGACCTATAGTAGTCTAATGACCCATCTACAATTTCATCAAGTCATGACAAAATGAAACATATGATATGTTGGACTTTTCCTTCACTTCTTTTAAAGAACTAATGAAATATCACATCTTCTTCTATCCAAGTCAAAGGTTAAACATACCTACATATCCTTCTCTT
The DNA here is from genome assembly GCA_030544215.1 of Zantedeschia hybrid cultivar. Lineage (NCBI taxonomy): Eukaryota > Viridiplantae > Streptophyta > Magnoliopsida > Alismatales > Araceae > Zantedeschia > Zantedeschia hybrid cultivar. The sequence continues at coordinate 21,094,396 of JARZZO010000002.1, read as the reverse complement.
TGGATTTTTCCTTCACTTATTTTAAAGAACTAATGAAATATCACATCTTCTTCCATCCAAATCAAAAGTTAAACATGTCTACATGTCTTTTTCTTTGGACTTTTCTTTTATTTCTTTTAAAGAACTAATGAAATATCACATCTTCTTCTATCTAAATCAAAAGTTCAACATGCCTACATGCCATTTCTTTTGAATTCATCTTTCACTTATTTTAAGAACTAATAATATGTCACATCCAAATTACATCATCTATTCTCATCCGTTAATCTTTCTTGATTCAAACTTGTGTTGTCACATCATGAAGATTATTATGTCATCCATCCACCTATAATAGAGCACCTCATCCCACTCATTTATCCAAGTTAGGGAGAGAGTAAGGAGACCCCCCTTTTGCAAACTTTAGAAATCTAAGTGTAGATACGCTAATTTTAACTTCATATTGAGTAAATTTTATGTTATACTTATAATGTCCAAGAATAGTTTGATTTTTAATAATTAATTAATTTTCATTGATTTTTGTCGAAATATGTTGACTAATGTCGACCATGGTCGACGCCATTTAGATTTCTAGTCGAAATCAGTTTCAAATTAAAATTTCAAATTTAGATAGATTTGACTTAAAGATGTCGACTATGGTCGACGCCGTTTAGGTCCTAATCCGTTTGGATTTACGATTTTTAATTTCGTATTAGTTTTCTAATTATCTAAATCATGACTCCCATAGTCGACGCCTTTTAGTTTTCCTAATGTTTTCCGGTTTTCTTTGCGAATTTCTTTCTATGTTGACCCCTCTTAAGTGGCTAAATGACGTTTCTTGATCACGATGCGTTTCAAGCACTTTCCTAATAAGCATGATTTGGTCGAGATAATCCGATTCCAGAGGTTGGAAGGGTTTCCAACTCCTTCCATGTCTATCCAAGGTAAATATGAGCCGCGGGAGAGCCCTTTTGAAGACCAAACAACCCTAATTGAAGCCTCTATATATACAATATCTTTTGGACCTTTGAAAAAGGTTGGCCATCCATTGATGTTATCGAGTTGAAATCAAGGTGAAAAGAAACCTTCTACTGCAGAAAACGTGGAAGAAATTTGAAGGCTTCTTCTTCCTCATTTACCTTCTCCATTGAAGCTCTGGAAGACCAAGGCTATGGAGGGGCCATCCATACTCACTCCTTTTGTTTTTCTTTGCTAGTTTCTCCATAGTTTCCATCATTTATTTACTGTTTTACATAATTCTTCATCACATCACCCCATCATACACACACCCACATCATATTTCCATGCCTACATGAGTTAGGGGTTTAAAAAAAAGAAACAAAAAGTTTGAAAGAGAAGAAAGACTTTGAAGAAAAGGAACCACAATAAGAACAAAAACAAGAGTAAAGCTAAAGAAGAAGCTCTTTTTTCTCGGCCGGCCGAAGAAGAGGAACAAAGAACCCAATCTCCCAGTTTTCACAAAGTTAGTAAAGCGATCAACTCTTTCTTTTGAAACTATTGGTTTCTTGCGATCACGATTTAATTAGATTTGTTAATTATTCAACATATGATATCATAATGATAACACACAATTTGAGCACCTACATTAAGAGGGTGAGAGATTGTAACGACCCTCCACCCTATAATCGGAGACCTGATTACTAAATGGGTATAATCATTATCTACGGGTTCACACCCGGATCTCAAACAACATATCTGGAGAAGTAAGCGTTAAACAAGATTAAATATAACAATCTCACAGACCTCAAAAAAAGTACAAGTGCGCAGGAAGTAAAATAATAATATTCGTACACAGTCCAACAATAATTACATGGCCCAAGAAATTAAATAAGTACAAGTAGAAGAAAAGTACAATAACATTGGGGCATACCCGGAACTGAAATAGCTGCTGGCCCGCACACCAAGGAGAACACCACACGCTAACACTTGCCGAGAATTCCGCACATGAAACCGCAGAGAGTGAGCCACACCAAAATTGAGCTCAGTAGGGATCATCCGATCTCCACCTCCCACACACGCACCCACAATTGCAACAAGACTAAATATAGGCAAATTAAGTAAAGCAGTAACATAGCTCCTAAAGATTCCCAAATTCCTATATGAAATACATGCATTCATAAATGCAACAAGCATAGTTCTAAGCAATTCAAGTAACCTAACTTAACACTGCAGTTCGTAACCAAAGATCCAGCTAAACATACAAACCACACTGCCAAACGCATACAAACGGCGCCTCACAACACCACCAACACCCACTCCTGTCCACCCCTACGATGTTTCGGACACCGTAGGGTGAGGTAGTGAGTCAAACTAGGATTAATTGGGACTAGTAAACCACCACCACTTAGTTACGTATGCACACAAGCAGTCTAGACCACTGTCCTATCGACCGTACATCCCTTACGCCAAGCCTAGGCGCTTCACGAGGGCCCTATGGACTGGCGAAACCCCCCTTAAGCCGAAGCTATAGGGACTACCCGTAACCCTAACCTCCCGAGTCACATCAGGCCAAAGGGTGAAAGGTACCACTCGTAACCTCGATATTTCAGGTTACATCAGGCCCAGTGGCGAAAGGGTAAACTCCAGCATCACCAAATTCGGCTCCACAGTAAGAAACGTGCCGGAAACTGCCACGACAAACTAGGAAAGCACCGACCCGCTGGGATAGAACAACAACCACTCGGATGGCAAGCTGGCTACTCTGGCCTGTCTGGTTCAGATAGTTCTGCCTCTTCCCAGCCATAAGTGAAACACTAGCATGTACCACTCCCACACCAGTACGGCGTCACAGACGCACCGACAGCACATCACTCCCACATCGACACAAGGTGTCAAACACACAAGACGGTTGTTTTAGGGCCACGATCGCATAAACACACACAATGCGATCAATCACGTAGAAATCCTTGGCCTCGATGTTCGATTTCAAGCATGCATTTAACCAAACTATTTAACATTGTAAAGACATGTTAATTGCATAAATTAATGAGATATGTCCTGAATGGCGTCGTCCGTGGCCGACGTCATTCAAGACTTCTAAACAGTTTCTTAGGAGATACTGGCTTGAATGGCGTCGTTCATAGTCGTCACCATTTAAATAGCGTCACCTGGTCTGGACACCATTCAAAACTGAACTGATTTTCGTAGAAACTAGCCTCGGGAGCAATCTGGTCTAAATGGCGTCCCTCATGGTCATCACCATTTTAAATGGCGTCGCCCTATCCCGATGCTATTTAGAGTCCGAAATCTAGTTTTCCTGCAACCTTTCCTGAGCCACAGAACGGGGTTTCCTCCCCCCCAAAATTACCCCTAAATACCCAAAGATAGAGAATGAATGGGAGAATCTAAATTACTACTTAAAACACACTAATCCTCATTTCACAAAAATGCCAATTTTCATAAAAAACCTCCTTAGAATATGCTTTTCTACCTAAAATATCCACACACATCGCATACTTCAAAGCAGGAAAAACATAGATAAAACAACCAAATCACGTGTAAGGATTGTCCCCCTACCAGTCACTTGAACCCCTCTTAACTCTGTGCCGCTGAACCGCCACACTGCAAACCGCCACCGGTACCGCCGTGGACGCCGTCACTCTGCCGGGACGTCGGCCGCCGTCCGAAGAATGAAGTGCCGCGGTGGAGATGGTGGTGGTAGTGGTGAGAGGTAGAGAGGTGTTGGAGTGGTGGAAGAGGAAGAAGAGGAAGGGGAAAGGAAAGGGGGAAACGAAGGGGATCGGAGAGAGGGAAGAGAGAGTGTGAGAAGGAGAGAATGAGAGAAAGGAGAGAAGGCTCGGGGCGTCAAACCAAAACAGATGAAATCGCGTTGTCCTCGACAGACGCCATTCAAGCGATATGACATGGTCGTATTCTGGTAGAATGTCCGAATCGTGTTGTCCTTGCAAGACGTCGTAAAGATGACACGACTGGGGTCATACACACGTGCCCCAACGCCCGCTCAAACGACACAGCAGCACCTATCTAAATGGCGTCTATACAGCCCGACGCTATTCTAAATGGCGTCGTGCACTCTAGACGTCATTTAGAAGGCACGCCTCCGACCCACTGGAGCCCAAACCAAGGGATCCGGTTCCGAAATCGACCCGATAACTGTACCCGAAACTTCAGTCCTTATAGAAATCCTAACCTAAGTCATGAAGTCCAAGTTCTAACCCATCAAAATACTATTGAAGAATGAGATAACCAGTAGACGTTAGTGACATAATTCTTCTCTTTGCTTTTCTCTTTTGATTATCTTTTATTTTTTTAAGTCCTTCACAAATATATCTTATCACAAGTTGATAAGATTCGTTTTGTTAGTAAGTTGGTGCTTTTGCAAAAGAAATCTTATCACTAGTTGGTAAGGTTCGTTTTGTTAGAAGTTGGCTGGATTAGTAGAGACCAATCTTAGATGTGTATGAGTGCCTAATCCATTCCACACACTTAACTGAAACACAAACCTATAACCTCTGTTAAGATTTAGTCTTGAAGTCAAATTTGTTATCATATTCTTCCAAGTCTTTTAAGTTTATGAACCTCTTATTTAGGTGACGACTCCTAAAACTCATTTTTAGTGATCCAAACTTTCGAGTTGGTACAATCATGTGTGTTGTTGCGGGTGTTTCCTCTCACCCCCTCCTCTGCTCCTTACGGTAGTTTTTACTGTGTTTGGAATTCGGATCCCCTTGCCCATGTAGGGATTCCCCTCTCCTGTTACCACCAAGTTATTTGATTAAAAAAAAAGAAGAATCACAATCTTGAGACTCAAGTCATGTGTCCTCCAGTGACGAGAGAAATAGGGAATGACAACTATAGTCAATGTTGGTTTGTGCAACTCAGCCATAATGGATAAAAGTTTTAATGATATTATTGATCAACTACCAAAAACTTAGTTCATATTAATTCATAAAAGGTGCATTCTTAGATATCTAAGCAACTATGAAACCCTTGTCATATATTTATAGAGTTAAATGATAATGATGGCCTACTGAGTTATGAAGTGGTTCTATCTAAAATAAAATTCTTTAGAAAAATAATGTTGTCCTCATACTTATGTAGATTTTCATTTTTACTATAGAAACTTATTAGGGTGTAATGCGGCAAAATCTCGTCCACCACGATTATACGCCCTCCGTTGCAGATCGAAAGACTGATAGATAATGAACATGCAAGAAAGAACACCGTCAGAGGGCCTCTGGCGATGAATCGGGGGATCCCCATCCAATGCTTAAGTCAGAAATCTGGGAGAGAAAGGAGCAAATGGGAGAGAAAGAAGTAAACTGGGTATGCTTGAGTTCTGGAAAACGTACCTTAAAAGATTGGACAGAGAGTCCTTATATAGTGGTTCAGGTCCTCATTAGAGATCAATTATGATCAGAAAAAGTAGTTTTCCATGAGATCTCCCCTTCGAGCTTAAAATTGAAGAGGTTCTTATTGAGAAAGTGTCTAGGTTGTAACATATTCTTCAGGATCAGTGGTAACCCTGATTGTGATTGGACTCTCCCGTTATGATTAGGGTTTCCTTGTTGGATGATATCCGATCTTTCTGAGATGCTCGTGGCCTTAAGATGGTGTAGGTCGGCATCTTTACGGCAATCCTCCTCTAGTTGGGGACCCAGCGGAAGTTCTAATTTATATCAACTTCTGCAGGGTGAGAATATAGAGGGAGGAGACCTTCCTTCGAATGAATTTGGGCTGGAATCTGGTCACAAGTATTTTTTCAAGATATTTGGGCTGCTTTGGACCTCAATGGGATCTTTTCTTGAGTGTCTAGGCCCACTACACTATGCCGGCCTATGTGTTCTTGAGCTGAGCGAAATTCTTCCCCTTCAACGTGATTTGTGGATTTATCTTTAGGTTTATTGATTTTTCTGTTTTCTATATTCATACTTATAATATCTTTTCGTTTAGACATGCATTTGCACATGCACCTCTACTTTGTATGTGATGCATGTATATATGTCTGTACCCATGTCTACAACTCGATGGGGTCTGATGTTTTGGTAGTGCTCATTTTAAAATTTTGATTGTCGATCTTGAACAAGTCAAATACATGTAAAGTCATCATTTGATTTGCTTAGATATATTTGCAGCCCTGTCTAACACTCGTTATGAACCTTGATGACCATAATTATCTCCCCCCAAATTAAAGAATAAGATTATTTAAATCTTAATCTTATAATAGATATCCTAATATCCTCTCATATGACTTAAGGATTTCCTCATCGTTCCACATCTTTTATTACACTTTCTCGTGTCTCTCATTAGGTGAATAACTCCCATACGACTTTAAGAATATTTATATTATTTAATTAAAGTACAAAAAATATCTTAAAAATATTCAAATATGCTTGTCCGTGAACCCTAAATATAGGCCCATAAGGGGCAGGGGCCGTAGGTCCCATCTCTCTAGTCTTTACCCGATTTCGTTATTTTTCATAAAAATAAAAAACTCGTCCGCTCACCCCTCAGTTTCCTCAACTTCTCCAAATCTATCCCCTTTTATAGGCTGCAGCCCGCGGGGCCTGAGGCTCTCTTCTCTCCGCCTCCTCCCATCCACCTTATCCCCAGTCCTTCTCTGAACTCTGCCCCCGCCACCGTGTCTTGGTGGCGCCGCCATCGCGCCACCAGTCCCGCCGCCCGCTCTGATGGTCGCCGCCTCCGTCCGCCATGGCGCATGAGCACTCGGCACAAGACCTGGAGGTGGCCCGGATCCTACGGATGCTTCCTCATCTCGTGTGGGAGGCCCAGCACCCGCGGCCCTACACCCACGACCTCCGCTGGGGCGCGAGGAAGAGGAGGTCCGCCTGGAACGACGAGGCCCGGCCACCCCCGACTCACTCCCCTGCGGTGGCGCCGCCATCTGCTCGCCCTCGTCCTCCTCTTCATACCGCTGCCGAGAAGCTTAGTAAGAAGCGTAGCGGGGACCATGCGAAGCCGTGCCGCGGCGTCGACGCCTCGGAGGAGAAGGCGGCGACGGCCATGACGGCCGCGCCAGAGACCTCGAGTCCGGAGACTCCACTGGATTTCTGGCCCAGCGGCGAGGATGCCGACGCCGGGGCCAAGCGCCGCCCCTCTGACCAGGGTCGTGCCCTTGCGAAGAAGCCGAAGTCTTCGAACTGCAGGGAGGTAAGAATTAGCATAAGCACCCTGCGACCCTTCTTTCTTCCATACCGCCCCTCCCTCCTCCCTCCCGGTTTCGTGGATTTTTCTTGTTTCCTCTCTTTAATTTCTTGTTGAAATCTCCCCTTCCATTTGGTGATTTTAGCGTTTGGCTAAACGACTCGACCTCTTAATCCATACAAGAACAGAGCTGCAAAAGGTGTGAGTTCTTCTTTTCCTCCTATTTCTCTTTATTCTTTTGTTAATAGTAAATCTCATCTGCAATAACATAAAAAACTATTTTCCGTTGTAGTTTTCACACCGTAAACCCAAGCCCGGAAGTTTTAAAACTAGTATAATGTGAAAACAAAAATTGTTCTACATTTTACAGCACAACAACCTTCTTTTAGTCTGTGCATGGCCATGTTGTATGCTATCTGTTCTGAGTTTCTCTTCTTCTTTTTTTCCATTAAAAATAGTCTTTTTTTTTTAATTACTTTGAATCAGGAAGCTGTAGAAGCCAAAACACGTCTAGAGACGGAGAGATGGAAGTATTGTGAGCTAGTCGATTTGAGAATAAAAGTGAGTTGTCATCCTTATCGATGAAAATTAATGTGTTTTCTTTTTAAAAAAAGAATCTATTTATTTACTCTCCTATATTTATTGTTATCTGATCATCTCCCCTCTCCCCTCACCCTTTCTTTTCGGTTTTTTGTTGTAGACATTATTTTGTCATTAATTAGTAAATTAATTATACAGTTAGAGGAGGCAGCTCATCAGCAGCAGCAGCAGCAGCTCTTGTTTGATCTGCCTCCAACGTGCACCGTCCGATCAATTCCTGGCGTCCGTGATGATCCGATCCACCCTAACCAGCACGATGTCTGGCCCAAAAACGAGTGGGCGAACAACTATTCTGCCGTCCACGGGCCTACAACAGCGTTCTCCTTGTGTTCGCCTCTCTCGCTGGATCACAAGGCGACTGTGCCGGCGGGGAAGCCCCACTGCGACTGGGCGGCCTCGCAGCCGCTGGGGTTGGCTGGCAACCAAGGTGGGTCTCGTCTCTGCAACATCCCAGACCTCAACGCCAGGGCCGACGAGGAGTTGGCGTGGATTTAGAGCAGGTTTTTTCATATACATACCACCATTACTTCCATCATCGTCGGCGATAGCAAGAGAAGAGGATGGAGGCCTCCCAGTGGAGGAGAGCAAATAGCGGCGGAGTTTGAAAGAACAGGGGTCGTAGGAGACCCTCGTGTAGCTAACAGTGTTTTAGTCCCTCCGGGGGATAAGGTGGACGGTGGATCAACTTTAAAAGTGTTTTTTTAACTTTTACTCTTGTGGGGTTGTTTTAGTTGATCTCTTTGGCTGGGCCTGAACTACCACGGCTACTCGTTAACCATGGGGGATGAGTAGGTAGGGATGTAATTTGAACGGATTGAATTACGTACAAATTTGAGTTTAACTTAAATTTAAAATAATTCAGTCTAATTTCAGTTAAATTTAATGTTAATTTAAACTTAATCTAAAGTCAATCTAAATTCAAGTTAAATTAAACAGTGAATGGATTAGATTAGGTTGGACTAAATTGATCTTATTTATAATTAACTTGTTAAAAATATTTTATTTTTTATATGAAATAATATATTGGTGTCCAAGTGTGTTGCATGCATTTTTGTTCCTCGTCACTCGATTTATGGATCGTCATACAGTGGATTGATATGGTTCACGGTATGTTTATGTGAAGAATGCTAGCACGTTCCCTTTTCCTTTGGATTAACCGTTGCCGCCTAATCTTTCAACAAAGTTATAAACGTGACATGTCATGTCTGATTGTCTCATGTGAGGTAACTCATTCTTCGTTTGATATTCATCATAATTTCCTCAGTCAAAATTTAGCCAGATGATTATAATGCTTCCTCTAGAATGAGGAAAGTTGTGTTGTAATGGCAGTTACCTTAAAAGTTCACTATTTACATTTTAATTTTTATCTTAGCTTGTTAAACTTTCTAATTATTAATAAATTATTTATAAAACAAAAATTAAATACATTTGATATTTATTTCTTGAGCATCAAGAGTCTACGAATGTAAGTATTACTATCTAATCAATGACTCTTAAATATTGAGCATCAAGAGCATCAATTAGATAATATCATATGAATCAGTATTACTATCTAATCAGTAGCTCTTAAATCTCAAAACTGAATGATTTTTTACTTGTATACGATTTTTATATTGTAGGTTTTTAAATTTTAGTTAAAATTTAAATACTAGATTATTTTTAAAATAAGTTACATGATTTTTATATTATAGGTTTTTAAAATTTAATTAAAATTTAAATAGTAGATTATTTTTAAAATAAGTGGCATGGTACTTATTATGTCACCTATGCTAAACCATCACTCCTCCAACATTTACACTCGGCAATCGTTTTAATAAGCCAGTCGTCCACAACATTGTGACTCTCGTAGCTATCATGTCACTCAATGAAACACTGTTCTACGGTACCCAATTTTTGTCTCTTACAACGACTATTACATTCTTCATTCCAACAAGAGGTGCTCAAGAGGTTTACATCGTATCTTATTAAGATTGTGTTTGCCGCAGCTTTTATTTGAAAAGTATTTTTGTATTTCTATTTAGTTTTTTTTTTATAGAATCACTTAAATTTTAGAAGTCATTTATGTAATATTTTTTATATATATTTTGACTTTCAATAAAAAATTATAAGGTGAAACTTTCAAAATTAAAAAAAGAGCTAAGATTGTTATGGAAGAGTTGGCGTTGTAGTAAATCAAAATTAATTATAATCTCTCTCTTTTTCAAGTCATTTTATGTAAGAAGTAAAAGTCAAAAGTGATTTTCTAATAAAAATTCTGCCAAACATGCCTAAAATAGAAATAGAAGTACAAAGAAGGAAGGAAAGTGCTTGTGTGATGGAAAATCTTTCCAGTTTTCTTCACCCAGTTGACATTGCCGCAGTCAGTGGGTTCCTCATTCCTTAGTCCTGATAAATTTATAAAAAGGACCCAAAATCTTTGTTATTCCTTAATTTGAGAGGGTAAGATATGCGGGGAAAGTGTTCCGTAAGCTTAGCATTGCTATAATAGGGTGGTGTAGCTGTTGGAAATTGGATCTCCCATAAACCTAAGCCGTCCACATCACCCACCCGATCACCTCCACCCAGGACAGGATTCTAGATTGTAGATGATGCCGGAACCAGGAGTGGCGCCGCGGAATTTCAACTCAAGGTCTAGTTTCTTTTGGAATTTAACAAATATATTTCTAACTACACAATTTATACTCGTACGCCTAAAATAATTTATTATTTTAGTACTGTTACATTCTGAAAAATTACATCTATATACTCGCTGTCAGAACAGTTGGTTTAAACACGCAAGCAACTAATATGCCCCTAAATTCGAACCTGCGTAGAAAGTACAAAGTTTGAAGATTATAGGACTATATATATACAAAAGAGAAGTGAAAACTTTGAGAACAAATTAATCGTCTGTCCTAAAAGCAAACAGTGTCGATGACTAGGGCATGTACGCAACTTTTTTAGAATGCTAGCGTATTCGAAGTAATAGCTTGATATCGCTCATAATCCATTAGATTATGTACATACTTGTGAAAAATGATGTCCAAAAGTATTCACAAAATCTTTTCGATAAGGAGAGTTCAAAGTTAAATGCTTACACTAACCTTTTGGACCGGGGATTTTTTTGCATAATGCTAGATGATCTGCCTTTTCTGAGTGATTATTTCGGACCTGAAAGTCCCATTATAGTGATAATCTCACTGCCCGCATCAAACAGTCGGACAAAGCCGCCCACGAACCGGTGAACAAGTCCCTCTTTTCACGCAACTGCCAGAATTGAGTTATAACCTCAAGACCTCTGCTGTGAGAGAGATCCAGTCCCATGCCACTGAATTTTTCAGAGAATAATATTTACTGCACCACACGAGATGGAGGCATATTAAAAAAATTAAAAATTAAAATAAAACCCCAATGAACGGTGGAAAAACGTCCTTAACGGATCAAGCCTAATAAAAAGGGATTCAATTTTTAATTTTTTAGATTTTTTAAAATAATCCATCGAAGATCAGACTGTATGAACATATCAGGCATGATGGATCTGAACTTAAAAAAAAATACCAAAAAAAAAGAGACTACACCCTACACCAATTACTCTTTTCAAAAGCTCACTGGTGCCTAAAACTCGGGTTACTCAGGTCAGGAACCTTTATAGAAAGTAAGCTACTGCTTTATGGATTGCGAAATGCTTCTTTTTATCTGAACTTTCTCTGTAAAAATCGGAAACTTCAATGTCAGCTTTGCCTTAACAAATCAGCAACCACATGCATATTGTTGTAAATAATCACAGAGATTAACGGGCGAGCTTTTCCCCATGTTTTTTTTTCAAAGGGGGACTAGACACAATTGTAAATCGTTTGTCCCCACTCTGCTCAGCAATCTCTTTTTGCTCGAGCCCAGTTCCAAGTTGTCCAATTGATGAGACGCTTATTAAAAAAAAGGGATCCCGTAGAGACACAATCCAAGCTGTCAGATCGGGATGGCATCCAAGACGCTGTGCAGCTACGCTCTTCACCTTTTTTTTTTTGCCCCTCTTTGTAGTCAAGCTATGGTCTTCACTGATAGTTCCAGAATGCGCTAGAGGAAAAAAACTGAAACTTCAAACTAGTGAACACCCTCAGAATAGCAAAACAGCAGAAATTAAACCAAAAAGGATGAAGAGATCAACGCCATTTTGACGGAGAAAACACGGAATCCAAGTTAAGCTAATTCATAACTTATCCTAAAAATGGTCCAAGGACAATATTCCAGTTATGCAGGAGGGGGTGAAAACACCAGATATCCGGGAGCACATGCAGTAGCTCTGAGCCATTCGTTTATCATGAGTCATGAACGCAAGCTAAATAAATAAACAATTTAAACAAAATTGTTCTCCAGCAGATGTCACGCGGTGCAGTAATCTTACACTTAAAACTCAGTGCCAATTACACTAGAAGTTGCAATAACTTAAAGTAGATGTGCGTCAGCTACAGCCAGGATGCTTTCATCTTGTCTGAAAACTACCTCGTTAGAGACCACCTCACGCTCCTGGAAAACGATGAATTCACCTGCTGCACCTTCAACTGGTACATAGTAGCATGCGACCTACTTTTTCTTCTTAGACTTGTTCGACAATGACTGAGCATACGCGGTTCCCTGATTAACACAACATAGATTGTTCGGTCAAGTTTCCTGTAAAATATTCGTCCACTAACCACACAACTTCAATCCCATTGAGAATACAATAAGACCGTGACAGATGTCGCTGATGCAATGGACGTGACCAAATATCAAGGAGTTTGCTAACCAGAAAGTTTAAATAAGAAGAATGTGGCAAAACTATTTTTTGGAAGATCAAGGATGTAGAAAACAAAAAACACTCGGATATTGAAGTCTTGAACTTACTTGCAACCATTCGTCCATGGATGCCTCAGTTGTTGTCGTACCTACTTCCACCTTAGGCGTCCTCTTAGTTTTCTAGATAGACAAAGAACAGAAGATAGATAATCTCAATCCTTGATATCTGTAATGTGATAGACTATGCAACTTACAAAAAAATGGCTAAGCACTGGTGTATTTATGTGTTGGGAAAGAAAAGACACGATGACCCACAATGGACAAAACACACTTTTGAGGAACTTCTATTATGCCTCTCCCTAGGAAGTGTGCTAGCATCGACTCTGCAACTTCAAGGTTGCCAGCAGATGACCTCCCATCAGTACACCATAGAACCTCACCCCCCACCACAAACACCCATACAATGAACAATCCATTAACTAAAGTGTCTCTCAGACACAGCATTCTCAGAGACAAAGCATTGCCCAAAACATGCATGACCTGATCAAAGCAAATAACCATGGATTGTAGTATGATTATCAATTTAATTTCTGAAAAGGGAAGGCAGAAAGCTACTACCATAACCTTCCACACTTAATCCAGTCATTTGAGGACCTAAACCATCCATTTCATGCAATGTTGATGTAGGAGATTTAGCGACATATAGTGCACTAAGGTTGCAACACGATTCATCCTCATAAGCCATGACCCCTCTTCCTGAATTTTTACCCGTCCATACATCCTTGAATCCCTGATACAAGGTACTTGCCGTTCTTTTTGTTTGCTTTATCACCATGTTTTCGTTTGACCTTTGACTTGACCAAAACTGCAACACCCTTCTCCAAAAAGGAAAGGAAGCAGGCCAATGGCATCAGCAGGAGAGTGAAGAATTTGCCCAAGAATAACACTTAGAAAACAGTATTCTTTATTTAGGAGTTCACTTGCAATACAAAGTAGCACTGGCTCAGATGCCTTTGGACAATTACCCAATCACTCCTTTTTAATAAGATATGTTTTCTCTGCAGCACTGAAGCAGCATGATAGCATCAGACACAAAAAGGCCAAAGGTATAGGATCCCAAAAACAAGCTGGCCCAACTTAAACGAGACATGACACAAAATATTATAGGAGGGTAAATATTTTATCCTCAAAAAATAGATAGGAGGGTAAATATTTCCCAAAGGGAACAATACATATGACACATGAGAAAAGGGAGAGACATGGTCTGGAAATTGAAAAAATATATGGTCCCTAAACCTAGTTGATTGATTCTGCCTGTCTAAATAGTTGTAGAAAAATGAGAATTTCATATTTAGCATCAGTCATAGCTGCTGAAATCAACTAATAAAAGTGTGATTTTTAAGCAAGATGCCATTAATCAAATAGCTTAGAAGCTAATGAAAACACTTTAGGAGGGTCGTTCATCAGCATAAGCATCATAAGCCTTCTGATAATACTCGAGGGTTGGTTAAGGATCCAAAGATCTTGCAAATTTATCAAACCACCCACAAGATGAAGAGTTCCTGGTCCATATAACTCCTGACAGGAGAGAGTCCTGTGCGAAAGTTGCATTCTTGGATGCATTTTAAGAACACACAATTAGGGACTAATCCATAGAGATTCTCTTGGAAGATACAAAGAACCTTATGAAGAAGGCAAGAGCCATATCTACTGCAAAAACACCGTATCTTCAATGGGGAAATTATCAACCAAAAATGAATGAAAATGTAATCCAATGAAGAAAGTCAATAACGTGGAACATAGACTAACTTTGAGGTGATGTGGCAAAATGAAGAGATCACAAAAAATGAGAATGAGATTCCTACTGTAGGGACCAAATCATGAGCCACAAACAATGAGAATGAGTTTCCTATTGTAGGGACCCAATCATGAGCCACAAGGAGGAAAGGGCTACCCTTTGAGTAAGTAGGTGTGAAGCTGCCATGGTGCGGAGGCACCACTATGTCTAGGGGCTGGGGCAGGGATGAACCAAATTAGTCCCATATCGAAATTGAAAAAAAGGTTGCTGGGCTATATATGAGAAGCTTGAACCCATAACTTGTGATGTGTTTTTGGGGATAAAACCGTGTGGACTTCGACCAAAGAAGAGAACACCTCACAAAGGGTTGGATCGGGTGCTGCACCAATAATCATGAGCTTTAATAAGCTACATGAGAACAAGATTAGCAGTAATGATAAGAATGATAAGGTAAATAAGCTGCATGTCAGGACCTTCAACTTACAACCTAATGTAGATGATGTGATGGGGAAGCTCTTCTGCAGTATTCACCAAACATGGTTGTGCAAAATGACAAGTCACAATTCAAGTGAAACCGTTGGAGAAGAATAGTTGATAAAATAGGTCCTCTGATGGAAGAATGAATGAAGAATTTGAGGAAGCATCTGATGAAAAAAACCCTGCTCATGAATCCCCCATGATACCCTTCTCTGCTGTGATGAACGAGGGTGTGCAAAAGAGAGGAGGGAAAGAAACAAAGCAGAAAACCAGAACATGCCTTCCTCAAATAAGGAAATAAAGTTATTGTTCCTTGCAAACGCAAGTTTTCTAATGTATTCTTGGGACTGTACTCTTCCTAGCATGGCTTTTCACTTGATATGTCCAAACAGACTCTCCCTCTACATCAACAGTCATGCTGATGATGGGAGATAGGGCAAGAGAAAGAGAGACAACGTTGCAAGTATCTGCAGCCCATCGCTGCTGCAACCTCCGCCTTTTTGCCTATTCCGTATAGAAATAAAGGTGACTCTTTTCCAGTTTCCACCTCTTCTCTACTCTACCTTCTTGCTTTCTCCGAATCCATTCTTTGTGTGGTCTCTAGCCCACTTCTCCTCATTTTTGTCCCTCTTCACCTTTCTTCTCTTTATTCTTTAGGGTACTCTAGAATTGTCTAAAATCAACCAGTTCCGAAAGCCATTGGGATTGTATTCCGATATGATGTGCCTAAGCTTGACCTCATTTCCAATCTCTTGTTTGTAACAGATTTGAAGATATGATCAGCAACCATCACGTAAGGCCACCGTTTCTAAAATGCAATCTTTAGATAAGTTAATCATCACTACAATAAAACCCTCATTTCTGTGTATTATCATCAATACCGCCATTACCACTGCCATTCAGTAAATTGCAACCAAGTCTAAATGTGATCAGAACATGGATCCTCTTTCACCATATCGAGCTGCAATCAGTCTTTTTTGTACAACTCCAAGCCGCCTCAAACAGCTTTTATGTCCTTAACCCCTATTGCTGCTATCCCTACCAACTATCTTGGAGACATTTTATAGTGTTCCAGATTCCCATAATCCCATCAACTACTAATAGCATTGACAAAGGTTCTGTCCCCTTGAAATGTGCAGTCAATTCATCCGTAATTAGCAAAAGGATAAGCTTAACACTGGTCCATGATGTAAATCAACAGTAACTAGGGAATCATTTGCTTCTCCACCAACTATTCTCACATCAATCTTTGCTCTTTCATACATATTTTTTAATGATGTCTATATAATTTTTGAACTCCTTTTTTTCTAATGTCGACTAAATAATATCCCTAGGCACTTTAGCATATGTCTTCTTAGATGGTAAAACAATGTACACATTATTCTTCTTTTAACAAAAATTGTTCCATCAATTGACTACAAAAATTGCTTTGCTTCTCAGTTGTCCCAGCATAAAATGAAATTGATTCATTAACATCCTTAGCATTTGTCTTAATCTTTTCTCTACCACTCTATCCCGAACTTTCAGAGTATGCCATCAACATTGTTATTGCTAGGATCAGACCAGACTGGCCCAAATTCAATCAGGCCGATCCGACCCAATCCAATCCGATATAACATTCCATGATTATAGCATACAATATTTCTGAATTTACAGTTTAACGACTATTTAAAGGATAGCAATATCTCTGTATTTCTGGTTTTTAACCGCTATCCATAGCATGAAAATATTTCAATATTTATACTTTTTAGCAAAAGCAATTTAGTCCCCCACCAGATATTCACGATCCAACTTCATGCCTTGAAGTAACTTTAGCAAAAGCCATTTAGTCCATACCAGATATTCACTAGCTCACCTTTTGAGTTGGCACTTCAGTTCAGTGACAGTATTTTAATGGTTTTAAAATTTTCCACAGTGAATTAAGACAATGATACTTTAAAGACATAAATTCCCTTATAAGTAGGCTGTTGGCCCATAGACCCAGGACCTGGGTCCGATGGCAATTGTATGTGGTGGTTCCCACTACACGCACGGTTCTCAAGGAGGGTGCTTCCAAATGCCAATGGGCAAACTATGAAATCTAGTGCATGGTCAGGAGCTCACCCTCCAACAGCCCATTGGCACAGCCACCTCATAACGGAGGTCATGTGGGTTTCTTGGCAAGGTCACATTCCTGAAATACATAAAGTGTATAATACTTTCACTGACTTATCTAATCAATGTTTCTTTTGCTACCAATATGCATCAAATACATAGCATATATAAGATCAGGAGCAATACCTTGTTAATCAAATTTCCAGAACAATTGATTTAATAATTTAATAGAGAAAATAAGCATTCCTTTAGGTGATTGACTCCCAAGAAGAAAAACTCATCATATCTATTTTCGAGCATGACCCTTGCATTTGGTGCTTTACATAATAAGATCCTCGGCTTTAGGTAACAATTTACAGACCATCACGTTCAAAAAAAAAAAAAAAGAGACAAGGAACAGACCATCTGTGAGACAAGTGGAATAAGAACCACCAAATGGTGACCTTGTAAATATTATGAAATCCTTCAAACAATGAATAATGAGAATAATTGTCAAATGAATAAAAGAAAAGTTTAATTAGATTTTTGAAGCTTCTTGGAAAGTTAATTCAGAATCGAAATATATTACTGTGGATTACTTGGAGTTAATATATATATATATAGTGCGTGTGTGCGTGTGCGCGCGCATGTTCTTTTGATTAATAAATTTCCTAGTAGGTAATGTCAGAACAAAGAGGACACTATCTTATGGACTAGATAGTTTCAAGGTAGTGTGTTTCAGCTACAGCATTTTATGGACGAGAAAGCAAAAGATCATGTCCATCAACATCCTTGAGATGCTGATTGTACGGTGTATGCCTCCTCAGAAAGCATGATAAAAGGGCCACTAATCAGGTAAAATAGATCATAATACCACTCAAAGGGGAACTTACTTTGGAGAGGTTCTGTATTTGTCCATATGCCCATACTATGAGAAGGCCAAGAAGGGCAACTCCAAGGGTAACAAGGAAAATAGACTCTATATTGAAAAAGCCTCCTGCCTCCGCAACTTCAATGGTACCATTGTAGAAAGTGCTCTGGAAGGGATGCTGTTCAATCTCATAGAAAATGGTACCCACTAGATCAAAAGATCCAGGCTGCAGATCAAAAAGTGTCATGTAAAAATCAAAACAGAATTTGGTTAATAATTCTCTCCATTGTTGGTGATCATAAAAGTACCAGGAAAAGATGCAACAGAAAAATCTATACTTATTAGGGACTACATATCTGGAAATTCTATTGATGTTACAAAAATGACCGCTTACCTGTAGATATTTGCTGACAGCAAAAATATATGGGAACGTTGCCTGAGCAGATGGAGGGACTGTAGCGTTAAAGAACTCCTGCAAAACGCAGCAACGGATGTTTAGTGTATGCAGACAACAAGGTTGGAACTGCATAGAGCAAACACAGCAAATACCAGCACTCGATCATAGTTTAATATTAATTTGTAGTAGGAAATCCCAACAACTACTGATGGTTTTATGATAGGAAGGCATTACAAGATGTTATTTATTGTAATAACGTGATAATGTACTATCCACATCTTCACCAAAATATGACTTATATGCATCCGTGTGCTTGTATTTGGACATACAATCCTGTAGACCAGGTTAGCAGGCCTCAAGTAGCAGAAAATGCCATGAAAGC
Source organism: Zantedeschia hybrid cultivar (assembly GCA_030544215.1). Taxonomy (NCBI): domain Eukaryota; kingdom Viridiplantae; phylum Streptophyta; class Magnoliopsida; order Alismatales; family Araceae; genus Zantedeschia; species Zantedeschia hybrid cultivar. The sequence goes on along the minus strand of JARZZO010000002.1, from coordinate 21,075,924 downwards.
ATTACAAACAAATGAAGCTAATATAAGCTGCGAAATCTTGACAAAATCAACAGACATTGGTCATTTTATAACAGTTGGGATCTCAAGATCACATAGGCGTGCATTCACTCCTTAAGGAATCTGGAACAGAAATTCAGTAAATGAACAGTGCACCCACCTGCACAGTCAGATTTTGGATAAGCATCCGATGATCAAAAGTAAAATGAAGACTAGCCCTTATTGCAACGACCTTCAAAGCTGCTTCACCTGAATTTAAACCAGAGAAGCCATTAGAAAAGGGAAGATGTGCCAGAAGAATCTAAAAGTGATGTGGCAAATAAGAAAGGAAGCAACCCCCCCCCCCCTAAGCCACCTTAAAGAACCAATCATAAACGGTTCATTGATTCGATATGCAAGAAAACTAAGCATATCATCATTGGCCAAACAAAAGGACTGGATGCAAAAAAAGGAGGTCCTTCAATATGCAAGAAAGAAAGAGATTGGAAAAGAATTAGATGCAATAACATATGAAAAAGGATCCTAGAATTTGTTTATTTTTTATTTCTCCACATGGCATGAATGACCTTCAATCCTGGAGTCAAGAAGTTTGAACATAGATAAGAAAACAATGTGTTAGGATGGTTGAGCAATACTACATGCAAATAAATAAATAAAAATCAATGTAAAAGTGAAAGTAAATAGCAAGATATAGGCATGCACATCACAACTAAAGAGGATAACCTATGACCGTAACGCCTGAAAATGCCTAAACAAAGATATAAGATTACAGCAAAATGTTTACAGGCTCCGCGTACACCCATATGGAGGTTATTTAAACAAGATAACAAAATATGCAATATGAACCAATAAAATGCAGAAGACTTAATTGGGGTGCACAAGATCCAGCTGACAAAAGAACTCAATGTATAGGCTCTGCCTAACAATCAAATGTGTTGGACTTGATAAAAACAAGATTACCTTCATTATTCACTCCAACCAGTAGCTCAGTTTCTTCCCCTGCTGTCACCACTGCAACCATGAAAGTTTGTTATACAGAATGCAATGTCATCCAAAAAATAAAGCAGCTTTTTCCCCTAATGCAAGACTTACAACGAGCAGAATTTTTTGGAAAAACAGAAATTGTATCCACTCCAGGAGCTGGACCAAAAGATCCATCACCAAACTCTTGGGCATCATCACCAACAATACCAAGATCACCTCCTCCAGCTTCAGCAACATCCACATCTGTATCTGACTGACACCTGGCAACTGAATAGCGCAAGTCATATGTCACAAAGTTGATTATCCTGTGAGATGTGTTTAAGAACTATATAGACGTGGTAGAATGAATGCACTTAAAGTTGCAAATGACTAGGATAGTAGTAAGCAGCTGAAGAACTATATAAACATGGAGTGGAGTGAATGCACTTTAAGCTGAAAATGCCTAAAGACAATATAATGGAAAAGAGAATCAGAAAGAGGTAGATCTCCAAAGCCAGAAATCTTAACGCCAATAGCATGAAGAAAGTACCGGCAGCTTTGGCATAGAAAGTTAATAACCCAATTGAAAGGAAGCAAATTATCTTCCTAGTCTGATTAAAGAAATGAAAGAAAATACTCTGCTTAAATATTATTAAGCTGAGATACCTTCTATGAAGGTATTTGAACAAGGGAACCATGGATATCAAAATTCTTTCAGTTTGACAGTTTCTTATCTACAGCAATGCAGGACCTCCCCCCTCCCTTATCCCACCTATGTCCCATGCAGCAAAGTGATGGCAGCTGCAAGCTGGTCAAAGTTCAGCCCAAACACCAAGTTGGGCAGGACGAAATTCAGCCCAACCGGTTATAAATTCTCTGCCTAGCTTAATTTTTTGTTATAAAAAGATTAAGCTACTTTCAAAAAGAAAAAAACAGTTGAGCTGGGAAGGATCTTGTACTAGCCCATTCAATTTCAACTCCCCTATGAAGCACTTCCTGACTCTTTTTTTAAAGTGTACAGTATCACGTATTCATTAGAGTCAAAAGAAAAGGTGCCCAGTGTGGTGGCTTTTTCTCTATGCAACCTTCTGTTGAAAGGTTATCCATGGATCAACTGCAAACGTCTTCTGTTGAAGGGCTAGCAAGATGAAAAGGGCAACAATGTGCCCCAACTCCTAAGTGAGGACTGGCTTGCAGAACAACTCGCTCCTAAACATTGCTCTAAAACGTCACCAAAAATCCCCTTTTTCGCTATCCACACAATTCCGGAAGGGCTTAGAGAAAAAAAATTGTGACGGTGACGCCGCGTCACAACAAAAGACTAAATAGGCACCCTGATCTGTTAAAAAAAACACTACTTTCATTGAAGCCGACCTCCCGAGAGTAAAATATCTCCATCTTTTAAGTACAAACGCACGAACAAAACATCAAGCCTTGAAGCGAATTGGGGAAAACGATAAGAGGAGCAGATCAACTCCCCTAGAAGACAATTGCCATGCATGCCAACTCATGCAAAGGCCTCCGAAAGTGGAATACACCCAATCCCACATGCACAACGAATTCCACCATAGATCTGAATGAAATAGCAGATCACAACAGCATATTTAATTGAAAAAAAAAAAGAAGAAGAAGGCGCGGGGTGGACCTTGTAGAACCGGAGAGCAGAGAAGGAGAAGCGCCAGGGAGAGGGAGAGGAGAGCCCTGATCGCCATGGAACTCGCGCGTAGGAGATCCGCCGGGGAGGGATTCCAATACCAGACGCCGCTAAGGGTTTCTGACTCGAGGCGATATAGGTCTGAGTTCTGATTGAGAAATAGAAGAAGGAAGAAGACGGAGAAGAAAAAATATATATATTAAAAATGCGGGGACCACATGGACAGAAGGATCGGGCAGGAACGATCGGCAATGGCACGCGAAACAGGAGGGGGGTTTTGTGGTGTAAATGTGCGGGCGAGGAGGAACATTAGATCGGACGGTCATTAGTTGTGAATGAGACGATGTTTTGTCCCAGCTGGTGGACAGCATCACCGTCGCTGCATGGGAGTACCGGTGGACCCACTTTCGAATTGGATAATTTTCAGAGTTCGGACCTTTTTTTTTTACATCCAAATTTTATTTAGTTTTACTTTTTTTTTCAGTATTTATTTGATCATACTTCCCATGTCGAGATGTTTTGCCGCATTAGATGTATGTTTTAAGAAGTTCCGTAACTGATAGTGATCATCAAGTTGAAGACCGTACATTCAATCAAATATTATTTCAAAATATTGGAACAATGTATATGTAAGATTTTTAGTGATGCAACCAAGTATTTGATGGCTCATATGGTCGCACGCATTTTTTATTTATTTAAGGAACAGTTGAAGTCAGCAGGAGCTCTGTAGTCAGTCACATTGCCGCTTTCACATTGCAATTGCCTATTGAGTAGCCTGTTTTAACTCAGGGAAGTGAGATTTTGTTGTTTCCTTGTCAAAAAAACAAAAATGAGATTTTGTTTCTCATACAGTTTTTGCAGATAACTCCATAAACGGTCCCATAAATGTAGAAACATCTTGTATGATATGTATTTATGTATAACTTCCTTATCAAATAACCTTCTAAGTGATTATATATTTGTACATAATCCCATATATAATATATATTTTTACATAACCCTTAACTATAGTGTTAATTTTGAATTTTACCTGAGTTAAACTGTTGTTATCCAGTGTAAAATATTCTATTATTAGTGAGCACTACTAAAGGAGAATATTAGTAATATCTTCACTTAAAATATTAACATCTTTCAAACAACAAATTCTGCTTTATAGACCAAAAACTTCTAAATATCAAGATGTGATAAAATACTAAACAAAATACCCCTCATTAAATAACTTTAGAATAAGTTGCATGTAACATTTTTTTGAGAAATAGCCTAATGATTAAGATTATTATTACATCCATGTGTCTAGAGATTTTTCTGATTATAGAGCACAAAGTGCTATTCAGAAGATGTTTGCACTTTAATTGAAGGCACTATTAGTATTCTCGTTTAATAATCCTTACATATTCTATGCAGAGTAATGGTATTTTAGTTAGGTTAAATTCAAAATAAACACCATAGTGAAGGGGTTAACTGCAAATATATAGCACATTGAGAGTTATCTACAAATATTAGATCTTTAGGGGGTTATTTGTAAAACTTCTCCCTCCCCCTAAGAAATCTTTGTCGCCGTTATAATTTTACTTCAAAATAGAAGGCCACATAATAGTTGATGCCACATTATGGAAGTTGCTGTCACACTATGAAATAATATTTTATAAATTTTTAATAATATTTAACATTTAAAAACCTCCTATTTTCGTGTAAAATGAAATAACTATATTCTTTTGTATATTTTCTATGGACTTACATTCCTTTGTGATGATAATATAAGTTCTAAACTGTAGGTCTAGTTTTTTTTCTTCTTTTTTTTTTGATACGTGACTTAATAACCAAGTATTTACAATGTCTCCTAAGTAGGAAAAGGTCGAATCATAAGTGTCCCCATATTATGGACGTTTTCACACAACACGATTTGTTGACTTAATTAGATGACTATTTCAAATCAACTCCAATAAGGCTACCACGGAAGGAAGAGATCATACGAACCACACTCTCACACGTAAGGTGCAGAGTTGAACCTGCCATCTTCCCAAGTGGAGACATGAAGTACCAACTTAACTAGGCCTTATTGGTCTAGTGATGCTCTAATAGAATTAACGCTTTTACTAAATATTTAGTATACAATGTAAATATATGTGCCAAAAACATGACTAGATAATTAGATGGGACTAATCCCCATAGTTGAAAAATATTTGCATTCAATGTCAATTTGCAGTTAGCCCCATATACAAACTCGTAGACTTTGTCATTTCCAGGTTGTGATTACAGTATTTAAATAAATCCATTGTCAATAAGTATTATCGTTGCAGGACTGCCCGCTCTCTTTTTTTCGATAAGATCTCTAGTGCCCATTACCACAGCGATTGTTTGGCTTGCAGAAGAATGCTGCAAAACATTATTTTACGGCATTTTCTTGTATTGGAGAGTCAAAAATTAACCTAAATTGCTATATTTTAAAATATGACACTTTCCTTTACCCGATTTCAATTTTTAGTTCAAAACTATGGAGAACCAAAACCCAAGAATTTTGGAACCATCGATTTTAAAATCAGAGAATTGCAGTGATTTCATTTTCATCAGATGATTTCAAGACTGGTGTTTTATCATGTTCTACATCAAACAAAATCACCTTAAAAGAAAATAGTTGCATTATATTAACATCCAAAAGCAAAAAGAAAATAGCTGCATTGTATGAACATACAAAAGCAAAAAAGAAAATAGCTGCATTATATTAACATATAAAAGCAAAAAGAAAATAGCTGCATTATATTAACATATAAACGCAAATGTGGGTGAATCACAGCAAGACTCTTGCCTAAAGAATAGCTGTCTGAATAAAGACATTAGATCACCCAAACGAAGTGGAGATAAAATAGTTTACACGATGACAGACAAATTCCTTTTCTTGAACGCCATCTGACATACATCAGTCGCCATGAATTGTGTAGCGTTCCCATTTCCTAGTTTGGTCGTATATCTGTGTAAGGAAAAGGGTGATAGCATTAATAAAAGCATTCTAAATAAGAGTTGACAGTTTGACGCACAGATTGGCAAGTGTTCCATCCCGAGGGATGCCATGTTTTAGCCTAGTTCTGATTGCAAGAAACAAAAAAGGGAACAAGAAATGCACAACCATACCTCCCATCTAGAGGCGGGAAATATGTGCTTATTCTTCTCATACCAGTGCCTCTCCACCACCTTTCCAGCATGAGACTGCAAAATGCGACATATTATATGATTACTGATTAGACATGGCAAGCTACAGCAAGACAGAACCTTGGAACAACAGGTATCCTCAATGGAAAAGCATGTACTAACGAACCAAGGTATCATCTAGTTTCATGTTGTGTTGAGCAATGGCATCACTTCTCAGTTTTTCAATACAGTAGGGACACAAGAACTCATTGCCAAATTTCTGTTTGCTTTGATGAGCAGTTTCCTTTTGCCATATCCAAACAATCTGAGGTCAGCTTCGGACTGGAGAGACCACATCTCGTATGTTCAGACCAAGCTTTTACAGCTGGTCGATCTAACACCAACTTCCATATGTTGCACCAAACGCCAGAATGAAGCCAGCCAATGGATGCTGTAAGAGTCAAGGCAGCAGCTCCATTGCCATTTAGCAGTATGCTTTAGCTGGCATTATTTAGTCCTGTTTTGTGTTTAGGGACAAAAGTAATAAGGGTCGATAGACAATTCCTTATTTCATTCTTCTTCTTGAGCATAAGATCGAGTTCCCTCAACAGACCAGACCTACACCTCTCGTCTGCCATTTATGATTCACCATGACTATATTTATGGAACATTATGCATATTGCCCAGGGATTTGAGAACTATCAAGGCTAATCATCATCCATGCATCCGGTTGGAGTGGAGAACTGGGCCTCAGGATGTTCATATAGACCAGAAAGAGAGAACCATGGCCACATGGTAATCCACAAGTTGCTCAGAAAGCAAACAACAACATAACACCTAGGCAGAGAAGTCGGTCGTCACATACATAAACCAGTGCAGTGCTCAGCCCATGCTATGGCCTCCACAAAAGCCTGCAAAGACATAATCTGGATTACATTAGATGGTGGGCTATCCAACGGATTGATGGCACGGCTAATGGGATCAGGACCTTAATGATTCTGGGCAGTCAAGAAGGACAAAGCAAGTACAAGTCACCATACGCTCACATCACTAGGTTTGATTTTCAACAGATTGTTGGGGAACATCCAACAGAATGGAAGTGGAGTAAATCATCATGGCTATTCATTGATCTACTCACCTAGCTTTTCAATATTCGTTGAAGACAACATTATCAAAATGTTCCATAAGTGGGCCCATAATCAACTAATGCCTTCCTTAGGAAACTTGGCCCTTTAATTCCACCATATCCCATCAGAGCATGACAATCTCCACAGGCACCATAAAAAACTTGCCAGATGGGCTAATGAGTGTACCGAGCCAAAGTTGAGAGTCTAGTTAATTGCACCCAACAATAGATAAGGATGGCCTTGTTTGGATTTCTGTCACGATACAGAAACTATATCATAATCAAGTTGCCTAGCTTCACCACACCCGTTGCAGGCCATTAAGCTCATATTCATCTGGTCTGCATGAACGTTGGTTGGAAAGAGCAGTTCTGAGCACATAGATTGGTGACACAGGATGGTGACCCAAGCAGAGCTTGAAATCAGCCAGCAAACGCTGGACAAGGTTCCTTTTTTCTTTCAACACTTGGCTTGATCCCATGCCATCTTGTGTGGGATCATGGCCCCAGCCACCAAGCTTAAAAAAATAAGGAAAAACAGGAAACAATATCCCATCCAGCAAACTCATGCATACTCCAAAGTTACCATGTTAATTCCTCAAATTAATTTTAAAAAATTGATAATCCAAATTATAGCCAGTTGATCCATGATCGTCCAAACATTAATAGTGTTTATGGAACCATCTCTTCCCCATCTTCAGCTCCGTTAAGTTTAAAAACCTCAAGCACATGTATGGTGGGAAGAAAAGTTCACATTCTTTTATTATACCACTTTCTACTCTAACCTATCTTTCATTTTATAGCTCTATTTCCTTTAGTGCAAGAACTTGCAACTTCTTGTAGCATGCCTTCCAACCGTTCAGGGTCCCCCCTTCTGTCTAACACCTCTCAATGTCTGAGGCTTCAGATTTTGTTAAGAACTCCAGTGTATTATTTTGGAACATTTCAGATTTTGTTAAGAACTCCAGTGTATTATTTTGGAACATTTACAATCCTCTAGGCCCTAGGGTTATGCTTATCATTGCATCTTGAAAGCTAGAAGCTAACTCTAATCCTTTCAGAAGATGATTCTGGATTCTCAAGTAATTGACAAGAGACCATTCCAGCCAAATTACTTGAGGTGCTTCCTCTAGGCAGTCATTTTATATCCTTTTCTTTTAGTACCTAATTGAGGCTCTGACCATACAGTTGTTTTTGGCACCCAAGACTATGCTCTGTAAATTTTTGCCACTATAATAAGAATTCAAAAGTTATAGAATGCTACATCTAACTTTTGGCATTCCCAAATAACTGCTTCCTCAGAGCATTCTAATCCCATTAGAAGTCCTATTTTTAGGGGGTTACTGAGGACGCAACACCAATCAACATTAAATATCCCTTTCACTGTTTGGAATCAAATAATCTGTTTAACTAATGTTATTACATACATTGGTTTGTTAATTATCCTCTTTCGATTTTACTCATTCTACCCCTTCCTATAGAACTTTTCAGTTTCTGTTACTCCATGAACTACATGCATAAGAATTGCTTCACACCTCCTTTGCTACATTCTTTATGTTTCTGTCAAAAATGCAATTCCTGACATGGAAAACCTCGCTTAACAGGCATCCTTCTTGTGACAGGCTGGCTAGATTCCTACAGTATTTGCCTACTACTGGCTGTTGTCTTTGTGGTGTGGCTGACGGGTACATGGATCATTTGTTACTACATGTTCCTTTGCAGCATAGGTTTGGCAGCTTGTGTTCGTAACCCAGAGTGAGCTTCAGGCAGTTTGAATCAATGGAGGAGCTGCTTCTTATGTGGGGAAGACATTGACCCCTTAAACAAGATCAATGTTGATGGTGGCTGATCCTTCATGCTACCGTGTGGGCCTTGTGGACCAAGCGTAACAATAGAGTCTTTAGGAGAGAGGCATCTATGCCTCACAGGGTTTTCTTTTTTGTTTGTGATCATGTTAAGCTCTGGGCAGGGATCTCCTGCATTTTGGATGATTGTAACTCTTCTTTATTTCGTCTTTTGGAGGAGAGGTAGAGTTGGGGGATCTGCCACACCACCATGGCGTTTTGTATAGGGGAGCTTTTGTTGTTTGCCCCTTATTACTTGTACATGTTACTCTTCTGTTTTCCTTTTATAATACAAGTGGTACCATCCACATTAAAAAAAATTGTTTCCGTCAAAAGTTCTTGAATCCTATTTGCACTTTCTCACAGTTAAACTAACATTCTACTTAAAGCTTCTTTGGCTAAGAAAGTTTCTCTTTTAAACTTTCACCACATGATACAAGGCTGGATTTCTATTACCTCATTTACGATGATCAACTTTCATGTTTAACATGAACGGTCTATGTTAGATTGCCATATGCAAATACCATCCATAGAAACCAAAAACCCCTTTATCAAGATGTTGACAAACTAAAATTAAGAAAAAATATTGAGAAGGCAGACACAATTAGAACATTTCAACAAAAATGCCAATATGATTACCAATTAAACAAGCTATCATAAGTAATGAATAAAAGGACTCACCTCATCTTTCTCTATAGTTGCATCAGCTATTGTCCTTACATCTTCGTGAACATCAAAGTGGAAAAGCTGCCATTATAAAATGTAAGTTTAAAAGTAAATTGTTAAAAATCAACACATCTGAACATCTTTCATGCATATTTCATAGATTGCCTGAGCCAGAGACAGAACAAAAGCAGAGAAGGAATGTTCGAAAGAATGTTACTTCCACTAAAAGAAAGACCACATGTTTGAAGAGGAAACACAATTAATGTAGGCAAAATCAATATCATACGAAAAATAAATATTTGAGCAGATGTCTACAACAGATTCATTTCAAACAAGTGAAATGCACATGCAAATCAGAAGGGGATTAAAAAAAGTATTTTTGAGGAAACAGCATTTGAAATATGAGAAAAAATTAAGTGTAATGAGCTCGATGCAACAAACCAGTTTGAGACCAAACATCAAAGCCAGTTCCAAACTTTGATTAATAAATACTAAGCTTCTCCGCTCAGACTCGAGAAAAAAAAAATGCTGAAGAGAGAACATAATTTCTAGCGGTCTACATAACCAGAGAATTTATTTATTTTTGGTGGGGGAGGGGGGGGGGGATTACCGGTCCACTTTTGCCTCTTGCTTTGTTGACAATTAATTCATAGAAACTATGTTGCTGAAACAGATTGAAGAATGAAAGTCAGTAAAATTCGTACAATGCAATGCCACATGGAAGGAGTATAAAATGAAGAAAGAACATACATGAGGAATAATTAGATCCTCTTTCACATACAGCAAGTTCTCCACTGAGGTTGTGCGAATCTCCCGGAATTCTGGTGCAAGTTGCTGCTGAACAGCTCGTAGAAACTCTCCAATGGTATCACCTTTGCGTACCTGGCAAATTAATTGCACCAAGGAGAAACAAAATTATCAGAACCAAAGGTAAAATCAAGAAGGCAACACCAATTAAGAAATAACAGATAAAGACAATTTGCCTGGATTACTCTCCTATGGCCTGCTCCATCCCAGTAGCTGTAAGTAATTTCAAGCGGCTCATCTGAATATAGGAAAATATCCATGTCAGCAAAGTATAGTCAGGCTAGATCTTATTCAATAGTATATATATTAGAACAAGTAGATACTTCGGATAAGTTCTTGCTCACGATACCACAGGTTACGCAATCGTTCCCGCTCAGCTTGTTCTTCTGCTTCTCGCTCACTGAAAGATAGAAAAACATAGCACCATTTCAGGCTCAGAGACTAAAGCTTATGAGCAAAAAAGGGAGGGGTTGCTTTGTTGACCCTATTAATTCAAACAAAGCCACACCTGTCAGGTAAAAAGCTTGTCTCAACCGTTGGATCTTTACCAAGTTTCCCATGCCTAAACTTCTCTTCTCCTTGATTATCTACATTAGCAGAAGAATTAAATGAGATAGAATAACGAACCAGAAATTAGCAATTAACTATTTCTTCATATTAGAGATGCATATGATTTCTGCTAAAAATTGAACGAGAACACACACAAGCGCATGTAAAAGGAAAGGGCTGCACACACACACACACACACACAGAGGTAAAAGGGATGGGCTGCAGACACACACCCACACATGTAAAAGGAATGGCCTGTGTTTCTACTTTCACGGGTCAAAACCGCTAACATGTTTAGTGTCATCCACCTTATACCTACCATCAACGCATTTTAAAGACCCTAAACACCCATCAGCAACAATCCAGCAAACAGTATACACAAGTATTCTGCCACTTTCCTAGGGACTTCTGCAGTCCACCACAGCTGTATCTACTTCTCCCAAATAAGTCCTAAGACACAGGGCTTTCCAGCACAAGTATTCTTCACTTCTTTTGGGTTAATGGAAAGTACCACCAATTATTAAAATAAAAAAGAATGGATGTACAAGTATAGCATCAGTAAGCATCCAGAGTTTCCCCTATATGACACAAAAACCTCCCGCCGCTAAGGTCGTAGAGTCTAGAGGCTCAACAAATCCCAAAAATACAGCAAAAAAGAAGATGATCTATGCCCCACCCTATCTCCCCAAAATACAAAAATGAGTTCCCTTCCTCTCAAGAGTCCCAGCCAACCCCGTCACCCTATCACTTATGAACATGGATGGCAGTTTCGGCCGGTACCGGTACCCCCCATTTAAGGCCGGTACCGTAAAAAAAAAAATGAAAAATTACTGTACCGGGTCGGTAAGCCCGTGAAGGGGTGTTTCACTGTCCCCTCTCACATAAACAGAGCTGTGAGAGGGGAAGCTCGGTTTTTGCAGTGGGAGGGGAAGGGAAGGAGGGGAAGGAGGAGGGGAAGGAGGGGAAAGAACCGCCGCCGCCACCCGCCACCGCCGCCGGAGACGTTTTCACCCTTTTTCGGAGACGTTTTCACCGTTTTTGGTGGAAGAAAAAAAGAAAGTATGATTTATATTTTAATGTAGTGATTATTTTTTAGTTGGTAACTATTTCTTAGATTATTTACGTTCATTTTCTTGGTAAAATAGACAACCCCCAATTTTGGCCCTAATTAGCGATTAAAAATTGGGACTTTTTTCTAATTACTTAAACTAAACATCAATTGGAGTCTAATTAAGCTTCATTGCATGTTTTAAACTAGGAGTGTGCTGTCAATTGCGTTGATCGACGGTTAATTAGGAGAAATCCTCAATTTTGACCTTAATTAGCGGTTAAAAATTGGGACTTTTATCTAATTACTTAAATTAAATATCAATTGGAGCCTAATTAAGCTTCATTGCATGTTTTAAACTAGGAGTGTGCTGTCAATTGCGTTGATCGATGGTTAATTAAGAGAAATCCCTAATTTTGGCCCTAATTAGTGGTTAAAAATTGAGACTTTTGTCTAATTACTTAAATTAAACATCAATTGGAGCCTAATTAAGCTTCATTGCATGTTTTAAACTATGAGTGTATTGTCAATTGCGTTGATCGACGGTTAATTAGAAAAAATCCCCAATTTTGGCCATAATTAGTAGTTTAAAATTAGGACTTTTGTCTAATTACTTAAATTAAACATCAATTGGAGCCTAATTAAGTTTCATTGCATGTTTTAAACTAGGAGTGTGCTGTCAATTGCGTTAATCGACAGTTAATTAGGGGAAATCTCCAATTTTGACCTTAATTAGCAGTTAGAAATTAGAATTTTTGTCTAATTATTTAAATTAAACATCATTTGAAGCCTAATTAAACTTCATTGTATGTTTTAAAGTATGAGCATAATACCAAATGTTCTTATATTTGTTTCTACTTTTTTTTTATGTGTTGTAGGAACATGGCTGAACAGTAAGAGCAAGACCCAGGGTGGGCCCATATCACCTTAGTTAATAGTGCAAAGATGAGAGTGAAATGCAAATATTGTGGCAAAGAGATGGGTGGTGGAATCACCCGAGGGAAAGAACATTTAGCAGGGAAGACAGGACAGGTGACAAGGTGTACTGTCTGTCCCCGACAAGTTGCCAACGAGATGCGTGAATTGTTGCGTGGCCGAAAAACACAAAAAGAACAAAAGAAGGAAGATGAGGTTGAACTCCAAGGCGAAATTTCAGGTAGACATAATACAAAAGGCAAAGGGATGTATACTGCGGCCAGTGGCATTTCTATACGTGAGAGGCAAAGGGTTGAACAAAATGTAGATTCTAGTGATGATGATGATGATGATGATCCTGACATGGCTGCAGCTAGAAGAGAGAGTTTGTGGCATCAACAAAAAGATGAAGCCCGAAGGAGAGGTGATGGACCATCAACAAGAGGCACAAGTCAACCTACAGGTCAAGTGGGTCCTATGGACATTTATCTTTTTAGAAGACAAAGTTCTACTCAGCCAAAAATCAAGCAAGCAATAAGAGGAGTAAAAAAGTCAGCTGAAGCGGCAGGACATACTTTTAAAAGCATCTGCAAATGATTTTTGCATGCAGGTGTTCCTTCACATGTTGCTCAGTCTCTTTATTTTCAGCCTATGATTGATGCAATAGTAGATCATGGTCGTGGGTTCAAAGCCCCCACACGTCGAGACATATATGGGCAGGGGCTTGATAGAGAATACGAGGAACTTCAACAGTGGGTTAAAAGTTTTAAGACAGTATGGAAAGAGAGATGATACACAATTATGTGCGATGGCTGGACTGATACCACGAAAAAGTCAATGATTAATTTTCTTGTTTATTGTACAAAAGGGACAGTTTTTATGAAATCTGTTGATGCATCAAACTATTCAAAGAACGCAAAATATTTATTTGGTTTGATGCATCAAATGGTGCAGGAAATTGGAGAGGAAAATGTTGTCCAGGTGGTCACCGATAATGAACCAAGTGATAAAGCTGCAGGAAAGAAGTTAATGGACAAGCACAAACACCTTTATTGGGTCCCATGTGCAGCGCATAGTCTAGACTTGATGCTTGAAGACATTGGTAAGGATTTGACTATCAGCAAGACGGTAAAGAGAGACTAAAGAATTACCCAATTTATTTATAGTCATCCCAGGATCTTGAATATATTCAGAGAAAAAGTATCTGGCGGTCGAGATCTCATCCGTGCGGGGCCTACACGATTTGCATCTAATTTTATTTCTTTAGAATCTTTGCACAAATTCAAGAATGAGATCAAGGATTTTATGTTTAATAAGGAGTTCTTGGAATATATACGGACCACCTCTAATGAATTTAAATCTGAACATTTGAAAGTGAGAAAAATCATAAAGAATAAAAAAATTTGGAGTAATATGGAGACTTATCTAAAGTTGGTGGAACCTCTCGTACATGTGTTAAAATTGGTGGATGGGGATGATAAGAATTACATGGGATATTTGTACGATGCAATTGACATTGCTAAGGTGCACATCAAGAACGTATTTCCCAATACTTATATGAAGTGGTGAGACCTTATTGATGTCAGATGGGAAAGCACATTACACCACGACTTGCATGCAGCTGGTAAGTGCAGTCTTATACTGTTACATGGGACATTATTTATTAAATTGACATTACTAATTATCTATCTAAATGCATGTTATTTTCTAAATCCTCGAGTAATGTACAGTCAACAAGTTCACATTGATAGAGAGGTGATCCAAGGCACACTAAATGTGATTGCACGTTTATCGAGGACAGTAGAAGATAGAATTGAGGCAGAGAGACAAGTATACTTAGTGAAGATCTGACTTTAAGATTTATCCAATTACTTGTAATTTGAAGAGCCTATGAATTCTATTAATTGTTAATTCCATCTTTGTAGATAGAGACTTATAGGCTAAGGCTAGAGATATATAATGAAGACTCTGTGCAAATTGCCGTAGACAAAGTGAGCCCAGGTATACTTAGTCATTGCAAGTTGTCATATGTGCATAAGAAACGAGAACATACATTGATTAATTTTTTTGTTTCTTTTAATGATGGCACGGCTGAGTGGTGGATAATAGTGTACAACAGAGATAGGTGTTATAATCCATTGGCTTCCGTTGCAGTGAGGGTTTTGAGTCAGACGACATCGGCAAGCCAATGTGAAAGAAACTGGAGCACGTTCAGCCTTATACACTCAAAAATTCATAACCGGTTAAAGACTGAACGATTTGACAAATTGGTGTACTGCCATTACAATATGAGATTGAAGATCAAAAACATCCGGTTAAGACAACAATTAAGGGAGAAACGAGCTGCAGGGCACGCAGAAGATGTTGTTGGCCAAATTGATGTGGAAGAGTTATTTGATGATGACAAACCCTTGCAGACTTGGATTGAGATACGAGCAACTGTCGATGAGCCAATTTTTTATCCTGATGATACAGAATGGGCAGAAGGCATACTGATGGAACTGTTGCTAGAGATCCAGAGTTAAGAACCTCAAAAAGGCAAAAAGAAAATTCACCTCCTCCTTCACATGAGCATCAGAGTCAGATTGAACATGTGCCTTTATTTGCACCTGATACTAAGCTTGAACCTGCTAGACACTCAGAATCAGATAGTAAGCCAGTCACTCCTAGAATGGTTGGGCCACCATCATTCTAGAAAAGGAATACATCTACATTTGAGAAGACTAATCATGCTACCAGAGACGATCCTGCCATTAATGAGATGAAGCAAATTTATGTGAGACATACACCACGAGGAAAAGGATTATTGAATCGATTGAACTTACAAAAAGATCTAGAAAGAAAAGAAAGCCAACAAAAACAGGCATCACAAAAGAAAAAATCAAGTAATGTCAAAAGAAAGTTAATTGTTGATTATGATCAAGATGATGATGATGATGATGATGGGACAGAGTCTCCTAGTGATGATGCTGGTGCAGCTGCATGTGCTACTACCAGGGGCGGAGTGTATGCACCTTCTTTCTCCTTACATATTGACACAGGAAGAAGACAACATGAAAGTCAAGGAGATTATGATTCACAAAGTCAGTATAAACAGCAGTCAGGTTATGGAGGTGGCCAACAAGAAGCAGGCATGTATAGCTGGGGAGATCGAGTAGAGTATGAAGACTTTCAATTCCATCCACCTAATAGCAGTTATGGGTCAGGGTCTTCTTCTTATCCTCATGCTACTTCTTTGCATCATGATTCTGAAATTTCATCAAGTCAATAAGCATATACTTTAAGAGGGATTCAAAGAGGGATGCACGACTTGGCTGCATCATTGTTTAATTATGGTGAATATAGGGAACATATGCAACCTTATTATGGATACCAGCAACAGCAACCAGATGATGAATCAAAAGGATCTACGGGTTATTATCCATATTAGTATACTCACTTATGTTTTTCATAGGTAAGGATCGTTTGATTTCGTTAACATTTATTATTTGTAAATATTTAGTACATTAACATAATATTTTTCATGTTTAATCTGTATGAAAATAGTCATTTTGTATGTGTTATGTGTACTTCTTTGTCTTAACCCACTTTTGTCACACCCAACATATAGCTAATTAATTGTTTACATTTTTTTCTGATTTTTTCTGATTTTTTTTTGCCCCTTTAAGCCCGTACCGGCCGGTACCGGTACCGGTACTGCCATCCATGCTTATGAAGCTGTGAAACCAACCAATGGTCCTTTTCCTGTTGAAATTTCTTTTCCATAATCCCCCTGGATAGCTCATTATATCATCCCCCTGATTGCACATGGTGTCACATGCAGTATCAACCACTAAACTCTTCTATCATCCTTAAGCCTAAACATTCACTGCCACCTATTGAAGCATCTCCAGCATGTCTTTGGGAAAGGGCATCCAACGAGGATCTGGTCAAGGAATTCTTCCTAGATATCACATAAATAGCACAGTATCAAGTATGAAGAAAACCTCTGCCAAGAGTATCGAGGTTTCATAGACCAAAACGCCATTATGATATGAACTTTAGATAATAGCATGGATAAGAAAGTAAAATATCCCAATCTTCCCCAACATCTTACCCTTCACATGGACCAATCTCCAACTAAAGCCATGGAGTGTTTAGTGATCTCAAATGGACTCTTGAAATCCCACTGGAAACTAGTTTTCTAATTTTCAAAAGAGCACCTGTTGTTTCTTTCTTTCCACACCGCCGACAGTGTTGCAACCAGGAGTGCTCTTCATCCATAGGAGACTTCACTCTTGTCCACTAACTTGAGCAGCAGGAGGATAGCATCATGTTGCTCCTATGTCAAGCTAAAAACTTGAAGATGATAATCCAGACTGCCTCTATGATTCAAATCTTGGAAAAAATGATCAGAGTGTTTAAAAAAATGCCTCAAAGAATATACTTCCAGTTCAAATTCTTTTCGAAAGTCTTTGACTTTGTCCAAGGTCAACATGGTCAATTGTTATCTTCCTTCCCTGTTGATTGTGTTCAATAATAATAAGAAGATAACACAAAATAACTCACATTCTTTTTTTAAAAAAGTTCTTGTTCTCATGAGGTTTCTAGAAGAATATTAAGCATCAATTATATGTCAGGAAGTAACTTTTTGCCATGAAACAAAAGGATGATGCATAAAAGAATGATACATATTCCAGGGGAAAAAGACATGTATGACAGTGGTTTTTTTTCCCTTTTTATGAAAAAGAAAACTTGGCATCAAAGACCCAGACAACGAAGACATGCTTGCTTTAGGAACAAAACTAGGACTTGAATATAGGGAACTTTCCAAATGCCAGAATTTGAAAGACTGGTCAAGAAGCTATGATGAGGAGCATACAGCCATTGATCTTTACCCATTGACAACAAAGTTAAGGAATTGAGGAGTATATCCTATGAAAGCGAAGTAGATGAAAAGGCATACAAGATACGACTGGAATTGGCAAGTATGACATCTGCAATAGCCATACAAGCTCACACACACAGCCAGCAAAAGGGATAAGGCTCCCTCGGAATCAAATGAAGGTTATTTAATAAGATTGAACATGTACTGGAGGGCATTAATTGCACACAGAGTGAAGCTATGCATGCATCAAAGAACTAAAATAATGCTTTAAGCATTGAATGATCTGGAAGCGTGAAGATGCATTATACAAGCACCAAAAGGATACTAGTGTATGTAAAAAGACTATGGACTTTCTTGGTGTTGCATGTGTTATACACCTTGCACAGAGCGCTTGATGTTTGATGGTTCACCCTCAAACTAGAAAATTGTTGCATTTAAAACAAATTACAATATGATGATAGAAACGACTCTATGGACTTTTTAAGGAAGACAATAAACATTAATGAGAAAGAACTGCATTCAGTTTTTCACCTACCCGTGCCCTGGCAGATCTGAAACATTATAAAGAAGGTAAAACAAAAGGCTATTGCATTCCAATCCAGAGACATAATCTCCAATCATTGTCCAATAGATCTTCAAGAAACTGATTATCAAGCCGAAACGTAGCTTAGACCTCACGTATGCCTATTGATGCATGGAAAGCACAAAACAAAAACACAAGGTTCAAATAATAATAGAGGAACACAGGGTAATCTCACCTCATTCAATAAAGGAAAAAGAGAGATCTGCAGAATTTGATGAAGGATAAACCTCAAATGCACAATGAAGGGGAGCTTCCAGAACACCGGCTGTGACGAGGCACGTGAATGGCAAGATGCCTAGTGGTCATACTGAACAAGATGTTTAGTGCAGTGGAGCTTTTTTTGTTTATTCATTAAGTTGATATTGAAGAGAATCACATTTTTCAGCCTCTCTCATGTTTGCCTCCCTTTTAACTTGGGCTTTAACATAGTTGTGCTGTTGATGATGGAGGAATCTCACCTCACTCCCCTATGATTGCACTATCTCTGTTATTGCATGATAAAATTGGTTGTATAATCCACAATTTTTCAAAGAAAATAGAGGAAATAATTCATTAACGAAAAACATGAGAGAATGTTTGTCTCAGCACTATTTCCTAAACCTAATCATCACCATCATCATAGTTATTAGAGCCTTATCCCATTTATTTGGGGTCAATCACATGAATCCTATCTCACCAATTTAATCCATCACATGCCACGTATGTGGTTAAAAGCTATAAAGGTACTGTCCATTCATACTACATCAAGCCATCTTATTTTAGGCCTTCCAATCCCTTTGTCATCCTCCCTTGAACTTGATCACATATTCTAACTAGCACCAAACTTGAGAGACAATGCACAATGCTCAAACCATCTAAAGCCTATTTCCTACCAGCTTAACATCCATTAGACCAACACTTGAGCCTCTATAAGCACATTCATTTCAATCTGCACATCGATCTCAACAACCACATCCCCGCCATACGCATTTTCTGTATGTGCTCCTTCTTCACTATCCAACGTTCAGTCCCATACAACACATCAACACTGAAACTTTTCTTCCAGTTTTAAGGGACCTGTCAATTACAAAGGATTCTGGACACACTTCTCTAACTCAACCAATTTGCCTTAACCCATCTCTAACAGCCTCCTGGATCTCCCATGAATAATATATCCTAAAAATTGAAGATTACTACTATTAGGAACAACCTGTTGATCAATCGTAACCAAAGCCTTTTGGTCCACCCTCATGTTATTGAAGTTTAAGTTACAATGTCATATCTTATAACTTAGTTTGGCTAATCCTAAAACCTTTATATTCTAGGTCATCTCTTAATCATTCTAGCTTAGCACATACACTATCTATACCCATGACAATTTCAATAATGTCATTCACAAATAATATACACCCAAGGAATTTTGTTGTGTAAATGTTTTGTAACTTCATATATAACTAAAGTAAAGAGGTATGGACACATTGCTGACCCTCTAATGAAATCTTAGAGTAATAAAGGACTCTCATCGGGGGATGAGAGGGCAAGCAGAAGCAGGGGGAAGAACAGGAGCAGAGGGAGGAGGTGGAGTGGTGAGGGCTGGTGGGGCAGTTGATAGGGAGATCTCAAGAAGGTGGGAGGTGGAGAGGAGGGGTTCGGCACTGGTGGTAGATGAGGAGAGGTTTAGATGGAATAGGAGGAGCATAGAGGGAGGTTCTGCTTTTCAAGGTAGATAGAGTCATCGGGTTGCATCATGCCGTAATGGTATAGTTTGCAAGTGTGGAGGGATTGGCCATCGAAGCTTTGCTTGTTCGAAGAAAGGATTGTTTCATTCCGACAGGAGAGTAGAAATAGATGGGCCAGTGTATAGGAGGGTGGTGGAGAAGCCATTGAATGGGGCGGAGATGGTTAACGGAGCTCAAGTAGAGGTCAAGAAGGATGGTCCCTGCGTGGAGGTGCCCTGGTTTCCTTTGTACGACAACAACTTGAACTTCTACAAGAGGTGTCTAGTGAGTTCGTCGTTAGAGGTCATTGAGAAGAAGGATCTGGTCAAAGTGCTGTACAAGATGAGGCCTGAGATGAAGGAGGTGAGGGTCTGTTCCATCAACAAGCATCAATTTCTCCTGTGGTGCCCTTCTGCTATCATTTTCAATGAGTTATTGTCCAGGGAGAAGATAGAAAGGGATTGAATTAGTATCAATTGGAAGCCATGGTCACTGGGTACAAGTACTAACAGGATCGGAGGTATCACGCATAAATGGTGTAAATTGAGAGGTATTACTTGGCACTTGTGGGATGAGGTTTTTAAAGCGATCATGGCTCTTTTTGGTTGGATTAAGAAAGTGAACACGAAGACAACTAGATGGGAGTTGTTGGAAGCTGCAAGAGTTCTAATAGCTTTAAAACAGGGGATCGGAATTCCAGAGGGTGTGCGATTGTGTTGGAAGGAGGAGGTCTTCTGGATATCGATGGAGATGGAGGCTCATTCAACATATACAGAGGAAGGTGCTTCATGGACCTACAGGGACGTTGTTTTAGCCTACAAGAAGTACCAAGGACTCTAACGCTTCTTCTGCAGCAAATGCGCTCAGGAAGACAATCGAGGAAACCCGGGCTAACTCAGGTGACACTGGACGAACAGACAGCGGCAAGTGAACCAGGTTCGTTCAACCAGTCCATTGATGGTGATCTGGTGGGCCAGCCGGCTGTGGTTCAAGGTGAAGCGTTGAATAGAGGCGAGATTGCCCTTAATGTTGCGAGTCAAGCAGTGACTCAAACTAGGGGCGATAAGGTAATTGCACATGAAGAGGTTCAACAAGAGGCATTTAAAACCTAGTTTCTAACAAGGTTAAGAAACCCGGGATCATGTCCCGGATCGGCCGGTCCAAAATCGATCAGATCGGCCGATTCCGATCCGAGTCAGCCTAATCCTGGCTGAGTCAGGCTCGGCTGGTTCGGATAGCAGAAAAAAATGGAAAAAAATATGAAAAAATGTGAAAAAAATATAAAACACAAGTCTAATGTATAATCGTGTTGAAATACATTGATTTGAAGTACATAAGATGTTGTTGGACAAAAAAACCTTAAATAAACATACATATATGATTATGAACTTACATTTATTCCAAACGTACATTATACTGAATGAACATATGGCTTACATACTCAGTCCATGACATATAGCTCTGATAGTATTGTTCATATTGCATCACATACCGGCTATAGTCATCCGTATTGGTATAAATGACTGACAATTGTGGATATTCTAGACAACCCCCTGAATAGTCGGATGTATCAGAATGTTGAGGAGGGTAAACTACATATCCAGTAGGCTGACTATACCCTTTGTATGGAGAATATGATGATGTCTGATAGTTGCTCCTGATATTCTCTCTCCCTCCTAAGTTCTTCTTTGGCCTCTGCACACTGAGGAGCTTTACCTTTGTCCTTCCTCCTTGATCTGCTGAATGTTTGAATGTAAGATTCTTCACGTCCTCCTCTGCTACCATGATGTTCATCTTGGGTAGCATGTGCGTATTCTTCTTCTCCAGTGAATTGAATTGGTGGAGGTGGGGCAGGGGCACTGGTAGCATCTACGCCATCCTCAGAACTGTCGGAACTCGTCTTTGATGTTGAATCATTTGAGGTTTGATATTAAACCTCATCACTTGGTTCTGGCGTTTCATCCTCTTCCTCGATAGTCTCCAGATCAGCAATCTGAATTCCAGTACCACTCTTTCTTTTGCTTGGTGCTTGTTTTTTGCTCTTCTTCTGACGTTTTGGAAGAGGAGGTTGAAAATCAGTAAGTAGTGGAACATTATCTA
Source organism: Zantedeschia hybrid cultivar (assembly GCA_030544215.1). Taxonomy (NCBI): domain Eukaryota; kingdom Viridiplantae; phylum Streptophyta; class Magnoliopsida; order Alismatales; family Araceae; genus Zantedeschia; species Zantedeschia hybrid cultivar. The sequence goes on along the minus strand of JARZZO010000002.1, from coordinate 21,053,985 downwards.
ATTCACCTTCCACCCATTCCCGATCATTTGGGTTGAATTCAGGCTCATTTGAGGTGCTTGCATCAACCCATGCATTTAGTGGATGTTGCTCCTCGAACAGGTCATCCAAGTCTATGGGTTCTTCTGCATGCGTCGTCTCCGTGGCTTGTCCGGAAATTCTCTTTTTCTCCTGCCTTTGAAGGTTCCTTATGAGCTCCAGATTTTTTAGCTTCAACCTCATGTTATAATAACAGAATACTAGTTTCTCTAGACGGCTCGACTTCAATCTATTCCTTTGTTTGGTGTGAATCAAGCGAAAAGTGCTCAAGTTTCTCTCACAACCTGATGAAGAGGTTGTTTGACTTAAGACCCGAATTGCGACATAGGCTAGATCTTCATACCCATATCCTTTTTTTGCCCACTTCTTCCACCATTTGATCCATTAATTCATATAGGTATTGGGCATTCTTTATTTTTCCAGATGCATCAATAGACTTCCAAAATACGGTTTCGGCTTTGCAGTAAATTAAGAAGTTGATCATACTTCTTCTTATTATCCCTGTAAAGTTCCAAACGTAATAAGAAATCAGAAAGAGACCTATTTTGATTTAAGAAAAAATGAAGATAAGATTTATGTACATGTCCATCCATCGCACATTAAAGTGCATCCATACTCATCCCAGATCCTTTCAAATGATGTAATGTATGTTCGGATGTCATCAACTTCCATATCCAAGTACTTGTTGTATATCTCATATGGGGAAGGTCCCTCAACCCCTTTGCCAACTTATTGTATGGTCTCGATCATGGACTCATAATATGGCCCCTTGGCAGCATTAGCAGGGATACTGTTATAGAAAAACCACCTAGATGTAGCTCTCTCTATCTTCTCTTTACAAAGTTTTAAGTTCTTGAATGCAGCACTAATAGAAGGTTGTTTATCCCTCTTCTTGGTGAAGAAGAGATATATTGGACCTACTCTAGGATCTCCAGCTCTAGTGAACTCCTGAGGCAGCTCCTCGCATACATTAGCGCTCATGTCGGCGCTAGTGCTCTCTTGTGTAGAAGGTGTGGAGCCACTTCCTTGTCCTCCATATCTTCAAGTTTGCCGAAATAAGTCATTATCTGCAAAGGACCGCCGGCTTGCTTCCATTGCACGTCGCAATTCAGCTTTAAATGTAAAAGAAAAAAAATTAATCTACTATAACTATTTGTCTGAAAACGTTCAATGAAGAACATGAAAATAAGTTAAATAAGAAACTTACTTGTATCCCAATCATCAACATTTATAAGTTGATTACTTCCACCAAGCCGGACTCCAGCATCAGACCTTCGCGTTGGTTCAGACAATTCCTCTCGAATTTTCTGTCTTCTTCTGGCAGTACTTGCTTTGCTTGATTCTTTCTCCTTCATATAAGTTCGAAATTGGATCCTAACCTCTGAAGGAACTCGAGCACATGCTGCAACTTCACATTTTATTCCAGCAAGATGTTGTTTGAATCGGTAGACCCCGCCAGAGACGACCCGATTGCAATATTTGCATTGTACCTTTCTTTGGCCCATGTCCACCGGTGTACAATGACCCCAAACAGGATCAGTGCTAGGAGGATTCCCGGATGACCACTCAGCAGCACCTTGAGATGTCATTCCTTCACAGCACAAGAAGATGAGAGATCGTGGAGCTTGTAGTAGACTAGTAATAACCTCGAGGGAGAGACGGAGAGAGAATTCTATGATCGAGAGAGTGGGAGAGAGAGCAAGAATGTTAGGAGGCTCAAAGGAAATTTGTGGAGCCTTAGGAGGGCCTTGGGGGGGGGGGGGTTAAATAGACCCCCAAGGCCCAAACTAGCCGTTGCTGGCCGTTTGGGAACAGCCAGCAATGGCTAGTTTGACCCCCAACGGCTAGTCAAACTAGCCGTTGGGGGCCAGGTCGGGCCGATCCGAGCCGACCCGGCCCGATCCGGTCTCGGATCGCCCGATTCGGCTCGGATCGTCCGATCCGAGTCCTGGACTCGGCCAGATTACTCAGGATCGGCACGAACGGCTCAAAACCAATCCGATTCGGCCGATCCGAGCCGAGTTTTTGAACCTTGGTTTCTAATGCTATTGAAGGGGTTCAAGCTACAGGCGGGACAAAGGAGGAAGGGAGCGGAAGGGGAGCCTCGTCGTGTTTACAGACGAGGCAAGGTGATGGCCGGCGATTCTTCATCTTCGATTCTTCCTCCTGCCAAACGGGGAAGGGAGACGATTGTTGAGGAAGGGGAAGAGACCGTTGGCGAGCAAGATCCGGAGCCTGGCATGGATGATGAGCAATCCTTGCAGTCATCGCTGCCAGATAAGGAAGTTGTTCATTCACCCCCTAATAAGTCCATGATTCCTCTGCCACTTTCTCCTTCGGCGGCAGATTTGGCGGCTCATCATCGGCAACTGATGAACAAAGATGGAAAGGGGGACTTACCCCAGCCTGCGGTGAATGATGAAGAGTTATCTAATAGTGATTTCTTGCATGATTGGGGGAATGAAGTCATTTTGGAGAAAGTGGCAAATTTGGGTGTGAGGTTAGAAGGGAAGATAGGTCAACTACGGAAAGTTTGTTCTGAAATTTGGGGACAGTACAGAAAAAAGACAAAGGGAAGTGGCAGATTTGAAGAGCTGAAGGTGGGGTTCAATCTTCTGTCAAGTCTCAGAATCTTCAGAAGGAATCTTCTGTAGCGTCATGAATGTGGGTTCATGGAATGCTAGAGCCCTGCATGATCAATCAAAGCAGGAGGCTGTTAGAAATTTAGTGAAAAGAAGATATATTGGTATTATTTGCTTACAGGAGACCAAATATGATATGTTTACAGTGGAGATTGTGAAGAAGATCGTAGGGTTCCGTGATGCCGAGTTTGTATTCAGAAGAGCTGAAGGTTCTGCAGGTGGGATTTTGGTGGCATGGGACTTGGAGAGGTCGTCTGGTCAATTGTTGACTATCAGTGAATTTTATGTGACTGTCAAAATTCAAAGTATAAAGGGTGATCACTGGTGGATGCTCTCTGTGGTATATGGTCCACATTCTATTAGCAAAGACAAATGTTGTGGAAGGAATTGGCAGAGTGCAGGTTGAAATTTTCTTTGCCATGGTGTGTTCTAGGAGACTTTAATGAAGTAAGAAGATCTGAGGAGAGGAATTGTGGGGGTCATTTGACTACTGGAATGAAACAGTTTAATTCATGGATAGATAAATGTGAGTTGATTGAAATTGCAGAACCTAGAATCCGTTTCCCCTGGAGTAATGGCAGAGCAACCCCTTACATGTCCAGATTGGATAGAATATTTGTGGACGCATCCTGGGAGAATTTGTTTCCATTGGCAGCTGTGGCAGCTCAACCGAGAGTTGTCTCTGATCATAATGCTCTAGCTTTATCTTGTCTTGGTGATAATACTAGAGGAAAACAGTTAAGATTTGAAAAAATGTGCTTCAAGATGACATTTTCAAGGAGATGGTTAAGAACTTCTGGGTGGATAGTGGATATCAGGAAGTTAAGCTAAATTGTTAGCTTTTAAACTCAGACAGTTGAAGAAAATGATTAAGAGGTGGAATACAGCATGGAGGGAGTAAAGGAATAAAAGATTTAATGAGATTCAAGACAAAACTGAAACAATTGGAATTAGTGGAAGAGAATGATGGATTATCTGATCAGCAAATTCAGGCAAGGGCTATATTGAAAGATCAGTTTTGTGATTGGCTGCATGACGAGGAGATCAGATGGAGGCAACGTCCAAGGGTGCAGTGGTTAGAACTTAGTAGAAGGTGATTTGAATACTTCTTTTTTCCACAAGGTAGCTAATGGAAGAAGGAGAAGGAAACAGGTTACTTTACTGAAAAAAGGTTATGGTTGGATTGAGGATAAAAAGGAAATAGCTATGAAGATGATTAAATTTTATGAGGACCTGCTTTCTGATGATGCCAGATGGTTTCCTGCGAAAACATATGTGAAAGAGTTCTAAATTTTTATTATTATTATTATTATTATTATTATTATTTTGGTGTATGTTGAAAGTGTCCTCAGAGGAGTGGAGGAGAGTGGCTGCTGGAATGTAATTTTTTAGTCTTTCTTTGAGGTGATAGGAACCTCTTCTATCCCATCATGATTGTACTTCCTCTATTTATCTTTGAATAAAATTGGTGGCTTGTACCACATTTATTTCAAAAAAAAATAAAGAACTCTCATCTCTCTAGTGATAGCAATCGGATTAATAAAAACCCTCTCATACATATCCTTAACTACAGTAACATGTCCTACGAAGACTCCTTTCCCCTCTAAAGTCACCAAATCAACTCTTTAGGTACTTGGTCATAGGCCGTCTTGAAGTGAATATGTACATGTAAATATCTCCTAAACCCTACTCAAGCAATAATTAAAGGGCGCAACTATAGTAGACCACACTTCTAAGTAAAAAGCAACCCATCTATCCATGAAATGAGTGTCTATTCCTATTTGGTGCAAATCCCTACAATGCATCAGGTAGATAATCCTCCATCATTTCTTCAGAACAAAGCTTTAAGTATATAATCCTTATAGGTGGTGATCAGTGGTTCATGTGGTACTGCTAGCTAGTCATTTCTTGTCCCTATGTGAAAATAATAAGCTTGGCCATTAGAGAAAAAGGATACCCCCGAGAATCAATTTTAGATATTAAGAAAAATGAATGTGAAACAGGCAAAACCAGTAGATATAAGAGATCAAGAGCTGGGCATCATAAAAAAGATGAAAATTGTGTAAAGAAAACCATGATTTACATGAATAGCTAGAAATTCATAAATTTAAGAGTGCCACAAGAATAGCATCCTCACCGTTGACTGCAACCTCCTCGTCACTCCCATTATCCACCTCATCGGCAAACGATAAGCGTGAATTCCCCTTTATCCTCCGTTTTTTCCTCTTTTGCATCTGAAGCTCCTCTTCCCTGTATTTTATATCATACCCTCCACATTACAACCCGTAAATCCAGCAAAACAACAGAACAAGCAAATGGCGTACGCATTTCACCCACTCTTGCTGCAGTTTCTGAAGCTTCTCCTTCTCCTCCTCCTCAATCTTGTTTCTAATGTTAACCCTCTACCATAAAAACCCATAAGAACTACAATAAGGAGCGATCCACAGCACCACATCAAAGTGAGAAAAACGGAATAACACCAACTTACCTTCTCCACATACTGTTCCCTCGTAACCAGTCCCACAGTTTCCTTCTTAAAAGCGGTCTCGAGAATCTGAGAGCAAAATAACAAACAACCAATTGGCGCCCATAAACCAACTAGAACCATAGAAATAGGAGATCGCGCTAAACACAACTCCAATGCGAGAAATCAAAAGGGGAAACAAGGGCGGGACTTAGAGTAGGCTAGCATCTAATGCGACCTCCGACGTGCCGGAGCCGAACTGGAGGAGGCCGGTCTGGCCGCCGGCGGAGGCGGTCTTGTTCTTGAGCTCCTGTATCTTCCTGCGCTCCACCTCTCTCTGCTTCTCCAGCCGCCGTATCCGGACGGCGTCCTGGGCGGTGCCGACGTACCCGTCCCCCATGCCAGCCATCTTCGCGGGAGCCCTGTGGCCTCACCCCCTCCTCTGTTCTCACTTTCCCCTCGCGGCTGACGACGCCTTCCCCGAGAGACAGCGGACGCCCGAGCAGGAGTAACAAAGGAAGAAGACTCCCCGACCTTTGCTTCCCGTTTCCCATTATATAAACCTAGGCAGCAAAATCGCGAGTTCGCGACAAATCGCTCTAAAATAATGTAAATCGGATCGAATTGTCCAATCCAATAGGAGACTCCGGGAAAAACAAATCGGATCTCTGGTAGGTCTGATCCGAATCGTTGTTGTCTGTTCTTTTAGGTCCATTTGGTATCGGGATAGAACAGGGATAGGGATGGGTTATACCCGTTTTTTGTTTGGTATGCCAAAAATAAATGAGAATAAAGGGGGTTAAGAAGAATAGGATTATCCTCAATAATAGGGTTAAGATTGAGGATAACTCATTCCACGTTTTAGGTGGAATGAGTTAATCCTATTTTCCCATCCTCATTTTCCTCTCCTCTACCCGTACCCCCGACGCCCCTCCGACGAATAGCATGCGCCGACCCCGGCATCCTGCCTCCTTCCCGGCGGCGACCCCGGCATCCCGTCTCCTTCCCGATGGCATCCCCATTTCTCTCGACCCCGACGATCATTTTCCTCTCCTCTGCCCGTACCCCCAACGCCCCTCTGCCCGTACCCCCAACGCCCCTCTGCCCTTCTCTTCTCAGAAATCCTAGCACAACTCCGACGAACAGTGAGTCGACGGCGGCGACCCCGGTATCCTGCCTCCTTCCCGACGTCATCTCCTTCCCGCGGCGACCCCGGCATCCCGTCTCCTTCTTGGTGGCATCCCGCCTCCTTCCCGACGGCATCTCCTTCCCGACGGCAACCTCGGCGTCCCGTCTCCTGGCCCGCGGCATCTCGCCTCCTTTCCGGCGGTATCTCCTTCCCGGCGGCATCCCGCCTCCTTCCCCGCGGCATCTCGCCTCCTTTTCGGCGGCATCACCTTCCCGGCAGCATCTCGCCTCCTTCCCGACGGCAAGGTCTTCTCTTCCCCTCTGTTCGTTGGTTCTCTGTGTCTCGTGGCAAGGTGTTTCCTTCTCTTTCCTCTGTTAGTTGCTCCTGTGCATCACGTGTTCTTCGATTTTTTCCTTCAATGTTCCTGCAAACAGTATATATGGCTATCATTTTTTCCTTCCTTCTTGTTGAACATGATGCCCCTTTTTTTTTTTCTCCTGTTATATGCGATCAGTTGTGGTTGTGCAGCAATTATATGGTGCTTTCATCGTTTTCTCCTTTCCTCTTCTTGAACATGATGTCCATATTATTTTTTTATGTTGGGAATATGTTGCTCCTTCTATGTTGAAATTTGTTGCATTCTCTGTTAGTAATGTGCTGGTTCTTCTCTGTTGTGAATGCGCTGGTCCTTCTCTGTTAGAAAGGTGTTGCTCGTTTCTGTTGGCACTGTGCTTCTGAAAGCATGTGATTACTCATTCCCTCATGTTTCCACATAGCATATAACGCTATTTTCTGTCGCTTGTGGTTCCTCCTCACTTGTATGTTTTTTATGTTTCCTCGTTGCACGCGTCTGATTGCTCCATTGATATACACACATATACGTTTTCTTATGATTTTACATTGATCTCATTATTTTATCTTTCTTTGTATTCAATAATCTTCCCTGGTAAAAAATGAGTCAGTCCAAGGATGGTAAAAGTAGAGTGACTAATTGGAGTATCGAAACTGATCGTACCTTGGTAGATCTTCTTGTAGAGCACAGGGTTAACAATGATGGATTTGTCAATGGCAATTTTACGAAAGAGGCTTGGAAATCTACTGTTGTTAAATTCAATTCCATTTCTAAGCTGGACTATTCACTCCATCATTTGAAGAATCGCTTCAAAAACCTGAAGAAATTGTATTCCCTATATCTTAATCTTAAGAATAGGACGTCAGGTTGGGGTTGGGATGATGAAAAACATGTGTCTGTCCCAGGCAACCGAGAGACTTAGGGAGGATCTGATAGCAGTATGTAAGTGGGTGTTGTACGACGAGTTTCTCATTTCATTACTTTCAGTCATTCATCACTAATAACATAAGCAAATGTTACTTTTTTTTCAGTGCAATAAAGAATATAAACAAATACAAAGAAAGCATTTCTTCTTCATGGAACAAATGCACCTGATTTGTTCCACTTTTTTGGCTAGGGGAGATAATGCTGCACCTAATTCGGGTACCTCATACCTAGATATACGAAGTGAAAATGGAGATGATGATGAAGGGACGGATGTGGACCTAGACTTAGACTTCAATATAAATTGCTTCAATTTAGAAGGTGAGACATCCGAATACAATGTCCGGCATGAAGAAATGCCAACTCCCACACCTAACATGAATGAGGAGGCTACTCCTCCATAGAGAAACACTTCCACTTGCACTAATGCTAATAGAAAGAGGAAGCGGGCTACTGATCTTGGTAATGAGCAGATGGATAGGCTAGTCAAGTTGGGTGAGGAAAGACTCAAATTGATAAGGGAGATTGTGGAGCATCAAAAAATGTCAGCTCCGTCCATTGCAACAGCTCTTCAGGAGTTGATGAAAGTCACTAAAATTCCGCAAGAGTCTTTTTATAAAGCTGTTGATTTGCTGAAGCATGTCGATGATCGTTCTATCTTTTTATCTCTACCGGATGAATTGAGGCTTGGGTAGATAATGACCCGCCTAGGCTATTATTGACATTGATATCCTTTAATTTGTTTTTTTTTAAATGTGATTTTTGTTGTTATTTTTATGTGCAAAACATGATCATTTCATACTTGTATAACATAGGATCTTATCTTTTGACAACATGGAATTCGCTGCTATGAACCCTCCTGCCTTTGACATTCTTACATTTATGATGGAAGAGGAAGAGTATTGGGAACAAGTTGAACACATGGTCATACTTCATTTGTTATCGTCGTCATTTCACACTCATGGTCCTAGTAGGCCAATGCACACTGATATAGGTCGAGAGAATAGGTGGGTAAATGAGTTGATGGCAGGCCATGTGGGAAAGTCATATTCCAGTTTTCGGGTGCACCCATGGTTGTTTTTAAGACTGAGAGATAATCTCATGGAGCAGGGTGCCCTACAAGACACGAAGAACATGTCTGCTACTGAACAATTAGCCATATTTTTGCTTGAGGTTGGCCATGATATTGGGAATAGGTTGCTTCGTGAATGGTTTCAACACTCATGGGAGACCATAAGTCGTCATTTTAACAATGTGCTCATGGCAATATTGTCAATACATCGTGACTACATTAAGGGCCCTACTTCCGATGAACCAATGCACCCAAAGATTCGTCGTGGTCCAAAGTATTATCCTTTTTTCAAGGTAATATTATTTACCGTACACACTTAACATTCTTATCTATGTATCTTTGTGTCGTCATGTGTTTGATTAACTTTATTTCCTATACCAATAGAATGTTATAGGTGCAATTGATGGCACACATGTTTCTGCAAAGGTCCCACATATTGACCAGCCTCGATTTCGAAATAGAAAGGGTGAAACCTCCCAGAATGTCATGGGTTGTGTGAATTTTGATCTAATGTTCACATATATTGTCGTTGGCTGGGAGGGTTCTGCTGCAGATATGAAGGTCTTAAGGTAGGCAATGGAGAGTGGAGGTTTTACTGTACCTGAAGGTAAATACTATTCAATACAATAATTAAAGTACTCAATTTTGATGCTAAACAAAAGCTACAACTTGTATCGTAGGGAAATATTATTTGGTCGATGTTGGGTATGCAAACACTCCTCAATTCTTAGCGCCGTACCGCGGCACTCGATACCATTTGTTTGAGTATAATTCTTCAAGAAGGAATCGGCTAACATATAGAAGTAAGAAGGATCTGTTCAATCATAGGCATGCTCAGCTACGTAATGTTGTTGAGTGTGCCTTTGGGGTATTGAAAATCTGATTCACAATTTTAGTAAAACGACGAAATTATCTCATTAAAACTTAGGCAAAGATTGCAATGGCTTCTTGTGTCTTACACAACTTCATTAGGAAGGAACAAGACCTTGATTTAATTTTTCAATTAAGGAGAATGTGATTTGATGATGGAGGGAGACAATGAAGTAAACGAAGAGGATAATGTTAATGACACAGAGGCTGCTAGAAGGGAGAGATTCAGAAACCAAATGGACACTCGTCTTTGGGCACAACACATTAGGCGAGGGTATAAATTGCTATACATACCTTATTTTACATTGGTTCTTATTGTATTCATTTTCAAATGTGGTATATGACTGCATACCCATTGTCAATTGCAGGCATGGGAAAGAGGAAGGAGGGAATGATCAATGACATTTCATATGTTGTATTTTCGATATGTTTACATTTTATTTTTGATGCGTGGATTTTTTTTCCTTTGCAATACATGGACATTTCATATGTTGTAATGCTACATTTATGTCATCTTTGTTCTACCCCCTACGAGTGCCATAAGTTGAACCTTAATATTTTCTTGACATTGACATAGATATATGGTGTGCAGAAGTTTTTTGGCTAATATTTTTTACCTCAAGCAGTCGATTGGTCTAATGCGAGGAGGTTCTAACTGCAATTTTATGTTCATTTTGAGTTGAACTTATAGCTGCCTTATACATATGTGGAAGCAAATTGTTTCATTTTGGGTTGAACTTATGGTTTGAATTTATGGTTTGGTTCTTACAGATTTCTTTTGTCCTACTTGGTCTTTCTTGTTCTTGCAGATTTCTTCTTATAATGGGTTGTAAATATAAACATGTGCATGTCTTTTATGTCCTACTTGGTCTTTCTTGTTCTTGTTCTTGCAGATTTCTTCTTATATGCACAGGTTTATATGTCTCACTTGTTCTTTCTTTTGGTTAAGTTGTTTTTTCAATGGACTGTAAATATAAACATGTGCATGTGTTTATATGCCCCAGTTTTTTTTTTTTTTTTCTGTGGATTGGGCTGTAAATATAAACTGATGCACAGGTTTACATGCCTCACTTGTTCTTTCTTTTGGTTAACTTGTTTTTTTCAATAAGCTGTAAATATAAACGTGTGCATATGTTTATATGCCCCTGTTTTATTTTATTTTTTTCTGTGGATTGGACTGTAAATATAAGCCGATGCACAGGTCTATATGCCCGAGTTGATATTTTTGTATATTTGTATATTATTTGTTGCAAATATGAAAGTATGCCATAGGTTTATATGCCCATTATGACAGCAGGTTGCATGCTTTGGTTCAAATGGTCATTGATGGATGCTTATGAGTAAATATAAATATGTGCATATTAAGGGGCAATGATGATGGAAAAGACAATTCAATTGATGCAAAATGCATATGAAGGTCTCACATCAACCCTTCTCATTCAATTCAGGGTGAGTCAGATGGCTGGTTTGTGATGGCAACATATGAATTGCATGTGATTTAAAAAAAAAAAAAAAGGAAAATTGACCATATGAGCCTCCATTGGGAGTCTCTCACATAATGTGCTGGTTTCTACCTCCCATAGGTATGCATTGTGATGACAGCCTATGAATTGCATAGGTCTATATGCCCGACTTCTTTGTTTTATTTTTGATGGAATTGTAATATGATGATGGGCAATGATGATGGGAAGAACAGTTCAATTGATGCAAAATGCATATGAAGGTCTCACGGCAACCCTTGAGTCGGATGGCTGGTTTGTGATGGCAACGTATGCATTACATGTCATTTTTTTATAAAAAAAGGAGAATGACCATCTGAAATGGGTAGTAATGATGGGAATGACAATTCAATTGAGGCAAAATGCATATTAAGGTCTTACGGCAACTCTTGAGTCAATTGGCTGGTTTGTGATAGAAACATATGCATTGCATGTGATTTTTTTTTTAAAAAAAGAGAACTGACCATCTGAGCCTCCATTGGGAGTCTCCCACATATTATGTTGGTTTCTATCTCCGATAGGTATGCATTGTGATGGCAGCCTATGTCTATATGTCCGATTGTTTTTTTTTTTGAATTCTAATGTGATAATGGGCAGTGATGATGGGAATGACAGTTCAATTGAGGCACAATGCATATGAAGGTCTCACGGCAACCCTTGAGTCGATTGAGTGGTTTGTGATGGCAACATATGCATTGCATGTGATTTAAAAAAAAAAAAAAAAAAAGAACTGACCATCTGAGCCTCTATTGGGAGTCTCCCACATATTGTGCTGGCTTCTACCTCCCATAGGTATGCATTGTGATGGCAGTCTATGTCTATATGTCCGATTGTTTGTTTTTTTTTTTTTTTTTTGAATTCTAATGTGATAATGGGCAGTGATGATGGGAAGAACAGTTCAATTGAGGCACAATGCATATGAAGGTCTCATGACAACCCTTTAGTCGATTGAGTGGTACTTTTTTTTTAGGAAAAATACTTGCTGCACAGCCGTGCTGTATATTCCACATACCTTCCGAGAAGGGTAAAAAAATTTCCTATTTCAACAATTTGAACAACAAAGAAGAATCACGAGTCCTCTGCTAGGGCATCTAGCAGACTAGCTCATTCAATCACCTTGTCAGTATGAAGGAAGGCACCCTATCTGCAGTTCTACTTATGTAGAAAATCTTCATATTTCTTCTGTCCAAAATGGTCCATTTGTTGGCATGGAGGACCATTCAGCTTACCTTCCTACTAGTCCCATTATTAAAATCCGTGTACCATTGGAAAATGAGTTTCTCAATACTATCAGGTGGCCTTCATAATTAACCTGATTGCAGCCTCTGACAGATCTCTTCCCATGCTAACTAGGCACATTAAACAAGATGGTGAGTGTTTACACAAAGATGAGTTGGAGGTATTTCAAAGAAATACTTGGAGGTATTCAGGTTAGATTTGTGAAGTGGATCAGATTGGCTGAGCCCAGATCAGTCTTAAAAAAATGAAAAATGTTTTTTACAACATATAATAAGCAAATATCTTGTTGAGACATAATTACTAGTGGTCTACCACCAATCGACCTGATAGAAGTAAGATGAGTTTTGTTACCTCCCTTTGGCCAATGCACATGAGCCCTCTGCTTAATATGAGTATGTTATAAAATATGAGTAAGGGCAATACCCCCACATGAATACAAGGCTAATCAATCCATACTCATGAACATATTACGATCTCCAAGTAAAATCTGCCTCATCTTATGCTCCATGCAATTATCAAGAACAATCTCATTGAAATCCTATGTTTCCTTTATTGTACAATGTATATGCACTTGTTGCAGCTGACTCCTCTCCAGTTTCTAATTCTTGAAAATACAGAAACCTGCTAAAGGGAAAAAAAATTCTGATATTTACATTATTTATCATTACAACATTAGCCCCCAAAAATATTTCAACCCACCTATGTATCGGATCAAAGACAATGCCTCGGCAAGTCGAAGTTCTAGAACATGCTAACAACAATGAATGGGCATTTGCACACCATGATCCCTTCGTCTGCTTTTCACCATTTAAGACTGATGTCCCATTTCATCCTTCATATGCTTTTTAAAAACAATCACCAAATGACTTTTGCACCTATAATTTCACAGCAAAACTCTGAACCATTCATAAACCACAACATCAAAGAGAGTTATGAGAATATCTCCTTCAAAGGTTCCAAATCTACCCAGTCCAACATGGTTTATCTGAACTATTTCCCACCTGAATCTTCAAATCATTCTCTGTCCAGTCAGTTGAGGTCAAAATCCTTGAGTCGATTGAGTGGTTTGTGATGGCAACATATGCATTGCATGTGATTTAAAAAAAAAAAAAACTGACCATCTGAGCCTCTATTGGGAGTCTCCCACATATTGTGTTGGCTTCTACCTCCCATAGGTATGCATTGTGATGGCAGCCTATGTCTATATGTTCGATTGTTTGTCTTTTTTCTTTTTTTTTGAATTCTAATGTGATAATGGGCAGTGATGATGGGAAGGACAGTTCAATTGAGACACAATGCATATGAAGGTCTCACGACAACCCTTGAGTCGATTGAGTGGTTTGTGATGGCAACATATGCATTGCATGTGATTTAAAAAAAAAAAAAAGAACTGACCATCTGAGCCTCTATTGGGAGTCTCCCACATATTGTGTTGGCTTCTACCTCCCATAGGTATGCATTGTGATGGCAGCCTATGTCTATATGTCCGATTGTTTGTTTTGTTTTTGTTTTTTTGAATTCTAATGTGATAATGGGTAGTGATGATGGGAAGGACAGTTCAATTGAGGCACAATGCATATGAAGGTTTCACGGCAACCCTTGAGTCGATTGAGTGGTTTGTGATGGTAACATATGCATTGCATGTGATTTTTTTAAAAAAAAAGAACTGACCATCTGAACCTCTATTGGGAGTCTCCCACATATTGTGTTGGCTTCTACCTCCCATATGTATGCATTGTGATGGCAGCCTATGTCTATATGTTCGATTGTTTGTCTTTTTTTTTTTTTTTTGAATTCTAATGTGATAGTGGGCAGTGATGATGGGAAGGACAGTTCAATTGAGACACAATGCATATGAAGGTCTCACGACAACCCTTGAGTCGATTGAGTGGTTTGTGATGGCAACATATACATTGCATGTGATTTAAAAAAAAAAAAAGAACTGACCATCTGAACCTCTATTGGGAGTCTCCCACATATTGTGCTGGCTTCTACCTCCCATAGATATGCATTGTGATGACAGCCTATGTCTATATGTCCGATTGTTTGTTTTGTTTTGTTTTTTTGAATTCTAATGTGATAATGGGCAGTGATGATTGGGAAGGACAGTTCAATTGAGACACAATGCATATGAAGGTCTCACGACAACCCTTGAGTCGATTGAGTGGTTTGTGATGGCAATATATGCATTGCATGTGATTTAAAAAAGAAAAGAAAAAAGAACTGACCATTTGAGCCTCTATTGGGAGCCTCCCACATATTGTGCTGGCTTCTACCTCCCATAGGTATGTATTGTGATGGCAGCCTATGTCTATATGTCCGATTGTTTGTTTTGTTTTTTTTTTTAATTCACTTGTGATAATGGGCAGTGATGATGGGAAGAACAGTTCAATTGAGGCAAAATGCATATGAGCCTGAGCCTCAGTTCAGTGTGATGGTTTCTAACTCCCATAGGTAAGCATTGTGATGTAACATATGTATTGCATACGTTTATATGTCCGACTAGTTTGTTTTGTTTTTTTTGTATATTAATGTTTCTAATAAGAATAGGCAGTGATAATGGAAAGGATAAATCAATTGATGCAAAATGGGAAGGTCTTACAAAGGTCTCAAAAGGTAAGTATTATTTTAAATAATATCATATATCTTTTGCTTGTTATTGAACATTTTTTTTTCCCTTTTCAGCATGGTGATAATTGTTCATTCACTTGGTGGTGTCTATGTGAGCGGAAATAACGGGTGGTCATACAAACTTTGCAGCTGAACAAGTGAAGGCATTTTGAAGACGTTTCTACATATTGTTATTCGATGAATGTAAATTTGAAACATGTTCATTTCTTATGAATGTCATGTACTAAAAAGAAACCTACGTACGTTATATTTTTAAATATTAATGTAAATGAAATTTTCATATCTTATTACATGTAGATGTGCTCCATTTATTGTTTAAATTGTCTTTAAAATCAATGTGAGGGGGACCACGCCGAATATGGTAAATTTATAAATTAATATGTGTGAAAAAAGGAGTCACGTCAAATATGTTTTGTTTATATGTCAATTAATACAAATATACAAATAAAGGGTCAAGCCAAATAAAATATAACGTTGTATAATAAATTTTATAATATGTAATATACATAGACAAAATTTAATGTTATTAGTTGAAGTATCTCAATTATTTTAATAAATTTGTGTAATGGGAAATAGACAAATTTGAGATGTTTTAATTAATGACATGGAATAATATCTCACCAAATGTATGAAGTGTTCGATTTTTTATTGAATATATGTGCGTTTAAAATTAATATGAAATAAGCAAGCTAAATATAATACATTTGATAATTTTACAAATATGTTCTATTTGTAGAAAAAAATTTATGAAAAATTAATATAAATATACAAATAACGGTACATGTCAAATATAAATATATTTTTATAACAATTTTTTTAAACTAATATAATTACATAAACAATGTAGTATTCTAAAATTTTTAAACTAATAAAATTACATAAACTAATATGCAATTGAAGTACCTTAAATTTTTCTAAGTCCCATTATGACATGCCAAAGGGAGAATAAGTTTGCCCTGGTATTCTTGGAATAAGGAGGGCATTACTGTCTTTTTTAGTTACTTATTCTCGCTACTATCTTCATGCGTATCAAACGAAGAATAAATTTACTTTTTGCTCTTAACCCAGTTTGTACTAAACACACGCAAGAGTAAGAATATGAATAATTTGTTTTAGGATGACTTAAACCTATTCTGTTGAAAAGTTATCCCAATACCAAACAGCACCTTACTGACCCACCATGGCTTTCGAAGATTTTTTACCGTCTTATGAGATCACTAGATAGATGCTGATTACAAAATGTGAATGGCTCATTAAGGGATCAACAATATGAGGTCTGCAAACATGTCAATCAGAGAGTAGGAATTTCACTTGTAAAGAACAGAGCGTATACTTACGATCACTGGTGCACCTTCTTGTAAAGGGGAAGTAAATCGAGTGGAAGAACATCTGTTTAGTCGTGCGCTGAGATCATAATTTTACACTAATTATTTTTATTTTTTTTAAACACTACTACAGTAACCGTAACATATAACACCACTCCCCCCACACACACACCATAAAAAATCAAAATCTAACAAAGTTAAAAAATATCTGCACGAGAGACGTCCTCAAATATTTCGTTAAAGTCGATGATCATTCCACTCGCAAAAATGAAGAGGGCGAATTCCACGCCCACAACTTGGGGCAGGATACGTGCCCGTGACCTTTTCCTTCATAGGGAAGGTCGGTGTATACCACACTAGACAACAGGGACAGTCCTTCCACCTCGGTGTTACGTATAAATTCCTAGAATGACCAGGGTTATCTTCTGCGGATTAACCTTACATGCTTCAAAATGATGCCGTCCCGGTCGATAGATTGGATGGGGCATAGTGGCTGCACTCAGGAGAGAGGGCAGCAGGTGTTTAATAAGGTATACTGATGTGTGATAATCTTCTAATCAATTTATAAAAATCAATTAAGATGCCTAATAAATGAGAAAAGATAAGACCGCTTTTAATCTAATTATCTGAGGTGCAAAAAGAAAACGCAATACAAGTGATAAAAAATATCAGTCATTTAAAACATCAGAAGTATTGTAAAATAAAAATGTAATATTTTATAATATTTTTAAAAAGCCTTTTTATGCCAAACCAAACAACTTTAATCTCCAGCTGCACCCACAAATCATCATAACAATAGAACTAAAAACCCTTCCACTAAGAGTAATGTTAGCTGCACCATATGCCGTATAGAAAGGATGAGGTGAAATGCAATATACCATTTTCTTACACTACCTATCTACCTTCTTTTTCAATTTTTTTACTTTTTTGAATGAAGACAAAAAGAACTTTTAATTTTTCTAACATCATTTATTGATGTTCTTTCTCTTTCACTTCCCTTTAAAAATACACACAAAATCCTTTCCACTTTAGCTTGATCACCTCTTAATTCATCACTTCCAACGTAAATTTATCATTTCCAAATGTCAAATTGTCATTTCTAAGTAATTTTTCATTATTTTCAAATAAAGATCTATCACTTTCTATGTACTTCAATTTTATCACTTCCAATACAAATTTATCACTTCGAAACATTTTTTATGACTTCATACATAATTTAATTTTATTATTTCTTACGTAATTTATCACTTTCTAATATAATTTTATCATTTCTTACGTAAAAGTATCACTTCATTTACACAGAAAGTGATAAAATACTTGAAAATAATAATTTTTCTTAAAAATAATAACTGTACATAAATAATAATAAAACTATATTAAGAAATGATAAATTTACATAAAAATGATAAATTAAAAAGTTTCTCAACTAAAATGAGAAAGATTTCGTGGCCTTTTCAATAGGTGATAAAATAGACAAGTGATATAAGAAAGAGGTGAAATGTTTCATTTTACTTCATCCTTGCACCTCATTCTTCCACTAAAGGCAAGCACGTGAATCAACCCCGTCGGCGTCACCCAGACCATCAAAGATAGCAGCATTAACTGTTCCTGTTTCGGTCTTATCTACAATAAACCAAAAAGAAAATAACTTGCTGCACCAGCAGCTGATATTACGCTGAAATCCACCTAACCTAAGTGTGAAAGTTTAATGGAGTCTCTATCGTTCCGCTCTAAGAGTCAAATATGAGACTTCTTACACCTTAAAGTTAATAGGACGAAAAGAAGTTATTTTGAGGCCCTCAGACCTAGGGCGTTACAGTAAGTCGCTTCAATTCAATGGGTGAGGATGCTAGGTTACTTGGTTCTCAAATCGAGTATGGAACCCTCTCTCCCTCCTGCGCTTTCAATCTCCGTACAAAGACTCCTAAAGCCATCCCGTTCTTCAGCTTCTCCTCTCCAATTGACCGCCAGTATTTTTATTTTTTTAAAATTTAAATTTTTTTTATTGGCCACAATCTGGGTTCTTTTTTTACTGTTCATTTAAAGTTGACTTTTAATTTTTTATTTTTTTTTAAAATCGTCCGATCCAAAATCAGATAATATGGCCATGTAAGGCTCCACGCGACCGACCAAAAAATTTTCAAATTTTTTTTTTTGAAATTAAAACCACCGGCAGCCGACGTAATACCGGCTGCCGGTCTAGCAAGTTGTTCTCAACCAAAATAAGTGTCTTCCTTCGGAGAGTCATGGAGACCTAATCCAAATAAAAAATTGAATACCTGTCAAAATGTCTTCCATCCGTCTGATAATAAAATGCGGAATGAGGATTATAACACATCGAAGAACAGCGTGCAATAAACAAGAATACTATTGACTGAAGCCAATTATGATACAGTAAGAAGAACTGCATAACGTATGAAGGTCTCCTTCCCTCCAGCCATTTAAAATATGAAAGAGCGCAGCATACAATTGGCGACCGCCAAACCACAGTAGCTGCGGCAACATTTCAAACCACAAATATGGACTTCAACAAAGGGGTCATCCCTGCGCATTTTCCGAAGTAGAAACTTCAGCGCTACAGATTGGGCACACCTGCATGAGTACACACGGTAAAATTTCAAGCAAAGAAGGAACAACGACAGTTTGTGAGAAATGTTAATTTAAGCAGCTATTCGAGGACACATTCACATCATTGTTCCATCAATATGGTGATTGGAAAGTGACTTCAACCTGCAACTTAAAGATATCTCCTATGCTACAATATTCTAATATAATATAGAGAACAATGTAGCCGAAAGTCGGATAAAATAATCGGCAACCCAAGAGAACATCAGATACTACGTTTCATAAATTCTTCAAATATTTTTAACATAATACAAAGTTCTGCCCCCATAGAATCTTGAATTTCAGTTTGGTTGTGAATGTTTTAAAAAATACATTAGGTATAGAAAGGAGTCCGGTAATATTGACGCTGCTCGTGTACTCTGGAAAAAGTTGGAGGAAAATGTTACAATAGGCTACTAGAAGTTCGCCAACCCACAAAGTGATTATGATGTCATTCCCTTTATATGTACCCTAAACAATGTAATACATATGATGTGTTCTGCCTTGAATTCATTGATTCATCAGATGGTGAAAATTGAATGACGGAGACTCAAACTTGCAACAGGCCAAGCTAAGAGCAGGGGTCACGTCAGCTGTTACATCAAATGCTATTTGACATACTTGCTTTTTATATTGTTTGGAACCAGGTGGATGGCACTATTGCCTATGGACTCTGTTAGCTCCCTAAAGCCTCGAGTTCAACTCAAATTAATGGCATCCATTGAGCATCATGCAATTGGTTCACACAGCTCGGGTCTGCTCCCCAAATGTCCACAGTTTTGCCCTGCCTCATTCACAAACATCTGGGGGTTTCCCAAGCTCATCTGCACAGCCGAGCCCAATTGTGTAGCCTCAGGAAGGAGTGTCCTCCTGGAAAAGGTGCAAGAGGACTGCCTCCCATGGGAAAATATATCGAGATCTAGGATCAGAAGAGAATGGAGTTAAATTCTAGGATGAAAGAAAGAAAGGAAGCTAGAAGGGTGATAAATTTTTCAAATGTGACTGATGGCACAGTTGACTGAAACCAAAGGTGCACTGGAGAGGTTGCAGAGAGAATTTCATAGGTTTTGAGGCAGAGAAGAATGTACAAAAGCAAATGGTTTTAAAGCTCACGAGAACTCAGTGCCACCATGCTTGTTGCCCTGACAGTAATACCCAGGATCCCCAGAAGAATGACTGATGCACGGTAATATATAATTATACTAAACACCTCGGGAAACAGGACCAAATGAGATGCACTGGGAAAGAATATATAAAAGCTTATTTTACCAAAAAAAAAAGCGCAACACGAGGACTTCTCAGGAGGTCACCCATCCTAATACTACTCCCGCCCACACACTTAACTTTGAAGTTCCAAAAAAAGCTTATTTTACAGGGATCCATCGCCAACATGTAACACGAGTATGCCAGCCTGATTTTGACACAAATAAACCAATGAACACTTCCACAAATAACCAAAAGTGGAAGAAAAACAAAGTGACAACACTTTCTGTGAAACAAGATTTGTTTCTTCTCAGCATATATGCAATGCCACGAATGGATGACGTGGTGACAGTAAAATACAACCAAAAGGAAGTAATGAAACCTTTACAATCATAAAAGAAAAAGAACTGAAAGATTTTTAGACCATATAAAGTTTCATAAACAAGGTGACAAATATGACAGGGAACAAAGAACCAAAAGCAAACATAAAAAATAGGTAAAGAAGGAAACCGATGAGCACCTTGTTGATCTGAAGCCACTGGTTTATGCACTCAGGGTGGTACATATGTTTGCAGGAAAGAACAACTAGGGACTCACCATCCTCATAGTCAAGTCGGCAAATGACGCATCTGCACACGGCTTTGTGATCAGGTGACAGTATTGTCATCAAGTTAAATGCACAAAACCAATTGTTTACTCACTGGTCACTACTTCCTTCTTCAGTAGTTTGGGCCTTGTAATTAATGGAAGACAATGAAGCAATTGTATCAGCAGTGAGGCCTCTGCTTTCAGTTCCTACTGCTTCACCCAATGCAACTAGCTCCTGACACATCAAAACTAACTTTAATAGACATAGAACCAGGGATATTAATTCAAAACACCAAAAATACAAGAATAGATTTAATTACCTCATATGATAATTCATCTGGATCAACCTCCAACCATGTATCCTAGAAGGAAAGTAGACAAGAGAGATGCATTTTAGCTCACAACATCCCTCATTCACGATTAACTTCAATAATGAAGTCTTCACAATTGAAAATAATAGATAAAGGTCAGTATGTCTTTCTAGAAACAAACAATTAATCAGAATAAAACCTAAGAACTAACAAGTTATCTAGCCTGGTGATTAGGGGTGACAGGGAATTGCAACACTAAGGGGTGTTTAGGTCAGGTCTTGCCTGTTGCAGCAGCACTTACATCCACAGAGCACCAGAGGAGGACAAGGATTATGCAAGATTTCTCTTCCCAAAAGTCTATTTAGAAATGCTCAGATATTATGATCAAGTAAAACTTGCTGCACCGCAGCTGGTGATACACCTGCTGCCGGTGTTTTTAATTTGAAAAAAATAAACTTTTTTTAGGTGGGCCTCAACCCTGCCTACGTGACCGTACAATCCACTCTGATCAGATGACCCAAAAAAATCTGGAAAATAAAAAACCAAGCCCCTGTGTTTTTTTACTGTGTTTCAGTTTTTTTTTTTGGGTTGTCCATTCGGAGATTGGATTGTACAGGTATGTAGGGAATAATGCAGCCGGCTGCCGGTGCAGCAAGTCTTTCTCACTATGATTTCACCCCATACTTGGTGAGCAAAATTTTCACCAGTTTGTGCTAACTGATAAATGTTTTTTTTTCTCTCTTTCCCCTTTTCCATAAGGTAGGTGATGTCGGAAAGAATGATATGATGCAAACTATGGCAAGTGCAATAACGTCAATAAGTAGGCCCACAGAAAATATCCACGTGCAACCCAACAGCGCATTCGCACAATTAGGAGACAATCAAGCAAATAATCTACCCCACAATAGCCGTCCACGAAAGATGCTCAAACTAGAGATCGATGGTAGTTTAGGAACCACCATTAGGATAGGGGATATTTCCAAATGTAATGTATGCTGTCCGCGTAACAAGAGGGAATAAAAGAGTAGATACACACAGCAGGAATGATCCCCACCCAAACTGGCTGAATCTGCTACTAACCTACCAGGCAAATTAACTTCCAACAAGCAACAAAACTTGATAAAGAGTACAAAGCTTTGCATTATTTCCAAATATCACAGCCCATCACCAACATTATGTAAAGAATGATTGAACTCTTTCTGATTTACTAAACCCCAGGAAATAGCAAAGTGAAAAGCAGTAAGAGGAAGTTCTAAAATCAGTGAGTGTTAGAAAAAAGATTGTTGAGGAACAGAATACTCCTTGGGACAGAAGTCAGCAGCTAAAAGGAGAAGGTAACCCACAGGACATTCACATGGCTTGAGAATTTCACAAACGCCCAATTGCAAATGGACTTTGTCCTGCCTTGGTCTAGCGGTGCTCAAGGGGGTTTTAGAAGCTTCTTCACACAGCTTGACATGCCTTCTCAGGAAGTAGAAGGCAAATCTGGATAATGTGATGATCAGAGGAAAATTGAAACATCTAAAAGATACCCACTCTGGAATTATCAGAAAAAATATTTATTAGAAGTACATACTGGTAACAAATCAATTCACAGAGAATCTCCTTTAGCATCTCCTTTGTCTCTTGATGCCCTTTTTTGTTCATAGTGTTGGGCATTGTTTGAGCACCTTTTGTTCTTGTTTGAGGTGCTTTTTTGGTGTTGCTGTTGTATATGGAGGTTGACCTTTTGGGGCCTCTTTTGAGGTTTCCTTTCTTTTTGGGTTTTCCTTTCTTTGGCCCTTTTACTTGTACACCTTTTATACCCTCTTCTCTTTTATGAATTTGTGGTGCCAACCACTTTCAAAAAAATACCGGCAGCAAGGAAATTCATGTTACACAAGCATTTGACACGTAATCAGAACCAATTTAAGCATGCACAACATAATCTTAGCAATTCATCATAAAAATGACCATCAATGTAATTTTAGTCAGTCAAACAGTGGTAAAATCAAAATTAATGAAAAACTAAAAATTATTCCCATTGAAAACCAAGCTAAATTGCTATAAATCCTCAATTTCTCCCTTCACTTGCACAGCGGAGACAGCCCACTTATTGCATCCTCCTACCAGCATCAAGCTATGCCTTCGATGAGAAGAGATTGCAAGGGCAGCCATTGAAATTGCTATTTATGGCTTGCAGAGATCCCATGTTGGATAGAACCTTATCAGGTCAGGGTTGCAGGATGACCTGGACAACAAAAATCAGGGATTAGTAGCTAGGTGAGGGTACTTCTCTGATATGTCGGTAGTTCCAGTTCCTTAGCTTCTCACAAATCATCTATGTTGTCACATCTGGAATAAGTTAGGACTGGAACTCGGAAATGTGCTCATTCAGCTTGGAAGGGATTCAGTGGGTCACGATAGGGTGAAGGGTCTTGCAACTTGTGTAAAATCCCCTCATTTTCAGAAGTTCTGTAAACTCTTAAGAAGTATAAACACAAATGCTAGAGTATGGAGTTAAATTTTAATACCTTATATTAACTGGGTTTAAAATCTAAGATGTCAGGCCAACCGAGCCTGAAATTTTGTTAGCTAGCATGTGGACCAGCCATGGGCCAGCCTCTAATGGGCCTTAAGTAGGCTAGCCACTTATGATCCATTAGAGGAGGGCAGTTCCAGGCTTCCAGCCTCCCCATAAGGAACCACCTTCTGCCATCTATAAAAGGAGGTGGGCAGCCAGCTTCCCCCCTCGCTTGGCCACTTTGTAACCAAGTGAAGAAGGGCGTGGAGAGAAACAAAGAGAGGGAAAAAAGAGAGCAGAGAAAAGGAAGAAAGGAGAGAAGATAGAGAGGGAGAGTCATGTAACACAGACGAAGTGTAAGGACCCGTGCATAAAAACAGGAAAATTCTTTTTTGAATTTTCCAAACTCTATGGGGTTTTTTGTCAAAAGAAAGTGTGGATTATACCACCAATCTTGTAAAAAATAAAAAGAGGTAATACAATGATAAGAAAAGGTGAGGTACCTCAAACAAAAACAAACTGCATTAAAACTACAAAAGAAAAACTATCGAACTCAAATAAATAACATCCAACTACACAATGGCATTAATAACAACAAACTGCAAACCCTCTTCAATTCTTAGATTTGCATTTTCGTTGTCTTCGTTCATAGGACTCCTCTGCATTGTGCTTCTCAGTTGTATCCTTCAATAATTGATGTAGCTCTAGCTTTCCCTTTGAACTTGGTTTGAAATTGTCCTGCATGTGCTCTGCATCCCCCTAAATCTTGTGCAACTGCCCAGCTTGACCTTGTTTTACTTTTAAATTTCAAACTCTTCAGTTTATTATAAGTGTTAGAAAATGGATTATGGGAGTGGTTTATTTAAATCTTCTGTGGGACTTAACACCCAATAGGCCAACATTATTGGGCACTTAATAGATTTTTAGTGGGCCACTAATAAGCCGTTGAGGGGTTGTAAAATCAGTCCATTAAGGGCTGTTATTGCTAATGATTAAAAACCTTACGAGCTGTCTTATGAGGCCAATATTGGGCCTCATTAGCAGGTTGAGTGGGGACCCATTAAAAGGCCCCACAGCCCCCCTTATCCCCGGGGTTGTAAAATCAGTCCATTAAGGGCTGTTATGGCTAATGATTAAAAACCTTACGAGCTGTCTTATGAGGCCAATATTGGGCCTCATTCGCAGGTTGAGTGGGGACCCATTAAAAGGCCCCACAGCCCCCCTTATCCCCTCCTCTCCACTGCATCTCTCCTACAAAAGGAGGGGACATATTCCTCCTCCTCCCATTCTAGCCCTTGGACAGTTGGCAGGAGGACTGGAGGAGAGGGAGAGAGGGAGGGAGGAAGAAGAGAAAGAGTGGGAGAGGGGAGAGAAAGAAGAAGGGTCCAGAAAAAAAGCTTGAGGAAGCAGATGAAAGTCCAGTGCACTTTAAAGCAAAGGGGTTGGGCATCTTTGCCAAGCTACTCCGACTGTAATTCAGATTTGGCAACATACAAGGCATTTTTCTCAAGCATCTTATCAAAATGGAGGTGGGAACAGTAGTGGAAGAAAGATACTCATGATCACTCCCCATGCCACATGCTGGAGCCTATGGAGGGAATCAAGGTAGGGAACGTCTACATTTTCAAGGAAAGTAGATTGTACATTGAGAACTCTTGTCTCAGAGCTGTCTTTGTTTTACACTGTTACCTGTAAATTCTTTATAATGGGACATGTTTTTCTTCTGAAGGAGAAGAACCTGTTCTCTCTTTCTTTCTTTATAACACATTCCATTATTCCTTTAATAAAGTGAGTTGTACAATTCACCTTCCTTCAAGCTGGGAGGTGGGATTAACAGCCATAATTTTCAAAAAAGTTTCTAGGTATCAGCTCACAAGTGTCACAACATGCATGATAAGAGTATCCAGAATTCTTAACCCAGCCAATGACATCGATCTCAAACCCCACTAACTCTTTATATTTCCTCATCTTTTGAATACAAAGGAATCGACCTCATCTTCACTATTCATCATTTCCGTCAAACAGTGAAGCCTTTCCTTTGGAGCAACCACTCCCATAGAGGAAGATGAAATAACAAAGTGATGCAGGGGACCAACACTAGAAATGATCTCACGTTAGAAAGGATAAAAAAGTGCAAAGTGAAAGTAGTTCCCCTGCAGTTCTTCAGCTCCAAAGATATCATCACCCCTATCCAAGGTGAGGACTTCCACCATGTATCACAGGGGTGTGCATCTTTCACAAGAACAAGGGATGGCAGTTGGAAACGGGGAGGATGAGAGGATAAAGTCAATGGAGCCAGAAAACTCCTTTATGGAGGAATAAGTGAATAGAGTGGTGACAATATAGGAGAGAGGAATGCAAGATTTTGGCAGACCTGACTTTAAAGTGTGGCATGTGATAGTGGTGGGCATTGGGACAACTAAGACTGCAAGAACAGCGATTTGGAAAATAGAAAATGTTGGCCTTTTGTAGCTCGATTAGTACTGTGGTCGAGTGGACTGGGAGAGGATGTCAAAGCCTTAGGCAGGAAGGTAAGTGAAAGGATGGCAGTGAAATTTTACAATGTTCAAACGATGAAAGCGGTTGGGAAGATTGGCAGCAGAGAGGATTTGTTTCGACTTTGGAGAGATGAGACAATGAAAAGTTTATTGGACAAAAATACTACTCATGGCTTTGGATCCAATGGTGTCAGATCTATGGCTTACTGGTTCATCTTTTTCCATTTATAATTAAAGTTCATCCAAGAAAAGGGTCTTAGTTTGGACTGATGTGGTATTATAAGCCGTCTCATTCTCACCAGAAGATACTATATGTGGGCAATCACTTAGTTGATGTCATGTCAAATACCCAGGCAGCAGCCCATGTTATTGAGAGATTTGGACTGTGGAAGGACAAACTGGAATCAGATGTTAAAATTTGTACCCCAAGCCGTGGGGCCACCATACCTCATTTTTTTAATCAACAATCTGAAGTTTATGTTTTAGAAAGCGGTGGTGCTGCATCAAATAATAGAAAAAATGTGTTGTAGATCTGGATGTGTACATATCAAGCCCCCCCCCCCCACTCTCTCTTTATAAAAGCATAAGAAAAGAAAGCATCAGACAGAAAAGGAAACAAAATGAGAAAGACACCACCTAATGATAAACACATGCATCATCCAGATACATGCATGTTGTAGACCACGTATCCCCCCCCCCCGACCTTACCGCAACCTGGGAACAACCATTCGAGAGCACATCATACCCACTCCACGATTAAAATCTCTAGGTATCAATTTATCTAGCGGCAAGATATGGCTGCGAAACTTCCATGATCTTTTAATGCTTGCAGCATAAACAAGATTTTGAAACTTGTACAGGTTAAAATAGACTTTTAAATGTCGCAATCCACCCACCATTTTGAGGGACGGTGAGGCCTGTAAAGGTAATGCAGAAGATACATGCATGTGAATATGCGATAATTCACATCCCCACTAGTATGCTTGCTCTGAGCATCCAAGAGTTTGATTCCTGCCCCTAATTCCACCCTGAAAGGAATAAGGAAATAAGCATTCCCAAATTGCCCTGGATCTAGAAACTTCTAATTGCTTACAGGACCCTCGATTTCAATTTTCTATTCTAATTTCAAAGAGCTAAAAAACTGAAAAAAGGGAAACATTGCAAAGTGAAATTATCTTGCAGACGAATTTTGCCATGTAACTAATTCCATACTTTAGGGAAAAGATTGTTCCATTTGAAGTGGCAGTAAGACACTTTAAGAAAACATGAGCAACACTAAGAATGAAATAGGGATGAAGATGACAGGGAAGGAACAGCATTACAGCAAAGTCAGGCAATCCTTAAGTTACCACACTCTACGGTCTCCTTTGAGTGGCCATCTCTAATTCTAGACCACAATTAGAAGTAGCAAATACATGGCATCTTAAATTTAAAGATTTCACTTGCTAAAGGTGACAATGCTCATAATATTTAACTTTTTTAGTGCAGAATATAAGGATGAAGTGAATTTCTGGATTATGATTAGTGGATAAGAAATTAAAGCCAAGCGTGTTCATAATACTTACAAATGGATAC
The DNA here is from genome assembly GCA_030544215.1 of Zantedeschia hybrid cultivar. NCBI lineage: Eukaryota > Viridiplantae > Streptophyta > Magnoliopsida > Alismatales > Araceae > Zantedeschia > Zantedeschia hybrid cultivar. Next base: position 21,026,519 of record JARZZO010000002.1, on the reverse strand, counting down.
TCGTCTTGCTTAAAGCATTCTTGTATCATGAAAATTTGCTACGTAGTAATATGCCAATATCGTGGAAATGAACCGTCCAAATGAATGCATAGCGTATACAAAGCCATGTAGTGACATGACAATATGATGAAGACAGACCATCCAAATGAATGCATCAGGTAAACATGGCTTTTCTAACGATAAAAACCGTAATGACTAGTGAACATTTAGTTTCTAGCTTTTTTAATGGGAATCCTTTAAAAAAGACAACAACAAAGTCAAAATGGAAGCACATATTGAAGTCCACAAATCACCTGAGAATTTCTGCCATGTTCTCTCGCGTCCTCTGCAACCCCTGCACACCCCAAATCCAACCACAGTCAAGACACAGAACCCCCGCTTAGGGTAAGCAACAATGTTGAAACTATGCAAGACCAAGATTTCTCTACTAACAATCATTTATCCCGGCAAGGGCCATTAACCGAACAGCCACTTCGCGCTCCTCTGCATCCTGCAGAGCCCTAGCATACGCCTCGTCATCATCAAAAGCGGACGGATCGAGGCCAGAGGAGGGATCCTGAGCATCGAATGCATCTTCGTCATAGTCACTTTCCCCGGCACTCCCATCACCACCCGAGTGGTTATCCTCGCCTTCCTCGTCTTCATAATGGAGTTCATACTCGCTCCCGGACTCAGAACCCACAAAGTCGCTTCCACCCCCACCCCCACCCATCCTCAGCATCATGTAAGCCCTCTCCTGCGGATCAGCCATGAACAGTACTCTGGTATTAGCAATACGGGGGAGGGGGGACCCAAGACCAGGAAATAGACGCAAACAATAAAACCCTAACCTGCTCCTGCAGGGTCCTGGCGAGCGCCAGGTCCGCATCAACCTGGCTCAGGCTGGTGAAGGGCGTCCTCGAACTCCGCGGGAGCGCGCCGGATTCCTGCGCGTCATCGATTACTTCTTCTTCGTCGTCTTCTTCCTCCTCGTAATCATCATCGTCTTCATCATCCTCGTCCTCGCCCACGACATCTAGTTCTTCTGCATCATCATCGTCGTATTCCTCTTCTTCTGCCTCTACTCCCCCTCTGTCCTCGTCTCCTTCTCGGCCGGCGGCGGGCGCGTGGTCGGCGCCCTGGTTGGACTCGTTCTTGTTGTTGTTCTCCATTATGCGTTCGGGAGGGGAGAGAAGGAAGGGAACCAGGAGAAAGTGCTGGAGGAATCGGAGGAGAGGGAGGGCGCGGCCGAGGAGATGGTGGTAAAGCGAGAGCGGAGACATGCGACACAAGAAGGGAGTAGCGAGAGCAACAAAAGGGGGCGGCGCGATTTTAAAAAATTCTAAAAAAAAATCTGAGAGAGTGGTGTGGTTGGGATAATCGAGGAAGGAAGAGGTTTCCCCAAATGCACGGCGGCGTATGAGGATTTCGAAATCTGGATCTATAAAAACTTACCGGGATGAGATCTCGAAGATCCGGAAGAACACCGGATACTCAATTTTGCCTCGTTCTTGCTCCCGGGTCCCGCCTGGAAGCCAGGGCTCCGTGTCAGAAACCTAATTGGGGATGGGATATCGAAGATCCGGACGAACACCGGATACTCGTTGTTCAGTTGTTCTAGCTCCTCCCACTCCCGGCTTGAAGCCAAGGCTCCGTGTGAGTACGCGGTGCCCGTTCCGATGCCCCGGGAGCGAACTTACACGGTACCCGTTGCGCGACCGACGACCGGAAGATGGGAAAGATGAGGCATTGATGTGCGTACTTTGACGGCTGGGATTAGAGGACGTTCAAATAAGAGTAATATTTGCCGTAACTCCGTTTGATCAGGGTTGATTGGACGGTCTCATTATGTCTACATGTCTACAATTTGATCATGGATCTAATAATTTAAAAAATAAAAAATAAATAAATTATTTTATCAATAATCGAATTATACGAACATATTAAATATGATATAGTCGATTTAAAAAAAAAACTATACTTACGGTGGAGCAAGTATTACTGCAAAGAAAATGACGTTTGTTGACGAATAAAAAATTGTATAGTCTGTAAGCGGGTGTGTTACGCCTGTATTATTACGATGGATAATCATGGTTTGTGGGGCCCGTGGAGAATGAAAATAACGACGTAATTTCAATTACATAAGCAATGTAAAATATGCATCTAAAATATACATATGTAAATCTAACGTGGAGATTAAAACACAAACACATTGGCATATCGGCAAACTAGATCCATCCATTCTCAAAAGAAATAGAAAATTAACGAGGGGTCTGTCGGAGTTTGGGATTAATTTTCTGATTTGAACAACAAATCTCATTGTGACAGTTCCTTACTTTATTGAATGACTTATTTCCTAGTCTCTCTACTCGACTTCTACAATCTTCTTACACATAAAATTTCATTTTGTCCTTCATTTCACATTCTCTCGAGAAAATAAATACAGGTATTGACTTGGGCGTACGGGTGAGGTGCATGCAAAAATTTTTATTTTCTAGTTAGAAATTTTAAACTTTTTTAAGACATCCGATCAAAAATTAAAAAGTACAATTAAAAAACTCAAGTTAGTCTCAAGCTTGTGGTATATTCTTTAAAAAAAAATATTTACACATGTAAGATCAGGCATACATAAAAAATTCTTGTTTTCAAGAACCAAATATACAACAAGTTCGAGACCAATCGAGCTTGTTGGCAATATCTTGAGATTTTTTATTAAACATTCCAAAAAATTATAAATTTGACAAAACCAAAAAATAAAAAGAAAAATCGGCCTAGCTGTATGGTGCATGACCGATTTAATTTTTTAATTGTTTTGTTTTCTTCTCATATTTTTTTAATTTTCTTAGAGCAGCTGATCAAAAATTGGATAGTATACTCGACAACTTTGAGTTGGCCCCAAGCTTACTTATAATATATTTCCTTTTAAAAAACAATACATATGTAAATTGAGGTATGCACAAAAATAAAATTTTAAAAAGCAAATATACAATAAGGTTGGGCCAACTCAAACTTGCCGGCAAAATCATTTGATTTTTTATTAGATGCTCCAAAAAAAATAAAAAAAAATAAAAAAAGCTAAAAAATAAGAAAAATCAGCCCCCAGTCTCACTATGACATATGACTGTATTAATGTTCTCAATAATATGTAATGCATAATTAATTATCGGTTACATGTAATGTAACTTTTTCCTCAAAGGAGATAAAGAGAAGAACATTAATGACAGAGGAAGAGAAAGCGAGAGAAGCATGTTTATCACCAAGGAGAGAAATAGAAATACATTAATTATCAGGGTAATGACCAAACAAATGGGTTATTTTGAATAAGATTTGTAAAGAATTCATCTCCCTTCTTTAAAAAATAAGAGAAAAAAATTAAACAAAGTGTAAGTAATATTTTATCTATAAAATAAAAATTAAGAGAGAAAGAGCTTAAAAAAAGTATAGCTAAATATCTTATTAAGTCCAATTATATTCAAAGACTGAAAATTGTTATGACTACCATGTGATTGATAACTAATTATACATTATATGTTACTAATAACATTAATTTGGTTATGCGTTCCAGCGGACCTAGGGACCCATTTTCTCTTTTTTCTTTTAAAGTTTCTTCTCAAAAAAATTTATTGGCAGTTGTCATGCTCATGAAGAGATGAAGGGAGACCAAGGCCATGGCGGGAGAGCGGCGATGCTATGAGCATCTAGTGGGTGGCGGCAGTGGGGATGAGCAATGCAGTCAAGTGGAGAATGTGGCCTCCAGAGGATTAACCACTTCCCTTATCCTCACTAATTTAAACACGTTGCAACTTTTAAACTGGAAGCTCAAACCAAATCCTATTACACCCCACCATCACTACCACTATATTGCACCTGATCGCTGACCAAAGAATGGCAACATGGTACCCTATCATGGATATCAACAATTGCTCACATTTGTTGTATGCAGCACTCCTTTACTTGATTGCATTTCTCATCCACGCCACCGCCACCCATCAAATAGTTTTGGCATCGTCGCTCCCCTGCCATGGCCCCGGTCTCTCCTGGCCTTTCCACGAGCATGCCAATCACCATTAAAAAAATTTCGAGAAGAAAATTTAAAAGGGAAAAGGAAAATTGGCCTCTAGACTCGCCATAATACATGATCAAATTAATATTATCAGTAGCATCTAATATATAATCAGTTATTGATCACATGGTGGTCATAACATTTTTCATTCCTAGAATCTAACTGGACCTAATGGAGTGATTCGCTATACTTTTTTTAGCACTTTCTCAAATTTTATTTTATAAAAAAAATACTACTTACACTTTGTTTAAATTTGTTTCTCTTATCTTTTAAAGAAATGAGATGAATTATTTACAAGTCTCATTCAAAATAGCCCACTTGTTTGGTCATTACTTGGATAATTAACGTATTTCTATTTCTCTCCTTAGTAACGAACATACTTCTCTCTCTTTCTCTTCCTTGGTCACAATTTTTTTTCTCTTCCTCTCCCTCGAGGAGAAAGTTACATTATATGTAACCGATAATTGATTATGTATTACATGTTATTGATAATATTAATCCGGTCATATGCCATAGCGGGGATGGGGGCCGATTTTTGTTATTTTTTTTAGTTTTCTTCTCATAATGTTTTACTTTTTTTGGGAGCATCTGATAAAACATCTGATAATTTTTTTGGGCATGAATCGATTTACGTGTGTAAAAAATGTTTTATATAAAAAAAAAAATCGTAAGCAAGCTCAAGGCCTACTCAAATTTATTGAGTGTATTATTGGATTTTTGATTGGATGTTATAAGAAAATTTATAAATTCTAAAAATAAATAAAATAATTGAAAAATCGAATCGGTCATAAACCATACAATGGGGCCAATTTTTCATTTTATTTTCAGTTTTTTGTCAGAAACTTTAAATTTTTTTGAAATGTCTAATAAAAAATCAGATAATATTGCCAACAAGCTTGAATTGGTCCCAAGCTCATTGTATATTTATCTTTTTTAAAAAAATTATGTATTTCTCAATTTACATGTGTAAAAAGAGTTTTTTTCTTACAAAGAGATATACCACAAGCTCGGGACCAATTCGAAATTTTTAACTACTAGTTCTAAACCCGTGCGATGTATGACGTTTATGTGAAATTATTTAAAAATATTAAATTTTATGTTAAAATAAGAATATCATATTAATTTAAATAACTTCATCTTAATAAACTTTTAATTTTAAGCAAATAATAAAATATAAAATATAAATTTGCATGAGTAATATTAAACTTTTAATTTGGCTTAATAAGGACACTAATATGAAGGTATTTCACTCACATGTTAAACTATAGTGCTAGCTAAGTGAGTTTAATGGAGGGATATCAGGAGATCTAAAGTAGTATTGAAAAAATAAATAAATAACATGCAGTACATAACTAAGTATAAACATAATTTTGTATGAGATTACGACAAAATCATAACAATGTGTAGATTAGGTAAAACACTATTCGAGTACAATGGACAACTATAATACTTCCACACAATAAAGATTTTAACAATATTGTTATTGAAAAATAGATCATTCATGAAGGATATTGTCATTGAAAGCTGACATCAAGTAAAGATACGGAAGGTATGCTTCTAACTTTAGGGTTTTAAGTTGTCTTCTTGGCTAGGTAATTTACTGTTATATTAATATACCTAAAAATATTAATATGTTATATATTATAACTAATTTTTTTATATGTGACTATAAATATTAAATAATATGATATGACAATTATTAACATATAAAAATTAAAATAATAAATACAAATAATATATGACAAAAGGTATATAACATATGAGTTAAATAAATTTCTAAGATAAGTTAAATAAAACAGAATAAGATAAATATTTAGGAATAATATTATTTTGTATTTAATATTAATATAATTTCAAAACTTTTATTTTATTTCATAATATTTTTATTATAATAAAAATAAATTAATATTTTTATTATCAAATAAATACTTCAATTTTAGAGGGGCCATGGCCCCCCGCTCCCCTGCGTTTGCCCCTAAGAGAGAGAGAGAATTATGGCCGTATGAGTTGTTTTGAAATGAGTGGCGGTGAAAAGGGGAATGGATAATCATAATAAGATTATGCGAGAGTGACTTCTCTTAAGAATTATTTAATAATTTTTTTGGCGGGAAAGAATATGAGAGTGCCACATCAGTTGGATTAGAAACTCTGTATTATTAGTATACTATAGATACCGGCCAATTTTTTATCAGAAGCTAAAAAAATTTAAAAATTCTAACAAGAAAATAAAGAAGAAGAAAACTACTTACACCTCACCCGTTCGCCTAAGTTAGTACGTATATTTATTCTATTGGAAGAATGTGAAAAGGGAGGGAAAAATGGGGTTTCATGTGTGAGCATATGATGGGAGTCGAGTATAGAAATTGAAAAATAAGCTACCCAATAAAATAGGAACCGGCCACAATGAAGTTTGTTGTCAGGTATTAGAAAGTAAGTCCCAAACTTTGATAGGGCCTCGGTTAATTTTTCCAAAAGAAAATAGTAATAGTTATGTTCTACCACATAAGGGATTTAACAGTTGACATGTTGACCCACCTAAAAGCATACCAATACTGCGAGCATGTTACTCAAAAAATATAAGTGTAATACTTGATATTGTACCGTAGCACCACAAGTGAGTAGACGTCCGCTCGAACCCAATCAGAGGGCTACAACAATAAACGTGTGTTGACATATTTTTTCTTCTCTTAAAAACTCATAAAAGTTAATCATCTGTATGAATGAATATCGGACGGTATCGATGGCTCTTTTAAACTTGCCCCCATCTTCTTAAATTTTAGAAAATAAATAAAACTTACTACTGCAATGTCTGATCGACTTGACCTAATAACTGCCTGCTTGCGATGCAGCAAGTATTAGTAAAAAAGTAACGCATGAGTAGAAAAATAACCCATGTCTATTATTATTGTGTAGGAGAATGGATGTTTCTTTTCAAATTGTCATGTTGATAATCGAAAGGGATATTACAAAGATTGAGGTTTCGGATCCAGTTATTGGGTCAGTTTCGGTGTCAGACCTCTTAGTTTGGGTTTTTGTGTGACTGGGGCGTGGGTTCCAAGCTCGACGCGGTTCAAACGGCGTCCAGTTAGGAGGACGCGTTTTAGATTGTGTCACGTGGGTGCCACGTGGACGCCACATAGGCTAGTTTTGGGCCGCGAGAGTACGGCCCCGATCTTGTTGTCTAAATGACGTTGGTATTAGGCGACGCGTTTTAGTTAGTTTCAGTTTAACCCCGCCAATCATCTCTCGTTTCCCTTATTTCTCTCATCTTCTTCTCTCTCCTCCTTCTCTCCGACTCATTCCCATCCCCTTCCCCCTTCTTTTTCCTTTCCTCTCCCCATTCTTCCACTCCATCAACCTCATAACTTCCACCATTATTACCACCATCTCCTCTGCAGCGCATTTTTCTTCGGACGGCAGCCGACGTCCCGGTGGAATAACGGCGTCCACGGCGGTATCGGTGGCGACTCGTGGCGTGGCGGTTCGACGGCTAGAAGTTAGGAGGAGTTCAAATAACCGGTTTGGTGACGATCTACGTTGTGTTTTGATTAAAACTATGTTTTCTCCGTTTTGAAGTATGTTTAAGAGATTTTTGGGATGAAAATGCTAACTTTATAAATAAGGAATGGTGGACTTTTTAACGGGTATTTAGATTTTCCTCATCCTTCTATATTTTAGTATGTTTTTGTGCGATTTGGGGGAGAAATCCCACTTTGTAACTTGGGGGAGGTCGGAGGGAGAACCTGTCTGCGGGTGTTAAATGGCGTATGGGGATAGCGACGCCATTTCAAATGACGGCTTCCACCCGAGACGTGATTTAACCCAGATAAGGGACTCTGTCTGTATTTTAAATAGCGTCCAGAGACAGTGACGCCATTTAAATGGCGGCTGCCAGGAGCAACGCGTTTTAAGTCATATTTTGAGACCAATTTTCGTATGAACTAGTTTAGGGTTCTTGAATGACGTCGGCAATGGGCAACGCGATTCAAGACATAACATCATTAATCTATACAATTAACATGTGTTTATATTGTTAGATAATTTGGTTAAATATATGCTTAAAAACGTACTCGAGGACGAGGGTTTCTACGTGATCGGATCGCACTGTGTTGTGTTTCGTGCGACTATGGATCTAAAGTGACAGTTGTTAGAGCTTAGACATCATGTGTCGGTGTAGGAGTGACACGGCGCCGGTGTGGGAGTGGTGGGGTGACGCCTAGAGAGAGGGTCACCTGGTGTACCCCGGGGTGTAGCTAGTACCGGTGTATGAGTGATACATTTGAAGTGTCACTCGTGGTGGGGGAAGCAGAACTACCTAGAACTAGACAAGCCGGAGTAGCCAGCGCGCTATCCGAAAGGGTTGTTGTTTGGTCCCAACGGGTCGGTGTTTTTCGCGTTCGGCCGCATGGTTTGTGTGTTTAGCTGAGACGCTAGTTGTTGACTCCGTGGTGGAGTAGTTTCAAAGTTGTGCATGTTACATTTATGACTGCATGCGTTTTATATCGAAATTTGGAAATTTTTGATAATTGTGTTTACTGTTTTATTTATTTAAATTGCCTATATTTGTGTTTTTGTACTGTGGGTGCGTGAGTAGGTGGTGGAGATAAAAGGATCCCTACTGAGTCCATCTCGATGAGACTCGCTCATGTGGTTTTCATGTGAGGATTCTAGGCAGACGTAGCGTGAAGGATTTTATCTCGAATTGCGCGCCAGTAGCCACCGTTCCGAGATATGCCCCGATGCAGTTGTCTTTTTCCTTTCAGGCTTGTACGCTTAATTACTTCTTTTTAGTTGGAATATATAGTTATTTGTTGAATCAAGTCGAATTGTAATAATTTTTAATTTATGCACTTCCTTTACAATTCGATGTGGTGTGGATGTTTAGCTTTGTTTATTATTTATTTTCCAGACTTATCGAGATCATGGTTTGACTCTAAATTTTAATGATTCGATACCCATTTAGTAATCGGATCTCCGATTATAAGGTGACGGGTCGTTATAGAGATCATGTAAGAGAAAACATAGGTTGAAATAGACATGATAGATGTCGAATATCTAAAAATAGAAGATGAAGTGTAAGGAAATAATTTTAAAGTAAAATCACAAAGAGTATAGACATGTTTTGTGGCTAAAGTGCCCACAAGTCGAGTCCTTTCAAAGAATATATTATCCTTTAATGGTCGAAAATGTCAAGGACAATTTTTTTCCTTAAAATTTGACACAGTCAAAAACTCCATAAGCATGTGAAGATTGCCCACAAAGTCAATCTCATACTGCTTTGAACAACTTTGGAGCAAATGATATGATGCCTGAAATAAGAGGGTCCTAAGACATTTCTACACCTTTCATTGTCTCATTTTAAATTATGCATTCTGCAATTTAGATAACAAAACATCGACGTCATTTAAGATATGTAATGCAAATAGATGTGCTCAATTAAGTGGTTTCTAGTTCAAGCCCTCTCAAGGACCTCAACGCTAAGCTTAGTCCATGCGTACATGTACTTTCACATTAAGTCTTATGAAATATGATAAGGATCTAAAGTAACAAGGATGGGCCAACTTTCCTATATTCCAACGTGGGACTTAACAAGTATTAAGCACACAAATACAATCACAGTGTTTGAACTTTTTTTATAAAATTTGACAGACAATGCCACATGTCATGAGAAAAGAAGATACAACCTAGTTAAGAGAGATTGAAGAGATGGAAAATAGGTGGTGTGGGGATTACAAAAGAGTGATGCTATTCATACACTTTTAATGTAGAGTAATACTTGCTGTATTGTAATGTGGTGCGGCTCAAACTTTTTTATTTTTTTATTTTGAAAAGTTTTTAAGTCAGCCCCGTCATAGTCGACACATCCGTACATGCCAATCTTCAATGGGACAACTCGAAAAAAATCCAAAAAATAAAAAATCGTGTCCAATGAATAGTTCAATTTTTTATTTTTCAGATTTTTTGAGGTCGTCTAAGCATAGATCAACCTATACAAAAAATGTCGGCCATAATGAGGCCGACCTAAAAAAATTCAAAAAATAAAAAAAAATAAAAAAATATTGTTGCTACAACCTGCCTGCTCGCGGTGCAGAGAAGGTGCACCGTAGGCGGTACAACAAATATTACCCTTTAATGTACTCTCTTAAAAGTACTCCGTCTATTAATACCATCAATTGAATGCATTTTGATCATCATAACAAAAAAATCATTGTAATAAATTTAGTTAGATAGTTGAAAGATTAGGAGTACATTAAGAGAGTACAACAAGTGTTTCTCTTCCTAAAATTGGTTGTTGGATACTTAGAGGTTGAAACCTGAGGGATGAGGTATGCTGCTGCACCTCTTTCTCCTCTTGTATTTGAATTTGAGGTCATTTTCCTCACTCCCTTTTAATTTGTATTTGAAGGATGTTTGCTTCTAACCAATGTTACATGTGGATGAAACGTTTAGCTGTTGTTACTTTTAATTTCACAGTAATCATAAGCCAACCAAACACTGGTTTGACTATATTTTTATAGCGTGCATATAGATACTTTATGTTTATTGTAGGCAACAGAGAAGATCAATAGTATATAACGAATGAGTGGTGTGATTTTCAAAAATGTGATAAGTACATGACATGGTGAAAACAGATTCATGCGTTGATACAAGCTGTAGACATTAGTAACTGACATCTTATTCACAATCTTAGGGTCGGTTTGATTGCACGTACAATGTGATCATAAGAAAAGACAATTCTAAGGAGTGAGTTTTATTAGAAAATATATTTCTTGGAAAACATTTTTGTTTACTTACTTTTTATGAAAAACTATAGCTTTAAGTTTTGATGGTGTATGTATAAAATCGTACATCGTTGAGTTTTAAGGGTATAAGTATACAATTGTGACATTTTAGGTTTGAATGGTACAAATATAGGTAATTTTTAAAGGTTTGTTATTTGCTTGCTTGCCTGGGTACTCCCCACTTTCACCGCTTGCATTTGCCCACCCCACTCGAAAAACAACATCAACAAATGAGATTTTTTTTGTAAACATTTCTCGACATGCTATTTTAAGAACTACTAAATAGATTTTTTTTTTTTTTTTTTTTTTTGGGAAGGTGGCCCAGTGGTCTGGACAACATGTACTTGATCAGAAGACCAAGGTTCGAGGCCACCAAGTGCGAAAGCTTTTCCAGAGGAAAGGGTAAAATTCGAACAATTTTTTCCGTCTGAGTGAGCGAGGTATCCATACATCACGCAAGAATTCCGCGCTGAATCCGCATGAAAGCGGGATTCGAACGCTTGCGCTCTCCGTAACGGGGAGCGCAAGATATCCGCCCGCTCACTATTGAGCCACGGACTTATTTCAGGTTTTGTTGTACTAGATCAATTCTTGCAAAGTTAGTTGAGTTTTTTCTGGTCCTAAATCGATTCTTTCAAGTGTCTTACCCAAATCTACATGTGATTACCTAACTTGTGTATGTTTGTTTTTATAATGCGGACGAAAGCTTGAATTTTCCAAAAGCGACATATGAAAACTTTACTAACAACTTGGCTAAAGAGGATTATACGTAGACTGCTACAATATCCCTATTCTACCCCTGTAATTTTTCCACTGTTATTGCATTTTTGGGTGAGACATCGTTCTTCTTGATCCACAAGTACAAGAAAGATAAAATCTAGAAGGTTTGACTCCTAAAATCAAGGTGGATCGAAGTACATAATTGAAGTTGTTGAGGTTGTTTTTTGCATGGTCACGTTGGAGAATGGTTTATTTAAATACATGCTTTGAACGGTTTAATATTTGAGTTTAACCTCCTTATATTACTTGTTCGCTATCTTTCCACTTTTTGATCTTGTTGAGTAGAGTGAATAAAAACTTGCAATTTTCTGACAACATTTATTACTATTCTTTTTTTTATCACCTTTTTTTAGAAAAAACATATTTTTGTCCCAAAATACCTTTCTCGTCTTAATCGTACCACCTACTATTTTACCATTTCTTACGTAATTTTATCACTTTTTAATGTAGTTTTATTACTTAGTTTGTAGTTTAGTTTTATTACTTCATATGTAATTTTATCACTTTCTACGTGGATCAATTTTTTCATTTTTTGTACAATTTTATCACTCCTTATGTAATTTTATCACTTCTTAATAAGAAGTGATAAAATTACATAAGGAGTGATAAAATTAGACTGCATAAAAAGTGATAAAATTACATTAAGAAATAATAAAATTGTGTTAGAAAGTAAAAATGATAAAACTGAACTATATTAAAAAGTGATAGAACTGCATTAAGAAATGATAGTACTATGTAGGAAATAATAAAATTGAACTGTACAGGAAATGATGAAAATGCAAAAGAAGTGATAAAGATTGTGCAGGACGTGACAAAATTTAATTATGTAGAAAGTGATAAAACTACGTTAGCAAGTGAAAAATTTGCGTTAAGAAGTGATGATATTGAGTAAGAAAATGATAAAGTGGTAAGTGGCAGGACCAAAGCATGAAGATTATTTTTGGTACGAAAGTGTGTCATTTTCAAAGGGAGTTGAGGGAGAAAAGAACATCAATAAATAATATAAGAAAATGTGTAGATTCTCTTTCTCTCTACTCTAAAAGATTAAAAAAAGTGAAAAAAAAGACAAGTAGTGCAAGCAAGTAAATGTTATATTCCATGTCATTGTTGCGGTGCAACAAGTAAAACTCTTCATGTTTGGTTTTCTCACATTGTGAGTTATGATTAAATTATATCATAAAAAATATATTACACATTTTCCTTAGAGTGTGATTTGAACATGAACCGCTAAGTCCAAGGTCATTTGTCGTTGGGGATTTTGTTTGAAATGAAATAAAACACATTTTAAAGTAATGAAAAATGTCATATAATAATTATTATATTTTTAATATAAAAATATTATTTTATAATATTCTAAAAATATTTTTACGTCACACGAAACTACTCTTTATATGAATTATGTCTCTTTTGATAACCTCATATTATGTCATCACACTTCAACCCAAATTACATATTCAATGAAATTTAAGTCGTATGTTTAAGATATGGAAAATTCTGGTGTGCAGCCAGCACACACACCCACTGGGTGTACTCGCGCACACCATTAGATGTGCATGACCCGTTGCTCGCGCACACCTCGAAGTGAGCATTCTCTTAAAATAGTAATACTTGCTACTATGAGGATCCCAATTACACTGATCCTTAGTGCAGTGAATAAATAAAAAAATAATTTTTAATTTTTTTTTAAGTTGGCTCCAAAGTATCTTACATGTCCGTATAGGCCGATCTCCAATAAGACGATCCAAAGAAACTGAAAAAGTAAAAATTATTATTGGTTTTGACTATTAAAGATGTTTTTATTATTTATTGGGATTTAATTTTTTATTTTTCAAATTTTTTAGATCATGTAATAAGAGATTAGTCTGGACGAACATAAGGAATTTTAAAAAATATTTTTTTTATTTGCTGACTACACTCAAATTCAGTGTAAGGACACGAAAGTCCAATCACCTCACAGGGCCACAGAATTCTGGAGTGTATTGTCAACCGGGCATAGGAATATAGGGTGCAAGGAGTACGCCTGGGGAATAGTCTCGTCAAATAATTGGAGTCGCGAAACTGATCTCCTTCAGTCCCCGACGGTGGGAATCTGACGAAAGAGTTCGAGAAAATAAATCGATTCTAAACTCTTCGCGGAGGCGCCGGAGGGGGAGGGGGAGGGGAGAGAGAGAGTTCCCCATTTCTCTCTCGTCTCGGGTGAATTTCGTCGACATAGAGGTGGAGGGAGCGGACGGCAGGGGTCCCCGCACCACGGCCATGGCGCCTCCCGAGAACGACGCCGGGGAAGCGGCTGCAGAGACGGCGGCGTCTGCGCTAGGAGGGGCTGCTGCAGGGGAAGCAGCATCAGACCGCGCAGACGACATTAAGGCCACTGGCCCTATATCGACCGTGGTCATCATCATAGGTGGCGTTATCCGTCTCAGTGGGACGATCTTTTTCATCGTTTTTTTCTCCCCACTCTCTGAGTTATCAAATTTCTCTCCGATATTTTCTTCTTGGTCGCTGATCCATACTGGCACGCCACTTGCAACAGCGATGCAGACGGAAGCTCTCCCCCTCGTCAACAAATTCCAGCTTCTGGAGGACTCCGATCCACCGTGAGTAGCACTAGTTGATCCGTGATATTATTTGGATACTATGTTAGACGAAATCGTTCACGTAGGAAAGAAAAATTTCAAAGTTGCTTTCAATTGGATGTTTTTCTTTTCCTCTCCCATATCGTTATTCAGGTTTATTATAGTGTGGAGGCATTTTAGTTTCCTCTTAAATGCAATATTTTATTAGCTTCTAAATTTAGGGTAACTGGTTGAAGTGCTCAAAATAACAATTCGCGTGATCCTTTCCTCTCTCATTGGGATTTTCATTTTTTCGTTGTCATACAAATTGTTTTATTGGTTTTCCTAAAACAGTTCAAAAAATTGTACCCGTCAGCAATCACTGATCCGGAGTACAAAAGAGTGATTATTTTTTTACTTCCCAACCTGGTGTTTTTGTGGGGAAATTACTAGGTGGGTTTGTCAAGATAAGTGAGGAGGAGCTATAGCAACAATTCACCCATTCTTGTTTCTAAAGAACTTGATAGCATTCTTCTGGTGACTTGTTGAATGAATTTTGTCGATGGAGGATATAGATGGGTTCTACAGTCACCCGGGTTATCCTCTATTGTCTGGATTTCAGCTTATCGACAATTATGGTTAGGTGCTCGCTGCTTTTTCCATAAATAAAACAGAATCCTCTGTTGGCTTCTAGCATTCATGTGCCCCCCTGCGCGTGCACGCAACACACACACACACACACTCTCTCTCTCTCTTCTTATTCTTCTTCATTAATTAATTAGCTCTTTCTCTTTGTTTCCCTTTTTCCCCCCCTTCTCCTCCCCCTCTTGCCTATTGTTTTTCTTTCTTCCTTTATTTCTTTCATTTATTTGTCCTGCTTCTCCCATTTGGCAAAGTGTCATACTACAATGTAAGTTCCCTAAACCATCATGCTAGATCTATATTTGAAGGTTCTATTTGACTTTGCCCGGGATATGTTCAAAGAAGAATGGGTAAATGATCTGACAAAGGCAACTTTTATGGTTCATCAGAATCGACGTTTCAGATCTTTATGGGACCTGGGAATTAGAACATCTCAGATCTTTAGTCCCATATTGGGAGAAAGGTTTGGCTGACAGGGCCTATATTGGGGTGAATGGGCCTCCAAAATGGCTAGTCATTTTGGATGGGAATTGTACCATAACATTTAGTACCACAATCATCCCATGTTCCCACATATTGCTCCGAAGTATAGTTAGGAGAATACTCCTCCGAAGTCTGAAGTGGGTGCTACAGTTTCATAGTGAAAGATACCCAGAGTGATACTCAGCTCTGGGATCAGCATTTTTTTGCTCTTAAATGTGGATGGTACCACTTGTATTATAAATAAAAGAAAAGGTGGGCATCTACAAAAAACAGAGGGCAGCCAACAAAACTCCCTCCTATACAAATACACCATATTGGTGTGACACACAATGCATTCTCCTCCAATAGACAAAACAAGGAGGAGTTACAATAATCCACTTTAAAGAGATCCTAGCCCACTCCCTAACTTTGGAAGTAACAAAAGAAAAGGCCCTACCAGTGGTAGTAGCTTCTCTCCTAAAGATCTTGCTAATCCTTTTTGTTCAGATGGCCCAAATAGTCACATGAAGGATCAGCCACCACACAATATGATCCTCCATCCTGCCCCAATGTCTATCCCCAGAGAACAAACGGTGCTCCATAGAATGAAAGATAAGCGTGCCTGACTGAAGCCTTGTGCTCACCAGCTGCCAAACCTCCTGAGCAAACAAGCAATCCGTAAATATATGATCAGTAGTCTCCTCCTCAGTGCCACAAAGACAGCAGGTAGATGTCAGGTTATGCAAGAAGTGAACCAATCTATTTTTAGTAGGAAGTTTGTCGAGTGACAATCTCCGAAGTAAAATCTTCACTTTGAGAGGGCTTTACGGACCCCAGACGGCCAACAAAAAGCGGTACCTCATCCCCCATCTACAAGGATCTGATAGGCCGATTTGACAGAGAATTTCCCTCCTTGCTCCACCTCCATGACTGTCGATCTAGGGAACGAGGCATAAGGTAGATCAGCCAGAAAATCTGGAGCAGCTGCAAAAGAAAGGTCACTCACTTCCTCATCCCTCAGGTCTCGTCTGGAAGCTGGGCTCCAAGTCTGAAAGGATGTTGCATCAAACATCTGACCAACAGTTGCTAAAGGTTGACAGGAAATGGCAAAGAGCATTGGAAAACTCTGCTGCAGAGGCTGTGGAGTACACCAAGAGTCTACCCAGAACATGGTGCTCAACCTGTACCCCACCTCGATCTGAGATCCAGCTAGGAAAATATTGGAAATGAGAGAATCCCCTTCCACACCCAAGAAACATTGTAAAGGGTTGGAAGGGACACCACCCACAATCTAGAACTAGCATGGTACTTCTGTGAAATCACCTCCCACCAAAGGCCAGCATCCGAGGTAACAAGTCTCCAAAGCCATTTGGAGAGGAGATCCTCATTCAGTGAGAGTAGGTTCTTCAGCCCCAATCCACCATTCTCCTTGGATCTGCACATTCTGGTCTAGCTAACAGCAAAGCCACCTTTTTAGGGTATGTGGATCCATGCCAAAAGAGTCTAGCCATTGTAGACCGGGGTCAGCATGCAGAAGCATGATGGAATGTTATAGCTCCCATTGTATGGGACATGAGAACCAGAACATTTCAGATCTTTAGTCCACATTGAAAATAAAAAGGACTGATTGGCTAATGAGTGCACCTACACTATAACATAATGGCAGTCCAAATGTGGCTTGTTTTGGAGTCCTGAGTGGCCATTCGGTCATGTCCTAGAATCTACCCTGATTCAATCTAGAGTTTGTTTGCTTGAAGATTGTTCCATTTGAAACAATGATTGGAATCATGATCTCCATCATGCCACATTCTTTAATTTGCTAGCAAAAAAGTTCTATTTCCCACTCCCATTTTTTTAAAAAAGGTCTTGGATTGTACCACCAATTTTATTGATGCATAAAAAGAGGAAGTACAACCAGATAGGATTGGCGAGATGCATCTCCTAAAACGTAAAGAAAAGAAGATTATAATGCAAAATTATTGATTTCCCTCCTCCAGCTATCTAATGAAATGTGTAACATAAATATACTCCAATAAAAAATCAAATGAGTAGCTCTAAGACAACTATTCTCAATGTATGGTTTACTTCCCTGGAAAATGGCTTCATTGCGCTCCTTCCAAATGCTCCAAAAAATTGCACGAGGGAAGATTGATAAAATTTTTCTTCTTGTTGGAGAAGTGGACTGTATCTTCATCATCTTGAATTGAGAGCACATCTGACTGATGTTAACGAAATTAACATGGAAGGAAGCAATTCTGTTGAGAGTGTTCCAGACTTGTCTGCTGAAATTACACTGAATAAAGAGATGTTCCACATCTTCTGCACCTTGATCACATAGAGATCAAATTGTGTCTGCATTGGGAGCCCGTTTGGCTCTAAACACGTTCGTTATAATCTTTTTTGAACCAGCAGCCATATAGATACCTTGATCTTTAGTGGAACTTTCACATTTCAGATCTGTCCAAACATATGAAAAGGTTCTCTTCTACCTTCAATGCGTTGATATAATGACTTGACAGTGAATGTACCACCTTATTTGAGCCAAAAGACTTGGTCTTCTTTGTTGAGGTTCACTTCAACCCCATTCAGAAAATTCAGAAGATTCAGATGTTCTTCAATTTCTTCTTCTTTCAACTCTCTTCTCATCCACTGCAATTGTGAATCATCAAATCTGTAACAATTTTTAACAGATGCCCACTGGTCAGATGCAAGCTGATAAATAAGAGGATATTTGTCTTGAAGCACCTGCTCTCCCACCCATATGTCTCTGACATGAAAGAGGTATTGGAGGAATGAAAATAAAACCTTCTTCTTTCTTCATAGTGTTTTTGAATGATGATCTTTTTCGACAAAAGATCTTTTAAAATAAGATCCCAAACCCATCTACATATTCATATAGGATAGATTCTGGGCTCCTAATCCTCCATTATTTAGGGGTTTACAAACCTTCCCCCAATTTACTAGATAAACATGTTTCCTCCTATCTTGAGTTCCTCCCCAATGGCATTCTTCTGATTTTGTCAATTTTATTGATCACTCCTTGTGGAATGATAAAGACTGAAAGGAAATGTTGTGGAATTGAACTCAGAACTGAGTTAAGCAATACCATCCTTCCTCTGAGGGATAATTGCCTTGCTTTCCAAGCTGAAAGCTTCCTCTGCATTTCCCCAATTAAAGTATCCCAATCCGCCTGTCTAATATGTTTATAATGGAGAGGTAGGCCCAAGTATGTAATACGTAGTTTATCAATCTTACAACCCAGCATCTCTGCACAGTCTTTGATCTCAGCATCTTCCATGTTAATATCAATCAAGGAACTCTTTTCAAAATTGATTTTTAGACCAGATATGCTTTCCATAACAGTCCAGATGAACAGCAATTCCCTCATTTGCTCAGAACCTCCTTTCAAAAACAGTAAAGTATTGTCAGCATACTGTAGATGTGATATACTGACCGAAGTTTTCGCCAGGTTAACTGGTCTAATCCATCCTTGGTTTTCAGCCACTATACATAATTTGCTCAACAAATTTGCAACAATAACAAATAACAGCGTTGACAGTGGATTTCCTTGCCTTAATCCCCTTGAACTTGAGAAAAAGCCATACACATTTCAATTGATAATCACATTTCCCACTCCCATTGCTAGTGCATTCTCCAAAGATATTGTACAACATGCACAAAGCTCATTTATATGTCTTTTGGCGTTGTATTTGCACATTTTTTTAGTCACGAATGGACAAATTTGGTTGGTTAAATGTCGAATCCTTTAAAAGCAAGATTCCTCTTCCACTCTCATATGGATTGAGTGGAGTAGGGCAGCTCCTTTTTTTGCTTTCCCACCAATTTCTCATCATGAAAGTCCCCTATCATCTCTCATCATGATAGTCCACTACCTATTACTATGTGGCAAACCAAAGAGGCTAGGGTATTGTCATATCCAAAGTGAGGTTATCACACAAACCAAAACTGCATGAGGTCCTTACCTTGACAATGGCTACAAAATTAAGGACCGTTCCTAGCACCAAGAGCTTCAATTTGAAAGACACATTATGCATGAATGGTTCAAGTAATTATCTATGCTGCGAAGAAATATGCTGCTATATTCAAGCTTTATGTAACTGAGCAGCGCGTCATGAGTGGTGGAGTGAAAAGGGGTACGAGAGCAGGGGAGCATGGAAGGGCCGGGCGAACAAATGGAGGGGTAAAGATGGAGAAGGGGAAGAGTCGAGTGAGGAAGCAAATGATGGAGACTACGTAGAAAAAGAAATCAAGATAGGGAGTCTAAAAGGGCTTCATGTCTTAATGTGAAGCATACAGGGGCTGGGGTTCCAGTGTTTAAGGAAAGGGAGGCGGCTTCAGCAATGAACCCATGGAGGCCGAGCATCAATAACAAGAAGTATTTCCGATGCCTTGGAAAAGGACATCAAGTGTCTGTTTGCCGGAATGCCCTCATCTGTTGGCGTTGCAGGGCCATAGGACATCGTAGCACGGTATGTAGCAGTAAAGTTCCCATTGATCAATAATGGTACTTCTAACAAGCTTGAAGTAGCGAATATGGAGCGCAAAGCTACATCTAAAAGTGTGTGTGTAGAAGCTCCATGGTCTTCTGCTTTCGAATCTAATATTCAACGGCTTAGAACCTGTTTAGGGGTCAGACTATTCAAGGGCAAGTCGATAAAGAGAATTTTCTGATAGCTATGCAGAGAACTTGGCCAACAAAAGATCATTGGAGATTGGACGTGATTGATAGCAGTTATGGTTTTTTTCCCTATGCAACGAACATGTATCAAGCTGTCAAACAAATTTATTTTCAATTTTAAAACACTATTGTCAGATGATTGGAATGGAAGGAAGATATAGTTGCTAAAAGAATAGATGACGGTCATGCAGTTTGGTGTTGTCTTCATGGCATTCTGCTTCTCTTTGGTCCATGGAGGTTTTTAGAAGCATTGTTGAAAACTTTGGAAGGTTAAAAGAAGTAGATAAGAAGACTTTAGCTTGGGAAAATTCAGAGTTCACTCACGGGTGTTAATTGCTATTGATCATAGTTCGGAGGTTCCGGAATCTTTGAAATTGCAATGGGGTTCATCTACCTTATGGATTGATATCAATTTAGAAGATAAACGTACTGACAATAAAGTAGATTGCACATATGCAGAAGTTGTTCAAGCTTACAGAACATACAGAGATAATCAGGATAATAGTCGAGTAGTTTAGAGGAAGAAGACAACCGAGTCGCCTACACAGGGTCAAAATGTGCAAACTCAGGTCCAACTGATTCAATCAGGGTCACTTTCTGAGTTGGATAGTCAGAGGACCATAATACCCCTGAGCCGAAGTATATGATGCTTATGGGAAATGAAAAAGAAAGAGAGAAGTTCTTGTCATCCGCAGATTTACAAGGGAGGGAAGCCATAGCCCAGCTGGCATCCCAAATTGTGGAGGGACTTAGTCAGCATAAATAAAGCAAAAGAAGGGGCATTTCGTTACAAGTTTATCATAGAAAGAGGAGACTGGCTCAGTGTAAATCCCATGCAGCTGAGTGCCCAAATCAGGGAGGGAATCTTCCATGCAGATTGCCAGGGTTGCACTCCGAGGAAAATTGCAACTTGGAGCAGTGTCTGGAGTCTTCTATTGCAGAGCAAGATGAGCATAAAGGTAAGTAGACATCTTTGGGCTCTTTTATGGAGGAAGAATCAAAATCGGTTGGAGGATCTTCCGCCACTTTCCAGGGGCCTCTTCTCCTTTGCAAAAGCAGGAAATCCATCCTTGGCTAATCCGCAGGAAGACAGTCCAAACCAAAAGGATTTCGAGCCAATTTCGACTCAACTCAATTTTCAAATTCAAATTCAAATCCTAATTCAAATATGTTCAGTGATTGGAGCAATAAGGAAATCATACAGCGAGCATCTATTTTGGGTATACAAGTTCATCCAGGGCAAGCAGGGCAGTTTTTGAAGGTGACCAAAGGTCACATTTCATTGATAAATATAATGGTTACACTTTGACCGAAGTCAATACAATCTCCATTGACCAAAGTCAATCACAAACTCAAGCCAAAACAGCAAGAATTATCCAGAGGATAATAATGAAAAAATTACAAGAAAAGCTTCTTGAACTTCAAAGCAGCAAGGAGCAAAGAAGAATCTTCCATGTTAAAGAGGAGCCCAGCAGCTTTTGCCCAGATAAAAGTCCACCTGACAGATCTAACCAAGATGTGATCGATCCGATTGAATGATTGACTGAAAATTCTTGAATTTCTTTCAAATCAGATAGACCAAAGCATGGCTGGTAAAAGCATAGACCAAATCTTGAGGTTGGATGGGATTGGACAAATCCCATTCCATTCTTGGAGGAGGCTTGGTAAATCATGGAAGTCCTTCTATTGAAAAGAGAGTAATAGTCCAATGGATTTCCATAAGACATTAATGACCCCACAATGCATAATAGATGCTCGGCATTCTCCTTCAGGATTCCACAGAAAACACAATTAGAAATTTTGACATGGAGAATGAATTTCAGTCTGTCCATGGTTGGAAGTTGCGCAAGCTTTTTTGGTTGCATGAATTTCAGTCTGTCCATGGTTGCACAGATGGAAAGCATGTAGTAAGTACCTAAACCAAATAAGAAGGGAATGAGAGAGATGCAAAGTTTAATAAAGGATAAATCAAACAAGCATATTGCAGGGGATATCTCTCTACAGCGACAAAGACATGGACGAGGAAATAGCGGCACTTGAAGTAGTATCACACTAAGTGGATGTTGGAGCGCACATGGAGTTTCTTATTAAGTGGTGTTAGTAAACTTTTATTCGTGCAAACATTTGTAGTCTTCTTTTTTTATGTTTTGGTTTGTTTTGATGTAGTTGGTTGAGGAATCTCATCTCACCTTTTGATTGTACTACCTCTGTTTATCTTAATAAAATTGGTGGTATAATCCACAATTTCTTTAAAAAAATATATATATTCAGGCTTTATGTCTATTTTTCCTCTCTTGAAGTTGAAACAAGTTAAAGAAAATTGATCAAGTTGGGAAGGAATTGGTGGATTTTAGTTGGTCTTTGGCCGGTGTGTACCATCTTGATCTCCCAATCTTGCAAAGAAGGGGAGAAAAAGGATCAGGAGGAGTAATTATGATAAAATGGTGAGATGGGAAACATACCTTTGGAAACCGTGAAGTTGCATGCACTTGCTGGCACAATTGTCTTCATGGCAACTGGTTTCTGTCATTTCTGTGTGGTAGTGGTGATCTCTGAACCCAGATTTGAGGTGCCTGCTGGTGCTGCTCTGTGATTCTTCTAACTTGTTCGGTTAGAAATCTTGTGCTTATACTTCTGTGCATATACAAACATCCACATATTAGGAATTGAATTATGCAAGGTTTGATGAATCAATTTGAAATGTTCGTACCAGCAGCATGAGTGAGATGCAGGTTTAGAACTTTGGATGAAGGATTCTGTTGTATTCTCTTAATCATTGCTGAAATGCAACTATGCAACCAAATCCGTATCTGCTAGGACCAATTCCCTGTATGCTGGGTTGGTCCTTAAAAGCATGGGTGGTGTTGGTCAAGACTTCACTGAGAAAAACAAAGTTTGGTTTTGAACTGCCACAACTTCTTTTGGACATTTTTCTACATAATTTTATATGCAAATGGTTTCTTACAAGTCTTGCCACTGCTTTCAAGGGCGGCATTTTCCCCCCGTCCCCCTCTCGTCATGTCCTGTGGTGATGTCTACGATATTCCATTTTATTTGTGCTCTTCTTTATAGTAATAATCGTTATTATTTAACCTGCTGCTAAGCTACTATTTCAAAGAGCTATCGTTTGTTAGACCATGTGTAGTTCTAGTATAGAATATCCCATCCCATAAATTGTTTTTCAACCTGAATCCAAAACAATCTCCTATGTTGGATTATTCTACGCTGCACAAGGATATAACTTAGTATTCTTTCAGCCTTGGTTTACAACTTTATGCCGGTGTGTGGTTGTGAGTAGCTTCTTCTACATTTTCTGTGTCCTGTAACTAGCATGCTCAGGTTTTCTTCATTTATTTGGTGTTTTCATTTTTTTTAATTTTTTTTTCTTTTTTGTGTTTTACATACATATCATCCAATATTTGGATCTTTTGCACACTGGTAATTGGTTGTTTTTTACAGGTTTCCCAAAGGGGTTCCATGGGTCAGATACTATGGTACTTATAAGGGTTTACATATTGACATAATTTGGCCTGGAAAGGACTCACTTCTCGGTAGGATTTTGAGTCTCAATTCCATTTCGGCTTAACTTGTGCTGTGTTGTTTACTTGTTAGCAAAATGGATTATTTTCCAGCATGAATGTTGTAGATGTCTGAGTATTTCTAATGGTTAAACCATTAAATTTCTGAGCATGCGTGATCTGCCTTCTTAGCAAAGTGAATATAGTATCTTAAAATATTTTGTCCCTGTATGAGTGAAGCAAATGCAGTAATGGGCAAGTTTAGTTTACTTAGTTTCTACTGATAAAGTAAAGTAAGCAAGAAAGAACTTATGAAGAAACACTTGTGGGAGAAAAAATATTTTCCCTCATTTGGTAGGAGCTAGGTTAAAAATTGTCCTAGGATGTTAATTTATCTAAAACAGAAGTTTTCACTTTTTGGAGCTTGCTTCTCACTGGGAGACCCAGGCTGATCCCTCTGAAGAGCACCGTGCCAATGGGCTCATCTGCACTAGGGCAAGTTCTAACACATTTAATCTTCTTATTGTTTGATAGACTTGCTTATTTTAGTTTATGGTTTGGTGGACAGATCATTGTTAATTGATGCACATTTATGTATGTCTGATGTGAATATCATTGCTCATGTTGTAGAGAGGATCATGTCTGATGGGAACATCAGTTGATTGTCTTAGCCATGGTTTCTTTTTTAACTTTGTTTTCTTGCATTCTCCATGTCTGGCATGCCTGCTTTGATCAGAGTTGAATGTGGTCTCTTGCAGGGGTTGATAGTGTAGGAACAGTTTCAGCATCTTTAGTGGCATATGCATCCATTCAGGCACTGAAACCTGATCTTATCATAAATGCAGGCACTGCTGGTGGTTTTAAGGTGTGCTTTCATTTTCATTGCACTCTGATTTCCATCTGGTTTCTGCAGTTCTACTGTTAAGGTCATCCTTTCTTCTTTCAAGTCTATTTTTTGCATTTCTTTAAATGATGTGGTGAAGGCTATCATTATTCAATTTGAACAAATTATACTTGGAATTTCCATAATGCTGCATTGGATTGGCTGATCCTAATATGGTTTTTGGCTCACTCTTGTCCTATTCGGTCATGAGCAGCCAATTCTATTGTTGTATAAGATTGTATACTTTTTTTTGAAAGTGGATAGTACCAGAATTGTATTAAATGAAAAGAGAAATTACAAAAGGAGTGGGGTGGGGGGATGTACAAGTATAAGAATCATCATCCAACAACTCCATATAGAAAAAAAGACCCCAAAATTGTGAGAGCCTGTCACACCCCAAAGCTCAACCAAAAACCCAACAGGACACAACAACCTCAAGGAAGAAAAAGGCCAAAAGGTACAAAGAGGCCCGAGATGACAGAGAAAGGCCACCAATTTCATGGTGCTTTGAGTTTGAGAAAACCCAACAAAGAAGAGGAAGGTAAACTTGCTCCTAGGGATACTCGGGCTCATTTCCTAATCTTGTCACAGATGGAGGAGAAAAAGTTCGACTGCCTGCTTCTGCCCTCGAAAATACGAAGATTTCTGAATTAATAAATTCCTTTTCTTGAGTCCCTGTGTAATAAATTACAATGACGATTTTATTGTCTGATTACTCTGACCTCGAGTAAGCAAGTTACGATAGGTTGGTAACCATTTGATCATCAATAGTGTGCTTCACTTGTTGGTTGAACAAGCTTTTCTTGCATTTTGGATGCTTGCCTTCCAGTTAACTATCTCATTTCATCTTCATCATCAATATGCATTACTGTTCCACCCTCTTATTCTCATATCTTTCTTGCTCTGCTAATTTTTTTCGTTCTGTGGCAACCAGCAGTATTTCATTTTGAGGCAACTAACAATAGCTTTATAGAAAATTTTCAGGCAAAAGGGGCTTGCGTTGCTGATGTTTACTTGGTATCTGATGTTGCATTCCATGACAGAAGAATACCAATACCTGTGAGTCTTAACCTTCGTGCTCTTACTTTTTTCATTGCATTATCATCATAATCAACGAGAAGAAGAAGCCTTATCCTATCATTCTGGCTCAAATCCAGGAGATTTGAGCAGTTCTTCTGGCTGACTGTCATTGTGACCCCAACTTCCGCTTTGTTGTGTGCCTTCTACTTAGAGGGCAGGTTTTCTTTTCCTTCTTATTCTCTCTGTAAAAAGTGTTCTTTTCTTTGTTGGAGTGTGGTGAGGATACTAGAGCCACCGTCCGGTTTCACCTGGATTACGTCTACCACCGCCGGAGCGCTGCTTCGACTTCTCTTTGGCTTGGAGACGATTTGGAGCCCACTTGAGGCAGAGACATTTTATTTGATTTTTATTTGGCCCATTTATGGTCCAGTATGTGGTTTTCTGTTTTTCTAGGATTTTTAGGTGTGAATTTCGCACTAATTATTAGGTTAGTAGTTTGAGTCGGATTTAGGGATAGAAGATAGAGTCGGACTGCATGATTTGTGTACGGATAAGAGTCTATAGGGATATCTATATATATGATGTACTCTTTGCTTTGCGGAATTAATGCATGATTATTTGAGATGATTACTTGGGTTCTTCGAGTGTGCCTCTGCGACGGAGGGTTCCCGTTGATGCGACGCCAGCATTCTTTCATCAGTGCAATGCTGAGGAATCCCACCTCTCTGGTGCAACGCCGGCAGGCTCCTCCCCTACCCCCACTTTCTTCTCCATCCTTCAGTTCTCCTTCCTCCGATCCCGCTCTCTCTCTCCCTTCGGTTTCAGCCGCAACAACAAAAGAAGAAGAAGAAGAAGAGTTGGGAGGGGCCAGATCCGGCTTCCGCCTGAGTTGCAGCTGTGGCCGCCGTTGCCGGCTCCCGCCAGCGCTGCCGCCGCCCTTGCCGTCGTCCGGACCATTGCCGCTGCCATCACATCCCTCTCCCTCTCTCTTTCTCTCTCAGTTAAGGTTTGGGAACAGGAGGGGAGAAGGAGAGAAAGGGCAAATCGTGCCCTATAGAAGCCCAACCAGGTTGACCTATTCTAGGTCCGAACCCAGGTCCCTGTTGGCTCGAACCCAATCCATAAAGAAGGGCCCAGCCATAAGTAGTTATCTGGTCTGATCAGGTTCCTGGGAACCTAGGTGGTCCGAGCCACCTAGTTTAGCCCTGGTCTGAGCCTGAGCCCTGTCTGGTTCGAGCCAGGTCCATACCTGGTCTGTTGCAGTGCACAGGCGGTGCACCAAGTCCCACTATCGCACCGCCGTTGCCAGGGAGTTATTCAGGCTCCGTTTCGTGTGCCGTCAGTGCCTTTGGTCTCATCTCAACGAGACCGACCCAGATCCAGCGTGGTGCTGCCCCTGCAATGTCTTATTTTGCATGCTTTAGCTGTGGATTGATTCCCTGCTATAGTGGCTGTGGAGCTAGTCTTCAATGGATTGAAATCGTTCCATTCATTTGCCAGCTAGGTGGAAATAGTGAAGTGATTCATAAAGCTGACAAAAAATACTTCGGGGCCGAAATCTTGTCATCTGATCGTACATTCATAAAATGTTCTCAACTCAGTTTACTTTTGCAGGATAGAATATCATTGAAACTGTGTGTGCATCTGAAAACTGATTCAGAACTTTGCCTATGGTCTTTTTATGCATAATCTATTTAAGTATTTTAAACTGCTTATAGTATGAAGGATTTACAGTTTTTTTTTTTTTGGTCTGCCTTACATATCTGCTGATCCATTTTTCACAGGTTTTTGATCAGTATGGGGTTGGTACTCGGAAGGCATTCACTACACCCAATCTTTCAAGGGAATTGAACTTGAAGGTGATTATCAAAACTAATTGAAGATGTGTTTACCAGTCTTCCTTTTTATCTTTTGAAAACTTTTGTTTATTTGGTTTGTGAGCTTGTCATTATTTCCTGAAGAGGTGAACAAGGTGTGGCATATTCTATTAATTATGTGTTGTTGATTAATTGCAAATCGGGTGGTATTTTGGGCTTGTCTATGGCCATGAGTTTGGGCAGACCAGTGAGCCTGTGATTTGGGTTGGGTTGGAACCATAGCAGCATAGATCGATTGAGCTAAAGGCTGAAGTTGACCTCTCTGTGTGTCGAGTCTCTTTGGGGTCAACCTGATCCTAACAAAACCCAAGATATGTGTTTTAAAAATAAGTATTAGATATAGATTCTTTTTCTTTATGTTGTTCAAGTTCTATTGGGAATGGTTGTACATGAGTTGGGTTGGGCTAATGCTTAGGTTGTGTCAGATTTGGGTTGGGTTAGGTCAGCTTCACCTGGGGCTCATTCGAACCAAGTTGCAGCCCTAGGCTTGAGCCAGATCAGTGTCTATAAAATGGTTAAATATCTTACAATTGACCTTATCTCCCAGTTTGGTGTTGATTATATAATTGCCTATAACCATTCTTTTGCCTAAATTCATCATTTAGGTGCTTGAACCATTTGATGTCATATCACCATTTGCTCAAATGCACCCGTGCCATGATATTAATTGGAACACTGATTTGTTCCTCCATTCCTTTAGATGCTCTATGTAATATCTCATTAGAAAAGACTGAGCAATAAGCCAAGTGACTTTCTGCATAATTCATGATGTTTATCATCCTTATTTGATATGTGACTTTCACTTTCAGTGTACTTGTTTCTTTTATCAGTTGGGACCTTCCTACAGTATTTTTTAATTCTCTTACTGATCTTATTTGAAGAATGAGCCATCCTTCATTTGAACAAATGTATTTTCTTTTCAGAAAAAAGCGGAATGCACTACTGATTTTATTGAAAAATAACTAGAAGTAGTACAATCAAATAGGTAGGAGAGGTTCCTATCTTAAGAAAGGAAAATAAAAATTGAAAAACGGCCTTACAAACTTTTATGAAACTTCTCTAGCCCGGTCTTCAGCAGACACCCCATAATGTACCAGCTCCAGTTATACAGAAAAGAGATAATCAGCATAAGAATATTCTCAATATAAATTCTGCTACCCCTGAAGATATAGGCATTCCTCTCCTTCCAAATTCCCCAGCAAATATCATGCAGTATAATTTGGAGAATCTTCCTTCTTGTGCCCTTGGGAATGTTACGCTTCATCTTTCTAAAGACCTCCCACATGCCCTGCATATTATTGAATGAGAAAGATATTCTAATCATTAAAACAATGATATCCCATATTTCTCTGCTGGTATGACATGTGATGAATAGATGGTCAATATCCTCTGCTGCATCTTCTCACAACACACATTGTGTCACTGTTTCTGCTCCACCTGGACCGATAAATTTTGGGAACAATGCGTCTCTGAAATACCAACCACATGAAACTCTGAACTTTGAAAGGGGATTTCACTTTCCCATTGTCATCAAAATTCCTGAATCTTCGAAATTGGGATTGATCTCCTTCCAGAAAATTATAGAAAGTTTTCACAGAAGATACTCCTCTCTTAGCTGCCCAAATAATCTGATCTGTCTTTTCCTGCCTAACCTGTACCTCCGACAGTAGTTGAAGTAATGACAAATATTGGCTCTCTTCATTATCCAAATGCAGTTAGTGGCTGTGAATTTAGTATATGCCACATTGTGCTGCTTTTTAATCAAACACTTTCATGTTCAGTGTTTTCTTTACAGGTAGAGGTAATTCCTCATCTTTTCTTTAAGTTATTTTTCTCCAAATTTAGTCATAGTGTTAATTAAACACTCCTGCTGAAATTCCCAAAACTTAAACAAACATGGGAACCTTGGTCATTTTGAGCAGAGTTGTTGGATTTCTAGCATCATCACGTTCATTCTAGATAGTATTATTTCCTTCTAGAAATTTGATTTTCCAGATATCGTAATCTGTATTACGTACACATTGAAGCACCAAGCCTAGAGTGAGTGAGGATCACCCTCTTCAGATCCATGTGTATACCTTGGTTCTTCCTGAGCATTTTGTAGATGTGTGGCAGTGGGTGCAGTGATCGTATTTCTGTTTTCCTCCCCATTTCTGGCTTTTATCAAGAAAATACATGGATCTCAGCTGTAATCCACCTAGTTAGTGCTCTTATCAGTTCTGCTGTGTGGGTTATGTTTTCTGAATTCCTTCTCTTTCCTTCCATGCCTGAAACAGATCCCAGTAAAGTGAGAGGGTTGAAAAGAATGTGATTTTTAAGTTACAATATCTGCACATTGCCATTTCTCTATCATGTATTTCTCAGTGATGCCTAGGGCTGCGTGGGCTGGCAAGGAGCCAAGCCGGCTCGTGGGCCCTCAAGATTGACTTTTACTAAGCTTGAATCGGCTCGACTCGTCAGGTAAAATGAGCAGAGATCGCGTTTGGCCTGACGGCTTGTGACCCAGCTTGAGTTTGTAGGAGTTCCTTGTATGCTATCTTTAGGAGTGCAGGAAAGCATAGTTTGAATGGGGGAGGGAGGAAAGAAAATGGAGCAGCTGGCAGATCTCCACGTGGAAGACAGCACAAAAGGTGTTCGAGTTGTTTTTCCTGTCCTGCAGGTTGCAGGCGAGTACGGTCTCCCCAACTCATGGGCGAAGAGAATACCCTAGAAGAAGCAGATGGTATGGTTTCTCATATGGTCTTTAACCAGTGGACACTAGCTCATACGGTCCCTCTCCAAAACAGACACGGACGGTGATGGGAAAAGTTTGCATGGGTTTTAATGGAGAGCTGGTTTTGAGCTGAGCTCCAGCTTTCAGAAAAGCAAGTCAAGCTGAGCTTTAGCTTTGATATTGAGCTTGAACTTGAACCTAGACAAGCCTGAGCCCGTCTAAGGTCGGCTTGGCTCAGCTCGTGGCCATCCCTAGTGATGGCCGTCAGCTCCTCAGAGGCACTGTGCTGTTCAGACACCTGCATGCGCTCACACCCACATTGTGTTAATAAATGCTCTACAAGTCCTCGATCTTGATGGCCTCTGAGTGTGCAAAGTTGGCCTCATAGCTCATGATGAAATACATTTGAGAAGAATTAGTTATGGTCTTTGTGCCTTGTAGTTTGGGGCTGTTCTCGTCAATTGCTATTGGTAGATCGTAGCTATGTAGATGTAGACTTTTCAGAAAACTGGCTATGACAATCCCCTTGCTTAATGCTTATTGATGTTTCAAACAATTACATGCTCAAACATAGACTTTCATCCTTTGTTGTCATTATTTTCTTAAAGATCTGGTGCGCATATTTTATGAAGCTAATTACGTATGTTACCCTTTCTTCCCCCTTCCTCAAACAAGGCTTTTAGTTTTACTTCAGAAACTAATTATTGCGATATTCCATTTGGAGACATGCTACCTTCCCTTTTTTTGCATTTATCATCCTAAGTGTTCATTGTTGAAGTTATTTAGTCGTGACCAGAGATTCTTTTGTGGCTGTGGTAGTATGTTTGACATCTATATCTTGACTCTGGTTTCACCATTGAGGTTTAGGTACGAGTTTGTGGGTTGGTTCCACTAGCTAGTGGTTGATCTGGAGCTGCATGTCATGTGTAGTATCACCTGGTGGTTGACAGGCGTGTTTGGTGGTTTGTTCCATGCAACTTGTGGATGGTTTAGATACAGAAGGAACATGTCTTTTAAAGGACATCTACATCTTAAGTGGTTCAAGAATAAGGAATTTGGTTGGAAGCTGTGTTAACTGGTTGTAGAGTAGTTGAGTAGAATGCGTTGGTTTTATCGTTGGTTGGTATGACTTGGTCCGACATGTACAAGTAAGGCCAATTCAAGTCTGACTCAATAGGTCTCGTACCAAGAAGCACCAAGTCAGCAAACCTTGGAATCCAGTACACTAACAGCTAGAATATGATATGTGTACATTCTTTTTTTTTTTTTGGGGGGGGGGGGCTTACTGACCAAATCTGGGTTTGTGGTCAGAGGTGACTTTATTATGGCCACTTTTTTTTTTGGGGGGTGGGGGTTGAGTCTGCGTGTGAAAGTTAGGAGCTGTATACACAATGTCTTTATTTATTTAATATTGTACCTTGGTACTAATCACCTTACAAACGGCTACCCCACCATCTTCTTGTCTTTCGGGAGAGCAAGTTCTAGAATTGTGAATGATGATGATATACATGCAAATATCAACAATCATATGATCAGAAACTATAACAATAACCATCTTAACAACAATAGCCGGAGTAACCATTTCTTACAGCATTAATTTTTTGTATTAATCAATTTTGAACTTAGAATTTATGTTGCAAACTTGCTTCTTTTTGTCCATTCCAGTGAATTCCCAAACCACTACATGGTACTAGTTATTGTTCTCAATTAGACTCCCTCCACCGTCTCTTTTGATTTAACTCTAATAACTTGTATGCCCAACTGATTGGACTTGGCTCAATTGGTGCTGGGTAGCTTTTGAGAGTGTGGAGGTGGGAGTAAGTTCGAGCCTAGGTAGTGGCGAATGTCTGGGTTCTCATTGAGTCTATCCAAAATCTACAAACTCACCATTCTTGGCTGCCAATTAGTTGGACATTTTTGAATTGCCTTTAACCTTGCTGAGACCAAAATTGTAAACCTTCTAGCTTCATTGGAAAAAAGTCTGTTGGTTATTGTTCTCTTTTTCTGATTGAACTATCATTCTTTACCGACAGAATTTACCATTGTTGGATGTCATTAAATTGTTGTCTTTCTTTCACTGTGTATATAGAACCTATGACATGCCACTGCACCATAAATCAGGTCACAAATAGACGTCATGAAGAACATGCAATAATTGATATTCATGACGAGGCATGAAGCAGGGTCAGAAGTGTTCTCTTATGGAAAAAGAAATTCCTGTAGTGATTCAACGGTTTATTGAGGTTTAAGCCACTACTACTAGAAAGGAAATCTTTGGAGTTGATTCTTTCGGGGTACAGGTTGATCTGATTTAATCATCTTCGGGACTAAAGTTATCTGAGCAAGCCTATTCTAAATTTCTAACCAGTCCGAGTTTTGCTGTTCTATGAATCAACTTTAGAGCAGATAAAAAAAATCTCGACCTAGTAGGAAGCCCTGGGAACTAGAGTGGAAATCTCTACATGATCTAGTGGTCTTATCTTAAAATTAGACAAGTATTATAAAG
The DNA here is from genome assembly GCA_030544215.1 of Zantedeschia hybrid cultivar. Classification (NCBI taxonomy): domain Eukaryota; kingdom Viridiplantae; phylum Streptophyta; class Magnoliopsida; order Alismatales; family Araceae; genus Zantedeschia; species Zantedeschia hybrid cultivar. Next base: position 20,994,040 of record JARZZO010000002.1, on the reverse strand, counting down.
TGCATGGATGCTAATGTATCATCCTTTATTTTAGTTTTCTATTGACGGGTAAGTGTGTGGTCGTACAATTGAAAGAGTGGAGAGTCCCCATGATCCTGTCACAAGCCTTTTTTTTTTTTGGCCAATGGGTCATACTGGCAATAAGGCAACATCATCCTCTATAATTATTCATTCCATCAAAGATGAACCATCCATCATTGGGACATGCAGCTAGCAATCCATGTTGGACTTCTAGCATCATCACATTTATTCTAGAGATTAGCAGACATTTTTTCCTTCTAAAGGTTTTGGTTTGATTTTCCAGACATAGTAATATGTTATGCACACATTGAAGCACTGAAACCAAAGTGAGTCAGGATGGCCTTCTTCAAAGCCATGTACACCTTGGTTCTTGCTTAACATTTTGCAGATATGCAGCAGTGAGTGCAATGATTGTATTTGCGATGAATATGTATTTGACTTATCTAGTTTCCTTCTGAATTGATCAACCGGTGATGCACCATAAATCAAGTCACAAATAGACGTCATGAAGAACATGCAATAATTGATATTCATGACGAGGCATGAAGCAGGGTCAGAAGTGTTCTCTTATGGAAAAAAGAAATTCCTGTAGTGATTCAACGATTTATTGAGGTTTAAGCCACTACTACTAGAAAGGAAATCTTTGGAGTTGATTCTTTCGGGGTACAGGTTGATCTGATTTAATCATCTTTGGGACTAAAATAATCTGAGCAAGCCTATTCTAAATTTCTAACCAGTCCGAGTTTCGCTGTTCTATGAATCAACTTTAGAGCAGATAAAAAAAAATCTCGACCTAGTAGGAAGCCCTGGGAACTAGAGTGGAAATCTCTACATGATCTAGTGGTCTTATCTTAAAATTAGACAAGTATTATAAAGTGCATGGATGCTAATGTATCATCCTTTATTTTAGTTTTCTATTGACGGGTAAATGTGTGGTTGTACAATTGAAAGAGTGGAGAGTCCCCATGATCCTGTCACAAGCCTTTTTTTTTGGGCCAATGGGTCATACTTGCAATAAGGCAACATCATCCTCCATAATTATTCATTCCATGAAATATGATCCATCCATCATTGGGACATGCAGCTAGCAATCCATGTTGGACTTCTAGCATCATCACATTTATTCTAGAGATTAGCAGACATTTTTTTCCTTCTAAAGGTTTTGGTTTGATTTTCCAGACATAGTAATATGTTATGCACACATTGAAGCACTGAAACCAAAGTGAGTCAGGATGGCCTTCTTCAAAGCCATGTACACCTTGGTTCTTGCTTAACATTTTGCAGATATGCAGCAGTGAGTGCAATGATTGTATTTGCGATGAATATGTATTTGACTTATCTAGTTTCCTTCTGAATTGATCAACCGGTGATGCACCATAAATCAAGTCACAAATAGACGTCATGAAGAACATGCAATAATTGATATTCATGACGAGGCATGAAGCAGGGTCAGAAGTGTTCTCTTATGGAAAAAAGAAATTCCTGTAGTGATTCAACGATTTATTGAGGTTTAAGCCACTACTACTAGAAAGGAAATCTTTGGAGTTGATTCTTTCGGGGTACAGGTTGATCTGATTTAATCATCTTTGGGACTAAAATAATCTGAGCAAGCCTATTCTAAATTTCTAACCAGTCCGAGTTTCGCTGTTCTATGAATCAACTTTAGAGCAGATAAAAAAAAATCTCGACCTAGTAGGAAGCCCTGGGAACTAGAGTGGAAATCTCTACATGATCTAGTGGTCTTATCTTAAAATTAGACAAGTATTATAAAGTGCATGGATGCTAATGTATCATCCTTTATTTTAGTTTTCTATTGACGGGTAAATGTGTGGTTGTACAATTGAAAGAGTGGAGAGTCCCCATGATCCTGTCACAAGCCTTTTTTTTTGGGCCAATGGGTCATACTTGCAATAAGGCAACATCATCCTCCATAATTATTCATTCCATGAAATATGATCCATCCATCATTGGGACATGCAGCTAGCAATCCATGTTGGACTTCTAGCATCATCACATTTATTCTAGAGATTAGCAGACATTTTTTTCCTTCTAAAGGTTTTGGTTTGATTTTCCAGACATAGTAATATGTTATGCACACATTGAAGCACTGAAACCAAAGTGAGTCAGGATGGCCTTCTTCAAAGCCATGTGCACCTTGGTTCTTGCTTAACATTTTGCAGATATGCAGCAGTGAGTGCAATGATTGTATTTGCGATGAATATGTATTTGACTTATCTAGTTTCCTTCTGAATTGAGACACTAGGTGATAGCAATTATTATATGGGTATTCTTTGAGTTTAATCGTCAAGAGGAGTATTTGAATTGAGGATTATACTGTTGAAATATACTGTCTTCATGTAAAATGGGAGCAAGAATATACATCCATGTGTGGAGGTTGGGAGAGGAAGTGGATTCATTGTGGGTAAAGATTGTTGAGCAAAAATATTACCCTCACACTTCTTCCTTGGAATCTTTTACCATCTAGGATTTCTTATCTGTCACCTATTTGGAGGAATACGTCTAAGATGGAGGAAGTTACTACACCAGCTATTCAATTCTGTATAGGAAATGGAGAAATGATCAGATTTTGGGAGGATAAATGGTCTTCAGATTTGCCATTTTTTTTTTTTTGAAATGTGGGCGGTACCACAAATTGCATTAAAGTATGATGAAAAAAAGGGGATGTACAAGTATAACCAGCAAAAACCAAGAAAACCCCCTTCCCAAAAGACACGTAGCAGGTGTACCTGTCCACCCTTCCCTCAACAAAACAAAAAGAGAAGAATTTGCATTGTTCCCTTTACAAAAGGCAACAACCCACTTCAGATTTGCCATTTGTTTCCCAGAATTGTAACTTGTATCTTATTGTTGACGATAGAGACAGTCAGATCTACTCTTATGGGGACAGTTCTCACCGGAATATCACTCTCAGAAGGGAGCCCACAGATGCAGAAATGGAAGAATTGCAGATTATTCATAGACTCATTCATGGGGTTTCAGCTGAACAGGAATCGAAAGGACACCAGAAAATGGGTTTGGAACAACAAGGGTTCATTTTCAGTTGATGTTCTTGCCAATATGCTACAAAATGGATGTACTAGATTGTGGGGAAGATATTTAGTTTGCTCCAAGTATCTTCCCAATAAAATCAAAATATTCTTATGGAAAGTGGCTTTAGGAAGGCTTCCAACCTGTCAAAGGCTTAACAGAATATTGCACATTCACTTGTATTTTCTGTGGACTTCTCGAGGAGAGTTTAAATAATCTCTTTTGCCATTGTGGCATAATTTGTGTGATATGGCAGACATTATGCAGAACTTTGGAAATTCAATGGAATCAGCCTCAACATGTGTTAGAGCTGATGCAGTGGTGGAATGATATGTGTCCGGATACTTCTCAAAGAGAGATTTGGTCTATATTTGTTCCAGCTATGATATGGGTAGTGTGGTATAAGAGGAATATAAGGAGATTTTGTCTAGATTTCTGCAGTAGCTCTGATATTCTCAAAAGAACTTGTCAATTGGGTAATGGAATAGGGAAAAGGCAGTAAGGATTTTGACCAATGGGGAGTGTTATTTTGTAATGACTCAGTCACGAGCCGGGTAGGAGGAGAGGGCTACATGTTGGAAAGGGCTACCCGCAAGTGAAGCAGTGTGGAGCCACCATGGTGTGGAGATATCACTACGTCTGGGGGTTGGGACGGGAATGAACCGGATTAGTCTTGTATTGGAAAACGGAAAAAGGTTATTAGGTTGTATATGTGAGATTTGTATCCATAACTTGTGAGGTACCTTTTGAGGACAAAATTGTGCGGGCTTGGCCCAAAGTGGACAATACCTCATAAGGGTTGGATCGGGTTGTTATAGAATGATATCAGAGCAGGATCTGTGCAGTATGATATGGGCTGGTTCGGGGACGAACTACGCGAAAGTTGGTAGGCCTGTAATGATCCAGTCACGAGCCGGGTAGGAGGAAAGGGTCACCAATAGGAAAGGGCTACCTGCAAGTGAAGCGGTGTGGAGCCGTCATGGTGTGGAGGCGCCATGGTGTGGAGCTAACACTACGTCTCGGGGTTGGGACGGGAATGAACCGGATTAGTCTTGTGTTGAAAAATGAGAAAAAGTTACTGGATTATATATGTGAGATTTATATCTATAACTTGTGAGGCACTTTTTGGGGACAAAACAATACGAGTTTTTGGCTCAAAGCAGACAATACTTTACAAAGGTTGGATCGAGTCATTACATATTTGATCTGCAAGGCTACCCGTTGGAAGAAGTTTTGTTGCTTTTTTTTTTTTTTAGATTTTTAGTTTTCTTTTTATGGCTACTTTTATCCTCTTGATAAATCGTCGCAGTGGCTTGAGTTTTTTTTCTTTTCTTTAAGGGTCCTTCCCTTCTCTGTACTTATTGTTATTTTTTCAATGAAATGTGACTTCGGTCACCTTCCTTACCCACACCCCCACCCCCACCCCCAGAAAAAAAAACCCCAAAAAGAAGGGAAAAAAAGGGATATATGTCCATGAGTAGGCTTCGCATATTCGGTGGCATTTTAGAGCTTATCAGTTATTATTAACAGTTGGTTTGCTCTGTAAAGGAACACACTTTCTACGAAAGCTGATTCAAAATTGATGTGATAGTTTGCTTTCATAGCTTAGGATCTTATCTTAAGTGCAACCTTCTGTTCTACGCTCTGCCAGAAAACTGAGGTAATGAATGTTAGCAAGTTTTATGTTGCCACCACTTTTTTTTTTTTTTGGGGGGGGGGGGGGAGAGTCAGTTACACTTCATAAGGTCAAACTTATTTGTACATCAAGAATAATGAAAATAGTGCATATATGCCCTCAATAGACCACATCTACCTTATACTACTGATCCTTTCTGATTGAAGTAACCTTGCTGTTACTGTTGGATGGACAATATTCTCCTTCCAATGTCAAAAGAGAAAAAAGGCCTTATGGGTCTTTTAGTTCATCTAATTTTGCTCGATGGTTATCATATCTGATAATTCTTCTTCCACTGTGTCCATACAGTGGCTGCTAACTGGAGTGGCATTGCTCCAACGGAAGGAGGGAATGCACATCATTGGATCCAATGAGTTACAATGAAATTATTATATTTTTAAGATGCACTTGCAAAGAGTTCATTTTTCATCATCAAGTTGTCAATCAAGGAAACGTTTATGAGAACCTAAATTTTCTATTCATTTTTAGATATAATAATTTACTTGCCAACAAATGTTGAATGTGTCTATTCCAGAACTCTGTTGGATTATATTGACGACTTTTACATTTCTAAATTTATTGTCTATCCCATGATGTGCTATTTGTTTTTCTTAAAAATATGGTTGACGTGTTCCCTTTAGTTGTATAATTATTTTTCCCTAATTGTTGAAACCATAATATCAACCTAAATAAAACTCTATTAGAAGCTTCAATTTCCTAATTACGTGTAGTGTTGAAGGTTCCACTTGCTAATGGCTAATTGCATATTTATCACTCCACAGTTTAAATTCCATATGACAATAGCTTTCTATGTCGTTAAATTTATTTGTGTTTTTGTTTGACAGTATTCACGGTTCTATAGTAGTTGTATTCTAATACTGACAGGGATAGTATCCATAACAAGTCATGCCAATATGGATAGCGTAGAATGTACTGTTCGATTGGCTATGCTCTTCTGCTATTGATAATAAAATGTCTAATGTGAGCGGCTGCTTAGATAGATAGCTCCTCCAATAAAATAGCTACTTCTAGAATGCGCCGAATATAGTTTTGTTATGCATCAATGGCTCTCTAGGTAGTCTTGGAGGCCTTTTTCATGCATGGTTCTTTCTCAAATTTGTGGATCTGGAACTCTGCGTGGAATCATCAGATCCATAAGCAAATTTTAGATTCGATGAAGTAAAACTTTTTATAACGATGATGAAAGAAATTTTATTAGCTGAAATCTACTGGTTTTGGATAATCCAAGGTCTATATAACAGGCCCCTTGACCTCTTTTCTTTTTCTCGTTGTATTCGTAGGTGGGCAAATTATCAACAGGTGATTCGCTAGACATGTCTCCACATGATGAAGCATCTATCATGGCAAATGATGCAGTGATTAAAGATATGGAGGTAATTGATCTGTTTCATGTTGAACTAGTTCTTTCAGTATTTGGTTTACCATTCTGATATTGCAGTGCTTTTGCCAGCGTGCTGCTGTAAACTCAGGATCTTTTTGACTTTTTCTTGATATTTTCCTCCTTGTTCTCTTTTTAGATAGCAGTTCTAGCATTTTTTTGGGTTTGAAAGAGGTGGTTGTATTAGCACTTTGATATTTATAAATAATATTGATAAATAGAGGCAGTACAAACAAATTAAGGAATAGGAGAGATTTCTCCAAACATGAACTCACATACAAGACTGTCACTGATGCAAAAGATACCTTGAAGAGAACACTGTCACCTCACTGCAAAAATTGCCAAAAGAATGAACAAAGTCTAATAGATATTTACACTCCCAGAAAACTCCATTGAACCTAAATCACTTTGAAATGGAAAAAAGTACTCTAGAAATATTCCCAAATATACCAGCTTTACAGAATATATGAGGAACTGAAGTAGCAGCCAAAAAATGATCAAATGAAGAAGGTGAAATGATGCTGCGAAAAAATATCCCCTACTGAGGGGAAATATTGAGGATGTAGGGCTTGAACTCTTCCAAGTAGGGAGGGTTTCTAAATACTTGTCCAACAGAGTCCTCCCAGATGTCAATTATGAGTTGAAATATGATTATAAAGAAGGTTGATAAGGTCTTTTCTCCTCCCTTAATAAATGGATGGTTCCTCATCGAATTAAAGGAATGAAACAAGAAAATAGGAGGAAAATACCTTGCTCTCTTATGTGGGTGAAATGTATTGATGAGTTAGATCTATGGGGTAGCTGCTGTTCTATCACCATGTTCTGTTCATTACATTAACATCACTATCAGCACTGTGCCCTAGGTCTGGTTTCAAGGAGCCTTAGGCTTTAGTTGCTGTGATACTTCGGTTTATTCCAAGGTCAGATGCTCCTTCCTGCTGTGCAGCAGGCTTTGCCTGAGAAATCAAAAGCCTGCTTTATTCATGTGTATGGCTGGCTATCACCATTGTCCTCTTCTTTGACTTACAATATATATATATATATATATATATATATATATATATATATATATATATATATATATGCCATCAATGCTTTCATCTCTGGGCCATGTCTGGTTTTTGAGTTTCCTTTGTTCTTCGTATTTCAAATGTGAGAGAACTGAGATGAAATTTGTCATCATGAATGAATTATGTTGCACCGCATTCAAGCAGTCCAAGATAAGAGGCGGGTATCTAAAGAAGTAGGTGGTCTTTTTGAGTACCTCACTGACTTCTCAAGGTTGATTCTAGGGTCTCATTAACAGCTGACCTTTCACTCATTTTGTGCTCTCTGTCATGGTATGAACTTGATATACCTATATTTTTTTCAGGGAGCTGCAATTGCGTATGTAGCCAATCTTTTCTCAGTCCCAGCTATTTTTATAAAAGCGGTTACGGACATTGTTGATGGGGATAAGCCCACTGCAGAGGAGTTCTTGGAAAACTTGGTAACTGTCACTGCTGCGCTTGACCAGGCAGTTAGCCAAGTTGTGGACTTTCTTCCTGGCAAATGCCTCTCCGAACTTTGAAGGGTGCCAGTTGTTCTAATACGATTTCTGCTGTCTAGCAACTTAAAAGACGCTGGGTCGCCCCGGAAGTGGGACATGCAAAATCAATTTCATTGTCTGCTGTGATTGAATACAGAGCTTTGTCCTGCCATATCATTGTTCGTGCATTTAGTCATGGGTTTTACCCATTTGATGAATTTAACTTATTTTAACTGATGACAGAATCAGGCATGTGAGTCCTTGCTGCTCTTACCCCATATGTGCATGATCATGTTTAATTCTAAACGTTTGGAATCACCATTTTGTGGTAGGTTAATCCTTTGGATCAAAATTTTCATTCCTGCATTGCATAAGAACGTTGAAAGCAGAGGCTATGTATGTGTTTGATCTAGTCCGGGACTGGAATTGTGAGGTTTTGCATGCGGAGTGCAATGGTGTGGGTTGGGTCATATTTTCTCACGTTTACCCTTGGTGTAAATCACCCATTAAAAGGGCAGGAGGAAGAATATCAATGCAACAGAGATGAAGAAACGATAGGCTCCTTAGACGTAAGGGTAATACTTGCTGCACTGAGTGTGTGGGCAGTCGTCTAATCCAGGTTTTCGATGAGGTGGAATCCAATCAGATGGTTCTAATGGTAAGTATTTTTTTTATTTTATTTTTCCTGAAAACTCGGAAGTAGAGAACAATCTTAAGGGAAAGATTGGACAGTTAAAATTTCTTTATATTTTTTTATTTTTTAAACTGTCGGATCTTTATCAGATGGTTTGGATGGCTCTTTTAGGATGGCCTCCAGTCTCCTCAGTTTTAGGGGAAAAAGAAATGTTACTTGCTACTGCTATCCGATCAAATCCAGTCAGACGGTTGTCCGTCTTGCACCGCACAAGGTGCAGGGAGTATTACTTTATAAGTAATGCATTGGTAGGAAGGAGGAGGTGAGACTCCAGGCCAAGGGTTCTTAGTTGGGAGTTTCTGGGCTTACGGGCTAGAAGCCCAGAAGCCTTTCTCCTTCCCTGCCAAACAACCCTCGTCAGAGGCGCCGGCGGTCCCGTCGCCGTCTTCGGTGGACTGTTCACCCCCATGGGCGCGATCTGGTGGAATCCCCCTCCCTCCTTCTCTGGCCTGTTTTCCCCTGGTCAGCTGCTCCTTCTCCGTCTTCTTCATTTTTTTTTGTGGTAGGTTTTCCACCCCTCCCTCTTCCTCCTCCGTTCCTTCCTCTACCTATGCTTCTTTAGCTGGGCCTCTCCTCCCCTCCCTGGTGTCTTCTTTATCTCCTCCCTAGCACCATTTCCTCACTGTATGGTCCCTTGCCAGTCCCCTGCCTGCACCTCTTCCTCCATTCCACCTTCGTCGTTCACCTTCCTCCCACCTCCGCCTCACACAGGTGCAGATATCCTTCGCTCACCGTAGAATCCGCTCCACAGCCCAAAGCTTCCTTCTTGCTACCAATTTCCCCCTTCGTCTAGCTTCCTACCACCTTTGTTTCTCCTCCCTGATCCTCTGCCCCGCTTTCCTCCTTTTTACTATAGTAAGCCTGTCTTGCCCATTTTTGTTGTCCCTTTGGTGGGCTATCTCTGGCGACCCCTAGGGCTGCATTGGATCTCTCGGCTCCTAAGCTCTCTTTGCTGCCTGCCTTATTTTCTTTCCCCTTGTGGTGTTTTTCCCCTTCTCTACCGCTGTGTTGTGTGGCAGATTTTGTGCCGGTACTTTCTCTTGCAGGTTTGGCATCCTTGTTCAACATTCGCTGGGGGATCGAATCAGCTCGTTCATCTTTGCTTGGACTCTGTTCTAGGGTGTTGGAGATTTGTGGCGATGTCCGAGATATTGAGCTCCTCCCGTATGTTTTCTATAGGCATCGTCTTCGAACACTCCTATCATCTGGCTGCTAATATGGTGTTGTAGCGTGCATCGGCTCCCTGTGCCGGACTCTCCGTCGAAGCAAACGTCTGCCTTCTACGACCTTTCCGGCTTACCAGTGTCTTCTGCGACGGATCGCGGGATGTCCGTTGATCCTCTTTTGGAGGTTCTTTACTTGTTGGATTTTATCCTCTCTACGTACTGTTATGCCTTTGCCGGCATCATCCCTTTGTACCTCTTGTGTGATGCCTTCTCCCCTATGTTGTGTTCTTTCTCCGCCTCAGTCTGTGGTTATGTACCTTATATGATTAAATGAATGGCAGTAATTCTCTTAATGTTAAGAAAAAAAGGAGGTGAGACTCCAGTAATGGACTGGAGCTATGCTGGAGTGTTTCCACTCCGAGGAATTTTGTTGGAGATTTCTGGTGGATTATTATTATTATTATTATTACTATTACTATGGGTGTGTGTGTGGGGGGGGGTTGCAAAATGACTACTTGAGGTGGTTAAGGCTGTTGATACAGTTTAGTTTAATGACCTGGCTCAACCTTAGACGGGCTACCAAGGGACATCGGACGGGGTGAAGAAGTGAACAATAGACGACGAAGGGGGTGCAAACCCTCTAGAATTGACAGTAGACGGATGTGCTAGTTTTTGTTTAATGAATTATGAAGATTCTAGAGATAAAAAAATAAATAAATAAGGACGGAGAAGGGTTCGAACGATTGGTGGAACCACAAGTTGCGCGCCGGGTCTCTTCTTATCCATCAATATTTCTAGTGATTCTCTGCTTCATAATCCCTCAGCCGGAAAAATAACGACATTTCTTAAAGGTGCACCATTTTTGACGGTTGGCAGTCAATACTTCACAGCGCAACAGACTACTTGCATGTCAGGGCAAAGCATGTTTCTGCTATGTTGATGGTTCATGGATGCAGCAGACTTCCATGTTAGGGCATCTGTATCTAAATAGAGGTCATTATTTACTCTGTTAAAGGTGAATTTGTGTTTTATCACTATTAAATATGGATGAATTTTTGAGAATTAATTACCTCTGTCGGAGTTCTGACAATATTTCTCATCGCCATCAGTTTTTTTTGTTAACCATGGAATCCTTGCTTTACATTAGACTTATGTTTCACTACTCTGTAGCTGGCTGTCAACAAACAGTGTAGCAAAGTTCGTGCTATGATTTTAACACCTTAATCTTTAGGGCTAGTAGCAATGTACACCCAACACCTTAAACGATGTTGGCATGTTAAGGTTTTGACACTTGAACATGCATTAACACCTTAACATGTCAACACTTGAATGCTTAAGATGTTAATGTCTACGACGAGAATTATAGTGTTAACATATTAAGATGTCAATGTGTTTGTCTTGACGTGTCAAGGTTTTTGACATGGTAACATTACAAAGATTAACAATCGGTTACAGAGAGGGGCAAAAAATAAATCTGTCATATAACTGGAGAGTCTTTTCAGCTAGCCAAATAGTTGACAGGAGACATAAAGCGTCAAAACTTTTAACAAGGGAGTTTAATTAATTTTCGTTACTTTAATTTTTACTATTCTTTTGGAAAGGCTTTTCATAAATGTATTTTAGACAATTTGCAAACAGAGAGGAAGATACAAGTTGTTCATTCTTTTTTTTTTCTCATAATAAGGTACCGGCCGTTGCTTTATGTTGATGGGATATCTGCCACGGGCTTCTTACAGTGAAAGTACATTTTGTAATAGGATTGGTTACTAATTGGCCGCAAAGCTAAGAATTCAAGAATTCGATCAAACAAAAGGAGACAAGAAAGGAATGTTAATAAATACATCGTATTCATAGGTTCAATTATTCTGACTAAAAGATAGTGATGCTGAAGCACGTATAGGCGCCCTGCATTCACTGGCCATAACGCGAGGGATCGTATTTTTACATCAAGAAATAAGACAGAAGAACACTGACAAGTTGAATGCTGCGCATATCAAAAGGAACAGCAAAGAAAACGCAAACACAAGTACACACACCCAGCCAGAAAACACAGAAGGCTAACAGGAAGTTCATCAAAACCAATACACTACAGCATATTAGAAGCTTCCAATAAGTCTGTTTTGCAAGTGTGATTCTTGCCTAGAGTCTTGATGACATTCTCTATGTTCAAGAAATAAAAAAGCCATTAGCCTGCATACAAAGGAACAACAAACCAACTACAAGCACAAGTATATACACCCACACCCACAGAAGGCTGACAGAAACTTTATCAAAAGGTAAAAACGAACCACATGCCTTGCATATTAAACAAGCTTCCCATACCTTCATTTGCCTATATGATTCTCGTAAAGCGTCATATTTAATTGTCTCAAAACTCCTAGCTCATGTTTTCTCAGGCATTTTGAGTTGAAAAAATAACAAAGAAACAACACATAAGGTGGAGTAAGCTACTTTAAGCAAAGAAACAACAAATAAGATGGAGTGAGCCACTTTAAGCAAAGAAACATCAAATAAGGTGGAGTAAATAAAGAAACAGCATTTTCAAGGCATGCTGTATTTTAAAGAGTTATCAAATGAATAACAAATAAGGTGGAGTAAGCAACTTTGAGTGCTGGTTAAATTATCATGTTAACTTATGTGCTACATTCGGAAGATCTATATCTGAAGATTCAGAAACTTTACAAATCAAACAGCAGTACATTCAATATATATCTACTTATTTCCTTGTTGAACACATCCGAATGATGAAAGCCAAAAAAAAAAAAAAACTTAAGTGAGTATTAACTTAGGCAAGTAAAGGAGACAACCTTTGGCCGAGAAGTTACTGAACAGGAATAGACGATTTGTTGCCTAACAAGTGATGTGATGAGGCAGAATCCGATTCAGCCCATTGAAGCAGGCCCAAACCCCATTCAGCCCAACAGCAGCAGTACCAGGCCCTCCGGCGGCCTTCGGCCCGTCAGCGGCCCAGCAGCCTACGGCCCATAAGCGGCACCGTCGCTCCCGGCCCAACAGGCTTCAGCCCGTCAGCGGCCCACCAGCCTATGGCCCGGGAGCAGCGCGGCAGCCCAGGGCCCAACAGGCCTTCGGCCCGTCAGCGGCCCAACCCCCTTCGGCCCGGTAGCCGATTCCGGTCCACTCCGGTGGCGGATCGGGCGCTATGGCGGTTTATCAGTAAACCTGCAGATAGTCCTATATCGGCTGCCACCGTTAACCATCCGCTATCCTCTGCTATAAATATCCCGCTATTTGTGGCCAAGAGGGGTGTGGGAAAAACGGATGCCTCCCAAAGCTTCCGAAACCCCTTAAAGGACTTCTGTCCGAATAGCTTTATAGCTGCTCTTTCTTGCTTTCTGAATCGAATCTTCTTCAGGAGCTAACTTGACCGTCGGAGGGGGTTCCCCAGGGCTGTCGCCCGGGACTCCTGCTGACTGGTTCTTCTTCTTCTTTCCCTCCTGCAGGGGTTCGGTTCGAATCGTCGCCGACCTCCCCGAGTCGGTCTCGGCCGCCGACCTCGGACTCCTCTCCCTGGTCTCGACGCCGAACGCCGGCTGCCCCAAGCCAGGAGACTCGGTCTCGCGCTGAAGTAGCCTTCGGGCTCGCTGTCCGAGGGCAAGCCCGTCAGTTGCCCTGCGTCAGGAGGCTCGGCCTCGCGCTGAAGGTGCCTTCGGACTCCCTGGTCGGAGAGCGAGCCGTCCCCCCGTCCGATCTCGGACTTTCCGGCTTCTGCTTCGACGCTCGCCGACTGCTCGGCCGAGAGAAGCTCCTGCTCGCGCCGCGCCTCCGTCCGCCGAAGGAGCAGCGGCTCACTATCCAAGAGCAGCTCCGGCGGCAGACCGCGCCCCCCGCGGGCGGATCCGGATCATCCCGAGAAGCCCCGTCTCGGATCTCCGTCGGGTCCCCCTTCCATCGTTCGATCCGGACCGGCTCCGGATCCTCTTTTCCGGATCCCCGTCTGCGGGATCCGGTCGTGATAGATCCAGTCTACATCACGTGGCGCCGTCTCGAAGCTATCGACGTAGATGGAGAAGGAGCCCGGACGAATAGTATTTGCCCTGGTGGCAGAATCGGGCCGATGGGGTGTCGTCCAAGAAGGGAGCTGGAAGTAAGAAACCAGGTTCCTCACCTCTACGTCCGAGAGGGCGCAGGATGCTCCCGAAACAGTGTCCGGGGGACGGCGCCCCGAGGTGGAAGCCTGGCCTGGGTCCCGGACTTCCTGGGTAGCCTCGGCTTCGGGAGCCTCAGCACCAGAAGCTTCGGCCTCAGAAGCCTCGGCAGCCGAAGCCTCGGTCCCAGTAGTCTCGACCTCGGAGCCCTCCGCTCCGGAGGTCTCGGACCCCTCGGTCCCGGAGTTTTCAAACTCCCCAGACATTCCGGAAGCAAGGGATCCCGAGGCAAAAGGATCTGACAGGGAAGATTTACGAGAATGGGGGGGAGTGTACTCCTCGTCCGAAGGAGTAATCTCACTGGAAGAGCTCCGGACCATAAGGTCGCGAAGGGGGAGAAGGAGGTCAAAGCTTACTAGCAGAGAGAGGGAGGAAGTCTCTCTTGAGCCAAGCGCAACCTCAGGCCTCCAAGCTCCACCGGCGATGCACTCTGAGGGACGAAGAACCTCCCACGGCAGCCGACGAGCTCGGACGAAGCCTTCAGGAAGCTGGCCTCTCGCTGGAGAAGGAGGAAGAACTCGGATGGTTGCGAGGGAAACGCAAGCGCAGCAGCAAGAAGAAGAACAGTGCCCTGCGGAGGGCCTGTATTTATAAGACCGTTCGAAACGCCTCCCGCCGAAGCCAGCGGCCGAGATCATCCCGCTCGTCCCCTCGCTCCTCCCGGATGCCCGCCACGTGCACCGTCCTTCGGCAATGATGACGGGCCGGCTCCGGGACTTGAAGCAGAGCGATCAACGGCCGAGAGCGTTCCGACCCTTCGGCTGATCACTCGGATGTTTGCCACGTGTCCCGATCCGCGTAGAACGAAGGGAACGACGGCGATCCGAGTGGAGCCTCGGGCAGAGAGCCGAGGCGATCCGCGACCAGCAGGCGGTCGGGATCCGTTTGTGTTTTTGATAGAGCGGCTGGATGCGCGACGCGTGTCCCGTGCTTCCTCGCGAGGCGATGCGCCATCCCGTCCATTTAATGAAGCCTGACACGAGTCAGATGGCACAACCCTTCGGCTTCTGGGCTCTGAGCCTTCGTCGCCACTCCGAGCAAAGACGGAACAACCGCGTAGCCCTCGGCCGACCGAGGGCATCTCCTTCTCAGCAACAAGAAAGAGAAACGGACCTTCGGGTAAAGCGTCTGTCACAAAAAATTCTTCTGACAAGCTTCGGACTATACTCTCGCCATCTCAGAACTGAGGAAGACAAGAGTGGGGGGCTATGTGATGAGGCAGAATCCGATTCAGCCCATTGAAGCAGGCCCAAACCCCATTCAGCCCAACAGCAGCAGTACCAGGCCCTCCGGCGGCCTTCGGCCCGTCAACGGCCCAGCAGCCTACGGCCCATAAGCGGCACCGTCGCTCCCGGCCCAACAGGCTTCAGCCCGTCAGCGGCCCACCAGCCTACGGCCCGGGAGCAGCGCGGCAGCCCAGGGCCCAACAGGCCTTCGGCCCGTCAGCGGCCCAACCCCCTTCGGCCCGGTAGCCGATTCCGGCCCACTCCGGTGGCGGATCGGGCGCTATGGCGGTTTATCAGTAAACCTGCAGATAGTCCTATATCGGCTGCCACCGTTAACCATCCGCTATCCTCTGCTATAAATATCCCGCTATTTGTGGCCAAGAGGGGTGTGGGAAAAACGGATGCCTCCCAAAGCTTCCGAAACCCCTTAAAGGACTTCTGTCCGAATAGCTTTATAGCCGCTCTTTCTTGCTTTCTGAATCGAATCTTCTTCAGGAGCTAACTTGACCGTCGGAGGGGGTTCCCCAGGGCTGTCGCCCGGGACTCCTGCTGACTGGTTCTTCTTCTTCTTTCCCTCCTGCAGGGGTTCGGTTCGAATCGTCGCCGACCTCCCCGAGTCGGTCTCGGCCGCCGACCTCGGACTCCTCTCTCTGGTCTCGACGCCGAACGCCGGCTGCCCCAAGCCAGGAGACTCGGTCTCGCGCTGAAGTAGCCTTCGGGCTCGCTGTCCGAGGGCAAGCCCGTCAGTTGCCCTGCGTCAGGAGGCTCGGCCTCGCGCTGAAGGTGCCTTCGGACTCCCTGGTCGGAGAGCGAGCCGTCCCCCCGTCCGATCTCGGACTTTCCGGCTTCTGCTTCGACGCTCGCCGACTGCTCGGCCGAGAGAAGCTCCTGCTCGCGCCGCGCCTCCGTCCGCCGAAGGAGCAGCGGCTCACTATCCAAGAGCAGCTCCGGCGGCAGACCGCGCCCCCCGCGGGCGGATCCGGATCATCCCGAGAAGCCCCGTCTCGGATCCCCGTCGGGTCCCCCTTCCATCGTTCGATCCGGACCGGCTCCGGATCCTCTTTTCCGGATCCCCGTCTGCGGGATCCGGTCGTGATAGATCCAGTCTACATCATGATGATTGAACAATTTGCTGCACCAGACATTCGAAGGATCTGGGATTTGAGGATTGGAGAGACAGAGAGAGGGGTAGAGAGAGAATACCCTATGGGTGTTTTGTGCCCTTGTAACCCCTCTTTGTCATCTATGGAGAAGGGAGATTGCCTTCATCTGAAGTACCTTGCAGTCAAACTTGCATGGGGAGAGGAGAAACAATTAGTTTTCCTTATTTTCATCTAATCACATAATCCAGAAACCATGGTGTGTGTGCAAGAAGGCATCTATGTTTGTAAGCTGTTTCAAAGCATTTAGAGTTAAGTATTGAAAAACAACCGGTAGTTAGCTTATTCTTACCAGGAAGATTGCTAGTTCTATGTACACTTCACACTTTTGCAAGGACAAATGGAGCTACGTATTGGAGACCTACGGCAGATATTGCCATAGGATGATCTTTCTACGTACTTTCCAGAAATGCAACATGTAAGCACAAAAAACATGTACGAGAAACAAAATAACAAATGACAAAGCAAAAGCATGCATGATCAGCAATAGGAAAAGGATTGGTTCGGTATTTGAAACTTACATGTCTTGTTCTCCAACACTGTCTGGTTCTCCTGCTGATGGTAACATCTGCTTGTTGCACTGGTGGCATGAAAGGCAAGAGAGCTGCAAAGAAGATGACACAACATGCTTCTTATGAGGGAATGGGAGACAGAAAAGAGAAGGTACTCCCCTGTGTGCATTGTGTAGAGAAAAGGCCGAGGGTAGGAATTCCAACCCTGTCTTGTTCTCTTCTTGATGCTATCATCTGCTCGTTGTCCGGGTGGTAGGAAAGGCAAGAGACCTGCAGAGAAGATGACATAGCATGTTGTTAGTAAAAGATGGAGACACAGAGAAAGAGAGGTTATGCCCCTGCGTGTGTTCTGTGCTTTCCTAAAACAACTAAGTTACACAAATCAATAAAACAAGAAAATCAAAATTAGATAAAAAGGACAAATCAACATTGAGAGTATGCATAGAAGTTATAACTCAAACAAAGCTGAGCACAAAATGAATAGTAAAATATTACTTCCCTCTTAATTGACGTCAGACATGCCATTAACTTTACATCAAGCTCCTTTGACTGTGCACGTAAGAGTTTGTGAAGCTGTAACAAAGTTGATCAAATGCAAAATGAAATGCAGGTGATAAAATGATAAAATTATCAAATCACCTAATATCGCCATTGATCTATTCCTCTATACTTACAGATGTTTTATTATGTGAAAGCACAACAAGAGATTAAAAAACAAGCTAGAAGAACAGTAATAGGTTTAATGCACCACACTATGTTATCAAAGGCGATCGCCTCGCTCGCCTAGGCAATGAAAAAGGTTGAGGCGAGCCAAGAGCGCCTCGCCTCGCCTCATGTTCGCCTCACTCACCTAGGCACTTGCCTATAAAGTCTATGTCAAATGTTTGTTTTTTTTTAAAATTATGTGGTACTGCTTTTCTTGCTCTTAATTATTCTAAAGTGAATGCCTCTTTTAACAATGTCCAATAATATTTTTCTCTTACGTGCTGCCACATTTTTTCCCCTTTCTTCTTACATGCTGCTACATTGTTTTCTTCTTTTTGATGATTCCTAAGACCATGCACTACACATATGAGTGTTTTATACAAATTGATGATTACATGTTGATCATGATCAGTGTTTCTCAAGGTCTTATGTATGTTTTTTTTGATATTTTATTTAGTTTCCTCATATTGTCATTTTCTTCCTTCACAGTGTTGTATGGTAGAAACACGTCGCCTCAAATGCCTAGGCAATCGCCTAGGCATTTGAGGCTGAGGCGAACCCTTGATCGCCTCGATCGCCTCTCGCCTCTGACTACATAGGCACCACATATCAAAAGGAATGGGCAAAGCAAATGCAAACACAAGTACGTACACCGACCTGAAGACACAGAGCTAACAGAAAGTATATCAAAACCAAAACACTACAGCATGTTAAAAGTTTCCAATAAGTTTGTTTGCAAATGTGATGCTTGCCTAGAGTCTCGATGACATTCTCTATATTCAAGAAATAAAGTTACAAGGCCGCGCCTGCCTTAGCCCTGCTCAAGGCCGCGCCCCCTCGGATGTTGTTTTCCTTGGTACCGCCAAGGAGATGTGGGATGCTCTGTGCAAAATGTACTATGACGAGAAGAATGTCACCCTAATTTATTCTCTTTATAAGGAGATCTTCTCCCTCAAGCAGGACGGCTGATCTCTTCATGATTATTTTGCTGCATAAGGCAAGTGGGATAAGTTGTAGTTGTATCACCTCTTAACGGCTGATGTGGCCATTTGAAGAAGCAGTGTGAGGAGTTCTTAGTCGCCAGGTTCTTGTCTGGCATGGATGACTTGCTCAGTCATGTCCGCTTCCACCTTCTTTCGGTTGACTCTGTTCTATCTCTAGCAAACGCGATGTCGCGTGTTCTTCGGGTCAGCTCTTCTGCTCCTCATGTTGATGCCCTTTTTTGGGCCTACTAAGAACTCCGCGCATGCTGCCATTCGTGGTTGTGGTCATGGACGCAACTCTTTTTCTCCCTACACTCACTATGGCCGACAGAATCATCCATCTAAACTATGCTGAAAGAAATTTGGTTGACTTGTTGTAGTAAAACTTGCTATTGATGCATCTCCTACGGCTGTTGACGTCCCTCCCAATGTGCCTGACTCTCTTGCAGACACTACCGTAACTCTCTCCAAAGCTAATTATGATCGACTTCTCCAGTAGCATTCCTTTCATGCAGTTCCTGCCATCTCAGGTGGTGCATATGTTATCTCTCATGCTTCGTCCTGGGTCATTTATTCCAAGGCTTCTAGTCATATGACAGGTACTCGTTCTATTTTTTTTTCACCTTTATGTCTTACTTCTTCATTGCCTCATGTCTCTGTTGGCACAATTCAACTCCCTTCCTCCCTTCATTTGAACGATGTGTATCCTCAATTCCCTATTAGTCTCCTTTTCATTAGTTGCTGACCCATGCTTACAATTGTTCTGTCACTTTCTTTCCGTCTTACTGTGTTTTTCAAGATCTTCAAACAAAGAAGACGATTGGTGGCATATTTGAATCTAGTGGTCTCTACTACCTTACTGACCAATTGCCTCTTGTTTCTACGGTACTTGCTGTCGATTCACCTTATAATTGGCGCTCTATCCAAGCTCCGTCAGTTCATTACCATTCTGTTTGCATTGTCTCAGTTTCAGTGCGATGCTTGTGAGTTAGGCAAGCATCATAGGGTGTCTTTTCCCTAGTGAGAATAAACATAGTTCTTCTCCTTTTGAGCTAGTTCATTCTGATGTTTGGGGCCCGAGCCCAATAGTTACTCTTTAGTTTTTAAGTATTTTGTCACTTTTATTGAATACCACTCTGATATGATCTAGCTGTATTTTTTTGAAGAGTTGGTCTGAGGTCTTTTATGTATTCCAACTTTTTTATCAAGAAATAAAAAATTAATTTTCTTCCTCTCTGAAGGTGCTTCATTCTGATATTGCTCAGAAATATCTATCTTCTTAGCTCACTACATTTTGTTCTGCTTATGACATTATTCATCAAACTTCTTGTACCTACACCTCTCAGTAGAATGGATTGCAAAACACAAGAATCAACATTTACTTGATGTTGCTTAGACTTTCATGTTTCACATGTCCATCCTGAAGCATTTTTTGGGTGATCCTATTCTTACGGCTTGTTATCCTATCAACTGTGTTCTCTCCTCTATTCTTTCGAGTTAGAATCCCTTTTCCTATCTCTTATCCTTCTATTGAGCTTTTTCCTCTTCCACCTAAAATTTTTGGTTGCCTTTGTTTTGTTCACGCTCTAAGATCGGGCCATGTCAAGCTTTCCCCTTATGCCACTTGTTACGTTTTTCTTGGTTACTTGTGCACCTAAAAGAGGTATAGATGTTTCAATCCAATTTCCTGGCGCTTATTTGTTACTATTGATGTCACCTTTTTAGATCCACTCCATACTTTTTCTGCACTGTCTGTGGCGTCAGCACCTTCTTCATTGCCTATTCCTTCCTTATTTCCTCTATTGCTAGATTCCCTACCATTTGACGATATTACCTCTAATCGGGTGAATCCTCCAACAAAGTTGTTACAAATTTATCAGCACCAGGCGAAACAAGAGTTGCTGACTTTGCTGCCATCATCACCTCCTCTGGATGGGGATCCGCCTCCTAATCATGCTTCTGCATTAGACCTTCCTATTGCTCTCTGGAAAGATAAACGTATGGCTATCTTACCTTCTTTTTTTGACATTGCATTTTACCTGGTTGTCTCTTTGTAAAGGTTCTTGGGGTGCCACCCTTCATTCTCTTGCCCGTTTTTATCTCTTATTATCATCTCAACGCATCCTTTTGGGATTTTGCATTGTCTCTCTCTTACATTTCTATCCCTCGGTCGTATCAGGATGCACACTACCTGATCATCAGTGGAGGGCTACCATGGATGAGGAGATGTCTGTTCTTCTCTCTTGTGGCACTCCTCCTCCAGATGTTGTGCATGTAGCCTGCAAATAGGTGTTCACTCTTAAGTATCTCCCATATGGCTTTATTGACCGGTACGAAGCTTGTCTAGTTGCAAAAATCTTTACTCAGACTTATGACATTGGCTACTTTAAGACCTTCTCTCCTGCTGTACGTGTCAGCTCCACGTGTTCTTTTCTCCCTGCGACTAATCTCGACTGGCACATGATTTAGATGGATGTCAAAAATGCCTTCCTTTATGGTAATTTGCAAGAGGATGTCTATATGGAGCAACCTCCTGGGTATGTTGCTTAGGGGGAGACAAAGTTGTGCGAACTCCAAAAAAATCTATGGTCTAAAACAAAGTCTGAGAGCTTAGTTTGGCAAGTTTAGCTAGATTGCCTCAACTATCAGTCTCCATCATAGTCAAGCTGATCATTCTGTATTTATTAAGAGGAGCACTATAGGTATTGTGGTCTTGGTTGTCTATTAATGACATCATCCTGACTGGCAGTGATAAAGAAGTTATTGCTGTTGTAAAAGCATACCTACAAAAATAAGTTGTCACAAAAGATCTTGGTTGATCACATTATTTTCTCGGCATAGAGGTACATATGAGAGAGATGGGATTTCTTTCTCCCAATGAAAATATGCCTTGGATTTGCTATAGGAAATCGGGCTTCTTGGCTATAAACCTCTGGACACTCCTATTGTTACACAGCCAGAGTTCTGGGACCAGTCTGGAGATCATTTTTTTTTTCATGTTGGGCGTTATCGACGACTGGTGGGTAAGCTCATTTATTTTAACAAATGTTAGACCATATATTACCTTTGCAGTTGGAGTGGTGAGTCAATTTATGCGGAATCCAAAACAGTGTCACTGGGACTCTGTTTTGAGGATTCTAAGATGGAAAAGGATCTCCAAGAAAAGGCCTGTTGCACAAGAAATTCAGTCATCTTCTAGTGGAGGCATTCTCTGATACTATGCTGGTTCTTTGGATAGGAAATTTACATCAAGTTATTACTCCTATGTTGGTGGTAACTTGGTTTCCTAGTGAAGCAAGAAGCAAAATATAATTGCAAGATCTAGTGTTGAGGCTGAGTACCGAGCCATGGCACACATTTCTTCTGAGGTGATGTGGCTTCAATATTTAGTGTGAGATCTTGGTCTTGAATGCTTTGAGCCCATGTTGATGCACTGTGGCAATCAAGCTGCAATCTATATTGCTATCAATTCAATCTTTCATGAAAAGACCAAGCATATAGAAGCTGCAATCTATATTCGTTCGAGAGGTTGTGATAACAAAGAAGATTGCTACTCCATTCACTTCATCAGAAGAACAACTTGTTGATTTATTTATCAAACCTCTTGCTTCTCCTCGTTTTTCTACTCTGTAGTAAGATAGGCATACTTGATATATATGCTCCAGTTTGGGGGGGGGGGGGTTAGATGCTAGACTATATTAGTATGTGGGTGTGCTTAAGTTAAACCTGCAAGATAGGTTATCATTCTATTTTTCCCAACACAAAGGTTCTACAGTTTGAGAGAGAGAGAGAGAGAGAGAGAGATCTAGGTGTTTTGTGCCCTCGTACTCTGGCTTATCACCTTTGTACATGGACACAATTGTTACTAGTTCTGGTAATGGGGATTGCCTTCGTCTGAATACCTTACAATCCAGCTTGTACCTCTCTGGGTGTTTATGACCTCATAACTCCGGATTATCACCTATGCATGGAAACAATTGTTACTAGTTCTGGTAATGGGGATTGCCTTCGTCTGAATACCTTGCAACCCAAGTTGCTTGAGGAAAGGAGAAACAATTAGTTTCCTTGTTTTCATCTAATCATATAATGCAGAAACCATGTTGTGTGTGCAGGAAGACATCTGCATTTGTAAACTGTTGCAAAACATTTAAGAGTTAAATATTCAGTATTGAAAAACAACCAATAGGAGGAAGCTTCTTCTTACTAGGAAGATTGCTACTTCTTTTTGCACTTTGCACTTTTGCAAGGCCAAATGGACCTACCTATCGAAGACCTACCTTTCTGCATGATGTCCAAACATGCAACATGAAAGCCATATATATATATATATATATGAGAAACAAAATAATCAACAACAGAGCAAAAGTATGCATTATCAGCAAAAGGAACAACGCTTGGTTCCATATTTGGAATTGACCTGTCTTGTTCTCCAACCCTGTCTGGTTCTCTCCTTGATGCTACCATTTGCTCGACCTACTGGTGGCGGGAAAGCCAAGAGGGCTGAAAAGAAGACAACATGATATGCTGTTATTAGGGGATGGAGAGAGAGAGAGGAGGGCACTCCCTTATGTGTATTCTGTGCCTTTCTACAATGTATGTGTGTGTGTGCGCGCGTGCGTGTGTGGGAGCACCAATCCTATCTTGTTCTATCCCTGATGGTACTGGTACCATCCGCTTGTCATCCTGGCGGTAGGAAAGGCAGGACAGCTGCAGAGAAGGAGACACATAATGTTGTTAGTGAGAGATGGAGAGACAAAGAAAGAGAGGGTACTCCACTGCAAGTGTTATGTGCCTTCCTAAAACAACAAAGTTATATACACAAATCAATAAAGTAAGAAAGTCAACATTAGATAAAAAGAACGAATTAACATTAAAAGTATGCATGATCAACAAAAGGGGAAGGTTTGGTTTGGTATTTGGAATTGGCAAAAAAACTTAATAATAAATGGCAGCAAAAGTATGCACGATCAGCGAAAGGGGAAGGTTTGGTTAAAGTATTTGGAATTGGCCCTGAAAACTTAAGCTTAATACCATCAATCCTTGCCACTAGACTTTGTTTATTTGGCAACTTTAGATAAAATCTTTTGAGGAAAATTCTGGTTATACCACCAATCTTATTAGAAAATGAAGAGGTAGTGGTGTAGGAGAAGAGGTTCCTCCGGCAACAAAGGAAAAGAAAATTACAGTGGGTGTTTATTACAGCTCTATAAACATCCTTCTCCACAACTCTACCAACGTGTTAAGAATATACCGGCTCCAATAATAATGAAGATGTAAAACATGTAAGAAACATTCTCACTGTCCTCTGAAGACCGCTGCATTTCCTTCTTTCCAAATGCTCCACCAAATGACATGAACTAGGATTGAAAAGATCCTTCGACTGTCTTTACCATCTAAATTTGTTTTGATAGAATTAAAAGCATCCACATGCCTTGTGCTGTATCAAACATAAAAATCTGACCTGTGAAAGTGCCCAAAACATTCCAGATCTGCCTACTGAATGGTCACTTAAAAGAATAGATGCTCTACATCCTGCTCGTCCTTCAGGAGAAAATGCCATACAGGATCATTAACCTTTTCTGATTCAACAGCCACATGAAAGCTTTGGTTTTTAGGAGAGCCTTAACCTTCCAAATTTCACCAAATTGATCAAAAGCTGGCCTCTCCCCTTCAATAATGTCATCTAAAGATTTGACTGAGAATTATCCACCATTAAGCTTACTTTGGTTGATCTTGTTTGTCAATATGAATTTCCACTATCATTTTTATATCCATAGGACAGGAGCAAACATACACAAAAAAAATATAGTGTCAGTATATGATAAAGGTGAGAAAGCGAGGAAAAAATGACCTAATATAGAAATTTTATATGATATGTCTAATGGTCTTTGTTCATTCTAGACAGATAAAACCTACTAAGAAAATTCTTTTATTATAAAATCATATAGTAGTCTACATGAGGATTGCCCTAAATGACTTTATGAGGGTGGGGCAACCGTGATCACTCCTTTCCATTTCTACTCCCTAAGGGATGAATTATGGCCAATTTAGACACAGGCCACAGGCTGCTGGAATTTAAGGTTAAAATGACATCTGTCACTTAGAAGTATTCAATCTATTTGCCATCGTTCCAATTCCTAAAAGTGCTCCCACTCCCATTTCCACTCCTACTCGCAAAGTAAAATAGAAGTGTAAACAAGAGATCTCCTAATCATATCTCGTTCCCAATACCACTCCCATGCACACTGTGTGCTCGTAAGATCTGTCAAAAAGAAGACCCAAATTTCTGTCCATTCAAGTGAATCACAGTGAGATAGAAAACTAATATAGAGAAACCTTTGGGTTCCTTGATCCTAGGGGTGGGACTTGGGCAGGCCAGGCCAGGGTCCACCACAACCCATCCCAAGTTGCATCAGAAGGAAAATATTCAACAAACTCAGCTGTGAGACAGGATGACCTTCTACAAGAAAAGGTAGAGTTTTATTTTCTAAGAAGAAAAGAACAGTTAATAGTCTAATGATGTACCCAAGTTCTCAAAAGTAAGATGCTGCTGAAAGACAACTTTCTAGCTAAACTTTTATAAAAAGCTATCAAGTTTTTTAAAGATCACGGACCCCTAGGAAATGAAGAAATATAAGTGGTGAATTTTCAAGTAGCATATTCATCTCTGCTACGAATATCCCATTGCACCTTAAAAAGCATATATCTCATAAGGAGTCAAGTGTGAGGTCACTGACACTTCCCATAAGAATTCAAGCATATATAAGTACAGACCTCAGAGGCTCAGAGACCTTGGCTCTGAAACAGAACAATATTTTTTCTTAGAAAAAGATCATCAGGTTCGAACAATGCACACCACCACCTTCTCAACCAGTTAAAAAGGGCATAAGGTGACAAATGTGATGTTTAAAGACCAAGTTTTCTTTTTCGCTGGATATTTGCTGTGACTAGGATGCAATTATCAGATAGAATATATATGTGGGAAAAGAGTAAGTTATTCACAGAGAAAACTGAGTGCAGTGAATTCACCAAGACGTTTATATAATTCTTAACATGCATACAGAATGCATTGTTTTTCACAGAGAAAATTGAGTGCAGTGAAATCACTGAGAAGTTTATAATTCTTAACATCCACATACAGAATGCATTGCTCTTAAACTACCTAAAATAACATGCTATGATATGATTATTACTTTGGGATATGGACCACGTGGTAGGAACATGCTACATCAGATGAAGTAAACAAAGACCATAGCGTTTAACTCATGCATTTTCAATTCTTTAGTGAATGCAAGCAAACATCAAGAAGAAAGAAGTGACATGAATCTCAAATACATACCAAATCCATCAAGAGAGAAAAGCAATAACTAATTCCCCAGACAAAAGATTAAAGAACTTCTTGACCTTATGAATTCACGACAGAGCTTGTAAAAAAAACCTGAGACATTTGCAACCCCGGATAAGGTTCCACCACCGAGTTTCTTTGAGATTTTTAGACCTTGATCCTGCAAGCATTAACAAAGTAAATTATCAAGTTTAATTCTTCCGTAAAATGCAAAGCAAGAAAGAAGATATTCCCTGTCTTCTTCCCCGTGATTGTGGTTTTGGATCGTGGGTTAAGAATAACAGAAGACACAGGGGGGCAAATCTCGTATATGCTACATTGCTCTCCCTGCCTCAGCCTCCTACATGGTGATGAACCATCTCTACTGCGTAGCTGGGTTTGGAATCCAGTCATCAACTGAAACCAAACGAATACTTGATGGTGATGAAGCTGGTTACTTCCCATGTCCGGAAGCCAGTCAACTGAAGCCCATTGATGACTGCATAGTTAATGGCAAAGGGTCAGCAAGAAGGCTTCAAGGAGGGACTGTGGTAGCTGTCTTCTGTTATACTGTTTATAAAAGTCTGATGAAAGTGGTATGGTGTGGTGGAAAGATGTGTAGATGAAAGTCACCCATAAGACTTCTTATGGAAAGTCTCCTTCAATGAAACCACGTCAATAAAGAGTGTTAAAGTAACTTAGCAAAAACCTTTATAATATTCTCAAATTGATTGGAAGAATAAGAATGCATGATTGAATGTTTTTTGTTTTAAAATTTAGAAAAATGCAAGCCCCTTGACAATTTCTGGTATTAGTTAGGCTAACCAAAATCAACAGAAGGGGCTTTCAAAATAATTTGGATGACATCTAGAAGCTCATGCCAATACTAGGTTAATATACTTCCGTGGTTGCTATAGATGGCTTTGGATCGTTAGCAAAATCTTTTCACCTTGTACAGTTTTGTCATGCAGGACAACCGGTCAGAAAACTTCAAGAAGTCTTGCATCACTTCATTGGCTCCAACTGACCCCAGATTGGTGGGACAAGGCCCATCAGATGGCTTTCCTGCTAATTAATTCACCACAACATCAGAAGTGGAGCATGTATGGGAAATAATGAATTGCTGTTGACAAGTTTAAAAGCAAGAAAGATTGCTGGATCAAAATAATAGAAATACACCAGAATAAAATACCATAGATGGATAAAAGCTGTATTTCATTTAGGAAGAAATGACACCATTTTCTTCAGCGAAATTCATAGATGAAAATTTTCACAAAGTAATTGCATGCAATGACAATTCCATTATATAAATTAACAGAAGATCACAGGAGACTCCTAGTGGATGAAGAGATAGTTACTGGAAAGTGAACAAAAATCAAGTTCAAGCGTTAATAAGGCATACCATTTTGTGCAATATCGACAAGACAAATTGCATTGGAACTTTCCAGTAATGTAAAATTGAATGATAGGAAAAAAAAGGAGAGGAGCACAAGTGAAATACTAAGAAATAACCAATGTAAGATTGGAATCATCATCACCGGCAGTAAAAGTAAATTAAAACATCTCCAGGGTGAAAATAGGCTCTCAATGTAAAAGAGATTGATTTCTTCTTTCATAGCTGACTTATGGGCCAAAGAGAAATAACCAATGAAAGGATATGTATACCCTCCCAAAGTTGACACAAATGTAATCTTCAACCCTCCAAAACTTTTGATCTTACAAATAACTCCTCTAATCTGACTATTTATATATACATAAGTCCCTACAATCTCAACTTTCCTACAAAAAAGTCCTTTCGAGTTTTTTTTTTTTGTAACACTCTTAAGGGCTTTTTCGTAATATTTTGGGCCCTTGCACCAATTCAGGGGGATTGTGAGAGATTATAGATAAATAGTTGGATTAGAGGTTTTTTTTTGTAAATATACTATATTTTCAAGGGCAACAATCGATCTGTACTTCAAGGACTGCATGGCATTGACAGTGAGACGAGGGATTTTTCTAATGGTAAAGCACATGTATATTGTTTTTGTTCCAATTCTTCAAGAAAGATCTCCTTTTTTAGTTTTTTATTTTTTTCCTGGTTTGGGGGGAGGGGTTCGCAAAACAAGACCATATCCAAAATTCAAAAGCGGTCGAACTTAACAATGTTATCCATCTGTTTAATGATGTTCACATAATGCAAAGCAAGACCCGAGGGACCCAACTTTGGAGGATGATGATTAGGACTGCGGTTAGCTACTAATACCTGTTATAACAGATAAATAAATGTCATGTTGGCATAAATAATGTAAAGAAAGGCTAGAAAGCTGTTTAAATGAGTTTTATTTATTTAAGTCATGATGCATAAAAAACATGTGTTTGTGTCGAATACATAAAAACAACATGCGTATTTGTGTCGAATACATACAAAGAGATAAAGGTTTTTACCTTTTGGTGATTTTCCCAAGACCAAGAGGAAGACCAACAACAGCGACAGCCCCGAAGGACACCAAAAAGGACCAGTGGGGGGAGGCTACAGGTGGGCAAGGGGGGGGGGTTCCCACGGTAGCCACTCTCTACCGATACTTCCCCACTGGTGGGGGGTTGGCTTCCAAAAAAGAGAAGAAAGAAAAAAAAAAAAAAAAAGAAGAAAAAAGAAGAAGGAAGAGAAGGAAAAGAAGAAAAGGGGGACCAGTGGGGGGACCCACCGGTCATGCCCGCCCGCTGATGGCATCCACCGGTAAGGGGGGTCCCATTGGTGCCCACCCCCCACTGGTACCTTTCACGGTGCGGGGTGCCACCACCCCTTTCCCATCTCTCTCTCACTCTTCTCTTGCTCTCTCTTTCACACTCTTATCTCTCTACCTCCCTCAACTAAAATTCAAAAAAAAAAAAAGAGGGAAGGCCCACTGGTGGGGAGGTGCCACCGGTGCCCTCCCCCCACTGGTTGGCCTCCTCTATGGCCTATAAATACCCCCCAAGGGGGCTGCTGTAGGGACACGAAGAGGACAACAAGGAAGACTTGGAGAGAGGCTTTTGTGCTATTCCAGTCAAGGTTTTTCAAGAGTTCAAGGCAAGAAGACTAAGGAGCATTATTTTTTTTTAGACTTAGTAGGATTCACTCATATTGGTTGAGTGATCCTTTATGTAATGGCTTAGGTCTTTTGAGTCATATATGCTGGAATCTTGAGTAAGTGGCCATTATGTCCCACTAATCAAGTTAAACGTTAGTGTACTTTGTAATCTATGGATTCAATGAAGTAACCAACTGTTATTGGAACTTATGTTTGTTTGATCAAATCAATCCTTTAATGGATTCTCAGTAGATCTTGGGTTTCATGTTCAACTATTATTAAGGAGACCTATAATATACGCTAGTGCATTTATTAATAATTCTTAAGAACACTTAAAGGATTATTGGATCTAAGGGTCCCAATCATTGTCACCTCACTTAATATGGACCCTTAATGGATCTTTCAATGTTCTTTAAAGTTAAAGGATATTTAAGGGTTTATTTAGATGGTTCGCTATGACTTGGATCCTACAAGATAATTAACCCACACCAACCGGTGGGGAGTATGGAGAGAACCGATGGGGGGGGGGGGGGGAGACCGGTGGGAACCCTTTCTCTTTCTTCTCTCTTTTTCATTTTTATTAAGTTTTGATTGTATCCTTTAAGGATTCAAAGAGGAATGTTTTAGACACATTATGCAAATGTGTATCATTTAAATATCCTTTAAGGGTTTAAAAAAAGATGGTACAATAGAACATGCAAGTGCCTATCTTTTAAGTATCCTTCAAGGACTCAAAGGGGAATACTATTGCCATATTGTGCAAACCCTTCAAGTATCCTTTAAGGATTATTTAAGGATTCCAAAAGGAACTTTATGTGCGCATTAGGATAACATACGTCTATCAAGTATCCTTTAAGGATTTTTTACTAGACTTGCCATGTTAATGTGTGCCTTTTAATGGTACAAAAGCATATAATTGGATTGTGTCAAATTTTCTTTTCACAATAAATCATGGTTTGACTTATTAAATTACATTTATGTTATGTTAGTGCATAATTTTATCTTAAAAGGGTATCATAAGATAGTTAATCAGGGGTGGTCAATCATTTGATTGACGTAAATTAATACTGACCAAAGTCAATGGGGAGAGGTCAAATCAATGGATCCACTTGCACGATCCAAAATCCTAGGCTCCTTGAGGGCTCATTCCAAAATCTCAAAGTCTAACCTAAAATAAAACAAAAAAGAAATTAAAGTGTGAGGGGCCCCAGTCTCCCTCATGTCCCCCCCACATAAGGCTTCAACAAATGTTCAATGTGAGATAGATTAAACCATAAAAAGCTCACTCTATCAAGCAGTCTATCACGAATCTCCCTCATGCAGCCAAAGAACTAACAGGTAGGTGGCTATGTCTAGAATGAGAATTACATATTCATCTATGCTTTTATCGGTCTTTTTCCTATTTTATTTGACGTCATACACCTGAAATCATTCTTTTTATTACTGTACAACCCAAAATGGATCATATTTTTTACCGCCATACTCCTTACCATCAACATCCATCTCCCTGAATCAATTACAGTTGAGTTACTGCTTAAAAAAATGAGATCATACTTAGAGAACATTTTTAGAATATTCTCTCGACTTGACGAGAGGGTATGACTATATGTTTTGTTTAAATTTCAGGGTTATAGCAGCTAAAATATTGATTCTTGGGGTGCGGCATCAAGCATCAAATATGGAAGATTTTTGGGGTACATCAGCAAAAACGTTTTTATCTAAGACATGTAAACGAAAGGAAGAACTCCCCTCACAGCTCAATAGGAGACACTTCATCTGCCCCTTCCTGAAAAGATCATGCCAACGCTGCTCAGTTGCAAGGGCAAGATTCTAAAACTACTCGTCCTTTGCAAGACAAGGCAGGACTAGGTCTACGAACATTTGAGGCATTCCTCAAGCCATGTGTAGTGGGGTGTCCTGGGGTGGATTAACAAAGGCTTCCTGATAAGAGCTTCCATTTGGCTACTCCACACACCAGATATTTCAATTTCATGGGAGATGGTTGTTTCCAAATAGTTTAAGAAACCAAGCATCTGCATCCACCATCAGCTAATAATAAACTCATAACCACTGATCTGTCCTACCTGGCTAAGAATCTGTCCTTCCAATTAACAAAAGATCACCAATCTGAACTGCATCCCTATCAAAAAACCACTCAGAATGTAGGAGACTAAACTTACTTGATGGAGATGAACCTGCTTGCTTCCCATTTTATAGCCACAACTAAGGGGCAGATGAACTCCTATCGAGGTGTGAGGGGAGTTCTTCCTTTCGTTTACATATCTTAGATAAAAACGTTTTTGCTGAGGTACCCCAAAAATCTTCCATATTTGATGCTTGGTAGGAGACAAAACTTACGAATACTTGATGATCTACCTGGTTGCTTCCCAACCTGAACTCATCCCTATCAAAAAACCACTCAGAATGTAGGAGACTAAACTTACTTGATGGAGATGAACCTGCTTGCTTCCCATTTTAAAGCCACAACTAAGGGGCAGATGAACTCCTATCGAGGTGTGAGGGGAGTTCTTCCTTTCGTTTACATGTTTTAGATAAAAACGTTTTTACTGATGTACCCCAAAAATCTTCCATATTTGATGCTTGGTAGGAGACAAAACTTACGAATACTTGATGATCTACCTGGTTGCTTCCCAACCTGAACTCATCCCTATCAAAAAACCACTCAGAATGTAGGAGACTAAAGTTACTTGATGGAGATGAACCTGCTTGCTTCCCATTTTAAAGAAACAACTAAGGGGCAGATGAACTCCTATCGAGGTGTGAGGGGAGTTCTTCCTTTCGTTTACATGTCTTAGATAAAAACGTTTTGCTGATGTACCCCAAAAATCTTCCATATTTGATGTTTGGTAAGAGACAAAACTTACGAATACTTGATAGTACCTACCTGGTTGCTTCCCAACCTGAACTCATCCCTATCAAAAAACCACCCAGAATGTAGGAGACTAAACTTACGAATACCTGATGGAGATGGTTGCTTCCCATTTTTTAAAGCCACAAAACTAAGCCCATTGGTATACTTCCAAACATGATGGAGATGAACGAACCTGGTTGCTTCCCCATTTTAAAGCCACTTAAACCCATTGGTTACTACAATTAAGCCCATTGGTTACTTCCAAACATACCTGATGGAGATGAAGCTTGATGGAGATGAACGAACCTGATAGAGATATAGCCCACTATCAAAAAACCACTCAGAATGTAGGAGACTAAACTTACGAATACTTGATGGAGATGGTTGCTTCCCATTTTTTAAAGCCACAAAACATTGGTATACTTCCAAACATACCTGATGGAGATGAAGCTTGATGGAGATGAACGAACCTGGTTGCTTCCCTATTTAAAGCCACAACTAAGCCTCCAAAACATTGGTATACTTCCAATGATGGAGATGAAGCTTGATGGAGATGAACGAACCACCTGGTTGCTTCCCCATTTTAAAGCCACAACTAAGCCCTTGGTTACTTCCAAACATACTGTTTTTTTATGCTAAGGTCTCCACTGAATACTTCCAAACATACCTGTGGCAAGGGACAGCTCCACTGAAGCCCAAAAAGTAGTCAATCATCAACCAAAAAAAAAAAAAAAAAAGCAGCCAGAAACGTCCTTGGTTACTTCCAAACATACTGTTTTTTTATGCTAAGGTCTCCACTGAATACTTCCAAACATACCTGTGGCAAGGGACAGCTCCACTGAAGCCCAAAAAGTAGTCAATCATCAACCAAAAAAAAAAAAAAAAAGAGCAGCCAGAAACGTCCCTTCCACTCCACTGGAGCCCAAAAGTATCACCAAAAAAAAAAAAAAAAATGCAGCCAGAAACGTCCCTTCCAATTGTACCTACAAACCTCTGAAAAGCTCCGAACCTGAACCGATTTTGACAAGTGATGACCGAACAATGTCTGAAAAGCTCTGAACCTGCGATTTTGAGAAGTGAGACCGAACAATTTGTCTGAAAAGCTCTGACTGAACCCATTTTGAAGTGATGACCAAACGATATTTGTTTTTGTACCAGACATTCACTTGGAAGTTGGAACACACATCGTATAGAATTAAAAAAAAACTCAGTGATAGGCCGGGAAAAGTCACTTGAAGAATCACATCATATAGAATAAAACCTCAGCGACAATGACAACTTTTCGCATCAGGAGAGGAAACAAGACCTGAACAGATGAATAGTTGCACTGCATGGGTCGATGCAAAAAGAAATTGATCAAGAAAATAGGAGGGATAAAAAAAATTGGCCGGTTGTCTTTTTTCACTAATGTGAACCACGTCCAAGACAACAAAAGCTGTTACAAAATTCAGGTAGAAAAGATTGGATGAACAACTGAAGATTGCCAGTGATCTCATGCAACACGGAGGAGGATCCATGTATGATATGATGAGAAAGAGAAAAATATCAGTTTATTCAACCCCCTAGACAGTAGGAATCAATTGCTAAAATAATGGTCTCGTCCCATGGCCAATTTAACAAGAAGTATAAATATCTTCTTCAGTCATCTTCTTCCTCCTGGAAGCGCAGGTGCTTCCCTTCAGGAACAGGTAGGCCCCTCAATCGCAGGACACTGGGGGAAACCATGCCAGTTTTTACCTCCTCTTCCCCCTCAATCTCGCCGTCGCTGTCGTAGACAAATCTGGTGTGCTTCCCCACAAACTCGGGCAATCCCCTCCCCTCCTGCACCGACATCATCCTCAGTCCCTCACAAAGAGCGTCGAGGCTCTCTGTTTCTTCCTCTTCCTCGCCATCATAGTAGCCATCACCATCATCATCTCTGACATCTTCATCAATTCCTTCATCTTCTTCGTTCTCCTTCTGGGAGCCCATGTGGACCTGCATCGACCACGCAGAAGAGCAGTCGTCCTCCGTAGATCTCTCGGGACCGCCGCTGATGTCACTTCCTTGGTATGTAACAGAGGAGGAATCCGAGATCTCGAACTCCTCCGGCGAGTCGAACAGAGCCCTGTTGAGCAAGCATTCACCGAGATCTTCTTGTTCAGATTTAGGAATTTCAGCACCCTGGATAGGCAATAACAGATCAAGAAAAACCAATTAGAGGAAGATCGAAAAGGGATAAAGATTCGAGAACAATCCATAAAACGATCAATTGCCATACCAGTTGCAGTTCGGAGTTGACATCCTCCTTGGCGGATGAAATCTGTGGTGTAAACCCTTCCTTGTTGCTGGAGAGACCCGTGATCTCGGGGGTGTTGGCGGGGGTTGGAGCAAGGAGTCCCCCCGGGGACCTCAGATGGCCCAAAAGGGTCTTGAAAGGGGCGGGCTGCTGCTCCGCCGAGTGCTTCACGACCTCCGCCTCCTCATCGACCTTCTGCAGCAGAATCTTGACCTGGCCGCGGAGCAGCGCCTCCCCAGATCCAGGGGTCCACCTCCGGCTCCAGGCGCTGCTCTTGGATGTAGAGGAAGAAGGCGTCTTCAGGCTTCCCACGGCGAGCCCCACTATCGGCGAGTCATTGGTGATGTCGTGGAGCACCGAGCGGTCCTGTTTCTCCCCTCGGTTTCTTGACAAGGAAGGCAGGGTTTTCTCCGCGGCTTCTTGCATTTTCTTTTCTGCAACTTCCGATGAATGTTAGCTTCTCTAAGAAGAAGGAAAACTCCAACTTCCCGTGTGAGACAGAACAAGAGCTGCAGGAAAAAAAACTACTAGACTCACCGGAGACGAGGGATGCCTGTTGAGATCTTGTGACCCTTCTCATGGACGATGGGGTCTCCATCACAGCTCTGCCAACCATGGAAGAAACAGGAAATTAGACGGGCGGGCGCACACACATAAACAGAGAGAGAGAGAGAGAGAGAGTGGCAGGGTCTCACCTGGAAAAGATCTTTGCAGGGGACAAAAACTTAGGGGTCTTGGAACCTCGTCGCCAAAAGCAGAAGAAGAAGTGGAAGAGGTGGTGGGGAGGAGGGGAATCGAACGGAGCAGAGCAGGATTGAACAATAGGTGGGGGAAAGGACGGAAGGGGTTTGGTGGGTTTTAAAAGGACGCGCTCAGCCTCCGCGTGCGTATCGCCGGTCTCAAATCCCCTGCTAACGGTAATATGACCGTTGCGTGGTGCTGCCAGCTGTAACGTAAGATAGGGGCCAAGGCAGAGAGAGAAATAGCCGTTATGCGGGACCCACGAGTTCAAATATGGGCGGGATGTTGCGCAAACCCCTTTTTTGGGTTTTATATAGGGATTTTTGCATATATACCCTTGCAAAATACCGTCTATACTCCCAATACTCACATATTGTTTCAATACTTCTGAAGTCTCAAAAATCTCCATCAAAATGCCGTTAAATCAAATCTAAAGATTTTACATGCAATAATTTTAAATTTATTAACATTTTGTATATATATATCCTAAATTCACTAAACTTTGTATATATACCGTTAATGCTATCACGATTTACAGAATATTTTCGACATATTTCAGTTGGAGTTCATGTCATTTTAATGGAGGGACATAACTATAATATTTATGAGATTTTAGGGGTATTGAAAGGAAGATGTAAGAACTGAGGGTATAGATGTAAATCCGATACGTATAACACATCTACCAACCACTATATTATATCCTGACTCCTACATATTATTATAAATATTTTAATATCTTTAAAAAGTTACAGATATATTTTTCCATCAAAATATGGTTAACTTAAATAGAATATGCCAGAAAGATTCTATAAATTGTACAAAAGTCAAGGGTATATATATTTCTAGTGAGTGTAGGAGTATATATGTAAAATATCTACATATATTTATATTCACTTGGAGATTACAACATTTTGATGAGAGGGATATAAAACAACGTTTCTAAGGATATTAGGAGTGCTTACAACAGTATATGAGAGTCAAAGTATATATATACATGCAGTAGTTTACATGGGTATATATACAAAAATCCGAATCTTTTTCTCTTCTGCTGTAAATAAACATTTGCCTTATGTTCGGATCCTGAAAATTAATGTATCCATACTTACGCCCTATAGAAGAATAATTTGCCTTTATGAGATTAAAAGCAAAACATAGTGTGTACGTACTAATCAACAACATTGATCGAAATAGAGCGTAGCAAGAGACCGTCGGATTGCATTTGTAGCCAAGATCAGCATCATAGATGACTTTATTGACCTTTTTCCATCAACCTAGCATATGGACATAATGAGATAATAAAGAAATGATATTCTACTAAATTTTCTTCTATATATGATGGCAGTGCTTTATCAAGATGGCATCAAACATTTCATCATAACAAAATTTCCTATAAAAGATAGTCCATCAAAATTCATGACACCCTTGAACAATAGATAATTGCCTTCTAATTCTTGAGACTCAAATCTATGCAAAATAATGAGCATCTCTCACAAAACCCTTTAGAATTTAATAAAAGTTTAGAAAGATAGAAAAAGGTAAAATGTAGATATAAGGGATAGGTAACTTTTATACTGAAATATGTGAACTTATTTAAGACAATCATTAATTTACTGAAGAGGAAATGACAATGCAATCCCAAATGTTCATTAGCATTGGCCAGAGTCAAAACATTGATGATTATATCTATCTAGGGAGCCGGTGAAGATTTTTCTCAATTCTCTTGCAGTTCACTTCAGCCGAGCAATTAAGAAATG
Organism: Zantedeschia hybrid cultivar; assembly: GCA_030544215.1. Lineage (NCBI taxonomy): Eukaryota > Viridiplantae > Streptophyta > Magnoliopsida > Alismatales > Araceae > Zantedeschia > Zantedeschia hybrid cultivar. The sequence continues at coordinate 20,957,735 of JARZZO010000002.1, read as the reverse complement.
GTGAGCATCATTGAGGAGTGTTGTGGTGCGGTTTTAACATATGTGCGGCCAAATTGCACGGTGCTTTTTGGTCATATCTCCAAGTTGAAAATAAATAAAACTTTATCATAAAACTTTAAATATTTAATTACCTCCAAGATAATTTTCACCTCGTGAAGTTTAAATTTCACCGTTAGATCATAATTAGATTGATTAAAATCGTCCAATTGAATGCGAGAAAGTTGATTAACGAATACTAAAATTTTAAGAGGTGCGAACAATCCTAAAGATAGTATGACCGAATTTTTATTTTTTGACTATTTTTTCATAATTTTTTGAAAACTAGATTTGCAAGCCATGATTGAGTTTCAGGATCGGATTCGATTAGACAGTAAAAATAAAATTCCAATAGATGAAAATAATCTTAAAGGAGGTAATTAAATATTTAAAAATTTATTATAAAATTTATTTATTTTTAATATAAGGAGAGTGGTCAAAACAATGTGTAACCAAATCACACACACTGTAGCAAACCGCACCACAACATTTCTAGAGTATCATTATACCAATCATCAGTTCGCATATAGGAAGGTTGCCAAAGTAAGTTTTGGACAAGTGTTCCAAACATTGATGATAAACTTCGATTCATTACTGTTCCTGACATTGTTGATAAACTTCGGTTCATCAAGAAGTTTTTTTTTCAAATTATTCATAACAAATGTTGAGTTAATGTTTCAAGTGTGAATTAATGCCAAGAACTTACCCCAGTTTTATTTACTTCATATAGATAGCTTCCCAAAGATAGTAGCTCATGTATGTGGAATCAAATAATTTTGTATACAATAGTAACTTTTATACTCTTAATAACAAAAACAACATTCTGGTAAAAAAAAAAAAAAAAGAAGCAATAACAACAGTTCAATGTGGACCCTAGCAGCCAAAAGTTGTCAATCCACTCGATTGCATGTTGTACCACCATGTTACAATATTTTTACTTGATAGTGTGCGCATAGTTTTTCAATTGTTCAAAGTATTTAAATTGTTCAATGGACCTTACATTCACAAGAGCTTAAATTTTGAGAGAAGCTTTGTTTTTTTAAATTCCAAGGGAAGAGTTCAAGAGCAAAGTATGCCTAGCATCTAACCCCAAAATGTGCTGCTCACAATTCGTTATCACTATTCCTTTTTTCATATAGTGTTTGTGATACCTGTAGCACACAAACTAATTTATTCAAGAAAAAATTGAGAGTTTTTTTCCTCAATATTCATAGTTTACGATCTAGATTTAAATATATTTTATATTTTACATTAATCATCAGATATTTAGATTGTTGCAGTTCCTCTATTCATTATTTTGTGATAAAAGATGTCCAATAGTCTTGCTTTGGTAGCTTATCAAGAAAAAATATCAATATCAAATATGATTATTAACATTCAAATTGGATAAGGTTGTTGAAACCTTATATTCCATTTACATCACGGCCAGTGTTATTGCTAAAGACTGTTCAACGTCATATGCAAGATTTGTGAATTGATTGGCAACCACGTCAAGGAGATTAAAAGTGCACCATGTCTTTTTTTCTTTTTTTTGTGTAATACTCCAATCAATTCATGCTGTTTGGTCTTACTGGGCCGCTATGTTGAACAAATCCTTAGTCCATTCTTCGATATGCTTGGCAGATAAAGAAACAAACATAAATTCTAACCCATTAACTTTTAATGAATAATGAATTAGGTCATCCGACAAGATCCTGTAAGATTTTTATATAGTGATTTTTTAAGTTTTAAATCCCTCTAATTTGGTCAATTTTAAGAAAAGTTCCTCTAGTTATTTATTTAATAAAAATTCCTCATACGCTCCCTTTACTTGAAAATACATTTTTCTGGGGACTTTTTTTAGAATATTAAGGCACCCTTTTTTAGTATTTTGGGGTGTTTATTGGATAAACTAAAAATTTTGAGGATTATAAGTTGATAGTTAGATTAAAGGGGCATATTCTGAAAAAAGACTATTTTTAGACATTGAAAACTAAAAGATCCTACATTGCTTTTATGAATCCTTTAGATTTGAATGCAAAGGCTGATTTTTAAGTGGACCAAAATGGCAGAGAGAGAGAGAGAGAGAGAGAGAGAGAGAGAGAGAGAGAGAGAGAGAGAGAGAGAGAGAGAGAGAGAGAGAGAGAGAGAGAGAGAGAGAGAGAGGTTACTTCCGCTCATTATGTCTCAGCGCTACATTGGCAAGATTGCCCTTCCATGGGTACCCCCCTTGAAGGCCCCTGTTGCCATCTTTCCAAGGGGTTGTGCCACCCTCATCCTAGAGGGTTAATGATTTCTAATTTCTATATTACTTTTTGAAGGATGCCAATGTTATAAATGTTTTGCAAAATCATAGACATAAAAAAGAGTCATATTTGCGCGCGGTGGGCGATCTCTTAAATTGGACGGCTGCAGCGGCAATACTTTTTTTTATTTTTTAGATTTTTTTAGGTCGGCCCCATCATGGCCGACACTTTTGTACAAGTCGATCCCCCTTCGGATGACCAAAAAAAAACCAGAAAATAAAAAATTGAGCCCAATGAACAGTGAAAATTACTATTCATTGGACTGGATTTTTTATTTTTCAGACTTTTTGGGGTCTTCCAATCGTATATGGGCGTGTAGAGCATGATGGGGTCCACCACAAAAAAATTTCAAAAAATAAAAATTAAAAGAATTGACCGTACCCATGCGCACCGCATGTAGTGCAGCTAGTATTACTCCATCAAAAATATGATCATTAACCAATATTTTAAATGGATAATGGTTTTTGGATATGCTACCAACTGATAATTAATAGATAGAGGCATATCTTGTTAGATACTGGAACAAAAAAGACACTATTTATAGTGCACTCTAATTGTAGTAAATCTCATTTTCAAAGGAAGATGTATGGATTGTAAGGATCCGACGGGTCTCGAGCAAAATAAAGGAACATGAATACACAATAGAAAAGAAAAATTTAAAATTCATGCCATTCTCAATCCATTTCGAGAGAAAAAAATAAGCCAGTAATCCGATTATCACTTTGTGCAGATTCGAATCTGTGTTCATTCTATTTCGGAGGAGTGATGTTGTTAGCCATGCAGGTGTCTGACCTCTCATAGTATCCACGCGATTCTTCGATTAATGGTTCGTCCTCGATCCCTCAGCAAGTCCAGTGCGTTTGCCAACATTTCTTCTCCACGACGATGCTCACGGCTTGCAGATGGAGCTCCCGATAATTGAAAGACAAGGCGGGGGAGGAGAGGGAGAAGGGGGAACCCCTTTCAAGGAGGGCAGCTAAGAGAGGGAGAAAGAAGGGGGTAGCCAGATCAGATGGAAGCCCTAGAGCTTGGCCCAAAGTTCCTTGCTGACTAATATCTATACTAATTAAGGTGACTTTTCACAAAAATTCTTAAATTAATATAAGTTTCACTTAATGACCATCGACCGATAATCTATATGCGTGTGACCTTCTAGGTCTAAGTGCCAACCTAATTTTCTACCTAACAAGTCCAGTAACCCCTTACTAACTTAAAATAATTGATTTAATATCTTATATTAAATAATTACTTAATTGATTTATCATCTCATGATAATATATTGGGTTTCTGATTAAGTTAAGTGCCAAGCAAAACTGTATGATCTTGAAAGATAATGGGGTTCATCAACCCATTCAAAGAACCTTTCTATCATTAGTTATCACATGGCTATAATCCTTCACTCGTACCAATGCTCTCAAGTGAACTTAGGATATAGTTAACTATCAAATCCTAATTAGTTTACTTATTTGGATTAGAATCATTAGATGCCTCAAAACATCATAAGGAAACTCATTTTCTAATATGTTGTCCTACCTTGACCAAAAACTCATGGATATCATTTTTTAAAGTATTCTCTCTCTAATTATCGAAAGCGAATGATCAACTATTAATCACACAACCATCTTCGAAAATATTCCGCTAGATCCGATATCTTAACTAACTAAGATCCCGTGGTTAGAGATCTATAAGCTAAGGTTAAAATCTAGAAATCTATAGACAAGGTGTCTTTAATGTCTCAAGTCAAAAGATCAACCACACTGTTGTGACGATGAAGCAAACTAGTTGATAGTTAAGTAATTTATCATTCAATAATTCATGTCAGATCAATTCAATAAACTCATTCACTAATGAGTACTTACAAGTTCATTTTAGTACCTCCACACATGTGACCATGAAACTTGTCACTTTCATCTTATAAAGAGTAACCTGTACTTGTCTCACTAGATATTTGATGTCCTTCTCAAATTTCTTACGACTAAGAATAATTAAGAGTATTTGTTTATAGGATATTAATCGTATTATTATGATCTCATTCTAATTTAATACTTATTGCACATATTCATGGACTTTATTATGAAATGTTATATTAGATTACGCATAATAAATATGAAGCATGTATTATTATTATTAAGATAACAGGATGATATGATAATTATGTAATTGGCTCGACAAGCATACATAACTAACATAGATATCCTTATCCTAGCATGACTTCTGCAAAGATAAAATAATTTTCATCAAGGAATGTGCATTTTGGTATGTATGGAGGTCATGGATTCTATCCTGATAAGTGGGAATTGACTATTTGATCATGCAAACCATCTGTACGTTCACCTGTGCGGAGCTGGATGCCTCCAAGTAACCATTCCACATTGAGTGGTAGCTTTACTTTTGGATCGAATATTTGAGTAAGATTTTTAAAGAGCATTCTGCATCTCATTTCTGGATTCTGAACATTAGGATTATTGCAACGTTTCTTTGAGAAGGTATACCTACCTTCCGGCCTTCGGTCTTCAGAGTTTTTGCAGATTTCTAACTAGACGTTTCAAACCACTGGCGGGCTACAGTAGGGCCCAGTAGTACACTTTGGCCCAGTCCTGTGTCCGGGCCAGGCCACAAGTTGAACTTGGCAGAATGGCGAAGTACAACTGAGGTTCTAACTAGATCCATCGGAATGAACGTAGAGAATTCTTAATATTCCAAATCAATATGTTGATCTTGAGAAGAAGATCTCTGCCTCAACGGGAAGAAGATAACTCATCTACAACTGCATAACAACAGGAATTTCTTCTCTATTTTCTCTGAAGATGGAATGTTGGAAAAGATGACCATGCGTACAATTCGAGGACCATGACCCCTCTTAAACAAACTTGAAAAATAGTTGTTGTGTCCTTCCATGTCCTTTTTTCATCTTAGCCCATCATAAAAATAAAACTTAGACCCTGGTCTCTACACATAATTAAATATGACTCGTACATTTTGAGATGCCTTAAAACTCCAAATAATATAATCCTTAATGAATCACATTAATTGGGATAAACATTATGATAACCCATAATATACAATTAATATATATATGTATGCCCATAATTAGATTAAATCCAACACAACCCAGCCTCCTACCTATCGTGTTGTATATTCGCATACGACATGGATACGCTAGATGACAATATTACTTCACTTGATCATGTTTTGATCCAACGGAAAATAACTTCGTTAGCCTTTCCGAATGTCGAAAGTTTTTAACATTCTCTCCATGGTAATTTTTCGTTTCTCCATGCCATCTAACGGGGAATCATAAGTTTACAATTACGATGTGACATATGCGTGACGCACCGTGTCCACCACATTAATCCGTTCATGGAGATATTGCCCAATGTTGTAGAATTGTAAGGTTCTTTTAAGCATAATGCCGTAGAATTGTAAAGTTCTTTTAAAAGGAATATTAACATACCATATTTATTGTATTTTTTCTCATATTTAATAAAAATTGCTTTTTACAGTTTGATCGAAGGGTTCATAAGATATTTTTGATTTACAACTATTTTTTAGTAGTGTTACATTTAGATGTTGAAGGGAGGAAAGCCCATTCAACCCAACATGGGTCAAATATGAGGCAGCCTAGAGCACCCATGACATAGGCGGTCCGCTAATAAGGTCTACGTCAACTAAGGCCTCCAAGCTCCATATTGAATGCTTCCTAAAGTCCAGTAAAATTCGCAAGGCCCAAAACTCCTCGATACAAACGATCTTAGGTGACCAAGTAGAACTCCCTGAGAGCCATAACCCTCTCTTAGGATCGGAATCTTGCTTCTCTCAACTATCCTAATGACTAAGTCCACTCGGGACCGTGATATTGACCCTCCAATCCCCTCGGGACGTCAGGAGGTCCAAAGTTTCTTAGGATACAAAGGTCGAAATTGACCAAATGCCCTTGAGAGCCTCCACATAAACCTCCCAAGAGCCATGGCCCTTTTCTAAGAGCGGAGCATGCTTTCCTTGATCCCTAATAACCTTCTGGCTTAGAAAATAAGGCTAAGGTCTATGTTGATCACAAGTCTACACAAATACGACAAGCTTTGATGCCTTCGACAGTCTCTACAGTACTCTCCGAGAGCCATAGCCCTCTCTGAAGGTGGGGAACATACTTCTCTCAACCATCTCGATGGCCAAGCCCTGTCAAGATCATGATATTAATCCTTCGATCCCCTCAAGAAATCAAGAGGCCAAAGGCAAATGCACCCCCGAAGATCAGTCTGCTGACTCTGCCACATGGTAAGACCAACTGGCAAAGTTCCTTCTGACAACACCCGCCTAATGGCCACGACACCATCATGATTTCCACTAATCCAGTTATTTACCTTGTTTTAATCGTTGCATGGGAAAATGTATGCCATTAAAGGGTGCTTAATCTCTCAACGGAATGATGGCATGGCACGAGTATCCAGGCAAGATAAAGCCCCCTCTATCATCGCTACGAAGGCCACATTGGCCAACTACTCTGGGGCCCACTCAATGTACAAGTACGCACTATAGGACACATCCACTCTCCTCTACTAAGAGAGCAATATAAATATCTAGTATGAATCTTCAAAAGAGGTATACTCAATATACGTGTAACACTTTGTTCCAAAGACACTTAACCGTTCCAAATTGGTTCCCTTAGCTTAGCGTGTTACCAGGTCAAAGCTTGATCTATATCATATCATACGTTAGAAATGATAAGTTTGAATTTGAAAGAAGAGAATTAAGCACACACATATACGAAATAAACTCATACATTCGACCATTCATATATGTTCAAAAAGAAAAACAAGATATAAAGTTCAAGTAAATTATTACATAGTCCAAATTTTCACTAAATGAAGGAAGATAATTGCCGAGTCCTACTGACGCATACAACCAAAGCCACACAATTGAAGCCAAGCCCAAAGCCACCAACACCTCAAGATTCATGCTCCTCAGAACTTGAAAATAGAGGGGCAGAGTCTCCAAATGAAGAGCTCAATTGAGATTATGCATCTATGATGGCTCATGAAATCACTATTGAACGCAAATCTCATAATTGATTACGACTGAATTGAACCGTTCGCAATAATAAACAAGTCAATTTTTCTATAATCGAATTATTAAGCTATTACATATCCAGTTCAATCATGAATCATCATATCATCTATATTTACTTAGAATGAAATGGAAATTAACTACATAATTCATTTATATCAATCTCGGATTCGGCAATCCTGTCAGATTCCTTATTCGTTCAATGCCGCTCTATCTTTATAGGATCTCCAAAAATTCTTAAAAGTGTGACAAAGTGTTAAAGCCATATGAGGCACACAATACTGCCACGCAGTCCAAGCCCACAGTCGAGGAACGCACACAAGTGAATTTTACCTACTATTGCTCTTAGTCAAAAAAATAATCTCAAGTGAGTCAAGTACGAACATCTAGACCCAATTATATGGCTAAGACGGGTCCTAAATTGAAACAATCATATGACTAAAACCTTATTCCTCTCCTAGAGGAACAAATCAATATGAGTATCAAAAGCTAGTGAGGCTAGTCATCTAATATCAATGTAATTTTAAAAAATCATTGCACCGTGCATGAAAACCATAGAAGCAAAGTCATTTAATTAGAACTATAAGGTTGGAACACAACCATCAAAGATCCATATAGTTTGGAGGGTCAAAAACTTCCAAAAAGCTCACCAAGGACAGACAGTGTAGACACCCTACACAGGTGTTGACACTCTAGCTTCATAGAAGCCAGAAGCTTAGCCAAGCCCCATGGTCGGTGTTGACACCTTGGGTTCCTTCTCTCTAAATCTACACAGGGTGTTGACACTTGGCACAATGACGTCAACACCCTGAGTATTTTTAAGTGTACTCAAACTCTGATTTTCCATCCTTTTAAACCACTATGGACCAAATTAAAATATTAAAACACATCATTTAATTAAATTATAAACAAATTTATGAAATATATGAGTTTCTGAAAGCTTCATTTGAATTTAGAATCAATCTAGACATAAACTTCTAAGAATAACTCTACATTCACAAGAATGTAAGTCACATCTCCTCAAATCTTAACTAAAATTCATGAAATTAAATCTATAGCCTCTAGCTTGGAGGTTAAACAATCCTCAAACATGTATGACAATCCATTTAAAATATCTCTCATCGAACTTCAAGAAGCATAGAAAACTCATCTTGGAATCATCCAATCACATAGAAAACTCATCTTGAAATCATGCAATCACCCATCCATTAACTAAATAAGAACCACAAATGATAATATAGCTTACAAATCATCAAATTATATACATCCATGTCCATTCTAAGCCTCCAAACTAACATGCATTCAATGGATTTAGGAAAACTCAAACATGACCATCACCTTACCATAAACTATAGCTCCACTAACCTAAATGGATCTTCTAGAACCAATTCAAGGTTCAAGAAGTAAGGAAGAAGAATTCTAAGCCTCCACACTAAGGACTCCATACCAACCTAGAGTCTTCACCCCAAGAAGAACCTAAAAAATGCATCTCCAAGAGTTCTCAAGCCTATAAAGACACCAAGCAAGCTTCCAAAAGTAATTCCTCTAACATGCACCAAGACATTCTCACTAGACACCAAGAGAGAGTGAGAGGGGGAGTAAGAAGAGCACGGGAAGGACAAAAGAGGCCGAGGGGTCAGATTCCCTCTCCTACCCACATATAAATTAAGTGGAATTTGTAGACTAATTCATTAACTATATAACATAGGGCCCCAACATCTATGTACACCGATTGGGCTATCTAAAACTCACTATATAACGTCCAGTAACTCTTAATTGGGTTCCAAAGTCTAACCTATTAGTCCAACCCATTCTAAAGTCCCTTATCTATAATTCTAATTAGGTTAAATCTACTAAACTATAAAACCGAGTTCGAAATCTACTAAGTCACGATTAATTAACCTACTTAGTTGAACTTAAATCATACATCATCTACCACAATAATCTATTTAACTCAAACTAAATCAATTTGATAAAATTCAAGTCAATTCGGTCATTGTCAAACTCTCTCAAAGCCAATAAAATGGTTTAAGAATTGTGAATTGGAGGATCCAAGTATTACAGTACACCAAAAACTATCCTTTCGTCCGTTAGATTTACAATCCCAGTTTTCAATAATTTCTAACTTAGGCAATGGAAAGTTATCTGCGGCCAAGAGCCGAGGGACTCTTGACGTTGTTCCCTCTCTCTCCCCCTCTTGCAAGTCATATGCTCTACATTGTCCATCAGCGGGCGTGGGGGGTGTTGCAGTCGCCGATTCATCTGTGTTCCGGATCTTTACATTTTTGGCACCGTCTGTGAGAACTAAGTAAGAGGCCATGACTTGACCACGGTGGAAGGAGAGATGCAGGAACCATCCCAGTCATCAACACTACCAAGGTCCTACAAGATCGTGGAAGTCTTCTAGAACCAGGAGTCAAAGACCCACTCCCACCATCAGCAAACCTCGTGACAGAGCTCAGGGACACGTTAACGCCCTGGTCGGCACTATAAATGGGCTTAGAGAGGGGCAGAAAGCGGTACCAGCGTTACCAACGCATTCACCACCCTGCCGAGATGTGCCTTTTGTCATTGTCGGGCCAGCATCATGCCCTCCTCGCCAGTGATGCCCATGGCGAGCCGGTTCCTACTCCATCTCCTCCCGCATGCAACATTCACGAAGCGAGGGAGATGGAAATGGGGAAGCCTAGTGCTGGGTTCACTCTTGTAGGCCTGGAACACCTCCCTACACCTCTCTCATAAGTTTGGACATTGAGAGGAGGATCAAAGAGGAGATGGAGAGACGCAAGGGGAGAAGGTGGAGAAAGTAGGATGCATTCACTCACCCCAAGTTATGCTCGTGCCCTCTTTCTTTCTTCCCATTGTACTGAGGGTGCCAATTGCACTGACAATAATTATTTTTTGAAATTTTCTTAGGTAGGTCGTGAGGTGTCGTCGATCGCTGATCGGACGACCTCAAAAAAATTAAAAAATTAAAAAATATTATTAGGTTTGACCCTTTAAGAATATTTTTTACTATTAATTGAGATTCGATTTTTTATTTTTCAGATTTTTTTGAATCTTCTGAGCGGAGATCGACCTGTACGAACATGTAGTACACCTCGGAGCGCACCTAAACAAATTTAAAAAATAATTCTCTTTTCATTTATCTAAGATCAGTGTAATTCGCACCCTCATTGCAACAAGTATTACTCTTTCAGGAGAAGCAAAGGTGGGGCCTGATCGCCAAAGCAAAAGATGCTAGAAGATGAAGATGGAGAAAGGCTGAGGTAAAAAGCCATAAAATGCATAGCAAAAGGAACACGAAGCAAAATATTAGAAAGAGAAGGACTTGTTGCACCAGTAGCTGGTGTTAGGCCGGTATGTTTTAAAATAAAAAATATATATTGTTTTAAATTTTTTCGGTGGGCCTTAACCTAGCTTGCATGATCGTACGATCTGATCTTGGAGGGGATGATCCAAAAAAAAGATGAAAAATCAAAATCGAGCCCCAAAGAATGGTGAACAGTAACTTAGGATTTGATTTTTTATTTTTCATCTTTTTTTGGATCATTTGATCTAAAATTGAATTGTACAATCATGTAGAACAAAATAAACTTTTATAAAACAATTTAAAGAATAACTTTTTTATTTTAAAGGCGCCGGCTGCCGGTGCAGCAAGTCTTTCTCAAATTTAAATTAGAAAGAGGAGAAATAAGATGCCTCCATGAAATTTTGATGCATTGTAGTGGAAATCATACCCCCATATTGTAGTAGAATTCTATAGGCATAACATCTATTATAAAATTAGGAGGCAAGAGGTTCTGAAACATACACAACTCTAGAAAGGTAAACCCGCACAATAGAAGGTCTAGAGAAAGGCAGTGACAAAAAGGGGGAGGAAGAGTAAGAGATGGAGGGACATGGAACAGACGTTCTAAAGTAAGGCAAGGGAAGACGTCAACTCTTTAACCCTTCAACACAATGCATAGAACTGCATACTGATTGGTCACAAGATGCCCATCTTTTGTGTCATTTTCATATCCATAGGAGGTAATGTACACAAAAGAGATCTAGCAACAGTACATCATATAGATGCAATAAAGAGGAAAGTATGGTCAATGTCAGAAAATTGTATGATACACTCTGTGTAGGTGGGTGGGTGTGTATGTGTGTGAGAGAGAGAACAGAGGCCAGGAGAATCAACACTGTCTTGTTCTCTCCTTCATTGTATCATCTGCTTATTGTCCGGTAGATAGTAGGAAAGGCAAGAGGGCTGCGAAAAAGAAGACACAGCATGCTGTCGTTAAGAGACGGGCAGACAGAGAAAGAGAGTTTACCCGTGTACGTAATGTGCCTTTCTACAACAAGGGAGAGAGACCGAAAGGGGAAAAAATTCACCCATATTCCCCTCGTCAATAAAATGCCAATGTGAAATATCCATGAGCATGCAGTCAGTGCAGGTTGCAAGGGGGTTGTTTGTTTCAATGTAAAACTCTGTAATTGACTTGTTTCAAAATTACGGATTTTAATGTCATTGAAATTGTATGATTTAAAATCAGGGAGTTTTTGTTTAGTTGTTTATAAAATAAAACAAGAGAATGCTTCAATCTTCTTGTTTTAGTTTATAATGAGCCTGTCCCGTAAACCAAAACAAGAAAATTGAGCTACAAGTGGACAAACAAGGTCTAGACATAATTTTATATTATAGTGTTTTACATCATTCCAAACATCTGAAAACACTGTAAAATAAAACAATTGCTTTAGATTATGTTGTTGTACATTGCAACAAATAGACTAGCAAGAACATTTGCATCTGGCAAGAAGTTATTAACAGTGACCTAGCTGGAAAATGGAACTAAAAAATGGAAGAGTAATGCTAGCTTTACTGCAGCAAGTTAAGTTGGACTGAGCCCCCTATCCGCTTTTATCATCTAGAAAGCCCGCATGGCTCATATCTTCTTCATTAAATGCGCACCAACGTCATTCGCACGTCAACGTGAGGGTACCGGATTAAAAAAAGTAATAATCCGCCAGACTACTTTTTGAGAGCATGCCAAGATGCTCGACAGCATCCTACAGTGCTGAGCATCATGTGCTCGAAAGCTTCATCATGCTCTCGAGCACTTTAGGATACTCTCGAAAATCTCAAGATGCTCTCGAGCGCATTTGATGATCTTGAGAGCATGATGCTCTCGAAAGATTTTAGAGCATCATGATCTCGAGAGCATCTTGAAGTTCTCGAGTGCATGATGCTTTGAAGCTCTCTGAGCATCATGAGCTTGAGAGCTTCAAGATAAACTTGAGAACTTTATGATGCTCTTGAATGCTCTTAAGATCACAGTCTATTGGATATATTTTTTATTTTTTTAATCTGGCGCCTCCTATATGTGCTAATGCACGGATGAAGTCAGGACGCATTTAAAAGGGAGATAGAAACCATGTGAACTTTTCAAATGGTAAAAGAAGATACAAGGAACTTGTTTCAGCTCAACTTGTTGCAATGCAGTAAACATTACTCGCAATAACAACACATAATGTTCTTAAGGTAATCCTAAAACTCTCGAGCGCATCTTGAAGCTCTCGATCATATAATGCTCTGAAGCTCTCTGAGCATCATGCGTGCGAAAGCTTCAAGATGCGCTAGAGTTTTATGATGCTCTCAAGATCACAATCCATTGGGCAAATCTTTTATTATTATTTTAATCTGACGTATCTTATATGCGCTAATGTGCAGATGATGTCAAAACACATCTAATGAGGGAGACAGTGGCCATGTGGCCTTTCTAAATGGCAAAAGAGGATGGAGGGCTTGTTCCAGCTCAACTTGTTGTCGTGCAACAAACGTTACTCAAAATGAAAACGTATAATGAAGTTAAGGTAAAATTGCATGAAAACGCACCATACAACTGCATTCACATGATTTCGAGTGCATCTTGAAGCATTCGAAAGGATCCTAAAGCTCTTGAGTGCATGATACTATGAAGTTCTTTGAGCATCCTAAAGTGCTCGAGAGTCTTAAAACCCTCAAGCGCATTCTGAAGCTCTCTAAGCATATAGGATGCTCTTGAACGATTTCGGATGCTCTCGAGATTACAGTCTGTTGGGAAAAAAAATTATTATTATTTTTAATCTGGCGCCCCCCATGTATACTGATGCGTAGATGATGCCGGACGCATTTAATGAGAAGGACAGAATAATGTGACTTTCAAGATGACAAAAGGAGATTGGCAAGCATTACTCGTTAAGGTAAAATTGCATGAAAACCCACTCTGCAACTGCATTCACATGTACAACCTTACACCTTGGCTCTAAAACAGAATAATATTTTAAAAAAAGGATCCTCTGGTTCGAACAATGCACACCACCACCTTCTTAATCCCTTAAAAAGGGCGTAAGATGGCAAAAGATAATGCCTAAAGACCAAAACTATGTCGAGGATGCAAGCATTTGCCGAGATCTAGTGTTTCTTGTTCGGACTTAGGTCCCAACACATCAAAGATCAAATAGATAAAAGAACAAAAAGAGATTAAGAATCGAGAACAGTCCAGAATCAAATCTTCATTGTCAAAACCCTAAAACAGTCAATTACCACACCAGTTGCAGTTTGGAGTCGATCTTCCTAGGCGGATGAAATCTGTAGTGTAAACCATTCCTTGTTGCTGGAGTCCCCCGGGGACCTCAGATGACCCAAGAGGGTCTGGAAAGGAGCTTGCTGTTGCAACGCCTCCTGAGAACCAGGTTCCATGGGCGAGCCCCATGATGGGCGAGTCGTAGGTGGTGTCGTGGAGCACCGGGCAATCCTGTAACATGTTCCTTCCCATAGTTTCTTGACAAGGAAGGCAGGGTTTTCTCAGCGAATTCTTGCATTTATCCACTTTGCGTCATTGAATGAAACAGTTAGCTTCATTAAGAAGAAAGAAAACTCAAGCTTTAAAGCGAACACAGCGAAATCAGCAAGATTAAGGGAAAAAAGAACATAGGAACATAGACCCAAGGGCTGCCTGTTGGGATCTTGTGACCCTTCTCATGGTTGACGGAGCCTCCATCACAGCTCTGCCAACCATGAACAAAAACGGTGAATGAAAGGTATAGAGAGAGGAGAGAGAAGAGCCAAAGATTTTGTGCTCGGAACCTTGTCGTCGAGATCAGAAGAAAGTTGCAGAAGGAGTGGTGTGGAGGGGAGAATCTAACATAGCAGAGGAGGAAGGAAAGTGGACGAGGGCGGGCTGCTGCTTCGCTGAGTGTTCATGGCCTCGGCCTCCTCAACCTTCTACAGCAAGACCTTGACGTGCCCACGGAGCAAGGCCTCCGGCTCCAGGCGCTGCTCTTGCAGGCGGAGGACGAAGGTGTCTTCAGGCTTCCCCTGGCGAGGCCCACGATCGGCTAAACGTTGGAGATGTCATGAGCACTGGGCGGTCCTATTTCTCCCCCAATGTTTCCTGACAAGGAAGGATGGGTAGATTCCTGCATTTTTCTTTTCTGTCATCTTCAGATAAAGAATCCGGATCCCCCTGGGTGCACTGGCTAAGGGTCCGTTTGGTTATACTTAAAAAATAATCGCATGATTTTTTTTTCAAGAAAATTAATTTACGAAGAAAATAAAAATATAATCAATTATTTGATTTTTCTGAAAATATTTTCTTGAAAATTATTTATCCGTAAAATCTTTTCCTAAAAATGACTTCATACATTTATTTCCTTATAAAAAAAATTTAGCATTACATTTTTTTTTAACATATCATACTTAAGTAAAGTGAACCGAGAGAATACTCCAACTCTACCTTAGATTAGACAATCCAAATAAAAAAAACCATATCTTCACATGATCAAAATTCCAACCTCAACATTAAAAGATATTACTTCTTTCTTTTTAATTTTCACCTTGGGGTAAGTTTGGTCTAGTTCTACACAAAATTGTAATATCTTAAGTTTTAAGGATATAAATATAAGTAACTCCAGAAAGAGAATAACTTACTACACCCTTTTAGGAGTCCTCATGGTACAGTCAAACTAAAAACAAATATTTTTTTTGAAGCCCCCAATACGTCCTACATGTCTATATAATTAGATTTTTGATCGGACATCCTAAAAAATAATAAACATTAAAAAACCAAGGCTCGATGAACAGTAATGTACTATTCATTGTGAATCGTTTTTTTTAATTTTCATAATTTTTTTAAAGGCTTCTATTATGACCTACATACTCATATAATTCGATTTTCGATCGGACATCTCAAAAAATATGAAAATTAAAAAATTGAGTCCCAATGAACAGTAGTATACTATTCATTAGGACTCGATTTTTTATTTTTTATATTTTTTGATTTTTGTGTGAAATCCCCTTCATGTCTATCTAGTTCGATTTTAGATTGAGCATCCTAAAAAAGGATGAAAATTTAAAAACCTAGCCCCAATGAACAGTAATATACTATTCATGGAAATAAGATTTTTGATTTTTTTTATTTTTTTAGCTCTCCTATGAAAAATCTAATTATACGATGATGCATACAATGTTGGAGAGTCTTCATTTTTTATTTTTTATTTTTTTTCTACTGTGGTTCAGAAAAAATTAAAAATTGAACTTGAGTGATCCATAAAAAATATGCCAACAGTCTTTATCACACATATGGAGATTGTCGGGATGTCTTGGAAAACTGCATACGGGACATTCACTCGGATGCCAAAATCCTGATTTAGAGGGAGTCAACGTATGCACTTTTCGGTTGACTGATGTTTTTAGGATTACCAAAAAACCTTTTGGATCAGGTTTTCCTGAAAATATTTTTCTAACTGTGATTTTACGGGATACCAAATGTACCCTAACTGAGTTCAGTCAGTACAGTGAAGAGGAGGGAGATGTATTTTTGAAAAAAAAAAATAGATTTAAAAAAAATATATTTTTCGTTGAGCTGAAACCCCACCCTCTCCCTCACCGCACTGGCTGAGGTCAGTCAATGCACTGAGGGGATTTGGATTCTCAAATAAATAGTTAGCTTTGCTAAGAACAAGGAAAACTCGAGTTTTAAGTCATACACAACAAAAAGTAGTAGAGTTCGGATCATGTCGGTGCAAGTTTGGTTGAGACTCAGTAAGTACAGAGAGAGGGGAGGGATTTTTTTTTTCAAATTCACTTCTCATTAGGAATGGGAAAAGCTGAGCATGAAAGAGTTTTTTGAAATCTTCTCCTCTTTGCACTAAGTGAGTTCAGTCCAACCTTGCACTTAGAAGATCTCTATTCAAAACAGTGAGATACCCACCGAAGACGTGGGCTGCTTGCTGGGATCTTGTGACCCTTCTCATGGTCGATGGAGTCTCCAATACGTGAACCACAGAAGAGAGAGAGAGAGAGAGAGAGAGAGAGAAGTAAGAAAGGGAAAGGGGACAAGGATTGTTCTCTCACCTGGAAAAGATCTGCGCATAGGGCATGAAGAGTTTGGTGGGTTTAAAGTAGCTCGGATGGCAAATACGGACACACTCAGTCTCGGATGTGTTGCTAGAATGTAACATGGCGCCGTTGCCCTTTGGGGAGTGCGGGACCCACAAGTGTCTAGGAATAGGATCTTCTGCAAAAAATAAAGTGTAGGTTTGGACCGAACTCAGTTAGTGCAGAGTAGGGGTGCAAATGAACTGAATGGAGTCGAGTTTTAACATGTTCAAGCTCGTTTCGAACACATATACTCGAGCTCCAGCCCCATTTCGAACTCATTTTACATGTTCGAGCTCAATTCGAAATAAAACTCATTTAGCTCGAGCTTGGCTTGTCAAAAACTTTGTAGAAGACGGGCCATAGTTGGATAATTGGGTTGGGCCGAAATATGAACCGGACTGAATAATTGGGTCTGATTTTTTCTTCTATTTTACTAAAGTCTATTAATGATAAATAAAATATTAAGTATATATTTCATTTCGAGCTTATTCGCGAGCTTTCAAGTCGAGTTTTATAGTGCTTGAGCTTGGCTCGTTTGATCAAATGAGCTTATGTTCAAGCTCAAATTTGACTCGTTTAATCAAACGAATCAAGTTCGAATGGAGTTTGACTCGAGTTGAGCTTGAATAGCTTGAGCACTGCTCGATTCGTTTGCAACCCTAATGTAGAGAAGGAAAATTTTCAAAAAACTCCCTCACATGATGCTTTTCCCATTCCCGAGGAAAGACTTTTATGAAAGATTCCTTCCCTCCCTCTCTGCACTAACTGAGTTCAATCCAAACCTGCACTTAGAGGAACTCTGTTTTGAAGGTGAATAATAATATTACACTTGAAAAAAAAAATTGTTTTGTCTAGTTCATTATATTAGAAACTCAATCCTCTAAACTTCCTTTTTTGGATCATTGTATATTCTTAGACATGAGGGGAGAGAGGTGATGGGGTGCAACCTATTATTTTAAAGTCAAATGACCCACTTGTTTCTATAATTCAAGGGTTGATTCTATAAATTATCTGGTAGAAGTTTAATGATTGGTATTATGTTTGTTGCATTGGACAGTGCAATTCAACTTTGTAAAATCTGACACGACAAGGATGACTCTTAATATTTGTCAATTTCAGATAGAAACTAATTGTTTTGCATCATCAGAAAAGTATTTTTTTGATCCATATCCAACCACTTATTCACATATAACTAAGGAAAACAGTATAGTAACATTGTTCCTAATACTACTCTTTGACATGCTTGAGTGGCAGTCACAAATTAGAGGAAAGTGTTATTGTCTCACATCTTTGATAGTCTTACTTTACAACGTATGATTGCCACTTAAACGTGTCAAAAAAAATGGTATTAGAAAATTGTATTACTGTGCCATTTTTTATAATAACTTGAGTTTTTTTAGAGTTGTATCAACTAATATAAATTAACAAATATGCATAATCATGACAATTATGTAATTCATAAATGAACCTACAAATACAAATAAACTTATCAGCCAGTTTGAGGGCATAATGATTTACTGTTTAGGTGCTTAAGTATTTAACAACTTGATTTATGTTGGCCACAAAAAAATATCATTTTTTTAATTTTGATAGAAGAAAAAGTGACATCTATGAGATTTGTTTTGAATTTGAGCGCACCTATCTAGGAATGCAAATAGGTAAGATTTGGTGCGCTCACAAGTTAAACTCGTAATCTTATCCGTTGTGTTATTACCTTAGAAATGTTATATGTTAACTGACTTATAAATTAATAATATGTTAGATGATTATATTCTCAGTGTACCATTTAAGTTAATTTTTCATGTATATCTTAATTTTATCTGCTAAATAAATAATTTAATTTATTATTATAATATATGGTTGTAAATCAGGTACAATAAAATCGATGCAGCCTACATTTTAATCTTTATCATTGCAGTTATAAAATTTAAAATAGGAATTCTTAAATACTCATATCTGATATTGATTAATGATCTAAAATAAAAGTGATGCGCCGAACCCATATATATACACAAGAGGGAGATGAGGATTAACTGTGCACATCTATGCTAATTTTAATTTATCTTACGTATATTTTGATGAAATTTTCATATTACTAAAAATTATTTATTGTTTTAATAAAAGGCTATAACTCATGTATGATTAAACCTACATTGTCACTTTTTCAATAATTCGTGGGAATAATGCTAAAGGGCTTCCATCTCAATCCCCTCTAATTTCTAATGATTAAAAGACTCTTACATTATAATATGGTTGGTTAGAGGCTTCGGACTTAACGAGTTCAAATATTGACGGGGCCTGTACGACTATGGCGTAGGATGCCAATGAACTGAGCGGAGTCGAGTTTTAACATGTTCGAGTTCGATTTGAACACATATACTCGAGCCTGATCCCCATTTCGAGCTCATTTTTCAGGTTCGAGCTCAGTTCGAAATAAAACTCATCTAACTCGAGATCAGCTCGTCAAAAACATTGTAGAAAATGGGCCATGGTTGGATAATTGGGTTGGGCTAAAATATGAACCGGGCTAAATAATTGGGTCTGATTTTCTCTTCTATTTTACTAAAGTTTATTAAAGATAAATAAAATATTAAGTATATATTTCATTTCGAGCCTGTTCGTGAGCTTTCAAGTCGAGTTTTGTAGTGTTTGAGTTTGGCTCGTTTGATCAAATGAGCTTATGTTCGAGCTCAAATTTGACTCGTTTGATCAAACGAATCAAGCTCAAATGAAGCTTGACTTGAGCCGAGCTTGAATAGCTCGAGCACTGTTTGACTCATTTGCACCCCTTGTGCAGAGAGGGAAAGATTTCAAAAAACTTCCTTACATGGTGCTTTTCCCATTCTCGAGAAAGGACTTTTATGAAAGACTCCTTCTCTCCCTCTCTATACTAATTGAGTTCAGTCCAAACCTGCACTTAGAGGAACTCAGTTCTTCCACAAATCGTATACAATGATAACAATGTTTTGAAGGTGAATAATAATATTACATTTGAAAAAAAAAATGTTTTGTCTAGTTCATTATATTAGAAACCCGATCCTCTAAACTTTCTTTTTTGAATCATTATATATTCTTAGACACGAGGAGAGAGAGGTGATGGGGTGCAGCCTATCATTTTAAGGTCAAATGACCCACTCGCTTACAGAATTCAAGGGTTGATTATGTAAATTATCTTGTAGAAGTTTAATGTTTCGTACTATGTTTGTTATACTGGACAGTGCAATTCAACTTTGGATATGTTGCATGATCATGTTGATGGTCGAATAACAATATATTAGCATAAAAAGTACTAAGTTGTGTAGCCACCTTAGCTCGGCCTCTAGATCTGACAATTAAAAAAAACTTTTAGACAAATGAGTGTAAAATCTGACACGACAAGCATGACTCTTAATACTTGTCCATTTCAGATAGAAACTAACTGTATACATCATTAGAAAAGTATTTTTTCATCTATTCCCAACCACTTATTCGTATATAACTAAGGAAAACAGTATAGTAACACTGTTTCCTAACACTACTTTTTGACACACTTTAGTGGAAGTCACAAATTAGAGGTAAGTGTTATTGTCCCACATCTTTGATAGTCTTACTTTACAATGTATGATTACCACTTAAACGTGTCAAAAAAAATAGTATTAGAAAATTGTATTACTATGTCATTTTTCGATAACAACTTAAGACTTTTTAGAACTGTATCAACTAACATAAACTAACAGATATGCATAATCATGAGAATTATGTAATTCATAAATGAACTTACAAATACAAATGAACTTATCAACCAGTTTGAGGGCATACTGGTTTATTGTTTAGCTGCTTAAGTATTTGACAACTTGATTTATGTTGGCCACAAAAAAATATCATGTTCTTAATTTTGATAGAATAAAAAGTGACATCTATAGGGTTTATTTTGAACTTGAGCGCCCTGTAGACACGCTAATTTTGACATCATTTTGAGTAAATTTCATATCATATAATAATGCCCTAAAGTGGTATGATATTTAATCATTAATTTATCTTTTATTTAATTTTCTAGAATAATTGTTTCTCTAAATGACGTCGTCTAAGAAAGACGCCATTTAAGTTTATTAATGAAATTGATTTTAACTCAGATTTTTAATTGAATATGAAATTATCCTAAAAGACGTCGCTCAATGAAGACGTCATTTAGGATTTTAATCATATTTTGATTTTTAATTTAATTTTTAATTAATTTATTAATTGACTGAAAGACGTCTGTCTGTCACGACGCCATTTAGGTTTCTTAAGTATTTCTATTTCTTCTTCCCAAGTTTATCTTTATCTTAATTAAGTTAAAAGGCGTCTCCTTTCGGCGACACGTTTTAATTAATTACGGATAATGATGAATTAGTTTGTATTTATCTTGTTTCTTCGGTTCGATTAGTTTAAAATTCTTTCATGTTGATCTATAAGTGGCCGTGAATGCACGTGAGAGCCTTAACTCTATATAAACTCAAGTCATTGGTCATTAAAAAGTTAGTGGAGAAAAGTTATGGAGTCAAATTAGAAAGAGTGAATCATTAAAGGATCGAGGCGCTACGGGACCACTTTCAGAAGTTAGAAAGCTTCATCATCCTCATACCTTTTTTATCCTTCAAGATCATTCAAAAACCAAGGCTTT
Source organism: Zantedeschia hybrid cultivar (assembly GCA_030544215.1). NCBI lineage: Eukaryota > Viridiplantae > Streptophyta > Magnoliopsida > Alismatales > Araceae > Zantedeschia > Zantedeschia hybrid cultivar. Next base: position 20,936,299 of record JARZZO010000002.1, on the reverse strand, counting down.
CAGGAGTCATTCAACTTAGTCTTCTCAATTAATTCTTCATTAATCTCTGCATATTTTTCATTGATTTCATTATATTAGTTTCATAGTTTATGTTCATCACATCACTTCATGCTATTCATACAACACTGGCATATTTTTATAACCAACATGCTAAGGGGTTTTAAAGACCACAAAACAAGTGAGTTCATCTTATTTGAATTACATTATAAGAATTCTCATTAAAATCGATACTACTTCCATTTAGTTCTTATTAGTCTTTCTCCTCTTTTCATCTCATTCTTTGCAAGATACAAAGGAGTATTAGAAGATCAAGATGAGGAAATCAATAAAGAAGATCTGAACAATCCTCAAAGTCCAATCAGTATTCAAAGCAAGAACAAAAAAATAGTTCTTTTTCTTCGGCCAGCTGAAGAGAAGGAATCAAGAACTTCAACATCTCTCACGTCTGAAACAGATAAGCGATCATCCTTTCATCTTTTGAAGTTTTTTTTAGTCAAAAACTTTCTGGCGATCACATTTAGTTTTAATAAGTTTCATTGTCATATAATCAACATGAAATTCATGATTTCACACATCACAATTTGAGCACTCACATGCCCCTATCTAAGAATGCAAATAAGTAAGATTTGGTGCGCTTAGAAGGTAAATTTGTAATCTTATTCGTTGTGTTATTACCTTAGAAATACTATATGTTAACTGACTTATAAATTAATAATCTGTTAGATGATTATATTCTCAATGTACCATTTAAGTTAATTTTTGTGAATATCTTAACTTTATCTATTAAATAAATAATTTAATTTATTAGTACAATATATGGTCATATATCAGGTACAATAAAATCGATGCAACTTATATTTCAATCTTTATCATTGCAATTATAAAATTTAAAATAGAAATTATTAAATACTCATATGTGATATTGATTAATGATCTAAAGTAAAAGCGATGCGCGCAATCCATATATATACATGAGAGGGAGACGAGCATTAACTGTGCACATCTATGCTAATTTTAATTTATCTTACGTATATTCTGATGAAATTTTTGGATTAATAAAAATTATTTATTGTTTTAATAAAAGGCTATAATTCATGTACAATTAAACCTGCATTGTCATTTTTTCAATAATTCGTAGAGATAATGCGGAAGGGCTTGATGTATTTTAAACTGGTCCAAATACACACGCTTGACCTCCGCCTGCATGTCGTCCATCTCAATCCCCTCTACTCTCCAACGATAAAAAGATCCTTACATTATAATATGGCTGGTTAGAGGCTGAGGACTCAGCGAGTTCAAATATTGAGGCGGCCCGTACGACTGTGGCGTAGGATGTCTTTGGTTAAAGGTAAGTAGCTCACTTGCGAGGGAGGTGAGCTCATAAAAGTGAGTTACATGTAAATGAGCTCAAATTATGGTACTTTGGTTAGTTATAATTCACTTTCAAGAAGTCACTTTTATTATTTGGTTGTGTGCAACTGACTTTCATGAGGCCAATTTTAGTTGTTTGGTTAAATGTAAGTATTAAGATTAAAGAAGTGTTTAGATAAAATAGAGGGAGGTGAGTTACACAGAAATGTCTTCCAAACTTTTTTGTGAGAAGTCACTTCGGTTCTTTCTGAAACTTTTTAGGAAGGTGAGTTCTAGTACTTTTAAAACTTTCAAATAACTAAACTACTAAAAGTGGAATGAAGCGAGTTCTCTGTAACTCACCTACTTCCAGGCTTACCTTCAACTATCTGAAGGGACACATAGTGAGGCATCCCCCTGCCCTTGTGCAAGGGACACTTGCACTGTGCGTGAGCTCGCAAGTTTCGTGCGGTCTCTCTCCCCATGGTTATATCGTCTCTTCTGGTGTTTAAAGTGGAGAGGTCCAAGGGTAGGTCATCTAGGGTCCTTGGTTGTCTATGCCATGTTTCAAAAAATATATATTGAGGGGATATTCAACAAATCTTTTTAGTTTTGTTTGCATCTTAAAAGTTAGTATGTCCACATTTATACCCTATAGAGGTATCATATTCGCAAACCAATTGCTTAGCGCAGTTGGTTCACCTCTTGTCTCCAACTGGAAGGTCTCAAGTTCCATTCTTAGTTGGAAACATTTTCTCTGGGATACTTAACATCGGTCCTTAGGATTACTTTCTCAGATGATCAAGTAGATTTGAATTTCTCACCTAATTAAGTGGAATTATCGACTTTGCCCTTGGTCACCTATATAAATATATGTATTGGTTCCAAAAAGAGATATCATATTTGCCTTTATGAGCTCAGAGGCAAAAGAAAGTTGTGTACTAATTATCAACATTGGTAGAAGAGCATGGCCTTCTGACACGAAAGATTACCACACATTTGATCATTATAAATCTTTTATAAAAAACAATCTATCAACATTGGACATCCTTAAGTAATAGATATTAATTTTTGAAACTTAAATCCACGTAAATAATGAGCAATTCTCACAAAATCCTTTGGAGTGTAATAAAAGTTTAGAAAGATTGAAAAAGGTAAAATGTAGATACAAGGGAGAAATAACTTTTTATACAAAGATATGTGAACTTCTTTAAGACAATCATTCGCTGGAAGGTAAGTGACAATGTAATCTCAAATGTTCGTTAATATTAGCTAGGGTCAAAACATTGATGATTCTTTCCAAACCACACTTTTCGATGCCAGTGAAGACTTTTCTCAGTTCACAAAAAGTTCAGCCTAACAACAAAGGAATAATGAGTATTAGCCGTCACTTCCCATCTACAAAGGTTGCAAGTGTCCCTGGATAATATCTTCCTTTGCCTTTTTCCGAATGTGGAAGTTTTTCCACATATCCTCTATGGTAATTTGTCATTTCTTTCTGCAACACCTAGGGCATGTTCGGCTAATTTTCTATTTGAAAGTCACCTTTTCCTTTCATTTCTCACATAGAATGATTTGAGAGAGAGATATTATAGTTAATTTTAAGTTACAAAAGTCAACTCTTTTTAAACAACTTATCTTATTTTAATCTTGAAAGTTTCACCTTAAAACTTTTGGTTGGAAGTCAAAATACAAGTAAAATATTAAATAATAATTTTTAAATCTAAATATTTTCATAAAAAATTAATTAAATAAAAATGCAAAAATATTTTCAAATAAAAATTATGCCAAACACGGCCCTAATAGAAAATCATAAGCCTCCAATTACGATGTGACGCACGCGTCATGCTCCGGATCAATCAGATTACTCTGTTCACCGAGATATTGCCTAACACTGTGGAATAGTAAAGTTCTTTTAACAGGAATATTGATGTACTATATTTTTTGTCAGAATGTATTAAAAAGTCGTTTGATCATAAGATAGCAACACAGCGTTTTGAAAAACGACAAAAGAATCACCTAATACAATGATCAAATGGCTCCAGTAAATGAGGCAAAGAGTGTAGCAGAAAAATGTAAGATACTAGTATTCTTGAGTTTGCAAGAGCATTCTTGTTTTAGCCTACAGTAACAAATACATGAAGCAGGGACGACTAACCAGCGAGATGAACGAGCCGGCAATTTTTTTTTTCCAGAGGGAACAGGAAATGCTTCTATGACAGGTTTCAATCATCAAAAGAATGACCTGTGTGAAGCCACAAAGAATGAGAATGAACAAGTCTCCAACAGAGCTAGTGGGACGAGCTCGCTCCCCCTTATTAGCTCCAACAAATGAGAAGGATTTCCTGATACGAGAAACAAATGGAATATGTACAGTTGCTACCGCCTACTCTTGATCCACCTAACAGGCATATTTTACTAACCAGTCGAGGCTCTGCAAAACATTCGCCATATGATTTAGGCTTCTGAAAGTAGGAAATTGCAGAGATAAGCTGCTGTAGTGAAGTACCTTTATGCATTCGGATAGGTCGTCATTCTTCGTTCTCACATGCGTCTGCAGACAAGTAAACAGCAGGTTATAAGCCACAAGACTGCTCAAATAATAGGCAGTTTGACCACGAATGGTGTGAGCATGCATGCAAGTGCATCATGGTAAACCTCCGACAGTCCCAAGAAGCCTTTTGGCCTCGGATGTGTGTGTGTGGGTGGATGGGTGTGGGCATGTAGGATCACGAGTCTCTTTAGGGATGGGGACAGGAAGCACCTCCATGACCCAGTTGCAGGAAGAGTCGTGGTCTCTGGCGAGGGAGGCGAGTATGACCAGGCCAGCTGCAACGGTGGAGGGCCAGAAGCTGAGCCTCTCGTGGTCCAGCAGCGAGAGTACTGCTAGGTACTTGGCCAGCTTTTCCACGTCTTCGTCTGCTTTCGCTGCCTTGAGGTAAAACCTGCGAAAGGTTTGCACATCGGTTGTGTGATATGATTGGTTCCCGAAAGAATATTCCACCACTTTTCCTTTATCCTAGTGACAAGACTGAGAAAGAAGTTATTAGCGAAGTACCACAAGAAGTTGAAGGTCGTAAGATGAAGGCACTGGAAATTTAGGACCTCCTGGACGAACCACTCCATGGCCACCACTTCGCACCTACTGTAAGCGTTGCCCCGCACATAGAAGGATTTCCACCTTATGCTGGTAATCGTTTATGTTATGAATCTATTATACTGGATGTGTGGACAAGCTAAGCAGAGACGAGAAATAAGCTTATAAATTGCACACCAGCTGATGACTCTGGAATTTCCATACAAAATTTTCACCTTATAAACAGTAAAAGGGGACATCATGTCTAAACAGACAGGTCATAGAGACCTATCCTCCAGGGATATGGAGCTCTGGAAGCCTCTCTTTTACTGTTTTATAGGAGCTCTGAGAGGGGGCGGGGGAAGGGGGGGGGGGGGGGGGGGGGGGGGGGTGCAGCGCAGAGTGGGGAGGAGAATGCGATCGAAATTGGGGAGTACCAATTGAAGGGCTGGTTCTCTTCCAGCCTGGTAGCGAGAGTGATACAGGCAATACCCAGAAGCTGCAGGTTTCCGTCGGTTTTGAAGAATCCTCTGCTCAAGAATCGGTCCATTAAGCCCACTCCAAGGAACAACGTCTCGCACTCGAGCTCCTCTGCGTTTGCGTGCTGCAGAACATGAACAAAAGCAGGTCAAATGGATACGTCCGGCAACAATCAACTCTAATGGAGATGAGAATCGTCCGACCCTCAAAAGCCAACGACTCAACATATGTTCTCTCGGTTCCTCAAGCACACGCGGGTCACAAGGAGCAGCGCGAAAAGCCCTGCTTCAACCGCCATTGCCGGTGACCCGACTCTTCTTCCTTCTAGTCAATTTCCGCAAAAAGAGAAAAAGAGAAGCGTCTACCCCTCAGGCTTAGGGTGTGCATCGCGTAGCACACTTACGATTTTACGCTCACGGGTATCCTCGTCGGAATTCTTCTTTTAGGAACGACTCCTTAAGAAGAACCAAAGAGAGCATACAGAAGAACGTGTGACCAAATCATAATTGGCACGCCAAATCTGGAAACAGGGGCAATGAGAAGAAAAGCTGGAGCTGGTATAGACAGTGGAGAGTAATGAGAGTTAGAGATTTCAACGGATGCACTCAGTACGAACAAAATGAGCATTCACATCCGAAGTTGGAACTAGATTCCCAATTAGACTAGTTGGTTTTTCTGGAATAAAAGTAACAGGAACAATATGAACATCGAAAGGGCAGGAGGAAAGGTGGATGGAAAACTACGGCACCCTCACCTCCACCATCCAATTAACCATCACCAAACGCTGCTGAATGATGAGATCCCCATACTCCGTTTCTGTGCTGTACACCTCGGTGTAGTCATGCAGCAACGCCTGCTTCCGCTCCCTACTCCGGAACCTCTGGTAGCTCTCTTCGTCATCGCGGTTCTCGAACCTCATCAACTGGACACATTTGGAGGTGCCGAAACGGAAGAAAAACCGATGGAGTGTGCAAAATATATTAAATATGGTTTGAGAACATGCAGAGCTAGCAAGGGTTGGGGAAATTACAGTAAACTCGTGGGCATGTTCGTCTCCATGTCCGGAAGACGCCTTAAGCGAGCTGGAATGGGAGAACTCCGACCCCAACCGGAGGAACAGAGAGTAGAAAGATGGCGTAGAATTCTCGTGAGATCTCTCTAAGCAGTCATCCGAGGATTCCAAGACAAACGACGAGCGGCAGGAGAATCCTCCTCCGGAGCTCCTTTCGAGGACATCCGATCCGAGATCTGACAGCGTAAACTCCTTGCACGATGAGATTTCTGGACTCTCCTCGCTGTTCGATAGATGCTCCGAGCAGGCGAGATCCGGTTCGAGCGCGAGATCGCCCTGTTCCAACGCCCCTCGAGTTTTGGCTACGGAAACCGATTGGTGGCAAGACGAATCTGAGATTTCCGGCGCCTCGTAGCTTCCCTTCCTCGATCCAGCCATCCCTTTGAGATCTCTACGGGCAAATTCGCCGGAAACGTGAGATACCTTGGACGTGGTGAGGCCAGAGAAAGCATTCCCGGCGCTAGTTTCTGGTTTCACAACGGAAGCATTCCAATGCTTCGAGTTGCTGGCCTCATTTGGAGGATTTGGAAGCAAGGCGATCCCGCCACCACCGTTTCCCCCCTTCTGTTCCGCCGCCCGGAGCTTCTCCTTCTGTTTGGCGTAAGATCTAGTAATCCGGCGGAACTGCTCGCTGGGACGATCTCTCGCTGCCTTTTCAGCCTTCTTCTGGTGCCAGACGGAGTCTATCAACCTCTTCGGATGCTTAGATCCGGCGAAGAAAGACACCGACTCGGTGGTGATCTCGCTGGCGAAGCAGGAGGAAGAAGACGATGCCTCATCGAGAACTGGGAGCAAGAGTTCCTCCTCACGGTCTAACCTCACCTCTCGCACCGGTTCTGCGGAAGCGCCGTCGGCTGCCGGAGGGCGGCGGAGACGCTTCCCGCCGGGGCTCTTCCGCTGGAGCTTCCTAGAGTAGGTGACGTTCGCGAGCGTCCTCTTCGCCGGGGAATTGGCCACAGGAGCAGCCAGATCACGATGCGGAGACATGGCCTGGAGAAGGTTTCTGGAGATGGGAAATAGAAGGTGATCTAGGGTTTATTGCCGAGGTCCGAGGAGGACGAGGAGGGCGAAGAACTGAAGCAGAGGGAAAAGAGGCGGAAGTGGAGACTGGGGAGATGGGGCGGGTGCTCCTTGCGGTTCGCCTGCCGATGACCTTAAAAGGTGGCTCGGGAGAAGCACGTCGCTCCATCTTATGCAGGTCGTGGCCCACTGTGGCCACGTCACGACCCTTTCCGCGTGCACGACACACGCCTTTCTCGGCCGTTGGCCCGTCACCATGCTCATTCCCGGTGGGCCACTGGCCGTGGGGGATCCGTGACTGGACTGTTCGGTTGGTACATCCGTCTTCTGCATGGCAGACGAATCCGTTCGGATCCGCGATTGGTCCAAGAATGTCTTGCGCATGTATTGGACCGAAAAGTTCTCAGGAAAAATAATCGATTTGGAATTCCTCCACTCCAGTCTCATCATTTTTCAATCTTTTGGGAAATTTGGCCCTTAAATTTCTTTTTTTCTGGAAATTTGATTTCTGGTTCAAAATTTTCTTCTCAAATTAACTTTCATTTCATAGATAATCCTTTGAATTTCTTAGTCCATGCTGTTACCTTTTCCAGACAAAAAATCTAAAAATCCAAAAACATCTTTTTTTTTCCAATTGAGACATGCGACTCCTTTATAACCACGACAACCAAAGCTTCGCAAACCACCTTGCAAACTATGTCCCTGGTCAGTGGTCAGCAGAAGCAATTGAAGGGGAGAGGTGATTGGGAGAGGGGTCCTTGGATTTCGTGAGACTGCCCAAGTCTAATAAGTGAGAAAGAAAGTGTTTTTAGATCTAGTATACATCAAGGAGAGAAAAGTTCTCTAGGTATAGTTATATCAAAATTGGTATGAAAACATCATTTTCTAATACTATTTTTTGATACGCTTGAGTGGCAATTCATAAATATTGAAAGATAGGACTATCAAAAGTGAGGCAATAACACTCCTCTTCAATGTGCGATTGCCACTTGGGCATATTAAAAGGTGATGTTAGGAAATGGTGTTATTGTACCAAGAAGTAGTACATTAGCCATTTAAGCATGCCAGAAAGTGGTATTAGGAAAAGGTGTTATTGTATATCAAGTAGCACATTAAGTTAGACACTCTTGGGATGTATTTGAGAATTTTTTGGTGAGCATGTGTATTATCTACTTTTACAAACTTTACATAGCTTTCGTTAGAATATCAAATTCAAGCAAATTTAAGATAATAAAAACAATACTGTTGAATTTATCTTACTATAGTATTTACGGAGTTAACTATCTCATAACATAGTAGAATACCTATTTTTATAATATAGTGCATCAAAAATTAATTTTTCTAACCAATTTAGATTGATCAACGAGGAATAAAGTATCGACCTTAAATTAATAGATGTGAAAAAACAAATTTGCCCTAGATTTTTATTTTTTCCCCTCATGCCTTATATCCTATTTCCGGAGGATTCTCTATCTTTTCCATGCCGACCCATTGACGAAATAAGGTACTTGAGCTTACACATGTTGTCTGGAATGAAATGTAATTTACGAGTAGAAACACTTCAGGCGAGGGGAACTTAAATTATGACTTTCCTAATGGAAATATTGAAATTGCTGCCAATGTGTGATTGTCGTTTAGGCGTGTCAAAAAGTGGTGATAGGAAATGGTGTTATGATACTGTTTACTAGTTATATTACATTAATTAGATACTTTTTGAATTGTATTTGGGAATTTTTTGTGTGAGCATGTGTATGATCTATTTTCACAAATTTCATGTCTTTTATAAAAATGTCAAATTCGGGTAAATTCAAGGTAATAAAAACCATACTCTTGAATTTATCTTACTATAGAATTTGAGTTAACTACTTCATAATATAGTAGATTAATTATTTTTATAATAGAGTGCATCAAAAATTAATTTGTCTAACCAATTTAGATTGATCAACAAGAGAAATAAAATAATGGACCTTAAATTAATATAGATGTAAAAATATTTCCTCAATTTTCTTTTTCTTTTTTTTTCCCAATACCTTATACCCTATTGTCTGAGGATTCTCTATCTTTTCCACGTCAGTCCCATTGACAAGGAAACAAAGTACTCGAGCTTCTGCACGTTGTCCAGAAAATGATACATAAAAGGTCAGGTTTTGAAATGTAATTTATGGCAGGAGGAACCTGAATTATGACTTTCTTTGATGATAGTACTGAAATCATGGCCAATGTGTGATTGCCATTTAGGCGTGTTAAAAATTGGTTGTAAGAAATGATGTTACTGTATTATTATTTTACTTATAATACATTAAGTTAAACACTTTTAGAATATATTTGAAATTTTTTTGAGTGAGTATGTGTATGATCTAATTTCACAAATTTCACGTCTTTCGTAAAGGATGTCAAATTTAGGTAAATTCGAGGTAATAAAAATGATATTTTTGAATTTATCTTACCATAGAATTTATGGAGTTAACTACTTTATAACATAGTAGATCAACTGTTTTTATAATAGAGTTTATCAAAAAATAAATTTTCTAACCAATTTAGATTGATCAATAAGATAAATAAAATAATGTACCTTAAAAATATAGGGATAAAAAATAAATCTGCCCTCAATCCCAATACCTTCTACTTTATTTTAGGAGGATTCTCTACCTTTTCCGTGGGGGCCCTTAGATGAGAGAAACAGAGTACTCGAGCTCACGCATGTTGTCCAAAAATTGATATCCAAACAATGATGTTGTAAAATGTAATTTATGAATGAGTAATACTTGCTGCAATGACGGTGTGTGCTGCACGCACCGTCATTGTAGTGGGTTAAAAAAAAACATTTTTTTAGGTCGCCCGCGAGGTGTCCTAATTGCCCATATTTTTTTTGTCCGATCGGACGACCGAAAGAAATTTAAAAAATAAAAAATTGAGCCCATTTTTACTGTTCATTAGGCTCTATTTTTTGATTTCTCAAATTAGACATTGAATTGTACGGACGGTTAAGACATCTCAGAAGCGACTTAAAAAAATAAATAAATAAATAATCCACTGAAATGACGGCGTGTGCAGCAAGTATTACTCTTTGTGAATAGAAACACTTACGGCGAGGGAACTTGAATTATGACTTCCCTAATGAAAGTACCGAAATTGCCGCCAAATACTACACATACATATTCCTTACTGTCACATATCATTATAATTATCATTAACATTCTCACAAAATTGTTGTTATATTTTTCTAGTCAGAATGCCATATACTTTGACAGAATGTGTTAAAAAGATTCGGTTATTTGTGTACATCCCTGAATTCTACAAGGTTAACGAAATCCTCGTGACATATTTGGTTAGGATTCAAGGTGTTCTGATGGATGGGTATAACTGTAACTTTCATTTATATATCATAAAGTAATGATATAAATACGATAACTTATGCGGTATGCAGTTGGACGGACCATACAGGGCTTACTCACTCCCATCCTTATGTTAAGAAAAATCATCATAAATTTTAATTATTTAATTATCTTCTTAAGATTATTTTTATTATTAAGACTTAATTTTCATTATCTGATCGTGAAAATCAACTATAGTGATCTGATCAAGTGTTACGATTGATTCTCATGATTTGATGATGTAATTTTTGTTTAAAAATAAACTAAAATATAATATACCAATTATCTTTTTAGTTGTTGGCATCCCTTAGTATTTTAAATTTGAACACCGATTAAGGAGGTTATATATATATATATATATATATATTGATGTAGCCGAAGCTATCACGATCGGATTCCGAAGTCGGAATCCGGTATTAGGATCCGAAGCTTGATCGGATCGGAGAAGAGGCCCGACGGGGATCCGGAATGCGGCGAAGGTGGAGACGTGGCCGAAGATCCGAAGCCGAGGGTCGCCCGGTCGGGTGTGGGCTAGCCTTTGAAAGGCGCGGCCGAAGTCCCTCCGGTTGAAGGGCAGCCGTTGCGGAGCCGAGGCACCTTCAGGCGAAGAGGACCAGCCAGCGAATGGCGTCGAGACCGGAGGAAGAAGTCCGAGGTCGGCGGTCGAGACCGACTCGGAAAGGTCGGTGAAGATTCAAACCGAGCCCCTGCATGAGGGAAAGAAGAAGAAGAACCAGTCAGTAGGAGTCCCGAGCTTCGGCCCTTAGGAACCCCCTCCGACGGTTAAGTTAGTTTCTGAAGATGATTCGATTCAGAAGTCAAAGAGGTGGAAGAAGCAGCTTTAATGCTTTTTGGACTGTAGTCTTTAAGGGTCACGAAGACATACCTTTGGTAATAAATAGCCGGATATTTATAGCGGAGGATAGAAGATGCTTAATGGTGGCTGCCGATATAGGACTATGTTCTGGATTTATTGGTAAACCGCCATAGTTCCTAACCTTCCCACCGGAGTGGGCCGGATACGGCTATTGGGCCGAAGGGGGTTAGGCCGCTGACGGGCCAGATGCCGCTTAGTGGGCTGGAGCCTGTTGGGCCGAGGGGCTGCTGAGCCGCTAGCGGGCCGAAGGCTATCGGACCGCTAATGGGCCGAAGGTTACTGGACCGCGGACGGGCCGAGGACCACTGGGCTGCTTACTGGGCCGAGGGCCGCTGGACCGCTAACGGGCCGAAGGCTGCCAGGAAATTTCTTACTGCTGTTGTCGGACTGATCTGTGTTGGGCCTGTTTTAATGGGCCGAATCGGATTCTGCCTCATCATATATATATATATATATAGAGCGAGAGAGAGAGAGAGAATAACACATTCAGGTAAGTAGACGGGGAGAAAGAATAGGGGTATGATTGTAGCACTGCTCCTTCCCAAGTCAGGAGCACCAAAGATGCGAGGATGGAGACCAAGTTGCTTTATTTGAACTTTTTATGGTTACTAGATCTAACTCGACAGTTGAAAGGAAAGATATGGTCGAGCATGCAGTCGCACTGCTCGTCTATTTGTTCCCCGGGCATAATATCTCTCTCTTTAATCCTCTAAGACCAAATAATTAATTATTTTATATGACACATTAGATAATTAATTTAAATCGATCAAACTTCCAATCATAGTTAGTAACTTGATCACGATCTCAAAAGACACTGAGGTAAAACAACCGTTCGGCTACCTTTCCAACATTAGTTACCTTCCAATTATATTCCTTCATTCAGATAATGTCCTTTAGCGAACTTAAGACATAAATCAACCGTCAAGTCCTAGTTCAGTTCACTCATGTGGATTAGATACCATCTATCAATATCATTAGAAAATTCTTTCTCTGATATATTGTCCAACCCTGATCAGAGATTTTCTGAATATCATTTCATAGAACATTCTTGACTTACATTTTGGAAAACTTAAGCTATTGGTTTGGCGAGTAACATCCACCTACGGAGTCGCCCAGAATATTGACGAGACAAAAGCGACATTGTGGGAAACTTATGGATCCTTGGCCAATCTGTGGCCAGTGGAAGTAACGACTCCATATGAGGCTGTGTTTTCGCATGGTTCTGGCGAAAGCAAAGCCAAAAGGATTCACATCGTAGTGTTTTGAAGCTTCGCGGTTAGAATCATACACGTACATGCAAACGTAGTCTCTCATACACTCGGAGATTCACACATTTACAAGAAACGCGGTTATGATTTTTCATAACATCCAAACAAAGACGGACCCCAAAAGTAGTTACCTATGGCAAGCTTGAGCAGACGTCGTAAACTTGGTAAGACAATAGATCACATTATACATTAGAAATTAACTTTACCAGGTGCTAATAGAGCGTTTTGTCTGAAAATGACAAAGAAATCCCGGCATCGGAGAGCAAATACATGCAGCACGATGGTAGTTGTATTATGCCAACTCAGCGAGGTTTAATCGAATTTGGTTGTCCTATGAGTTGCTTCCTCTCAGGTCAAAGCATCCTCGCACGGATTTAACAGAGGTGGATCATTGATGTCATTTTCCGGGACTAAGGACTGCAAGCAAAAAGCCCACTCACGTCTGCAGAATTCACATCCAAAGAATGTACACAATCTAATATCATCTTTGACTGGCAGTTGTGATAAACCAGACCCAGATGGTGTGCTTCGAATTTTACACCACTCCGGAAGGAAGGCGGAGCACGAGCTGTCCACCAACAAGGCTGTAAAGGGAGAAAAGGGAACATGTAAAGGAAATATAATAGATTTGAAACTGCATCAGAGAAGTAACAGATGAGGTCACGTAACACTAGAAAGGACACAACAGTACGAATCTTGCATGGCAACGCACCTCTTCACATAGTAGTAACAGAAATCAGCAAGGATAAACGTTTGAACAATCTCACAAAGGAGAACCAAAGGAGGCCACAACCCATATCCCAGAGCAGTCAGGAGGCGTCCTCGGGTATCCAGCACCTGTCAGATCAGATTGTTTTTCCTTAAAAAAGATACTCGGTAGGATCATATGATGCAACAGGAAATCTTCCAAGAAAATAAAAGGTCAAAGGAAATAATGAAAGGCATCTAGCAAAACCAATGCCTCGGTTATTTTACTAAACAACTCAAAGTAGAGATATCATGTCCCATGCATGAATGAATCAAGCACGCATGACCTCATTACCCGGAGATCACAGTTTATAATTGATACAAATGTACCATTCTGTATTGCTAATATATCTGCCGTATCTGCTGGCTACAGTACTTTGGAAAGAAATATGCAGAAATGGCAATTTCTCATCTCTAAAGATGGCGAGTACAAGCAAAATAAAAATTGAGACAATTAAAGGCAATGCTTTTCTGAAAAGATGAAAGTTAATGTCTGTAGGAAACTGACATTCTTCAGCCTGTGTATTGGATCAATGCGATTATCTGTCCACAAATTTGAAACAGTACATGTATCTTATGCAGTTAGCAAATCAACTGGTGAGAAGATCTTAAAGGATGCAAATTTTAACATATTCCTTGTATTGTAACTAAAAACCTCATGAACTAGTGATCATAGTAACATTTATGATAAGTTGATAAATACTGTGGAAAAAAAGCTAAAATACACATCTACAGCCAGTGTAATCACAATTCACAAGATATGTTTCCTTTCAGTCATCAAACTTCTTGGAAACTCACCACATTACAAAGTGAAAATTTATATGAACCTGATGAATATCAAGTTACACTTCTAATATATCTGGAGACAAAAACATGAAAGTCAAACATCGACTAAGGCAACAAATGAATATCACATTTATATTTTCATATGAAATGTAACATCTAAGATAAAAAACATCATGATGCACCATGGTTCACAGTCAAACATTCGAATGACTCAAGACTATCATGCCAAGAAATACCAAAGGTTTAAGCGTCCATTTGGTTCCATGTAAAATAGGTTGCATGAAAAGCTTTTCCGGAAAAGTGGAGTACAATGGCTTATTTGGTTATCCGGAAAACTCTACTCAACGGAAAACTTAATTCGTCGACTCCTTTTCCCGATTTTCACATTCATGGGATGAGACCAAATGCCCTCTTCTAGAACAGATGAAAATGTTTTCATGGGTACCAAATAACAGACTTTGTTTTCATTTTCCTGGTAAATGTGTTTCCTTAGAGAACTTTTTCCATTCGAAAATATTTTGCATAGCATCAACCGCGCCCTAAGTTTTGGTTGAAAATTTCAATTGGAAAACATGAAAGTGAAAGATATATGCATAAAGTGCTATAATACTATGTATCATGAACATTATTCAAGGCAAAGTTACCACGTTCTCCAACTGGTTCCCAGGCTTGAGCTTACTGTATAGTGATCCAGAGCAATTTTAATGCATATCAAATAAGCATTACATGAACAAATGCAGAGATGTTGATCCAGCCCATCCTGACTAAACAAAATAAAAGTAAAGCATAAAGAACTTGCCAATTGTTAAAACAAACCTGAAGAACCCAATGTGCGCAACTAAGAAATCTGGCAACTCCCAGTGCAAAGACATAGTGAGCCGTAAAGGGTTCAACAATCTGGAACGTAACAACAATCATAAAGAAGAGCCCATAAATCAATAGGTGAAAATTATATATAAGCTTGTAGTGGCCTTGTACCTTTGTGTTCTGCATTAAACGCAACTGTGGTAATACCGAAACAGCCTCCAGATAGACACAAAAAGCCCAAGAAATCCTGTTTATAATATTATGTGTCGTTGATGGGTGAATTAAAAGTGCTAAAACAGCACACGGTATAATCTGTGAACAGGTCAACCGTAATAATTAACACCAACTTAGAAATGTTGCAAATGACAATAGAAACTAAAAATAAATAAACTAATTTTAAAAAATATCTATGCATGACGAAGACCTTACATTATAATAATGACAGTTTGTGGGTTTATTAATCTTAATGGTAAAAGAAATGAACGGTTTGATAAAGCAATAATGAAAGAATTCTATTTGGATGACCCTCACTGAAATTCATTTCTTTAAAAGTGGATGGTACCACGCATTTATTAAATAGTGTAAGGGCTACCACTGGGCTTCATAGATCCAAAGAAAAGCGCACAGCAACAAGCAATAGATATGTCTCTATCAAACATTATTTCCCTTCCTCCTGATCGACTTTTGTCATGGTACTTACCGAAAACAAAAGCTAAAGAATAAAAAATAGTACAGATGTCAAACATGACATGATGACAACACAAACAATGTATACAAAGATAAATGCATCCGAAGTCATGCTTACGTAGGGAAACAAATTAGAGAATAACCAAAAAGAAA
The DNA here is from genome assembly GCA_030544215.1 of Zantedeschia hybrid cultivar. NCBI lineage: Eukaryota > Viridiplantae > Streptophyta > Magnoliopsida > Alismatales > Araceae > Zantedeschia > Zantedeschia hybrid cultivar. Next base: position 20,920,602 of record JARZZO010000002.1, on the reverse strand, counting down.
AATACAAGGGCCTAGACGTGCAATCCCTCCCCCACCCAACAACCAAAGTGGATCCATACAAATACCAGTCACCCTGAGGACAGTTACTTCCATATGGTGATCCTTTTTGCTTTCTAGAAAGGATGGGTTGGACACAACTATGCCTTCTTATTTACTAACTGAATAGGGGTTTTCTGCTTCCCTACCCTCTTTCAGCCAGATTTCTTGTCTTCACTAAATGCCCCCATCATCCTAAGGCCTTTCAAACTAGTAGTTGTCGAATGAGATTTCACATTGCAAAGGTTGAATAATAAAAGGTCCATATTACATCTCATCATGACAGAGGGAGAAAAAAAAATGGACAACATTTACCCAATAACAAAAAGATTCACATGTCATTCACATATAAGCACGAACTACATCCCCCATGTCATTTGCATATAAGCATTAACTACATCTCCCAAACATGAATAACTAAGATCTAAAACTAAATTCAGAAGGCTTAGCATCTGTCATGATGAACAACTCAGAAGTCTATCGAATTGTGCTCTCCTTCACCCTTGGACTGATAATTGCCCTAGAAGGGAACACACATCTCCATACCAAGGAGCATTTGAGAATTGCTCCTTGGCATATGAGCATAAATTTCAACCAAAAATATTCTACTGATCACAGGTCTCATAAATTTTTTGACTGAATCTCTAGTGAAATCGGTTAGATACTTTGAACAAACTTGAATAGTGTCAACATCAAAGTGGGACAGCCAACTGGAAATCCTTGCCAAATCTTTGGATCTTTCACTGGATCTAGATGACTCCAAATTGAAGGTTTATGATGATGTCCAATACCATCATGCATAAACTTCAGCACTTGACACATATCTGAACAAATGAAAGGTGGCCAAGAACATCATACATAAATGTGTGGGGATGGTTGAGTAGCCAGTGTTACTGAACCGCCAAAATTCAGGTCAGTGGATGGAAAGACCTAGAACTTATATAGAACTAATGTAGGAAAGGAGTGTCAACTGTCAAGTGAATATCTAGTATGCAATAAATGGCTTTCACCAACCGAGGCACAGTCTTCTATGGCAAGATTCAAAGGCAGCCACTCGTGTCAATTTTCGGGAAACCAAGTCACTTTTCTAGTCACCTCACTCAAATGATGTTCATTGAGCCAGACTAAACTTGATTATGGAAGTTGGCATCAAAGATTGATGTGCAATGCAACATCAATCAAGAGCAATAGCTCACAAAGATTAAATCAAAATATATCAAAAAAACTCAGCTGTTATCTGACTGAAGCTGCCATTAAAATTAAAGGGCAAAACATAATTCATGTGGCTCATATTAGGCAATAAGGTATTAGTGCTAGAACCAATGCTATGACGATCATGAAGTCTAAATACCATTTGTGGTATGTAACACCAACCAAGTATCAGCTCAAAAGAAATGACTCAGCATATCAACAACTTGAAATATTTAGGTAGGAACAAAAATACAGTGCGAGGTTTGGCTGAAGCCACCATTGAAGTTAAAGGGTGAAACAAGGTTTATGTAGCCTAAACCAGACAGTGTGATAAGGGTATGATGATCATATCATCTAAGTTATAGTATCCCATTGTAACAAGAATGATTAACATACTTTATACCTTCACTTATGGTTCAAAAGCTTCATAGATAGTGAATGGAGCAAGCAGAATAATGAAAGCTTAAAGTATTCATTTATTAAATGAAATAATCTACAATTACTGTCAGATAAAATCAAAGAGAAACATTTAGGTTGCTCAAAAAGCAAAATAAGAGAGCAATATTTCACAAAAAGTCAGTTAATTCATGAAAAATCTTTGGATTACACAGTTATTTGTAGGTGAAATAAATCAATCTCTGACTTGAGAATTGTTAACCTTCTTCCCATACATCCAAAAAAGAGAAAAATAAATCCTGCTTTCCCCCAAAAGATTTGCCTGATAAGGTCCCCCAGGGTACATTTATCCTTGATTTCATGAACGTTTTTAATTTAATATGTCTGTCAACTACAAGAGGCCACAGGCAATCAAGAATCCATACATGATAAAATAAGGAGCCCTGGAGGCTTGGTTATTAAAAGCATGGGTTAGAAATCTGGACCAGACCGTCCGGTCCAACCAGTTAACCCTCGAACCCGACTGCTATCCGGGTCTTGAAGTGGTAGAACCCATTTTTGATGGATGGACCGTCCAAATCCGCTAAAACCCACCAGCCTGCCCTTAGCCCATGCAACCCATCCAAGCCTCTAGACCCGGCCTGTTTTAAGAGAAGTCCAACTGCTGGACTCTTGGGAAAAGGCATTCTACCTGCAGTTATAGCTAGCCTCTCCAATTCCCAGCGCATGACACAGTAGGCTTAACTCTTCCTCAATGCAGGCTTTCTCCTTCCCCAATTGCCGGTGTAGGCTCCTCCTCCAACGCATTGTTCTCAACTCCCAATAAGGGAGAATTAGATAAATTACTACACATTCAACTTATAAAGATATAGTGTTTGTTTGACTAATTTAAAATTTTAATTATTAATTAATTTTATTTAGATGATATTTAATTTTATATAAAATACAAAAACCCAGGTTAACTGGGTTGACCTGACGGTTGAGCCTTTGACCCATGACCCGGGAGTCTCAGCAGTTCGATGAATGGTTCAGTTTTTTGGATTAGAAGTGCTAGGCCACAGGCAATCAAGAATCCGTACATGGTAAAATAAGGAGCCCTGGATATTAAAAGTTCTGACCGATCACATTGCTTGCCATAAATAATTGCTAGTTTTGACAAGGTAGACAAAAATGAACAGAAATATGAAAACAAATGTCTAAACATCGTGAGCCTCCCCCCATCAATTGGTGTTGGCTGGAACCAGGGAACGTCTGCCACAAAGAATGCACATACATTTTATTCATCCTAGTTTGTCCCTCCGCATCTTCTCCATCTCCTTATTATTATTCATGTTCCTAACAGAATAAAATGTCAAGCCCAAGACCCCAAATCCAATCCAACAACCTTTGAAAGTTTCACAAATTCACAACCCATCTCGTCCATGAACTTTTTTGGGTTGGCATGCTCCTTCCTCCAACTGTCTGGCCATGATAGGATTTCATCTTAATATTTTTAGTTAGCAGTACGCTACATGATCTAGAAGGCAGTGCTTAGCCATGACAGTAAGGGTAGCCTTGATGCGATAGTAAGGCTGCTCCATTATGACTTGGAGATCATGGCCTCAAAACCGTACACAGCCTCTGACCTCAAAACAGGGATAAGGCTGCATAGAGTTGATACTCCCCAGAACCCACAGTGGCAGAAGCTTCATGGCACCGCACTGCCCTTTTTCACCTAGTCATGATAGTAGAAAAAGCTCCAAAGAAACCCTCAATATAAAAGAGAAGATTCTAGACTTATTATGTGATATCCACTCATTCTCAGTATGCCTGGTCAATAAAGAGGCCATATTCGATCTTGGAAGTGGAAGAGCAAAGTTTAAGACATCAATGGTGGGATGCAAACTGCCAACTACCTATTATGATGACTTTCTTCATAAACTTTACTCGTTTCTAGAATACCAATAAATCACATGATGTAAAAGGTACGGATACCACACTCCAACAACATGATGAACTTGACTACACTAACTGGCTGAAAAAGATATCTTTAAATAACTTAGGACAGCAAATACATAGCAAAAATAAAACTAGCAAGATATTGCAGAAGGTAAAGAAGAGAACTGTACAGTCAACTAGCTCATAAGCAACCATGGAACACCAACCAAATGGATGAAAATGAAATCAAATTTATTTGCCAGCCCATTTAATCCAAATGAAGGTTCTTTCATTCACCTAGCTGAACTCATTTCGAACAGAAATGCAACTTAAATATACAGAAATAATGATATGACAATCAAACATTTAAAACAAGGATCTGGTCATCAACATACTTCACATCAGCAGTCATAACATCACAATTTAGCAGATAGGACAAGAAAAATATGGTTTGGGATGATTTTTCTTCAGCATTACCTTTAGATCAAGATTCTGCCATTTCCAGCCTTTTAATGGATTAAAAGCATGTATTTCAAGTGATAAAAGCAAACAGTATGCACAGGTTGAAGAGCCAAATTCAGAAAGAAAGAAAAGAAAAAAAAATCTATTGGCACTGGATGTACATTTGAGTAGAAGATGTATTTAATGGATTTCTTAATGATGCAAAGATGGTGACGATGAGGAGGCTCACCACATAATGTATTGCAAAGTTGTCTTGATCCTCCATGTAACTTGACCTCAGTTTAAATTGAAACATATAAATTACCCACAGGGTAGTTGCAAGTGTGGCCGTATCAAGAAGGGTGTGTATATCATATTCCATAACAAAACTGCAGTATAATCTGACGGCTAAAAATAAGGCTGTTAGTTCCTGAGATTTGAGAGAAAGACCTGCAAAGAATTAGAACATAGAAGTTATGCTTAAAGTTACGCAGGATATAGAATCACATCTGAAGCAACGGACTTTAACCAGTAGAAAGCAGGAACCTGAAGACATTACATGCAGTAATAAAGCATATACATAATACTGTAGCAAATATCAAGAGCTAGGAAACTAACCTTTGAACAATCTTTACAAATAATGAACAGTTCATGTTAGCAATTCAAGATGGAACTTTATATTACATTATATAATTGTGTTGCAACCAAGTATGCTATTTAAGGAACAGGGGAATCTCCCATTACACCCAAGCCTACATCTGTTTAAGGGGGCATCCCAATGAGTTTGGTCATACAAGGGCAGGCTTCTAAAAGTTTTGGATGTGCAGTGTTATAATTCCTTTCATATCAACTCTTGGCTTCTTCCTTATTTGAGATCCTTCCCATTTCACTAATAGGTTTTTTGTTTCATCGTAAAACTCTGTAATTCACCAGTTTTAAAATCAATGAATTTTCATGTTTTAGAATCAGAGGGCATTTGTTTGGTTGCTTGTAAAACAAAACAAGGGAATACACAAATCTTCTGGTTTAGGTCTATGGTGGGCCTTCTCTAGATACTGAAATAAGAGATAGGCCTCCAGTGTGGCAGACAAAAGCCTGACAGGATTTTATTTTACACTGTTTTACATTGAACCAAACATCTGAAAATACTGTAAACTGAAACATTTTTTTAGATTTCAGTATCTTACATTGAAACAAACAACCCCTAAGTGCTTTACAACATGTCCAGGAACACTTTCCAAAAAAAAAAAAGTATGTTCAGGAATGTTCAAGGAGCCGTCACTTGGTCACATTACATTTTAGCACTTAGAAGCAGGATTCCCTGTCTCAAAATAAATCCAAAATTGTAGACAAGAGATGTCCATCAGCTCCTCATTCATATTACCTATTGCATAACCATCATCATTCTCGTTCCATGATTCTATGGCAGAAAGAACATATGAGATATCCTTGGCCATGGTTGTCTTCAAGCACTTGCACCGTGTCATCTACCGTTGCTACGAACTTGACACAACTCATAAAAATGGGCCCATGTATTTTATAGATGATCTAACGTAAAACTCTCAACATGGCCAAGGATCATCAAAATACATCCTCAGAATGACGGGAAAAAAAACTCACTATTATGAATCTATAATCATGATGATTAAATACCATTCTACATAATTTAGATTACTTCCATGGTTCCAACTGCCAACTATATGTGCTAGGAAATTGGCAGATGTAACCAAAACTGGCCCAGAAGATGAGGAATAACCTTTAGACCTACTGTTAATCACTTGATCGAGCTGCACATCAATGCAAACCAAAGCATGAAAATGACTAGCCCGTAAGCACCATGCTCGTGAGCACATTGTAGCCCTTCTATAAAGGTCCAAGATGCGATAGTTGTTTTCCTTGTGTTTGGAGTGTTGTAAATCATTTTACATTACTTTTTCATATGTTTGGTGTGTCGTAAATTGTCATATTCCAAACCGGTTGACCCCTAAGATCTTTCTTTTAGCTGATTACTTTTTTCAGTCCATCATCACCATAAACCAAAATCAGTGATCTCAACACCAGTTATTTAAAATCAGAAATTTTATTTTTGCTGGTTTTACAACCGGTGATGTTAAAACCGATATTTTACAGGATGTTACGATGCACTAAACGGTCCTTAAACCTGAAGTTCGTAATTAACAAGTTCGTCACCCCATAATCCGTAATAAGTTTCATATCCCGGCGCCTTATTAAAGATACTGCTGTCTTCCTATTTCTACAAGGTTGGATATCTTTATGCACGCACGGTTTTCCAACTCTTGAATCAAAATCTAAAGGGACCTCCAACTAAACGTGATGATCGGCATTAATACATATAAATACATTCAGAGTAATTAGAATTTACGATCATAATTCATAAGCTTCAAACAAAGTGTTTTTTTTTTTGCCGTTAAAATCAATTAACATCGAGGAACAGGGCCAAGCCTAAAAGAGGTAGCCCTTGCCGCGCCTGGCAAATAATTAGCGCGTTCTCCTACCATCAAACGCAGCTATCTTTTGATGAGGAGAAAGGAAATTAAAGCAAATAATTTTATCGGCATAATTCCACAAAATTAACCTTCGTTTGTTAGACCCGATCAAACCCCCACCGCATCGATCCTCCCTCCTCAGTTGAACGCCCCAACGTGGAGATCGCCCACAACTGGATGGGATTGGGAGAGGACAAACGAACAGAGAGAAACAAGAGAAGGAACTACCGGCGCAGGTCCTCTCCTTGGTAAGCTTGTAGATGAGAACGGAGATGCCGACGGCGTGGCAGGCCTCGGCGGCCACGAAGAGGTTGTCGTGGTCGTGCACAACAAAGCGGAGGAACACCAGGGAGGCCATCCCCGCCACCACGCCGAGGAAAGCCCTCACCTTGGGCGGCTGCCGGCTCACCCACCCCACCACCGCGCGGAGCGACCTCTTCGACTTCCTCATCTTGGGTCTCTCTCTCTCTCTCCCTTCCTCTCTTCTGCGCCCCTCTTTATATACTCGAAGTCGCCGGTGCCTCCAAAATCTAGGCCACCTTAATAAGAAGAAGTTGCGTAAGAGGAAGGGGCTGCTCAGAAGCTCGGATCAGGTTTTCCAGGGATCTGTTCGCCGCCTCTACCTCCTTTTTAACCACCTCTCTCTTTCTCTTTCCCTTTCTCTTTCTCTCTCTCTCTATCTCTCGCCAAGTGTTCCAGGGGAGTTGCTGATACGTTCACCCGCTTCGGTGGGACGGGAGAACTAATGAGTAATGAGCGGTGGCTCAAATGTGCAAGATGATCTTAGAGAGTTAGTTATATATTTCTTTCGATTAATGAGGGTGTTATTGTACTTTCTTCAGTGCAGGTAAATAAAAAAATTAGGTGGGTCTTAAAGTGTCTTCTCGGTCTATACACGTTGATATTCGATCAGATAATTTAAAAAAATCTGAAAAATAAAAAATAAAGTCACAATAAACAGTAAAAAATATCTTTAATAAATCAAACCTAATAACAGTTTTTAATTTTTCAAATTTCCTTTTATCTACCCACTGCACCGTGCAAACGACACCGTCAATATAACCAGTATTACTCCTTTCTTTAATGCTAGTTGTTGTGGAAGACTACGGTGTCACCGGACATTGTATCATATCTCGATTTATAAGAGTCCGTTAGCGGCGAGGATGGTACAAGGGATGAAAATGGGTAGACTGAGCATTTCAAAAGCCAAAATAGAAACAAAAGTATATGTTTCAATTTTTGTCTATATGAAATTGAAAATGGGTGCAGAATCGGATGGTTCTAATTCCACATTTTAAACATGTTAAAAGGCATAAACGAGGGCAACGGATCCAAATTTTATCTAAAGCTACTTCATATTCATATCTAGATAGTCAGATATTTATCTGAAAAAAAAAAAGATATGAATAACCTTTCTTTTTCAGATAAATATCTAACTATATTTATTTATGATCCATTTATCATGGACACGAAAATGTCATACTCCGATTTAAGTTTACATAATAGTTATTATTTATATACAATTTAAGATCGAATGATCGCTTTTGTACTAAACATGTTAACGTCTATTCATATGCTAAAACTTTTAACTTAATCACTTTTATATCAAATAAGTATTTTTTAACATTTTAGGTAAAGTATTCCTTTTTTTATAGCTACTTCAACTATTCATAATACATAATATTTTTTTCAACATTTTTAAGAAATTATTTTCCTCAAGTATCTTTTCTTAATTAGCTCTCTTCATATCTTGATAATATTTGTATCCACTTCAATTTAGAGAATATTTGAAATATAATATTCACTCCGTATTTAGATCATAAATAGAACGGATATAGATTATCAGTTTAAGATATATGAATGAAAGTAAAAATGGCATATCTGCTCCATATCCACTACATTCTCAGCCCTGGGTTAAAACCTTCAACTTTTTAAAATAATCTAAAGAGTATAGCAGAAACCTCCATAAAAATCACATTTGCAGAAAACCCCTCTATCTAAATCAACCCAAAATGTTCATTCCCATGCAAAACTCCTTGAGTGAGGCTGATACATTTTGTTAATTTTAATTTAATAGGGTAATACCTGCTGCATTGATCCTGAGAGTCAATGCAGTGGGATAAAAAATAAAATAAAATAAAATTGAGGTAGGCCCCGAGATGCCTCGCAAGTACGTGCAAGCCAATCTTGAACAGAACAGCCTAAAAGAAATGAAAATAAAAATTGAGCTCCGGTCCAAAATATGTTTAATAGGTCCAGTTTAACACTGAATTTTTATTTTTCAGTTTTTTTAGTCAACTATTTCGAAACCAACCTATACCGATATGTAAGACACCTCAGAATTCACCTAAAAAAAATTATAACCATCAATCCAGCACAGCAAATCGGACTTAAATTAAACGAGATGCCCGTGGTACTCCATCCAACCCCACCCCCAATTTCCCTCGTACATCTCTCGCAGCACTAGCACCCTCCATCTGCGCGTCTGACGTCTGTCTCTTTCCAAGGACGCAGGGGTCTAAGATGCCTAGAATAGCCCCGCAATGACATTCAGCCGAGTCTAGTTGTTATATCTTATTCAAATTTGATTAGGCTATTTTAATTAAGTTCAAATTTGAGTTGAGTATTTATGAAAGTCGTTCAAATTTAATTTCTTTAGATATTGAATGAGTTTGAGTCAAGTATCAAATAACTCGCGAGCCAATGAAACCATGATAGATTCAACTTAATGATTTTTTTAATTTAAATTTATAAACTCAGGCCAAACGACAATAAGTATCAATCAATTTGCACCCTTAAATTATTTGATAGAAAATTATGTGGGACTTAAATATTTTATTAACTAAATTTACTTATGAAGAGAACAATTAAACAACTACTTAAAAATATGTCTTAATGAGTACCAAGTTCTCAACAAGCACTAAAACGAGTACTTAAACGATCTTGTTATGAATGTAATTGTCAAGCTCATTTATGTTCAAATTTGACTTATCCAATGAATCGAACTTAATTTTTTGTTCAAACTTAATTAATTATTTAACTCGATAAACAAACTAAACCAATCTATTATCGAGTAATCTCACGAGCTGTTTATTAGGCGTGTTGGTTCATTTGCAGCCTTAGGCATCACTATAGTTCTTATGATCATTCAATATTCCTTATTAACTATCCGTCCTAATTTTTATATTTATTTTAAACTCTCAACAAACTTAGAATCCTTATGAAAAGTCCCTCAAGGAGAACTTTTTAAGGACGGTTGACTCGAGGAACCTTTTAAAGATAGTTCAAAAAATGGAGAGGGGTGAGATTTAAAATAAATATGAAGATTGTAAAGACTAGTAAAAATATTAAATGATTATAGGGGCTCAAAAATAAAGTTCTTTTTTAATCTAGTTAAAAAGTATTGGCATAGCATTGAAGTTGATTCTACAGATCGTACGTACGGGTTTTGTTTTGTTTTTTCAGAAGGAGGGCATACCAGGATTATGTAGGAGGTTATTTGTATGCATGGATTCTACAGGGTGCTATTTGTATATATTATTTGTATCTGTCTATTTATCCAACAAAGGACTAGTTAGTTTATGTTTGATGTAATTATGTTTAATATAACCGCCCGCGGAAGAAAGGAGATCACGGCCGTCCACAAGAATATTCCTATTAACAGAGAAAAAAAAGGTTGATATTCGTATTTAAATTCTCGTTACTGGAGAGGACTCGTAAAATTTGACCAGCTGACCAGTCTTTAGAAAGATGAGAAACATTTGCTGCACCATCTGTAAGGCCACATGAACTGCCGATGCTACATCTACCGCTGATATTCTTTATTAAAATAGTGGCTCCAAATCTGACTTATATATCCGTGCAATCTAATCTCCAATTGAACGACTTAAAAAAATTTAAAAGTTAAAAAAATTCAAGTCCCAATGAATAAATTAAAAAAATTACTGTTAATTGAGACTTGATTTTAAACCTCTAATCAAAGATCAGATTGTAAAGGTTTATAAGACATAATGGGATCCAATATAAAAATATATATATATATTCTTTTTGAAATAAAAACACCTATGTAACGTCCGGTGCAGCAACTGTTTCTCCCAAAAAACTGCCTCTGATGCCTTCTATTCCCATGCGTGTTTCAGATATTTGTTTTCCAGGTCAACGCATTTGTATTTCTATGCAACGACTTGAGGGTTCGGACGTTGCTATCTTCAAACATGTCCAGGACCTGATTCAGGACAGGGTGACGACCTTCATCTACAGCCTACAGGCCAGATTGGACTCTGGACTACTCTATGGAGGCCTTTTATTTTTCTTTTTAGTTTTTATGGCTTCAGTTCACCTGCAAACAAGGGCCTCAAGTGGCCGCACACAGGCTCAAGAGGTTCCTTCCTCAGAGGCATGATGCTTATAACGGTTCAAATAGAGGACCCAAGACGGAAAAGGTCCACCCGAAATGCAACTATATTAGTGAACCTGAGCTAACCCTGCATTGGGGATCCTGGAGAGAGGCCTACTAAAGTGGGAAATTTCCACCAGAACTAAAATTAACTATTTGTCATCAAAGTAAAAAATTGCAGCTCAGAAAGGATATCGTCAAATGAATACAAAATTTCCTTTTGCGTGAACAAAGAGAATTTACCGGAATCTCCAAGAACGTATGTAATTGGAAAATATGGTAAGCCTGAGGTAAACCACACCATTCATCTGCGCATTACCAGGAAAGGGTGGCTTAGGAAACACATGATGAACGTTGCGAGGGTCAGCATGGGAGTGTTCCAGATGACAAGGAGGAAGATGGTTGAGCTTGAATTAAGATGACCATGAGGCAGATCTCTTGAGCACAGGCTTCATCGTCCTGTCTTCTTCAAGTGCGACCATTACCAAATTGGTTGGATCCTCCAACATGGACCTGGACACAAGGTACCCTGCAATAGACCAGGTTTGGAATTTCCTAGCCTGCTTCCCAACAAATCTCCCCAGTTTTCCATCATAATATTCTGGCCAATTGTCCTTCAGCAGCCGGCTCTCTGCAAGTTCAATTGCGCGTCGTGCTATCTGAGGTCGTCCAGTTTTGATGCTTGCAGCAGTGAGGAGCCAAAGAAGCACTGGAGTAACAGTCATCCATTCCAAACAGTAATTTCTGAATGATGTTCAAGCATAAAATAGAAGCATGCAACCGCAGAAGTATAAATGGATATAAATGAGTAACTTTACTTAGTGACCAGGCATAAGCAGCCAATTTTCTTTGCAAGTGCAATTCCCACCATTCGCATGAAAAGAGCACAAACTGTGCATCACACTTGTACATGCTTTTAGTGTATGGTATGCATGCTGGAACAAGATGTAAGTTTAGAAATTTGCATACAATCTAGCTCAATTCCAGTTCATCTCATTGTTAAAGTAAGGTATGTTCTTGAAACATCTTATCTGTGTCCTTAATCTGAAGAGAATCAAGTTCAAATGAACGTGCGTTCTTTTGGCCTCAATTTCACAGTGGCTTCCAACAACTGTAGAGTATTACAAGAGGACCATCTTACTATTGTGCTGATAAAGTTAAAAATCCCATGTTTTGAAAAATTATACTGCGTCATCATTTTAATATCTTAAAAGTTTTGTATATGAAAAATTAACTAAATTTTATACCTGTATTATTTTATATTTTGCTATATAATTGACCTTTTTGACATTGATTACAAGTGCAAATGTACGGTAAATGTAAAATGCAGAGCGCTTGCCACACTAGCATGTAGAGATGCATGTGCAACACTGACACCCTCACCTGGCCAAGATCCACCATTGTGGTAGCTCCATCTTGTGTTTTTCGGATCAAAACCAGTGACTATTCGCCATTCATGATTTTCAATGGCTGGATAACAAATCTTTAGTGGCATTTCTCCAACCAACTCAGTCCATCGTTCTTCAATAAGATCCATAATTGCTGCAGCTTGCTCTGCAGTCGCCAAACATGACAAAATTGCAATGCAGTTGCCTAAACAAAACCATCGGAAGTCCATTCTGGCAGGACTGATATTCCCAATGAAATAACCACCCCGAATCGGCATGAAATCAAACACCCAATCTGGCAGAGAGTCAGGCATCACATTGAATTTGTTGACAGCAGTATGAGAATATTCCTCCGTTTTATAACGATAAATAGTATTAAGCTGCCGAAAATCAAGCCAAAAATAATTTCTCATATGATATGTAAGGGCAGTCAGACGTTTTCTTATCCTCTCCATAAACTCCTTGCCCTCGTCATCAGGCTTAAGCAAGTATAATGCACATCTTAGTGCCATGAAGAAAAGAGCCTGGATTTCAATTGGATATCCATAGACTCCCTGTAGAATTGAGCATACAATCAATAAATCTGTTCAAGATAAATTAACCACGTGAAAATGTGTGTAGGCATATAAAGATACATGGTTGTCTATTCTCGGATGAACACGTGATCTTCAAAATATCTAAGCAATGGACTAGGGAGATTGAACAATTTTAATGTATTGTCAATCCTTTTCAGATTCATAAGCTTGAATATGCATAGCAAATCTTCTAAAGGGAAGCAGGACTGCAGTACAATTTGCACCATACATATGAAGCCAAAATGAATGCAAGAGGAAAGCATGTAAGCCTCATGCACACTAATTCAGGTCAAATACTGAAACAGTGCAATGATACAAGAATCAGGAGACAAATGCTGATACTATTGGTACCTTAGAAATGAAAGCCAAAAGGAACGCCGAAGGAAATCCTGTAAGGTCCACATCACACTAATTCAGGTTAAATGCTGATAAAATAAAATGCCACAAGGATCAGGAGAAAAATGCCAATACTGTTGGTGCCATACATATGAAGCCAAAAGGAATGAAACAGGAAATCATAACTCCCATATCACACTAATTCACCCAAGGATGGTAGCATTGGTATTGGACCCGTATCGGGCAGGGCCAAAACTGATATGTATGGGCATTGGTATTGACTGTATCGCCTGATACTGGTTTCACTCCCAGTTTCGTACTTATGTACTGGTATCAGTCCATATAGTTAAACATGAATTCATGTTAAATGCTGATAAAATACAGGATACTAAGACCACGAGACAAATGCAACCTTCTTGTGGCACCTGATAGTTCTCAGGTCACCTACTAAAAATTTTGCTTATGGTATCTAGGGTGCTTCATTGTTCCGCTCTTCCACAAAACAGACTAAATCCAAGCATAGGCTTCCAATGCTCTGAAGGGCCGGCCTGGGTTCAGCACATCCAAAGCCAATGCAGCAGCATCCATACTAAGCCCAACCAAAATCCATTGAAGTATGGCTGTTCCAGATCCATCGTTGCCTAGACCTCCATCTCCATCTAATTTGACATTCCTCAAGCCTAGTGAGCAACAACCAAAAACTATGCACCACTCTTGAGAAGGTCCAGGGAAAAAGAAATTCACTAAATGTTTGACCTGTCACTACCACAGAGAATGAGAGAATTCATGGCAGATTTATTTTTTTTAATCTATGTCAGGATGTAGTCAATTTCTAAAAATTAAAGGATAACCAAAAAAGTCTTTATAGACTGTGACGACTCTGGTATACTGCTAAATCGTTCCATATAAGTAGGAAGGTAAAATGGTATTTCTGGTTTGGGTTGATGCAAAACAAGATCAAATTTCCTAACATGCCGTGCCTAGTCCAACCAAACTGGGGCTGTAGATGGGTAGGATGTGGAAACAGAAACACCTGTTTCTGTTTTTTATTCAGATAGTGAATACTGTTTCTTGTTTCCATCTTGTTTCTGATTCCAGGAAGAAATGTGGAGAAAAGGCAATATGTTACTAACCCAGGGAATCTAATAGATACAGTCTAGCTATGTCATCAGATTGTGCTGATCCTTGGAAATTTAACCATAACAGTAGTTCTCACAATTTACAATGCTTCTGACAAACCTCAACAGGTGGAGAAAGCCAAAGATCGTGCAGACAATCAGCTAGCAGTTTAACTTAAAGGACACAAGTATGGTGGAAGCATTGCCAGGGAGCATACCTATTGCTGTGATGCAAGAGGTAGGTTCCACGAAATCAATGTCCATGGTCATGGTGGATGGATTGAACACTTGAATATGGTCCTCAGAGAGTATAAACCATAGCCATGGAAACTGCCGGCAAAGTGAAACGCACTTGCTGCTGCAAGAACTCTGAACAAGAAATCTGAATTCTTCTCTTGAAGCTCACTGTCCTTATGAAAAATGATCGGTTTGTCCTCATATGTCCTCACCCAATAGGGAAAATACTAATTCATTGATCCTTTCATTACAATCAAATAAATTAACACAAGGGTGACATATTCCAGGATGGTTATGTCATCTATCCGTTCCTTTCACTTTATACATTTTGTATTACGATTTCATACTTTACTAGATATCACTTCTCACTGAAAATTCTGTTGGGGTGTGAATTAGAATTTTGAGAAGATAATCCTAGCTCGAGCCAAAGGCATGCAAACCTCAAACCAAACATGCCCAATGCATGTTGGATCAGGTTGGGTTGACCATTTTGTGAAAATAAAACTAATAACTGCTAAACAAGAAACTCAAAGAAATGTCGACACAAGATCACTATGATATTTTCTTTAGAAAATAGTCACAGACAAATAAACAGATAAAAGTGCTACACGGGAATATTGACAGTAAATGAGTAACGTAAATGCACTATATCCATGCATGGCCATAAAAAGGGGGAAGCAAAGATTGCAAACTAAAACCTCTTAATAGAAATAACCATTGAGATACAAATGTGAAACAAAATCCTTAATAAATATATGGTCAACTCTTTTATGTAAACAGATGGCAATTGAGAAGTTCCAAGTCCTGCATGCCAAAACACACTAGAGATTCACCTCTACCAACAGTGTAAGTAACTCTATCCTTCTCATATTAGGCATCAACATGGATGTTTAAAGAAGCAAAATATGCTTTTATCTTTCTCACACAAACAACTCTGTTCTGATAATGCTTAATAATCCATCTAAACACTCTGAACTGGAAAGAAACACATGATAAGAGCAGATACAAGTTATCCACTTTTATATCTCCCCTAAAGGCTGAGGCAACAACAAGACCAAGGGAATGAAAGTAGGCATGATATCAAAGCAGAATCAACCAAAGTTGAATATGACAAACAATGAAAGGTACTTTCAGTTTAAAAAATCAAGCACTAATATCTATAAAGGTATAATGAACATATAAAAGCCAAAACCATGCCTCACTCACTAAGGCATCCAGAAGTCCTTTGTGCCTATTTTCACCAATAGAAACAACAGAAGAAATACATGCAGAAAGTATTTCCTACAGGAATCTATCAGTGACCATATCCAATTGATTAACATCACATTGCAATCTTCAGATAATAAAATCGAGGTGAACAAAACATAGAGATATGCCAATCTCCTAATGTTGTGTATGCATGGCCTAGTTAGTGACATACAGTCATACAGTGCCCAACTAGACCTCATTAAAACCACTACCTGCTGTTGAACTTCTGTTGGCATTCTCAGAAAGTTTGCCAGTGGTTAACATTACAGGGACAGCTTGATACTTGAGCTGAATTATTCAAGGAAGGGAAGCTTCTTTCCAGTATTGTTTTGCATCAAGTATGGTAACTCCTCCGCTAACTAATTTTTCTGCCTTATAAAGCTGTTAGCTATTAAATAACTTTATGCAACCGAAATTCCTTTTTGCATGTTCTCATTTGTCACTTTTTGTGCTTGATTTAGCCAGCTCATTAGTCATATATTCCCAGATAACAAAGTTTTTTACAGAAGATTAGCAAACATGTTCTGCATAAAATAATCCGAATTAGTAGACAGTTTGATTAGAATAAAAGGAAATCGTAGAATATTCAGTAGGAAACAGAAACCCACATCATGCACAAGTCATTATATTTGTACCATTGGAGTTAAAAAGAAGCTAAAAAGCTCACCATTCTGCGGTCAATCATGCAGCATCCATCAGCACATAGCAATGTGGGGAATGTGTCAAATCCTTCAGACAGGCACAAATTGAGAATAAGGCGCATGCCCCTTTGGCATTCGGGCATCTCAGCCAATGAATGATCTCCAGTAGCTCTAGTGTATGCACGAAGCAAAAAAATCCACCAAAATCCAGAATCCACAGGAGCCACTCTTCCAATGGCACTTTCTCCAAAATCAGCCTTTAGAGTTTCCTTATTCTGGTTTGGCTCCTGGAAAACTTTAAAGCTTGCTGGCATTACTCCTGCCCCCAGCTTGAAACGATCAATCTGTTTCTCCCAAGATTGAAGGCGAAGTGTTTTCAGAAGAAAATTCCTAACTATATCTGGTTCTCCATTCATCATAAATGCCAAACCACTAGGAACAAAGTCCCTCACAAACACCTAACATGAAGAAAATCAGACAAAGAGAGTGTAATACTGCGCAAGCTGCTGCCATAATGACATAAATGAAAAAGTATACTGCAGAGAAGAATAATGACATAGAGCATCGCTAGAGAAAGAATCAGCAACAAAAGTATTCATGTTTCTCTTAAATTGTTAATGGACAGTAAGAGCAAGCTAACCATGAACCCGTCTGATACATTACCAGCATTATGCAGCTGGGTTTGCTTCGGGTAAAGATTGCAAAGTGGTCTCATTGTCAAAGTAATCAGATCAAATAATCTAATAAGACAACTGCTTTAATCCAACAGCAGGAAACCTCTTTCCCATTAACAGCTATTCCAAAGATGACATCAAAAAGAAATTTTCCTTTTATATTGAATACTATCAATCGATTACTATGCCTGTATCACTCATTGGATCAATGAATGGGAACCAGAAGTGCACGACTTAAATTTGTATGGACAGTGTGTAACATGATGCAAATGAAGCAAAATTATAAAACGATCACTAATCAATATTGCATTATGCTGAAAGCCAAAAAGATAGGTAAGTCCGAACAAAAAAAAGTGACTACTCCGCGGTTTTTCCCACTGATATGGATGGAAGTAGAACATAAGTACTGAACTTGAAAATTTTGGATGCATCATTGGAATTGAAGAAAATAACCTCTCATATGTAGGATATGGGGGTAAGAAGGAGAGCGGACCTGGTTGTAATTAAGCACTTCCTCTGAGTGGTCTAATGCAGCTATCGTCCCAACTGCTTGACCCCGAAAGTACACCAATGAGCGCCTCAGAGCATCCCAAGCTTCAGTCACCATGCCTTGTGAGTCCGGGAAGTTGAAAGAACGTGGAGTGTTCAAATAAGATCTTCTAGGGGAATTTATACTTTCTAAATGGTCGGGCATCCGGATGTTTTCAAGGATCTTAAAAGAGAAGTGTGGGGACAACATGCTGGTAGCTAAATCATTCAAACATCTCTCATCGCAAGATCTCTGGCGATCTATGTTGAGTGTTCTCTGCCTCTCTGGTATCCTCGGAAACACATACTCCTCTGTTTCTGGCACAGTGAGACTAGGATCGTCAATACCTATGGGAAAACTAGTTGACATCTCCACTGGACTCTCTCCGTTGCTTCTATTGCTCTGGGATGCCTCCTCTGCAGAAGCAGTCATTGCGAATGGAAGAAAGGACCGGAAGATGTTCCAATGGTTCAACAACCTAGACTAGCCAAGGACAGTTTAAAAAAATGCAATTATTAAGAATTATTACGCCATTATCCTCCTTGAAGTGAAAATATAGAGTAGCAGAACATGTTACTTTTGAATTAATGGTATCCTTATATTTTAATGAACCAAAAATCAAGCATTTCGCCTCTAAGCAAGTTTAATTGTACACATGAGACTCCCACACTCATCAACAGTGCAAAATTCCGGATACATGAAAGCATAGTCAAAATGGCTTCTCATTTCTCTCACAGGAAGCCGTTTCACTGACAAAATTCAGTGAGAAAAGAAAAGGGAATTACAACCCAAAAATATAAAGGCATTCTTCAATATTTCAAGCAACTCTGCCCCTGGCTGAAGACAACATGTGTCTGGGACTATATTATCCACTATGGAAAACAGAAATGGCTTCTAATAGAGGAGAAAGGATGCCGAAAGATAGCCTTCATCAGATCATGGCAAATGATGATCAGCGGAAAATTCTTCTACAAAACAAGAATGAAACTACATGAAGCAAAGTACACTCTGACGCACTCCAATTATAATATTTATCTTTTTACCATATGGTACGACCGTATGAGGACATGAGCAAAAAAATAATAAAACATCCTCCGCTATCACCCCCATTTGTATAGAAGCGCATCAATACGCACTAGACATTTCTACAACATGGCATTTAATAATAAACAACGCCTAGGAGGCTAACGCGACAATAAAAAAGTTGTTCTAAGCCAATCCTCGGCTTCCTGCGTCTGTGTGAAATATGATCTCGCGGCGGATAAGACCACACGATATGATATGAATCCGGTATGCTAACCAAGACAACCGTGCGAGATTCAACAATCTCGCAAGCGCAGATTCACAGACCTGATATGATTCAACATGTTACAATTCTCCAAAGCATCAAAAAGGAAAGGAAAAGAGAAAAAAAACGAGACCAAGCATTCGAGACGCTCGAGATCCAAGCCACCACCTCCGGCGCTGTGTCGGCATTCCACCACCGCATTCAAATTTTCCAAGGGAAATAACAAGAATCGATACCATTACTGCTATAAAACAACACAAAATTCCACCCGGGAAGAACAGGAAAAAAGTGCACGAACTGTCGTGAAAACGATCCAAGATTCGCGTGTTCATCGCGCACCTTGTTCCGTGAATAAATCTTACGAAACCCTACCTCTGGACAAGCAGGAACAACGAGCGGCCGAAGCGGCGGCGGCAGGTGCGCCGAAGGCAAGTAGGTGGCGGGGGTGGAGGTCGCTCTCTTCTACTCCCCACGTGGAGACTGGAGAGGTGTGAATGCGTGGTGGTATGGGTGCCGTAACCTAAACCATCGACGGCATCAACGCATTTGGCCACCTGAGAGCGCGCGGGGCTGCAACTTATACGTGAGGTTGGGACAGAGGAGAGAGAAGGAGAGAGCGCTGCGAGCCTGCGATGCTGTGCTGCTCCCGTTGTTGAAGGTGGTGAGACCGTGAGAGGGAGGGAAGGGCGGGGCGACCGGATAACGCCGGTCTGGCTAACAACGGAACGGGCTACAGCCGGTGTCTCGCCCGCCCAGGGGATTAATTACGGGTCGGCGGTGTAGCGTTTGGCAATGCGGGCTCGCATGGAGATTTGGTTGGTGGCCCTGGAGCGCCTGGGCGAATAGATGGACCCGACACTCCGAAAGACGTTGGGGTACGTGTGGGTCGGCTCATTCCGGTTGCTTTCCTCAGGCGCCTTAACAGTTTTCTTATCAATGTATCCCTGAAATCGGTATATGATCCAATATTACATTTTAAAGTTATGATAATTGTTGGTACATCTAAAAGGGTTAATCGCATATAAAAATCTCGTTAAAAACATAATTATATTTTTAGCTATCTTATTTTTTTATAGTTATTAACAATCCGATGTATATAAATAATTATAAAATTGTTCCTACTCACTTTATAATGGAATGAGATCTTATAGATCTTCTTCTCTAGGCCATTGTATGCCCCTAGACGCATAAATGGAATCCGAAGGATCTAGTTTTCTCTATAACTAGGTCTAAGAGGAAAGTGCCTAACCATGATTAACTTGTAGCCCTACGCGATAAAAAGAATTACATATATCCATCTTTAAGGTGTATCTATTTTCAACATTTTTTTGAAAAATAAAAAATTATGAGAAATGTTTATTGAGAAATAAAAATTATAAAAAATATTTTCTCAACAAACTAATATATGTTTACAAATCTCATAGAAAAACGGATGGAAAAAGTAAAGAAAGGGTCATACGTGAAGAAAGTGAAAAACAAAAGTGCAACATAGAATCCCAAAAAATATTTCTCTATGGAGAGAGGTAGGGAAATAAAATCTAAAAAAGAGAGAATATTTTGAAAATATAGAAAATAATTTTTCAACTTATTTCTACTGCACTTTGCAAACAGTATGAAAATTAATTGAAAAAATATTTCCAAAAAAAGTTCATAAATGCAAACACCTCTTACACCTCCCCCCTCTCTCTCCTCCGTGCCCTCCTTCGCTGCCTCTTCGACCACAGTAAGGGCTTTGCCGACAGCAATCGGACCGTCTCCGCCACCATCCCTAGAGCTCTCCCTGAAGTTACTCCCGCCGAGGATGCAAGTAGAACTATGCCACCACGGTCAGGTGCGTGAGCTGGCGGAGGCCATGATGGACCTCAGCTGAATTCCCCACTCGCGATTCCCTTCCAGAGACCGGGTCATTTCCCACGCGTCCGTTGCCATCGAGGACCTCCACCGCGCCATCTCCAAGGTGCTCGAACAAAATTTTTTTTCGAACTTCAAAACGATCAGACTTTCATTACCATGAAATCAAATAGGTGGCATGAAGTCCTTGTGAGGAAACAGGGAAAGGGGGGTTAGCCCAAATATTACAAACATTATAGCTGGCTGCGTACCTGGCCAAGTCATGGGCCATCGAATTTGCAGTGGGAGCAAAAAAATAGAGCAATTTCGATACTTTGCCAGGAAACGACAATCTTGGATAATACTGGAGACTTTCCATGGAGGAGCTTTGTTTTTGACGACTGCATCAGTGAGCAATTGCGGATCACCCTCGATGACAGAGACTTGGGGAAGGAAGACACCAGGTGCAAGGCTTCCAAAAGAGCAGCAGCTTCTACTAGATATGGATCCCCTGTTAAGGCCTGATTTGGTCATACAAGTAGGAGAGTTCACCCGAGTGCTTCCTGATCACAATAGCATAAGCTCCATTTGTAGGAGTTGTGGCTCCATCAAAGTTAAGCTTCAGTTGACCCTCGGTGGAGAGTCCAAGCTGCAATGGCAGTAGAGGACTTAGTGATAGTAATATGATGATTACCCATGGATAACCAAAATTCCACTTCAGATGGCTTGTCTGGCAATGATAGCTGGCTTAGGCTTACAGCCTTCAGAAACCAATTTATAGTGGGCTTTCCGAATATGCCACAACAGAGAAAAGCAAAGAGCCATATTTATTCCAATTATGTGATTCATAGGTGACAGGGAGAGAGGACCAGGCAATAATTCTATCAGCCAGGTTTCTGTCATCAAGTTTTGAAAGATAACATAGAGGGGAAGAAAACCACACTAATTTTGCTAATTCACATTGAAAGAGAACATGATCAATAGACTCAGGCGCTTGAGCACATACTTGGTAGGTAGGATCAATTTGAGAGATTCTCCTATGCAAAATCTCCTGGACTGGAATAGCATTTGATAGGCATTTCCATATAAAAATACTGACCTTTGGGGGAACTAGATTATTAAGTTTCTTGTTCCACAGGATTTTCCACACTGGGTCAGGAGAAGAAGAAGAACCACCCGCTGACATACCCATAAGATACCTGCAGACAATTCTAATTGAAAATTCACCATCAGAGCTCAAATTTCAGATTAATTTATCCCCCACTCCATCAGAAAATTGGGAAAGATGCATATTCCTAATATTTTTGACAGTATCATATGTAAAAATATTTCTAATGAGGTCCAATTTCCATTTTCTATCTCTAATTAGTTAAAAGACACATAGGGGTGATAATTACATAATTTTAGGTAATAAATAGATGAAATTTGTTCATTACACTTGTGATTTTCTTTACAAAATCACATGGAATAATAGATAATTCAGTGATCCTTTCAAATATACCAATTATGTAAAATTCTGAGATAAAAATATCGTCATTTCATGTAAATAATTGAGTGTCAGTGAATTTGTGAATTTTATTATTAACAGAAGCTTCTCAGTAATTGTCGAGGGTTTGATACACATCTGAATAATTTATTTTAGTGTAAAATCACAATTATTTACTGTAGAAACTTAACACTTATTTTATGTGAATACAGGACATGGACAAGCATGTGGTATAGTGCTTAGATCACTCAGTTCCATTGAAATGACCAGAATTCGAAACTCGACAAAAATAATTTATTTTTTTGCACTTTCTCTTCAAGTGGGGAACACACGTCAACTAAGAGAGAGAGAGGAAGGAGGGAGAGGAATTCCTCTTTTTTTTAATTTCAAATTTCAAAAGCCTCCTTATCTTAGAGGAGGTTCCTTTAATTAAATGGAGAATTTATTTTAAATTAAAATTTTGAATTTTCATTTGAGAGTGAATAAATTGAATTTTAAATTTCTTTGGGAGTTTTTAAAATTTCCAAGGACTCTCTTCTTGGGGGATCTTCTCTAACTATTCCTTTTTGATGCGCTCTCTCTCTCTCACACACACACGAACTTTCTCCCTCTATCTTGCTTTCATTCATCTTCTTCCTCTGAGTATCTCTCCGTCTCTTTTTCCCCCTCTCTACTCTCCTCTCTCTTTCTCCGGCCTGCTCTCTATCTCTCTCTGTTCTCTACTCTCTCTCACCCGGCCGCCACGCGGCGGGTCCCGCGCTTGCCACCAGCCGCCCTTCCATGCAGCAAAGCAGGGGCGTTCGAACCCCCTGCCTCGTCGATCGAGCCGATCGGGGGGGGGGGGGGATGGGGAGCCTGCCACGGGTTGCCTGGTGCCCGAGCCCGCCGCCATCACCCCCCCCGCTGGTGCACCTGCATGCGCCCGAGCCTTCCTGGCACATCGTTGTTGGTGTTGTGCCTAGGTGAAATGCACCGCTCGAGCCCCTGCTGCATCTGCTGAAGCCGTTGTTGTCCTGCACTGGGTCTAGTGCTCCCAAGCCTCCCAGCAGCCTGTTGTCTGAGCTCGTGATGCTTGCTATGTTATTCTATTTTTTTATGTCTTCTTTTCTAGTTAGATTTTTCTAGGTCTAATATATTATTTTATCTTTCTTAGATACTGTAGTTTTAGATTTTTGTTCATTAAAATTATGTTCACTCTTTTCTGTTTAAGAATAATAGTGAAGTTGTCCGTTGTTTAATTTCCCTCTCAATCTCTCTCTCTCTCTTTCTTTATTTCAATAATTTGGTAGATGTGTTTTAGTGGTAGTTTCTAAGTGTTAATTAGGTGTTTTATATTACGTTTAAATCGTGTAATTAGTTTCTTTCATCGTGTTCATTTTAAGTTTCAAGTCCACATAAATTAGAGTTAAGTTAACTAGTGCGAGTTTTATGTTAATCTATTCTCTTTTCAAATCTCTCTCATAGCTTTCATTAAAATCTAAGATTTTCAAAGCTAAAATATATTTCTTTGTGGACCAACTCGATTCTCACCATTTAACTTTTTCCAAGTTAATTGTGAGTTCGGTTATTTGAAGTTTGTTTTCCTGAGCATTTAACGACGTGTATCGCGCATACATCAATGGGTAAGCTAAGGTTGCACTCTGGTTTGACAACGAGGGATGATCTAACTTGGGATCCACTTATGTTGCCAAATGTTGGTTGACAGACCATCTTTGATAGAGTAGCCAATGCACATTGAGAAAATGTCTTTGAGTTGAGTCATAGCAACCCATGTTGGTGAACATTTACTAGTTTTTATACTATCCCACTAGGAATAAGACTTAAGATATTTTGCTTGGACAAGAGTAGCCCACTAGGACTTTGGTTCTGAGAGAAATTTCCAAATAAGTTTCATAATTGATGCTTGATTAAGGGCCTCTAGATCTTTGATAGCCAGCCTACCCAAAAGAGGATGGACTTTACATGAATCTCATTTAAAAAGATGAAGTCCACTTCAAGGTTTTTGAAGATAACAGTAAGTGCCATAGGATAGCATGGCACTCTTAGTCTTCGGTGGATTCTTCATGGCTTCAGTTGCTACTACCATGTTCATTATGATCATGTGAGGAAGATTGATCTTCATCTTCTTTACAATCCGATAAAGCATTTTTGAGGTAATGACAACAAAAGTGGCTTGGACTCGAAACACGTGCTATAATATGATGCATCATCCTCTTCTCTGTAGATAGCTGGTTGACATCTATAGTCCCATGCTTCAACACATAGTTAGGACCCACAATGGTTGATGCCTTGGTCTCCATCTCCTTAGAATTGACCAAGGTCATCCCTTCGTTTTGACCACCAAATAACCGAACCAAGAGCTCAGGGGTGATAGTGATAATCTTCCCTTTTACCCTTGCCTTCAAGACCAATGGAGTCTCTTCTTCTTCCAAAGTAGTATAGTGAGCCTTCATGAGGTTGGGATAAAATGGCTTTGCAACCTGGCATATCTGGCTCAGATTTAGCTCTGCAAGAATGTGTTCAACAAATCTTAGCCCCTTATTTTTTAGGTCAGTGAAATCCACTCATTTACAACTGTAGAAATCCACTAAGGTTGTCAGGAATCTCTGATGCTCAATATTATCCTTGAAATATTTAGCAGCCTCTCTAGTCGAAACAACTTTCTTCTGAGCGACGGCAGTGGAGTTAATAGAGGCTGCCATGTCTAGGGTTTTCGGAATGAAATCGAAAAGAGGGATTTCAGTGATTAGCTCGAAAATGACTGAAAAAGTGGGAATCGAAGGAAAGAGGTCAAAGATCCTACCTTTTGTTGAAGATCGCCGAGAAAATGGTAAGAAGGGAGGGAGATCTTTGAAATCCTTGCGCAGGATATGGGAGCACATAGGGTTTCAAAAAAAAAGTAAGAGAAAGCTCGGAGGTGGTAATAAAAAAGGCAACTCAGAGCCTTAATAAATAGGTTGAAATCGAAAGGGGCATGTTAAGAGAGGTTTTGATTTCAGAATTCGAGTCAAGTCCCACTTCGATTAGAAAATCTTATTTCGATTAGTGAAGAGGTCCTCAGTTTCGATTGGAGACGAAGATATCAATTACTGAAGGAGTCACCGACTTCGATTAGAAAAGAAAAGAGTAATCGATTAGAGATAGATGCAGTGAATTGATTAATGAAGAGAACTTCATTAGAGACAAAGGTAAATTCTACTTTGATTAGTGCTAGATTTTAAACTTCGATTACTAAAGAGTTTTCAACATAGATTTCAATTAATATATGTCCTTATCAAATTTATGTGATTTCTAAGGAGAACTATCTAGATTAATGAACAAATAAGTATCTAATTGATAAATTTACAAATTACACATCCCCAATTCTCTTAGATATAAGTAAATCTATCTTCTGAAATATGTTTTGTGAAGATATCAACTAGTTGATGTAAGATATCTATAAAATTAATTTTAATACAACTTTTAGTTACATGATCTCTAATAAAATGATGTCTAACCTCAACGTGCTTGGTCTTGGAGTGCTGGATGAGATTCTTTGTCAAGTTGATTGCACTTGTGCTATCACACAACATTATGATTCCCTCTAGTTTCAATCCAAAGTCTTCCAATTGGTGCTTGATCCACAATAGTTGTGAACAACTGCTTCCGGCTACTATATATTCTGCTTCTACTATTGATAAAGCCACTAGATTTTGCATTTTGGAAGACAATGAGATTAAGCAATATGCAAGAAACTGACAAGTACAACTGGTGTTTTTTCTATAAGCTTTACAACCAGCATAGTCATCATCAGAATATCTAAGCATATTGTTACATCCTCTAAAATACTATAATCCTAAGTCACATGTATTAACTAGATATCTAAAGATCCTCTTAACATAGGTCAATTGAGATTCTTTAGAATCTACTTGAAATCTGGACATACAATCATACATTAAATAATATATCTAGTCTACTATCAATTAAATACATTAAAGATCCTATCATACCTTTTTGAGTTATATACTTACCTTGAGGCTTTGCCTTTGATTTAGGGAGGATACTCGTGAGTCAGGTTTGGAGAATCATCTTCTTCTTCTTCTTCTGAGTTTGAGGAATATGAGTCTCCTTCACTTTCCCCAATTTCTACTAAGATCTTTTTTTTTAGAATCTCTTGAAATTTTAAAAATAGTCCTTCTTATTGTGATCCTTCTCCTTATGTTGAGAGCAATTGGCCTTCAGGTTCTCTAATTCTTTACTCTTGTAGTATCTTTTCTTGATGCGCTTGCTATTGGATTTTCTCTAAAACTTCTTCTTTTTCTTCTTTAAAATTTGTTGTAATCTTCTAGACAATAATATTTCTTCATCACTTTCTTCATTTTCTTCCTTAGATGTGATAACTTCATCCAAGTCTAAAAGACTTGTCTTCAAGACTGTTGAGACCCTCATTTTTAAGGTGCTTTTCCCTGACATTTCCATGTTGATTTCATGGGTCATGAGTGACCCAATGAGTCTTTCAAGCGTCGGGATATTGAGGTTATGAACTTCCTCAATAGCTGTCACTTTAGGTGTTTACTGGCTGGGGAGAGATCTTAAAATTTTTCTGACTAGATTTTTACTATTGTATTCTTTCCTGAGAGCCATCAATCTATTTGTGATGTATGTGAATTTACTGCACAACTGAGTGATGTTTTCAGTTGGCTCCATCTTAAACTTCTCGTATTGGGTAACCAGAATGTCTATCCTGGTTTCCTTGACTTTCTCTGTGTCTTCATAGGTCAACTGAAGTTTCTGCTAAATTTCTTTAGCAATTTTGCAGGTAGAAATCCGGTTGAACTCCTTCTTTGCTAGAGCACAACAATACTCTTTGCCATGTTATTCAAAGACAATAAGCATTTGTCATTATCAATCCATTTATCTCCGGGTACAATTATGGGGTAATTGCCACCTTCAAATACTCCCTAAAGGTCAAGCTCAACTCTTTTAAGGAAATATTCCATACCGCATTTCCAGTAAGAGTAGTCTTCACCTTCAAACAATGGAGGGCGGTTGATAGACTGGCCTTTAGTATAACTGTTTGTCATAGCCATTACTCTCTTAACTGTTAAATCAAGTAAAATGTGAGACCATACTGTGATACCACTTGTTACCCAAAGCTAGACTAACCCAGAGGGAGGATGAATGGGTTAATAAAAAATCTAACACTAAAAACATAAATACGAAAGCTTAAATGTGCACAGAATAAAATGCGAGATCGAACTCTAACACTAGTTCCGTCTATTCAGATTTACATCCAGTCCCTAAGCAACCTTTTAAGATTTTCACTCCACAAAGAATTGACCCATTGCTGGTCTCACAATATCACAAGGTATTGACCCCTTGCCGGTCTTACAACAACACAAGGTACTGATTCCTTGTTGGTCTTACGACACAACAAGTGCTGACCCTTTACCGATCTTACAACACCTAAACTCATATGGTCTTTTTTTTAATTCACTAAAGGGGAACAACCACCTATTCGCAAATAGGTCTTCTCTTCCATACACATGAAAAGGAACAATCAATGAGCTAAAATAAATGAGAGTGACTATTTCACAGTAGCTATATGTTCTTATCAAAGAACACAACACAGATCAAGACAATAATTAATAGATCAGTAAAGAACACTGGTCTTGATCAGATAAAGATCTTCAAGAGTTTGTTAATGATAATGCTGAAGCAAGGCTCTTGAAATACTCACACAAGACTTTTTGCTAGGTGTTTAGGCGTAGCTCTCTTGCTTGTGTGCTCAGTAATTGGATTTTTGATTGATAGATTCTTGGTTCTCTCTAGTAAAGATCTTTTATTTTTATCATGTCTTCAAAAATATGTCCGTTAGACTGATAAAGAGAGATATGCAGAATTCCCGCTTGAGTCTAATGTATGAATTTTTCAGAGCCAGAATAGAGGGAGTATCCTTGGACTTCTGTTCGAGGTAGCTGAAGCAGTACTTGGAAGCTTCCTCGGGTGCAAAACCTGCTACTGATTTGAATCCTGCAAAAACTCTTTAAATACAAGAAAGGAAACTGGCTTTTCTCTACCTTGTGTCAGTTAATTAGCAGAAGTCTATAAAATGACAATTGATTAAACTAGAGAGCTTTTCAATCTGACAGACAGAGATAGAAAAGTAAAGCAAAGAGCTACAAGAAAATATGTCAGTTAGAGATTCGACGATAGTAGCATTGAAAAGGTACACAATATGTCATCTAAAGATATGACAGATATCTCAGTAAAAAAGTATACATAAAATATATATTAAGAATACCGACTGACTGATTTAAAAATTTCATTGATAATCGCAACGCAGTTAGCAAGTATAATCGATGAAATACATACTTTGAGTACCGGCTAATTGATTTGAAAATCTCATTGGTAATTGCAACACAATTAGCAAGTATAATCGATGAAATACATACTGAAAGTCATGCACTAATTGAAGTGACTAATTTGAAATATGGATGTTAACCGAAGTTAAATCATTAATCAAAGTGCATATGGCTCACTCTTATATTAGAGATATGACTAGAGTTAAGGCGCGGTAATTGTCAACCAAAATGATCGTTAATCGATCGAATCGATATAATCTTAATTGAAGACATAATCGAAGAGATATAACATAAATCGATAAGGCGTTAATCCATATAACACTTAAGCGCAAATTGATCGCTATTCGTTGAGTTAATCAAAGTAACTCATAAAGCATTAATAGATGGTCAATATAAAACGATAATCGGAGTGGTTCTTGAACCGTTATTCGAAGTGATTCTTCTAGCGTTAATTGAATCAACTCTTAAAGCGTTAATCGATATGTGTCTATATGCGCTAATCGAAGAGTCAATAGATATAAGACTTGAGTCGATAATCGAAGCGTTAATCAATATGAAACTTATAATGCTAATCGATAGAGCTAATCGAGATAAAACTTAAAGTGCAACTGATACTTGACTAACATTAGTAATCGATTCGCCATTTCAAACATTAATCGATATAAAGGTGTTAATCAAATCATCATTCAAAACATTAATTGATAGAACACTTAGCGATTTTTTCATAGAACTGAATTGATTAAACCTAAATATAGTTAGCGATAGAAAACAACTAAAGTCTGTACATTTGTTCTAACATTTCTAAAGTTTTGTTATCACCAAAATATGCGAAATAATGTAAATCCACAAATTACTTAACAAGAGATAGAGAATTAATAGGAGACACATATATTAATAAGAAAGGAAGAGAGGGGGAGAGATAATTTAGGTAGGAAACAGATAATTCTGGTGTTGACATATGGCACAAGAGAAGTTTTATATATATAGTACAATCTATAAATTTATTATAAAAATATACCGTGATAACTTTCGCTGTAATATTAATCTATACTATTATATTATAAATTTATTATAGTGCTGTTAAAATACTACATTTTATTATCTATAAAATGTACCAATGTAACAATGTAATATTATAATTTTATTATTATATTATAATTTTATAATAAAATATACCAAGATAACTATGTAATATTATTATATTATAACTTTACTATAAAATATACCTAGATAACTTTTAATATAATATAATCTCTACTATTATATTACATTTTTATTATAATTATGTTAAATACTATATTTTATAATTTAATTATGACATATACCAAGATAACTTGTGGTTACCTTCTTCCTCCCTAGTATTATACTATTAGTATAATATTATAATATAATTTCAAATGTAAGCAAAAGTAACAAAATAATATAATAATATAATAATATACCATTATGTAATATTATGTTGAGTGAACGAGTCAACACTAACAATCGTTTAAATCAAACTGCCACGTCATATTAATTAAACATGATAATAAAAATAATATAATCCTTATGTTAAATATACTCCTTAAAACACTTATGATTACTTTGAACTCTTCTCAATTTTGGAGTTAATCTAGGATAACTCAATTTATCCAAAAGAGTTAAATATGTCCATATCAAAATAAAAAGAGTGTTAACCTAGGATGAACTGTCTCTCCACGTTAACCAATTTTTATTCTCTCTCTCAATCAAAGAGGGGGGGGGGGGGGGGGTAGAGAATAAATGTTTGTTAACATTCAGTCTTCACATGTGTTTGAATGCTATATAAATGGACTAAAAATCTAAGAGTAATGCTTGCTGCACAATTAAGTTGTGCAGCAAGTCCAATTACACTGCATGATCTCTTGCTGTTGGAGCACGTGGCCAATTTAGTTAATTGGGCGAACTGACATGGTTATCTCATAATATTTAGATTGACAAATACAGTTTTCAATTGACAAATACAGATATTTGTCAATCAAAAATTATATTTGTCAATCGAAATATGTATTTAATAATTGAAATTATATTTGTCAATTGAAAATTGTATTTATCAATTGAAATTCCAATCGAAAATAGTATTTGTCAATCTAAATATTATGAGGGTGGCCATCTCAGTTCGTCCAATTGATTAAGTCGACTACGTGGTTCAACCATAAAAAATTATGCGGTGTGAGTAAACTTTTCACCCAAATACTAGAGATTTAATTTACTTATTATACAATGACGAAAAAGGTCCTTCGAAAGCGTGATTCATTGCTATAATTAACGCACGGTATACCTTTTTGGTGGTGCGTGTGTGTGGAGGATAATAGAGAGGAATGAATTTTTTTGTAGAGGCGTAGCTCAGGTGGGTTAGCATGAGCTAGGTCAACATTTAATTCATTTCATTGAGAGAGGCTTCTTGTGCTTGTATGATCTGGGGTGGTGGACACTTAATCCATGTCATCGAGACAAGCTTCTAACGTGAATTTGACTCGATCCGAACTCTGTCAAGATTCCCTTCAACTCGAATCCCATTCGATTAAGAACTTTTCTAACTCATTTTAGGCCTAACTCTGGTTGTAAAAAAAAGAACATGAATTGATCCATGATATACATAATGCAAGTGGGTTTACACTCTCAAGAAAAGTAGTACAAAAAAGTATATCACATGAGAAAGGTTGTTTCATAATTAGATATATAGGAAAACGAACGATATGCTTTTTTCTTATTCATTGAGTTGGAAAACTACAAAAAAGTCTTCTCACCAACAGTTTTTTTTTTGTTATAAAAAATCAAACTTCTTCCATTCTTTTTCTTTCTCCCCCTCTTTTAGCAATGACTGAAATTTAACACTAATTTATACGTGATTCGACTTTTGCCATTGATCTCTAATGTTTATAAATTATAATTTTAGTACTAGAAAGAGAACATACTTTTTAAGGAATAACATGTTTCATAAACATTATCATATCCTATATGACATCATTAAAATTAAAATATATATCAACTTATTACCGTTAGTCGAAAAAGGCAACCTGAACCGACTCCAAATGGGTTTTAGCTGAACATCTCGTCGAAGTTGGATCCAATTTGAATTGGCCCATTCGGACTTTGCGTCAACAGACCTAATTCTAGGTTGGTGCCTTTCTAACGGTCTAAAAGACCTCTGTCCATAAACAGCGAACACATGAAGGTCCCTTCCTTCGCGTCAAATTGGTGAGCTCAACCGTTCACCTCCAACTCCAATCTTAACGATCTAAAGATTTAGGTGGAATATTGCTGCTGCAGAAAGGACATGCTTCA
Source organism: Zantedeschia hybrid cultivar (assembly GCA_030544215.1). Classification (NCBI taxonomy): domain Eukaryota; kingdom Viridiplantae; phylum Streptophyta; class Magnoliopsida; order Alismatales; family Araceae; genus Zantedeschia; species Zantedeschia hybrid cultivar. The sequence goes on along the minus strand of JARZZO010000002.1, from coordinate 20,888,718 downwards.
AAAAGACACCTTCCACACCCAACTCGCCAACTAACTCGACCCAATTTCGAATGTTGTTCGTCCAAGTCCAAGCCCAAAAGCCCAAGAGTAATATTTGCTGCAAGAGGAATATTTTCTGTAATGTCTGCAATGAGGGACATTGTAGCAAGTTAATTTCTTCTTTTTGAAAACTTTTTGTATGTTGGGTTCGATGTGCCTTCCCCATTTGTACATGGCAATACATGATCGGACGATAGAAAAAAAAAAGACTGAAAAATTAAAAGTTGAATCTAAAAGGTACATTAATGGGCCGAGCCAAATAATGATTTTGATTTTTCAGATTTCTTTATATCATCCGATCGGACATTGCACTGTATGAGCGAGTAGGGAATGTCGGGCCCAACCTACAAAAATGTCAATTTTTTTTTTTAACTTACTACAATGTCTCCCACTACAGCACGTGGGGTATTGCAGCTAGCACTGCAGGATATTGAAGTTGATATTTTTTTTAATTTTTTGATTTCTTTAAAGTCGGGCTCCAAATACAGCTTGATCTTCAATCAAATGACTTAAAATTTGTTATTAAGTTAATAAATAATCTTTTTTTATAATTTATTAGGATTTAATTCTTAATTTTTATAATTTTTTAAAATCATCCAATAAAAAAATCGATTGTACTACAGTATTAATATGTAAAATATGAATCCGACCTTTAAAAATTTTAAAAGATAATTTTTCTTAGAAACCTGCTGCAATGCTCCGCACACAAGGGGCAGTGCAGCAGGTGAACTCAAAGCCCTAATTCTGGGTCGGCGCCTGCTCCCAACGGTTAACGGTGGTTTGGGGGCAAAACCGGGCCGCGGCTGCGTGCGCGGCGGGTTGGAGCGGAGATTTAAGCTGGGAGCCTGCCGCCCAGGGCTTTTCAGCCAGATAAACCCCAAAACCCTCGGCGAAACGAAGAACCTCGCCAGCCCCGCAGCCCGGCCATCCCTTCCTTTCTGCCTCCTCCACCCAAACCCCCGCCGAGGAATGGCCAAGCAGGACCCTACCTGCGCGCAAGCCTCCGGCAGGAAGAGGAAACGACCGGCACCCCCATCGGCACAACAAGAAGACGCGGAAGCGGCCGAGCAACCAGAGGACTTGCCGAAGAATCCTCCACGCGGCGGTGTCTGGAAGAACCTCGACCTCATCCTATCCCTCCAGGACAGAGACGCCCCCATTGACAGGTTCCCCTCTGGCGGATTCTCGCCGAAGAATCCTTTCTTTTTGCACAACAAATTGATGTCTCCATCTCGTGCAGGAAGATCGAGCTCGCCTTCGACTTCGTTAGCTCGGGTGGCGATGGGCACAGCCAGGGGCGCGCGCCCGTCCAGTTCGCCCGAGTAGTCTCCTTCCTCGGCGACTGGGTCCAGCCCCTCCTTATATCGTTGGACCACGACAAGAGAAGAAGCACGGCGTCTCCCGACGCCTCCTTGGATTATAAGCCGTGGCTCATCCTCAAGTTCTGCCTGGAGAATTATACCGTCAGTGTTTCTCAGAATCTTCTTCGACCGATCACTCGTGTTTTGGTCCATTTAGTGTCGGTGCTAGATAGAGATGATGGCGATGCAGCGGCGGCTGGTGAAGATCCCGCCGGTTTTTATGGGGCGTTCTCCGAGTGCCTCTATCTGGTTTTCTCCTCTCATGGCAGAAGTTTCAATGGTGCTGGTGTGGAGTTGTGGATTTCGTGTGCCGTTGCCGTTGTGCGGCTTGTCCTCAGAGTTCTCTCGAGCGGCGGTGGTTGTTCTGTTTGCGATCGAGATGTGCTGTTGCGCCTGTCACTTCTTCTGCTAGAGCAATTTGCAGGTTTTCTGAGGTTTCATCCGAGTCCGAAGAATATATTTCGCTCCTTTGTGGATAGGCTCCTGGAACCATTACTTGAGTTGTTGATCTTGCTGAAGCTTCAGGCTGGTAATGGAAATTGCCAATATGCCGGCAGCTTGTTGATGGTGGTAGAAGATGTCTTCTCGAATGGTTTGTTCCATCCTGTACATATTGCCGGGTTCTTAAGCTCAGGGAGTTCAAATGCAAAGACAGAGGTTCAGGAATTAAAGAGTTCCAATGAAAGCTACCATAGGCATTTCTTTGCAAAATTCCAAAAGATTGTTATGGAGAAGAAGGTGGTTGTGATGGGTGGTTTTGGATCCCTTTTTCATTTGTTTGTCACCATTGTGAGGGAGAAAAGAGGGGTTTTTGCACCCTCAAAGGCTATCGACAAGTTAGAAAAGAATCAAACAGCCCCTGAAAAGGAGAATGACACTAGTAAGTCACTGTTTGGAGTATTTGTGCAATTCATAGAACCTCTTATTTTTGAGTGCAAAAGGCTCATAGAAATGGAGTTATCTGGAGCAGGAGAATTGTGGGAAACCAAATTGACTGAAAATCTTTTCACACTCAGAACCTTCAATGATATTCTCAAAAACTTTATGAAGGAAAAGATTTATGAACGCACACAAGACTCACCTGAAGGAGCTCATTGTAGTTTCCTGAAGAGGATATATGACATAGTGATTGACACTTCCAGAAAGATGTATCTACTTTGGTCATCAATACCAAATGTGCATGAAGTAGAATCTCCAAAGATGCTGCTTTTGATAGCCAAAGAACTTATTATTAGTATTGGATATTTCCTTGAAATTGAATACAAAGTTGTTGGGGATGATCTGGCAGGCATTTGGTTCATGATGCTATCCTATCTGGCCATTTATCTCTCCACAGCGGGTACAACCGAGGGTGCCTTCATAACCAATGAGATTTTAAGGGCCGGGTGCCTAATGATTAGTGTGTACAGTGAGCTTCGACAGGTCTGCCCTCGGTAGAATATTTATCTGCTTAAATTTTAAATTTTATATTTGACCCTTAGGTACTAGTGCTACACTCTCTTTTGTTTATAATTGCCTGGGAAGACAAAATTTTTAAACTCTAGGCAGCTGAAGTTGTCACATTGGCATTGTTACTCTGTTTGTGATTGCTGTGGCTCTTTTGCTTGATTGTAGTTCTCTCTTGCCAATATAATTATTATTTTTCCTCTAGATATGACAAAAACCTTGATTATGTACCTTTTACCTTGAACTCTACAAAAAAAAAACTTGATGCAACCAACAAGAGGCTGATAGCTCCCATACAACTGTTTAATTGCTTTCAAGCACAACTAATCGAAGATTTTCAGCCTCTTACCAGTGGCTGCCTAATGGGCCAATCCCTTAGAATTATGGCTGTAGACTTTGGCAAATCTCCTATATGTTTATCGCGACATGATGATTTATTCTCAAATGGGCACTATTATTTACCGCCAAATGTTCTAATTCATTAACTGACAGAGGTTCATTGTGAGGAGCATCAGACAATGTAGACAATTAAATACTAGTAAACCTGGCATGTTTGCAGAATCATAGTGTAGCACTGCTCATTGGTTAGAGAGTTTCAGACCCTGGTCGCCAGAGTAATAACTTAATGCTGCCATGGGTTCACAATGCTTAGTTCCTTCTGAATTTTGGTTCTTCTCCATCTCATCCTTCAGTTTTTGCATTACCAACTGGGGACAAGCAACTGATCTCGTCTCCGGGAATGTCCATGCAATATAGACTCTGTTCCTATACATTGGAATCAGATGCTTAGCTGGTCCTTGCTTGTATTTTATACTTGTACTCTACACTAAAGACTCAAAATTTTGAAGGGGCAGGAGAGCACCATACTAACTTCTGTGGGTCTGGGACGACATCACTCATAAAAGAAACATATAATGTAATACTTAACTTCATCTTTCTGAACTCCCAAAAGCGTCTCATCCCTTGTTGTAGATCAATTTGCTCTAGATAATGGGATAAGAATGCAAAATCTCTTATATCTGATAACTTGTATCAGAAGCAGTTACATATCTTTACAATTTCCTCTCTTTGTTTCTACAACATGTGCAATAATATATCTTGTACATCAAAGGCATCTACATGAAGTTGTGCCACTTGATGCCGTCACCTCGTGGCCATTAACATCCTCTCGTCCTTCCTAAGTCTCCTGTATGCCTGCCCTTTCTTCTCCTGTAATCCCCCCCTCCAAACCCCCCCCCCCCCCCCCCCCAACACACACACACAAAATTCACCCAACACACACCCAAAGACAACAAACAAAACCACCACCACCACCAACATTGATTGTGAAGGTGCCCCCCTAGGTGCCACTTAGGCAGATGCCTTGAGTCACCTTACTACCTTGACAACTATGATGTCTTTAAATTTGTCCTTGCTTCTTTATCCCCCTCTCTTTTCCATATCATATGTATATATATATATATATTAGTGCATTGTGATATGGCTTTGACATTAATTTAGCAGTTCTATGTTTGCATTTTGGGTTCCCTACTTTGTTCTTTAGAAAGTGCAACTTTACACCATCAACCCTAGTGACTAAGAAAATCTAGCAAGTGGTGGATTGTTCTCAAAGGTTTATTTTCGTTCTACGTGGTCTTCATTATGTCTAAAAGAATAGTGTTTAAGCCTTTAAGGTTGACTATGCATGTGCTTTTTTGTAGGCCAGTAGGCCCATTTTTGCATTATGTGAAGCTGTGAGGTTCTTCAGATTTTCTGATGATGGTGGTGAAATTGGTCACTCAACATTTTTTCCTTTCAGACACTCATCTTCTGATGCATGTATGAAGGCAGTTGTGACTTTGTTGTGCTCACAAGATTTAAGAACTGCAATTTCAAATGCTATCAAATCCATACCTGAAGGCCAAGCAAGTGGATGTGTTCAACAATTGAAGACAGATTTCACCCAATCTTTGGCATGGATAAAGGCAAGTTTTATGAAGATCAGTGGAGCCTATGATCCAAATTTACTCCTTGAAGTGGGCCTTTTTGGAAGTCTGTCTGAGATGTACTCAACTGTTTTGGAATCTCTGACTGTGACACCAGCTAATAGCATTTCTCTTGGAAATGCTCTAAATGATCTTGTGGCATCTATACGACTGGTCTTTTCAAGTTTTGTGCAAAACCAATCAAATAACTTTGATGACTTTTATGCTTCTTTTACTGGCAGAAAGTTGACCAATCACATGATGCATGATTCAAGGGTCTTGTTGGATACTTTCTGGATTTTTTTGGTTTTCTTTCGTCTCTATGTTTCTTGCAGAAGTTTATACCTGCAAGCAATTAGTCTCATGCCACCAGACTCATCCAAAAAGGCAGCATCTGCAGTGGGTAGCCCATTTAGCATATCTTCCGGAACGGATTGGGAGGGAGTTGCTGAATGGGAAGAAGGAGGCTACTTTTCCTGGATAGTTAAACCATCCATTTCACTCACGGTCATGATACAATTTGTTTCAAAAACTTTTTTAACCAAAAATATCACAGCCTGTGCACCTTTAGTTTTTGTGTTACACGTCATGGCTTTACAGAGGCTTACTGATTTGAATAGGCACGCTAAGAGTTTTGAATACCTGGTACAAAGAAATGTAAGGTTGGCTAAGGTGCACGTGTTAGATGGCATTGACCATGTCCCTTACAGGCAAAACAAAAAGTGGAAGCATCTTCTCAAATGTGCAAGACAGGAGGCAGCTGATCTTACAAATTTTATAACAGAGTACTTACCTGTACTGACTTCAAGGGGAGAAAAGGCTGAAGAAGGTAGTGAAACATTGTCTACTACTGAAGATGCCTGGGATATGGGTGTTTGCTCTTTGAGTGAAAGATCACTGCCTATTGCAATTTGGTGGCTTCTTTGTCAAAATATTGATATGTGGTGTGTTCATGCATCTAAACGAAGCTTGAAGGAGTTCTCTTCTCTGTTGGTTCATCATGCAATCTCTTGCATTAGAAGCTCTGCAGACACCAAAGCACAGGAGAGATGTGAACCACCATCTTGGAGACATGTTATGGTCCATCAGATTTCTGCTGATCTTCTTAATAATATGGCTTTCCATGAACAACCGGTACGAACATGCCTTGGACTGCAAATACTACTTTCCTACAATTTTGGCATGCGACTGGTTGATCTTTCCCTCCTCTTCTCAATATTCCCTTTCTACTCTCATATATGTGACTGTCATAAAATTATGATCACTTTATGAGTTGCTGATTCCATGTTTTATCATAGGTCCTTTTGAGGCATTTTACATCAAGATTGTCCTGTCTTTTGAAGAAATCAATATTACCAGCAGTGTCTCATGCATTTGGAACTAACATGGACCTGAGTTCTTTGCTTGATTGGTCAGAAATCCTGAGCAGTCTGGATAAAGGGCCTTTTCTGCCAATAGGTGTTGGTTGTGGTTCAAACAACTTTGTGCATTAATGTTATTGCATTCAGTTTCATCTGACTCTATTCATTTACTGTACAGGGAGAAATCTGTTTCCTTCCTTGAAGCTGGAGGTCAGGAAGTGTCAAACATTGCTCATTCTTTTATGTAAACTGCCAGAGGTCCATGCAAATCTGAGATCCTTTCCTACAATTGTAGCTTATATTCTCAATCTTGAAAGGTAAGGCCCTTCTTGCTGTTTCTTCTTTAGTTTGTTCCATGGTTATGATATCTTGCATCAGGGAAATGTTAAACCTTGGAGCTAGAAGGTTGGTTTCAGTGTTATAGAGGATTGCATGACCAACTACCCATTTTTGCATCATATTTTTATTTATCATACCTTGTTGATATGTTAACTTTGCACTTGCAGAGGCACCACAGTTGCTGCTAATATCATGACTGTCTTAAGCTTAAAATGATATTTTTTATTGTACTTCCTTTCCACTCCATTTTTAATTATGTCTAGTTTCTCCATTTCATATTTGAGCTCTTTATTACGTGAACTAGTCACAGGTAGGTTAATAGAATTAGTGAAACCTATGGGCAACCATTCCCTCACATCCATGGTGGACAACTGTATGTTAGTTTCTGGCCGAGGTCTCAGGGAAGTTGGACATAAGGCAGACAGCTGGCTTACAAATATCCTAGGGTTTCTAATGCACTGCTCTGCATCTGAAGTTCATGTGTAACGATCCTGCAATAACAATAGTATACTATCTTTTAAACAATTTTGACCATTTAATGAGGAACAAAAAGACCAAACAGAATGAGAACATAATACCAACACCCTACATGGTAGGGCATTCGTCTTTGCTTTCTTGGTTGCGGTTTCTCCTTACAAACCCATGTGCTACTCAGTTGTTCTGTCACATATCCTTTCAAGGATTTGACACAATAGTCTGCTTAATTTGACCTCCTTGTGATTTTGTTTTCCCACATTTGGAAAAAGAACCTTATGTGTCACCAAAATTCGACAATAAAAGAGTACCTGAAGCTAGTTAGGAGCCATCGTGGTAATTTTTTTATACAATTCCAGTTGGCTAATGGTAAAGAAATGAGCAAAACGTAAGCAAACTGTAACAATTGTCTTTAAATGCAATTTCTTTGGGAACTAAAATTTGTTCTTTGCATGTGTGACTTCCTCCAGACAGCTTTTACATGCGTGTTTGCCTGCATATTGATCAGAGGATGAGAAAAGCTTGTGGCAAGTAATAACCGAATGCCACATTTGGAAGGATTGCTCTCTTTGAGGTATTTTAAGTTGGGAGGGTAAAAGTCACCCATGCACTTTTCTCTTGCACAATTCCTTTGACAGTTAAGCAACTCATTATTATAATGTTCTTTTAGTCAGGGAAACACATCAATTTTAGAGATTTTTGGAAGGTAGGCATGAGAAAGATAGGATGGACATGGCTCCAAAGGAATTGTGTCCATCTTCAGATACAACATTATCCATAGTCATGATCTGGGAAGTTGGATAGGAATAGGGTGCAATCATCTAGGAAAGTTAGCTAAGGTGTCGCATTCTTCATGTTCCTTGTATATAATCCATAGATGAATGCAGAAAGATCCCCTTTATGCCTTGGATCTGCACATGCACAGACCCTTGAAAATGTGAACAAGTTCCCAGGTTTAAGAATGATTGTGTCGTGATCATCATCTGGACTATTTTGTAAACTGGGTGATGCTTTTAGATGTCAAAAACAAGCCGTGATGGCATTAGTAAACACAGGGAGGAAGCGGGGCGGGTGGATGGGTCATCAAATCATCTGATTTACCTCTGACTCTGCACCCCTCAAACCAGAATTAATGATAGCTTTGGGCTCCCGGCCCAAAAAAAAGAGAAAAAAGATCATCTTTGAAGAAACCTGTTAAATTGGCCTGTGGTTAGCCTATCTAACTCAGGTTGGAAATCATATTTTTAAACATAAAGAGTGAAGACCAAAACATTCGTTACATTTTATTGGCTCCACAAATTGTTGTCCGTTATTCTTGGAAGAGAAGCCAAATTAAGTTTACTTCCATGCTTTACAGAACCGGCTGATTCAAACTGGAACCAGCAGAACCTGATTGGAACCGACGGTTCCCGATCCAGTTTGAACCGGCCAGTTTTGGTCAGTCCATCCCAGTTTGAACCAGAACCGGCCCTGACCGTTTTGGTTCTGCAAACCTTCTTCACTACTACCAGTGATTGGTCAGAGGCAAGTAACATTAAGAAAACCATGATACAGTGAGTTTTCAGGCTGCATACTGCCAAAGAGCATATTGTGATGGCATGGCTGGGGATTAGAGAAGGACATGGGGAAAAATGAAAAGGGATGGAAGCCTGACAGAATTTCGTGGGCTGTTCGGATGGTCAGAGGCAAATAACATTAAGAAAACCATGATAAGTTTTCAGCCTGCATAATGCCAATGAGCATATTGTGAAGGCATGGCTGGGGATTAGAGAAGAACACGGGGAAAAGTGAAAGGGAGGGAAGCCTGACAAAATTTTATGGGCTGTCCAGATGTTCTTTCCCTCATCCACTTTTCCCAATGTTCTTTCCCTCAATCACATTTTCCTCGGCCTTTTTGCAGTCTGCAATGTGGTCAACTGTAGTGTGGGGTTTTCATTAGTTCAATTTACGTCTCACTAATAGAATAGGTATTCCGTTCCAGCCTTATTTAAAAAAAAAATTCAGATGCTCATGTGCGAAACATTATTTGGTTTAAGCTCTTTATGTGAAAAGAAATAGTTAGTTTAGGAAGTTCTTATGAATTCCTTTGAAAATCTCCCCTCCTGCAGGGCTCGAGTGGTGTACTGTTGATTACAGTGTTCTAATGATCATGAACCTGATTAACCACTACCTCATAATGCCTTTAGTTGGAGGACACACTAAATATGATAATTTTAACTATGCACATTTAGCAGAATACGAGATGGAATAAAGGTTTGCAGAATGGGGACCGGAACCGGAACCAGTCAGGGCTGGTTCTGGTTCAAACCGGGATAGGACCGGCTGAAACTGGCCGGTTCAAATCAGATCAGGAACCGCTGGTTCTGATCCGGATCTTCCAGTTCTGGTTTGAACTGGCTGCTTCTGCAAACTATGGATGAAATAGATGTGCTTAGAGGTTGCCTCTAGGAAAGCAATGATTGACGGGGTGTTTTAGGGATTTTAGTTACAGAAATTTTTATATAGTTTTTAAGGGCTAATCTGCAATTTTTAAAGATTTTTGTAGATTCTTCATTTTTGGGAGCTTGGAGAACAGATTGTACAAGCTTGAGAAATTTCTGGTCAGATTCCAACTTTTAAGTCTTTAGGGTTAAATTGTGGGTTTATTGATAAATTTTTGATGGTTTTAGGCTTCAAATATAAATTTTATATAATATATGTCTAAATGTGACCTTACAGATGTTTAAGTAAAGTAAAATCATGGATTTCGTTAAGTTTGGGCTTTAAGTTGAATTTTAACAAAATTAAGGATTCATCTTCTAGAAAAAGGAAAAACAAATGAGGGCATTTAGATTTAAATTTGGGTTTTAAGTTTAATTTCATCAAAAGGGGTTTATATTTTATTAATTTTTTGATTTGATTTAGGTTTAGGACACATTATAAAGTTTGAGATTTAGGGGATTGAACTTTGGATTTGACTTTGAAATGAACCATCTCCAAATTAAGAGATGCCACCTTAACATGCATAGGTGTGATTAGATCTTTGATTAATCATGATATTGTTCTTGGTCTCTTCAATCATGATCCCACCATATCCCTGGTTGCATCAAGCCTTGATCATAATAGTCCATAGTTGTCAAGGCGGTAAGGCGACCAAGGCGTGCTCGGGGTTCTGAACCGCCTAAGCGCTTAGGCGCCAGCCTAGGCGTCGCCTAGGCGTTAACTTCATAATATAATATTTTAATTTAGGATATATATATACATATATATAATATATATATATGTACACACATATTACATACATACATTTAGATACATATATATATATATATATATATATACACATTTAGATTTACACACATATTACATACATACATTTAGATACATATATATATATATATACATTTAGATTTACACACATATATATACATACATACATATATATCTATGTATAAATGTATGTATGTAATATGTGTATATGTCTAACTATAAAATATATACATACATATATATACACAAATATATTTAAATGTATGTATGTAATATGTATATGTATATAGATGTATATATATATATATACATATTTGTATATATATATATGCATATAATATTTTAATTTAAGATATATATATATATATATATATATATATATATATATAATATACATACATATATATACACAAATATATCTAAATGTATGTATGTAATATGTATATGTATATATATATATATACATTTAGATTTACACACATATATATACATACATACATATATATCTATGTATAAATGTATGTATGTAATATGTGTAAATGTCTAATTACATAATATATACATATATATACACAAATATATCTAAATGTATGTATGGAATATGAATATGTATATATATATATATATATATATATATATATATATATATATATATATATATATATATATATATATATATATATATATAGATAGATAGATAGATAGATAAATATATATATATATACACATTTTACATACATGATACATACATTTATATGTATACATATACATATATATGCATGTTTGTATATATAAATCTAAATATATGTATGTAATATGTCTATATATATGTATTAGTATAATACATATATATAGACATATTACATACATATATGTATATATATATATAATATACATACATATATATACACAAATATATCTAAATGTATGTATGTAATATGTATATATATATATACATTTAGATTTACACACATATATATACATACATACATATATATCTATGTATAAATGTATGTATGTAATATGTGTAAATGTCTAATTACATAATATATACATATATATACACAAATATATCTAAATGTATGTATGGAATATGAATATGAATATGTATATATATATATATATATATATATATATATATATATACACATTTTACATACATGATACATATATTTATATGTATACATATACATATATATGCATGTTTGTATATATAAATCTAAATATATGTATGTAATATGTCTATATATATGTATTAGTATGTATTTATATAATTATATGTGTATATATATACATATATGTATATATAAAAAAAAAAAGGGGGCAAGAACCCCAGATTTCAAAAATCTGGGCGCCTTGGGCGCCTAGGCAGGCGCCTTGGCGCCTTGGGCGCCGCGGGCACCTTGGTGCTTGTGAAAGCGCCTTGGCGCCTAGGCGAGCGCCTTGACAACACTGTAATAGTCACAGTGATCGTATCATGGTTCACATCATGTTGGGTCCACATAGCCGAAACACATGATGTCTGTCATGCATGTACAACCACATGGTCATGTCACATAATCATCACAAATACATGCTCAGTAACATCACATCACATGATCAATCATTGATCATCTCATAAGTGCTTGCACTAATGATCATGAATTTACAGTGATGATCATAGGATTGCAATGTTTTTTGCTGAGTTGCTCAGTTTCATTAATCAGCCTGCAGTCACATTGATCATAGGGATTGACCAACGATCATTGATCTTATGATCAATGATCAACTAAAATTGAATTATTAGAAAGAGACAGTGTCTTTCTGAAGGTGCGTCCTTTAGAGCCTCTTATAATTCTTCTCATACTAGAAAAGTTACAACTTACAAGCCTTGAACCATGTGCGTTGTCCCATCTGCCCCCAAAGGCCTCCACCAAGGGGTATTTATAGGTGGAGTGAGGGGTGAGAGAGAGGTATTTCAGATGGATGTTATTTTGGCCATTTCTGAAATCCACCCGGTGAAGGCTGATAAGAGGCAATTCTTTTTTTCCCCCTTAAATATCTCACCATCACCGAGTGGGTGAAGTCTTCCAGTGGAGCAGGGAAGGTCCTGCAGGGTTTCCCACCCTCACCAGGTGGATTTCTCACCCAGCAGAGCTCTGGGAACCCCTGTCCTGACAGTTGTTTGTGTGTGTCGCACACAGAGAGAGAGAGAGAGAGAGAGAGAGAGAGAGAGAGAGAGAGAGATGCACGCACACGCTTCTTTCTCTGTCCCTCTTTTTCTAGAAACATAACTGTAAAATGGAGGGTTCAACAGGCTTAAGAAAGGAGTGAGAGAATTAGAGGGAAGCAAATGAGGGCTTGGGAGATGCTAGGTAGGGCTTGGTTAGGAAGGGTCAAATGAAGGATAGAGGAGTGAAAGAGAGAGGAAAAGTGCACTTCGGAAGGGCCAAATGGTGGCTACATATTGGGGCACTAGGATCTTGAGGGTATGGAGGGGTGTGCCATATGAGAGGAGTGAAAGAGGACGAGAGGGGAGCGGCATGTCAATGGGAGGGTCAAATGAGCGCTATTTATAGCCCTTATGTCCTCAAGCTTTTTAAAAATGCCCAGTAATGGCTAGAAGAGAATACCTAATGAAACTAGACATTGGGGCCCGAATTTGCTGATCCTGCTCAATTCTAGGTGGTCCAGCGCAGGTGTCGTGGATCATGGACACGAGATTTGATCAGGTCAGACCGACGCAAAATGATCCATTCAGCTGATCTAGGCTTGATCTGATCCAATCCTTGAGAAACCAAGACAACAAGTTGATCTTATGTGAGGCCACTATCAAGTAAAGAAAATTCGAAACGCAAGGTCTATTAGTTTTGCATCCGGTGGTCACATTTGTTAGTCATATTTGCATATAATTTAATGCTGAAATACAATTGGTTCTCTCTTCTGGTGACTTTACCAAAAATTCTTTTGCTAAGCTGTTTGTTGCTTTTTTTTTTTTTTGTTCTTTCCAGGCTTGTGGTTTCCATGTTACTGAACCGCTACGGTGAATGCTCATATTTTCAATATGATCTCTTAAATTTATTTGTGTCCTGCCGGCGAACAATGAAACATCTTTTAGTGGCATCTGTTGAAGATAATATGGAGACTAAAAAATCTTCTGATCTTGATACTTTATTTGGTAGTCCATCTTTTATCCAATGGCTTTTGAAGTCTGCCAGCAGAGTACTTGGCTTGTCACATGCACATTTTGGAGATGAACATTCTAATGAAGTGAGTAAGATGTTCTTTATGCTGATGGATCATACATCCTATTTGTTTCTTTCTTTAAGCGAAGTACAAATGAATGCAGTGATGCACTTTGTACTGTCCGGTGGAAATCCCCATCTAGAACATCCCATGGATGATGCGCCAACAGTAAGAAATGGATTCTCTGAAGTTGAGCTGTTCTCTAATTCTTCTGGAGATCTTGATGCATGGAAAAGCCTGAAAGTTACTGCTTCAATTCTGAAGAAAGAGACAAGAATGTCATTGGTTACCTTGAGGAGTATAGGTAATGCAGGACAAGAAGCTGGTGTTATGGCTATGAACTGGAATAACCTGTCAAATACACTTTCTTGTTTTCAAGGGTTTCTGTGGGGTTTAGTTTCTGCTGTCGGCAATGTAGATGGGAAGCATTCTAATAAGAATGTGTCCAACATAATTTTCACATGCATCTCAGAACTTTATGTCTACATATCTGTATTTGAGGAATTAGTAGACTGTTGCCTGAAGCTGTCACTTCTAGATAGTCACTGGGCAGAGGATCTAGTGACATTCAGATCTCGCATTTTAGATGATGCCAAACATTTATCAGTTTGTGATTACACTGTTGGTAGAGTTGGAGTCTCTGGGGATGAGAGCGGAATTACAACTAAAATTCATCATACAGTAGAAGAAGCTGGAACAGCTAACTGCTTTATGTCTAATCCCGATGGTGATTCTGAATTGCATCATTTGAGACAATCTCTGTTGAGAAGTTTATTAAAAGGTGAAAATTCCGATGTCGGCTTCTCAATCAGGCAGATTTTTATGTCAGCTGCAGCTATTCTGAGGCTGAGGCATACGCCCTTGTTTCTCAAAGCTACGAAATTAGAGAATAACTGTAGTTACCTCTCTAGTTCCACTAGTATTCTTGTAGCAACATCAGATTTTATTTTGTCAGAGATGACAGATTTTGTGAGAATGTCGCTGGATTCTGATTTTTTATGGATTGATGGGGTGCTAAAATATCTTGAGGTTCTTGGCAGCTGTTTTCCTGTGACCAATTTCATTCTTTCTGAGAGTATGTATTCTAAGATGATAAATATACATTTAAGAGCCATAGGAAAATGTATTTGTTTACAAGGCAAAGCTGCAACTCTAGCATCCCATGAAACAGGCTCTTACACAAAGATGCTCCAGTCTGAACTACGAGAAGGTGATAATTACATGTGTTCAGTAGGGGAATGGGAAAACAAGTTGAAGGAACTTAAAGCTAGACTTAGAATGTCATTTAAAGAATTAATCAGGGGACTGTTGCGGTCAGATCTTGTACTTTTAGTACAAGCTCTAGAGAGGGTGCTTGTTGGGATACAGCAAGGCTGCAATATGGTTTACGAAGTAACTACTGGTGATAAAGATGGAGGAAAGGTTTCTGCAATTGTTGCAGCAGGCATTGACTGCTTTGATTTGGTTTTTGATTCATTCTCAGGTGCTTATTATAACCTTAACCCTTATGCAGTTGCTTTTTGGACTTTTATTTGCTCGAGGAAAATGCACACTTTCAACGTTAACCAAGTGTAATTTCGGGCATAGTTTGTTCCTTGCTTTTTTGAGGATTGTTGCATTATGCTTCATGCGTTGGTCCATCCATTTCATTTCGTTTTTATTTACGACAGGATATGACAAGATTTTCTGATCATATTTATTGCCATATTTTTGAATATGCTATGAGATTGCATATTTGTGTTCAACTTAATTCCACTTTCATATGTGCTTTTACAGGACACAAACATTTGGGTGTCATCAGAGGTTGCATCCAGAATTTAATTGGTTCTTTGTTCAACATAATCCTGCACCTCCAGACTCCATTAATCTTCTACAGAGAGAAGTTACCTTCTAATAAAAATAATAGAGATCCTGATCCAGGATCAGTCATCCTTATGTGCGTTGAGTTGCTTACAAAAATTGCCCAGAAGCGTTCTCAATTGAAAATGGATTCGTGCAATGTAGGACAGTCCTTGCATGTATCAGTATCTCTCTTTAAAGGTTTTCATCAGCTAAAGAATTTTCAAGTATTGGGCAGTTCTCTATGCTTCCCAGAAAGTGCAGAAGGCTTATCTTTTGAAAATATGCATCATTTCATTGTTGATCACCAGTTCTGTATAGACCTATATGCTGCATGTTGCAGATTACTCTACACTGTCCTCAGGCATCGAACAAGGTATGCACTTTACCTTCCTAGTTCCTACCATGCCATTTTTGTATAATTGCTGGTGCAAATTGGCAAAAGGTTGAATAAGTCAGATTTTATTTGAACTGTTATTTTCCAAAAATTGACTTGTAGCAGGTCATTTTCTTAAATTCTATGCTGTTCCATCAGCCTTGTCTTGTTATGCAGCATAATGTGGGGCTATCTGCAATTTGATCCCTCATATTTAGATTCTTTTACTATGATAGTTTATTACTAAACATGCTTTCCTTTTCCATGGTAGGTTATTACTAACCAAGCTTTGCTTTTAACCGTTTTTACCATGGTATTTTATTATTAACCATGCTTTCCTTTTTGTAATAGAGAATGCTGAAATGCTTATTCTATTGTACATTTTTCTTTTTATTTTTTCCTTTCTGTGTAGTGAGGCTGCACACTGCATTTCACTCCTTGAAGATTCAGTAAAAGTCCTCCTTACATGTCTGGAGATAATGGATGCCGATCTAGTTGGCCAAAAAGGTTACTTTGCATTGTCTACACAGGAGGCAGTAAAATGTGCTAGCTTTCTTCGTAGGGTTTATGAAGAGGTATGTAATTCTTGCATTTTCTTTCCAATAAAAACTTATGGTTCAATCTAGATGCTTCTTTGGTTGCTTCCTGTGTTTGTTTGAAATGTTTGACTAAACCCAATTGCTTAGGCTTTGATCTCTTGCATTTTTTTTGAATTTCCTCTGATTTTATCTGTTTCATCATTTGTATTGATATAAATTTAATCTCCACTGTCTACTTCTGTCAATTTTTTAACCCTACCATAGTTAAAATGTGAGTTAAAACTGACCGCAGAAAAGACGTTTGTGCCCCTAAAACTTTACCATGGTTAAATTTGCCCTTCCTCTCTTTACTCTTCGTGCCCATCAGCCCTGAACCCAGTGCTGGGGGGGGGGGATCCTATTCACTGCTGCTTATGCTTGGGGCATGGCGGCTCCTCTGTGTCTGTGCGTGTGCGTGTGGAGGAGACCAAGATGACTTGCTTGGATTTGCTGAGCCTCACGACCATGGAAGGCAGGATCGGTTGATCCTGATCTAGATTGGCCGATTTGGATCGGAATCGGCTGGTGCCGACCCGGCCGGAATCGGCCGATCCTGGCCAATTTGGGCCACTTTCGGCCGATTCCGGCCAATCCGGATCGGGATCAGTGGATCCCGATCCGGATCAGCCAGAGCCTCACGGCGCCGTGGCCATGGAGAATCGGAGATGGCCTCCTTTATGCTGCCTGTGCTGACCATGTGGAGTAATGAGTATGCTCTCCCCGCCCATCCTCGCTGCACACACCCCCTCCCCCCAAAACAAAAAAAAAACACAAAAAAAAACATTCTCTTCACATGCATGTTGCTCTTTACTCTCTGTGCTAGAGAGAGAGAGAGAGAGAAAGAGAGTAATGTTATCATACGAGCAATCGGCCAAACCATGCCTAACATTTGGGGTTTAAACCCCTTAATTGGTGGTCAATACTAAGATCCCACGGGATGAGAATAACCCTAGGGACTAATCAGAGCAATTTTTCTTTTTTGGTGATTTTTTCAGAAATAAATTTATTTTTTTGCGCACACCGATTTGACGGTTACTATTAAATTTTGTGATCAAATGGTCTAAAAATCACCATAATTCTGATTAGCCCCTAGGGTTGTTCCACGCTTGGGATCTTAGTATTGGCCACTAATTAGGGGGTTTAAAACCCAAATGTTAGGTACAATTTGGCCATCCCGCCGGATTTCTCTCTGCTCGTCAACCCCCTCACCCCACCACCACCACAACACACACACAAAAAAACTTAGCATCAGAGGAGGAGATCCTCCCTCTCTCTTTTTCAGTACATTGGAGGTATTCATGGTTAAGTCCTGGAGGTGGGACAGGTCGGTATTGATGATGAAGGTGTGGTAGCAGGTGTTGGCGGTGGGGTGTGGTAATTGGGCTGATGGCTGTTGTGGTCCTGGGTGGGGGTGGCAGTGCTTAGGGTTATGTCCTTCCCTACGTCCTCCATAGTCCTACTAGGGGTCTAATGCAGGGTGGAGGTGAAGGGGGATAGGAGAAGGACGAGGACTTGGAGGAGACCACCATGTGCATTTTGGTTGTTGTTGCTGTTGTGGTCTTGTTCTTCTTCCTGCCACATGAGCTCAACCATAGAATTTCGGATCGAGTCGGGTACCTAGATCGGGACATGGCGATCCCGATCCGGATCGGATTGGCCGAATTGGCCGATCCTCAGGAAGCTGGTCGATCTTGGATCGGCCCGCTTAAACAATATTTAAAATTAATTAAAAATTAGAAAAAAAATAAAAATAAAAAAATATGAAAAATGTAAACATATTATTCAATGAATGCATAATGAAAATGAATACAAATCATGCACGTCCATAAAAAAACATTGAAGATGATTAACTCTCTAATAATTATTTTTGTGCACTAATTACAAAAGACATGCTATGAAGTTTTTAACATGAAACTAATGAGAGGGAGGAAGGGAGGGAGGGAGGGGGAGAGAGAGAGAGAGAGGAGGAGGAAGAGGAGGATAGGGCTAGCGGTGGCGACGGACGGCTGGATGGCAGCAATCGCTGCTACATTCCGATCCCTTTAAGGGGGGATCTAGGATCTACCCGTATCAGGCCGTATCGGGCCCAGAATTGGTCAATCCGGGCCTGATACGGGCCGATCCTTTTTTTTTTTTAAAGCGTATGCCTGAATCGGCCGGGAGCCGATCTGGTTCGATCCCGGCCGATTTGGGTCGATCTCAGTGAAAGTGTGGGTGGAACAATGATTTCCCCCCAGATCGGATCGGCTATGGCCGATCCCGACCCGAATCGGTCGATCCGGATCGGGATTGACCAATTTTGCTAACCATGAGCTCAACTGCAGCTGGTGGCATGGCTGTAACTGGACGACCAAGTTCATGATAGTACACCCGTAGTTGTTGGCATATTGGCGGTGGCAGAGGGTTCTGCTCTGAACTCCGCCCGATGATTGAAGACAACCCATGTGACAAGGAAGCCGCATATGGACTGGCCGTCAACAACCTGGTGTGGGAGGTGATGCCAATTAGGCTGCTGTTCCAGTAGCATGTGAGTTGCACCTAGAGCAGTTTCTCTATACCCTCCACCGGGGGATGTAGATCGGCGAGCTCATTGATGGGCATGGACAGCCTGAAGGTGTAAAGGATGGGGACACGGAGGTCAAAGGTGAGTGCTTGGCCGCCCTCTCCTTCCTCCCCTCTCTCTCTCTCTCTCAATCACCCTTACTTGGTTTACGAGAACCAATTCAGCCAGCAACACCACACCACGACATGACCCAACGGGGAAGTTATCGGTCATCCTGTGCGCGGAGCGGCTGTAGCTGCTTAGCCCAATCTTCTCAATCACCCCTACTGGGTTTACCAGAATCAATTTGGCCAGCAACACCACACCATGATGCGCCCCCGCGGGGAGGTTATCCTGTGCGTGGGGCAGCTGTAGCTGCTCAGTGGCATTGGGCCGCACCAGTACCTAGTGTCCATGGGCAGCCCCTCATCACTAGCCACAATGACGCGGGACGACTACTGAAACGACTCCTAAACTAATGTCACGATCCGAGATCAGCAAGAGCATCGTAAATGAATCACAAACGCCCACAAATATTCCATGTCTCTGTGAATGTAACTACGTAATGAAATAGCACAGAAGCTCGAAAATCGTCCACTCACAGTGATAAAAGTAGACAGGACCGATGGTAGTGAGAACTACCACAAAGCTAGGGCAGCAACAACGCAATCAATAAGCTCAAACAGTGCCATGGGACGGACCTCAACTCACAATCCGGCAACGAATAATGAATAAGTAGCTAGATGTTTCTTCGGGAAAAACCTAGCTATCTCTCCTATCGGATTATTTTAAAAAAATCCTGTCGTTTTGCGTCTTTTTGTTTTTATCTGGAGAAATATAGGTTGGTTTTATTTATTTTATTTATCGGACTATGAAAGTTTGGGATTAACCCTCAGAGAGTCTGGGACTTCGGATCAGGCGAAGATCCGAGTATATGACCTCTCTCCATTGATCTCAGTCAGTGTTAATTACGTCGAGCAACCACTCGACAACCCTTGATTAACCGTCCGTATGATGCCCTTGAAACAGTCTATACTACCACTCAACATTCATGCAAGTGAAAGATAGCTTTTAGATCCTTGGTCCCACCCAAGTTTAGGATGGATTTATTCTTGATTATGAGACTTTTTAAAGGATTTTGGATTGACTCCGAGTTATCTGTATTGATTCCAAGTATTTTAGACCCACAAGGGTATTTTTGTAATTATGCCAAGTTGGAGGGTATAGGGGTATTATGGTCACTTTAGTGTGTGAAATGAATTTTAATGATTTTAGGAAGGTTTCAAAACCTTAGGAGGTATTTCAGAATTATTTTAAGTGTATTTGAGTTGTAAGGGTATTTTGGTAATTTTTACCCATCTCATTAAAGTTTGGAGGGTATTTTGGACATAGGAGAGGTTCCGATATTTTTTAGGAAATTTTTCTGTGATTTTACAGATTTTTATTATGGATAGGGGTATTTTTGTAATTTCATTAAGTTCTGGGGGGGCATTTTGGTCATTTGAGAATTTTATATATTTTCAGATTTAGTTATCTGTTTTTTACTGCGAATTTTACTGATTTTTTTATTAATTTTACTGATTTTTATTAATTAATTAAATATATTAAAGATATCATTAATTAATTAAATATATTAAAGATATTTAAGTCATATTTTTGGGGGGGGGGGTTTATGTAATTTTCAGATTTGGTTTCTGATTTTTATTGAACATTACTGGTTTTTACAGAAATTTTCTGATTTTTACCGCATTTTCTGATTTTATCTACATATTTTCATTAATCATTGTATTTTTAATCAAGGTTATCGGTCTTAATTAATTTATGTTTAGGTTTTTTTATTATCCCTCCTATGTTTAGGGATGAGACCAAGATAAGGATTCATAGACTTATTGTATATATTTTAATCAGATTTTTAGGGTACTTAGGACATTAATTATATGTATTAAAAGTAATACATGATATTAATTATTTTAACTTATGACACATACACATACATACAATTTGACATAAAAAGTCCTTTCATTATTTCGGCAGAGTTTCGTCTTATAAAGAAGACTTTTACAACAAAGAAATCGGCAGAGCTTCCCCTTAGGAGTAAACCTTAGGAAGAGAGCTCTCCGGGACGAGAGGATCTTCCAAAACGCAGCAAACCCGGGTAAAAAAACACCGAGTTTGATCTTGAACGCAGCAGAACCTTCTCTCAGAATTTTCCCACTTTTGAATGTATGGAGTGGGGTGTGTTGTCTTAATTGAGGACCTTGGGGTCCTATTTATAGGCTCCAATTTGGGCCCGGTGGGGGGTGCCACCGGTGAAGTCCACAGTTGGGGGGGGGGTGCCACCGTTTACTCCCTCCTTCTTTTTTTATCCCTTTTTTTTTATCCCAAAAGGGTGAGAGAAGAGAGAGAATGAGAGTGGGGGGGGGGGGTCCAATGGGTACCCCCACCGGTTCCAACCGGTGGGGGGTGGCCACCGGTTTAGACCCCCCACCGGTTTTGAGAGCAAACCGGTGGGGGTTCCCCCTTCTCTCCTCCCCTTTTGCTTGTTTGTTTTAATGGGGATTAGCCCATTAATTGCCCCATTTTTTTGGCCAAGTGTGAATGGGGTTAAGATCCCCTTTTGGTGGAGAATTTAATGAGGAGGGTTTAGTGGGATTCTTAACTAGGTGGGGTTAAGAATTGATTAACTCCCCCCACCTAATTGATCTCCCCCCCCCCCCCCCCCCGATTCCTCCCTTGGAACCGGTGGGGGGGGCCCCCACCAGTCCCTCCCCTCTCTCTCCTCCCTCCTTCTTCTCTATTTAAATAAAGGGGAAGAGAGAGAGGGGTCCACTTGGCTTGGCTTTTTCTATTTTGGGAAAGTTCTCCTCTTTGAGATTTTTGGAGAGTTTCCTCTTTGGGCTGCTGGTTTTTGGACCCTGTAGGACTGATTTTTAGGCCCATTTTGGACCTCTTATTGGCCTTCATATCGGGTCCCCCATTGGGTTACTTATTGGGTCCATAAACCTTGCTATTAGGCCTCCATTGGGGCTGTTTTGGGCCCATTTTGGGACTATTTGGGTCCTCATTTCGCAGCGTTGGGAGCATTTTCGTTGCTGCATTTTGGGGCTCCCTATTGGGCCTATTTGTTGAAGCCATCAAGGAATTTTAAGGGCTGTTTTTGGACAGCATATAGGAGCGATTCGGGGTTGTTTTAGGCCTTTTGTAGGAGCCTCGATTAAGGCATCTTGGCCTAGGTACATTTCTTGCTCCATTGCCTTCCTAATGCGTGCATATAGGGCTATGTATTCGCATGCATATAGGAGGGTCTTCATTTTAACGTGGACCTCCATACTTATGTATTTTTCATCATTTTTACATAACATAGGCTTGTGTTAATATGCACACATGCCATGCCATGCATATTCTCCATAACACAAACATACATCATCGTGAGTATATGCCATGTATATATCTTTTGTATCGCACAATCATGTGCATATGCATGCTTTTGAACAATGTCATTGCGCATGAAAATTTTTCGGGTCAACACTAGACGACCTAACTCGCATGCACGGGAACAAATATAATCATATAATGAACGACAAACTGTAAAGGACGGGACGAATTGCTACTAACCATCCCACTGCAGAGTGGGGCCACAACTCCGGACAAATGATGTGCGACCACCGAAGAAGAATTGAACAAACACTGCTACCCACGTGGTTGACAGATGCGCGTGGCGAGGCGGAGCTGGGCGTTTGGTGGGGAAGGAGCCCAGTCTGCGGAGGGCTCGAACGCGTGACGACGTGGCTGGTTCGCGGGGGACCTGTCCAGGGTCGCGGGGAGGGGTGGCTGGTGGGGAGGGCCCGACCAGGCGGCGTCGCGCGAATAGGGGGGACTCACGGGGAGGCCCACCAGGGTCCGCTTGGAGCGGGAGAGGGGCTGCTCGTGGCAGTGTGTCCCGCTCCGCATGCAGGCGTCGAGGGGTCCCTACGGCGATGCAGGGGCGTGGGGTCCCGGGCAGCTGCTCCCTGTTCGTGGCCGACGAGGCCAAACCCGTCGTCTTGGAGAGGCGGGCCCGTGGGGGCGCTATGGCGTTGGGCGGCAATGAGGGGAGCAGACGGGGAAGGGAGAAAGAAAGACCGGCGTGCGGTCAATGTGGGCAGGAAGGGGAGGGGGAGCGGGGCCCGGCCTGGATGGTTTCGGGTGCCGCGTGGGGCGGCGGCCGCTGGGTTCTGCGCGTGGGGCGTTGGCCAAGCCCGCTCAGGGCACGAATGACGATGTTGGGGTGGCGCGAATGCCTCCGGTCGGTTGCGCGACTCTGGTGGGGCGCGGTAGGGACTCGGGCGTGGTGGAACGTGCGTGGGAGGTTCCGCGCGAGACACGGGCGGCGTGGGGCGATGGTGGTGGGCCGTACGTAGGTTCCTACGTAGTCCCTCCTGTGTGAGGGCGAGCGTGACCTAGCCATTGCATGGGGGGAAAGGGAGGTGGAAGAAGAAGAAGAAGACAAGGTACAGGACTTTGCACCCTAACGTCGTGACGGCTGCAGAATACTTTTCATTTTCATCTTCAATACCTCTTTTTGAGAGGTTATAGCGATTTAAATAGAAGATAAAAACCCTAATTAATCCTAATGACAGAATTAACCCTGATTCTAGAAAATACAAGCAAATTCGTGCAGAAAATTACAATAAAAATAGAAGAATGATAAATGGGCCTCATAATGGGCCTTACATCAGTGCCAAATGTTTCCCTGCTCATGCAAACACAGATCAATCTCTGAATACGCTGTTGTCAAGCCACAATGATGCTGGAATCGTCGCTGACGTCCTCCTCCGTCTGTAGACACGGGTCGGGTCGAATCGGGCTCGTGCTTGGGTGTCCTCACCACACAACCCCTACATTGGCAGCTCTGTCCACTACAACCCCCACAATGGATCTCAATTGTGTCCCCATTCCTGCTGGAGCATTCCCTCATACAGGTGGAGGGCATCACCTAGCAGGGTGCTCCTAGAAGCTGCCTCCACCTCCATCCCCTTAATCTTCCCAGTCCGCTGGGCACTCCTCTATGGTTCCTCCTTCCCCCTGTAGATAACCGTCAGAACCATCATGGCAAAGATGGCATACCCCCTCTCGGAGGGGTCACTCCGGTTGGAGTTGCTGGACGTGCGGGACAACCCAGAGCCAGAGGAGGAGATCCTCCCTCCCTCTCACCTCTGATCAGAGCTATTCATGGGTATAACTCTTTTTCCATTATCTTTAACACCAGTTAGAGAATATTCAGAAAATCTTCTTTTTTGACAAATGTTAACTAGAGGGATTCACTAATAATTATAGTTAACTTTCTAAGGACTAATAACTAAATACACTAGATACAAGGATTATCTCGAATTGGCTATATTTACAGGGAACGACTAAAGTAACCCCTATTTTAACAGTTTTGACAAACCTTGAGGATGAGTGAGGATAACTGATACTGTTGGTCTAGGTGGATACAAGCCATGATCCCTCGATAGAACCCTGCAACTGCTTCCCCTGCTACATATGTTTGAAACCACATGGTCCCTTACGTTTTCATAGTAACCATCCCCCAACTGCATCCTTACATCCATGTTTTGTTGTCTTCTCTTTTCTCTTTTCAATTGCTGTTATCCCCCCCCCCCAAAAAAAAAAGAAAAAAAAAAGAAAAAAAAAAGAGAAATCTCACACTTTATTATATAATAGTAAATTTAGAGTATTCATGATGGTCATTCTTTTTGGGGGTTTGCGATAGATGGGCAAAGGCATTTGTAGAATTGTCTGGACTCGTGTCCTAAAGATTGTGGCTCAGTTTACTCAAGGGCTGTGCACAGTTATGCTCAGTCTGGTTTAGAAGGCCACCCCCCACCCCACAAAAAAGAAAGAAAAAAAGACAAAATAAACGAACCAAAACCAAACCTAAGTGTAGAGGTCCATTTGTGTTTTGCTGAAATATAGTTATTAATAAACTAATAAGGTAATGAATACAATATATATAATGTAAATAAAATAAAAAAACTAAGTGTTTGGTTTCACTTAGTTTTCAGGTTGGTTTGGTTCCAGAAACCTTTGATACTGAATCATATGAAGTCAAACTGAATATAATAGGTGGGTTCAGTTTGGTTTTCGGTTTGAGCTGAATAATGCACAGCCCTAGTTTATCCGATGCTTGTGTTTGTGAAAAGGGATCACTTTGAATGGCCAAGGACTATATTGATGCTGGGATTTGTTTTGCTGCCTTTCTCTGGAAATGTTCTATCTGCTTGTTTGAAGTGTGGATCAGTTGAAATATATTTTCACTCCTTGTTTACTTATATTAACTGAACAACTAGATCTCAGTGGGGGTCCTGTTCCATTTGGGCCTTCTTTGACTACCAGACTATATGTTGAATCTTCTTTCACTTCCATATTTATTGGCTGGATATCAGCATCTTTTTTAATACAGACCATGGAATTGAAAATTGTATTGAATTGCAACATCACATTGTGTCCATTTGAGTAACTGTCTCACCATATGGGAAACGACCGATCTACACACATGCACATTCTCTCTTTCTCTCTAGGAAACACAAATCTCTGCTATTCTTTGTGGCCTATTGTCCAGGAGGCAAGCATCACTTTTTATACTGTATACAATTAGACTCCTGAGCCTTCACAATGAAACATACTTGAATCAACTAAAAAATGTAAGTGCTCAATTTGGCTTGCAAAGTTCTTGTATATACGTTTATGATTGAAGAACTATATCAGTATAAGTTTTATATCATCCAAGAGCTTCTGTCCAGCAATTATTTTTACTTATTGTGTGCTGCACTTATGTTTCCTAGCTGTGTTGCAGGTAAGACAACAGAAGGATATTGTTGGGGCGTATTCCTCTCATTTTCTTTCTGATTACATATGTGTTTATTCAGGATATGGACCCCTAAGGACTGGCATCGAAAGGTCACTTGTCTTTTACATTCTTGTACTTATTGTTGCCTATGCAGATTCCTCAAGTATTTGTTAGCTTCTCATTATGATGCATTCCACTTATTTCTCTTTAATCTTAATTTCTATGGATTTTTCCAACCTCTGTTTCAGAGAAGTAGATGAAGCACTAAGGCAAGGTGTCTATGCCTTGATTGACATGTGCTCAGCTGAGGATTTTCAGAATCTTCACACGGTTCTGGGTGGTTAGTTATCCTAAAGCTGTTTAGGTATAATACATTTCTGACATAGACTTGGTTTTAATAGCCCTCTTTTCTTTTCTTGTTCCCACAGAGGGCCCATGCAGGAGAACTCTTGCAACTCTACGTCGCGATTACCAACTTAATTTTCAATATCAAGGGAAAATCTGAGAGTGGTGCCACATAACTTGAACATGATCCTTGTCCAAAATCCATTCTGGTACATCTTTTTGTAAACATTTTTGATCTGCATGGTGATCATCAGGATGCTTCAACCATAAATTGATTTCCTTGATGAGGTGATTTCTTTCACTTGTTCAATTTTTACTCTTACTGCATTTTGTTCATAGAAATAAGCCGAGTTTGGACTTCCAGATCCTGCAAATCTGTAAGCCAGATTCATGCAAAACTTGATAAAAGAGATGGCTATAGACACGATCTTACTGCCAAATGGGTGGTACTTCCGAGAAAATCAAATAGGTAAGCATAAGGTTCTGCTACAGGATGATTATGAGGTGTGTCCTGTATGTCATTTATGGGTGATTGATTGCAGTTGACTTAATGTTGCCCAAGATCTCAGTTTAATTTTTTTATATTTCTTTTCCTGTTAAATGCGTTTTGTATAAATATCATAATTCAACGATATAATATTGCCAGAATATGCCAGGTTGCAGCTATAGTTCTGGTTTTAATGTCATAGACTTCAGAGTTAAACTTGATTATGGAACTGAGGAACTTGAATTAATTTATATAATGGTATTGCTTGAACTATGGGAGAGGCTTGGTACAATTTTAACGTTGCTTCTTTGTGACCTGTAGTTCATGGTTTCAAAACTAGAAATGGCCAGTTTGACCAAAAAAACAATGGTAAGGCTGCTTATTGTTTGCCCTCCCCGGGAGGCCTCGTGAAGCTGAGCTGCTCTTGTTTATATTACTTGAATTGTGCTTGCAACGATCAACTGGGGCTGTCTATGAGCCAGGCCGGGCTTTGACAGACTCAAGATCAGCTCAACAAAAAATAAAGGAAAGGATTTTTACTTTTCAGTCTCTACAATCCTCTAATATTTCTTATAAGTCTTTGCAATCTTTATATTCCTTATTAGTCCCTACAATTATTTAAAATGTCCGCAAAAGGCCCCTCAACCTTCCCTAAAAGGCTCCTTTGGAGGGGCTTTTTAAGGATGGTTCAAATATTGTGAGGAGTTTTTTAAGGAAATATGAAGATAGCAAGGAGCTATAAGAAATATTGGAAAATTATAGGGACTGAAAAGTAAAAATCTCAAAAAAAAAGTGTTCGAGCCAAGCCACAGCTTTCTATCAAGCTCTAACATTAGCTCGAGTAATAAAATTCGAGCTTCGAGTCGAGCCCGAGCTTGGCTTTCCCGAGTGAACCTCTAGGCAAATCGGGTTGACCTAAACGGGCTGGGCTGTTGATTCGTGGGCGAATGGCTAGAGGGCCAAACTTATAAACCAGACGGGAGAGGAAGATTATTATATCTTCCATTTTGTGACTAAATGTCTCAGTGGTCATCTACATAGGCAGGCGTTTGATGACCCCTGCTGGTGGTGGTGACAGTGGTGGCATTTGGACTGAGGGGGGAGAAGGGCTGCTGCTGGGATAGCTGGGCAGTGGGCATGGATATGGCGACATGGGCAGGAAGAAAGGCAGGTTCTGGGTGCACCTGCTGCTGGCTGAAGAGGAGGTTGGGGCCAAAGAGATGGGGCTTCTCCCTGGTTAGCTCCAAGAAGAGAATGTCCAGCAGCAGGGCCAGCCAAAGCTGGTGCCTTTGAGGCCCTGCAGGTGCCCCGAGCATACTGAGATGGGTAGAACCCTACCATCAACACCGATCCGCCATTGTTGCTACCCGGAAGAGCAAAGCCACTAACATGAGCCACCGGAGAATATGAAGATGAAGAGGAGGAAGAAGAACAGAGAAGAGGGGCGACCATTGGCATCCAATCGGGATGAAGTGGCCCTAGTGGGAGAAGGGGCGACCACTGTCAGTGCTGGCCATGGCTACCGGGAGGAGGTGACCCTGCTGCCACAGGTATTCACAATAATCTGGGACGTTTAGGCCCACATTGGAAAAAGAAAGAAAAGTCCTTATATTTTACCCAGTTGTTTTGTTTACAAAACTTATTGGTGTGGCCCGGATGGGGCGGTGTGACTGGGTTAGTGAGGTGTGTACATAATTTAAATTTAAATTTAATTATATTTTTTTTATCCGAGTTGTCTTGTGAGCCCGTTGAGTTGAGCTTCATTGAACTCGGACTTGGCTTGTTTAGCCAAAATGAGTTTTATCACAAACTCGGGCTTGACTTGGTTGATTGAATGAGTCGAGCTCAACTAGAGCTTAAGCTCGAGCAGCTTGGCTCATTGCCAGCTGCTAATGTTTTCTAGTAGATATTCGCAATCTTCACCTCTTTCTGTCACCAGAATGAGACAATTTTCGACTATGATAATGAGGTGAAGGAAAGTTGTCACCCACCCCACCACAGCGGGTATTCACAATCTTCACTTCTTTCTGGCACAGAATTGAGACAAATTTTCGACTATGATAATGAGATGTAGGAAAGTTGATGCAATTGTTGGTATGTGTATGTGTGATTAAATGCAATCCTTAAAAGAAATGCTTACATGTTTGGAGACTGGAGAGGAATCACGTAGTTTGAGTTTCTGACAGGATTTTAGCAGCCTGTACGATTAATGAAAATTTCAATTTTCCTTCTCTGGGGCAGTGGGTAGGGGCACTGCATTTTTAGCTTCAAGAGCAACATAGTAGCGTGTGTAGGCAGTGAGATATCAGCTATTCCAAACCAAAGCTGTATGTTCGCAGTCTAGCCGACAGGAAAACTTCATTTGGTCAATACAAGATAGAACATAAAAAAAAAACTCCTGTAATAGAGCAGCTTCCTGTACGGGGTGATGATTTGCAACATTTTTTTTGGTTTTTCTGGTCCAGTACGGGAGTAAAAATGCATGATAGCCCTGCTAGTTTGCACAGAAACCAAGTCTTGAACATTTTTTTGTGGTTGACGAAGGTTCATGTTAAAGAGGCGTCCGAATCATATGCCGGAAAATGCTTCCTTATTATGTATTTATTTTTGCATAGCTTCACTGATTGGACTTTGCACATTATGAAAAGACAATATTCTATCGACTTTTTTTTTTAAAAATATATGTGTTCTGGTTTTAACATGCCAATATGCAGGTCCACTCTTTGAAGAAAAGGTGAAAAAAGCAGCCGAGGTGCAGGAGGTCGTCTAGATTGCAAGGTTTAAAACCTTATTCAAAGGTGTTGTGATTCTAACTACAACACAGGTTCGTGGTGCATAAAGAGCCAGGAGTTGCAGAGCTTGTCTAGATTGCAAGGTTTAGGACCTCTTTCAAATGTGCTGTGATGGTAACTACAATACCCAGCCAGTTGTCCTGTTTGTACATATTGTCATAGTTTCAGCCTGATGCTTTCCTGTTTTACTGGAAGTTCTTCAGGGATCGTAAATGTCTGAATTGCCAGGATAGACGTTGTCTTATTCAAGAAAGTGGCCTTGGCAGGACTGTGATTGGGTAAACGCGTGTTCCAGCTTGCGAGCAGGCCATGAGGGCAACATCTTGACGACTAATGTTTACTCAACGATTTGGCGAAAGCTATTCTATTTATTCTTTATAAAGGCCGCTTTTGATGCAGTTTTTAAGATTTTAAGGAAAAGATATTAGGGCACGGTTTTCATTTAAGAAAGTATTTTATAAACTTCAGGTAGTCCAAATAGCTCTGGGCTTTAGAGGTTCGGTATATTTGTATATTTTTTAAGTCTTGGGTATTTGTATAAAATCCAAACAAAAATATTTGTATATTTTTAAGTTTTACACTAAAAATGAGGTTGTTAGAGGATTTTATAATAACTATTTAAATGAGTTAATAATTACGCATTCAATGTTTTTCGAAGCTAAAAATAACTCCAATTACCAAATATTGTCAAATAGGTAGTCATTTGTATGCTTTCTGTATTGGCTTATAATGAACAATTTTAAATTAAAGTTTCCTGGATTGAGGCAAAAATAAGGTTGTTAGATGGGTGGTGAGACTAGGGATGTGGCCAGCATACGATGCTGTGCATCCAATGGATGCTACTGAGCCAAATCTTTTGCAGGCGAGGTATGTTCCACGGGTCCTTCCCTTCCCTAGGGTTGAAGTAATGCCTACCAAAAATGATACGAGTTGCGTGTAAGTTTGTAAGACAGTCCAAAAGTAAAATATTAATAAATATCTAACGTATACAGGTTAAAATTTTCTATGTAGAGACTTTCTCTTATCTCTATTTCAAATTCTGCCACAATCCAACCTTTTTGGACAGTGAGAATTAATAAATTTGATAGATACTTTTGTGTTCTTAGACAAGGCCTTCAATGATTTTAAAAGATTGAAACCTGTTGGGACATCTACGATCTGCAGAATTCATAACAAGGACAGGACCAACATATCATGACCAAAAAATTCTCTCTTATTACTGATCTGATCCAATGGATCGATGAATAATACATCCCTGAAATAACACAAAATGAATTCCAAGCTTGAGAAACTGAGGGGAAAAAAACTGAAACAATGTTCGTGCATATCGAACCATGTATGTGTGCACATATCCACCTAAAGGTGTCAGAAACATCTTGTTGAATGGAAACTAAATCTTAGCGTCACAATGTCACCAGATGACAGAAAATCTACTTTACTGGCAGATTTAAGCAGCCACGGTTGCTGCCGTTTGATCAGTTTCCTCAGCCTGCAAGCTCTTGTAATAATTGACTAGAACTTTCCACCCTCCAGGGCACATGAAGCCGTCAGGAGGGTTTTCTCCGCTTCTCGCATATGCCCGCATCTGGGGGATGGAAACATAGTTAGCTGGTGTAGAGTAGTAAACATAGTAAAAGTCAAGAACAAGACACTTTCACGAGAGATCGATTCTACTGCCATTCCCAAAAGTGTAAAAGATGCCAGAAATTTGAATCGATGGTGTCATGGATTACATTTTTCACAAAAGGACAATTAGAAATGTTCAAGAATCTACCTTAGTACCCGAGATGAAGAGAAAATCTTTTGCCCGTGAAGGATCAAAGAATGCCATCTTCTTTCCTAACGTGTCATATGCAGCAACCTGTGAAAAATAACATGACAAGCAAGTCCGCTTGATTAAGCCAGTTGAATAAACATCAAGCTCCCATAGGAACCACTATCAAAATCAACTGTTGTCAACTTGAGGCATGTAAGTTTCAATGATAATTATCAGTAGTCTACATTATTTAGCATGATTGCTAGGAACTATGCAATTATGTAGTTGGATACTTCCACATATCATAATGTATACACATATTTTCTTGCATCCGTAAGGTTTAATTTAACATATCCACCTCAATTCATGCAAATGCCCCATCTTTGTTACTCTTAAATGTTTAAAACATGAAAGGAAAAAATAAGAACAATTTGATAAGCAAGTCAGTCAGTAATGCATAGTGACGTAAATGACATACCCTAAATGGCAAAATATTTAGCTTTTCCAATCCCGGAGCCATGCTCAGAACCTTTTTCCCATGATCTGGATCATATAAATCCCTCTTCTCTAATGGATGACTCATTCCAGCAGGATCACGTCCCACAATGTAGAAATTAGCACCAGCATTTACTCGTGCCTTAGCATGCCATTGTACTTCAGTGGGTCCAGCATAGTGCATAGGTGAAGGGAATATGGCCACGATAGTTGTCTCAGGATCAAGCACTCCATCTTCTAGAACCTACAATTGACAAAAGCTCTACATAAATCAATAATGTTTGGTGTAAATCGTACAGGAGTAAAACAGTGAAGTTACAGTACACAAACAAGCCTTTATCATTTTCAAACAAGGATAGCAGTAATGGTATCAGATCCCATATTGGGCAGGGACGAACCAGATACATACTAGCATCGGTGCCGGCTGTACTGGCCGGTTTCAGTCCGGTAACGATCTGGTAGCATTATTTTATTTTATTTTTAATTTAGGGCTCTTGGACCAGTTACACTCCCAATTTCATACTGGTCCAAGCCAACACTAGTATGTACGGGTCGATACTGCCAACCATACTTTTTTAAAAAAAGAGTAAGCTTTAATAGCAATAACCTTGCTGTGTTGTTCCATCCGAACAGACAATGGCACATCATCTGCCTTTGTGAAACCTCCTAGAGGATGAAGTAACAGAAGTGGATTTCTATAGCCCATCTCTAAGAGGCGCCTACGTGTATCATTCATTAGTAAGGCATGGCCATTGTGAACAGGGTTTCTCAATTGAAAAGCAAATACTGCATCAGCACCACGTCTATCAAATTCCTCACGGAGTTCTCTTGGGGAGAGCCTGTAGTGATCAAGGCCGTCATTATACTTGATGGGTTCCAACACTTCCAAATCCCCACCAATGAGCCAATTCCCTGCCGGACTAATTACTTCCTCAACATAAGGTAATCCAGGAGCTGTTGTTCCCCACGTTCTTGCAATTCTTTCCTCCTTGTTATGTTTGAATATTTGAACCCTGAAAAAGGAATGTGTTCAGCATGCAGCATGAAAACTAGAAGCAAAGGCACAGAAGAAGAAAAATGATGATGCCAGAGGACCTGACCTTCATTTCATTAAAGTAGGCCAAGATACCTTCTGTGACAACACTTAACCTAAGGCTTTCATAAAGCAGAGGTAACTTAAGTTATTGCACCTACTGTGAATATCTTAAAGACATGAAATCTGACACACTGATTTTAACTCATCAATAATGAGATGTGAGCTTCTCATAATTTTGATATGCATTAATCATAGAATATTCCAAAACCCAGTGATCTTGTGATAAAGCAACATGTATGAAATGTGTACAATTTTAATGAAACCTTTGAAGTACCCATAAAATGCGAGGTAAGTATAGATGCATCACCATGAAAGCTCATATGAGGAACTATGCCAGTGAAGACGTCAACTTTGCATGACAAATCAGACTTTCTGAAGACCATAACATTCAGGAACAATCGATAATACATTTGAATGTCACAAGTTTTAAAGAACCCAAACTTCACAAAGACTAGATTGAACATCCTGACAAAAATAAAAGAAATCACAAAGATAATAGCTATCTTTTCATATGCAAGTTCACATAACCTTTAACTTTTGATATGGCATCCAACAAAAGTTTACAGCTATTATTACTTTGCATAGGTGAGACCAAGAAGCAATTAAAGCCACCTCAAAGTTTCCCATCAAAAAATTCATGAATCTCTTTCTGGAGAGTGGTCATCAGACCATGACTTGTTCAAAGAGGGAAATTACACTGACCTCTGCAAAGTCAGTGGGCTAGGGAATGTAAAAGCACACTACATTATGAACAAAAAGGGAAAGAAAATAACCAGACAAGCTGTTTATGTCAACCACGATCCATTAAAACAGAGAGATAAACTACACTAAAACCTGACTATAAATAGGCAGACAAGGAAAGAAAAGAGACAGAACATTCTGCAAAAGAAGGAGAAGATATAACAGAACAAGCGACTAATCCCAGTAGGGTTCCTATCCCTTCAATGTAGCAAAATACTTTCCAAAGAGAATGCTCTTCAGGCCAAATATTTTCTATTGGATGAGAATCCCATAATGAATCTACACATAATCAAACACCAAGTCAAAGTTCAGAAAACATGCATTCTCAGCAGCACAGTTAACCAGCATTTTGAAAGGTAAATCTTGGACACGAGTAATGTTCATTCCTCGTCAATTCCTTAGTGTAATACTCCTAAGAAATTTAGGTCCAAGGAAAAGGCACAACCTTAGGTTTTTTTTTGTCCCCTTGTGGTGCACAAAAAATAGACCGCATGGGCCATTGGGTGAATATGAAAATAATTGCACAGCACCTGAATTTCCATAAGGTTGTGACAACTAGAAAACAGTTATTGATCTGTATTCAACTTTAAGCCCAGAAGTCTGAAATCACTATGATCACACAACTGGCATAAAAGGGGAAGACCTTGCTTGTTGATGAAACTAGGCCAAGGTAAATACTTCTGGGGATAAGAATGTTGTAGGAACTCTTAGCTATACACTGAAGCAAGTATGGTTGAGATGGAATCTCTGTATATAGTACAACAACATTGATGAAAAGGAGGACAACATGACATTCATAAGTAAATAAAAGTAGGAAGTGCTGCTTTTCTAAAATTACAAAGTAATTAAAGCATCATGCATGACAAAGAGGCCATGACCCCAAAAAAAATGGATATCACAAAGCAGATTATTAGGTAAAAGATGACCCTTGTGAAGTGATTCACTGGCAAAGCTAGGACAGTCCAACAGGGTATCTCTTTTTTTAATAATCACTTGCATGAAGCATATCTTGGCAAGCATCCATGGAATGGATACAGTAGGGAGATTGACCCCTATTTTCCTTTGGATACCACTCTAAGAAACATAGAAAGATTGGGCTGACGGATGATGGATAGTGGGCGAGTTGGAGAAAGTTGAAATAGATAGTTTTCAATAAGTCTTGCAGTTACTGGAGGAGGTGCAAAATGGTTTAGGCTTTTTCCCCTGCACTTGCAAATGTTTTGGAAAAGCCAAGGCTATGTGCTTTGATTTATAAAAAGTCAAGCAATATCACCTTCCTCCTCCAACCCCCACCCCTCCAACACACAGCCCTAGTTACCTAGTGTCTCATTTTCTATATGCACCAGATTTCCCTATGCAAACCCCATCTTCCAAAGCTTCTACAGAGTACAGCCAACATTCAAGCCTCTTCAGTTTTACTTTTCCTTCTAATAAAGAGAACTATGAGTTCTAATATCAGGAAATCAAATACTAGCACTTTAATTTTTTTGTTCACTATCAACATGTACTAGCAAGTACTGCATGATGTAAACCAGGTTACTAGCATCAACTGATGCCATCAGCCCATTGCCTGTGGCTGGGATTCGTGAAAGAATGCCACTAGTGAAAGTTGTAAGCCAAAGGCTAAAAAAGTGGATACAAACTGATTATTCCCTCCTTACGAAGAATTTGTTCCAAATGTTTTACTTTAACTTCTAGTAAAGGAAGCTCGAGTTCTACTATCAGATAATCAATTATTGGCACCAAAGATACTGTTAGTTTACCTCTTGTCGCTCCCAACACATTATTCAAGTACTGCCAATTGGAAATCCAACTCATTAACACCGACTGACACCATCAGTCAATTGCCTCTGACTGGCTTTCTTACAAAACTTGGCACTTGTAAAGGCATAGAATGGGGACTTTAGTCTAACGTCGGTTGTTGAGAAGGCAACCTAGTGCTTATAAAGAAGGTCTCTCACCTCCCTCCCAACAAGGGCCCTTTTCCTAACAAGAGGTCGAAAATGTGAAGCCACCTCCATGGGCCAAAGTGGGCATACCTTGTTGGAGAAAGCCCAGAGTTCCTTCCCTTAACAGCACTAATGTTGCATCTAAGGCATACAGAAATCCAAACAGTTCCAAATCTCTCTGACATTGATCACATAGATACATGATAACCAAGACGGTGGCTACAGTCATAAATTTAATTTCAGTACTGATTATGTGGTGATAAGTGGGACAGATACGTTAAATCATGTCATAAAGCAAAGGAAATAAATTCCCCAGTTGAAGAAGAGTGAACAAGAATTATGAGCAGAAAATCTGACGTAAAATGATAATTTTCAAGAACTCAAACACAAACACTGTGCCATGTAGAGCGTATAGCCATGAGGAGCAGGATGCCAGACCTTTTCTTCCAATAAACAATGGGTCAATCGTGGACTGGACATGCTTAGTACAGTTGTTAACATATCATTACGGGTAAAGGATAAGTTCCACCATCTGATTCCATTATTAAAAGAAAAAACACTTGGAATTTGACCATCTATTCTGTCCATATCTGGGAACACAGATAATCCTTATTGAATTATTTTGGCATGAAGTTAGCAAACTGTCGTGATCTTTTGGAATCGTATCATACGTATGCAAGCTTTCGTAAGATACAGAACCGAAATGTGCAAAATTCGCGTAAGATCCTGTTGTCTTTTATTTAACAGGGGTAGGTTAAAAAATAAAATTACGAACCACCCTTCCCGGTTCAAATTTCAAGAAGAAAAAAAAGGGGGAAATTACGGAAAAAGGGAACAAGACCAGGAACAAAAAAAAGGAAAAAGGAAACTACCTCCGAAGAATGGCGACGAGGTCGCCGCCAGGCCCCGCGAGCGCGACGTCGGGCGACCCCCCGATGGCTTCCTTCTCGGCATCGCCGATAGCGAGGACGATCGGAAGCGACATGTTGACGACGGTGCCGTCGTCCAGGCGGAGGCAATTGAAGTGGAGGCTCTGCAGGTACTCCTCCTCCCGCATGAACCCCCGCAGCGGGCTCGCCCACCCCTCGCTGATCACATGCACCCACTCGACGTCTATGGCCCCGATCCCCACCCGCGGCAGCCCCGCCGCCTCAGCCCTCCTCGCCGCCCTCTCTTCCGGCGGCACCACCAGCTCCACCAGTGCCCCCCCGTCGGGCTCGATGAGCGAGCTCCTCACGGCGGTCGCCCGCGCCGCAGCATGCGGCGCTGCCATGGGGGTGTAGGCGGCCAAGGGGTTGGATTGGTAGAGGGAGTTCCCCACCGATAGCGCGCCCGCCGCGGGCCTCGTCCTCGTGGCGGTGTGGAGGTAGCCGCCTCTTGCCGCAGCGACCAAGCGGACCGCAGAGGTGGAGGAGGAAGAGGAGGAGGTGGTCGTGGTGGTAGTAGCGGCGATGGCTTGCACAGTGGGGAAGGTCAGAAGGGCCATTTCCCCTCTTCAAGGCGCTCGTCCTCTTGCGGTTGTTGCGTGGGACGGCCTCCGAAATCCAAGTGTTGCAGTGCCGGTTCGGTCGGCTCCGAACTCGCAGGAGGTGGAGGTGAACTGCTGTGGAAGCAGCAGCCTCTTCCGTTACTATTATTAGCACGGATACGTTATGATATGGGTTTAATGGGCAGCTCCGCTCTTTAAGCTAAGTCGTAAAGAAAAAATTGGCGTTTGAAGTTTGAACTTGGAACGAAGGCGAGGCGCCGAAGAGCGAGGGCCTCATGTGTTCCGTGGCTCGAGTGCGTCATTGGTTCTGTGAATCTAGACCGTTACTTGGGCGCGGGGGACGTTTGGGGCTGTAGAGTCGAATGTGGAAATCTTGGTCCTGGGCCACAGATGTGGATGTCGGTATCTTTGCCGTCTCTTTGGGCTAGTTTTATTTTATACGCATTCGTGCAAAGTTGAGGGTCGCACTTGGCTATTAATTGCCTTGTTTAATGGTCAAAGACGCGAATCTAGGTATCTTTGTTTAGATGTCTAGCAATGGTACCGGATCATAATTTTTTGACTAGTAATGAGCAATGATATGTGGGATACGGATACGTACGTCGGACATAACTTTAAAAATAAGACAAGAAAACGTACGAATATATATATGTGAATACGAAATTATACATGTATATAATAAAATATAATTATTAAAATTTATATAAAATATAATTCAAATATATCAAATTTTATCATGTGGACAAATATTCTAAAAAGATATGTTAAATATTCTAAGAAATCTTTACTATTTATTTTGAAATCTTAAGGTAAAGAATTGGATAGGGATGTCTGAATGTCGTATCCAAATGTTCGACACGACTCTTTAACATAAATAAAAATATCTATCAAATCGAAAGTAATAAGTAGGCACACTTAAAAGAGATAAAATAATCTTTGTATAATATTTTTTGTGTAAAATAATCTTTTTTTACTGTATGCGATCCTCTCCAGAGGATTCCGTTCCCATGGATGAATACTTTGTGGAATGGTACCCGTGTAGTAACGGTTTTTCCTTCTTCGAACGAGAACCACGAGTACGAGAGAGGGTAAGGGGACGACTAGAACAACGGATGGATGGAGAAAAAAGAATGACTAATTAAGAAAGCTACAGTCCAAGCACCTGGGGTGAAGAAAAGAATGAAAAAGATGGAGAGAAAGTAATATGAGGTTCCTTTCACCCAAAAAAAGGAAAGTAATATGAGGGTAATAAATGCCGTATCATAGACACAGCGTAGAAATAAAAATTAGAAGTTGGTTAAGGGAGGGGAAGGGTCAAGTGAGACGTGTGTAGATAAAAAAGAAGAAAAAAAAAAGATATAATAACATCGTTTTTTAATACAACTTTTGACACAGTATAAATAATACACACACATTAGAAGATGAAACTATCAAAAGTGTGGATTACTTACATCTCCTTCTAATATATCTTTACCACTTATACTGTGTCAAAAATTATATTAGAAAATAATATCAAGTTGAACAGTTGAGCAATCGATTTGGTCATTAAACTTTGTGGCCCTAGATACTGAATCTTGTGATTGACTTAGGATGCGATTTCAGTAGCAGACTTGATGATCCAGATGGCAAACCAGTCTAATCATTTACTGTTGCAAACAAGAAATAGGTACGAGGAAGGGTGAAGTACCAAAACAAGGGAGGAAGTAGTGTCCAGTTGGGAATGCCTAGAGACCAAATCACTGGAGAAGAGGAAAAGACAAATGAAAAAGATGGAGAAAGCGATTTTGAGGAAAACCATGCCTCAGAAAAAAAGAATTAGAGATGTGGAAGCGATAGTAACTTCTGGGAGACTTAAGACTTGTTTTTCTTCGGTCATTGGATTTGGTAACGAGTAATACTAGCATGCACCACATGGGGGTACAGTTCAAACAAAATTCATATATATATGTATATAAATTTCATCATGTCTTATGTGTTTGTATGATCTAATTTCCGATCAGATGATCTAAAAAAATTTAAAAAAATAAATCCGACTTTCAGTTTATTGAGCTCGGCCTATTAAGTATGCTTTTTTACTGTTTATTAGAATTTATTTTTTATTTTTTTAAATTTTTTTAAGACATTGAATCAGAGATCGAATTATACAGACATGTTGAACATCTTTGAACTGATCAAAGAATTCAAAAAAATATTTTTTGAGCTGCACCCAAGAAGTATTACTCCTTGGTTATTATGTGGGGGCAGTGGGACTTGTGACCTTAGAGGGTTGTTTGCAGCTTATGGGAAGCGAGTTGAGGTTATTGTAACTTAATTTTATAATAATATTATTGGTTACAAAATGCTCCTAAGTTATCATGTTTTTGGGATCATTATAATTTCGACTGTGGTTGGCTGGTTGCAAAGGTTCTTTTAAGGCCAAACAATGATTATAAAAAAAATAGCGCCCCAATCATGCTAATGGAGTGCAAAATAAATCCTAAAATTGTAGAAAAAATTAGACCGCCTATTATAGTAGATTCTTATCATCCAAAGTAGTGTCGTTCTGTTTAATTCTTTCTCCTTAAACCATTGAATCTCATAGAAATCTCTTATCTTCCACTTGAAACAAGGACTTTATTTAGAGCACTGGAAGATCTTAAAGAACTTGATTGATGTTAATATTTAATGTATCTAAGAAATCAAGGACTCTACATACTACATCATTCATAT
Source organism: Zantedeschia hybrid cultivar (assembly GCA_030544215.1). Lineage (NCBI taxonomy): Eukaryota > Viridiplantae > Streptophyta > Magnoliopsida > Alismatales > Araceae > Zantedeschia > Zantedeschia hybrid cultivar. The sequence goes on along the minus strand of JARZZO010000002.1, from coordinate 20,849,237 downwards.
TCCACTTTCTTCTGTTGGCTCGCTGATTATGGTAGGTAATAAGCGGGAAGAAAAAGTGAAAATATTTTTATTTTAGAGATTCTTAATTAATAAAGTGAATTAAAATATAAATAATATTGATGTAGACTGGATCTATCACGACCGGATTCCGGAGCTGGAATCCGAGGAAGAGGATTCGGAGCTGGGCCGGATCGGTGTTCGAAGGGGCCCGACGGGGATCCGAAAGGCGAAGGATGCAGAGGAGGAGCAGGGAGTCCGAGGCCGGAGGTGACTCGGAGCGGGCTTGCTCTTGGATAGTGAGCCCAAAAGGCCCTTCAGCGCGAGACCGAGTCTCCTGTCTTGGAACAGCCGGCGTACGGCGTCGAGACCAGGGAGAGGAATCCGAGGTCGGCGGCCGATACCGACTCGGGAAGGTTGGCGAAGATTCGAACCGAGCTCCTGCAGGAGGGAAAGAAGAAGAAAAACCAGTCAGCAGGAGTCCCGGGCTTCAGCCCTGGGGAACCCCCTCCGACGGTCAAGTTAGCTCCTGAAGAAGATTCGATTCAGAAGGCAAAGAGAGTAGCTTTAATGCTTTTCGGACAGTAGTCCTTTAAGGGTCTCGGAGGCTTGAGGAAGCATCAATTGCCTACCTTTGGCAATAAATAGCGGGGTATTTATAGTAGAGGATAGCGGATGGTTAACGGTGGCAGCCGATATAGGACTAAATGAGGGCTTACTGATAAACCGCCATAGTGCCCGATCCGCCACCGGAGTGGACCGGATTCGGCTACCGGGCCGAAGGGGGTTGGGCCGCTGATGGGCCGGAGCCTGTTGGGCCCTGGGTTGCCGCGCTGCTCCCGGGCCGTAGGCTAGTGGGCCGCTGACGGGCTGAAGCCTGTTGGGCCGGGAGCGACGGTGCCGCTTACGGGCCGAAGGCTGCTGGGCCGCTGACGGGCCGAAGGCTCCCGGAGGGCCTGGTACTGCTGCTGTTGGGCTGAACGGGGTTTGGGCTTGCTTTAATGGGCCGAATCGGATTCTGCCTCATCACATAGCCCCCCACTCTTGTCTTCCTCAGTTCTGACATGGCGAGAGTATAGCCCGAAGCTGTCAGGAGAATATCATAACATGTGTCTTACCCGAAGCTCTGTTCTCTTTTCACTGGGAAGAGGGTGCCCTTGGTCGGCCGAGGGCTATGCAGTTGCTTCGTCCTCGCTCGGAGTGGCGACGAAGGCTCAGAGCTCAGAAGCCGAAGGGCCGAGCTCTCTGGTTCGTGTCAGGCTTCATTAAATGGACGGGATGGCGCGTCGCCTCGCGAGGAAGCACGGGACACGCGTCGCGCATCCAGCCGCTACGTCAAAAACACAAAAGGATCTTGACCGCTCGCGGGTCGCGGATCGCTTCGGCTCTCTGCCCGAGGCTCCACTCGGATTACCGCCGTTCCCTTCGTCGCACGCGGATCGGGACACGTGGCGGGCATCCGAGAGGTTAGCCGAAGGGTCGGAGCGCTCTCGGCCGTTGATCGCTCTGCTGCAAGTCCCGGAGCCGGCCCGTCATCATTGCCGAAGGACGGTGCACGTGGCGGGCATCCGAGAGGAGCGAGGGGACGAGCGGGACGATCTCGGTCGTTGGCTTCGGCGGGAGGCGCTTCGAATGGACTTATAAATACAAGCCCTCAGCAGGGCACTGTTCTTCTTCTTGCTGCTGCGCTTGCGTTTCCCTTGCGATCATCCGAGCTCTTCTTCCTTCTCCAGCGAAAGGCTAGCTTCCTGAAGGCTTCGTCCGAGCTCGCCGGCCACCGTGGGAGGATCTCCGTTCCTCAGAGCGCATCGCTGGTGGAGCTGGGAGGCTTGAGGCATCATTCGGTTCAGGAGAGACTCCCTCCCCCTTCCTGCGAGTAAGCTTTGGCTTCCTTCCTTCCTTCCGCGGCCTTATGGTCCGGAGTCCTTCCAGTGAGATTATTCCTTCGGACGAGGAGTATACTCCTTCCCACTCTCCAAAATCTTCTCTGTCGGATCCCCTCGCCTCGGATTCTCTTGTTTCCGCAATGTCTGAGGAGCCTGAAAACTCCGGGACTGAGGGGTCCGAGACTTCTGGGGCGGAGGTCTCCGAGGCCGAGGTTTTTGGGGCCGAGGCTTCAGGGGCCGAGGCTTCCAAGGCCGAGGCTACCCAGGAGGTCCGGAACTCAGGCCAGGCTTCCACCTCGGAACGCCGCCTTCCGGACATTGATTCGGGAGCATCCTACGCCCTTTCGGACGTAGAGGTGAGGAACTTAGTTTCTTACTTTCAGCTTCCTTCCTGGACGACCCCCCATCGGCCTGATTCCGCCACCAGGGCCAATACTGTCCGCCCGGGCTCCTTCTCCATCTATGTTGATAGCTTCGAGGCGGGCTTCCGTCTTCCTCTTCCCACCTTCGTCATTAATCTCCTTAGCTTCTACGGGCTGGCCCCGTCTCAGCTCTTTCCCAATTCTTGGCGCACTGTATACGGATTTTTGAGCGTCTTCGCTCGTATAAAGATCCGCCCTTCCATCAATGTCTTCCGTTATCTCTTCAAAATCCAAAGGCAGGGGAAGTCCGAGTGGTACTGCTTAGTCCCTCGGGTCGACCGAAGCATCTTCTCCGGGAAGCCCTCGTCCATCCACGGCTGGAAGAGGAAGTTCATCTTCGTCTCCCTGCCGGAGAACGAGAAGGGCGTGTGGCCCTTTCCCACCGAATGGGCGCCGCTGTCCGCAGGCCTCTCGGACCCTCCTGCTCTGACCCCCGTGCAGAGCACTCTCGTGGGCCACGTACAAGTCATGGCCCCGTACGACATCTGGGGGCTCCTCAGCGCATCGGAGCGGCTGGTGAACGCCGGGGTGTGGCCGGATCCCCGGTCTGATCCGGAGCGGGCCTTTCCCTTCCTTCCTCCCGGGGAGATTCCGCAGGGCCGCGGAGGAAGGGCTGCCGCTCCTCTGGCCGAAGCTCTTCCGGCTGAGGATGCTGATGAAGTTTCGGCCGAGGGTAAGTCGGCTTTGATTTTGTACTTGATCACCGTTTTGTTTCTAACATATTCCTCTTGCTTTGCAGCAATGGCCGAGCTCGACGACCTCCTCGCCCTGATATCCGACCAGCGCGGTTCAGGCCGGGCACCGGCCCCGCAAGTGGCAGGTAGGTCTGGCCGAGGCGCTGGGGCTCCGAGGACCAGAGGCGGGGTCCCAAGGACTGCGGCCTCCGCCGAGGGCCGCGCGGCCGCTGCTGCTCTCGAGAGGGAGCAGAAGACAAAGTTCGCCGCTCGAAGGGGCGGCCGAGCGTCGAAGCGCCCCCGGATAGAGGAGGCCGAAGAGGCGGAGCCGGCTCCGCTGATCAGGAAAAGTGTCGGGGCCCGAAGGGCCGCCAGGCTGGCGTCTCCCGAGGCGTCGAGGGGCGACTCCCCTCCGGCCGTATCGGCAGGGGCCGATGACGGAGGCGCTGGGTCGCAGGCGCCCCGGGCGCAACGCGAATGGTGGCACCCCGAGCCGGGGGTGTACAAGGATGAGGGCATGGAGGACCCGCAGACGTGCCTCGGTCTGCTCAGCAGCCTCACTCTCCCTTCAGCTTTCGAAGAGCTGAAGGAGCATTCGATTATCGACCTGGCGGCGATGAGCGCCCGGTTGGCGGTCCAGGTAAGAAGTCTGAAAGTTCTTCAACTTAGCTTTCCTTAGCCGTTTTTTGACTTTCTTACCCTTATCTGCTTTCGGTCCGCAGGCTGCGGTGACGGGTAGCGTCCTGATGCATCATCAGGAGCTGCTCCGGCTCAAGCTTCTGGAGGCCGAGGAGGATCCGGCCGGTTCGGGTGAAGGTACCTCGGCGGCGCCCCGCATCGAGCCCTTGGTTGATAGGCTCGCAACAGCGAGCGGCCGGGCGCGGGCGCAGCTAGAGGAGAGGGCAGCAGAGGCCCGTGCTGCCGTCGAGGCCAGGGCGAGGGCGGAGCGGGAGAGGGAGAAGGCCGAGGGCGAGCTTGCTGCGGCTCAGACTGAGATCCGGGCCCTCAAGGCCCAGATCCAGGACAAGGAGTCCCGGCGGGCTTCGGAGAAGCGCCGCCACGCCGAGGAGGTCTCGGCTCTGAAGCAGGAACTGGAAGAGGTGGCGGAGTCGGCCGTAGCCGATTACAAGGCCGGTCGTGACTATGCCTAAGAGATCCTCCAAGCCCAGCTGCTAGCGTCTTCTTCGGTCTTCGACCTCGGACTGGCTGTCGCCTAGAGGGCCTGCCCGAGCGTTGATTTGACCGGGGTCACCCTGCCGATGGGCGCGGAAGCCAGGGAGCTCCTATCATGGTGGAAGGATCTTATGGCCGAGAGGGCCTCGCCTCCAGTCGCTGAAGATGAAGTCGAGACCGCCGAGGAGGCCCCCGCCGAGGCTGCCGCTCCTGAAGCGGTGCAGATCGTCGACTCTCCCTCTCCCTCTCCCGGCCAAGGCGCGGTCGAAGCGGAGGAGGAAGGGGTCGTCGAGGGCTGATACGAGGGTCCCGTCCTCCGGTTTTTGTTTTCCCACTCATGTAAGCCTTCGGCCAGGCATATGGCCGAGTTTGTACTTCCTTTCGTTAGTGAATACAAGGAATGTTTTTGGCTTTACCTTATTGTTTTCTGCATGACGAGTGGATCTGGCCTTTTTGAAATCCGAGATCTTTCCGTTGTTCGCTATAGTTTGCGAAGCCGAGACCCGATATAGGTTCGGATAGGGCGTTGATAGAATCTCGCCAGCAGATACAGCTGCTTTAGATGCGGCTCCTGTGGCCGAAGCCGTTCCCGCTTCGTCTTATGCAGACTTAGAGAATAACCTGCCGCGTCCTGATCCGGATTTACATGGCAGAAGCCATTCGTCGGATTGAAGGACTCGCGGTCTTTAAAAGAACCATGCCGCTCCCGGTACGGTTTGCATGGCCGAAGCCACTCCCGATACGGTTTACACGGACTTAGAGAAAATCATGCCGTGTCATGATCCGGATTACATGGCCGAAGCCATTCGTCGGATCGAAGGACTTGCGGACTTTAAGAGAACCATGCCGCTCCCGGTACGGTTTGCATGGCCGAAGCCACTCCCGATACAGTTTACACGGACTTACAGAAAACCATGCCGTGTCCTGATCCGGATTACATGGCCGAAGCCATTCGTCGGATCGATGGACTTGCGGACTTTAAGAGAACCATGCCGCTCCCGGTACGGTTTGCATGGCCGAAGCCACTCCCGATACGGTTTACACGGGCTTAGAGAAAACCATGCCGTGTCCTGATCCGGATTACATGGCCGAAGCCATTCGCCGGATCGAAGGACTTGCGGACTTTAAGAGAACCATGCCGCTCTCGGTACGGTTTGCATGGCCGAAGCCACTCCCGATACGGTTTACACGGACTTAGAGAAAATACCAACAGATTTCCTGAAAAAGGGATCTTTATTCATACCCTCCGGCTAAAAGCCTGGGGAGAGGTGACTTACATAAAATAACGCCGAAGGCGATCTATATTCCAGGTGCGCGGAAGAGGTTGGCCCGAAAGGGTCTCCAACCGATAAACTCCACGCCTGACCACCTCCCTGACCCGATAGGGCCCCTCCCAGTTGGGGGCAAGCTTCCCTGAGGCTTCAGCTGGTTTGGAAGCATGAGCATTCCTCAACACGAGGCTCCCTACTTCAAAGCTTCGGGGCTTTACTCGAGTGTTGTGGTATTTGGCCATGCGCTGTTGATAAGCCGCCAGCCGGATACAAGCTTTGTCTCGGGTTTCTTCGATGAGGTCCAGGTGGTCTGTCAATCCTTCCTCGTTGGCTTCCGGACTGTAGGCAACGACACTGGGAGAGGGAAGGCCGATTTCCACCGGAATAACGGCCTCTATCCCATAGGCCATGCGAAAGGGAGTTTCGCCGGTGGGGGTTCGGCTTGTCGTCCGATAGGCCCACAGAACACTCGGCAGCTCCTCTACCCATCGGCCTTTAGCCTCGCCGAGGCGGGTTTTCAATCCCTGCAGGAGGCTTCGGTTAGTGACTTCGACTTGGCCGTTTGCTCGAGGATGTAGACACGCTAATTTTGACGTCATTTTGAGTAAATTTCATATTATATAATAATGCCTCATAATGGTCTGATAATTAATCATTGATTAATTTTTATTAATATTTTTGAGTGTCGGGTCGAACAGACATGTTTAAGTTAATCAATTAAATTGATTTTAGCTCAAATTTCAGTTAAAAGATGCAGAAATTCTAAAACGTGTCAACCTGTGTGGACACGATTCAGAATTCTAAAACGTGTCAACCTGTGTGGACGCGATTCAGAATTCTTTCTAAAACGTGTCAACCTGTGTGGACGCGATTCAGAAAGTCTAAAACGCGTCAACCTGTGTGGACGCGATTTAGAGTTTATTCCTGTTTTAACGTTTAAATTTGAATTTTAATCAGTTGATTAATTAACTAAAAGGCGTCTGTGAAGGTCGACGCTATTTAAGTTTCCTAAGCTGTTTTAACTTCTCTTCCGGATGTTTATCCTTATCTTAATTAGGGTAAAAGACGTCTACACAAGTGGACGCGTTTTAGCTAAAAAAGATAAAGATAAGTTTTCCCGGATATTTATCCTTATCTTAATTTAATCTGAAAGGCGTCATCAAAGGTGGACGCGTTTTAGATAATTACAGATAAAGATGAATTAATCAGTAATTATCTGTCGATTAAGGTAGATAAATCCTAGATTTTCTATGTTAATCGCGAACGCAGAAAATGCCTATAAATACCTTGCATATCAAGGAGTTAAAAAAAAGAAGAGAGAGAGAATTATTGAGCCTCAACGTTATAGCAATTTGGAGATCGAAGCAACCACGCCGGAGCGCTGTCACCAGAAGTCGGCATCCTCTTCCAGATCTTCATCCTTCAAGGCTTCTCCAACTGGGCATAAGTTTTTCATATTAGAATTTCATTTACATTCTTTAGTTTCATTCTCTCATACTCACTGCATGCAACACACACCACCTCATTAATTTTCCCAAAACCCATCTGTTCTAAAGGGGTTTCAAAGTCATCTAAAACAAGTGAGTTGCTGTTTAAACATGTTTATAATCATAGTTAGCTTTGATATTATTTCCATTTAGATTCTCATCACTATTTCTTCTTTATTGTTTCTGTCTCTCTGTCTGCTGCATCCAACAACTGAACACAAAAATCAAAAAGAGGGAAATCAAGCACGAAGCCAGGAGAACTTCTGGACGATCCTCAACATTCAACAGCAAGAACGAAAGAATAAAGAGGCTCTCTTTCTTCAGCCGGCTGAAGGAGGGGAACCAAGGATTCATTCTTCCGTGTTTAAACAGGTAAGCGATCAAACTCTTTTTGAAGCTTTTTAGTTAAAAAGTTTCTGGCGATCACAAGCACCTTAGTTGCATTTTTTTAATAGGTTAATTTACTCTAAACAACATAGTTTTTTTTTCACATAAATCACATGAGCAAATTTTCAGCACCTACAGCTCTTTTGGCGATCACGGTGGGACTTGGTCTCGCCGTCTTTTAATTTCTTTTGTTCTTGCTATTATCATATCGGGCACCCACGGTGCACCACTTGTGTCTTTCGACACGTCCTCACCGATTGGTGAGTGTTTAGTTTGTTTAATTTCCCTCGTGCACCACGTGCACACCCCAGTGGCAAGATCTTGCCTCCCCTTGATTAGTTTAAAAAAAGCTGTTTTTGGTGATAAAATGCTGTGTGATTGTGTGATTTCTTAGTTGTTTAGATAGTAAACCATCCTGTTTAAAATCTGAAACTAAAAATCTTTGCATGAGTCGATTATTTATTGCATTTTTCCCTGTTTAAGGAGGATTCGACCCAGAAAATCCTTCTGGAAATCTGTTTCTGCGAACTAAAAAGCGTCCAGTAACAGCGACGCGTTTCAAAACCGCGTCAGTGTTTCTAGACGCCTTTTAGCTTCCAGAGTCTCTCTGTCGTTTACATCTGTTTCTGTGAAATAATTAACTTCTGTGTTGAATAGCGTTGACCATCATCGACGCGATTCAGACAGTTTTTAGTTATTTTCCAGGTTTTCTCTGCTGTTTGCATCTGTTCTCTGCGAAAGAATTAAGTTCTGTTTTGAATAGCGTCGACTATCATCGACGCGATTCAGACAGTTTCTTAATTATTTTTCAGTTTCCAGATTTCTGTGTTGAGTGCTAGCTACACATTACTCTATTAAGCATTAGAGGCCATCCAGGTCGCAGGGCATATGCATTGAGGCTAAAACCCTCCTTTTCTTAGGAACACATTACTCGACGTTAGCAACTCTCTCTGATTGGGTTGGTCCCTTGATCAGACTAGAGAAGTTGACGTTGAGACCTCCATAAGTCCCCAAAATCAAGGTATTCCTCCTTGATCATCGGGCTGGTTGTACCAATTGAAGTCCCGGCTAGATTCTGAAAGCGTTGTGAGAGAAAAACCTTAGAGAATAACGGTGGAAATCAAACTGAAACTAGGATCCTTCCCTGAGCGAAATTGTGGTTTAATCCAATTCAAATAACTCAACAAGGAATCCTGAAATCACGTTAAGCATCCACTTGTTTGATTAATCTCTGCACAACTTGCTTGATTAATTTTTTTGAAAAGAGAATCTAATATAATGTTGCTGCGATCAGGCAGAGATTTGAGTATGGCCCAAGACGCCATTATCAACTACGAGGGAGAAGCTAATGCCCCTCGCAATTCTGATTTCAACTACGAGAACGGGAGAGATGCTGATGCCTCTCGTAATTCTGTCCCCATTCCAGTTCGGCATGACGGGAATGTCCGAACTCCTCTTTTTAATCCGCACGATCAATATCATGATCTTCCTCCGCATGAATATGCGATTCCCAATCCTGACTTTGAGGGGGACATGAATCAGCATGGTCCCTCATCCTCCGATCCTACGGATCTTGTCAATGCTCTGGGAGTTCTTGCCTCCCAACTGGACCCTCAGCAGTTCGAGGCGATCCAGTCCATTTTGAAGGGGAAGGCACCCATGCAGCCTGCTGAGCCGAACCCTGTGGCTCCCCCCGTTGTTCCTCAACAACCTCTTCCTCCTCTTCCTTATATCCAACAGGCCATGGAAGGCCTTCATCTTACTTCTCGGCCCACTGGGCCACAACTTTCTTCATCCAGGCAACCGGCTAGACCGCAGACGCCCATTTATCAAAATGCCCTCGGGCATGGCGGAAGCTCTGCCGGACCTCATCCTTACTATCCTCCTTGTCCAACGTACTCTAGGCAGCAGGCCTATCAAGTACTTCCTCCTCCTCCTCCTCCCCAGGCAGATCTAACCACGCAGACGTTACTGGCCAAGATGGAGCGCATGGACGAGCAGTTTAACAATCTTCAGAAGATGATGGGGGTTAAAGCTGTGCCAGAAATTAATTTACCGAGCCTGCCAGTGTTTCACCTGCCACCCTCTGAAATGCCAGTGTATCGAAAGTATAACGGTACTGGTAACCCCTTCACGCACCTGAAGGAGTTCATGTACGAATCCTCTTTCTGGCAGAATGATAAGAGGTCATTAGCTTTCTTGTTCAGGAGATCTCTAGAGGGACCAGCCCTCGAGTGGTTCTTTTCTTTGGAACCCTCAGAAGTAGAGGATTACGGTATCGTTTCACGCAAATTTATCCAACGATACCAGGACAGAGTTGCACCCTCCTTGTCTATCACGGATCTTATTGCAGAAAAGATGAAACCGGACGAGGAGTTTGTCAGTTTTGCTGACAGGTGGCGGGGCCTGGCTGAAAAAGTGAAAGATCACTTGTCCGAATCCGAACAAGTGAAAATTTTGATTTCTAACGCCACCCCCCAGTTCAAGCTAGTCCTCTCCTTGAACAACTTGACGAACATGGCAGAGCTCTATGAAAGGGCACGGTACTGCCAGAATGCTTTCAAGGACGCTACGTTCTCTAGCGTCTTTGATCCTCATAGACCTAACAGGCCTCCACCTCGGAAGCCTGCAGTGCCAAATTCTCCTAGCTCAGGTCCAACTACTGAGGGCACGCTCTCTCACGAGCAGGTCAGTACTATGAACAATAACTCGCCCCAGTTTGTGAGGAATCAGCAGTACCAGAGGCCACCACAGCCGAGCCAGCAGGGGTACAGGCAGCAGCAGAACCCCCATTACCAACAGCAGTACCAGCGGCCCCAGCAGCCGAATCAGAACCAGCTACAGCAACAGCCGCAACGGCAACAGCAGTATCAGCAGCCACATCAGCAGCAACAGCAACAGCCACAGTACCAGCCGCGTGCACCGCCAGCGTACCACAATGTCCCTCCTCCGGGTGACTACAACCAACAAAGGAGACCTCCAGGCCCGAAAAGGGCAGAGTACCCGGCCCTCCCAGAATCCTTGGCGGATATTTTCAGCGCTTTAATGGCAGCCAATGCCTTAGCTTTGCCGAGAGAGAAGGCCGTCTGGCCTCAAAACGCCGATACGTCTAGGTATTGCTATTTCCACAGACAACCTGGGCATACCATTGACACCTGCTTCCAATTCAGAGATTATATCCATGATCTCAATGAGCAGGGCGGCATAGACTGGGAGGAAATGAAGAAGTACATAACAGCCCTGAAGGCAAGGAGACCGCAGCAGCAGCAGCAGCAAGCAAGACCACCGGCACAGGCAGTAGCACCACCCAACATGGGCATAGTGCAGAATCCACTCCCGGAGCATCAGAACCAAAACCAGGTTGCTCCCATCTTGACGAACAGCCAGTCTGAGGCTGGTCGTGGGCAGCAGTGGAGAGTAGAGGACTCTTCCTCTCTTTGTTCAACGGGTCACGTTCAAAGTACCGCAGAGCGACCACCACGCCGCACCATCCACATACCAAGGCCACAACCCGTTACCATTACCCCCATACCTACACCCACATATCACTCGCCCACACCCAATAACCCATTACCACTACCCGCCTTCCTTAGACCCATTACGCCCCGCACTCCTACGCCTCCATCATATAACCCCCCGCAAACCAACAACGCGCCCCTCCTACCATCTAGGCCACTACTACGCATACCATTTCCTACTTCACCCACTACCACTACCACTTATCCAGATATGCCTTTACCATCTAGACCGCTATTACGCGTACCATTCCCCACTTCGTCAACCACTTACCCATCTACCATCCAACCCTCTAGGCCTTTAATCCGCACCGCGCCATCACCACCTAGCCCTACGCCTAGCCCTACGCCACCACCTACCTACCAACCTTCTACGCCATCCGCACCGTCCAACTCTGCGGTACTTAAAGTGTCACCCGGATCCTCCACGGTTGAAGAACACGCGCTCCGGAGTGGAAGGATTTTCAACAAGGTCTTTCCTCAGTCCACAGTCAGAGACGGCCCATCACAGCCGACTGAGGAAGCCCACAATGAAGAGAGTGCACCAGGCACTCAATATGACCTGTTGAAACACCTGGATCGGACACCGGCACGGATTACTATACTTGAACTGATCAAAAGATCCAAAAGTCACCAAGAAGCTTTGATGGAATATCTGCAGAAGGTGATGGTCAATGAAGACGTGCCGGTAGAGAAGATTGCAGCACTACTAGTTCCGCAGGGGGATCAACCCTCTATAACATTCCATACATCGGAACTAGCACCGCCGGCAGCCAGAAGCATGGCTCTGAGTATCACGGTCAACATCTGTAAGAAAGCCGTGGATGCATGCCTGGTCGACACAGGGGCTTCGATCAATGTTCTACCTCCGAAGACCCTGGAGTTATGCGGTGTGCCCAAAGAAAAATGGCTGCCCAGCCCCATATCAGTAACAGCATATGACAATTCTACCCGTTCCCCTCTGGGAATGGTTTATTTAAAGGTGGAGCTGGGCCCTGTAAGTCATGCAGAGGTTGAATTTCACATCTTGGAAATCGACCCTTCCATAAATGCCATTTTAGGTCGTCCTTATATTAAAACTCTCGAGGCGATTCCTTCTACGAATCATCAATGCCTCAAATTTCCTTACAAAGGACGAATAATTAAAGTAACGAGCATGCCGATCCTTGCTGCTGCTCATTCCTTGAACATCAAATCTGCTGTCTTACCTGGCCGACAACCTTTTCTGTCGGTATTACAGGTCTACCGCCCAGTGGCTGATCCTCTGAAAGCCGCTACTATTTCTCCATATCCATTAGATGCTATCAAAAGGGGGAAGTGCATGAGTACCCCAGGATGGAGGATTATGATGAAGAACGGCTACGAGCCTGGGAAAGGTTTGGGCACTCAGTTGCAAGGCAGGACCACTCCTGTCAGAAATCATCGAACGGCACCTGGAAGTGGTCTGGGCTATAGGCCAATAAAACTGAAACAAGATCCGGTTCAGAAAGCAGAGATCAAAGAAGGCCCGAAGATCTGGCAGGCAATGTCTACACCACCTAAAGAAGGCCGAGATCCCTTAACATGGACCCTGTGTACGCATTTTGTGAAAGGGCCCATACTTAGCCACGACAACACGGTGGTCATTACTTCATGTTTTGACTTCCATGATATTTATGGGAGGGACTTGGCCAGACATTGCTCTGAACTACTTACGTACCAATCCTTGGAGGCTCTGCGGCCTATGAAAAGGAGGAAATTCCATGACCCTGAATGTGAATGGTACAGGTGGTTCGATCTGAGGGACCTGTATATTGCACTGAACAGACTATTTCTGGATCCTGCAGAACCTAAGTGGCCGCCGCAAATTGATGAATTGATTGAAAGCCCTGGTGCTATATTTGACAAGCGGATACTGCTGTCCGAAGAGACTGATGAAGGGGAACCAGATGACCCCTATGAAGTGCCACTTCCTCCGTCTGATTCTCCTCCCATTTATATTCATTCCTGCTTTATGTTTAATTCTTTCATTTTCCAAAAAAAAACGCCAATTTGGCAACAAATTCTTCCCAAATCCTCATTGAGGAAACATCTTACTTGTCCGATTGCACCCCATCGCGCGGGTCCTTCGGTCAAGATTCTCTTCTAGATTTACTCTGTCCCTCCCCTCGAGAGGATTCTCTGGTATTTCCACTTGTATCACAGGATTGTCATCCTGCTTCGTCTTCGTTAGGTTATGATAATAAGTTTAGTGAAGTTAGGAAGTCTAGTCAGGTTAGTCAGTTTAGGAAGTCTAGGAAGCCTAAGGGTAGGCAAATTCCAGATAGATACCTCCAGGACTTAGCTGATAAGTGCTCTTCTTGCTCTTTGATCCCTCAATTTTTAGAACATCCAATTCAGATGCCAGAAGATTGTATGGACGATGACTCAGTCAATGATGGGTACGGGGTATATGAATTAATGCATGAAAAGGACCCAATTGTTGAAGAAGAAGATGACGAGGACGCGGCTGAGGCATATGCCAGTGGAGTAAAGAGATTTGATGAACCTTCAGCTGCCGTAGAAGAGCCCACCAAAGAAATTAATTTAGGGACTGAAGACGAACCTAAGGTTGTCCTCGTCAGTAAAAATCTTTCTACAGAAGATGAGAACGTAATGGTACAAGTACTAAAGGACTATAAGGACACTTTCGCCTGGAGTTATGAGGATATGCCGGGGTTAGACTCAACTTTAGTTGAACACAGGTTGACATTAAAGGACGGAGTTAGCCCGGTCAAACAGAAATTAAGGCGATTCCATCCACAAATGGCTCTAAAGATGAAGGAAGAGGTCGATAAGTTGCATAAAGCCAAATTTATTAGAGTTGTCCTTTATCCACAATGGGTGGCTAATATAGTCCCGGTTATGAAGAAAGACGGAAAGGCCAGAATTTGCATTGACTTCCGCGATTTGAACCGGGCGTGTCCTAAAGATGATTTTCCATTGCCTCATATTGATGTACTCATCGATAACACCGCTGGCTATGAGACGTTATCATTCATGGACGGATTTTCAGGATATAATCAGATTAAGCTGGCAGAAGAAGATCAAGAGAAAACATCATTCACTACACCTTGGGGAACATACTGTTATGTTGTCATGCCATTTGGATTAAAGAATGCTGGAGCCACCTATCAAAGGGCTATGATGGCAATATTTCATGACATGATGCACATAGATCTGGAAGTGTATGTGGATGATTTATTGGTTAAATCGAAAACAAAGGCTGAGCATGCCAAAGTTTTGGCAAGAGTATTAGAAAGATCAAGAGAATATCAGTTGAAGATGAACCCCAAGAAATGTGTATTCGGGGTATCTTCAGGAAAATTGCTTGGATTTATCGTCAGTAAACGGGGAATTGAGATCGATCCTAACAAGGCGAAGGCTATTAGAGAAATGCCACCTCCTAAAAACTTGAAAGAGTTAAGAGGATTAATCGGGAGGTTGCAATTTATTCGCCGTTTTGTCTCTCAGCACTCACAAAGGTGTAAGCCGTTTTACGAGCTTACCAAGCCGGGAGTCAAATTCGATTGGGACGATAAGTGTCAGGAGGCATTCGATGGATTAAAGAATTATTTAGCGAGTCCTCCTGTTTTGAGACCACCATCTCCAGGCAAACCATTGATACTTTATATTTCAGTCCTGGATGATGCTGTGGGGGCTGTCTTAGCACAAGAGGATGAAGAAGGAAAAGAGAGGGCAGCCTACTATCTCTCTAAACTTCTCAACCCCGCTGAACAGAGATATACGGCGATGGAGAAAACATGTGCAGCATTGGTCTGGGTTGTGCAGAAATTGAAGCATTATTTTCTAGCCCATGAAGTCCATCTCATCGCTAGGATGAATCCAATCAAATTCCTGCTGGAGAAATCTGTTCTTACTGATAGGTTAGCGCGATGGCAAAGCTTTCTATCTCAATTTGATATCATCTATATCCAGCAGAAAGCGATCAAGGGCTATGCCATAGCAGAACATCTCGCTCATCATCCCCTTCCTAGATTTGATCCAGTTCGATCAGAGTTTCCGGATGAGGAACTGATGTCCGTAAATCAAATCAGAGATGATATGTGGACTCTGCATTTTGACGGAGCTCTGAATTCTCATGGAAAAGGGATCGGTATCGTTCTGTTATCACCTGAAAGTATCACCATTCCACAAGCCTTTCAGCTTGATTTTCCAGTCACGAACAATATTGCTGAATACGAGGCACTTCTTGCTGGTCTCGAGGCTGCTCATTTTCATGGTGCTACCAAACTCAGAATCGTAGGTGATAGCCAACTGATTCTTCGCCAAGTACTGACCAAGTATCGAACTCTCGATCCCAAGCTCAAGCCTTATCAAGAACTTACTTCTGCTTACTCAAAGCTTTTCACGAAATTGATCTTTGTCCATGTCCCTAGGAATCAAAACATCTTAGCTGACGCTCTAGCTTCACTTGCATCATCTCTTGATTTTCCAATCAGCAAACAATCTGAATCAATCATAGTTCATAGGCGTCTTTCACCCGCCGTGAAAGATCCTTCATTTCTTAGAACTAAGGAGAAATTGCTAAAGAAAGTCAGAGACGGAGATATCATTGAAAGAAGAGAAATCATGTTAATAGAGCTGTTAGAAGAGATGGATGATGAACAGAAGCCATGGTATTATGAAATTGCAAAATATTGTGAAGATCAATCATATCCTGAGGAAGCTACAACTGAAGAGAAGAGAGCTATCAGGAGAGTTGCTCAACGATACACCATAGTTGGAGGATCATTGTATAAGAGAGGTTTTGATGGAGTTCTTCTGAGATGTCTAGACGAAGATGAGCTTTGGAAGGTTATGAAAGGAGCTCATAGTGGAGTTTGTGGTGGTCATGTCAATGGACAGATGTTAGCAAAGAAGATCCTTAGACAAGGATTTTATTGGCCAACCATGGAAGAAGACTGTGTAGGATTTGTTCGTAGGTGTGCTAAGTGTCAACTTCACGCCGACAAAATTCATTCTCCTGCATCTTCACTCCATCCTGTTTCTTCCCCATGGCCTTTCTCCATGTGGGCTTTCGACATTATTGGACCTCTTGGTAATCCAGATTCCGGCATCAAGCAAAAATCTTTCATTCTCACGGCAACGGAATACTTCACCAAGTGGGCAGAAGCTGAAGCATACGTGGAGATCAAAGCATCAACCGTCTGCAAATTCATCATGAAGAACATCATCACTCGATTTGGAATTCCAAGCACCATCGTCACCGACAACGGACCGCAGTTCATGTCACAGGAACTGAAGGATCTCTGTAACAGGTATAAAATTGCATTGCATCATTCATCTCCTTATTATCCGCAAGGCAATGGCCAAGCAGAGGCAACAAATAAGACTTTGATAAAAATCATCAAAAAGACGTGTAAATCTAACAAGTTTGTAGATTGGCCAGAAAAATTGGTTGAGGCTCTATGGGCCTACCGAACTTCAATCCGCACACCCACTGGGCAAACTCCTTATTCCTTAACATTTGGAATGGAGGCAGTAGTTCCATATGAGATCCTCATACCGTCATTAAGAGTACAATTGAATAAGGAATTTTCCATTGATGAACATCGTTCAGCACTCCTTGCTCAATTGGAACTCTTAGACGAGAAAAGATGGTCAGCTGCTAATCATGCAAAAGTTTATCAAAATAGACTAGCACGTTTTTATCAAAAGAAAGTCATTGAACGTAAGTTCAAAGTCGGTGAAATGGTTGTCAAAAGAATTTTTATAAAACCTGGTGGTCCGCGTTCTAAGCTCCAACCCAACTGGGAAGGACCTTATGTTGTATCTCACGCTTTTCCTGGTAATGCTTATCGTCTTGTTAATGCAGAAGGAGAAGAGCTAAAACATCCCTGGAATGGTTTACATCTTAAGAAATACTACCCATAGGTTAAAGAGTTGATCAGTATGGTACAAAGACCAGTGGAATCAGAAAATTTATAAACTCAAATTTCCTTATCAGTCTGAATAACTTAATTTTAAGCCTATTACTGCACACACTGACATGTTTGATTCGTGAGTAACAAGAGATGACAAGTCCTAAAGAATATCGAAAACTTGACCGGAAGTGTAAAGTACAAATCATTCTTTTTGAAGCAAAATTCTGTTTTATACTCGGCCCATGATGTCGGAACGAGGCTTAGAATAGACTACCAAGAATACCCGCCATCTTAGTAGGAGGCCGTCATAAAAAAAAGGGGGAGATCCGTCCCGAAACAGAAAGAGAAGAGTAGAAAAGCAAAAGCAAAAGGCAAAAGCCAAATGTCAAATCGAAAGGCCATTACATTACAAACGTTATATCAAGGCTATGAAATGAAATGAAAGGGAACGCAAGGTCGATAAATACCCCGGAAAGAAAATGACCGAACCCCAACGGATATTAGGGTAGGAAAGGAACATCTTTTTAAGTCTCCGGAACCTTCTTATGGGCTTTTTAAACTTATTCATCTTTTCTTTCTAAAGAGATGTACTCCAAACTTAAGGAATGGTTTAGATTGACTAAGGGTCAAATCATCAAATGCGATCACGGATGGAAACACAAGTTCAAACACGATGGGTTTAAGTTGAGTTGTTAAAGAACAATTTGGAAATTAAGTTAATAAATGAATATGATCTTTTGATCCAAGTACCATGCTGATCTTTTAGTCAAAAATCCCAAAAAAATTACATAAGTCAAAATTACAAAAAAAAATACATATGTCAAAATTCAAAAAAAAATACATATATTTCAAAATTCAAAAAAAATACATATGTTTCAAAAATTCAAAAAAAAATACATATGTCAAAATTCAAAAAAAGACATATATTTCAAAACCACAAACAAAAATGAATATTTCAAAACAACAAAAATATTTCAGTTAGCATCTGCTTGTTGCATTTAGTGTGTTTCATTCTTTTTATTTTCAGCGAGCATCTGTCTGCTTGTATGTTGCATCTTTGCTTAAGTTTGATTATTTTCATTACCTTTGTTAATAAAGGCTATGCCCCTTGACTATTTATTGAAGAAAAGATTGATTGACCATTTATTTGGTCAGGCAAGGGGCTAAGCCTAAATAGATACTTAACCTGTTTGTTAAGTGTGTACATGATGTAAGATAAATACAGGAACACAAGATTGGAGCCGAAAGTTTCATGTATATTATCAAAAGGTGTTTTTGTACATGATACATGAAGAAAAAAGAAAAGATACATAAGCCCTCAAGGCTGGCTCTCTCCTCCGCCCTCGTCCAACTGGCTCTGGGCCTCGTCAGGTGCATCCGGTGCTGGTCCTCGGCTGGGAGGTGGAGGTGGTCTCATCGCGCTCGGCCCCGCATGACCGGAAGATACAGCAGCACTGGCAGTAAAGGCGCTGGTCAGACCACGCTCATGGGCACGCTGCCGAGCTCGCTGATACCGTTCCTCCACCATCTTGCGCTCATGCTCCGCAACTGACAAGCGACCCTGCATAGCCTCCAGTCGAAGGCGGTCGCGGTCTCTCTCCTCAGTCACAACCTCCAGGCGAATCTGGAGGCGTGCAAGATCTCCAGTCGAGAGAAGAGCCACCTGCTCCTCTAGCACCCGGATCCGCTCTGCATCAGCCTCGGCACGAGCCGCTGCAGCACGGGCATGCTCTGTCTCCGCTTCAGCCCTCTGAAGGGCTTCCTGAAGTTCAGCAACCTGCAAAGGAAGATTTCGTTAGTCCAAGGCAATCAAGCAAGTAATCAATTCCAGAATTCAAAAATTGAAGAACTTACCTGAGCAGCACGGTCCTCTTCCGCGAGAGAAGCCCGGTGGATGGCGGAGGCGAGCTGACTCTGGAGGTCAGCCATAGCAGCATCATGAGTGGACGAGGAAGATGAAGCTCCATGAGTAGGAGGAGCCGCCTGGGTGTAGACGGCTCGCTGTATCAGAAAGACAACTATCAGTGGTTAATTGCCAAAAACAATTAATTATTTAAAACATGCATTCATATTCATTCATACATACCAGGTCATACAGTTCTTTCTGAACTTGTTCGAGCTGGGCCTCCGCATCATGTAGGCGGGCCCGGAGGTCGACGATGACCGCATCACGCGCATCCTGCATGTCATACATACATTCATTCACAAATATAAATCAAGATAATAATAAAATTAAAGAAGCATGAATGCATACTTACATCGAGTGGTCGGAGGAGCTGAAGCTGATCGGCGTAGTGGGCCCGGTACTGCTGGAGGTAGGCCTCGCTACTCTCCGCTCGGGACTCCACTCTGATACCCCGACGGTGCCAGTCCTCATACTGCTCCGGGAACTTGGCACGCCAATCGGTGAGGGCTTGCTTCCCCCTCATGCTCCTTCCGACGCCCTCCGGGACCTCCTCGTCAATCCATTCCTGGTGGAGGCCCAGGGTCCTCATCACGAGCCGGAGGCGGAGGAGCTCGATCTCATTGAGGCAATGCACCCACATTTGCCTCCCAAATCGCCTCCTGCCAGCCGTCACCCACGGCTGACCCTCCTCATTCATGCCCAAGTATGGGCGCCATATCACCTGCATATAGGTTAGATGCATTCATAAATTGCACAAAAAAGATTTAATAAAATTAAACAAGTTAAAAGTTTACCAGGAGTTCTGGATAATCCAGAAACTGACGGCGGAGGGCCGTCAGCTGGTGATGCTGTGGAGCCGTGTCCACAATCGGCTGCCAACGGCAGGCGAAAGGGACGGCGTTCGGACGAATAATCCTCGCTCTGCCGAGTGGAAAGTAGTAGTAGCTCCACACCTGCATTCATGAACATATAGGTTAGAAAAAGCATCATATCATATTGCACTGCATATAACAAATAATTAAACAATTTAATACCTGAAGAAATGGTGAGAAGCCACTGATAGTAGTCTCGCGGTCCGGCGTGACCGCGGATAAATCGGCAAAGAGATGAGCCAGAAGGGCTGCACCCCAGGCATACTCCCCTAGGCTAGCTAAATCATCTAACAAGTAAAGAAATCTACAGTGGATATGGTCGCCCTTCGTACCGAAGAGCAACCGACCGAAAAAGAAAACTAAGAAGACTCTAAGCTGTCTATCTGTCTCCTCTACCTGATCAGGGTCGCTGCAATAGACTGAGGAGGACGACTCGGCTAGTCTATCCCTGAACTCCTCCCGGGTCTCGTCAGACCGACGCCGGGGTTCATCTAGACCTAGTGCTGCCTCTACCTCTACCCTAGGAACCATCCTAGACTCCCTACCTATGCTGGATACCTCTATTCCTAGTAATGCTTCAGCCAATCCCTGGTAGTTGGGGTAGGTCACCCCACTAACAGGTCGGCCCTCTACCCTGAGGCCAGTAATCCTGGCCACATCCTCTAGGGTGGGGATCATATGTCCCCACGGCATTAGGAATGCCCGACTCTCCGCATGCCATCTCTCTCTCAAGGCCTGCAGCAGGACCAGATCAAGCCAGAATGGCTCGATGTCCAGTACCTCGCCGAATCCCATCTGACGTAGGCGCGCCTTCTGGAAATCCGGGAGCCCCCTATAAGCCCCTATCACTAAGTCCCATGAAATCCTAGCCCTCATCACTCCCTGCAAATAAAAACATAAAAATAAGGGTCAGTAATTAATAAAAACAGAAAAATCAGTTCTGTTTTGAAAGGCGTCAGCACACATGGACGTCTTTTAAAACACGTCAACATGCCTTGACGCAATTCAAAAATTTTATTCCTATTTAAAAAATCCGGAATTTACCTTGAAAGACGTCGACCCATGGCGACGCCTTTTGAATGGCGTCACCTGGTCTGGACGCCTTTCAAGCCCAGATTCCGGGTTCTTTGAAGAACCCCGTTCTTCCTCTTTTCTTCATACAACCACACCCACAGGGAGCTTACCGTGTGGAGGTCGCCCTCCTCTTCTTCTTTCACCGCCATGGGTGCCGGTGGAGGGAGTTCTTCCTCCAAAAACGCCGCCGCCTCCGCGAGAGCCGCCGGGACCTCCTCGGGAGCTTCTTCTTGCCTCCGCCTCCTCTTGGCTAGGGTCTTAGTCTTCCCGGAACCTTCACCGCGTTCCATAGCTTGAGAAGAGGGAGATTCGAGGGAGAGTTCGCCGGAGTTCGAATCGCCGCCGGTGAGGGAAGAGAGAGTTTTTGGAAAAGTGAGGAAGAAAGGAGGCCTTCGCGGGTCTGTTAACGAAGGGCTGAAAGGCGTCTACTCAGTATGACGCGTTTTAGGGGGCAAAAGTTGAGCGGCACTGACAGAGGTTTGAATTTGACTGAAAGGCGTCCACCTAAGTAGTCGCGTTTCACTATTTTTGTCAGAACCGTACAGAGGAAAATCATTAAAGGCGTCTTACTGTGTTGACGCGTTTTCATAGAATTAATCATGGAATTAATGACAGAATCCTGGAAAAAGTAGGAGAGAGATTTGAAAGGCGTCGTTACATAAAGACGCGGTTTAATGTTTAAATCGGGTTTTTGAGGATTAAATTGAATTTCTGGAAAAGAATTATGGTTGAAAGGCGTCAGGTTGTAAAGACGCGTTTTAACTTTTTCATTGAATTTATTATTGAAAAGCGTCTTTCTGACTGGACGCGTTTTGCATTTAACAAAACCCGAACTGTTGAATTTTCAGGAAAAATCAAGTTTTCTCTAAAGGAAAAATCATGTGCACTTCATAGAAAGTTGAGGAAAGGTTTTGAGGCATAAAAAAAAATTTCTTTATTCAATGAAATTCTTTATTACATCATGAATAAAAGAGAAAAGGGACTTTCAAGGAAGGATTTCATGAAGACCTTTAAGATAAGGAAATTTCAATCCTTTGTCTCTATCTTTAGAGGATCTTACACGGAAACTGAAGCCAAGGTTCCATAAGGTGGTAATAATTTGAACGGCTTCATTGTCTTCGTCGGATTCCAAGTCGCGCTTCTTGATCGGAAGTATGGGAGAGAACTCGGGGAATTCACGACGGCCCAAGCTAAGTTGAGTGAGGCACCGATGTGGATTGTACAGCACGAATTCGGTGGCTCCGATCAACTTAAGGTCTGCTCCTGCTGCACGACGCACCCACACAGGTTTTCCAACCAGAGCAAGTGGAGACGAGTCGAATATGTCGGACGTCATGAGC
This sequence comes from Zantedeschia hybrid cultivar, assembly GCA_030544215.1. Lineage (NCBI taxonomy): Eukaryota > Viridiplantae > Streptophyta > Magnoliopsida > Alismatales > Araceae > Zantedeschia > Zantedeschia hybrid cultivar. Next base: position 20,827,327 of record JARZZO010000002.1, on the reverse strand, counting down.
TTTAAATATTCTCTCCAATCAGCTCGGGTCTTGAGTTTTGGAACTTTGTTGACCATGTACTCATTGAACTTTACAACATTAGCTATGCAATGAATTGGGCTATTCAAGTAGATTTGAGATGGATTCAGATGCCTTTTCTTGCTGTGCTCAAACTTAAAGTGAAGTTCAACCCATAAGGCGAAGAGAAGCATGCATCCGTAAGGAGGACGGCCCACAGACGCTGCAGAAAGCCCACTATAAAGATATGCTAAGAGTGCAGTGCTAATGGATTTACCTTCGAAGATTGCGCATATAGCACTAACTTGGTCATCTTCTAAGATGTTATCCTGCGCAGAAAAGAATAAGGCACCGGCTAGACATGTAACTAAGGCTTTTGTTACATCCTCCGCTTCATCCTCTCTTAGATCATCAATTTCGTACAGCGTCCACTCGGCTAGCTTGGTGAGATTGATCCCCTTCTTAGTGAGACATCCTTTGGCTTCTGAAGGATCTTTCATGATAGATGTCAACAATTGTTGACCGGTGATTCTCTCCTTCATCAAAGCTATCTTCTCTTTGTTCTCCTTGGTCTTTGGGAGACCCAAAAGAAGCTCCGCCTCCTCTAGAAGAATCGTGCACTCGAAATCTTGAAAGAAGAACGTGTGAGTTTGGGGATGCCACCACTCGATCAAGGCGCCCATAGCCGCCCAATCTGCGTTCGCGCTCTTGTAATGCTTGGCAAGCACTACGAGACCTTGGAGATTCTACTTAGATATGAATACTTGCAAAGAAAGCTTGATGCTTTTTGCAAGTTTACGGATCCAAGGTAAGGAGGTGAACTTCCTTGGGCCAGGAAACATAGGATAGTTCTGAAAATCAAAAGAAAAGACGAAGAACATGATGAGGAACATGAAGAACATGATGAAGAACATGATGATGAAGAGAATTGAAGAAGAAGTTGATTGAGCTTACTTGGAGATTGGGATTTCTTCCATTAAGATGATTCTCCACATCAGAAAAGCTCTCCAAGGACATCTTCATCTTCTTGCTTGAAGAATTCATACTCCCTTTTTCGGAGTTCTTCCTCCTTGAAGCTAGGGAAGCTTGGAAACCTTGGAACTTTGAAGAAACCTTGAAGAAAACTCTAATTTTGATCTTTGGATTGTAGTGGGATTGCTTGGGAACGACCTAAGGGTGTTTATATAGACCACATTGCGATCCTAGGAAGACTTTTCCGGATTGGAAAAGGGGTGTGCATTGATAGAGTTGGAATTCGAATAGAGAACAGCCAGAAACCTGTTTCTGTGAGTAAAAGGCGTCTAGGAGCACTGACGCGTTTCAACGTTAAATGGCGTCTGCGCGACACGACGCGTTTTAGCTTTTCAGCTCTTTATATGATTTATTCGAAATTCTATATGTTTTGGATGTTTAAATTGAATATTTATTGGAATTGTTGACAATTTTGGTTGCAGAAAATTCAAGAAAGTGGAAAATGTCAAAAAGATCCCACTGTGGGAGTCAAGAAGTCCTGGCCGTGGCTAAAAAGACGGTTATTTCTACCCTTGTACTCTATTTCATATGTTAAATATTTATTAGAGCATATCAAGGACCTTGTGTTTTGATGAAACTGGAATTTGAGTTCCCCTTCAACAAAAACAGTGATAATTCCAGATGATTCTTAATCGCACGGATAGGCCGTTGGATTGTTAATTAGTGAGGACGACGGTTCCACTTTTGTGAAACGGTGCGCGGATAAACGAGCTTCGGCTTAGCACTGGATTACAAGAATTGGTATCTTGACTCATTAATGACAATTTAACAATATTATCCTTGATTAATTTATATTTGATTTAACTTTATATTTTTCTTTTAGCCCAGCATGCATCATGTAGGACTTTGAAATCATTGTAATAAGAATTAATTATTGATTAAGTTTCAGACCATTAAATTAAATAATTCAAACATGATATGAAATATTCCATTCTAAATTGAGTATCTTGATTATCTTTGAGGTTCGCTTGAAGATATCTTTGGAATTCTATCCTCGATTGGATTCTTTATCCAATATTTCTTGTTTTCTTTTAAAGATCCATCATGGCTGCAGCACGTCCACATTGGCTGGCAAACGCTCCCCATGATGAAACCTGCAGTGTCTATGACCTGGGGTACTTCCCACTCCGAGGAGGTTGATCGACCTTATTTTATTTCCTTGTCTACCTCATCCAGACAGGATTGATTCCATTGATCTCATTGAACTATCTTCATTGATGATTTTGAGAAAAATTCCAATCATGTGATGTTAAGAGCGTGTCTCATCACACCTTGGCATCACCTTTTCAGTACATTCCATTTCATTTCACTCCCTTGCAAAGACGATGCCAAGGTGAGGCAGCTGTAGACACGCTAATTTTGACGTCATTTTGAGTAAATTTCATATCATATAATAATGCCTCATAATGGTCTGATATCTAATCATTGATTAATTTTTATTGATCGTTTTGAGTGTCGGGTCGAATAGACATGTTTAAGTTAATCAATCGAATTGATTTTAGCTCAAATTTCAGTTAAAATATGAAGAAGTCTAAAAGACGTCGACCCATGTGGACGCCATTTAGAGTTTATTCCTATTTTAGCGTTTAAATTTGAATTTTAATTAATTGATTTATTAACTAAAAGGCGTCTGTAAGGCACGACGCGATTTAGGTTTCCTAAGCTGTTTTAACTTCTCTTCCGGATGTTTATCCTTATCTTAATTAGAGTAAAAGACGTCTACACAGGTGGACGCGTTTTAGCTAATAAAGATAAAGATAAGTTTTCCCGGATATTTATCCTTATCTTAATTAATCTGAAAGGCGTCATCCAAGATGGACGCGTTTTAGATAATTACAGATGAAGATGAATTAATCAGTAATTATCTGTCGGTTAAAGTAGATAAATCCGAGATTTTTCTATGTTAATCGCGAACGCAGAAAATGCCTATAAATACCTTGCCTATGTCAAGAGTTAAAAAAAAGAAGAGAGAGAGAATTATTGAACCTCAGCGATTTGAAGATCGGAGCAACCACGCCGGAGCGCTGCCATTTCCAGAAGTCGGCATCCTTCTTCAAGATCTTCATCCTTCAAAGCTTCTCCAACTGGGCATAAGTTTTTCATATTAGAATTTCATTTTTATTCTTTAGTTTCATTCTCTCATACTCACTTCATGCAACACACACCACATCATTAATTTTCCAAAACCCATCTGTTCTAAAGGGGTTTCAAAGTCATTTAAAACAAGTGAGTTGCTGTTTAAGCATGTTTCTAATCATAGTTAAATTTGATATTATTTCTATTTAGATTCTCATCACTATTTCCTCTTTATTTTTCTGTCTCTCTGTCTGCTGCATTCAACAACAACAACAAGAAATCAACAAGAGGGAAATCAAGCACAAGCCAGGAGAACTTCTGGACGATCCTCAACATTCAACAGCAAGAACAAAAGGATAAAGAGGCTCTCTTTCTTCAGCCGGCTGAAGGAGGGGAACCAAGGATTCATTCTTCCGCGTTTGAACAGGTAAGCGATCAAACTTCTTTTGAAGCTTTTTAGTTAAAAGTTTCTGGCGATCACAGCACATTAGTTGCATTTTTTTTAATAGGTTAATTTACCCTAAACAACATAGTTTTTCACATAAATCACATGAGCAAATTTTCAGCACCTACAGAGGATGCGCCACCGAAGTGAATTTGTGAAGTATGCCGAAGCTGGCGCAGTTGTCGCTGAATCGTCGGCTGTCAAATTGCTTTCCATTGTCAGAGATGATGGCCCGAGGGATGCCGAACCGGCAAATGATGGACTTCCATACGAAGTTCCAAGCATTGCTATCGGTTATTGACGCGAGGGGTTCGGCTTCGACCCACTTGGTGAAATAATCTACCGCCACGATGAGGAATTTTCTCTGGCCGGTGGCGACGGGAAAAGGTCCCAGGAGGTCGATTCCCCATTGGGCGAAAGGTCAGGGATCGGACAAGGGGGTCAGAAGGGTGGCTGCCTGATGAATAAGGGAGCTGAACCTCTGGCACTGGTCACAGCGCCGCACGAGGGCTAAAGCGTCCTCTCGGAGTGTTGGACACCAGTAGCCTTGCCTCAGGAGCTTGTGAGCCAGGGCCCTTCCTCCCGCATGCGCCCCGCAGACTCCTTCATGGACTTCTCTTGTGGCGTAGTCGGCTTCAGCCGGGCCGAGGCACCGCAACAGTGGTCGGCCGAAGGATTTTTTGTACAGCACCCCGTCCAGAAGAAGGAAGTGGGATGAGCGCTGTCGAATGTGCTTCGCCTCCCTCGGATCTGGCGGGACTTCTCCTTGGAGAAGGAAAGCGACGAGGGGGTCATCCACGTCTCGGCCTTACCTCAGTGACTTGCATAGCTTCGGTTTCGCCGAGGCTTGGTTCCGCGAGCTCCTCGACGAGGATCATTCGGCCTCCGCCCCCGTCTTGAGTTGACGCCAGCCGGGAAAGGGCGTCGGCTCGGGTGTTCTCTGCTCTCGGGATCCTCACGATTTCATAAGAATCGAACTGGGCGAGGATCTTGCGAGTCACCTGGAGATAAGACGCCATCACCGCGTCCCGAGCCTCGTACTCCTCGGAGATGTGGCTGGTGATCAACTGGGAATCGCTGAAGGCTTTCAGGTTCCGGGCGCCGAGCTGCTTCGCGGCCCGGAGGCCAGAGATGAGAGCTTCGTACTCGGCGGCATTGTTGGTTGCTGGGAAGGAGAAGCGCAGGGCGTACTCCGTGACGACCCCTTCGGGTGACGCCAGGATCCATCCGGCGCCACTGCCCGTGGAGCACGCGGAGCCGTCCACGAAGAGTCGCCATTCGTCCGCCGGCGCAGGAGCCGAAGTAGCCTCGGCTTCGACCACGTCGGGTGCCGGCTGAGGTGTCGCGGAGGCGCCGGGGGTAAGCTCGGCGATGAAATCTGCCAACGCCTGGGCTTTTATCGCTACCCGAGGGGCGTAGGAGATGTCGAATTCTCCTAGCTCGATCGCTCATTTCGCCAGCCTGCCGGACACCTCCGGCCGGGAGAGAATCTGCCTTAGGGGCTGGTCGGTGAGGACCTTCACGGAATGAGCCAGAAAGTAGGGCCGGAGCCTCCTCGCGGACGAGACGAGGGCCAGCGCCAGCTTCTCCAGGGCAAGGTACCGGAGTTCTGCTCCTTGAAGGGCTCGGCTGGTGTAGTAAACCGGCTTCTGAACGCCATCTTGCTCTCGGACGAGGACGGCGCTGAGAGCCGTCTCGGAGACTGCAAGGTACAAGCTCAGAGGTTCCCCGGGAACCGGTTTGGACAAGATGGGGACTTTGGAGAGGTAGGCCTTCAGCTGATTGAAGGCTGTCTGGCACTCCTCCGTCCAGTCAAAGTTGTTGGCCTTCTTCAGCAGCTTAAAGAAGGGGAAACAGTAGTCGGCCGCTCTTGACATGAAGCGGCTGAGGGCTGCGATCCTCCCGTTCAACTTCTGTACCTCTCGGAGGTTTGCCGGGGGTCGCATCTGCATGATGGCCGAAACCTTCTCGGGATTAGCCTCCACCCCTCGGTGAGTGACCATGTAGCCGAGGAACTTGCCGGAGGCTACCCCGAAGGCGCACTTGGCCGGGTTCAGTTTCATCTTATACCGCCTAAGAGCGGAGAAAGTCTCGGCCAGGTCGGCCAGATGCTCTGCAGCAACGCGGCTCTTGACCAACATGTCGTCTATATAGACCTCCATGTTTCGGTCGAGCTGTGGGGCGAACACTTTGTTGACCAGTCGCTAATATGTTGCGCCGGCGTTCTTCAGACCGAAGGGCATTCGGGTATAGCAGTACAGGCCCAAATCGGTCGTGAAGCTGGTCTTGCTCTCATCATCCGGATGCATCCGGATCTGGTGGTAGCCTGAATAGGCGTCGAGGAAGCTTAGCAGCTCGTGGCCGGAAGTCGCGTCCACCACCTGGTCTATCCGAGGCAGCGGAAAGCTGTCCATCGGACAGGCCTTGTTGAGGTTGGTGAAGTCCACGCACATACGCCATTTGCCATCTTTCTTGGGCACCATGACCACGTTGGCAATCCAGTCCGAATGGTGCACCTCTCGGAGGTGTCCGGCGTCCAGTCCCTTCTGCACTTCGGCTTGGATGGCGGCTCTCCTTTCCTGATTGAAGGTGCGCCGCTTCTGCTTTACCGGGGGCTGGTCGGGATCGGTATGGAGTCGGTGCTCTGCTACCTCTGGGTCAACCCCGGGCATGTCCGCCGGAGACCAGGCGAAGACGTCGAGATTCTCTTTCAAGAACTCGGTAAGCTTCTCTGCTTCACCCCTCTCCAGGCCGGAGCCTATCATCAAGACTCGTCCTTCGCCTCCCGGAATAGGGACGGCGAGGAGTGCTTCTCCTGGAGATGCCTCGGCCGATGACTCGATCGTTAGGGTTTCGGCTGCGGTCTTCCCCTTGACCGAAATCATGTAGCACTGCCGGGCTGCTTCTTGGTTCCCTTTGGCCTCGCCTATTCCATGGCTGGTATGAAACTTCAGCTTCTGATGGAAGGACGAAGGCACGGCTCCGACTCCGCCGATGAGCCTTCGGCCGAATATGGCGTTGTAGGCCGACTCGATCTTTACAACGGCAAAGTCCGTTTCAACGGTTAATTGCCGGGGGGCGGAGCCTAAGGTTACAGGAAGTCGGACAATACCCTCTACTCGGCAGGGCGAGCCGTTAAAACCAAAGAGGGGGCCCCGATGAGGCTTCATATTAGCCTCACTTAATCCCATTTTCTCAAAACAGTCATAAAACAAGATGTTTGGGGCACTTCCATTATCCACAAAGATTCTATGTACATCATAGCTATTTATTACAGCATTGACGACGAGGGCGTCATCATGAGGGACCTGAATATCAGTCAGGTCCTCGGCGCCGAAGGTGATGTCTTCCAGGCGAGGCCGCTTCGGTTCGCCGTCAACCGCCGCTACGGTGTTGCGTTGCCGCGGCCTGGATCCTTCCCCCGGCCCTCCGGATATCATCATGATAGACCCAGAACTGGGTCTTTGATGGGATGACTCTACCGGGGCCGAGGTGGCTTTTGGCGGAGGAGCGGCTTCTATCGCCGGGGGCTGCTGTTGCCTGGGCGCTGCAGAGGCGTCCCGGTTCTGTTGCGGCGGCTGCTCCCGTCGGTACTGCGGCAGTCTTCCCTCCCAGATGATGCGGTCGATCTCCTCCCGGAGCTGCCGGCACTCATCCGTCGTGTGGCCGATCTCCCGGTGGTATTCACAGTACCTGCCGGGGTCCCTTCGGCAAGGATTGGTCTTGATGCGGTCAGGCCGCCGGAGCATCCCCTTCACCTCCATGAGCATCCGGAAAGGGGGAGCAGGTAAGGGTAGGTACCACGGCTGCGGGTCCCGTCGCCTCTCCCTGTCCCAGTCCTCTCGGCGATATCGCTTTCGGGAGGGCTCTTGGTCTTCAGGCCGAGGTCGGACCACCTGGGGAGCAGGTGCCGAGGTGGCTTCGGCTGTGCCTTTGCCTCTGGACAACATCAGGGCCTCCCGGTTGATGTATTTATGTGCCCGGACCACGAGGTCCTGGAAGGTAGGGGGATGGCGCTTCCCAATGGAGCCGAGGAGCCCCTCGTCCCGGCACCCGCTGATCACGGCTGAGACCGCGATCGAGCTGTCGAGGTTCGGGATCTGGGCGGCCTCGGTCCAGAACTTGGTGAAGTACTCTTGGAGAGTCTCGGCGGGGCCTTGCCGGATGGCCAGCAGGCTGGCGGAGGTCTTGCACTGCCGGGTGGCATCATAGAACTGGTCGATGAACAATTGGCCCAACTGGACTAGGGAGTGGATGGAGTTGGGGGCCAATGTCTCGAACCAGGTGAGGACGATTTTTTCAAGGGTGAGGGGGAAAAGACGGCAGCGGACTGCCTCGGAGATCCCTCGGACCCGGAGGTAAGCGTTGAATCTCTGGAAATGACAGACTGGATCTGTCATTCCGTCGTAGAGAGGGCCCTTCGGTAGCTTGAAGCTGGGGGGCACCTCGGTGGCCAGGAGCTCCGCCGTGAACGGGGTCTGCTCCAGGATGCTGCTGGCGAGGGGCGCCCCGTGAGGCCGGGACACCATCTGCTGCATCTCTTTGCGCATCGCCGTCAGCCGCCGGTCCAGGTCCGGGGCGGTCGAGGTGGCGACGGACTGTCCTCCGGTCCGGGCCGGACGGTACTCCGACGAAGCATAATCCTGCTCCGCCAGACGATCGGCGCGGGGAGCTCGGGCAGGCAGCGCCGAGGGCTCGCTGCGCGTCGCCGTGGTTTCGTCGAGTGAAACCGGCGCAGGCACCGGTCGGAACCGGACGTCTTGTACTGGGTAGAGTGGGGGGAGCGGCGCCTGCTGAGGAAGCTGCCCCGTCAGTCCCATGCGCTGGGCGATGGTGGACACCATCTCCTGAAGAGGCGCTAGGGACGTGACGGCAGCGGCTAGCGTTGCCATCTGCTGCTGGAGCACCCCCACTCGATCTTCCGAGCCGAGAGACTCTGGTATGGTCGGCAGAGGCAGGTTCGGCGGGGCAGAGGGTGCGCCTTCGGAAGGCAGCATCTGCGCCGAGGCCTCCCGCGCTTCTGCTTCGCTTTGTCCGGATCGTCGGGTCACAGGTCGCTGAGACATGACTTGTTTTGTTGGTTTCCCACAGACGGCGCCACGTGATGTAGACTGGATCTATCACGACCGGATTCTGGAGCTGGAATCCGAGGAAGAGGATCCGGAGCTGGGCCGGATCGGTGTTCGAAGGGGCCCGACGGGGATCCGGAAGGCGAAGGATGCAGAGGCGGAGCCGGGAGTCCGAGGCCGGAGGTGACTCGGAGCGGGCTTGCTCTTGGATAGTGATCCCAAAAGGCCCTTCAGCACGAGACCGAGTCTCCTGTCTTGGAGCAGCCGGCGTACGGCGTCGAGACCAGGGAGAGGAATCCGAGGTCGGCGGCCGATACCGACTCGGGAAGGTCGGCGATGATTCGAACCGAGCTCCTACAGGAGGGAGAGAAGAAGAAAAACCAGTCAGCAGGAGTCCCGGGCGTCAGCCCTGGGGAACCCCCTCCGACGGTCAAGTTAGCTCCTGAAGAAGATTCGATTCAGAAGGCAAAGAGAGCAGCTTTAATGCTTTTCGGACAGCAGTCCTTTAAGGGTCTCGGAGGCTTGGGGAAGCATCCGTTGCATCCTTTGGCCATAAATAGCGGGGTATTTATAGCGGATGATAGCGGATGGTTAACGGTGGCAGCCAATATAGGACTAAATGAGGGCTTACTGATAAACCGCCATAGTGCCCGATCCGCCACCGGAGTGGGCCGGATTCGGCTACCGGGCCGAAGGAGGTTGGGCCGCTGATGGGCCGGAGCCTGTTGGGCCCTGGGCTGCCGCGCTACTCCCGGGCCGTAGGCTAGTGGGCCGCTGACGGGCTGAAGCCTGTTGGGCCGGGAGCGACGGTGCCGCTTACGGGCCGAAGGCTGCTGGGCCGCTGACGGGCCAAAGGCTCCCGGAGGGTCTGGTACTGCTGCTGTTGGGCTGAACGGGGTTTGGGCTTGCTTTAATGGGCCGAATCGGATTCTGCCTCATCAAATATAAAGAAATTAGCATGATTTTAAATCTCCAAAAAGCTCATCTTCTTGAGGTTGTCTGTCGCACTAACCCCTCTTCAATGTCAGTTTGAGGGAAACTTCACTTGTTCTCTTCAGTCTTTAAAAATAATTTTCCATTTGTATATGCCAGAATGGCAGAATCACTCTTATTCTGTAACCTAGCACTTAAAGGGGTTACGTTAACCTTTCCCTTCCGCGTATCCCTTTGCGCCGTAGTTATCTTAGTCTTCATCGTTACAACCGTGTGAGAACTGGAGACTTTATAGCCTCCCATGAACCATTCCTTTTTAGGGTATTTGTTTCCAGTTTCTTCGATCTCTGAGCATCATGATTAAGTAGGATATTTTTTAAGATTTAAAGAAATTTGAACTGTAACTGAATAAAAAAGGATGCTCCAAAGATTTTAGATATTGAAGAAATCTATGATTCCGTAACAGCTGATATGGTAAGGTTTGGATGTCTTTCATAAGAAAATCTCATTTTCTCAAACAGAAACTAAATAATGAGAAAATGAGACATCCGAGAATAACCGAATCCGCACGTACAAAGACATTCTTCTGGCTGATAAGAAAAATGCAGACAAATCAAATTAATTTTTCTTCACACATATAGTACGGACCAAGTATCCCTTGGAAAGAGAATATATTCAACAATATTTAGTTCAAGAAGCACAATTATTCTTTTTTTTTTGTTCTATTATATAAGAAAATAATACATAGTATTTTTTTTCTTTTACACAAACCGTCCGCATCTCTCTCTTTCAACCTCTCATTTATCCCTGTGATTTTCTCTATGACTGCCTCTCCATGTCTCCCACTATCTCTCTCTTCCAACTTCAATATGTGAATACACTAGCTTACAAGGTGTCACTTTTCCTGATAAAATTCGTATTCATTTACTTATTCATATAAGATCCTTGATCTATTACTAAATGCACTTGTTTCACAGGATCAATCCTTTTGCCATAAACCTTATTGAAATTAATCTTGTCATATCAATGGGATATTTTTTTATGAATAAATATCTTTCCTAGGTTAATTTCATATATCTTCCCCCTCTATTTTTTATTTTTTTTTAATTCCGTCACTTGTTAGAGGGAAACCCTAGTGTGCCACCACAAAACTTTCCACCGATTCTTTTTTTCATCAAGAACAGTACGAAGGAGTGCAAAAGAGATTCCCCACACTTGGACATTGCAGAACCACATAAATATGTGTATTCTTCTTCTTACTTTGTTCTTTCACTTTCGTTCTACTTATCTTTTATGTCCATAATAGACATGATTCTCTCATGCGAAAATATCTCTTTTTTCCAACACAAACGCTTCCTAAGATTATATTTAGTTGCATATTGCTACATGTTCGGCTAACATGCATATAGGGAGTACTGATTCTCTTAATTTATTTTATTTTTCAGATACAAAGAATCCTGGAAGTCTCTCCCAGTGAGCCCAATTAGCAAACAACGCCCAGTCAGGATGTCCAAAGCAAGAAGGCCCACTGAACACATACAAAAGTCTTCAACGAGATGAGAGGGACCAGAGCCGGTTGAGCCGAGGGACGCTGACCTGCTACTGCAGGCATCCATTCCTTTTCCCCAATAAGAATACTTCGACATTAATTTATTGGCAGATGCCAGAAGCCATGCAACTCAACTTTACATCACATGATATATCTCAAACACCTAATTTAGTTTTTTTTTTCTTTTTTTCTTTAAAGTGTGGCACAATAATTAGGTATGTACAAGTTTATACAAACGACCAGGGTTCTAAACCGAGCAGAACCCGAGATATCCTCCACAGAAAGAGATAATTATGAAACATGTCGATAGGTCCTGCCTAATTAGACGAGAATTCCAGATCCGTCTGATTATCCGAAGAAGTAATCCTACGGACTTGCACCTACCAGAGCCTAATGACCACATTGCTGGGGAGTTTTTAGGCTCCAACCAAATTCGAACTTGAGACCCGTATGACAGGTAAGGAATGAAACCAACTGCCCTAGACAGCTGGTTCTTGTTCTAATTTTGTTGCTAACTACCCTGAGATTCTCTTGAAATATTATAGCGTGGACATAGTGGATAATGTCCCCCACGTCACTATCATGAATCTAATGTTCCCTAAAGATGGATGAAAAAGCGTTACCTATGGTTAGCGCATGGCGCTGACTTCTGAGTACCCTTTAAATAGAGCCATTCCGATCTCTGCCAATCTCTAGAAACTGCCAGAGGTGGCCATCTCGAAATATTTCTAATACTGATATCTTTGCCAACCATTCGCTTATGCTCGAATCATTCTCTTCCTGTCATGTATCGCGTGTTCGGTAGCATTCAGCGGGGTTACGATACCTTTCCCCTTCTGCTCATGCATTTCTGCCGTTGTCATCTCATGCTCCATGACTACTACAACCATGCTACAACCAGAAACTTTATAGCTTCCAGCAAAATTTTCTCTTTCTAGGGTATTTATTTCCGGTTTCTGTGGTCTCTGAACATCTGAACTAAAACTATGGTTGCTCTGCTGACAATTTAAGGGTGTCAATGGATCGGGCTGACCCGGAAGCCCGACTAGCCAGGCCCGGTTTAGAACAGGCTGGGACCACAAGAACAAGCCGAGAACTTGGCATTAGCCTGGGTCCCTGGCCCGTCAAATAAAAATGGCTTTGCACTTTGGACAGGCCCGGCCCATTGGGCAGCTCTTCAAGTCAATGACTAATGGAGGATCGTTCTCCTGCGTTGCAGCCGTCGGATAAAAAAAGAAAGAGCTGCAGCTGCCGTCCGATCAAGGTGGTGGACGGCGGCTGTCCCGACATTGCGCGAAGTTGTGATGCCCAGGTATTGCAGCAAATCTTTCTCCCCCTATAGATGGTCTTTCGCCAAACCTTACCTCCCCCTTTGATCTTGATCACACTCCCTAGATCGCAAGTCAGTTGGCCGAGTTTGGCAATACTTCGCTTATAAATCAAATGGGATAAATCATCTGAAGGACTACATAAATTTGAACTAGGACTAATAAGAACCGTTGGTCATACAACTATTACAAGGCGTTGATGCGTGCCCACTGCCCTCCCAGTGCCGTAAATAAGCAGCCGCTAACATCTCGCCAAGCTCGACTTCAGCTGCCGTAGTGAGATGAAGCTGATTCGGCTGAAACTCCAGTCCCCAGGCGTCCACCCACGCCACGTTGTGAAGCCGCACTCCCTTCTGCGCTTCCTTCACTGTGTCGACAAAGGGCCCTCCTGAAGCGAGGAGTACCTGCGCTTGCAGCCACGACGACGTCAGAACAAGTAAGCACCTCTGTCCTTTCCGTTGTCGACAGCCACAGCGCCGTCACAGCAACCAGTAATACCTGAATGACGAGGAGCGCCGGGAGCCCGAGATCTGCGCGCAGATCACATATCAACCTCTCCATCTTCGCCTTGTAAGCATCAGCGGCCACCCGCGTCAGTCTCCCCTTGGTACCAGAGCAGCGCCCCGATCACTCCTTCGCCCGCCGCCACCTCGCGCGCCGGACCATCTGGTCGTACAGCTGCGTGCCCTTCCCCCATAGGTCTATCCCCGTCCCTCCGATGGCACACGGCACGAGGCCCACCACCGGCGCCTCCGAGCTACCACCCTGCGACGACAGGACAGAGTGAACGAAGGGCATGCCGGGCCCCACGCCGCAGGTCTTGTTGACGTCGATGTCCTTGTGGAGGGGCTCCCGCGCGGACATCCGCTGGATCGAGGGGTCGGGACGGCACTCGGGCGGGACCACGCCGTCCCATGTGCCGTTGGATCCGCCCCGCCCGGCCATGTTGCTCTGCCCGGCCAGTATGAAGACGAGCTTCCGGGCTGCCGCGGGCGTCGGTCCTGGCGGGGCAGATCTATCTGATAGTGGGTGCGATGGGCCGACGGAGAGGGCGAGGAGGTGAAGGATTACAGCGGCAGCAGAGAAGAGGGGAGTGAGGAGAAGAGGGGGGAACATAGTAAACGCAGCCGAGGACGCTGTCCGCACCCCGGCCCTCAGGGTTTCGCAGCCGTTGTTCTCCTTCCTTGGCCGCGTAAGTAGGGCTGACAATGAGCCGAGCCGAGCCGAGCTTTGCATGGCTCGGGCTCGGCTCGGGTCAATGGAGTTTGGCTCAAGCTCGAGCTCGGTTCGAACTCTAAATCTGAGCTCGAGCTCGGCTCGACTCGTTTTCGCCAGACTCGAGCTCGGCTCGGCTCGAATTCGAACCAATAAAATTTGGACATATACGATTTAATTTTAGTCATTTGATGCAGAATGAGAATTTTTTAGTATTCTTATTCAAACTTGTGTAATAATACTCTATCAAGACATATAAAATAAAAACTAATCAATTCAATTAAAATCCCAAAGAAGACAATTAAATGCATAATAAAAAATAAACAAGAACCTTAATGGGCAGATTTTGAACTCAATTAAACATGAATATAGACTTTTTGTGTTCATACTAACTACATATATGAAAATTTAAACGCGAGATACGGATGGAATGCCACTTTGACCTAGTTTGAAAAAATTAAAAAAAACATGTTAAATATTTCGAGTCGGCTCACGAGCTCACGAACTGAGCTACCCTAAACTTGAGTTCGACTCGTTAAGTTATTCGAGCTTCTACTTAAGCTTGAGTTCGACTCGTTTGACATTTCGAGTCGAATCGAACCAAACTAAAATCGAGCCGAACCCGAACGACTCGTGAGCGACTCGGCTCATTGCCAGCCCTACACGTAAGGGTGGACGGTAGACTTTTAAGCGCAGACTCCACTGTCTCTGTTCGCCCGCTGCGCTGGCATCATCTGTTGCACCGGGAATCAGGTAATAGAATGGAGACGACAAGACTTTTCTAGTCATTTTTAATAATTATTTTGAACAGTAATTTGGAATACTTTAATCTCTGTCCCTCTTTATCTACTTATCTTGTCGTTTTCGTTTTCCTTTTTTTGACCGACAGTGATGACGGATGAGCGAGGGGGAGATGCAGGAGTCCGTGGGTCGTTCCAATTCAGCGCATATTCTAAAAAGAAAATCTCAATTCAGCACATCCACCTGACTTATGTTTGTTGCTAAGTACTTAAATGTGGAGAATAGTAAATAAATGCGTAAATGTGTTTGCATTTTTTTGTTGGAAACTCGGCAAATATACTGAAAGGAGCATTGGGAAGAAGAAAAACACCTACAAAAAAATTCCTTGAAGTTAGAACCGAGACCTCCCCGTGCTCTGAGTGGGGGACTAAATGTATTTGCATAGAAAATTGTTAATGAACTGAGACATGGAGTGTGATAAGCGCAATTCAGCGCAGTGAGGATTACTCGCATTAAAAGGTCTTTACGCTTCTGCTTCATGGGGTCAGTCCCAATATGATCTATTGCATTTATCTCGGCTAATTTCTGATTGGCCAACATGACAAAAATTAAAAGAATAAACTTAAGCCACAATGAAAATTAACAATATTCTTAATGGGTGGAACCCAAAACAGATTGTGATTTTTATTTTATTTTTAAATCTCAGCTTGTATGAATACGTTAAGCACGTCGAGACTGACCTTTAAAAAAAATCACTTTTACTTGTTGCACCATCTTGGAATACACCAAGTAAAACTAATTACAAAGTAGTTATACTGTCTCATGGGTTCCAACATCAGCAAAAGCAACAAAGTAGGAGGGGAAATAGGTTGAATTGGTATGGATCTAAGTTAGATCCATGACTGCATTGTTAATCTTAAACATACCATCTGTTAGTTATCTTATAAATTAGTAGTCAGTTGGACAATGAGATTTTAGTGTACCATATATATTCGATCAGGAAAAAAAGTTGTATCAATTACCTTCTCTACTGTACATGTCGATTTAAAAAGACTATATGTTAACTGACTAATAATTGGGCTATTAGTTATTATTTGCATTCTGAATAATACTTGCTGCACCGCATATGCATAACATGTGGTCCAAAAAATAAGACCTTTTTTCTTTCAATTTTCTTTATGTTTGACCTCACCATACTCTACATGCCCGTGCGGATCACCGAATAGACGATCCAAAACTTCAACAGATAAAAGTCGAACTCTAATTTATTGAGTTCGGCCATTAAGGATTTATTTACTATTCGCGGATATCATTCAAAGAGATAAAGACATCAACATATGATATATATGTGAGACTTAACTCAAAGTGGGCTACGTAACTGCAGAATAATAGGAGAATGAGAGTTATCAACCATACTTGTGAGAGGTCGGATCATCTCAGACTAAGATCTAAGTTATTGAGTTAGAGACGAGGACGAGGTCAACTTCTCCCGTAACCAACTTCTCATTTAATCGACTATTCTGACCATCTTGGAGTTACGAGAGGTCGAGATCAGCTCTGGCCGAGATTTGAGTACTGAGTTAGAGATGAGGATGAGATTGACTTCTCTTGTGACCACCTACTCATAATTGACTACTCTGACCATCTGGAGTTTTGAGAGGTTGAGATAAGGTATGTCCGAGATCAAATCACAGATTTAGAGACAATGATGAGGCCAACCTCTCTTGTAACTAACTTCTCATATAATCAACTACTCTAACCATCTTGGAATTGTAAGAGGCCAAGATCAAGTATGGCCGAGATTTGAGTATCGAGTTAGAGATGAGAACGAGTCCATCTTCTCTCGTGACCGACTTCTCGTATAATCAACTATTCTGACCATCTTAAAATTGTGAGAGGTTGATATCAAGTACGGTCGAGATATGAGTACTGAGTTAGAGATGAGGATGAGGTCGACTTCTCTTATAGTTGACCTCCTAGCAACTAACCTCTTTGCTAGCCTACTTCGAACTTAGTACATGAGATATGGAGGTAATATTCGTTCAACCGAGATATATAGTAGCAATGGATGAGAACTAGAGAGGAGTCACTTCATGGAGATGATTAAGATGAGATGTCATCAAGCTCTTTAGATCCTATACGACAGATGAAATTAGAGACCCCTGGAATGCCCCAGGGGGAGAACACTCTGAAGCTTAGGTTAATATTTGGCCGAGAAACATATGATGAGATCAAAGAACTAATGGAGGCCAACAGTGAGAGAGAGCCACCTTGTAACATGCCTAGTGACCAACTTTATAGTGCGATTGTATATCTTTTAGAGATATTCAGTTTGAGACTATTTCATAGTCCTTCGAAAAGTTGCCATGTGTCTTGACAAAGTGGGTTGAGTGACCCAAGAATTAAGAGATGAGTGTCAAGAATTGAGAATAATGGTCAACATTGAAGGGCTAACTTAATTGGGTCGAATATGAGAATTACATTTGGGTTGTTTATTAGAACTGACCACTATTCGTTAAAGTATTTTGCTGTGCACCAAACGACCACAAACATTTTTCAAAAAGAAATTCTTTGTTTTATTCTGCATCCCTGGTGAGCAAAGCGTGGCTTTGTCCTAACCAAGCAGGACAATACAGTTGGGTGGGTTGGCGAATATGTAGGCGTGTTTAGCAAGACTTTTACTTGAAAACTACCTTTAGCTTTTATTTCTTATATAGAATGAGTTGATGGAGAAACATTATAACTAATTTTGACTTGTTAAAAAAAGTCAACTATTTCATAACAATTTTGTTTTTTCTCCAATCTTACAAGTTCTATTTTGTAGCTTTTAGTTAGAAGCTAAAACACAAGTAAAATATTACACATAAATTTCAAGGTTTAATTACTTATGAGAGGGCCCCATTCAGTTTGGCCCATATATTGAGTGGGTCGGCCCGATAAGAGGCGTCAGTATTCTTGTCAAGGCCCAGTGGGTCCTCCCAGCCTGTGTGAATAGGTTCTCACGGGAGGTCTTTGGAACCGAAACAGACCCCAACGTCTTGCGGGACGTGAGGTGACTTCCTGCCGAAGAAAGTCCTGTCCGAATCTTTCTCTGATCTGCTGATAAGGAAAACCAACATCAGATAAGGAAGCCAGAATCTCGCTCCATCTGGAGACAGGATTAGACTTACTCTATACGTCCTCTCGACGGACTCTCTAATTACCTTCAACTTGTCCCTATAAAGGGAACCCTTAGTAACCTCAGAACGTACGTCCTAAGCCTAAAACTACACGACTAATGCCTTTGCTCTCTTCTGCGTCCTGACTTAAACATCGGAGAGAGATCCTCTAGATCGAAATCGGAGTCTCCTCTGACTTAATATTTATCTTACAAGAACGGTGGGGAGATCTCTGTGATTTAGAGGAGTTCTAATCGTCCGATCTAAATCAGACGAATCTCCGATCCAACAACTTTAAAAAAATAATTAAATGAAAATACAAAAGTCCTTATAATTGAAAGCTAAACCATGCACAACCTAACCATGGGTGGAAGGCATCCGTCCTAACATCAGCCCGTGTTCTACTTCAGTTTTCCATATGTAGTGCTACTCTTCCCCGTACTTAACGTGTTACACGAAAGACCTGATGATCCATCTCATGGATGAGTTTAAATGGCTTACAACAGTGATTTTGAAATCATTAGTTTTAAAATTAATAAGAATGAAACTATTACTTTTAGAACTTTTAATTTACATTTATGATAATTTTAGACGGAAAATCAAAATCAACGAAGAGAAGCCAAAATTAGCTACAAGAAATATTACATGGTCAATTAATTTTGGAATATAAAAACAATATAGAATAGTTTACAATAATATAAACATGAGGGAAATACGATTTTGAATAGTTCACTGTCTTTTACGGTACACTAAAGCTTGTTTGTTTTAACATAAAATAATGTAATTTAAAACAATTGTTTTATTTTAAAGTATTTTCAGTTGTTTAGAAGTATGTAAAACAATGTAAAGTAAAAATATGTCAGGCCCTTGTCTGTCTATTTGACAGTCTAATTCTCTTATTTTAGTTTATAGCAAAAGCCCACTGCAAACTAAAACAAGAAGATTGAGCATCCCTCTTGTTTTATTTTACAAACTATCAAAAAAATATTTTCTGATTCTAAAACAAAAAAAAATCATTTGTTTTGAAACCAGTGATTTTGAATCGATGATTTAGAAAATTTTACACTAAAACAAACAAACAGCCCCTAAGTGACCCCTTGTTTACGTTAGTAATTGATGTATTGTGACATTTTTTATTTCTTAGATAATAAAATTCTGTTTTTACTCTAACAATACTTCTTTAATTAATAAATTCCTTACATGCCGCTGCGCTCATTGGTGTAAGGTGGTCTACTTCATTAAGAAGAAAGGACATTGCACTCCCGATGTGATCTGATATCAGATTAAGAGCTCTAGATTGGACTAGACACTCATTGGTTCTACTTTTTTAATGATCCAAGAGTTAGTATACAAATAATTTAAACCATATAATTTAAAAAACTGAATATTTAACTATCTTTTTTGACATACTCGATGATCTAACCCAGATTCGGTTTATAGATGAGATGAACCTAGATTTCGGACCGTGATCGAGTCTAGTATAATGATGTTACATGGAGAACGTTTAGAAAGTATCTTGAAGGATAACGGCTAGTATTATCATTTCAAATGTTCTGAAGGACACTACATCTTCATTCTAGCTCTCTCAAGCGACATTTTCTAGGTTAAAAACCTCTTAAAGTGCTATTTTTATTATGAACAATTAGGTTCTCTCTCTTAACATGCTCCTTTTCAATAGTTTCTCTCTGTTGAAATGTTGCTTTCCTTTGAATCGTTAACCATGATCTGATTAAGATATGATAAAGACAATTCAAAATCGAATGACGAGAACTTATTTTTGAACTCAAGCAGATGGCGAATAGATACGGCGTCAGGCTGCGCTGCTAAAAGTCTTTCAGACATCTAAACTAAAACAAGCATGCATTCACAGTTGGGTCTAACCTGATCTAGCTTGCCACTTGGGCCCGTTTAGATTAACTGAATTGATGTTTGCAAGTCCCCGCCTAAAGTTACGAAAAAGATGGTAACATCCTTTTTTGTGATTAGGGATGTAAATATTACCTGAAAATCCGTTTATCTATCCGTTTTCGAAGTTTAGAGGTCACAAAAGAATACAAGTTAAAAAATAAAGATAATATTTGTATCCGAATGATTTATGATAAAGATAAAGATATGTCTTATTCTAAATCCGGTTATTCGAGTATCCGTCCATTTTTTTTTTGCTTATCTGATTTATTGATCATATCTTATTTAGAACTCTTGTTTCTAAATGAAATCTCTAATCATCTGCCTACATAATTACATATCTTATTGTTCACACCATTTTTTTAACCCCCTCTCTCTCTCTCGTTCACTAGTTAAGGTTCGTTCCGACAGACGTCACATTATATATAATTACATTTATAAGAATTAAATAGAAAAAAAATATACATATATATATTTTGAAAGTAAGATTTCTTCATTCCCTAGAAAAGCGGTAGAAGATTAAGCTAATGTTCGCACGTAATATTATTCGATAATTTAACCTTTATGCATATGTTTTCAATAACTTTTAATAATTTTAAAAGATAAGGATACAAGAAGATAAAGATATACATGTTGCTTAAAGAATAAAGTAAAGATAGAATCACTGTGCAACCCGATATGTAACTTTTTACATCAGTATTTGTATTTGTGACGTACTAATTATCTCTCACTTGGAAGTTTGCATTCTTATTAAATGCACTAACCGCAAAAAGGGCTTTTTTGATAATGATCCCAATTAACATAGTGAATTTGAAATAAATCTCACATAATGAATTCAAAATAAGTCTATGTAGTCTTGCGTATTTTGATACTAGTTCCTATAAATTTAATATAATTTAGTAATAATCCTTTCGGTTAATAATCATTTAAAAAATATAACTGTTCATGGAATATTCTTCAAACTAGCATTCAAATAGACAAAATTACTTGAAATGACTCTAAAAAAAATAAAAAAGTCAATTTCCAATGAACAATAAAAATTAACCTTAATAGGTCGAGCCTAATAATAATCTTTTTTTTTTTTTAGATCGCTTGATTAGAGATCACGTTATATGGATGCGTGAGGCATTTTGGGATAACCTTTTTTTTTTTATATTGGCAGTTGATACAGGTTGTCGGTGTAACAAGTAAAACTCATACTTTAAACAAGGGTATAAGCGATTTTTTTAGAGTGAGTTAAACTTAAACTCATACTTAACTATAATAGTGTTAAAAAAACCTGATAAAAGCAAATGATAGGGATTAAAATCCAAAAAGTTTTAGTATATAAGGGCAAATATGTAAAATACAGAGACTTATTTCTGATTCACTACATTTATGGGGATCAATATAGAAAAATCCTTGCAAAGATTGTCTCAAAGGTAACCTTAAATAAGAACTATTTGGTCAAATAATCAAATAGTATTCTCAAGAGTATGACAAAGAGAGTAGTAAAATGTACGATATAATAACATTCTTCTTATTTTGTTGTTGAACCGGAATGTTTAATTTTGAACATACATAATAACTAGCAAAGTACAAATTATGACTAGTATCTAAATTGAACACTTAATCCCATAGCAAATAGTTGGATAAATATGAAAGAAGAATATTTCATCCATGCATTGGTTATTCTGTCTGATGAGGCAGAATCCGATTCGGCCTATTAAAACAAGTTCAACACAGATCAGTCCAACCGCAGCAGTAAAAGGCCCACTGGTAGCCTTCGGCCCATTAGCGGCCCAGCAGCCCTCAGCCCAGTAAGCAGCCCAGTGGCCCTCGGCCCATCCTTCGGCCCATCAGCGGCCCAACAGCCTTCGGCCCGTTAGCGGCCCAGCGGCCCTCGGCCAAGTAGGCTTCAGCCCACTAAGCAGCAGCAAGCCCGTCAGCGGCCCAACCCCCTTCGGCCCAGTAACCGTTTCCGGCCCACTCCGGTGGGAGGGTTAGGCGCTATGGCGGTTTATCAGTAAACCAAAACATAGTCCTGTATCGGTTGCCACCGCTAAGCAACCTCTATCCTCCGCTATAAATACACGGTTATTTATTACCAAAGGTATGTCTTCGAGACCCCAAGGACTACAGTCCAAAAAGCATTAAAGCTATTTCTTCTTCTTCCCCGACTTCTGAATCGAATCATCTTCAGAAGCTAACTTAGCCGTCGGAGAGGGTTCCTTAGGATCGAAGCCCGGGACTCCTACTGACCGGTTCTTCTTTTTCTCTTCCTCCTTCTGCAGGGGCTTCGGTTTGAATCTTCGCCGACCTCTCCGAGTCGGTCTCGGCCGCCGACCTCGGATCTTCTCCCTCCGGTCTCGATGCCTTTCGACGACTGATCCGCCTCGTCCGAAGGAGCCTCGGCCACGCCTTCCGCAGGCTAGTCTGACTCGCCCAAAGGGAGCCTCCGCCACGCCCTGCGACGGCCGGTCCGCATCGTCCGAAGGAGTTTCGGCTTCGCTCCTGGCGAGCCCTCGCCCGGGCACCTCTCGGCTTCGGATCCTCGGCCCCGTTTCCGCCCTCGCCTCGTTCCGGATCCCCGTCGGTCCTCTTCACCGATCCGATCCAGCTTCGGGTCCCATCTTCGGATTCCAGCCCCGGAATCCGATCGTGATAGCTTCGGCTACATCACTGTCATTTTATTTAATTTTTGTTTAGTAAAAAAATAAATAGGTTAAGAAAACATTTGCATGAAAATAGGATATCACATCTCTTTTCTTTTCTTTGAGAAAAAAACTTGAAAAAATTCACCCAATTCTTTTTGTCCTTTGATTGAATATTTCATCCTCTAAATATTTTAATCATCGAAAGATATTAAACATTCATCATAAAATTATGGAAAAGTTAATTGGAGCTTTCTGGTAGAGCTGCCCTTTATTTCCTCCACCGTATCACAAAAAAGTGTACCAGTAACTCCTTACTTTACGAGGAAACTTATTTTTCCTTCCTCAATGTCATTAAAACTTTTAGAATAATAAGCTTACCAACCATGTCTTATTTGTCCCATCGTAATAAAAGCTGCAACCTTTTTTTGGAAAAGATTACAATTTTACAACTCCACCTTTGTCATGTATAATTGTAATACATTCAAAGTTAAAAGTATTAAGGTGTTAAGGTGCTAAGTATTAAGATATTAAGATCTTAACACATTGGAGGTCTCTAGTAGGCTTCTCACAACTATAGTACTTTAAAAGTTAAGGTATTTAATTCTTTAAGTGTGACTTTATTTGCAGAATTACTTATATCAGAATAAGATTTTGGAGATTTCTTAAACTAAAATAAGAGGTATTTTGATTTGTTAAGTTGTTGATATTCTATTTAGAATAAGAAGAATTACATTGCGCTATTCCAAGTGATTTGGTAGGAATAGGTGAAATAAAGGTAGAACTTGAGGAATTAGAGGAATTGAGGGAATTAGGCATTCTAGGTATAATTTGAGAAATTGGGAGAATTAAATATTCCCGCAACCAAACCGGGTTTAGGCCCTCATACTACTTATTCCGGGTCCTATTCCGCTAGCAAAGTGAGCTAAGTCTTTAAAACTTAGACTATTCATATTACTAAGAGAGTAAGTTAGCGAGGTATTTAATTCTTTACGTTTTTAAAACTTAAAATATTTAGATTATTTGAGGTCAAGTTGGTACCAACAATAATAGCAATGAAACTTGTAATTCCCTTTGTCAAGTGTTGGACTTCTTATAATTTGATTGTCTTGAAATTGAGTTCGATGGACTTCTTTATGACGTCTAGTAGCAACTGCATCTTCCTGCTGATGCCTATCCACTTGGGCTCTGTTCACTGCTTTTCATCCTACATCCATTGCCAACTCCACGAACTCCTTCACCATCATAGATCAAAGAAAGCAACACTGCCATTGCCACCTCCTATAGTTTATGGGGCTTACCCACATGGAGCTTCGTCAAGTGCACATCCAACATGACCTCAAACATGATAGTGTCCTTCCGAAAGGAGATGACAAGGCCCATTTGTCAGAAGGAGCCGCCCATTCTACACACGAAGAGGTCCATGAAGATGCTGGGGAGGAAGGAACAGTGGAAGGTGGCTGTCATGCTAGTGGAAGGTGGCACCACATGAGAGGATGATGTCGAATTGGTTAAACAGGGGTGTAGGGAGGCAGTGGCGAAAAGCTTATAGAAGGTGGTCTAGAAGATGGCAATGATGATGTACTAGGCGAAGTTGCGGAGGATGTCTAGGGAGTTCAAGTCAGATTTCATGTAGATGATATGCTCCACGAAGGATGCATTAGCTCAGAATGTGGAGTTTCTTATATATTGTTGCACATTATCTTGTTTGAAAGACAACTTTAAATATAACATAAGTTAGTACCTTAAGTATTTCATTTTTAAGGTTAAAAGTATTTAGAACTTACTTAAATGTTAAGGATTAAATCTTAAATACCTAAATAACATAACACCCCTACAATACTTTAGCTCTTTATTTCTAAGTCATTAATACTTTAAATGTTGAAGCAATTTAACTTTTACAGTCGTACTCATTTGTCAAAAAGTAGAATGATAAGATTATAATTTATTAAAAACAAGTTATAGTGTTTGTTATGATGGGATGAACAGATAAGGGGGTAAGCTTAATATTTTAAAAGCTTTAATGATATGGAAGAGGAGCAAATAAGTCTTCCCGTAAAATAGATAGAGTGCTGCCCATACATACTTTTTTAATAGGAAGGAAGAAATAAGGTGCGCTATTAATTTTTCCTATTAAGATTATTTTCACTTCATTTATTTAAGAAATCGCTCCTTCATAATCACGTGTTTACCATTTGCATCCCTTATTCTTACAATCCACCATCCGGTTGACCGTTACTTCCATGTCCGATGGAACACATAGTTAGGGCTGTAATAGAATAGAGTGATTCAGTTGGGTTTGGTTTGGTTTGAAGTTGGTTCTGGTTCGATTCAATTTTATAAGCACTGGAAATTAAATTAAACTAAAAAAATGAATAAATTGAATTTAATATAAATATAAGTGATTCAGTTGGGTTTGGTTTGGTTTGAAGTTGGTTCTGGTTCGATTCAATTTATAAGCATTGGAAATTAAATTGAACTGAAAAAAATGAATAAATTGAATTTAATATAAATATATACTTTATAGTAATATATTTTAGTGACATATGTATATATTTATATGCCTAAACACATATATTTTATTTTAATTTTAATTTATAATATTTCCGTACAATTCGATTTCTCATATGAGATCGGTTGGATTCGGTTCACACATTTTTTACTCGTAAAGCCATAACGGAACCGAACCGACCCAAACCATACAGAGCATCGCAATTCGCAAACAACGTCAAACTTCATGATAACATCTTCCTCGAAATAGGAAACCCGTTTGTTGGTGGGCCCAAGGGTAACGTCTATCCGTCTCTGGGCAGGAAAAGGAAGGCGGAAAAATATCGTCACGCTCGCGCCGGAGGTATGCCACGTCACCGCAAGCCATTCTATTTAACTTCTTCGCGTCCCTCCACTCGGTTCTGCCCGCTCCTTCCACTTCACTCACCTCCGTCCGCTCCTTGGTCGCTCCCCCTATCACTTCCGCGCGAGCTTATCTGCGCAGGTTAAACCAAATCTCTCTCTTGTTCTCATCACTCCCGCATCTCCATCTGGCCGCCGACCTCAGATCCGGCCAGCCGAGGGCTCCCGGCGTTCTCGCTCGGCGGGGATGCAGAGAATTGCGCCTCCGAGTTCTGTTTCCTCGCTTCCTTTGCCGGCGATTCGTTCACAAGGACCCCATTCTCGTCGCCGCCATGGCTGTCGCCGTCATCACCATCGCACTCCGCGTGGTCCGTACGATCCGTGCCGGATGGAGAAGCGGAGCTTCGGAAGTAAGTGGGCTGTGAAGCGTTTCATCCAATCTAGACGTAGTCTCTTTCGTGTCTTACAACTAATCTGATGCTTGAGGGGTTTTGGTTGGTTTTTGGATATTTTTTGTTCATGGGTTTCTTGGTTGGTTTCTTTCGACATTTTTGTTGTTATCACCTAGCATGCAATGTCTTCTTGAGGACATTTGTCTATTTGATGCCTCTCCCTCCGTCTCTGGGTTTTGTCTGTCACGTTCTGCTTGCCAAATTTGAACAAACGAACCGTGCAAGTGCTAGTCCTGTGGTTCTTAAACTACTCGAATTTTAGAAGGTGTATCCTGCTAGATTAACGGGTCGATTGTTCTGCCGTAAAACGCTGGAACAGGGTATTTTCCTTATGTTTGGTGTGCCGCTAATTGTCTTATGGCGTCTTTGTTTATCTTCGGAGTGTCGTAATCTTGTTGGATTTCAAAATTGTGTTAACCAAATCATCCCACAAATTTCACGGGTTACGGATGCGCAAGGGGGAGATTCACCTGTGTGGAGTCATGGCTTATTTTTCTGCTATTTTGTCTGGACAGCCGGCAACATCACATGTTGTAAATCTAGATAGATAGTTCCACATATACACAATACGGACGAAAGGACTGTTGGCGGTAATTCCGGGAGAATGCATTCTGAGAAATAGAATATTTCTGAATTCGCTGTCCAAGCTTTGGAGAACTGTTTTGGTGGGAAGATATTCCATGGCTAAGCTGTCAAATCAGCCTGCTGATGAAGTTTTTTTTATTTTCTGTTGGAAATGTTTGAAATAAGAAATTGAATGTATTAACCTTGTTTGTTGAGCCCAGACAGTAACTGAGACATCTACAGTAGTACAACCGTGATTAGGAGTTGCACTCATCCCAAGTGGGAGCGGAAGTACGGGTGTGTATCCGTGTGGGTGGGTGTTGTTTGTTCGTGTCATATATAAAAAAACGTTGTGGTGCAGTTTGCTGCAGCGCATGCAGTTGTCTTATAATTTTAATCCCATCCCTATATTAAATAAAATAAAATTCATCATAAATTTCTAAATCTTCATAACTTCCTTAGGGTTATTCATCCCTTGGGGCTTTATTTTCATTGTCAGATCGTGTCCAATCTTGAAACTCAATTGTAGCCTTGGGTACTTGCAAATTTGAATTAAAAAATAATAAAAATTAAGTAACAAAATAAAAAAAATCCATTAGATTATCCTTGGGAGTTAGGGTTGTTCTCCTCCCTTAGGATTTTAATATTCATCACCAATTTGCTCGCACCGGATTAGATGGCTATTGTCAAATGGGTTACAATCGAATGGTGCAAATTAAGCTCCAAGACATGAAAATATTTTTCGGGGGATAATTGAATATTTTTTATTTCTTTTAACATGAGGATGGGACTAAAACGTCCTATGTGGTTTATCCGCACAGATGCAAAAACCACATCACAACACTACACTCCCCTCTCTCTCTTTCTCTCTCTCTCTCTCTCTCTCTCTCTCTCTCTCTCTCTCTATATATATATATATATATATATATATATATATATATATATATATATATATATATATACGACCGCTCCCAGCACACCCATGCAGAACGGGGGGAAGGCTCGCATTTCGCACGGGCGCTCCCCTGCGCGGACTGTAAACCGTCCATGCAGGGTAGGTTTCTTCTTAAAAAAATAAAAACCCTTTGCTGCTGGATCAAGATCCAGCGACCCTAGATACAGTCCACTGCCAGGGGACAAAACCTGGCAGTGGACTGTATCTAAAAATGAGGTAATGGAGAAGTTCATGTTAACATGTTTACCTAGACTGTTAGACTTTAATATAAAAAGTTAAAATTTAAAAAGAGAATAATATTTCTAAAAAATGGTTGGGGTAGGTGTGGCACCCAGTGTGATGCTGCTGTTGGATTGATGATCTGACGACCATGTTTTATTTTTAGTAAATAGTTTTTATTTCCTTGTATAAAAATGTACACATTGTTTGATCACCCACCTTACCATCCGCACACCTCCTATGAATTTTTGGCGCTAAAGTGCCAACACATTTGATTTATTTCAAATTTTAAGTTTTTAATCACTAGATCATATCTTGGGCGATCCAATGGTCAGAAAAAGATGATAGGAAATTTATATTGCCTTGTTTTAGGAAATCTGTCCTCGTACATATTATTCATTAGATGAGAAAGCATCTTCTGTTCTCAAATAAGGCATCCTTTGAAAGGTGAATCACAATGAAAGAAGTTTCTCTTGCCATAGTTTATGCTTGTCAACAGTTGTAGCAATGCATCGAGAGACACAGTCTATGCTATTTACATGATTTAGCCTTTTTTTGTGTAGTCACTGGTAGACACATTCTATCCTATTTACTTGATTTAACCTTTTTGTGTGTACTTTATGTAGGTATGTTTATTTTATTTTTATTTTGTTTTATCTTGTCTAGACCTTAAGAACTTGGGATTAGTCCTCAGGGAGTCTTTGACTTCGGATCAAGCGTAACTCCATGAATTCGACCTCTCCCCACTGACCTCAGTCAATGTTAATTACACCAATCAATGATTGACGACCCTTAATTAACCGTTTAGTAATGCCCATTAATAATCACACACTAATGCAACATAAACTTAAATGAGGCACAAAGATGTTGTAGGAGACTTTAACATGATCCAATCTCATTCTTAGAGACTTAAGCACGAGTTAATTATTTTCTCATAGACTTTAGCATGAGCCAATTACATTCTAAAAGATTTGTAATGGCATGCTTTTTAAATTCCTTTTTGATCCTCGAAAGGGTTTCTTAAAAGATACAACCCTTCAAAGGATGTTTAGAAGACCTACTTTTAAATGGAGATAATATTCCTCTAAAGATCCTTAAAAGTGTACATTCAGAGAGGGTCTTTAGAGCAAAGATGTCCTTTCAAACTTTTAAGGGATACTTAGAGGTTTGTCCTTTGAACAATCATTCTCTCCGAGGCTAAATAACCTTAAAGGATACTTAAAAGATGTGTATAGTTTCCTTAAAGGACATGGCTCGAACTCTTTATCAGTATCCTTTTAGATAAAACCCTTAAAAGAGTCCTTTAGTGTCCTTTAGCATCCTCCAAACTTGTGTACTTAATTGCTTAAGGGTCATGCATCACAAGTTAAAACAATCCACTTTCATTCATTTATGAAGTATAATATTGTGATTTGATTAATGGGCACAATGGCCGCCCATTTAATTAATAATCGTAACAAAAGTATTGGCCATTCATATGATATGAATAAACCAATATTGGTCATTTGAACAATACAAATGAATCAAGCATTCGGCCATTCAAACCATATGAATGGGCCAATACGATCACTCAAACCATATGAGTGAACCACATAAAAATATGGGTCATTCAAACCATATGAACGAACCCCCTAAAGCTAAAACTCTTGCTCTTGCCTTCACAAATTTTGAAAATTTTAGTGGGATGGCGGCTTCTTGCCCTTCTCTTTGCGTGGAAAGAAAAGAAAATTCTTCCCCTACACCAACCTCTCTTTTTTTTTCCCTTCACTGCAGCAGCCCTTTTGGGGGGTTTTAAGTGGAGAGAGAGAGAGAGGGAGGCGGTGGCACCCCCCACCAGTTGGAGCCACTGGTTGGGAAGGGGGGGGGGGGGGCACCGGTGCGTGCCACTAGTGGGGGGGGGGGGGGGCACCGGTGGCTCCCCCTTCTTTATTTTTTTCTTCTTTTCCTTTTCTTTTCTTCTCTCTGTCTCTCTGTCTCTCTCTCCCCTTCTTCTTCTTCTTCTTCTTTTAAGAAACCCCCTCTTTTTCTCCCTCTCTCTCTCTCAACCACAGCCCCTCTTTGCTGCTGCCGCTGCTTCTCCTTGTTGCTGCTGCTGCTGTTGCTTTTGCCGTTGTTGTTGTTGTTGCTGCTGTGTTGCATCTTGCTGCTGCTGTGGTTGCTTTTGTTGTTGTTGCCGCTGCTGCAACTGCTCCTATGGTCGAGGTTTGGGCTTCGGGAGGTAAACCCTAGTACCCTCATTCCATGCATGTATGTCATGCGATCTCTTCTTCTTTTAGCTTTGGGGTAAAGCCCTTATTTTTGCATGCATGTATGTTATTTCTAGGTGATCACACACGACTTAACATATCATGATTGGTTGTGCCCAAAAAATTGTCAAACAGTGTATAATCACTCCAAGCTAACTTCAATCATCAGAGTTCACTTTTTAGTTTCTTCTTGAAACTTTCAGATCATTCAGAAGAACTGGTGGTTTTTGCTTCTCGTAGAGAAAGTTCTGTAAGTAGGCAGGAGGATGCCGTCAATGTACAGGACACAGGAAGAAGACAGGTGCAACAGAATCATACTGGAAGATTTTTTAAATTCCCTCAGCATGATGTGGTATCGACTGGGGATGTAGGCAACTCATCTTTCCTGCTAAACATGTACAATTGTTTTCTGAGAGATGGGAGGTAATTCCAATTCCTGCAATGTTTTCAGTCATATAGTCTGTTGAGTAAAATATAGGCATAAATAATCGCAAGTAAAACGGGAAAATTGCTTCTCATATTAGAACCATATTCATATATTTTCTGTGCATATGCCTGTGCCCTGACAGGTTAAGCGACTGCATAGATTTGCTTGAAAGCATGGACAAAAAGGGCATCTTGGACATGGATAAAGTAAAATTCTTTTTTCCCTCTTATTCTTGTAAATTGATGTCTATTTTCATTATTGTAGTTTCTATTCTTTGGATCCTGACAGAAACTAAAAATTGATTGTTTCAGGTTTATCATGCAAGGTTCCTGAAGACATGTAAAAATCACAAAGCTGTAAAAGAGGCATTGCGTTTCGCTAAGCTGATTAAAGAACCAACCCTGAGTACATTTAATATGCTTTTGTCCATATGTGCAAGTTCACAAGATTCTTATGGTAAATTATTCAAAACAATAATTTATTACTTGACTGTAGTTTCTAAATTAAGTCTATATTATAATTTTGCTATGGCAAAGTGTTGCTGCACCTTCTGATTGCCTACTCCCTGATATCTGCACTTAAGGAGCTTATCAAGTTCTGCTACTTGTCAAGGAGGCCGGTCTAAGACCTGATTGCCAATTGTACACCACTCTAATATCAACCTGTGCTAAAAGTGGAAAAGTTGATGCAATGTTTGAGGTATTGCATCTTCTCTTTTTACCTTACAAAATGAATCCTCGCCTTTAATTGAAACTTGTTCTTCTGTAAGATAGCTTATGTTCCCAAATTACTAATGTAAAATATGTTCATTATTCATGTGATTATGTCATTATTTGTTAAAATCAGATGCTTTAGGTTAAACAAAAGGTTTTCAAGAAACTCAGTGCTTTGGCCTGCTCAAACTGTGTTATGAAGAAGTCAAACTGGTCTTTAGCAATTGATTTTTAGAATGATTCCTTCATCACACGCTTTATTTAAGTTTCGCATATCCTTGTTTAGGCTGGTTCTAAAGTTTAGGACAATATCGAATGTTTTTATACCATGTATTCATTCAAATGAAAAGAAGTGTGAAAACAAAAAAGACTGAGCAAAAAATAATCCACCATATACAAAATGCTTTCCTATTGGCCACTTTCTGTCAAAAGTAACTTCACTGGGAAATTGTCATCAATCCATACAAGGTTGATGTCAGACATCTAGATTGTTGGAAACTTTGACAATTGACATTGTTGGGTCTCAAATTGCACAGATCAAGAAGTACTTTTGGGTCAAGGCCGTCATCATCATCAATTTTATGTTTTATTCATTTAATTTTTAACTGCCACATTAAATATTAGTTCTGCATCTAACGTGCATTAAGTCTGTAGTATTATTTCAGGATTCATATTATTTGGGGACGTTTAGTACTGTGTCATCTCATCTAGGACTGGGACTGTCTATCATTATTTATCGTCAATGTCATCAGCAAGGTTTATTATAGATGATTGTTAATCAGGGGTTGGCTTACTATTTGAAATACCAAGTCTGAGGATTTGAAAAGGGCTCTCTGGGTGTGGGTCTGTCCAATGTTGACCTTCCGTTTAATTTATCACATACTCGGAAGACACTTTGACCAGTGTCAAGTAGGCAGGGCCATGTCTTATGGCATGCCTCAATTCTAGCTGATGGTATTTAGTTGTTAGTAGCTTCCACGGACGCTACAGTATAAGGATATACTATTCTATTGATTAGCTGCAGAAGCAAAGGTATGTAACAATTCGAACCTAAATTACCTTTAGAAAAGATACAATATAATGTAATTTATTAAATCTAAACTTAGAGACAAGGAGTAATATGTTTGCGAAAAAGAAGACAAGTACATAGAGCTATACGATCACCTTCTAGAGAACTAGTTCTGTAATTTTTGCGTCAGTCTAAATTATTCGCATTGATGTCAACTTTTTACCTTGACAAATCTCTTGTTCTCCTACCTCTATTTATTATTCAATAAAATTGGTGGTGCAGTCCACATTTCATTTGAAAAAAAAATCTCCCTTGTTCAGTATCTCCATCCAAATTTTCTTGATCTTCCTCTTCTCCTAGTCCATCCTGCTTCAAGGGGAGTTCCTACTTTGGATTCTTAGTTTCTATTGATTGAATAGCATTATATTTGCCAACTGGTAAGGAATTAAATACTTCATGAGAGAGTCATGACACAGATTCAAAGGTAATCTTGGATAAAACAGCCATCTCCGTGTACCAAGGGAACCCTGTCCAAGATGAAGAAATTCTTTATACTCAAGCCTGCTCTTGAAGATCTCTTTTTATGGTGTTACTGGAGAGGTTGTGCAATGGGGATAAAGAAAGAGGAAGTGCAGCAATTGGAAGCAGGGAACTTCTGGCTGCTTGGTTAGGGGACTTATCTTCTTCTTTTATGGAACTGGAAGGGGGAGAAGATGTGGGTTGAAGCAGTAAGGAGGCCCTTGGTGACCCTGATTGTTGGTGGAAAAAGAGGCTGTGGAGTAGTCTTTGGAGCTGGGAGAGAGCTTATGGGGTGCTGATGATGAAAAGGCATCAAGATATGGAAGCCATGAGATCAGGCACCCGTCTGAAGGACGCAGAAATGCAGTGAGATGCATGCTTTTGTCTTGGCAGCCCCGTCCAAGCCATCATTTTGATGCATACGTTCCTTTGGGATCAGACACCAGTCTGAAGGATGCAGAAATGCAGTGAGATGCATGCCTTGTGTTGGCAGACCAGTCCAAGCAGAACAGAGAATCATCAGTTACAGTAGACTTACGCGGAAGCTTAGCCTGTTGCACCAGTAGAGATATGAAGAATTATGGAGGGTGAAGAACACTTAACAAACACATGCTGTTTCCATTGGCGAGAGACATCTGGAAGGTATTGAATAATTGAAGTGCTTTAAACATTTTGTGGTTTCTTGGCAGAGGAAGGGTCGTATCTCCTTGTCAGGTGCTTGGAAGTTTCATAATGTCACATACCATTGATGTTTCACTGGGTGACAGAAAAGGTGGAAGGTGGTGAAGTGTTTTGAACAATTAGTGGTTCTTTGTAGGGGAAGGGTCATGTCGCCTTGTCAGACACTCGGCAGTTTCATCATGTCACATAGCATTGCTGTTTCCCTGGCGATGGAAATGCAAAAGTTTTTGAAGTGTTTTGAATAGGCTGATGGTGAAGTCTAATTGTCAGCGGATAGGTTGGGCCTAGTGAAATCATGGATTGCGGAATCGGCCGATTTGAGTCGGAATCGGCGGGTTCCGAGACGAGTTGGGGGGGAAATTACTGTTCCCGCCACCGATTTAAAAAAAAAAAAAAAACGGCAGAAATCGGCCCGAACCGGACCAGATCGGGTCTAGACCAGCCAGATCGGCCGGTCCGGACCCGATCTAGTCCGGTTCGGGCCGGTCCCGATCTCCCCCTTAAGGGGGGATTGGGAACCAGACGCCAGCAGCGTTTCTGCTGCTGGCGCCCGGCCCTTCCCCAGCCCCTCCCCGGCTCGCCGCCGCTCGCCGCCGGCCCCCCCCGCCGCCGCCGGCCGTCCGCCGCCGGCCTGCCGCCGCCGGCCCGCCGCCGCCGCTGTGGTCGCCGTCACCGCCGCCCTTGACGTCGGATTTTTTGTTCGCATTCCGATTCGAGTTTAGGTATATTTCGAATTAATTTTTTAAAATTCTAAAAAAATTAGAAATGATGTATGATTGTGTTTATTGTGTAGATCTCTTAATATTTAGGTTTAAAAAAAATTTAGCATGTTGATTAGACAAAATTGTCAAAATTAGCCCTAATTAAGGGTTAAAAATTGGGGCTTTTGTATGATTAGTGTGATTAAGGTTCAATTGAGTGTGCCAACCACTCAATTGAACTTGTTAGGACATAAATGTGTATTTTTTTGTATTAATTGCATGTTATTAGCGTTAATTAGTTAAAATTAACCCTAATTAGGGGTTAAAAATTGGGGCTTTTATATGATTAGCGTGATTAAGGTTCAATTGAGTGTGCCAACCACTCAATTGAACTTGTTAGGACATAAATGTGCATTTTTTTGCATTAATTGCATGTTATTAGCGTTAATTAGTTAAAATTAACCTTAATTAGGGGTTAAAAATTGGGGCTTTTATATGATTAGCGTGATTAAGGTTCAATTGAGTGTGCCAACCACTCAATTGAACTTGTTAGGACATAAATGTGCATTTTTTTGTATTAATTGCATGTTATTAGCGTTAATTAGTTAAAATTAACCCTAATTAGGGGTTAAAAATTGGGGTTTTATATGATTAGCGTGATTAAGGTTCAATTGAGTGTGCCAACCATTCAATTGAACTTGTTAGGACATAAATGTGCATTTTTTTGTATTAATTGCCTGTTATTAGCGTTAATTAGTTAAAATTAACCCTAATTAAGTGTTAAAAATTGGGGCTTTTGTATGATTAGTGTGATTAAGGTTCAATTGAGTCTGCCAACCACTTAATTGAACTTGTTAGAACCTGATTGCATTTTTGTGTTTTTATGTTATGCAGGAATATGGCGGAACAGGATGTGGAGCAACATGGTGCTGATCCTGGTTGGCAGCATTGCACACTAGTGGACAGTGTTAGGAGGAGGGTCAAATGCAACTGGTGTGGAAAGGAGATGGGTGGTGGCATCTATCGCCTAAAAAATCATCTTGCTGGCATATCAGGAGATGTCAGTAGATGTGAGTCAGTCCCGCTGGCCTTGAAGAAGGAAATGAGGGCTTATATGATGGGTAAAAAGGCACACAAAGATTTATCATCTCAACAACACATGAATTTGCAAGATGAGATATCAGGGCACCAAAGACGAAGGGATTACAGTCTACCTGTTCAGCGCCCGATCAATTTAGATGATGATGAGGAGGAGGAGGAGGATGAGGAGGATCCAGATGACCCTGATACAGAGTACACCAGAGCTGTTCGTGCCAGTTTGCGGACAAATAGAGAAGATGAGGACCGGCGAAGAGGCTTAGGATCATCAGGTGGATCAATGCCTGCTGCTTCTCAGCCTGGGATATTCGTTCCTAGGGGTTCTTCTGGTCGCAGGACTGCTAGTTCTATATTGAGTTGTGGACGGACATCAGATGTGGCACGCGGTCCTATGGACCAATTTTTGTACAGATCAAGGTCTGCCAGACAGCCTGGAATCAAGCAAGCATTAAAAGGAGTTAAGGCATCAGCAAAAAATGCCTTGAAAGGAATTGTGAAATGGTTTTTACATGCAGGTGTGCCAGCACATGCCGCATCTAGTCCATATTTTCAGACGATGGTGGATGCAATTGCAGATGATGGACCTGGTGTAAAGGCCCCCACAGCTCGCTACATTTATGATGTTGGGCTTGAAGAAGAGTATAATGACTTGAAGGTATGGGTCGACAACTTCAAAAATGTGTGGAAGGAGCGTGGTTGTATCATCATGTGTGATGGTTGGACAGGGACCACAAGAAGATCCATGATTAATTTTCTTGTGTATTGCAGCGAGGGCACTATTTTTTTGAAGTCTGTGGATGCCTCAAACAGAATAAAGAATGCTAATTATTTGTACAGGCTAATGGATGACGTGGTAGAGGAAATTGGTGAAGAAAATGTTGTGTAGATAGTCACTGACAACGAAGCAAGCTATAAAGCAGCCGATAATTTGTTGATGCAGAAGAGACACCATTTGTACTGGGTGCCTTGTGCCATGGATTGCGGAATCGGCCGATTCCGATCCGATTCGGGGGAGATTTCACTGTTCCCCCCCCCCCCCCCCCCCCCCCACCGACTTGAAAAAAAAAAAAAGAACGGCCGAAATCGGCCCGAACCGGACCAGATCGGGGCCGGACCGGCCAGATCGGCCGGTCCGGACCCGATCTGGTCCAGTTCGGGCCGGTCCCGATCCCCCCCTTAAGGTTTAAGGGTTTAGGGGTTTGGGGTTTAGGGTTTAGGGTTTTAGGGGTTTAGGGTTTAGGTTTTAGGGTTTTAGGGTTAAGGGTTAAGGGTTAAGGGTTTAGGGTTTAGGGTTTAGGGTTTAAGGTTAGGGGTTTAGGGTTTAGGGTTTAGGGGTTTAGGGTTTTAGGGTTTAGGGTTTAGGGTTTAGGGTTTAGGGTTTTAGGGTTTAGGGTGGATGTACATGAATTGCATTCATTCTTATTGTACATCAATTGAATAATATGTATGTAATTTTTTCTGATTTTTTTTTATTTTTTCCTGATTTTTTTCTGATTTTTTTTAATTTTTTATTATTTTTTAATCTGGCCGAGTCGGACTGGCCAGACTTCATCTGGATCGGCCGACTCGGCCGATCCGATCCGAGTCGGATCGGGATCGGCGGGTCCCGATTCGGGGACCCGATCCGATCCGGAATTCCTTGCCTTATGCAGCACATTCTATTGACTTGATGATGGAGGACATAGGTAGAGATCCTTTTGTTGCTGAGGTGGTACAACATGCTCAGATGATCACGGGATTTATTTATAGTCACAACAGGATCTTACATATGATGAGAGAACATACAGGTGGACGGGATCTTCTTCGTGCTGGCCCTACTAGATTTGCATCCAACTTCATTTCGTTAGAGAGCCTGAGTAAATACAAGCATCAGTTGGCCCAGTTAGTCCACTCTGACGAGTTTCTGGCACATATAGGGACACTGAGAGCCGATGCTAGAGAAGTTGCCTTGGCAGTGCAATCGCTAGTTGGGGAGATAAGTTTTTGGGATAAGGTTTCTCGCTATCTGAAAGTGGTTGAGCCTCTGGTACGTGTTCTGAGGTTAGTTGATGGAGATGACAAAAATGACATGGGATATTTGTATGAGGCCATGGATAGAGCAAAGGAGCAATTGAGCGAAAGCCTTCCTACTTCTCATGACAAATGGTGGAGGATCATCGATAATAGATGGGAGTCGACTCTTCATCATGATCTTCATGCTGCTAGTTAATTCTTCATCTATTTAAGTTGATTTTATGTTATTAATTTTGTTCACATTTAATTTTATAACTAATTAAAATTCAATTTATATGCAGGATATTTTTTCAACCCAATGTATCAGTATAGTGAGAGCGTGCATAATGACGGAGAGGTCCTTCGAGGCACAACTAATGTGATTACTAGAATATCAAGGAATACGAATGAAAGGATAGATGCCTTAGCAGAGGTACCGTACAAAGTAGGAGTTTATGAAAATGCATGCGTCTATCATTAACTTATGTTATTTATATTTATTTTGTAGATGGAGAGATTTAAATTGAAGATTGACATTTATGGAGATGATGACGTCAGGGCTGCAGTAACGAGGACAACTCCAGGTGAATTACATAATAAATAGTCAAATATTAAATTTAATGATTGGCATTTATGATTATTGATATCGTCGTCTTCTTTTTTTTTGAACAGCTGAATGGTGGATCCAGATTAATGACAGACAAGCTGCCACAAATCCTTTGGCGTATGTTGCAGTGCGAGTACTCAGTCAAACCACTTCTTCCAGTCAATGTGAAAGAAACTGGAGTACATTCAGTCTCATTCACACGAAGGTTCGTAACAGATTGGGGGTTTCTAGGCTGGAGAAGTTGGTGTACTGTCACTACAACATGCGTCTAAAAATCAGGCAGATTCAGGAAAGACAGAGGCTTGAAAGACAGAGATTCATGGAGTTTGCTGGCAGACCAGTTGATGAGCTTGTACATCAGATTGATATTGATGAACTGTTAGATGAAGAACACCCACTGCATTCTTGGGTGGAGAGCAGAGCAGCCAGAGATGCACAGCCTGAGTTTGATCCTCAGGATCGGAGTTGGGCAGAAGGTGAATTAGATGTAGTAGTTGTTCGAGATCCTGAATTTCAGACAACACAAGAAGGAGGTGCACTAGTTCTGCAGAGGCGCCGAAAGTCAGCCACACTAGAAGACACTGCTAGAACTTCTGCCTCTCAGCCAGCACGCAGGAGATCAACTACTCAGGTGGATCCACAAAGAAGAAAGGAGAAAGAACCAGCGGGACCTTCATTGCAGTCATCGAGCAGCAAAAAGAGAAAACACTCAAAAGGAAAGTCTAAACAACGAGTGGACCTATCAAAAGGAGAAGAAGGGACAGTTCAGTAGACTGGAGAGACACCTGAGGACACCCCAGCTTTACCACCTCACTTGGCCAGCATGTACGAGGCAGAAAGACAAACCTACAGACGTAGAAGAAGGCGATTGAGGAAAACAAGCCAAGTGCGGAGTGATGACTCCACTGATGATGATGATGATGATGATGATGATGATGATGATGGAGATGGTGATGGCGCTGCTGCTGCTGGACTATCAGGAGGTTCTGCACTTGGGAGCAGTTACACAGGATACGATGATTACTCCGCACCTCCGAGTCATTCTGAAGGAACTCAAGGTCAGAGACAAGGACAAGAAAGGGGATTTGAAGGCCAACAGAGACGGGCAGGATGTGATTGGCCACCATGGGAAGGTGCACCTTCTTATCCGCCCATTTTTCATCCCCGTACACTGCCATATTCATACATCAGCAGCACTACTGAAGGGTACTATGGAGCTCCACCTATACAGTACGGCATTTTTGTCCCTCCAATACAATCAGGAGAAAGTTCAAGCCAACAAGCTTACACACCTAGAGGTATTCAAAGAGGATTCGAAGACCTCGCTAGTTCCTTGTTTGGCTATGGATATGCACCGGCAGATTATGGCCCGCCTGCTCAAACTTATGAACCGGATGATGAAGGATCACAAATGTGATCTTTCTAAGGTATTTTTCAACAACAATATCTTTTTTAATTAATGCACAACAAAAATTATTAGTTAGTTAGTTGTCTTTAATGTTTATTTTTTGTGGATGTACATAAATTGCATTCGTTCTTATTGTACATCAATTGAATAATATGTATGTAATTTTTTCTGATTTTTTTCTGATTTTTTTCTAATTTTTTCTATTTTTCTGATTTTTTTTTTTTAAAAAAAAATCCGGCCGAGTCGGACCGGCTGGACTGAGTCTGGATCGGCCGACTCAGCCGATCCAGATTGGGTCGGGTCGAGATCGCCGGGTCCCGATTCCCGGTCCCGACCCGAGCTGGAATTCCTTGAGTGAAATAGGCTGAGGCTGTGCAGGATGAGGACTAGCAAAAATTCTGGGCTTTGCTTGAGGCATTAGGTAGTTGCGCCGGCTGAAGAAATGCAGAGCTGTTCCAGGAAACCATAAGAGAGTGGCATGGATTAGGTTTCTTTGATTAGGCAGCAAAGAGGATCATATTGTTACCATGGTTGGAACTAGGGATGCAAAAGTGAGAGATACGGATTTGATCTGAATGTGGATTGGTATTATCCAGATCCGAGATAAGGATTCAATTTGGATGTGAATTGGTACTATCTGAATCCGAAAAAGATATTTGTGATGTGGATTATTTTGAATCCGAATTTTTACTTTCAGATACTTGGATCTCCAAACTTGGAGGATCAATTTTCCCCTTTTCTCCTTCGCCACCACTATGGCATTCCCATGGTGATGAGGCTTTTCACGAAGCGCTGCCGCTATGGCAGCAGGTTGCGGGTGAGGAGCTGGTCGGCGTGGAGGCTGCCCATTCTCTAGGTGAGGACGATCACTGAGCTGCTGCCATTGGTGGAAGCTGCATGCTTGACTTGGGCCTTGAGGTTGTCGAGGAAATGGAAGTCCACATGAGAAGAATGCCTGGGGTGGTGAGGCCATAGTGGAAGTTGAGGGTGCACCAAAGAGGTTCTCACTGTCATTGTAGCTGAAGGCCTTTAGGCATTCTAGGATCCCCCCGATCTCCTAGGCGTCTCTTAGGTCATCAGGGTCCTGGTGGCGGAAGGCTTTGACAGGGCTAGAACAGGGGGCACAATGTTGACGTTAGGCATGTTATAGTAGTTGTTGAGATTGGAGTCATAGTGGAGCGCCATCTGCTCATAGAAGCATTGTGCGAGGGGTTCCCTCATTGTGCAAGGCGTCTTGGTGGCGAAAGGCTTTGACATGGCCAAAATGGGGCCATAATGCTGAAGCCAGGGCATGTTATAGTAGTTGTTGAGATTGGGGTTATAGTGGAGCGCCATCTGCTCATAGAAGCATTGTGCGAGGGGTTCCCTTAATGGGTTGGTGTTCATCCACAGGCAGAGCCAAGCCTACCGGCCTGTTGGCCTTGCGGATGACAGGGTTGGACGACTGGTGGGCAACACTGAGGCAGGCATAGAGCTGGATACCAACGGTGCCGGGGATGAAGATGATGGGGTGGAGGTGGCTGGTAGTAACGAGAAGGGAGAACTGTAGAAAGATGGTGAGGGGGAGGAGGATGGCGGCTGCGGTAGTGCCACCTATGCCCGCTGCATATGCCTCTTGGTGCAATGTTTCCCTTTGATCTCATATCATGCACCTTTGTTATCTTCCTCTCCATTGTCTTGGTATTTTATCTCCTATGAGAAGGAAAAGGAGAGGTACAGTAGAGTGGAGACTGACAGGGACTGTATTACCCATATGGAGAAGAGGCATCATTGGGCCACGACTTCTTCTACACTGCTGTCTTGTAGCTGCCACCTTTGTGGCAGCAGCGGGCAAATCTTATGTGGCATTGGTGTTGCGCAGAACATTGAGGGTATAGAGGTGAAAAAAGGAGATGTTGTGCAGACTCGGGAGAAAAACCCATCCTTTGTCGAAGGGACAGCAGTGCACAGCAGCATCGGAGGGAATGGGGCATTGGAGGCACCTAAGATTGCAACAACGAAAGTTAGGGTGGCGGCCTCTGCCGCCCACTGCAGTTATGGTAGATGATGCGAAGATGCAGTCTGCGAGGGTAGTGGGGTTAGAGACATTGGAGATGAGGCTTTCATTCCAGGTGGGGATCGAGTCCTTGGAGTTGATTTGGGTGCACTAGAAGGGGATAGGCTCTGTATGGCTTTGATTGGTCCTTTTAATTGGCTCC
Source organism: Zantedeschia hybrid cultivar (assembly GCA_030544215.1). Classification (NCBI taxonomy): domain Eukaryota; kingdom Viridiplantae; phylum Streptophyta; class Magnoliopsida; order Alismatales; family Araceae; genus Zantedeschia; species Zantedeschia hybrid cultivar. The sequence continues at coordinate 20,786,604 of JARZZO010000002.1, read as the reverse complement.
ATTCGGAGAACGAGTTCAACAGAGGGGGTGTCATGGACATGGATTGCGAAATCGGCCGATTCCGATCCGAATCGGCCGATTCGGATCGGAATCGGCGGGTTTCGATCCGATTCGGGGGGGATTTCACTGTTCCCCCCCACCGATTTGAAAAAAAAAAAAAACGGCCGAAATCGGCCCGAACCGGACCAGATCGGGGCCGGACCGGCCAGATCGGCCGGTCCGGACCCGATCTGGTCCGGTTCGGGCCGGTCCCGATCCCCCCCGTAAGGTTTAAGGGTTTAGGGGTTTAGGGTTTAGGGTTTAGGGTTTTAGGGTTTAGGGTTTAGGGTTTAGGGTTTAGGTTTTAGGGTTTTAGGGTTAAGGGTTAAGGGTTAAGCGTTTAGGGTTTTAGGGTTTAGGGTTTAAGGGTTTAAGGGGTTAAGGGTTAAGGGTTAAGGGTTAAGGGTTTAGGGTTTAGGGTTTAGGGTTTAGGGTTTAGGGTTTTAGGGTTTAGGGTTTAGGGTTTAGGGTTTAGGGTTTTAGGGTTTTAGGGTTTAGGGTTTAGGGTTTAGGGTTTTAGGGTTTAGGGTTTTTTATGGATGTACATGAATTGCATTCATTCTTATTGTACATCTATTGAATAATATGTATGTAATTTTTTCTGATTTTTTTTCCTGATTTTTTTTAATTTTTTATTATTTTTTAATCTGGCCGAGTCGGACTGGCCAGACTTAATCTGGATCGGCCGACTCGGCCGATCCGATCCGGGTCGGATCGGGATCGGCGGGTCCCGATTCGGGGACCCGATCCGATCCGGAATTCCTTGGTCATGGAGGGTTTCGATTCTATGGAATGCAGATATTTAGGATTGGAGATCAGATAAATTCAATTCGGTTTTCATCCCTAGTTGGAACAAGGCCAAGGGGAGTGATGCGCATCTCTTATAAGTGATGGGAAGCCCTTCCTTGTTTGTAAAGGGTTCCATTCTGATCTCCTAAAGGAAGGAAATTATTAATCCCATAAAGGAAACCCTCAAATACTATTGATTTTCACGGCCTTGCTTTGTAAGTCTTATAAAATCTTGTCAGAAATATTTTAGCTCTTACCACCCTCCACCCACTTGAAAAGATTTTTGGAACCTCATTATGTTGAACTCTTTGACCATCGCAGTCTATTTAGGGGATATAGGGAATGGAGCAATAATGAGTCTAGTCAACCTTAAGGAGACTGGGTGATCTAAAGATATTTCCCTTCATTTTGTTTTTTGTTATTCAAAAAATTGCTGATCTGAAAATCATCCACCTTGCCTTGGATCATGTGATTCCGATGCTTAATATGGATTTTTATCCAGGGACTTGAACTTAGATAATCTTAGTTCATATCTCATTTCTATGTTTTGGGCTTCACCATCATTTGTCTCCTAACATATTGAAAAACATTTTATTGGTACAACTTGCTTGATTTATTTATTCATTTATGTGACTATATAGAACCTCCATTGTGACGACTCAGTTCTAGGGTTGTTAACGGGTTGGGCTCGGGTCGGGCTTAGCAAACCCAAGCCTAAGTTCGTCAAGAAAAGTGAGGCCCAAGCTTCGCCCAAGCCCACTTCTCTATACTTGAGCCCAAGTCCGGCCCAAGCCCAAAATAACTTGGATTTCGTGCTCGGACTTTGGGCTTAAATATAAGAAGAATTAATTCTTTTATTTAAAAATATGTTATCTATCATGTTAACAAGAATTAGTGTCTATACATAAACCCCCTCACCTATTAAAAAATGAGATCTTCAAGATCATCATATTAACACACATAAAAAATAAATTAATTATTCACATTTTGGTCTTTCATGTTTAGCATAAAAGCACATCTTTTATAAAATCAAAACTTACCATAGCACTTTGATCAAATATTGATTAACTCACACTAAAATATTATAATGATTTATGATGCATATGATTATTTCGAAGGTGCCATAGAGATGTGAATTTTTATAAAAGCAAAAGTTACCATAGCACTTCGATCAAATATTGATTAACTCACACTAAAATATTATAATGATTAATAATGCATATGATGATTTTGAAGGTGTCAGAAAGATGTGAACTCTATAAGACAATTGTCACATTTCTAGTATTGTAGTAAGTACATGTAAAGAGAACTCTCTTGAATTTAAGACAATTGAAACATTAGTTCAAAATGTCCATACTTGACATAAAGTAATTTGTATGATGTGTATGCAAATGAATGACCTTGTTAATGTGAATATGTATATATTATACAAATTTCATTACTATTCTTTATATTTAATATTTATCGGGCCTTTTGGGCTCGGGCTTGATAAAGCCCATGCCTAGCCCATTTTAGGGATCGGGAAATCAAAGCCTAAGCCCAACCCAAAAATGAAATGGGCTCAATTTAAATACTCAAGCCCACTTAATTGGGGTTGGGCCAGTCCGGGCTTTCGGGACCCATTGACAGCCCTACGATCAATTCTGGCAGTGAAGGCCATATTGAGGCCATCACCCAGTCATACACTAATAGTTTAGGTAGCCTACAAAAGTCAACTAGTGAAACTATGATGCATAAGAAGTAAACGAGGGAAGCATGTGTTACAAACTTCATACACCAATTAAGAAATGAATAATTAAAGCAAGGTGCATAGCCAATATAAATTTCAATTTCCTAAATAAAAAGTAATACCTTGATGGAAAAGTTATCAATTTATAGAAGTTTCACTAATCCTATTACTCTTGGTCCCTATCCTATTGCTGACGACCTTGCCACCCACAAATTTGATGACTCCTATATTTGATGACTCACTACCACCCTGCCACACACAAATTTGATGACTCCTATATTTGATGACTCACTACCACCCTGCCACACACAAAGCAAAAGAAAGGATGGCAGTGAGCCATCAAACTCGTATAGGATTCCTCCCCAACTCTTGCCACTTACTATGAGATAGATAAAAAAAAGATATAGTGATATGCAGTAAAGATAAAAAAAGAGATATAATGATATGCAGTAAATAAACGAGGGATTATATGCTTAAGCCTGAAAGTAAACTACTATGTGATAAGACACACTATTACATTAGTAAATGGCGAGCAAGAAACAAGGTAGGTTGTGAGATGTGGATAAAACTCTTGTGCACTCTAGACTAGACCCTAAATCCATAACTATTGACTGGATCCACAATGAACTACTTTAAAACACTTCAAATAAGAAGGAAAGGGGTGGTTAACATAGGGCCACTTTAATGATCGATTGGGTTCCTTTCTAGTAATTTATCCTGAAAGTAGCCAAGACTAACCTAATCCACCAATACACTAGTCACGGTTGCATGCCTTGGTGGAGTAGCTATTGACAACTCAATCAGGTCCTTGCTTGTCTATCCTAATAGAAGTCGTTCATCACAAAAGGTGAGGCAAGTAAATAGGACTAGTCGAGCACTACGGTTTGTAGAACTATAGGGTCCGAAACCTGACCACGTATGCACAAAAGTGAGACTTTACTCGTTGTCGTAAGTTAGGAGTGCTCGAGACTAGACCCGGATTTCCAGGTCATAACAACACAGTCTAAGGTCCTGACACACCTCTAAGGTCATAATTGGGCTATGGTCCTCGACTCTCACCTTGACGAGGGTCTTGGTCTTAAGCGGGATCAAGAAAATTAGTGCGAGGGCGTCGCTCCCCCAAAAATCATAAGAGGCAGAAAGTGCACTTAGCGGTCATGTTACACCATGTTATTCACTTAGTGAACATTGGCTCTTAGACGATCATTTTATACGGTCATCAAACTCTGACTCAATGGTCAATAAATGGTTGGTAGGCTGGTGCCCGCCTTTCTCACATCCGGTCACCTCCGCGCCACTCACCTCAAAACTCCAATTCGTTAACCTATGATTATCTATGTGTATGGGGCTTACACCATTTGATGTTCCATTAACAAGACTTGGTTTACGCAACTATCCAATTGTTTGACACACAAAATAGAAGAGGCTTGCACAACACCTAATTATAGATGCAATTTCATTTTCTAGTAGTCTTCATACAACTTTCTATAGTCACCAAGAAGTACCCCTAGGTGTAACTCACACCTACTCATTTATCTAGTTACTTTATATGAATCAAGGAAAGATTCAATCATTTTCTTTTAAATAGACCATTACGTTTGATGGGTTTAAGCAAGTGATTTATTTCTAGTTATGGCATAATGTAAGAAATATATGTCTAATCAAACTTACTAATCAAGATGACTATGTTCAGGTTTGAAACACAGTAAATTGTATGCATGGCACCCCATCATACACTTCCAATGCTTCCACCACAACTATGGATAAGGTCCTACATTATCAAAGGCGATCGCCTTGCTTGCCTAGGCGATGAAGTGGTTTGAGGCGAGCCAAAAATGCCTCGCCTCGCCTCATCGCCTCACTCACCTAGACACTTGCCTATGAAGTCTAACCAAATGCTTGTTTCTTTTTTAGTTATGTAGTACTCATTTTTCTTATTCTTAATTGTTCCAAAGTAGCTAATGCCTCTTTTAACAATGTCTAGTATCCTTTTTCTCTTACATGCTATCCTATAACCATCCACTACTTATATGAGTGCTTTATACAAATTGGTCATTATATGTTGGACGTAATCAGTGTTTCACAAAGTCGTACATATGATTATCTTGGATGTTTTTTTTTAATTTTCCTTATAATGTTATTTTCTTCTTTCATGGTAATTTTTGAGAGAACATGTCGCCTCAAACGCCTAAGTGATCGCCTAGGCATTTGAGGCTGAGGCAAATCCCCAGTCTCCTTGCTCGCCTCTCACCTTTAGCTACATAGATAAGGACCATAAGGTAGAAAATTTTAATATCTACATGCAAACCTAGGCCTTAGACTTACCCACATAAATGAGGACTCAACAGAGATGCAGGCATGGCAGTACCAGTACCGGTACCGGTATCAGTGGGTACCGGTACCGGCCCAATACCGGTCCAGTACCGGCCGATACCCTTTAAACCATGGGTATTGGTGTCGGCCGATACCGGTACATACCGATATCGGCCGGTACTGCCAACTATGGATGCAGCGCGCATAAGTTGTATTTCATACTATGCTCTGGGGATGATCATAATCAGCTTTAAACATGATAAACGGTCTTCATAACATCCATGTTACACGTGCGCATAAGATTTTAGTATCACTATGGCTAATTTCCCTCTTTAGATAAACAATTAGACATTGTTCCTTTCATTGGGTATGGGTGATCCTTGGTGTTAAAACTTAAAACATTCACCCTTATAATTTTATCCAACTAAAGGGGCTGTAACCTTGTAACCTCTGAACAGGAATGTTAATGCAGACTGTACTTATTTCCTAAATCCAGGCTATGGACAAACAGACCATTTGCATAAAGAACAGATTTCATTGGATATGGGTGATCCTTGGTGTTAAAACATTCACCCTCAGAATTTTATCCAACTAAAGGGGCTGTAACCTTTGAACAGGAATGTTAATGCAGACTGTACTCATTTCCTAAGTCCAGGCTATGGACAAACAGACCATTTGGATAACAGATTTGTTCCACACTTTGGACCCCTTGGTACCTACAGGAAAGATTCTATTTTATTTCACAGTGAGGAAGCATCTTCTATGCACAACTGTAACCAAACGATATGAGCCAAGGGACTGCAAAACCCTGTGATACCCATCTTTATTTAAACTTGGGCAGCAATTTCCCTAGACGGGAGTGCATGCCATAGGCAGAGGGAGGACAAAAAGCAAAAGAAAAATAAAGAGGGAGGTAAACTGGGCACATAGGAAGCATAAAGCTCAGGTCTCCTACCTTTGGAATAGTGCACACGCCATCCTCAGTTTTCCCTGCGAAGGTCACAGCTGGAGGATGCCTTTTCCAATTTTTTTTCTGAATTTCTTTTGGCTTTTTTTTCCGCCTCTCTCTCTCTTCCCCTAAGGGTTTTCTCTCTCTAAAAAACCTCGCCCATATTTTCTCTTTCTTCTAAACCCTTCCTTTCTCCCTCCCCTCTCTTCCTTCTCTTCTCTCTCTCTTTCTCCCCCTCTTGCAACTGCAGCTGATAAAGATGAGAAGGGAGCTGCTGCCGCCCATCTCCCTTTATAGGAGGTGGGAACGGTGGCCCCCCACCAGGCTGTACTGCCTAGCTCAAGTGGGCCATTTAATGACCGCTGAGACTCAGTCCATTAAGGGCATACTGATCAAAACCCAATCCAATTGGGGTCCAATAAGATGGGTTCATTAAGAGGTTGAAGGCCAAATATAATTCCTGAAAAAAAAATTCAAATTAAAACATTGTGGCAAACATATAAGTCTCAACTTTTATTAATTGCATTTTGACTTTTAGGGATTTATAGATCTATCCTTCTTTCAACTAAGGGGATCACGTAGAGGTATTACATTCAAGAACTCGGCGCATTAAAACCTTGGACTTATAAACTTCTATGAAGTGTATATTTTAAATTAACCTTAAACTTCATGTATTTATGTAGAATTTTTATATACATCCTACTCAGAATTGAAGGGTATCTTTCCATCATATCCGTTGCTTTTATAGAAGGCCTTGTTGGTGATAGCCCTTAATCCCATTTTTGGTTATTTATGAGTCACTCTGTGCCTATATTAGTTTTGAGCCTCTCCACCCACCAACTTGAGTTTTGGGTCAGCAGTGCTGTTCGGTAACATGGTATTTGACCCAGCCTGTGTGGGGGGGGGGGGGGTGTTGGCGATAGCCCTTTTGTTCTATTTCTGGTATTCACAAGTGCTTATATTAGTTCTAGGCCTCTCCACCCACTAACTCAACTTTTGTGTTAGTGGTTTAGTTCAGACCTAAATCACAGAAGACCTAAATCAATGCAACATCATCTTTTCAACCAACTTCCATACTGATCTGTTCCCTGGGTGTAAACATTTTATCTATAACAATTTTAAGCACTTCCCTCAAGAGGCTATTGTACTGTCCGTGTGTATCATCTTTTGCATTGCATGTTTACAGGGTGCACACAAACTACCATATATAGTCTTATATTTCTTATACCGATTGAGCAGCTTTGGAGTTGTTCACCTAGGTGTTTCATGAAATGGTCAATGCTGGTGTGGAGCCAAATGTTCATACATACGGTGCACTTATTAATGGTTGTGCAAGGGCTGGACAAGTGGCTAAGGCATTTGGCGCTTATGGAATCATGAGATCAAAGGTAAACGTCTCAAACAGATTTATGGTACAAGCATCTAATTAACTTATCTCTACAATGTTGGTGAGACATGGCCTTTTTCTTTTTGTCTTCAGAAGAAATTGTAGGGGTGAATTGTTAGACTTAACATGTTTCTTAATTTGCAGTAGAAGGTGACACCAGATCGTGTGATATTTAATGCACTCATCACTGCATGTGGACAATCAGGGGCAGTGGATCGCGCTTTTGATGTTTTGGCAGAGATGAGGGCAGAGCCCCGACCCATAGACCCTGATCATGTCACTATCGGGGCTCTAATGAAGACATGTGCTCAAGCTGGTCAGGTAAGTATGTTGTGTCTCAACTTTGCTACACATTTCTTTCATTGATTAGCCATCATCTTAAGCCTTGTTTCATTGATTTGACTAAGTTTTCTACCCAACTGTGCGACTTCTGCAAGATGATACCAAACATCTAGGGAAGATAGCATTGGAGATGAGAGGGTACAGTAAATTGAGTGCGACCGATGTTTTTTTAAGGTGCTTAAAAAACTTTAAATCAGCGATGTTCATGTTTCCGTGTCAAATGCATGCCAAAATGTTGATGCTTATTTTATGATTTTGAGCATAATATGCATGATTTGGACTCCAACAAGAGCAAGCTTGGCAATATCTGTGAGACTTCCAAACACAAGATCTACAGTTCCCTTTGAAATCAGCAGTCATGTCCACGAATGTTCGACACCTTTTGCTTTACTTTTTTCTAGCGAGCCGGCATGGGCCGCCTTCACTGGCTGGAGGATCCCATTTTGGTTGTGGTGAATATGTGTAATGTGTATATATGTGTGTATCCCACCTGTGGGGGGTTGGTGGGTTTTGCGAGACTCCCCCTCCACCAGGTGGAAATCCCAACCTGGTTAGGATTGTGGGAGTCCTCGACTCCTCAGGCTCCTCCCTCACTCTATCCTGTATATATGTATATGTATGTATAATTGTATATACAATGTATATGTATGAATATGTGTAATGTGTATATATGTGTGTATATATTCTCTTTTTTAATTTTCTTCTGCTTCCACATAGCCTACTCCCTCCTCTTCTGATTTGTAGCTGTTGCCAATCCTGGGAAAAGAATTTTGGCTGTTGCCACCCCTCTTTCTTCATCTTTTGATGTTGCCGTCCCCACCAAGGTGTATCTTTGCTACACCTGAATTCTGTAAAGGAGTGTTCTTGGTATTTTTTGCGTCTCTTCTTTGTCTTTTTCTCATTGATTTCTTCTTCTCTAAATATAATTATTCTGAAAATTGTCTGGGAATTTGAATATTTGAGTGAATAAACCCTTGAAACCTAGAGGATTTTAGGGTTCAACAGTTTGGCATATGCACGAGTAAATACATGCAAGTGTACAGCCCTCCTTTGTCCTTGCTCATTTTTTAATATTTGCCATGTCCTACATTGATCTTGGCATGCACTGCAACGCCCCAAAGATCATTGCATAAGGCCATGTTGACAGGCAGTGAAAATGTGGAAGTGCCTTCTTTCTTATGCGGTTTGGCACTTGCAGCTTGGGAGCAACCCTCAGTTTTTCCCCTCTACTTTAGGAAGAGTCCAGTGAAGACGCACAAGGGTAGCTTTATATGGGTTGAAAAAGAGACCTTAGGATGAGTGAACCAAAAGACAATTTCTTAGCACATGCTTCATTTGTATTTATGTTTCATCATTCTATCTTGGTACTGCAGTCCTGTAAATGATATATATCGATGGTCCTGTTCACAGGCTGATCGTGCTCGTGAAGTATATAAAATGCTGCATTTGTTTGACATAAAGGGTGATGCAGATGTTTACACAATTGCTGTCAGTACTTGTAGCCAGACTGGTGATCTGGAATTTGCACTTTCCATATATGATGACATGACTAGCAATGATGTTCTTCCTGATGAGGTAATTAGTCCTAGATGCTGCAGTATGCAGATAAATATTCCCTAGAGATGATTAGTTTGTATAATTATTATATTCATTGATGCATCGATGTAAATGGACTTGGGTGTTTAAACTTTTCCGGAAGCATTATTGCAAAGTCAGCATGATTCACTTTGTCACTATTAATCGAGTTGATGCTTAAAATCTCATTGAGCATTCTGTTGGAAAATCACTTCAAGCATGTTTCAAAATCAATGCAATGCTCGACACTATCTTGCATATTATTTCTGAATAGTGCCTAATTTAGGAAGGTGCATCATGGCTGGCACTTGAATTTATAGTTATTAAGGAAAAATTTCTCTTCATTTTCTTACTTTTTCTTTTTCCTTCATTTGTCTTCTCATTTTCTCCTCTTTTTGTTCTTATTTTCCCCTCTTTCATATGTATTCAACTGTTGATATAAGTTTTTTCTCATTTTCAAGAAAAAAATTTAGTTTTCTTCTTCTAGTAATGATTCTGTTGTAAGTACTGACATCTTTTCTCCATGCAGATGTTTCTTAGTACCTTAATAGATGTCGCTGGGCATGCGGGCAGGGTTGATGTGGCTTTTGGAGTTCTGAGGGATGCCAGAAGCAGAGGAATTGAACCTGGTGATATGTCTTATAGCTCATTGATGGGTGCTTGCTGCAATGTATGTTGAGTTTGCACTATAAATATCGTGTTATACTTCACATGGGTTTTATTAGTTTATTTCTTCTGCAAAACTTCATTTCATTCTTCCGATGACAGTTCTGCACTGCCTGTTTTCCGGTGTCAGTATTCTGTTTTGCTCTTCTTCTTTATATCATTGTTAAAATTACATTGGAAATGACATTCATAAGAACTTGGAATATCATCACAGTTTCGTGCCACTTTGTCAGGCAAAAGATTGGCAGAAAGCTCTGGAGCTTCATGAGATCATTAAAGCTACTAAATTAGTCCCAACAGTTTCAACAATGAATGCCTTAATTACTTCCTTATGTAAGTTTTTTTTTTCCATCGCTCAATGCATGAGACATTATTATGTTGGTTGCAACTGTTTATTTGTTCCAGCCTTTAACGACTGATCCTTTATTCTTTTTGTTTTATGCTCTGGAGGATTATTTCTCTTTGGATTTTGGTCTTCCTTATCTCACACACAAATCAATTGAGTCTTCAATGGTTGATTGATTATTCTTTTTGTTTTATTCTTGAGAATTATCTTGTTTAAGATTTGGTCTTCCTTGGCTGTGCCCAGATTTATTAAATAAGGCTTTATGATGAAATGATGGTGAAACTCTCTAATCTACTTAATTTAGGAAGTTTTTTTTTTGCGTATACACCCCTACAAACTACCATATTTGCATGCATATCCTTGACTCCCACATAATGTTATAAATATCCTGAAATTATAAAAAAGGTTGCAGTTATACCCCTCCAATAAAATGCTGTGAACTTCAACTGAATATGTCAGAAAGATTCCGTAAGGAGTGTTATACTTTCTTGGTGTTTTTTGTATAAGGGGAGTTTTTTTTTGTGGTCTATCTTTACCTTAACCCTGTACCCATGTACTCTTCCTTTGTAATACAGGTGGTACCATCCACTTTAAAAAAAAAGAATTGTGCTCTTATTGTTTTTTTCTTTTTTTGGTGGGTGTGGGGGGGGGGGGGGGTTGGCCGGAGGGGGGCTGTAAATGAGTGTTACACCTTCTAGGTGTTTTTTTTATAGGGGGATTTTTTTGGATTCTTCCTTTACCTTACAATTGTATTCCTCTTATTTTGTAATACACGTGGTACCAACTGTTCTTTAAAAAAAATGTGCTCTTATTTTATTAAATTTCAGAAAAATTATAAATTGATCTAAGGTATGAAATCTGGAACTTAAATTTCAGAAATTATAAATTGATATCTAAGTAGGTATAAAATTTGGGACTTCTTTGAATTTTTCCTAATGAAAATGAATTTGAACTTTTAAGATCAATTGCTTGGAATTTCATGGAATTGCATTGATTGATTGTTGAGTTGAACTCTTATTTCCTTAAATTTCAGAAAAATCCCAATTTGAATGCTTTAAAATTTGGAACTTCTCTGACATTTCTCAAATTAAAAGGGAAATTGAAGATCTATTGCATAAAATTTCATGGAGTTGCATTGATTAAGTGCTAAGTTGCAGATATGGTAGTACAGAGGGTCAGAAAATTTAGGTTTGGTGTAAAGTTGAGTCTTAATTAGGGAATAAAATTTGGATTTTTATGAGATCTCTTTTTGGCCCTAAAAATAGTTCCATGCATGACAAAGATATTTAAACATGCACATGCATGCAGTCATGCGATATGAAAGATACATATGTATGCATGCAAACATGGAGCATGTGCATGCATGCATAAGAGAAGAAAGAGGCAAGGGTTATACCTCAATAGGGAGATTCCCACGAGGTTCCAATATGCTGTCCAAAATAGCTCCGCGAGGCCTCCAATATGCTGTCCAAAACAGCACGATATACTCCTTAAGTGGGCCTGGTTTACAACCCAACACGCCACAGAAAATGGGACTGGTTTGCAGCCAAATATGCCTCCAACAGAGACCCAAGGACAGCTCAATAGTAGCCCAATAAAATATCCAAATGGATCTTTAAATACCCACTCAAGTGGGCTTAGATTTACAGCCCAAAATCAGTCCAAGAGGAGCCCAATAAGCAGTCCAATAGGCCCTAAAAATTGAGAGGAGGGTAGCCCAAACTGCAGCAACAGCAAAAAAGAGGAGAAGAAAAAAAATCCAAGTGATCCCCTGTGAGACTTGATCTTTGAAATCCATCTTTTCTTTTGAAAGAACTTAAAAGAACTTAGTTTTTAAAAGAATCCTCTTTTTTGTTTTAAGTGTAGACTTTGAGAATTTAGGATTAGCCCTCAGGGAGTCTAGGATTTTGGATCAGGCATGGTCTATGCATTTAACCTATCTCCACTGACCTCGATCAGTGTTACTTATGCCAATCACTGATTGGCAACCCTTGATTATCTGTCTAATAATGTCCTTTAAGATGACATATATGAAAAGGAAATTTGCCACTTTGACAACCATTTATTAAAGAGCCTCTTAAAAGATGTTCTAAAAGGATACTTAGAGGATTTAAGTTCACATAAAGGCATATGAACTTATAAGCTTTAAGAGGCCTTAAGAGAAAGTGCCCTTAAGCAAGATCCTCATTGGGACCCTTTAAAAGATACTAAGGAATTGAGGTAGTATCCTTTAAGCATCCTTTTAGAAATCCTAAAGGATGTGGATAGCATCTCCCCTCTTTTGATTCTTTTTTAAGAGAGGCACAAAGGGTAGACTGGGTTAATGGGGCACAAGGATCACCACATAACCAAGGATAACCTTTGAATAGCTTAACGGCCCTGCAACCAATATGGAGGAACCGCCCACTTAATCGGCCATTCAACCAATATGAATGAACTGAGATCAAATGACAACATTTAGCATGCATAATTGAGTCAAACATACATCAATACTAACAAAATTTATTTCAATTCCTGAACAAGTCATATTGCATGGATCTTGGTCATTATACCAGTAGGAATGAACCATTAAAATTTCGACCGTTCTACTAATAAGAGCAAACCAACAACTTTATGGTCATTTCGCCAATAGAAATGAACCACACAACATTTGACCATTCTACCAATAAGAATGAATCAATCACTTTATAGTCATTTTAACAATAGAAATGAACCACACAATATTTGGCCATTCTACTAATAAGAATGAACCACAACTTGTGGCCATTTCACCGATAGAAATGAACCATACAATAATTGGCCACTCTAGCAATAAGAGCGAACCACTAACTTATGGCCATTTCACCAATAGAAATGAGCCATCAATTAATTAATAAAGTTGAAATGACATGATGACAATCTTATTAAGTCATAAAATTACTAAATCCTTCATTTTCCATGTACAAAAAAGTCTTCAAATGGATTTTCTTCTTCAAAAAAAGGGGCAACACTTTGTCTTCAAGAGGGCCTTCTCACGAGAGCTCGTGTGCTTCTGTGCGTCCGGGCTTGTCTCGCAGCAAATGGCCCTTGAGGCCTTTTAATAGGGGCCAAAAGAGGCCACCGTTGGGGGGGGGGGGGGGGGGTTGACCAATGGGACTCTCCACCGGTGACATCAGAGAGAGAGAGAGAGTCGGGAACCCCCCCCCCCCTCCAGTTCCAACCAGTGGGGGTGCCCACTAGCCCCTCTCCCCATCTCTCTTGTCTCTCTCTCTCTCTCTCTTCCTTAGTTTTACGGTGGCACCCCCCACTGTTGGACTTCCCAAAGCCCTATAAATACCCCCTATGGGGGAAGATGAAAGGTTATGCCCACTTGGCACAAACTTTCCTAGGAAAAACTCTACCAAATTGGAGACTGAACTATGTGCTATGCACAAGTTCAAGCGTGCATGGAGGAGGAGTCTCTTTGGGGTCCTTCTAAGGTTCTCTTAAGGGGATACCTCGCTGAAATTTTGTTATAATCCGGCATTGTATAAGCTGTTGCTCTACTGAAATTTTTAATAAAATTGTGTATGTTATTGCACTTGATGTATGTATGACCTTTATGCATGATAGCTTAGTTCTATGACTAACTAACTATGTATGCATGTAATTAGTCATTACACATTCTTATAATATAAATGCCTTTGGCCTCTTTCTTAAATTAAACTAAGTTTTAAAGCATGCTTAAGTTAACTAATAAAACCTAGCATACTCATACTTTATATATTTGAACTATAACTATGAACCCTAATTACCCGTACCTAATATCTAAAGCATCATTATAACCCTTAATAACTCATCTAATCATGGAATTAATCTCAAATAAGCAAAATACCTCTCTAATGACAAAAATCTGTAAAAATCACAGAAAAAACCCAGAGAAATATAAAAAATCACCCAACATGCCCAGCAATCCTTAGAACTTTTAAAAATGACCAAAATACTCTTCTTATGGTAAAAATCTGTAAAAATCACAGATAAGTCCTAGAAAACATAAAAACCACCTAGCATACCCTAAATGGCCCCAGAACCCTAAGAATGAGTAAAATTATCAAATTACCCCTAATACACCAAAAATCATTGAAAATTCTAGAAAAATCATAAAAAATGTCAAAACACTTAAAACCTGATAAGTACCTGTAAAACCCGCATTAACCTAAAATTATCAAAATACCCATGCAACTCAAACACTCTCAAAATAACTCTAAGATACCTCCTAAGGTTTCGAAACCTTCCTAAACAAAAAAAACTCATGTCAAATATTAAAGTGACCATAATACCCCTATGCCTACCAACTTGGCATAATTATGAAAATATCCTTGTGGGTTTAAATACTTGGAATCAATCTAGATAACTTGGAATTAATCCAAAGCCTTTTAAGAGTCTCCCAACCATCATAAACCCATCCTAAACTTGGGTGAGGCAAATGGCTTAACCTAAAAGCTGCCTTCATATGTATGCGCATTGTGTGGTAGTACAACTTGTTTAAGGGCATCATGCAGATAGTTAATCAAGAGTTGTCAAGCGGTTGCTCGGCGTAATTAACGTTGACCAAGGTCAGTGGAGAGACGTCATATACTCGGATCTTCGCCTGATCCGAAGTCCCAAACTCCCTGATGGCTAATTTCAAGCTTTCATAGTCCAAGAAACAAAATAAATAAAATTGACCTATATTTCTCTACATAAACAAAACCCGGAAAAGTAAAAAATCATAATAAGAGAGATTCTAGGTGCAGGTCCAAACATCTCTATAATTAAGATGCTGTTAAATATCAGTTATGTGTTTTAGCAGACATGTTAGGCTGCACAGAGAGGAAGGAGGATTCAGGTTTCCATATGCCAATTTCATTAATTCAAAGATAAGGAGGGTCCATGCAACTTATGTGGGAAGGAGATGGAAGAAGGATATATTAAATAAAAGAACATTTGGTAGGAATAAGAGGAGATGCGGCATTGTGTACGAAGTCATCAGATGAAATTAGGGTATTCTTTAGGAAGCTATTTAGTGGGAAGCAGAGAGAGAAGTCAATTGAAGGAGGCTCTAGAAGAAGTAATGGAGCCGTTGAGGAGATCCTTGTCAATGTCAGGCCCTGAGATTAGGCCCATTAAGGCACTTGGCAGTTATTTAAATGGTGGAAATGATGATAACAAGGATGGTGCTGAGGAGGAATTCAGAGCAGAAATTCATGAAAACATGCAAAACACTACATGAAGGTGATATGCACATTCTTTGGATGGGCACATCTTCTACACCTGCTAGTGATTTGCAATGTTCTAGTAGTGTCATTGGGCGAACATCGGGAAGATCAGGACCACCATTGCTATGCATACCATATATATTGCCTAGCATTCTACCTTTCATGGTTCTGAAGGAGACTTGGCACTTGTTGTAGAACCATCTATTGCACGATGGATCATTCATGGTTTAATGTCCCTTCTTCCTCCCTGCATAAGCAATACGTCCTATTGTCTTCCCCAAAAGCGGCACAAGCTGATCACATGTAGGGAGCCTACCATCATGTGAAATCCCCCAAACCTCACCTCACTTTTAATGCAGTCTTTGATAGCCATATGTGGGGGGCTCTTTGGTAACGAATCCCCAATATAAATATATCTTTTTTGTTTCCGGGGGGCGGGGGGGGGGGGGGGGGGGGTGATGATCCTTACAAGGTCAAAATGCAAACAGTTTCAAAGTCATAAATACTATGAACGGAATGCCTATAAATAACAGATTTGTCAAAAACCATATATGGACTGAACATTTGCAAAACAGAAAGGATAACCTCTAGGGTCAGCGAGCACATCAATCACTTGTTCCCAACTCAGATATGTTGTTCCGTAATCAAATACTTGTTCCGAACTCGGATCAGCTGTTCCCTAAAACATTACATGGATTGTTTAGAACTAAAGTGCAAATGTAAGAACATAATAATGGCACTTTTCTCCAAGGAAATCCTAAAGAGCCCCATACCTTTCTATTGTATTCTATCTTACAGCATTATATAGATGTAATCTTTAGCTCTTAAGTCATGGGTTGAATTGGTAGACAAATTTTTTGTTTTAACTCCCATATGGAACACAAACTATGCTTGTGAAAATAATCTGTTGGACCTTAAATGAATCCTAAACTGGTATGGAGTTTAATCTTATTTTTAGGTCCAACATATTGCTTTCCACAAGAACAGTTTGTGTTCCATCTGGATGTTAAAATGCACATTTTGTCTGCCAATGCAATTTACATTCCACCTGGGTGTTAAGACATATTGTTGTCTACCAATTCAGCTTGTCAAATTTTTATGTTCTTTCTTTGCTGTTGGTTAATAAATGATTCCGATGGACTGTCCTTGGCTTTTATGTCACATTTTACAACTTCGCTGCAGGCAATGGTGGCCAGATACTGAAAGCTGTTGAAGTTTTGGATGAAATGAGGGAGGCTGGAGTTTGCCCTAATGTGATAACATATTCGGTTCTCATAGTAGCGTGTCAAAAGTAATATCAGTAATGCACTGTGGCTATTTGTTAAATATATATTTCTGTCAGGATAAAAGCAAATCTTTTTTTTGTCTAACACTCAAGGTTACAACCTCATATTCTCTTTTTAAAGGAAAGATGAAGTAGAATTGGGGTTCAAGCTCTTTTCACAGGCCAAAAGTGATGGTGTTCGCCCTAATATCATCATGTGCCGATGCTTGACTGGTAAGTACCTCTATCTCATCGTTGATTTTCTTGTTACCAGCATCATTTGGTTTGCAATTTTCTTTTGTCTTTTAACACCAGTAAACACTGATCAGATCCTTTCCCTGCTCATTGTAAGCTTTTTCTCACAATAATGAATTACTTCAAAGCACAAATTGAGTGGGTGGCACAGTTTGGCTTGAAAATTAGCTTGGTTCCACCAGATCTTGAATTCAAGTTCACCATAGGGCCTGGGGTATGTTCCCATATTTCAACATGCAGTGGGTGTCATGGAATTCTGGCACGGATTGGGAGGTCAAATCGGGACCTGCTGATCCCGATATGAATAAGGATCGGATCGGACGGAATCGGCTGAAATCGGCGGGGATCGGCCGATTCCGGCTGGATCGGGACCTGCCAATCCCGATCCGAATCGGCCGATTCCGCATTCCATGGTGGGTGTTTTAGAAGCTTCCTTCACATATCCAAACCCATTATTGTGGCCCTCTTAACAGTGGTGGGTTTGGGGTGAGGGCCTTTACCTTTTTTGAACCTTCATTCATTGGTTTCTTTATATCTCAAAAAGACTGCATATGTAATTTGTTCAACTTTGAACATGGAAAAGTATTTTTTAGCTTGGCCCTAGAGAAAATTTTATGGGTCTGCCAGAGGAAGGGATAGCCAGAGTTTAGTAGGTTAATTGCAGAGTAACAACACAATAACTTGTAATAAATTGAGGATTCAAGGCATACATAATTTCACATTTCCAGTGCTAGCTTGGCTTGTTCGTGCAATATACTCATGAGTCATGATTTGTCTAGTCGAAAGGTGACTCTGAGATTTTTACTCCGTTAAGGCTTGTGCAATCTTGTATACATATCATGTTTGTTTTTGTAGAAAAAAAATTCAGGCTAATCCTGATTTATAGAGTAAATACCTGAATGGCCTGCTTGTTCATGAACTACTATGGTTCAACGTCCTACAGACTGAGGTAGACAGGCTGACGAGTGAGCAATCATCCTTGCTGGATATCATGCATGAATTTAAACAAGTGAAAGACAAACATAATGATACTGGTTCCCAATATTCACAAATTTATTCATTCTCTTTGTCTCTTTGGTCTATCCATTGGTCATCAGGTTGACTGATAATCTTTATATGGCTGCTTCTCTTGCAAGGTTTGTGCCTGTGGCGGTTTGAAAAAGCTTACTCTCTGGGTGAGCCTATTTTGTCCTTCAATGACGGGAAACCACAAATTGACAGTAAATGGTAAGGTTTTCTTCAGTTGGAACTCATTGCTTGTTTGAAGCTACAGACTAGATGCTAAGTGCCAGAGAGCCTTCTTTGGTTTTCTTCTATACCTTGAAGCTAAAGCTTAGGTGCTAAACATAATATACTTCAAGTTCATGTTCAGTTTGTAACACAAACATAGCTTTCTTATATTACTTTATCCTTTTGGACAAATTTTAAAAATTGTCTCATAGATAGTCAAGTACGAATGCTTCCACACCCTTCATTTTAAATGTGACAAGGGTACTCAGATCCAGTTTGTTTAGGGTTTCCACTATTATGAATACTGGAGATGAGCATTCCCATGATATATGTACTCAATCTACTCAACCATGGACGCTTGTTCCGTAAGAAGGGAAAAGGTAGAAACTCAGTCTATGCAGCCATGGACATCATTCAGCGAGAATGGAAAAGAAAAAGAACAACATGCCATTTTTATCTTCTTGCCTTACACTGAATAGCATGCTTTTATACTAGTCATGTACATCAGAGGCAGTGCTTAATTTACCATCTGCAGAAATCACTTGAACTCCATTTTAACCAAAAGTGGTTCCTGATTATGAAATGTGTATCCAATGGAGTGCAATGGTGAGAGGTGACAACAGGTTGCCATTGTCAAAACCTTTGGTATCTTATGAGGATTGAAATCATGCGTAAGACCAGCCACCAGATCTTCCAGTCTTCATCAATGTTTAAACTCTTTGCCGAGCTATTTGATCAGCATCTCTGGCCTCTTTGGAGGGTGCCCAATCTGCAACTTCTAAAAGATCTGCCTCCACACCGCTTGGAAGAATAGAACTGGGTAAAGAAGTGACCCATTCATTCATCCTCATTGCAAAGTTTACAGGATGTCTTCAACCCCTCCATAAATGATCACATATAGGAAGCCTTACCTGAGTGATATTATAGATGAAGATCCTAAGGGATGAGCATCTGGTTGTCAGACTGGTCTCAACTAGGGGTGCAAACTGGGCAGACTGTCCCGACCATATGAGGAATGTGCAGACGCGTACCCTCCCATATATCAGGATGGGATGAAACGGATGCACAGTCATACCCAGATTTGGGAAATTGGACCTCTGATGGGCATCCACATTTCAGAAAGAAACCTATCTTCCTTCCTCTGCCGCACCAGTGCCGCCTCCACTCAGCTATCACCTCCTCCACCTAGCCATCGCCGGGAGGCTGGGAGTAGCTCTGCCGGCCATTCCCAACCACTGTGCTCGATCCTTCTCCACCGCACCCCATCCTCCACCATGACCCATCCTCCTCCCCACGCCATTGCCTGGGATGCTAAAGTGGTTCCACAGACCAATGGGAGTTTGCAAGACCACCCGTGACGGGATCGAGCAGATGCGGCAATGGCGGAAGCACTTGGAGATCATGTTGGTGGCGCTCGACCCTCGCCCGCAGGCCATCGGGGAGGCCCAGCTCTGCTGCACCAAGAAGGCCCTCGCAGACGTCACCATCACCGTATTCGATGACAAGGAAGCCGGATTTGTGCTCGCCCACTGCAACCACTCCTTCGGCTAGCTGAATGTCTCGGGGCAGGACCACCTCCAGGTGGGGAGGGGGGGGTTATGCGCAGTCCCACTCGTGGATGTTGAAGTAGGAGATGTTAAAATCGATGGAGACGTCCACCACCCCCACGGCCGAGATGATGGCCACGACCCCAACCACATCGATCAGCATGAGTTGCCATCCCTGTCCTATACACCAAGGAAGAGAGAGGATCAACATCGGGACCATGCGGAAGGCAAGGGGCCTTGAAGGCACAGAAGGCACGGCTGCCGCGGAGGCTCAGCACCTGGAGGCGCCACAGAGAGACGCCATTGAAGTAGCATCCTTGTAGGCCTTGCCTGCGTTGGCGGGGGCCTTGGAGACCCACTCCTCCTCCAACGCTCTCCTGGCCAATGCCGCCCTGTTGTCTTCTCTTCCCTTGGTCACCGTCGCCATCATTGGATGGAAGAGTGGTGAGCGAGAGTGAAGAAAATGGAAAGAGATGAGATTTATGTGCCAGCGAGGTGCATGTGAATCAGGAGAGCTATGGCAGTGGAGGCTTCAGCCACCAACAGGGGAGCAGAGTATGGTAGTTTTTGTGAACATGGTGCAAGGGGTGGCTTCTGCCGTGGGGAGATCCGCAGGTGCACGCTTATCCGAATCCGGAGGTCTGCATGTTAAAGACTGTCATTCAGATCCGGGTTGGAATTTGAAAATACACATCTAGGTATCACATGGACCCCAGTCGGATCCAATCTGGATCCACCCACTTTGCACCCCTAGTCTGAACATGTGAAAATGGCCCCCTCAGCGGCAATGAACTGATAGGCAGGCAGACACAAGGTGCACCATGTGTTGTTGACGATGACCCCTTCTACAGTGCCGAACATGGTCAACAGCTGTGCAATCCCGTCATCCACAGGATTTCTCCTAAATTGTGGAAACCATCCTCTATTCTCAAAAGCATCTGCTATACTAGCATCTCTAGTTCTGAGGCTATGCTGAACAAAGAGTGAAACGCCTCAGAAAGACTCATTTCTCTGCCTATAATTATAATTTCTAATTTATTATTTTTAGAGACGTTTGCTATGACATGCCTTTTTCTTGACTGTTCCTCTTGTATTTCTGATTTTGGATTGGGGTTCTAGTGGGGCTTTGAAAATTTCCAAGTCCCCATGGCCGCCAACCACCCACCAGGGCCACCACAGAGAGAGAGAGAGAGAGAGGGTTCTTGAACCCTATGGAGGCCCTCCTTTAAAGGGGAGGGGATGCCACCTTGAGAGAAGGGGATAAGCCCTTGTTATGGGGATTCACACGTTTATAAGTGTTAGAATAGTCATGTATTGGAAAAAGGACAAAATCAAAGATTGTTTAATAGATGAGTTGGATGGCCCAACAACTTCAACATGGTATCAGAGCCCATGGTTATGAACTGGGCCACGCACCCCGTATTTGTGGTCCACGTGACAGAGCCTAAAATCGGCCTGCATGTGAGGGGGCGTGTTAGAATTCGGCGTGCATGTGAGGGGGCGTGTTAGAATGTTGAAGTTATTGGGCCATCCAACTCAAAACCTTAAGGCAATGAGTGGAGTAGGCACCATCTATTAAACAATCTTTGATTTTGTCCTTTTTCCAATATAGGACTATTCTAACACGCCCCCTCACGTGCAGGCCGATTTTAGGCTCTGTCACGTGGACCACAAATATGGAGTATGTGGCCCGGTTCATAACCATGGGCTCTGATACCATGTTGAAGTTGTTGGGCCATCCAACTCAAAACCTTAAGGCTATGAATGGAGTAGGCACTTTCTATTAAACATTTTTTGATTTTGTCCATTTTCCAATACATGACTATTCTAACAATAAGCCTATCGGAGGGGCGGGGGGTTGGGAATGTGGGATGCACTCCACTATTGGGTCTCAACCCAGTCGTAGACTTGGGGGCACTCTACATGCACACACATTGGGTTCTTGACCCTAGATCGCCACCCTTTAAAGGGGAGGGGATGCCGCCTTGACAGAAGAATAAGCCCTTTTTTATAGGGATTTTCATGTTCATCAGGCCCTCTCGGGTGGGGTTGGGGGGGGGGGGGTTGGGGGTGCACCCCATTGTTGGGTTTCAACCCAACGGTAGACTTGAGTTTCAACCTGTTTAAGGCACCATAGAAGTCCCGGAAATGTGACTTAAATCACATTAATTCAGTGTGAGACCTGTCCACAGCTTTGTACTGCACATTGTCACGTCACACTGGCTGGAACCTCCAGAAATGTTTTCCTACTACGTTAGTCTTTAATTGGGCATCATAAGCAAAGGTCCTTTGTGGATGTGATTAACACAGATCTGTGGGTCATGAGGAGGACTCAAATCTGAGTAAGAGCCCAGAAATGCTCCCTGCAGGGCATTCAATGGACAAACATAAATCGATAAATGCAAAATGTAGAAATCTCTTTGAAAAGAAATGTGCATGCCAAAGTTCAAAAAGATCCTTAGGTAATTTCTTCCATGAGATTTAAAATTTTCACCATTATTGGTTGAGCTCTGGTAACTACTGTGTTTGACAATGAATAACTGTGGTTTAAAATGGTAACATTGAAGTAAAATTTTATGGATGATATTTGGGTTATTAGTAAAAATCTGCTACCTAAGATTTAAAAATTTCGCCATTATTGGTTGAGCTCTGGTAACTACCGTATTTGACAATGAATAATTGTCGTTTAATATGGTTGAAGTAAAATTTTATAGAAGATATTTGGGTTATTACTAAAAAATCTCAAATGCTTCAAAGTAGATTAACAAGCAAGTTATTTCAATTTTGGATGGGTATGAGTGAAGAGAGATCTTGATAACCATGCTCTTCACTTTGATCTATATTCTAGTGGTTAAGAATGTGTTCGGTATCCTATGGCTACCACATCCCTTGAAGTGTGCCTGTGAGTGATGGCAATTACCCGATCTTGCAAGATGGAAAGAAAGATCAGGGGGTCCTCCAGCTGTTGGCGGGGCAAAACCCTCTGATGGTTAAGGCAGAAGTGGGCTTCAGAGTTGCATACCTTTTTCTGAGATGAAGGGCTCTTGTTAGGCTCCTAAAGTCGGGGAGTTGTGACAAGTGCGTACCTTTTCCTAGAGGCTTAGTTAGGGTATTTATCTAGTACTCTCAATCAAGGTTCGCCGTCTCGCGGATCTAGATCGGATCGGGTTCTGCCAGATACGAGTCGGGTACGATCCGGCTCGGGCGACTCGGGCTGAGTACCGACTCGGTTCGGTTCAAGCCGGTTCAATTTTTTTTTTTTTTTTTTTTTGAAGAGAAATCTTTAGTTTATTGACATAAATATGCAATTATATAAATTCCACTATATGTTTTTATTACGGTAAATGATTATGAGTCACATTTAACAAGAAAACATCAATTTCATGCATTTAATTATGTAAGAAAGATACAGTAGGTCCCTAGCATACTAATTAAGAAGAATTGAATACAAGAAACATCAATTTGCAAAAGAAAGTGCTACACCAAATCTCATAGAAGGATGAAAATCATGAAATATAAAATTTCAAGTATCATCACTGAAAACTCATAAGTTTTTCATACATGATATTATATATGACAATATGACATATGCAGTAGCAACAGTACATGAGTCATAAAATCACTCAATCATTCTCATTAAAATCCTTAGAAGAAGTAAAAGATCCCTCATCCTCTCCACCAAAGTTTAACTCAATCTAAGTAGGATGTGGGACATGTGGTTGTCTCTGAATACATCTAACCATCTGAACAAATGATGGTGTGTGAACAACTGTAGATGGAATATGAAACTCTTAAAAAATGCTCTCACAGTATCCACAATCTCTGCTCTAGATCCTCCAGTAGACGTAGATGACGATGGACGAGTCGACGACGTAGGCGGGCTGACTGTCGGGTGTGTACGTCCTGTGCTAGATAATGGCTCCTCGTGCCTCAAAAATTACTGGAACTATACACAGACATCACGAGGGACTGAAGGACATGGGATGCTATCTCTACGTATCCCCGCAAGATGCTTCAAGAAACGATGGACCCCGCTAATAAGGTGTCCACAGTAAAGACAATGGATCCGTCGATCTCCTGGGACTATGTATCCATGGTCCCATGCTGGATGACGTTGCTTACGTAGCATCTGCAAAAAAAGAATTGAAAGAATAATTTAAGAACATGATTTTCATTTGAAAATTTGAACTATTGAACCATATTAAATTATTAAAATGAGACAAACACATTAAGACTTAAGGGTTTAAAATCATAACAAAAGTAAAGAATGAAATACCAATAATGGCCCCAATAAGGATAGTGTGAAGGCATGGCATAGCTATAAGTCCCCGTCGGAGCATCTCTTAGTAATTGAACCTGATAGTTGGAAACCACATAGTCTTGATATTGGCCCAAGTCATATAAGAGCTATATCTCTGATGAAACTCTACTGAATACTATTGATATGTCACATCACTCAGTTTGTATATGATTGGCCGTGGTACTACAGGAACATAAGGTATGCCTTCGCCATAACTATGACTACTATATGGATATGCATCTTAAGTAAAATATCCATACGGAACTAATGTTGGTTGATGGTATCCTGAGACCGAATGATCACCACTGTAAGACGATGTACTCTCATATCCTATCTGTGGTCGCCGTTGGGAGTTGGATGCATCATAACTATAATGTCCCACACCTGAGCTTCTTTCATTTTGTGTACTCAGCCCATCAAACTCTCTCGTCATCTGGTGCAACCCGTGCTCATACATGATCGTGCCAGGGTCAAGATTATAAAAATGCTCATCATCTGAGGATGAGTCAGTGCGCATATGATCTGGCATGTCTGCTTGTTGTCCCCTCCGACGATACAGAACTTTTATCAGAGTACGAGGTAGTGCCTCCACAGCATCATCTGGCCCACGAGCTCTATGATTGGTATCGTGAGTAGCGTATGTGAACTCCTGCTCCCCAGTATAAAGGACCCTACCTTCCCCACCCCTACTACCACGGCTACCACCAACTCCACCCTCACTAGTATGGCTGACACCAGGACCACCATCACCACGAACAACACCCTGACCACCATCCCACCACCCTCCGCACCACCATCATCTGTATTATCTCCAGCTGATGAAGAAGATCCACTCTTTGAGACTCGAGTATCAGAAGGAAATGATGTCTCATCTTGAGCATTAGGATCCAAGGTTTCTAAGTCTGCAATGTCAAGTGGATCATTTGGGACTGCATCCTTCTTCTTCTTGCCCTTTTTGGATCCTGTTAATACCGTTGACATCTGGAACTTCATGCCACTCCATCCCTTCTTACCCTGTGAACTTACTTCTTTGTCGCCTGCTTGCTTCTGGACTACACCGGTTGGGAGACGTACTGAAGGGCGTGCATTGGAATGACGTGAACTCTAACTAGAAAGTTGTCCATGTGCATGTCCACTATGTACAGGCTGAGATCTGGATGGATGTCGAGGTGCTAGTGCAGCTGGAGGATGCTGAGGTGCATGTGCAATAGGAGGACGTTGAGGTGCGGGACCCTGCATTAGCCGCTCCCATTCTGTTAAGTCATCCCAAGGTACTACACTTCTGCCCCTTCTAACCAACTGATCATCATCATCATCATCATCAGCCTCTAAGTCAACCTCCTGATCATAACCTTCTGCTTGCTTTTGATCATGACCTGAACCAGCAATATATTCATCATTTTGTTCTCCACCTACTGCTGCTGATATTTCTGCTGCAAAGAAGGTGTTTGGACGAGGGCCCTCATAAGGATCTACTGTCTTATCGAGTTCTGGCTCCCCACGATCTGTTGTTATGACCCATGCAACTATAGGATCCTCATTATCTCGAAGGTAACTAAGATCAGTGGGATCATAATCACTCTTTTCCTTCTTTGCATCATGTTGCAAATCTTTAATCCTCAGCCTCATATTATAGTGGACATACACAAGCTTGTCCAAGCAGATGTGTGAAAACTGATTCCTGATCTTTGTATGTATTAGTGCAAACGTACACTAGTTCCGCTCACATCTACTGGAGGAAGAAGTATGCGACAAGATTTTAATGGCTATGTCTCTCAACGTTGTTGTAGACTTTCCATAATTCAACCACCAATCAACTACAAAACAAACAATAGAAGTCTATCAATATATGAAAAATAGAAAGAGCAGTATGTGGAAGTGTTTTCTAAACAAAGTTCTTTTTATACCAGCATCAGATTTCTTACGGCCAGCTATAGTTGGTGCCTTGGTGGCTCTACAAATGTCCCTACTGCCTTCCGAAGATTTTTATCTGCATAATTAACAATATTATTATGACCTTTGCATAACGGACGCAAATAAATGATAGAATAATAGATTGGTCACCCTACTTCATTAATTGCCTCTACTGCTGCATTCGGATTACCCACAAGTCGGTTGACCACCATTGTCACAGTAGCAATTAAGTCATCATTGTACGCCAATGAATGAGCGTACTGAAATGCCGGATGAAGATAATACGCTGTAATAAAAGAAAATCACCCATCAAACATCATTATAAAAGTTAAAATTATCACCAAAGGTCATGAAATGTAAATTGTTCACCTGTCATATGCAACTCTCTGCCTATTTAGAAGTCCCACCTCCTTTGTACAATCTTCAGTAATTCCTCTGCATATTTTCTTGAGATTGTAGGTATCTTCCTCTTTGCAGCCTCCAATTTGGCATACACCAACCCTAAGGTTGGTGTCTGATCTTCATCCACATAGTGCAAGACCTCATATAATGGCTCAATAAGCTGTACAATAAGCTTTATTTTAATCTAGAAATCACTGTTGTTCACCAAGCTTTCAATCTTCTTTCCCTCGTTTGTCCCAGCAAATGTGGAGTGCATCCATTTGTCACTTCTAAACATTTGCTTTAAGCCTACTTAATGTTTCAACATACTCTGCAAGGCAATGAAGTTGGTGGCAAATCTTGTGATTGCAGGCCTTAACAACTCACCATGTGTATGGTCCCTCATCAATCTCAATATATAAGAATGGTTGTAGATGTATCGTGTAATCTTCTGTGCTTTGGCAACATTCTTTTTGACAAAATCCAGCTGTCCAATTTCTTTCAGCATCAAATCTACACAATGGGCTGTGCATGGGGTCCAAAACAAATGAGGTATGCGGAGCATTAGCTCTTCTCCTGCCTTCTTATACGTAGAGCCATTATCTGTCACCACTTGAACAATGTACTTCTCACCAATTTCCTCTACGACATTGACTATCAATTGCATAATGTATTCATGATTGTGTATCTGATTTGATGCATCTACAAACTCATGATAGAACACTTGTTTGTCGCAATAGACAAGAAAATTAATAAGATTGCTCTTGGTGGTCCCTGACCAACCATCACACATCAGGGTAACCCCATGTTTCTCCCATTTTTTGTTGAAAGAACCAATGTACTGCTTGATCTCTCCTTTACCTCATCATCAAGATATTTTCCTGCCAGTTCTTTTGAAATGAGGGCTTTAATATGTAATCCTTGAGCTTGTGCTTCATGGATCATACTAGAATAGTAAGGAATGTTTGCTGCATTGAAGGAGATGCCTGCATGATGCCAAAATTTTGCCATAGCCCTTCCCAATATATATCTTGGACCACTCTTCTTATTGTAGCTATCATTAACTCTTGTCTGTTTTCTATGCAAGAAACATATAAGGGTCAACCTCCTCAATATGAGTGCTTAATTTGTGCTTCTGAGGTCGAGTTGTAGGTGCTGGTCCAGTAGTAAAATAAGAGGACACACTCCTCTTAGGTTGAGCCTGCCCCTAAAGGAACTTCCACTAGCACCTGATCATCCACCAACACCCCACTGAGCTCTCATAAATTCTCTCTCCCGATGCTCATGTCTACTGAGCTCCAACACTCGCCGAGTATGTGGAGAAGGAGGCTTACGTCCATGTACCTCCTGAACATCATCATCGCCTGTAGCAACCCAAAAGTTTGGATCATTTGGGAGTCGCCACCCGGATAAAAGGTTCAGGAACCTAAAGGATTTGGAAGAACATACTAACAAATTTGACTCCAAGGTTAGGTTTCAACAGAGGTTATGGATTTGTGCTTCGTTAAGTGTGTGGAAGATGTTAGACATTCACACACCTCCAAGATTGGTCTCTACTAATTAACCAACTTTGTAGCAAAATGAATCTTATCAGCTAGTGATAAGATCCTTTTGTAGAGGCACTAACTTATTAACAAAACGAACATTATCAACTTGTGATAAGATCCCTTTTGTAGGAGGGGCATTAACTTACTAACAAAGTGAACCTTACCAGCTAGTGATAAGATCTATTTGTGAAGGACTTTGAAGAAACATAAAAGATAATTAAAAAGAAAAAAAAAAGAAAGAAAGAAGATTATGTCGCTAACTTTCACCTACTATCTCATACTTCGCTAGCATTTGGATGAGTTACAACTTGAACTCTATGACTTGGGTTAGGGTCTTTTTTCTTCTTAGATTTCTAAAACTTGTAAGGGGGTCTCCTTGCTCTCTCCTTAACTTGGAGAAATGAGTGGGATGGAGTGCTCTATTTACAGGTGAATGGATGACATAGTAATCTTGATGATATAGCAATATAAGTTTGAATCAAAGAAGATCAATGAATGAGAATGGTTGGTGTTATTTGGATGAGACATATCATTAATTCTTTAAAAGAAATGAAGAAAAAGTCCAAAGAGAAGGATATGTAGACATGTTTTATTTTTGACTTGAATGGAAGATGATGTGATATTTCATTGGTTCTTTAAAAGAAGTGAAAGAGGACATGTAGACATGTTTAACTTTTGACTTGGATGAAAGATGATGTGATTTTTTATTGGTTCTTTACAAGAAGTGAATAAAAAGTCCAAAGATAAGGACATGTAGGTATATTTAACTTTTGACTTGGATGGAAGATGATGTGATTTTTCATTGGTTCTTTAAAAGAAGTGAAGGAAAAGTCCAAAGAGAAGGACATGTGGGCATGTTTAACTTTTGACTTGGATGGAGTTGTAGATAGGCCATTGGGCTACTATTGGGCCATAGGGCCATTGGATTATTGGGCTACGGTTGGGCCATAAAACCATTGGGCCATTGGGCCACAATTGATCCATGAGGCCATTGGGCTATGGTGGATGGAATAGTTTACTTGGATATGCTGGGCTTTTTGCATTTGGGCTATTTGAATGGGCTTACAAGTCTTGGATATATCTATATGGATTTTCAACATTGGATTCTTTTAAAATGGACATCTATTGGGTATTCGTTCTGTGTCCATCCAGAATAGGGTGTCTACATCGCTATCAGACTCAGTCCAGCCTCCTTCTTCATCATCATCTCCTCCACCGGCAACTCCATAGATCATACGTTCTTCCCTCTCTTTGTCTGCAGCCTTCTTTAAGCTCACTTCTTTCAAACTTTTCAAGTGTTGAGCCATCTGTGTCCTAACCTCCTCAGGAACATTTTTACAACCAACTACTTCATTATACCCAACAGTTTTTCCTCCTGTAAGGTGCTTCTTCAATCGAGAAACGCCACCACCCTGTCCTATAAACTGACAGTAGTTGCACTTGAACTTATGCCTATTGCCATCAACCATACTCCCATGCTGCCACCCGATATCTCCGGACTCTCGACGAGGGGGTGGGGTGGCCATCTAATGACAACAAAAAAGAAATAAGAACAAACAAATACATTAAATAACAAGTAAGAATAGTATGACTTGAAATGCTGCTAAAATTATCCTTACATTAAAAGAATTTTTACTTTTTATAAATTATAAATATTAAATTATGAAAATAAATAAATTATTAATATATACTTAACAAATTAAATAAATTATAAATATTAATTGAACATATTTATAAAAGTATAACTTAAAGTGTATGAAGAACATAAATATAAGTTGTGAGCATGTCCAAAATTTATATACAAGTAGCACTTTTAAACATTATTAAGTAATAATATATTATACCATTAACTAATTTAATTACTTAAAAATAAGATTTCAAACTAAAAAAATTATACTTAAAACGTACAAGTTAAAACATAGATGTAAATCTAATCATTTTTTACTTGTAGAATATAGAGTAGACAATTTATAAATTATTTTACATTTTAAATTTTTGCATATTTTAATAATCACACTAATCTTCATAACTTAAGATTTTGAATGAAATTTTAAGCAAATATGTAAAACTCATAGATCTATGCCCATCATCACATAAGTATATCATTTATTTATTTATTTGATATTTAATAAAAATCTACCTCAAATTTGAATAAATCTAGATTTTTTCATGTCAAATACAAAGATACAATAGATCTACCTCTTCTTCATCTCTTAATACCCTAAAGAACATCAAACAAGAAGAAAAGAAGATGAAAAAAAAAAACTTAGGGTTCAGATGCTTACCTTCTTGAAACCGAATGAAAACATTCAAAAGAGACAGAAAACCCCATTCATTTCCAACAAAATCAACTTCAAACCTTCAAAACCGCTTGGATCTCCTAAAAGCACCAAGAGAAATAGAAGCAAGAAGAGGGGGGAAGGGTTTGGAAGGGTGCGGCTCCTGCATATGGTGCGTTTCTGTCCGAATAGAAACGATGCTGACAGTTTTTGGGGTTTAAAGCTCCGCATCATATCGGATCTCAGCGTCTCGGGCCGGATCTCAGCGACTTGACTTGTATCGGGCTGGATCACACCGGTTCGATCCGAGACGGTGTGATCCGACCCGATACAAGCCGAGTCGATGCGATCCGATGGCTATTCAAAGCGAATCGGGCGAGCCGACCGTGCCAGCGCATCGGGTCGGCCCAGATCCGAGTCGACTCGTACAAGTTGGCACGATCCGGTACGACACGACTAACCTTGCTCTCAGTAGAGAGAGGTGTGTAGGGCGCGTGTCTGGAGTTGGTGGTGTTGACTAGGCCCTGAGGTATATGGCCAACATGGCTATGTAGTGGCAATAGAGAGGGTCTTATACCCATGCTCTTATACCCATGCCATACCGCCATGAGATTAGACGTGACATTACGGCGTGTGCCTCCCAATGTGCCGAATAAGATCAAGCGTGGGTTGGTTAGTGAAGTTCATTATGGTCTCCCCCATCATTAGGTGGGACATATTAAATGAGGGCCCTCAGATATGTTAGATGGAGCCTGGCTTGTCCCTTACAATGTAGTGGGCTTGTCCTTGCAAAGGCGCTTGTTCATTGGCCCCTTAACATTCTGAAGGGGTTGGGAGGGTTTTCTTAATGGGGCCTGGCGGTTTGTGGGAATTAGGATGGTTAAGGGAAATGTAATCCCAACCTTGTTGGTGGGCCTTTGGCTTGAGGAATGTCTTGGAATTTCGAGGGGTTAGAGGATTTTCTTCTTGGGGGCTTGATGGGTCATGGCCGTTGAGATGGTCGAGGGAAACATGCCCAATGATCGTGACCATCAGGATGGTTGAGGGAAACATATTTCCCAACCTTGTTGGGCCTTTGGCTTGCAGGGTGTCTTGGCATTCCAAGGGGGTCGAAGGGTTTTCTTAATAGGGCCCAACGGGTCATGGCCATCGAAATGATCGAGGGAAATGTATTTTCGGCATTGATGGTGGGCCTTTGGTTTGTGGGGTGTCCTGAGGGAGCTCCCAAAGGGCTGTTATTGCCCTTTTAAGTAGGCTTATGATTGACGTAGACTTTAGCCTTTTCTCCCGAGGTCCTATACATTGTCGAGGTTGAGGAAGACATACTCCTGACCTTTGGAGGAGTCAGTTGCTCTTTGGAAATATCCAAAAAGGCCTCCGAAGGTGACTGATCGACTTAGACCATCTATGTCCCATGGAGCTATAGGCTTGGTCTGGATTACTAGGCTGAAGGAAGGCTCCAATAGTGCAACTTGTGGGCCCTAGTTGACATAGACCTTATTAGCGGACTGCCTATCACCACAAGTGCTTTGGGCTTCCTTGCGGCTGGGCCTTTACTAGGCTGATCAGGTTTATTCCCCACTACATATAGTTTTAGTTGAATGGGCTAGGTGTCTAAACGGTTCGTGCTTAGATCCTTGTACACCCAATGTATATATAGCATACTCCTTTGGTCTAGGCCTTGTAATAGATGGGCCTTTCCAAGGAATTTTGCACTTTTTCTTCTATTTTTGGAAAAGTTATTAGGTGTTTCTACAAAATTATTACATGGTTGGTGAAGAAAAATCTGTAGGAATAACAAAATGACCAATCCACCCTTAAGAGTTCAAAGAGGAAAAGAAGGGTATGGAGGTCTTTTGCCATATATTTATGAAAAAAATCAGAAAAGAGTACAGAAAGGAAAAAACTTCCTACCATTAGATTTTAAATCTAAGGAAAATACAAGAGAAATGGGCCCAAGGGACCCGCTTGCTGCCCATGAGCAGCAGCCCCAATGAGGCTGCTGCCCATTATGGGAGGCAACACCCTTTGGTGCTGCTGCCTGTAGTAGGAGGCAGCACCCTTTGGTGCTGCCACCCATTATTGGAGGCAGCACCCAAAAGGTTTGCCTCCCATTGTGGGAGGTAGCACCCAAAGGTGGGGGGCTGCAGCCAATAGTGGGAGGCAGCATCCAAAAGGGCTGCCGCCTATCCTTACCTCTGCCACGAGCCGCTGCAGCACTGCCCATTCAAAAGGGCTATTGCCTCCCATTGTGGGAGGCAGCACCTAAAGGTGGGGGGCTGCTGCCAACAGTGGGAGGCAGCATCCAAAAGGGCTGTTGCCTATCCTTACCTCTGCCATGAGCCATTGCATCACTGCCCGTCCAAACCAGCCATTTCTTGTAATAAAAAAAATAAAGAATATGGAGAATAATAGGTGGGCCCTACATCCGCACACATGGACCAATCAAGGGAACACATGTCATCGCCATGCCATCGGCTAGTCATTGCCTCGTCAGCGACATGTAACCAACCAAATCATTCTGATGTCCCATCCAATAATAAGATGGCACCTCAATAGTTGCCTCTTAGGAGACCAACCACAGCACGCCAAGTGGCACCATGTGACTGGACCATCGGAGGACCCAATTTGATTGCGCCAAGTGCCACCGTTTTATTCACTATTGTAATTGTTCAATCATATTGAGCCAAGTAGGGTAATATCATTAGCGGGTAACTTCTAGAAGTACCCCCTCTTCCCTCATGTAAAAAATGAAGAATGACTGTAGAAAAAAATAACAAGAAAAGAAAAAGAGATAGAAGTTCTCTCCAAAGTGTGTCGTTTTCTATAGCTTGCGGATTTCTGCGGCATAGCGATAATATGGCATCGCGGTTTTATGTGATGCAATGACAATGTAGCATCACAGCGTCACGGGCTGCTGAGACGCAATGATAAAGCAGCGTTGTAGGTGTTCGGTGATGCAGCCATAATATGGTGTCATAGGTGTTTAGTGACGCAGCCATAACATGATGTCATAGGTATTTAGCGATGCAGTCATAATATGGCTTCGTGGGTATTTGGCAACGTAATTATAATATGACATCGTGAGTATTTTGCGACGTAGCTACAATATGATGTCACGAATTATGAGACTTCGGTTTTTTATTTGAAAGAATTTGATTTAAAAAGAAGATTTGGATTTCTTGGGGTTTTGGAAATAGTCCTTTTTTATTTTAAAATGTAGACTTTGAGAACTTGGAGTTAGTCCTCAGGGAGTCTAAGGTTTTGGATTAAATGTGGATCCATACATTAGACCTCTCCACACTGACCTTGGTTAGTGTTAATTACGCCAATCACTTATTGGCAACCCTTGATTAACTGTCTATTAAAGTCCTCAAGGAGTCTAAGGTTTGGATTAAATGTGGATCTGTGCATTAGACCTCTCCCCACTAACTTTGGTTAGTGTTAATTACGCCAATCACTGATTGGCAACCCTTGATTAACTGTCTATTAAAGCCCTTGAAATAAAAATGCACTATAAAAAAGTTAAACATGACAACACACACTATAAATGAAACAAGTTTTTTTTTTTTTTAAGACACTTGTATAGACTTTGTGGGTTCAATGTTCATCTTTTAGAATCCCTTTAAAAATCTTGAGAGGATACTATAAAGGATACATAGAGGATTTTAGACTCGCGTGAAGGCATGTGAGCTAATGAACTTTAAAAGTTCAAAGAGAATATGTTTTCTAGCAAAATCCTCATCAAAACACTTAGAGGTCATTGAAGAACTTGATAGTGTCCTTTAAGCATCTTTTTAGAAATCCTTAAGAAACTATTAGGGAAATCGTTGAAATTAGATAGATTTGGACAACACCCTCTCTTTCCTTTTACTCTTTTTTTTAGGAGTTCGCAAGGAAAAGACAGCTAATGGGATATGTAACCACCACATAACTAAGACTATCCTCTTAAAGTTTAATAGTCCTCCAACCAATATGAAGGAACTAAAACCCATTTATTTTGAAAACATATCCAACTTGGTCAACACATTCATCATTTAAACAAATGAAATTAAGTATGTATCAAATAAAGGAAATTAGACATGCATTAAACAAATAAAATTGGACATGCATCAACCATGTGCAAAGCTTTATTTAAATCATTACATCACTTTTTGACCATTTAATTGATAGGAATGAATCATTGAAAATTTGGTCACTATACCAATAAGAGTGAACCACAACTTCATAGTCAATCCCTTAATAAGAAAGAACCACATAATTTAATGGCCCTTCTACCAATAGGAATGAACCAAGATTATGGATTATTAGTTACTCTACCAATAAGAGTAAACCACAACTTCATGGCCGATCTTAGGAAAGAACTACATCATTGATTTTTGGTCACTTTACCAATAAGAGTGACCTACAACTTCATGGCCAATCCCTCAATAGGAAAGAACCATATAATTTAATGGCCATTCCACCAATAGGAATGAACCAAGAACATTGATTATTAGTCACTCTACCAATAAGAGTGAACTATAACTTTATGGCCGATCCTTCAATAGGAAAGAACCACATCATTTAATGGCCATTCTACTAATAGGAATGAACCAAGAACATTGATTATTGGTCACTCTACCAATATGAGTGAACCACAACTTTATGGCCGATCCCTCAATAGGAAAGTACTGCATTAATTAATGGTCATTCCACCAATAGGAATAAACTAAGAACATTGATTATTGGTCATTGTACCAATAAGAATGAACCACAAACATATTGATCAATCTACCAATAGGAAAGAACCAATGTATATACATTGGCCATTCCACCAATAGAAACGAACTACATAATTAATTAATTGAGATTTTGGCCATTCAACCAATATAAATGAAACAGATGATTAATTAATTGAGATTTTGGCCATTCAACCGATATGAATGAACTAGTTAATTAATTAACGTGATTACAAATTAACAACAGGTCATACCCAATATGTGCTACGCACGGCGAATCCCGGAGTTTTGGAGTCTTGGACGGAGCCTTCCCGTAAGCTTTTTTCTCCACCGATAGAGCCTCTACGTCATCAGAAAAGTCTTCTCTCTTCTTCTTTCTGCAGTAGCCCCCTATGGGGTATTTATAAAATGGGAGGAGGGGAGGATAAGGATAAGAAAGAGAGGGGGAGAGGTGCGGTAGGCACCCCCCACCGGTGGCACCCCCCACCGATGGGTACACCTACCGGTGGGGGTGCCATGGTGGCTCCCCCTTCTTTTTTCTCTTCTATTCCTCCTTTTTTTTCATTTTTTTTCTTTTTCTAAAAATGTTTTAATAAACGCCCCCTACGGGACGTGTCAGAAGCGGGGGCGGAGGCATATGTTCCGTGCATCCACATCACGGTCTCTGGTTGGCTTCATTTCATACGATCATCTACATTCGGCTGGGGGCTCAAAGACCTTACCTTGAGTATGTCGCAACCTGTCTAAACCTCCTTAAGATCTTAGAAGTAAACTATTCTTTATGGTGTTAATCCTCTATGATTTTATTGCCTTTGAGTAGGTGTAGCTTGTAGCTGTTAGGAGATAAATCATTTATCCTCTTCCAACATTTACCCACTTCTTCAAAATACTTGGGCATGAATCCCCTTTTCTGGTATTTTAGGGTATACAATGGAAGTGACCCTAATTGGCTGGAGTTTTGATTGCAACATGTTGATCTTTGGGCATGGCCTCTTCTGGCGTTTTAGGGCACATTGCGAAAGTGACCATAACTGGCTGATGCTTTGACTACAATAAACCAAACTTTGGGTATGAATGACCCACTCTTCTTGTAACAATCCGCCAACATATTATCGGGGATCCAATTACTAAATGGGTACCGAATCATTAAAATTAGGAGCCAAATCAGGATCTCGATAAGTCTGAAAAATAAATGATAAACTAAGCTAAACATTCCATATAACGTTGAATTGTAAAGAAGGTGTAATTATTGCAATTCGACTCGACTCAACAAATAATTACATAATCCAACTGAAAAGTAATCATTATGCGTACATGTTGAAAATGAAAGTACAACTACGTCAGGGCATACCCCGGAACTGTGGCTGTTGGCGTACAATTCAAGACAAAGCCCCACAATCGCTACTCCTGCCGAGAACCCTCTCCTGAAACCGCAAGGTGTGAGTCACACCAAAATGGACTCAGTAGGGATCCCTCGATCCCCACCTCCTACACACGTACACACAATCGCAACACAACAATGATACATATATATACAAAGGCAAGATATGTGTGAGTAAAGCAGTAATTAAATCACACGTCCACCCAAAAGGAACACACAAGAAACTATCAAGCCAACCCGGAAAACACCGACCACTGGGACGGAACAGCAACCCCTCAGATAGCGTGCTGGCTACTCCGGCATGTTTAACTCTAAGTGGTTCTGCCTCTTCCCAGCCACGAGTGACACTCCGAAGTGTACCACTCCTACATCGGTACTAGTTATTACCCCGGGATACACTAGGTGACCCTCGCCTACTAGGTGTCACCTTGTCACTCCCACACCGACACAGGATGTCAAGTACTGACAACTGTACTCTAGGTCCACGATTGCATAAACATAACACAATGTGATTCCGATCACATGAAAATCTCCGCCCCCAATATACGATTTCAAGCATGCATTTAACAGGGTTGTCTAACAATATACAGAGTCTAATTGACATTTTGTATAATAGTCACACATGCTTAATGCAGGAATTTAAGGGGCTCTGGCTTGAATCGCGTCGCCTATGGCCGACGTCATTCAATGGTCTTATTACTGGTTTCCTCACTCTCTGGTACTGGGACCCGGGGATATTGGCCTGAATCACGTTGCCCATGGCCGACATCATTCAGCTTCCTATCCTACCTTGGCCTCGGGAATCGGGGACATGGGCCGTAAATCGCATCGACTCAGGTCGACACTTATCTCAAATAGTGTCGGCCTGAGTGGACGCCATTTGTGCCTGAAACCGAACTCCCTTTCGGTCTCTTCCCTCAAAACGAACGAAAATACAAAATAGAGAAAGGGGAAAATCCATGAACGCAATATCATGTTATTCCCATTTTCGAAAGCATCCATTTTAATCCAAATCCCCTGGAACATGTTCATTCTATGCCCAAAATTCCCTCACATATCCTTAACATACTCCAAAATGGAAAATCATGGTTTAAAACAATCGAACTATATATGAGGATCGTCACCCTATCGGTTACTTGAACTCCTTCTAGTTCCTCGCTGTCGATCTGCTACACCGCAAGTCTCCGTCGGTACACTGTGGATGCTGTCACTCCACCGAGACGTCGGCCGCCGTCTAGAGAGCGAAGTGCTGCGGAGGAGGTGGTGGTGGTAGTGGTGAGAGGTAGGGGGTTATTGGAGTGGTGGAAGAGGAAGAAGGGGAAGAGGAAGGGAAGGGGAGCGGAGGGAGTTGGAGAGAGGGAAGAGAGAAAGTGAGATGGAGAGAATGAGAGAAAGGAGGGAGGGCTCGGGGCATCAAGTCCGATCAAATTGAATCACGTCGTTCCCAGACGACATAGTTTAGACGACATGACATGGGTTGTACACTGGCAGTCGTCTGAATCTCGTCGACCATATAAGACGTCATTCAGACGACAAGACCGGGGCCGTACACACGCGCCCTAATGTCCGCCCACGTGGTACACCTGCAATGACTGTTAAATCGCGTCCCTTAAGGCCGACGGCTTTCAAAAGTGCATCTCGCCAGTTCGACGCAATTAAGAGGCCATACACCAGGCCCCCAAGAGCCCAAACAAAGGGGTCTAACACTGAAATTGACCCGATAATTCAACCCGAAACATCAATCCTTACACTTCTGGCATTTTAGGATACGTTGTGAAAGTGACCATAACTGGCCGAAGCTTTGACTGTGATAAGCTGATCTTTGGATATGGATAACCTTTGTCTGGCATTTTAGGGCACATTACGAAAGTAACCCTAACTGGTCGAAGCTTTGACTGTAATAAGCCAGACTTTGTAACTTTGCTATGATCCATATGTTGGGTTTGTTCGAAACCCCCGGGAAATCGTAACAACGGAAGAACAAAAATAAAACAAATTTCCCAAACCAGTTATGGGCTCTGATTGATGCAATAAAAACGATCTAAATAAAATCATATGAGATTTTCACCTTGCATAGAACACGTTGTTCTATAAAGATCGATGCCGAACTCTTCGAAACTACGAGTCGTACAAGCGTACGGCCTCTAGAGCTAATCCATACCAACCCTCGCAGCAACAAAGCTTACTTTCTCCTTCAACTTGCATAACACAAACCCACCACCTCAAATTCTCTAGTAAGAGTCCAACTTTTGTAACTTCACTTGACGGCTACCTTTTGAATGGATGGGAATTCTCTTTTCTGGTTAGAGAATAAGTGGGTTATATATAGGAATGTTAAGGCGGCAGCTTGAACCACCTCGTTTAACTAAACCCATCTTTAACTACCGCAGTTAAATTAAACCCAGTGTATATTATATATCAATATATTATTATTAGCTTATTTATCAAATAAATCTAATAATACATATATTATATATATGCCCTTTATATTATTGCATATATACTTTTAAGTCATTTACAGATTCTTTTTCCAAAAGAATCTAATGCTTTAGTATATTTGTTCATACAATAATATTCCGTTTTGCAAGAGTTAATTGTGTGAGATCCTCTAGGCCCATTATCACTCTGGTTTAAAGATCCATTAACTTCTAATCTAATTAGAAGTAAATTAAACCGGTTAGTCCCAATAACCGTTTAATTTGATTAGGACCTTTTGATCACGTTAGGTCAAGCAAATCCGCGTGATCCCAGAGGATGCCGGGTTCATCTTCATCCTATCTGGCACCTGTAAGTCTTCAGTTACCATATCATTATAATCCCTCGCTCATTCTATGAGTCCGATCCGATCATGTGGTATAGTTATGTCAAACCACTAGTGATCGTGTTGTCTGACCATGACCTCCTTAATTATTTCATGTTCGTTCCAAACGAACTGATACCGCCCTGGCCAGGGATTTAGTGGAGCGTCCATGTCATGACTCATTAACTGTTTATGATATACTTGACAGTGAGCGATCCCCTCTTGACCATTAACGGTCTTCACATGTATTCCAATGTGGCTAATAATTCGGTGTTTTATGACTTATGGTTATAGTCACTTAACGAAACATTAAGCCATACCAGTGCTCACGCAAGACCCCATTAATGTCTCAGGTCAGAGGATAAATGATACTACTGAGACATATGGATCTTCAGTTGACATTAGGTATAATTAACCATCTGAAGATCCATCAGCGGATCAGCTCAGTAAACATCCTCTCAGGATGAACACCCACACATATGTGCTGATGCCCCGCACCTATGACTGTGAGATTGGTCATCTACACATCATGCGTACTGATTTACGAGTAATCATGGGCTTTCATCTTGCTTCTTTGCCCCTCAAACTTTTGATAGTAAACTGCTCTCAATTCTTTCTTTCCTTTTGCACTTAGCTTGCTTCTTTTCTCCTTTACGTCGTGGCCGAGGCAGGAGGCCTATCTTTGTTGTTCCTAGACGACATCTGAAATTTTTTGGTGAATTTGGTACGACTTTGACTCGTTTGATCATCTGCTATCTCAGCTTCTTTGATTATTGAACACTACCTTGACCCCTTAGATACATTTAAGAGCTTCTGGGACAACCCGACTCATAAACACGATGTTAGCTCTCTTCATGAGACTTGAACTTTGGCAGGTTTTTGTTGTAGTTGTATCTTCATCTCTCTAAAGTTGACTTTGATTTTGTCTTCTCACAATTTTGTCTCCTTTCTCTTTGTGATCCAGCTATCCTAAGGGCTTATCTTGGATAACGCACTTTCTATGACTTGGTTGCTCCGGGAGCCTGTCTTGGGCAACATATTTATTTATTAGTGGAACTTTGATTTCAAATCATTCCAATATTGTGTAATTATCATCCTTTATATATATATATATATATATATATATATATATATATATATAGCTAACTCTAACGCCCTTTTGGATTTTCACTAGAATTAATCCCCTTTATTTTTGTCTGCACGTCCTTTCAGGTTTTCATGTAGCGGGGTTTATCTATTTTTGCCTAAGGCGCCCTTTCGGATTTTCACTTTAACTGGATTTTAGGACCTTTTTACCCTTAACTGTCCTTTTTCTGGGAGGAAGCAGTTAAGTCTGTCGGAGCACCTCAATTTTAAGCTCCCTTTTTTTTTCAGTAGGGAATTATGGCTCCCTTATGGGCCAGACTTGGATAAAATTTTCAATTTTGTTCGGTAGGCAATTGTGGCTTCCCTGTGGGCTGAAGTGGTAGGACTTAGGATTGTTGTGGGACTAGGAATTCTGAATTTGTGAAGCTCTGGGATACAATGGCTCATCGGGCCGAGATTTGCCTTTTGGGTGAAACTTTTCCGATGAGACGGAGGATTTGGTGATTTTCCTAGAAAGTGAAAGTTCCAGATAGTGCAATGGACTTTTGAGATTTTTTGAGGGGATAAAAGTTCCAAGTAACCATGAACTTTGGGTTTTTAAGGGGATAAAAGCTCCAAGTAGCCATAGATTTTGAGTTTCTAAGGCTTTGTGATTAAAAGTTTTGGGTTTTATGATACAATGGCTGCTCGGGTCAGAAACTTTAGAAATTTTGGGTTTCGGGATATAATGGCTCCCCAGGCCAGAAACATTGGAAGTTTTTAAGTTTTGGGATACAATGGCTCCTCGGGCCAGAAACTTTGGAAGATTTTAGGCTTTGGGACACAACGGCTCCCTGAGCCAGAAACTTTGGAAAATTTTGGAAGACTTTGGTTTTACTCGGAGGGACAAGTAACTTTAAGATAAAGGAATCTTTTGAACCTATCCAAGGTAGAGGTCAGATTTTTCCACTTCTTTATCGAGTCGGGAGGACGTCGTCATCGTCGTATCAGTCGTAGCCTTTTATTGAATGTCACCCCACCAATTGTGGAGTGATCTAAGGGGTTTCTCGTCATCGACGACTCTGACATCCTTCCTGGGTAAGGATGTAGGAAAACTCAACTCTTACCAATGGTAGGCGAGGACAATTCTCCCCCTATTGAGGTGCTTTTACGAGTCGTTTCCTTAATAGATTATTATTATTATTAATATTATTTTTTACTAACCATAGTGCCTTCACGAGTTTTCGCCCTGGCTAGCCCCTTCTTACTTTTTACCTATACACCCTTGCAGGTTTTCACATAGCAGGGTTTCCCATTTTCGCCTGAGGTGCCCTTGCGGGTTTTAACCTCAGCCGGTTCCCCATTTTTGCCTAAGGCACCCTTGCAGGTTTTCACCTAAGCCGGATTCAAGACCTTTTTGCCTTTAACTGGCTTCCTTTTTTATGAGAAAACCAATTAAGTCTGTCGGAGAACCTCAATTTTAAGCCCCCTTTTTTTTTCAAGACTTGTTCGGCTGTAGATTTTCGGGCAATTCATGCTCTGAGGCATAATACAACTTCATGTGGTGCCCGTTCAATGAAGGAAATGCCACATTTCCTTTTTCATCAACTAATTTGTAGGCACCTCCTTCATATACTTTGCTGACTATAAAAGGTCCTATCCAATTAGGCTTGTATTTGTTCTTGGAACGGGATGCCATGACATCTTTTTGTTTGACCATCGAGGTCACCTTTTTTGAACACTCTTTCTTTTACCAACTTGTCAAAAGCCCTAGACATTCAGGCTTGATAGACTTGCAGGTGTTGGTAAGCCGCCAATCTTTCGCCTTCGAAGTCTGCCAGTTACTCATAGCACCTTTGTGCTTCATTTAGGATATCTTCTTGCCATTCATAATGAAGAGCCACCCGATAGGAAGCCAATTCAATTTCAATTGGAACTACTGCCTCTACCCCATAAACCAGGGAATATGGCGAACAATACGTGGGGGTTTTGTAGATCGTGCCGTAAGCCTATAGTGCCTCATGCATCTTTTCATCCCAATTCCGCTTCTGTCCTTCGCTG
Organism: Zantedeschia hybrid cultivar; assembly: GCA_030544215.1. Taxonomy (NCBI): domain Eukaryota; kingdom Viridiplantae; phylum Streptophyta; class Magnoliopsida; order Alismatales; family Araceae; genus Zantedeschia; species Zantedeschia hybrid cultivar. The sequence continues at coordinate 20,744,508 of JARZZO010000002.1, read as the reverse complement.
GTCTTCACCAACAACTTGCAAAGTGTTTTATTGAAAGCTTCAGCCATGCCATTAGCTTGAGGGTCGTAGATTGATGATGCATTCCACTCAATGTGGAATTTAGGTGCCATCTTGTAGATTGTCTGGTTCTTGAATGGGGTACTATTGTATGTAGTTATTCGGCTAGGCATCCTAAACCTATATATGATATTGTGTCGAACGAAGTGCGACACTTTCACCTGTGACTTCCTTCAGCGGGACGGCTTCTGCCCAGCGAGTGAAATATTCTGAAGCGGCCAAAATATATTTACACCTTCTTAACAAAGGTGGGAGTGGGCCTACCACATCCATACTCCAATGGGCGAAAGGCCAGGTAGGGGGCTATAGGATGTAACTAATTTGGAGGTCTTTTGGGGATTAGTATAAAAGTTTGGCATTGAGGACAACTCTTGACCATCTTCTCACGATCTGCATACATCGTCAGTTAGAAGAAACCCTTGATTTTAATGTTGATCTTCATTTTCATTCCAGATTGATGTGCTTTGCAGACCCTGGAGTGAACTTCTTTCATTATTTATAAAGCACATTGGGCATATCATGTGACATATGGCATTAAGGTGGTTATCTTAATGTAAATAAAGCTCCCGTACATATATATATATATATATATATATATATATATATATATATATATATATAGAGAGAGAGAGAGAGAGAGAGAGAGTTGGAGCGGTTCGACCGCACGAAAAATTTGAACCTTTAGATGAAAAATCTAAAGGTTTAAATTAAATAATAATAAAAGTTCTGCACGATGGAACTGTTCCGCACGCAGAACGCAACCGTACGATCTTTCAATCAGACGGCCTGTTTATTTCATTTTTTATTTTTTTTAGTTTTTCCCTCTCGCTCGTTATATGCCCACCCCTCCCATGAATTTTGGCGCTGAAGGTGCCGCAAAAGTAATTTTTTTTTAATACATTTGATCAAATCTAACGGATGAAACAATTATACAGTCGAACTGTACCAACTACCTTCGCCGTATAGTAGCACTACTCTCTCTCTCTTTATATATATATATATATATGTATGTATATATATACATACATATACATACTTTTATATACATACATATATATATATATATATACCTTCGCCGTATAGTAGCACTACTCTCTCTCTCTCTCTATATATATATATGTATATGTATATATATATATGTATGTATATATATGTATATATATATATATATATATATATATACATACATACCATCAATCCACCATATCTATGTATCTGTTAATACATATCCACATACCACATATGTGCCCTGCCAGAGCCTTTTTCCTCTATAAATACAAATTCCACATGTGCCAAGTGGAGCCTCCATCCTCCAAAATCTCATCTTATATGTGCTCAGCGGAGCCTTAATCCTCCATAAATACAAAATCCACATGTGCTAGGCAGAGCCTCAATCTTTCAAGATCTCATAATCTAGATGTGCTAGGGGGAGCCTCAATCTTCCATGTGCTTGACAAAGCCTTAATCAACCATATATCTGAATCTTGAATGTGCTCAATGGAGCCTTAATCCCATCATGAATCTATTCCTCACGTGTCCTTAGAAACCTCAATTCCTTAAGGACTCAACCCTTGAGAAATTTCACACAACAAAAAGAGAAAGTGTAACGACCCGCCACCCTATAATCAGGGATCCGATTACTAAATGGGTACCGAATCATTAATTTGGAGCCAAACCAAGATCTTGATAAGTCTGGGAAATAAATAATAAACTAAGCTAAACATTCACATCGCATCGAATTGAAAAGGAAGTGCAAGAATTAAAAATTATTACAATGCGACTCGACTCAGCAAATAATTACATACTCCAACTGAAAAGAAATAATTAAGCGTACAGGTCAGAAAATAAAATAACAACTACATCGGGGTATACTCCGGAACAGAGGCTGTTGGCGCGCAACCCAAGGCAGCACTCTCCTTGCTACGCCTGCTTGAAACCCTCACCTGAAAACCGCAGGAGTGAGTTTCATCGAAAAGACTCAGTAGGGACCCTTCGATCCCCACCGCCCACTCACGCACCCACAAGTGCAGTACACAAATATAGGCAATTTAAACAAAGCAGTAACACAATTTCGATATAAAACACACAAGTCACGGCCGCACGCGGAAAACACTGATTCACTGAGACAAAACAACAACCCCTCGGATAGCACACTGGCTACTCTGGCCTGACACGGCTCAAGGTGGTCATGCTTTCCCCAGCACGAGTGACACTCTGAATGTACCACTCCCACACCGGTACTAGCTATACCCCGGGGTACACTAGGTGATCCTCTCTTTAGGCGTCACCCCACCACTCTCACAGCGGCGCCGTGTCACTCCCACACCGACATAGGGTGTCTAAGTACTAACAACTGTCACTCTAGGTCCACGATCGCACAAAACGCAACACAGTGCAATCCGATCACGTGGAAATCATCGTCTACGAGTATGATTTCAAGCATGCAATTAACCAAACTACCTATCAATGTAAACACATGTTAATTGTAGGAATTAATGAGATTCTGTCTTGAATCGCGACGCCCAAGGCTGACGTCATTCAAGACTCCTAAACTGGTTCATGTGAAAATGGGCCTCGGAATATAGCCTAAATTGCGTCGTTTAAAAAGGTCGCCGTTTAAAAGGCGTCGCTGTCCCTAGTCGCCTGATAACGACAGAAATAGAGACAGACTTCGGGGTGATCTAACTTAAAACGCGCGGTGCATGGAAGTCGCCGTTCAAAAGGCGTCGCTATCCCTGGACGCTCATCAGTCCAGAGACAGAGTCTGTTATTTGGGCTAAATCGCGTCGTGGGTGAAAGCCGCCTTTCTAAAAGGCGTCGCTGTCCCCTGACGCCATTTAACCCTTACAGACAGGTTCTTCCTTCGTCATCTCTCAATCCACAGGGTGGGATTTTCCTCTCCCAAATCGTATAAAAATACTACAAAGTGGAGGAGGAGGAGAAGAACCTAAATACCCATTAAAAACTCCCAATTTCTCATTTCATGCAATTAGTGTTTTCACCCAAAAAACCCCCTAAACATGTTCTAAAGCGGGAAAAAAAAACATGGTTTTAAACGAAATACAACTGGGGTTGTCACCCTACCGGTTACTTGAACTCCTCCTAGCTCCAAGTCGCCAACCCGCCTCGCTACACACCGCCGCCGGTACCGCCGTGGACGCCATTACTCTACCAGGACGTCGGCCGCCGTCCGGAGAGAATTGCGCCGCGGAGGAAGTGGTGGTGGTAGTGGAGAAAGTTGGGAGGTTAATGGAGTGGAGGGAGAGGAGGAATGGGGAGAGGAAAGGAAGGAGAGGGGGAAAGGGGCGCTGGAGAGTCGGAAGGAAGAGAGGAGAGAGAAGAGAAAGGAGAGAATGAGGGAAAGGAGGGAGGGTTCGCGGGGTCAAACAGAAACTGGGGAAAACGCGTCGTCCAAGCCCGACGTCATTCAGACGACAAGACTGGGCCGTACACTGACAAACTAGGGTCGTATTCTAAATGGCGTCGTCCATACAAGACGCCATTCAGACGATAAGACCGGAGCCGTACTCTCGCAGCCCAAAGCCAGCCCACGTGGCACAGCCTAAAATACGTCCACATTGCTGGACGCCGTTTGAACCGCGTCGAGCTCGCTCGACGCGAAAAAAAACTCAAGTCCCAGCTTCATAAGGGCCCAAAAATCAAGGAGTCCGACATTGAAACTGACCCGATAACCGGATTCGAAATCTCAATCCTTACAGAAAGAGAGAAAATAGGACTTAAAAAAATGAGGTGTCCGGATGGACTCGACTAAAAGGCTGAGGGCAAAAAGGTCTAAAACCTGGCTGAAGTGAAAACCGAAAGGACGCCTTAGGCAAAATTAGGGACCCTACCGCATAAAAATATGAAAGGGCACGCAGGCAAAAGCAAGAGGGGGCTAACCTCAATAAAAACACAGAAATGCGCACTGTGGTTAATTAAAAAAAAGCTGATGTAATACATCTTTATGATGAGACCATAAGAGATGTTAAGCCTACTAAACAATCCCATTGTAACGTGATAATATAGCAAAAGTACATCAAGTTACTTGGCAAGAAGGAATCCAAGATAGCCCCCATGAAGGCGGGTCACCATATAATATTCGCGACGCCATCATATGGATTATCAAATAATATTCATGGCGTTCATTATACACGTCGCATGTCTATGGCGACTAACACATAAGTCACCAAATCATATGGATCGTCACACATCCTTAATGGCTCCGACATACAAGGTCTCCGCACCATATCTGCAACCCCGTCATAAGGGTTGCATAATGAGTCATTATGGCACCATCTTAAGGTTGCCACATGATTTCTATGATGCTGTCTTATGGGTTGCCACATGATATCTGCGATGCCCTCATATGGATCATCACATGATAGTTCTGGCGCTAGTATATACGTGCCACACGCCTTTTATGGCATCAACATATGGGCTCACCGTACCATTTCTTCAACTCTTGTAATAATTGCAGCATGCTTCTTATGGTGCCATCATACGCCTTACATGATCTTCGTGGCACCATCATACCAGGTCGTGGCATAATTTCCCTGGCACTAAAATATAAGGTTGCCACATCACATCCGTAATGCCTTCACAAGGGTTGCAACATGGCCTTCATGGAGTTGCCATATAGATCGTCACATTACGTTCGCGATAACATCATAAACTACAAGACATTCATGATGCAATCATATAGGTTGTTGCACGATATGCAGTGGCATCCTATGACTCGTATGGCTTCCACAACATCAACTTACAGATCACCTCATCATATCTGCAACACCTCACACAACCTGCCATATGACTTTTGTAGCACCAATATGCAAGATTGCTACATCATGCCTGCGGAACTATCATACAGGCAGTCACATGTTTCTTGCAGCATCATTGATGCATCACTGCATCATATCTGCGATGCCATCATGAAGGTCATCACATTATATGGCAACACCGTCATATAGGTGGTACTATGGCTCTTACACTACCATCATATGACTCTCGCGGCATCATCATATAAAATGCCACAAGTTCAAAATGATCTCCAAGGATATTCATCTGAAGAAGCCTTAACGGCAGCCTGTGGGCCTTAAAATACTGCTCCATGAACATGAAATAGTGAAAGAAAATCTCATGACCTATTTGTAGACATCCCACCAATGGCAGACCTGTAATTTTTCTCAGAACAAGGGCAAACTATATGGTACGTGGGCCATTCACTTCTATCTTCATGCTCTAGTGAATGTCCTGTAGGGGGCACTTTGGTAAAGAAAAATTTGTAGGAATAAGAAAATGACCAATCCACCCTTAGAGTTCAAAGAGGAAAAGAAGGGTATGGGGTCTTTTGCCATATATTTATGAGAAAAATAAGAAAAAAGTAGAAAAAAGAAAAAGATTCCTAACAATGGGTTTAAAATCTAAGAAAAATACAAGGGAAATGGGCCTGGGGGACCCGCTTGCTTCCCATGAGCAGCAACCCCAACGAGGCTGCCAGGAGGTAGCACACAGAAGGGGCTGCTGCCCATAGTAGGAGGCAGCACCCTTAGAGTTCAAAGAGAAAAAGAAGCGTGTCTTTCGGTATGTATTTATGAGAAAATCAGAAAAAAATTAGGAAAATGAAAAAAGATTCCTGACAGTGGGTTTAAAATCTAAAAAAAATACAAGAAAAATGGGCCTGGGGGGGGGGCACTTACTGCCCATGAGCAGCATCCCGAATGAGGCTGCTGTCCACTATGGGAGGCAACACCCAGAAGGGGCTGCCGCCCATAGCATGGTTGGCAGTACCGGCCGGTACGTACCGGTATCGGCCGGCACCGGTACCCTGGGTACCGACCGGTACCGGTACCCACCGATACCGGTACCGGTACTGCCATCCTTGGCCCATAGTAGGAGGTAGTACCCTTTGATGCTGCCACCCATAGTAGGAGGCAACACCCAAATGGTCTGCCTCCCACTGGGAGGCAGCACCCAAAAGTGGGGGGCTGCCACCCATAGTAGGAGGCAACACCCAAAAGGTCCGCCTCCCACTGTGGGAGGTAGCACCCAAAGTTGGGGGCCTGCCGCCAACAGTGGGAGTCAGCACCCACCCAAAAGGGCTGCCGCCTATCCTCACCTCTGCCACAAGCCGCCACCAGCACTGTCCGTCCATACCAGTCGTTTCCTGCAGTAAAACAACTGAAGAATATGGGAAAAAGACATGCCCCCACATCCGCACACATGGACCAATCAAGAGAAGACATGTCGTTGCCATGTCATCAGCCAATCATCACCTCATCAACAACATATGTACCAATCAAATCACGCCAACGTCCCAACCACTAAGAAGATGCCATCTCAGCATCTACCTCTTTAGGAACCAATCACATCACATTAAGCGGCACCATGCCACTGGATCATTGGAGAACCTGATTGGATTGTGCCAATCATATTCTAATGCCCAATCATATCATACCAAATGGCTCGATATCATTACGGGTAACTTCTATAAGTACCCCCTCCTCTCCCCATATAAAAATGAAGAATGACCACAAAAAAAAAATAGCAAGAAAAGAAAAAGAGGTAGAAGTTTTCTCTCTAAGGTGTAGTTTTCTATAGCGTTGTATGTTTTTGCAGCGTAACGATAATATGGTGTCGCGTGCTTCTGTGATGTAGTGATAAGGTGTCATCACGGGTTTCTGCGATGTAGTGACAATGTAATGTCGTGGGTTGTTGTGATCAAGGTTTAAAAACTCGGCTCGGATCGGCACGGATCGGCCGAGTCGGACCGGTTTTGGGCCGTCCGTGCCGATCCCGAGTAACCTGGCCGAGTCCAGGACTCGAATCGGACGATCCGAGCTGGATCGGGCCAGGTCGGCTCGGATCGGCCTGACCAGGCCCCCAACGGCTAGTTTAACTAGCCGTTGGGGGTCAACCTAGCCGTTGCTGGCCGTTTGGGAACGGCCAACAACGGCTAGTTTGGGCCTTAAGGGTCTATTTAAACCCCCCCAATGCCCTCCTAAGGCTCCACAAATTTCCTTTGAGCCTCCTAACATTCTTGCTCTCTCTCCCACTCTCTCGATCATAGAATTCTCTCTCCATCTCTCCCACGAGGTCACTTCTAGTCTACTACAAGCTCCGCGATCTCTTATCTTCTTGTGCTGTGAAGGAATGGCATCTCAAGGTGCTGCTGAGCGGGCATCTGGGAATCCTCCTAGCGCTGATCCTACTTGGGGTCATTGCACACTGGTGGACATAGAGAAAGGTATAATGCAAATATTGCAACCGGGTCGTCTCTGGCGGGGTCTACCGATTCAAACAACATCTTGCTGGAATAAAAGGTGAAGTTGCAGCATGTGCTCGAGTTCCTTCAGAGGTTAGGATCTAATTTCAAACTTATATGAAGGAGAAGGAATCAAGCAAAGCAAGTACTGCCAGAAGAAGACAGGAAATTCGAGAGGAATTGTCTGAACCAGCGCGAAGGTCTGATGTTGGAGTCCGGCTTGGTGGAAGTAATCAACCTATAAATGTTGATGATTGGGATACAAGTAAGTTTCTTATTTAACTTATTTTCATGTTCTTCATTTAACGTTTTCAGACAAATAGTTATAGTAGATTAAATTTTTTTCTTTTACATTTAAAGCTGAATTGCGATGTGCAATGGAAGCAAGCCGGCGGTCCTTTGCAGATGAGGACTTATTTCGGCAAACTGGAAGATATGGAGGACAATGAAGTGGCTCCACACCTTCTGCACAAGAGAGCACTAGTGCCGGCATGAGCACTAATGTATGCGAAGAGCTGCCTCAGGAGTTCACTATAGCTGGAGATCCTAGAGTAGGTCCAATAGATCCCTTCCTCATCAAGAAGAAGGATAAACAACCTTCTATTAGTGCTACATTCAAGACCTTAAAACTTTGTAAGGAGAAGATAGGGAGAGCTACATCTAGGTGGTTTTTCTATAACAGTATCCCTGCTAATGCTGCCAAGGGGCCATATTATGAGTCCATGATCGAGACCATACAAGAAGTTGGCAAAGGGGTTGAGGGACCTTCCCCATATGAGATATACAACAAGTACTTGGATATGGAAGTTGATGACATCCGAACATACATTAAATCATTTGAAAGGATCTGGGATGAGTATGGATGCACTTTAATGTGCGATGGATGGACAGGTACATAAATCTTATCTTCAGTTTCTTATCTTATCTTCATTTTTTCTTAATCAGAATGGGTCTCTTTCTGATTTCTTATCACGTTTGGAACTTTACAGGGATAACAAGAAGAAGTATGATCAACTTCTTAATTTACTGCAAAGCCGGAACCATATTTTGGAAGTCTACTGATGCATCTAGAAAAATAAAGAATGCCCAGTACCTATATAAATTAATGGATCAAATGGTGGAAGAAGTGGGCGAAAAAAGGATTGTCTAAGTGGTTACGGACAATGCAGCGGCGTTCAAGCTAGCTGGACAAATGTTGATGCAGAAGAGAGAACATCTTTATTGGGTTCCCTGTTCTGCTCATTGTATTGACTTGATGTTGGAAGACATTTGCTCTGATCTGATGGTAGATGGAGTGGTCAAGAGTGGTCGATTTATCACTACATTCATCTACAACCACAACAATATTCTGGATATCATGCGCACACATACTCATGGAAGAGAGTTGCTTCGTCCGGGAGCCACCAGATTTGCATCTCAATATATCTCTCTAGATAGTTTAAGTCAACAAAAGAACAACTTGATTAGCATGGTGGCATCGGAAGATTGGGAGAATCACATATTGCGGCATGTACCAACTAAGGTCAGAGAGAAAGGTAAGAAAGTGGCTGATCTAATTTAGTCTAGACCCTTCTGGAGGGGGGTGCAAGCGGTGTTAAATATTGTAGAACCGTTTGTCCGTGTCTTGCGATCTTGTAATGGAGAAAGAAGATCGGATATGGGATATTTATATGAAGCTATGGACAGAGCTAATGAGCTCATTCAACTTAACAATCCAACAACCTATGTGAAGTGGTGGGACATAATAGACAGACGTTGGGAACACACTTTACATCACGATCTTCATACAGCTGGTAAGCTACTAACTTTCTATATATATTATTTGTATACACATTTCTCTTAAGTAATCACTAACTTCGACTTATTTATTTAGGTTATTTTTTCAACCCTCAGTACATGTTTAAAACTGATGGGAAGAAGGATAACTATGATAGTTGCTCGGAAGTGTTGATGAGGGCTAAGTCTGTTATTAAGCGCATGTTTGCAGATGAGGACAGAGCAATAATGGTATGCAAGCAAATGCATGGTTACAGAATGATGTTATATACCACTTTGGGACAAGTACTGCTCAAAGAGCTGCCAAAATTTTGAGTTCAGGTTTGAAAATTATTAAATAGATGTTCTACTTAATTTTTAATTATAGCTTGCACATTGTTGACATGACCAATTTTCTATTTACAGCTGACTGGTGGCTAGATCATGGAAAAACATATGGGTATGAAGATCTAGCCTATATCGCAATTCGGGTCTTAAGTCAAACAACCTCTTCATCAGGTTGTGAGAGAAACTGGAGCACCTTTGGCTTGATTCACACCAAGCAAAGTAATAGATTGAAGTCGAGCCGTCTAGAAAAGCTAGTATTCTGTCATTATAACATGAGGTTGAAGCTAAAAAATTTGGAGCTCATAAGGAACTTTCAAAGGCAGGAGAAAGAGAGAATTTCCGGACAAGCCACGGAGACGACACATGCAGAAGAACCCATAGACTTGGATGAGCTGTTTAAGGAGCAACATCCACTAAATGCATGGGTTGATACAAGCACCTCAAATGAGCCTGAATTCAACCCAAATGATCGGGAATGGGCGGAAGGTGAGTTAGATAATGTTCCATTACTTACTGATTTTCAACCTCCTTCTTCAAAACGTTAGAAGAAGAGCAAAAAACAAGCACCAAGCAAAATGAAGAGTGGTATTGGAATTCAGATTGCTGATCTGGAGACTATCGAGGAAGAGGATGAAACGCCAGAACCAAGTGATGAGGTCCAATATCAAACCTCAAATGACTCGACATCAAAGAAGAGCTCCGACAGTTCTGAGGATGGCGGAGATGCTACCAGTGCCCCAGTCCCACCTCCACCAATTCAATTCACTGGAGAAGAAGAATACACACATGCTACCCAAGATGAACAACATGGTAGCAGAGCAAGACGTGAAGAATCTTCCATTCAAACATTCAGCAGATCAAGGAGGAAGGACAAAGGTAAAGCTCCTCAGTGTGCAGAGGCCAAAGAAGAACTTAGGAGGGAGAGAGAATATCAGGAGCAACTATCAGATGCATCATCATATTCTTCATACGAAGGGTATAGTCAGCCTACTGGATATGTAGTTTACCCTCCTCAACATTCTGATACATCCGACTATTCAGGGGGTTGTCTAGAATATCCACAATTGTTAGTCATTTATACCAATACGGATGACTATAGCCGGTATGTGATGCAATATGAACAATACTACCAAAGCTAAATGTCATGGACTGAGTATGTAAGCCATATGTTCATTCAGTATAATGTACATTTGGAATAAATGTAAGTTCATAATCATATATGTAAGTTTATTCAAGTTTTTTTTGTCCAACAACATCTTATGTATTTCAAATCAATGTATTTCAACACAATTATGCATTAGACTTGTGTTTTATATTTTTTTCACATTTTTTTTATATTTTTTTCTATTTTTTTCTGCTATCTGAACTAGCCGAGCCTGACTCAACTAGGATCGACCGGGATCGGGCTGACTCCGATCGGAATCGGCCGATCCGATCGGTTTTGGACCGGCCGATCTGGGACCCGATCCCGGATTTCTTAACCTTGGTTGTGATGTAATGATAATGCGACGTCACGGATATTTGGCGATGTAATTATAACATGGCGTTGCGGGTATTTGGCAATGCAGACATAATGCAGTGTTGCGAGTATTTGGCGATATAGCCATAACATGGTGTCGTGGCGGTCGCTGGTATTTAGCAGTGCAGCCATAATGTGACGTCACGGGTATTTGGTGACGTAACGACAATTTGGCGTCGCGGGTATTTGGTGATGCAGTCATATAATGTCGCGTCGTAGATATTTGGCGACGTAGCTACAGTATGACGTTGCCAGTATTTTACGACGCAACTATAATATGTCATCTCAGGTATTTGGCAACGCAGCCATAACATGGCATTGCAGGTGTTCGGCAGCATAGTCATAATGTGGTGTAGCAGAGACGCAACCATTATGTGGTGTCGCAGGTATTTGGCAACACAACCATAATATGACATCACGGGTATTTAACGACGACGCAGACATAGCATGGCGTTGCGAGTCTCTACGATGTAGTTTCAAAGCCGCATCACAACTTTCCGCGATGCAACATCAAAGCAGTGTTGCGAGTTTCTACGGTGCCATTTGGTTTAATGTAATTTTAATAAAAAAACTCCTGCTGCGATGGCACGACGAAGGCAAACCATGAGAATAAGTATCAAGCATACGGTGATAGTTGGCCGACGGATAATGACATCCGCCCTAAGAGGTAAACCACAATGCAAAAGAGAATACAAAGAAAATAAAGGGAAATGTCCGCTGGTCACTCACTCAACAATCTGTGTTCGTTCTCAATGACGCCCACCCCTAAATAATGCTTTGAAGTTCATGCCAACTGCGAAAGCAGTAAGCACTACAAATCACGGATCAAGATAAATCAAACAGCATAATCAAAGCTGCTGTAGTTCCAACATCTCAAACATGATAAATAAGACGAATAGCATGTGAATATAATGCCTCAATCTACATGCCATGCACACATGTACCAATTAATGAATCAATCAGAACTTGTCTGATGTACCACCAACTGACGATGTTCGAGTCAAGACAGTTGTACCCAGGGGTGGGGCAGACTTGCGACATCTGGATATACGTGCCATGCATAATCACACCATAATGGATAAATGATGCATGTTTTCTATATAATAATAATGAGCGCTTCCTGATTGGGCCTGTAAAGGCTGAATGACATGCAAGGGTGCACCTCGATAAGCGTATTGCATACTCTCTCTCTCTCTCAATAAATCACGTTTAAAATATGCCTAAACATAGGGAGAAGGCCAAATCTCAATGTGAATACAATACGAGCGAGGAAATGGTATTGCATAGCAGCATATAGGTGTGGAACACCATTAAAAAAAAAAAATCTAAGGATTTTCCTATCGCAGCATGATGTAATTAATGTTAATCTGCGGACCGATGGAAAGTCATGAATTCAAAAGAACCCAGATAACCATTTCCATGGGCGAGTCAACGTAAAATCTTGGGACATAATCTTCCCACCAAATAAATAAATGCAACATCCAACAAATGGCTGGAAATTATGATTCCCACCCAAAAGAAATCGAATCAGACTAATAAGTTATGAAACAAAAAAGGACTTACAGCAGTGATTTATCAGAATTATGAGATTATTTTCTTAGCTGATATAGTCCCTAATAAAAATAGTCTCTGGATTTTGACTGACTGTGCGATGTATTTTGTTCTGGTTTTGTGGTCTTATATAACATTGTCATTTTGAAACTTTTCTTCTTTGTAATCAAGATTCTAATACTTCGTTAGGACATCCTGGGCAATAACGACCTACCGTGAGACAATTGCTTCTGGTGTGATACCCCCAGCTGAAGTTTTTTCACAAGTTTTAGGATGCCTGCAGTTCCCTCGTGAATCTTCTTTGAGAAACAGATTTGCTGAAAGCCTGGGCCTCACTCTTGATAATCCAAGGCAGTCAAAAGTTGTTTCCCTTCTTGATGGATTTGGAGAATATGATTCACGCTCCTTTTCTATACTCGAGGTTAGCAGCACCAAGCAACCACTGAATTTCTCAGATATACTGTATACAAAGCATTACATCAGCACTGTCCTTGTGATCTAGGAAGCTTCTTCACTTGGAGTAGTTCCGTGTTTATCCTTTAAAGAAAGTCCTATTGTCATTGATGCAAGGAAGTTGCAGATGCATACTGTTGAGGTAAGTTTAATCTCAAGATATCGTATGCAAAATTTTGAGTAAAGGTATATGCTGTTGTGTTGATTTGTGATTTTGAATAATTAATTTCTTAAGCATCCTGCATCCAGTATTGAGGTATCTTGATCTGAATAAGATGTATCACATCTGTTATTTTCGTATAAATTGGTGGTGTGTGCCACCCTTCCTTTGTAGAAACTTCACATGTTGTTGGAGCAGTCGATATACCTGCTGAAGATTTTGATGTAGACACTGCTGTTATGCTTTTGAATATCGGAAACTCACTATGTCATCCTTGTATGTACTGATGTTGGCACTGTATTCTCTAATTGTCTCATATAGGGCTCTCCAATCTACTCATGATAGTTTACAAATCTTTTGACAGTGACGTAACATAACTTACCTTTGGCTTTTGTTGTGTCCCATTCACACCTTGATGGTAACATGAGAGGGTTGAGTAAGGCAAGGGTAAGCCTGTGCACAATTGACCTTCCCCAGGCTCTGCAATGGTGGGAGCCTCTTGGCACTAGCTTGTCAACTGTGGAATTCTTTCTAAAGCTTGGTACTGTATGAAACAGTAATTAGCTAGTTGAGAGAAACAAATAGAGGATGCATAGTTCTTAAAAACCAGCTAAAAGGGTACCAAACCTATTAACTTTCAATATACAGACGTTCTTGTACCTCCAAGCCAAGACATATACACACATGAAGGTAAAGAAGAACTATACCTTAAGGGGAAAAATTAAGAAACGTTAGAATTAGCATCTGAAAGCCATACATTAGTTAACGAGTGCGTAGGGATGAAACAATAACTTGGTAGTGTTAGTTGCCTCTTGCTGTTTAACCTGTGACAGAGGCTCAGAGCCACAATTTTCCCCCCTATGTGGGATAATGTTAAGAACATACATCGAGGACCAGATCATGCTTAGGTGCATTTGCATCCTTGGCATCTTGTAGAATTTGGTATGCAAAGAGCTTTACGCCTTTAATTGGTTTATAGAATCACCAGCAAGGTTATAACACACTGATACAGGAATTAAGGAGGCTTAACCCCATTCTATTGCCTTCCTTAAGTTGTAATACTCTTAACTTTCATTTTTTTCAATCATGAGGCTTTAATATGCAAAATTTTAAAGAAAAAATCTGACATTTTCTTGTATCAATAACATATTTGCACAAACACTTCTATGTGTTGATTATTCTGTCTTTGAGGCAATAGAACATTCTTGTTGCATCTTTAAGTTGCCACCTCTGAGCTACTGACTCAATACACAAATGTGTCAGGTATATATTTTAACAGTTCTGAAAGGCCTGAGGCATCGTCTTGCAGCTGGTAATTTTTTTGTCTTTACAAAGCCCAAAACTTGTAGTGCATTATGCTGCTTTGATTTGGACCATGAAGAAAAAGGGAGAGGGAAGGCAGAGAAATTCATTAAGCAAAACTTAGCTAGATACCAAATTATCCATGACAGGTTGACGGGAAAATTCTATTTAAATTCTTTTCTCTGTGATAAAGAAAAATTATCATGTGCCGCTTAGAAGCTTGAATATGATGTACATGAGATGCATACACACATTTCATGCATCAATGATGCTCATGCTTATGTGTTGAGGCACTAATAGAAGGATTATTTTATTGGATGAGGTCATGAACCAGGAGTAATTTGAGTCAACATTATCTCTGTTATGCCTCCTATGCTACGCAACTAGAACAGTTGACAACTTTCAGCGTATTTTTCTACAGGTGCAAGATTGCCCAACATTACAATTTTGCTGCCCACAGAGAAAACAAATTTCTTGTCCATAAAAGGAGAGAAAACAATTAACCTGGCTGGAAGGTAAGGGAAATTTCTAGAAACATGTTAAAAAAAAAAAAATCAACTGTCATGCCAGCTATTCTACGCAACTAGAACAGTTGATTGGTTGTCAGACTTGTTGTTTCTTGAAGCTTGTAACTTGTATAGGTTTTTTTTTTTTTTAAACTCTAGGTATTACCTAATCTGTTTCAGCCCAATACACTTTCATGGATCACTAGAATTGTTTCTGCATGGTATCAAACCAAATATTATTTAGAGCCCATGTTGCATGCAGTGCAAAGATGTTAAAAGAGATTTATGCCAAGGAAGGATCAGCTGGGATCAGATCGGATCAGGTGATCCAATTGGATTTTGGCCATTTCGCCTGGATCCTAATCCCAGTCTGTTGATCTCGATATGGAATTGACTGGATGGGCCCGGATTGGCCGATCCCAAGTAGTCATTGGGCCCCATTGGAAACCCAATCAACAAAATGGAAGAGGGTTTCCAACAGCTAGTGGGGGGCTTGGGGGCTCTGTTCCTCTCTCTTAATCTCTCTCTTCTCTTGCTCTCCAAACCTCTCACTTGTTCAAGTTGAGTTTTTTTTTTTTGGGGGCACTCTACAATGATTCAATTGGCTCCAACGTACCTTTTTTTTAATTTTTTCTTTCTCTTTAACATTCTCTAACATGGGATGACTATAATGTGATGTAAGTTATAGGTAGCACAACGACGTGAACAATGAACTCTAAATGTTTGGCAAATTGTGGGAGATGTGAGGGAGATCGGTCCTCGCACTTTGATTTTTTGTTAATTTATTTTAGATTATTAGACATTGAGAACTTGGGATAAGTCCATGAAGGTCTAAAGCATTGGATCAAGCATGTGGATTTATTGATTTTGACATCTCCCTACTGACCTTCATCAGTGTTAATTATGTTGGTCAAATAATTGACAACCCTTGATTAATCGTCGTAGAGTGACGCCTTTGAGACGAAATCACATAAGAACATAATGCAATATATAATTTGAATCATTCAAACGGACAGCAACTTATATATTTTGACAAGATTCATTCATGTCATGTTTGCTTTGCCTTGATTTGCATGAAGAATTCATTAAGTTCCTTTTGAAGTTCTTAAAGGATACTTTTTTTAGAGTATAAACATTTTTAAGTGTTGAAACAATAATTGATGTGACCATTTTATAGCATGGCCCACTATTGAGTAAATATCTTTTAGGTCATTGCCTCTTAATAGACCCTAATAGACCATACCAAGAACCCACTAAGTATCCTTTAACTTAAGGGATATTAGTAGGCCCACTTAGGAGCCATTAAGAACCCACTAGAACCAATGAGTATCCTTTAAGAGATGATCTCTTAATGGTCCCTATGAACCATACATTAATCCTTTAAGTATCCTTTAAGGGATGCTGATAACTCTACTTAGGATCCATTAAGGACCAAGGGTAGTATGACCCATTAGGTCCAATTAGATGTCCTTTTGACATTAAGTGAACCATAAAAATGAAGTTTTAATAGATCCATTTAGGTTCCGTTAAGGAATGACATTAACAAGATTTTAATGGACTTTTAGTAGATCCATTTAGGATCCATTAAAAACCAATGGCAACCAAATGAGGACCACAATAATTCATTGAAGGTTCAGGAAGGCCAATATGATTTAAACAAAGTCCAATAATGTTCAACATTCAATATGATTAATGGGACATGTTAACCACTGTAGTCAGAGGTAATTCTGTCAACCAGTTTTTTATGTGTTTGTTTTCTTTTTTTTCCTCTTTTGTATGAGTGGTTGGGGTCTATTATGTGTTTTATTGGAGCAAGGGGTATTTTTGTCCTTGCCCAATAATTGTAAACCCTTTTTCACTTAACAAATAAAAGAGGGAGGGGGTGGTCTGTTTTGGACTGTCGCAACGTCCAGTTTTTCCCCAGTTCTGTTCTCTCTCCCTCTCGGTTTGTTCTACCTGGTACCAGAGCAGGCCGGACCTATGTTATCAAAGGCGATCTCCTCGCTCGCCTAGGCGATGAACTAGGTTGAGGCGAGCTAGGAGCGCCTCGCCTCGCCTCATGTTCGCCTCACTCACTCAGGCACTTGCCTAGGAGGTCTATCCCAAACGTTTGTTTCTTTTTTACTTATTCTTAATTATTCCAATAACTAACGCCTCTTTTAACAATGTCCAATAGCCTTTTTCTCTTACATGTTTAACATTTTTTCCCTTTTTTCTTAGACATTGCTACATTTTATCTTATTTTTAATGATTTTTAAGACCATGCACTACTTACATGAGTACTTTATATAAATTGTTCATTACATGTTAGACCTGATCAATTTTTTCTCAAGGTCTTACATATGATTATTTTGGATGTTTTTTTTGTTTTCTTCATACTGTCATTTTCTTCATTTATAGTGATGACGGAGAGAAAATACATCGCCTCAAACGCCTAGGCAATCGCCTAGGCATTTGAGGCTGAGGCGAACCCCTGGTCACCTCGCTTGCCTCTCGCCTTTGGCTACATAGGGCTGGACCCTCCTAGGGCTTCTTTTGCTTTGGTCGGTCCTCTCTGGGGGCCTTTCCTGCTGGCCGGTCATCTCCTAGGGCTTCTTTTGTCCTGTCCGGTGGCCTAGGGCTTCTTTTGCCCTGTTCGGTGGCCCTAGGGCATTCAAGACCAGGCCGGTTTCCTCTTGCTCCCTATTTTGGTGCTTCTAGGGCACCTAGGAGCAGGCCGGTCCTCTCGCTGCACAATGGCACTTGGTGGTGATCCTAGGAGCAGGCCGGTCCCCCTTCCTTGCACGGTTGGTTATTATAGGCAGGCCGGTCCCTCTCTAGTTTTTTTTTTTTGGCCCTGTTTGGTCTATTCAGCAGGTTTGATCCCTTCCTTGGCTCTTGTTTTTGCCCTGTTAGTGGTCTTATAGGGCACCAAAGAGCAGGCTGGTACCTTCCCTTGCTTTGTTGGTCGTTTGTGGCCTATGGTGCTCTGTTTTTCCTCAACCAGGTGCTTTGTTTGGAGCGTGAGCAGGGGCTATATCATCTGTCCAGCAGGTTTGGTCCTCCCTGTGCTGCAAGGGGCAGGGTCGGGTGGTTGTTTGTTAGTGTTAAGTGCTCCTTTTTGCCCTAGGAGCAGGCTGGTGCCTAGTGGAGTTTTTGCTTGGTGTCTAGGAGCCCCCTACACCTCCTGCTATCTCGTGTGGGGCTGTCATGGAGTCTTCTACGACCAACGGTGCTGATCAAGAAGTCAATTCCTCCCTGATGCGCTCTACTGGATCTTCATCGATCGAGCACCACATGCTTGCAATGCAAATGACTTCAATAAAGCTTTCAGAGACCAATTACCGATTCTGGTCTGTCTCTGCCCGTATTTTCCTTGGAGGACGAGGAAAAACATGTTATATTGATGGTAGAACCAAGGAACCAGCACATGAAGATCCTACCTATGTAGGTATGAGTAGGAGAACAAATTAGTTATGTGATGGATTCTTAACTCTGTAAGTCCAGAGTTTCAGTAGCTAATCATGATGGAGAGGACATCAAGGGAGATGTGGGATATTCTAAACCTAATGTATGGCCAAAAGCAAGATGTTTTCTCGCATACATCAGTTGACAACTGATATACAGGAGGTGAGACAGGGTAATACCGGCGTTACCACTTACTTTACTTTGCTAAAGAGTAAGTGGGAGGAATTGGACTACTACTCTGCATACAGTTGGGCTTGTACTAAAGATCAGAGGGTCTATTTGCAACATGTGTGGATCCGCATCTTCAAGTTCCTTGCTGGTCTCACCTCTGAGTATGAGAGCTTAAGAGCTCACATACTTAGTATTGACCCCTTGCCATCCCTTGAATAAGTGTATCACAAGGTGCTGCAAGAGGAGGGGCAAAAGAAGGTAATGAGTGGTGGTATTGTCACAGCAAGTAACTGCGATGTTGTTAAGTCATCTGCACTTGCCAGTGCCTATTCCAAGTATATAAAGAGTGATAGTGGTCAGGAAAAGGAGTAAGGAAAGACCAGAAGACACTGTTCACATTGTGGGAAGGACAACTACAATATAGACAAGTGTTGGGACCTTTATCCTGATAAGAAGCCGCTGAAATTCAAAAATTCGAAGAGTGGACAGCAAGTAAAGAGCAATGTTGCCTTCAATCAAGACCCAGGTGACCCTTCCAGACCCTCTCTGGACGGTGGGTTTACTATTCCTCAGGTGTCTGCTCTCTCCTCTGGTGATATTCTGCACCTTTAGCGGATCCTTTCCCAGCTTGGCACATCTTCATCTACCACCTCCTCATTAGGTACTGTTAGGGTAGCCTTGAGCATCCTTCACTCTGCTTTCCCCAATAACCTTTGGGTCATTGACTCAAATGCTACAAATCACATGACTGGTACTTCTTCTCTTTTTACTTCATATTCTTTGATTCTGGACAAGAGAAGGTCACCATTGCAGATGGTACCCGTGCCACAACGGCGGGTAAAGCTCAATAAGTCTCAGTGATGACCTGTCTCTGTTCTCTGTCAAGGTTAAGAAACCCGGGATCGGGTCTCGGATCGGCCGGTCCCAAACCGATCGGATCGGCCGATTCCGATCCGAGTCAGTCCGATCCCGGCCGATCCTGGCTGAGTCAGGCTCGGCTGGTTCGGATAGCAGAAAAAAATAGAAAAAAATATGAAAAAATGTGGAAAAAATATAAAACATAAGTCTAATGCATAATTGTGTTGAAATACATTTATTTGAAGTACATAAGATGTTGTTGGACAAAAAAACCTTGAATAAACTTACATATATGATTATGAACTTACATTTATTCTAAACGTACATTATACTGAATGAACATATGGCTAACATACTCAGCCCATGACATATAGCTCTGGTAGTATTGTTCATACTGCATCACATACCGGCTATAGTCATCCGTATTGGTATAAATGACTGAAAATTGTGGATATTCTAGACAACCCCCTGAATAGTCGGATGTATCAGAATGTTGAGGAGGATAAACTACATATCAAGTAGGCTGACTATATGATGATGCATCTGATAGTTGCTCCTGATATTCCTGAGGAGCTTTACCTTTGTCCTTCCTCCTTGATCTGCTGAATGTTTGAATGGAAGATTCTTCACGTCCTCCTCTGCTACCATGATGTTCATCTTGGGTAGCATGTGTGAATTCTTCTTCTCCAGTGAATTGAATTGGTGGAGCTGGGGCTGGGGCACTGGTAGCATCTCCGCCATCCTCAGAACTGTCGGAGCTCGTCTTTGATGTCGAGTCATTTGAGGTTTGATATTGGACCTCATCACTTGGTTCGGGCATTTCATCATCTTCCTCGATAGTCTCCAGATTAGCAATTTGAATTCCAGTACCACTCTTCCTTCTGCTTGGTACTTGTTTTTTGCTCTTCTTCTGACGTTTTGGAGAAGGAGGTTGAAAATCAGTAAGTAATGGAACATTATCTAACTCACCTTCCGCCCATTCCCGATCATTTGGGTTGAATTCAGGCTCATTTGAGGTGCTTGTATCAACCCATGCATTTAGTGGATGTTGCTCCTTAAACAGCTCATCCAAGTCTATGGGTTCTTCTGCATGTGTCGTCTCCGTGGCTTGTCCGTAAATTCTCTCTTTCTCCTGCCTTTGAAGGTTCCTTATGAGCTCCAAATTTTTTAGCTTCAACCTCATGTTATAATGACAGAATACTAGCTTCTCTAGACGGCTCGACTTCAATCTATTACTTTGCTTGGTATGAATCAAGCCAAATGTGCTCCAGTTTCTCTCACAGCCTGATGAAGAGGTTGTTTGACTTAAGACCCGAATTGCAACATAGGCTAGATCTTCATACCCATATGTTTTTCCATGATCTAGCCACCAGTCAGCTGTAAATAGAAAATTGGCCATGTCAACAATGTGCAAGCTATAATTAAAATTTAAGTAGAACATCTAGTTAATAATTTTCAAACCTGGACTCAAAATTTTGGCAGCTCTTTGAACAGTACTTGTCCCAAAGTGGTATAACATCATTCTGTAATCATGCATTTGCTTGCATGCCAATATTGCTCTGTCATCATCTGCAAGCATACGCTTAATAACAGACTTAACCCCCATCAACACTTCCGAACAACTATCATAGCTATCCTTCTTCCCATCAGTTCTGAACATGTACTGAGGGTTGAAAAAATAACTTAAATAAATAAGTCGAAGTTAGTTATTACTTAAGAGAAATGTGTATACAAATAATACATATAGAAAGTTAGTAGCTTACCAGCTGCATGAAGATCGTGATGTAAAGTGTGTTCCCAACGTCTGTCTATTATGTCCGACCACTTCACAAAGGTTGTTGGGTTGTTCAGTTGAATGATCTCCTTAGCTCTGTCCATAGCTTCATATAAAAAACCCATATCCGATCTTCTTTCTCCATCACAAGATCGCAAGACACGGACAAGCGGTTCTACAACATTTAACACCGCTTGCACCCCGCTCCAGAAGGGTCTAGACTGAATTAGATCAGCCACTTTCTTACCTTTCTCTCTGACCTTAGTTGGTACATGCCGCAATATGTGATTCTCCCAATCTTCCGATGCCACCATCCTAATCAAGTAGTTCTTTTGTTGACTTAAACTATCTAGAGAGATATATTGAGATGCAAACCTGGTGGCTCCCGGACGAAGCAACTCTCTTCCATGAGTATGTGTGCGCATGATATCCAGAATGTTGTTGTGGTTGTAGATGAATGTGGTGATAAATCGACCACTCTTGACCACTCCATCTACCATCGGATCAGAGCAAATGTCTTTCAACATCAAGTCAATACAATGAGCAGAACAGGGAACCCAGTATAAATGTTCTCTCTTCTGCATCAACATTTGTCCAGCTAACTTGAACGCCGCTGCATTGTCCGTAACCACTTGGACAATCCTTTTTTCGCCCACTTCTTCCACCATTTGATCCATTAATTCACACAGGTACTGGGCATTCTTTATCTTTCCAGATGCATCAATGGACTTCCAAAATACGGTTCCAGCTTTACAGTAAATTAAGAAGTTGATCATACTTCTTCTTGTTATCCCTGTAAAATTCCAAACGTGATAAGAAATCAGAAAGAGACCTATTCTGATTACGAAAAAATGAAGATAAGATAAGAAACTGAATATAAGATTTATGTACTTGTCCATCCATCGCACATTAAAGTGCATCCATACTCATCCCAGATCCTTTCAAATGATTTAATGTATGTTCGGATGTCATCAACTTCCATATCCAAGTACTTGTTGTATATCTCATATGGAGAAGGTCCTTCAACCCCTTTGCCAACTTCTTGTATGGTCTCGATCATGGACTCATAATATGGCCCCTTCGCCGCATTAGCAGGGATACTGTTATAGAAAAACCACCTAGATGTAGCTCTCCCTATCTTCTCCTTACAAAGTTTTAAGTTCTTGAATGCAACACTAATAGAAGGTTGTTTATCCCTCTTCTTGGTGAGCAAGGGATCTATTGGACCTACTCTAGGATCTGCAGCTCTAGTGAACTCCTGAGGCAGCTCCTCGCATACATTAGTGCTCATGCCGGCACTAGTGCTCCCTTGTGCAGAAGGTGTGGAGCCACTTCCTTGTCCTCCATATCTTCCAGTGTGCCGAAATAAGTTCTCATCTGCAAAGGACCGCCGGCTTGCTTCCATTGCACGTCGCAATTCAGCTTTAAATGTAAAAGAAAAATAATTAATCTACTATAACTATTTGTCTGAAAACGTTAAATGAAGAACATGAAAATAAGTTAAATAAGAAACTTACTTGTATCCCAATCATCAACATTTATAGGTTGATTACTTCCACCAAGCCGGACTCCAGCATCAGACCTTCGCGCTGGTTCAGTCAATTCCTCTCGAATTTCCTGTCTTCTTCTGGCAGTACTTGCTTTGCTTGATTCCTTCTCCTTCATGTAAGTTCGAAATTGGATCCTAACCTCTGAAGGAACTCGAGCACATGCTGCAACTTCACCTTTTATTCCAGCAAGATGTTGTTTGAATCGGTAGACCCCGCCAGAGACAACCCGGTTGCAATATTTGCATTGTACCTTTCTTTGGCCCATGTCCACCGGTGTGCAATGACCCCAAGCAGGATCAGCACTAGGAGGATTCCCAGATGACCGCTCAGCAGCACCTTAAGATGTCATTCCTTCACAGCACAAGAAGATGAGAGATCGCGGAGCTTGTAGTAGACTAGAAGTGACCTCGTGGGAGAGATTGAGAGAGAATTCTATGAGGGAGAGAGAGCAAGAATGTTAGGAGGCTCAAAGGGCATTTGTGGAGCCTTAGGAGGGCCTTGGGGGGGTTTAAATAGACCCCCAAGGCCCAAACTAGCCGTTGCTGGCCGTTTAGGAATGGCCAGCAACGGCTAGCTTGACCCCCAACGGCTAGTCAAACTAGCCGTTGGGGGCCGGGTCGGGCCGATCCGAGCCGACCCGGCCCGATCCGGTCCCGGATCGCCCGATCCGGCTCGGACCGGCCGATCCGAGTCCTGGACTCGGCCAGGAAACCCGGGATCGGCACGGTCGGCCAAAAACCTGTCCGCTTCGGCCGATCCGTGCCGATCCGAGCCGAGTTTTTGAACATTGTTCTCTGTACTTCATGTTCTTGCTCTACCTATTAATCTTTTATATGTTAGTAGCTTAACCAAATCACTTCAATGCTCAGTAACCTTATTTCCTACTCATTGTATTTTTCAAGACTTGAAACACAAGCAGATGATTGGGACTGATCGTGAAGTGGGAGGCCTATATCATTTGGAGCATGGTGGTCGAGCTACATTTCAATCTAGTATTGATGGCATGGAAAAGAAACATGAAGTGATCTATTTGTGGCATTGTCGTTTAGGTCATTTGTCTTTTAAGTCCTTAAAGGTCATGTTTCATTCATTGTTCAAGTCAATAAGAGTCGACACCCTTCAATGTCAAGTTTGCCAACTTGCCAAATATTATAGTACCAACTTTTAAGTTTATATGAATAACAGTGTTTTTTCTTTCCAACTTGTTCACTCTGATGTTTGGGGCTCATCTCCTGTTCCCTCTGTGGATGGTCACCGTTATTTTATTAGTTTTATTGATGACTTTTCCATTGTTGCTGGGTTTACCTCATGAAATCCCGTGAAGAGGTAACCCGGATTATTCAGGTGTTCTGTAAAAAGGTTGAGAACCAATTTGAAAGGCGAGTTAAGGTGTTCATATCTGACAATGTGAAGGAGTGCTTTGAGAGGACTTTCAATATTTTTATGAAAAATGAAGGCATCATTCATAAGTCCTGTTGTGCTTACTCGCCCCAACAAAATGGGGTGGCTGAAAGAAATAATAGACATTTACTTGAGACCTCTCGAGCTCTCCTTTTGCAACATCAGTTGCCCAATAAATTCTAGGCAGAAGCTGTCCTAATTGCCTCATATGTTATCAACTGTATGCCTTCTTAAACACTTAACTTTATGTCCCCTATCTGGGTACTTTGTCCCGACCATCCTCTGTTTGTTTTGGAGCCCAAAGTCTTTGGCTGTGCGTACTTTATTCACTCCCTGACTCCAGGGTCTACAAAATTGGATCCTCGTGCCATCCGTGGCATCTTTCTGAGTTACTCTCCCACTCAAAAAGGGTACAAATGTTTTGACCCAAAAAGAAGGATCAAATATGTCATCTTTTTTGAGTCAGAGTCTTACTTTGCCCCTTAGACCTCTGGTAAAGGGGAGGGTGTTCCTAGTTCTTGTGGTGATTCTCCTCTTAAGTTGGCTCCTCCTTTACCACTTATTACCGACACGACTAGTGCTGCATATGGATTGCCAGACAAGTCTCCACTGGATACTCTCACTTACTCCAGGCATAGTTGGCACAAGCATAGGCCTTCCATGGATCCACCATCTCAAGAAACTACTGAAATTTCAGGTCATTCTTTGACCCCCTTATCTACAGCTCCTAAGGATTTGGAGTTGCCTATTGCTGTCCGGAAAGGGACGAGAACATATACCAAGTATCCTATTTCTCACTATAGTTCTTATTCTTGTCTCTCACCATCTTATTGTTCCTTTTTGGCTGCTATTTCTGCCTATCATGATCCTAACTTCTTTGCAGAAGCTGTTAAAGACCTAAAGTGGGTGCATGCCATGGAGGAAGAGATGCAAGCTCTTGAAAGAAACAATACCTGGGAGTTAGTGACTTTACCTCTAGGGAAGAGTTTGGTTGGATCTAGATGGGTGTACATTATTAAGTATCATTCTAATGGTACTGTTCAAAGGTATACAACTCGACTTGTTGCCAAAGGCTTTACCCAGACTTATGGTGTGGATTATCTGGAGACGTTTGCTCCTGTGGCCAAGCTCAAATCTATCAGAGTTCTATTCTCCCTTGCTGTCCAGTGTTTTTGGGAACTTCACCAGTTAGATGTTAAGAATGCCTTTCTTAACGGTGATTTACAAGAGGTGTATATGCAGCCTCCCTGAATTAGAAGCTAGGGGGAGAGTTTGTCGGCTCAAGAAGGCACTATATGGTTTGAAGCAATCTCCAAGGGCTTGGTTTGACATGTTCAAATATGCCATGGTACAACTTGGCTATCAACAAGGCAGCTCTGATCACACTCTCTTTACAAACTGGGTGGATGGTCGTGTAGTGGTACTTCTTGTGTACACTGATGACATGATTATCACTTGAGATCATACCACATAGATATAAAAGCTTAAAGATAGTTTGGCCTCTAAGTTTGACATTAAGGGTCTTGGGGAGCTGAAGTATTTTTTTGGCATTGAGGTGGCCAAGTCTCAGAAAGGTCTTTATGTTTGCCAACAAAAATATGCTCTTGATTTGCTTTAAGAGACTGGGAAGCTGGGTTGCAAGCCAGCTCATACCCCCATAGAGATCATTCATGGATTGTCTGAGTTCGGTGGGGAGCTCATGTCTGAGTCTAATAAAAGTTCCTACTAACGCCTTATTGGGAAACTCTTGTACAACCAGACTAGACATTGATAATGCAGTCAGTATTGTCAGCCAGTTTATGCACGCTCCCCGGTCTCCTTATATACGGGCTGTGAAAAGAATTCTACATTACATCAAGTCTTGTCCTGGTAGAGGCTTGTTGTACACTCAGGCTTCACATGTGAACATTGATGCTTATACTGATGTGGATTGGACAAGTTCTTGTGATGATAAGAGGTCAACGACTAGTTATTGTTTGTTTCTGGGTGGCAACCTTGTTACTTGGCGCAGTAAGAAACAAATTGTTTGTGCTTGCTCTAGTGCAGAAGCTGAATATCGAGCTATGGCACATGGTGTTACAGAGATGTTATGGGTTAGGCTCTTCCTTCAAGATCTTCATGTTCAAGTTCACACACTTATGTGCCTATATTGGGACAACAAAGCTGCCATCAACATTGCTAATAACCCGGTTCAACATGATCGCACCAAGTATATTAAAATTAACTGTCATTTCATTCGCTTAAGGGAGAGTGTAGTCAGGGGTAATTCTGTCAACCAATTTTTTATGAGTTTGTTTTCTTTTTTTCCTATTGTGTGTGAGTGGTTGGGGTCTATTATATGTTTTATTAGAGCAAGGGGTATTTTTGTCCTTACCCAATAATTGTAAACGCTTTTTCACTCAACATATAAAAGAGGGAGGGGGCGGTATGTTTTGGACTGCTGCAGCCTCTAGTTTTTCCCCAGTTTTGTTCTCTCTCCCTCTCGGTTTATTCTACAACCACTTAATCAATTTGCAAATTGTAAGACTCAAGAATGCATGAGTCATTACATAAATTTGCAACGCTCAAGAATGCATGAGCTTGCACAAAAGGATCACCCAAAAAGCATGAGTGTCTTTCTAGATTTACTAAGTTCGTTGTAGAAACTCCCTTTGGGATATTTATGGGGCCAAGGAGGAGGGCATTTGGTGGGGGGTAGGTGATCCAGTAGCACCCCCACCACCGGATGGTTTTCCTTACATGTTATTTTGAATTTTTAATTGAAAGGAGAGAGAGATAAATGAGAGAGATTTAATGTGTGAGAGAGAGCGATGTGACCTCCTCTCTTGAGAGGAGGCTGTCTGGGCCCCACCGGCACTCTCTCTCTCTCCTCTCCCCTCTCTCTTTCTTATATTCTTCTTCTTCTTTTCTCTTTATTTTCTTTTTTTCTTCTTCTCTTCTAATAAAACACCCCCCTCCCCCCCCCCCCCCCCCCCCCCACCACCCCACCAGATCCAAGGGGGGGGGGGATCCAATAGGACGCCCACCGATTTATCTCTCTTCTTTAATTCTTTCTTCTTTTCTATCTTTCTCTTTTTTTAAAAAAAAACTTCTCCAAAGCACCCCCCATCATCCCATGGGAGGTCTAAGTGGAACAAGTGGTGGTGGTGGTGGTGGTGGGGGGGGGGGGGGAGGTCTGGTCGGACACCCGACCGGTTTTTCTCTTCTCTATTACACCTACATCTTTTCTCTCCCCTTCCTGCTGCTGTTGGTCGCTATTGTTGCAGCCACTGCTGCTCTTGTTGTTGCCGCTGCCCTTGGCTGCTCCTACTGTTGTTTTGGTGCTTTTGTGGTTGTTGTTGCTACCGCTTTGGTGCTTTTGTGGGTTGTCTGTTGTGTTGTTGCTGTTGTGGAATTGTTGTTGTTGCCTTGGTGCTTCTCCAACCAGCACATGGTGCTCTTTTTGGCCTTAGAGGAAGGCCCACTTCAAGGTAAAACCCTAGGCCTTGTCTTTATTCTACTTTATGCCCATTATGTATGTAAATTTCAATGATCCAAAAATCTGCCCAGCGCTAACCTGGGCATAAAGTGGATCAAAATGGTGGATCATTGAAATTTACATGCATAATGGGCATAAAGTGGATCATTGAATTACACTGCGGGGCTAAGCGGTTCGTCTGCCCAACGCTTTGTCAATCGCCCCCTTCACGGGTCGCCACCGTATGCCATGACACCATCGGGGCCCGAATCTACTCAGCACGAGCCGACCGCCGCCGCCACGTGGCTGCTTCCCATGCCGACTCCACTATCACTCCAACAGAGTGTCCTCTCCCTCGCTGCCAGCAACGCCAGGGACGGGTCAAGCCCATTTCCTTCACTGTAGCCTAAACGGGACCATGCCGACGCGTGTAGTTCAACCCTCTGTGGCCGGCCCATCTACACCAACGTGGGGCCGTCAAGGAAATTGCCCTCCAAGCAGGTTCGGGGAATACCGCGGTCCACAGATTTCGAGCCCCACTGTTCAGTGGGTAGGTTAGTGTCGGATAGGATCCCATTCCTAAATTTGCTCGTTTATTATATGGTCAATATCATGCACCCGTGCTTGTGAGTTATTTTTAGGATTACCTAGCTCGTCGGAAAATTTTATCATTGTCGGATAGTGAGATTGTGAGTAACCTGTCCCGTGGCTCCATTTCGAGGCTTGTTGATGCGAAATTGATTCCCTAGACGTTGGTGGTTCTCACTACCGACGATCCACTCGTTATTCGCTGCGAGGGATGGCTTGCTAGCTTGCATTTCTTATTATTATCACATGGTATCTTTCTTAGAATATTGTGGTCGTCGTGCTTATTTGCTGTTCACGTGGTGTGAATTGTTGATCTCGATTGTAGTTAAGATGTTGGATCTATTTCCGTTGCCGTCCTGCATCACAAACCTAGCCAGAGCAGAGGCCTTTAGCCTACGTGTCACCATAACGAAGAAGAATGGAAGAAAAGAAGAAGTTGGCACAGATCATGATGCAAATCTATACGTTGGCACCTTTGTGGCTCTTAGGTAGCAGAGATGATGCTTTTGTGGTTCACGAGTAGTGGGGGGCTAATAAATGAGAAGGATCAAGGAGGTGGGGGTCGTAGGTTTTTATGGATTCCCTTTCCTTGTTATCAGATGATAAGATGGTGGAGTAAGGATCATGGATCCTTATGGATCAAATAAAGAGGAAAAAAAAGAGTAGAAAGGAAATAAGAAAAGGAATGTGGATGGTGGGGTCTTACATAGATCAAGGTGATCTATTAGGGGTCCCTTTGGAGGGTCACATGGTGGGGAAGGAACTAGGGTAGATAATAGAATAAGAAGAGGAGGGGAGTGTAAGAGAAGCAATAGGGCAGGGTAGGGGGAGAATAAAAGAGGAACAAGGATAGAATGTTGGGGCATGTGATCGAGGTGGCGGAACAGGTAGTAGAGCCTCTCATCTTCTCTCTCCTAGGGTGTCGTCCTCTCAAGGTAGGATTTGCAAGAGAGTCAACTTTTCCATTGCATTCATTGCTTTTTTTTTTGTCACATAATCCCTTTTATAGGGAAATGGAACAACCTTCAATAGAACTATCATGCCCATGCCCTGGAACCTAGTCTAAACGTCATCGGATAACATACATACATACATGAGATAATTAAGGCACTCCCCAAGGCAACTAAACACCAATGCCATTGCCATCTCATAAAATTCAATAAATAGTCGAATGCCAAAATCTACAAATGCATAATTCTGCTGACAGAAAAATCAAAACTCTCACTCACTAAATAAATAGCAATTTACATAACTCTTTTTAGATAGCCCTACTGCATCAAGTCTACTAAATCTGAAAATAACTCTAACTATAAACTCTAGTATGCAACATCTCTCTATGTTAATCTTCTCTCTGAATCATGAGCAAATCAGCCTTCAAGTTCACTCCTTAGCCAAAGTGTCTAAAATAGTTAGTAGGTTTATGAGTACAAGTACTCAATAGGCATCATACAAACCACATGCTTAACATATAATAGAGTTGAAGTATAGATGATATCTAATTACAGATCATGGAGAATTAAACAAGTTCTACATAGAGCTCAGATAAATACATCATACAAAACATGATCACGTATAGCATATGGATCGAAGGTGTTTTCTATTAATCCATATTAAATTTGATAGCATACGTATCTAATAATATGTAAACACATTCTTATTCAGATTATAAGTTTTGCTTTAATCAAATTTACTGGCCACAATGCAAACATATCACATATTCTTCTAACCACAAAAGATCCACATATCAAATCATCACTTAACACCTTAACAAGTTAACATATATTCATTCATATACTTACAGATCAAATTCTGCATACTAAGCGATTTAAGGCATAGTTCAAATAGATCCAATCTTTCCAGTTATTCAAGAATTATGAAAGTTTTTTTAACAAATTTAAAGAGTTATAAGATAGGTTCATAGCTTACTTATTAGGTGCTTAACTTCTCATTTTCTCTCTTATAATTACTGGACATGCATCCAACCACAACATAAGGAGTACCTACACAAACACTAGTGCACCTATAGGCAAGTGGTGCAAAGCTCTTGACTACTGCACAAAACTGCGGATAGCCCATCTGTGTACCTGTTGCCTATAGGTTGTAACCTATCCCAAGGACACTGTAATGTCTGCCTAAAACTTCCCTTGCGATAACATCTTATAGATATGACACATCTTACAATGTTCTACAATTATCAAAAATTTTGAAATTTTAAGTTGAGTGGACTTAAGTCGTTTTAAGGCAAACTTGTTATCACTGTGAATTCATGCAAAACAGATGCCAAACAGATTAATTAGGAGTTCTAAAATTGCATGGTGTGTTTCAGAATTCTCAGGGTTGATTTTGTATATTAGATTTTTGTTGCATATTGTTTAACTTTGAAAAAACTCGAAAACGTTGCAGGATTTGTATAATAGAAAATATCTCATGTTTAGGATAATCATCACCTACCTCTTGACAGAACTGAACACTAAGGTTCCTGAAGATCCTCCATGAGTCTCCTCGCTACCAGCTCTCCTCCCTTGACCTCCAAGTCTCCTACAAGAACTCTGGCGATAAGTGGGGTTATTGCATACCCTAAGGGTCCTATAAGTACTAATCTCTCTTCTGTCCGAGCCCTACACAACTTCGCTTCTACTGGGTTTTTACTAGAGCAAGAGAGTGGCACCTTTTTCTCCATCCACTAGCTTAATGTTGAATGTTGTCACATGGTATTCATTTAGTTTAGCAGATATTCACTGGTATTTTGGTAATTTATCATCTATAGGAAATCAAGTTTAACCTTTCAAAGAGTGGATTTACTCAATGCAGGGTTGGGAAAGCTGTTGGATCCTTGCTAAGAAGGCTTGGATTGCCATATCAAGGAGATGAATCATATGGCAAAATAAGAATCAATGACCTCTCTCTACGGAGGTGGTTTAAGCCAAGGACAAGTAGTCCATCTTTTGGCTGGAAACCAACATATCTAACTTCATCACAAGCACGCCTAGCCAAGGGAATCACAGAACAGCAGCGCAGCATTCGCAGTAACAATAATCTGTCACTTGGATAGTGGGCAGGCCTGTTCCCTTTTGATGTTGATCCTCTTGTGAGATGATTGATGTGTGCAGTGGAACCCATGCACTTTATCTGGCAGTTAGCTGGTGCCCAATCATTCCCTTACAAAATGAGTAAAAGTTCGAACGGAGTTTGGTCATCTTTCTGAGGGATTTTCGGCATGCAATTGTCAAGTAGAATGAGACCTAGATTTTTCTGAAAGGCCTGTGATTGATAGATTTGTTCAATGGTGATGTCAAGTATGCATTTGTTACTAAGATCATCATATGGCTTATGCCTTGTCTGCTCCTTCGTGAATTTTTGTCCCACCCCAATTAGAGCGCTTGAAAAACAGGGTTTCATCTTTGGTGTCATGCCGAGAGGTAACTTGTACATAACTGTTATATTAGATAAACTGATGTCACCTGTATCATGCCTATCAAAACAGGCACTCGTTAATGTGCATAATCCCAGCAAGAAAAGCATGACCATCCTCTGCTGATATGTCTTTGATTTCTTTGGAACATGAATGAATTTAATTTAAGTGAAAGCATGCCAGCGTCATCCTTCGATATATGAGAATTACTGGTAAGACAGCATCAGTATAGTGATCTATGCTATTAAGTAATATGCCCTAATCTTCTTGACACTCTATTTCCAATATTGTGTTTGTTGCAAAAATCTGTCAGAGATGCTTTCAGTTGTTTATTAGATCATGAGCATGATCCAGGTATTGGACTAATCCAACCAAGCGTGTATGTGATATGTTGAGGTTTCCTTTTGATGACAAAGGACTGTACCCCTTGAAGGTAGCATCTGGACTTAAATAGCCTTGCTGCACCGTTCAAGGATATTCTCCTGGATTTTATTTGATTTTCTTTCTTTCTTAAAAAATGACTTGGAAACACTGTTTGAGATTAGGTTTAACCTGCTTCTGAGGATCAGTATTTACTTTTTCCATGGGCTGAAGCCTCTACTCTGTTTACCATCATTTTCTCTAATGCAAATATGGACACCCTTTTCATCAGTAATGATTATTCTATATCATACTTTCCCCTTCCACCTTTGTCTGATTTTTTCTGAAATTCAAGAAAAAATAATTATCGATTTTTGGTTGCATTGGCTTTAATTACGTAACTAAGAATTGTAGCTTTCTCATCGACAAGTCCTGTGGGACCTTTGACAGACCTGCTCTCACCTAAAAAGTTAGCTTTGGTTTGAGTATCATCACCATGGGGAGTGTCCGACAACTAGTCAACAACGATTTGATCATCCGTTGGATTTGGTATGCCAGATCGTACAAGCGGCATATGCTGCTGCTGCTGATGATGATGATGAGAGTCTTATGAATCGCACTCTGCCTTGAAAAATTCTTCCTTCCTTCATTAGTGGGCGAATGGAACTGCATGTTGGGCTTCTGAAATTTGAGATGTCTGTCAGATCTGAAGGAGATCCTGCAATCTCCTACACTGATTGGTACATCATCCTTTGAACTGAGAAAAGCCGCGACAATCTTCTTCCGAGTTCCAGTTGAAGTGTGGTTCTCAGCCATTTTTTCCTACAGAAAACTTCTTTCTCCCGCAATGGACAAGTGCCCACATACACTATAAGCGAGAGGGATCCCTCTTGTCCAAATCTTCTGACAGAAGGCCTTCTCCTCCCTCAGAATTCGACTATGTATCATCGATGACGTGGATCAGCAATGTAGAAGATTTACCCAGTCGGGCTTTTCAGGGCACAGTGGCAACAAGTGCTCTCATTCTAGGTACCATACTAGATTCTTCATCTTCAAGCCTCTTTTAAACTGCTGCCTTAAGTACCCTGCCAAACCCACTGCCTCAGGTATCCTTGCCTTTTCCCTCTAGCCAGGGATATCATGAAGAACATGCTTGAGGCAGCAGAGCAATGACCGAAGAAGGGGGATAATGTTCCAGTTGATGGAGAGCTCCTTCGTACGGTGGAAGTTGTTCTTTGCCTCAAGGGATCAAATTCTCTTTTTTTATTTTTTTTTCCCTTTTGATGACGACCCGGAGACACGGCAATTCTCGGACCCGATGTCCGCTCTGGAGGTCGGCCCCTAAGTGCAATGCCCCTATTGGCTCCTCGGTTGGCAAGTCTTGTGCGGAAGAGTTAAGTCCGGACGTTGAGTCCAGGGAAAACCTTCCGACGATCAAGTCAGTCTGATGTAATGTCTGAGGTTAAATCCGAGTACTCAAGTGAGTTATGTTCTTAGAGCATAACTAAGACTGTTGGAGGGAGACGTCTTATATAGGGGTCATCTCTCGGGAGCCAATGAGCTTATCCCCCGGACACGTGGTCTTCCCTTAGTGGTCGGATGGTGCATACGAATTCTGTTGAGGTGGAACATGCCAGGCAACAACGTGAGCGAGGACCAGTGAGTTGGCAGGCCAAGTTATTCCTAACACCAATATCCACAGGGCCATGGTGGGCCCGCTATTGGGTAGCTCTCTGGGCCGGCCTGACCGGTGGGTCCTGATTGGGCCTCGACCCTCGGGCCTCGTCACTGCTCCCGACTTCCTTGGTCGGCTTGTGGAGCGGGGAATAAAAAAGGCCACCTGTCACACTCGTCTTTTTAATTGGCCCTAGCACGTGGCGCACTAGGGGGCGCTTCGATATGTGTGTAGCTTCTTTATAAGGGAGTGACCGTATTGCCTCCATCCATTTCACCTTTTTGCGAGTGTGCAGAGGCGCGTAGAGCTCGGCCATTTCGTCGGGAATAAGATCGAGCAAAAGCTGGTAGATAGTGGAACCATGAGCCCTGCAATCTCCTTTGGTAAGCACCTCGCCCGATGTCTTCTAGCACCCAACTTAGTTCCGACTCCATCTCGACCTCAACCGACTCCTCCTCGCACGGTATACGACTTAGTAGGGAGGGAGAAGTAGACGAGGAATAGGTGCCTGCTCTGGTGGCGAAGCCTGAGCGGCCTCTAAGGTCCCTTCCTCGGTCTCTGTGACTATCTTCGAGAACCAAACATATGTTGTCATGAGGTGTCATACGAAGGCGGTGTCGATTGCAATGTGCTGGCCCGCCGAGAGGGTAGGTGAGGTTGCCTCCACTATGAGCGTTGGGGAGGTCCAATTTATCAAATTTGAGTCTAACCCTCCTCCCGAGGTGTCGTTCATTACTCCCACCCTGGCTTGTTGGGCCGACAATACTATGGAGAACACCTTTTGCATACACGAGGAGGCTATTAGATTCGGCCTTCAATTCCCGATCCACCTCTTTATCACTGCAGTACTTAGCTATTATTTTATTGCCCCAGTCGAGCACCGTCCTCTTCTGATTCTTCTATACCTTTAGTCCTACACATTGGGACTAGGTCTACTTTGTCGCGCGGTCAGATCAAATTTTGGTGACCGACCTCCCAACCTCAGTCCACTTCTGGAAGAATCGATTTTTCTTCTTAAGAACCTCGGATCCCTTGGGCTGGCCCTTTTATAAGGAGTGGTCAGATTCCTTCCCTTCGAAACAAGACTTGAAGGAGTCGGAGCTTTCACAAGCCCAACTAGCTGAGGTGGACGCACTCACCGCGGCGCCGATCTGCTCGGCGCATGACCTGCTAAAGGCTGATGCCCTTGAGGCGGCTGGGCTTGCCCCCGCCACCTCGCAGGGTAAGCTCGTTTCCGACCTCCCGCAAGTTCTCTCTTCTTGCGGCAGTTCTGACTTTCTATCTGTTGTAGACAAGATGGTGTCAACCGACCTTCTTCGGGCCTTAACAGAAAAGCGGAAGAAGGGGAAGCAAATTGCTCCGCCTCCTCCAGTCTCCAAGCAGCCGTGAAAGAAGGCCAAGCATTCAGCCGCACATGCTGAGAACGCGTTGAGGATCTCGTGAGATAGGACCGGTGGATCTGGGGTGAACGCACGGCCTATTCCCCTAGCTTACACTCAACTCCGACAACTCACTGGTGGACTGCTACATGACTATGCAGGTGAGTCGGGCATGCCTCTTGCCAGTAGACAAGGCCGAACATAGCCAAGTGCCAACGTCCAACGTCTTCTGTACCATCATGCGCCAGGCCATATTGTAGCCTAGTCGTATATGCTCTACAACTGCCATGCCATGATGATTCACAGCTCGGAGTAGTAGTCGCACGAGATCGACGATCTGTGCGAGAAGTTGGCGGTGGCCAAGGCCGAGCAGCTAAACTCAGAGGAGCGCGTCAAGGCGATGGAGGCTTCGCTAGCTAAGGCCAAGTGCTAGCACGATGATGCCCACCGTTCATGCCGGTAGGCAACCGAGGAGGCGGTTCGGATGCGGAAGTGGACTACCGAATATGAGGAAGAGCTCGCCCATGGCCGAGGTGGATGCCTACGACATTGGATGGGATAACGCTCTTCGCCAGGCGAAGTCTAGGTACCCCGATCTCAACCCGAGCTAGTGAACCGTCCTTTAGCGTAGGTTGCGGTGCCCTCTTGTGAAGCTTTGCCGCGGCCAGGAGGATCAACAGATCAGCCCGTGCATGTTGGAGATCTAGCTGTGCAGAGCCCTGAGGGTGGCGATCTCAAGACCTTGCCATGAGTTGGCATCTTCTGGGCCCAGGAGGGTCATGTTTTGTATTGTGGCAGTTTGTTATTTTGATCTTGTATGGGCTAGGTCGGTATATAGCCCCCGACCTCTTTATTGGCTAGGTCGGTATACAACCCTCGACCTTTGTTTGGAGGAATGTAACAACGTTGTTCCTTTGTATATCTTTGTGTCTCGATGCGTAACCTGCGACGGGGGTCGTCTGCACAGACCGAGTAACTTGTGGGACTTGGTAATATATACGTTGCCTAAGGGTTAAACGAGACTAAGGTTATTCGCGCAGGCCGAGTAGGGCTATGACTTGCGTGACTTGGTGACGTCTACATTGCCTAAGGGCTAAACGCGACTGAGGTCGTCTGTGTAGGCCGAGTAGGGCTCTGACCTAGGTGACTTGGTAACATCCACGTTGCCTAAGGGCTAAATGCGACTGAGGTCGTCGGCATAGGTTGAGTAGGGCTCTGACCTATGTGACTTGGTAATGTCCACGTTGTCTAAAGGCTAAATGCGATTGAGGTCATCTGTACATATCGACTAGGGCTCTGACCTTCATGACTTGGTAAGGTCCAGGTTTCCTAAGGACTAAATGCGACAGAGGTTGCCTGCACAGGCCGAGTAGGGCTTTGACTTATGTCATTTGGTAACATCCATGTTGCATAAGGGCTAAATGCGACTGAGGTCGTTCACATAGGCCGAGTAAGGCTCTGACTTGTATGACTTGGTAACCTCTATGTTGCCTAAGGGCTAAATGTGACTGAGGTCATTCGCGCAGGCCGAGTAGGGCTCTAACTTGCGTGGCTTGGTAATGTCCACGTTGCCTAAGGGCTAAACGCGACTGAGGTCATCCTCGCAGGCCGACTAGGGCTCTGACCTACATGACTTGATAACGTCCATGTTGCCTAATGGCTAAATACGACTGAGGTCGTCGGCACATGTCAAATAGGGCTCTGACCTGTGTGACTTGGTAAAGTCTATGTTGCCTAAGAGCTAAATGCGATTGAGGTCGTCTGCACAGGCCGAATACATCGTATTGGTTTATAGTGGCTGAGATGACTAAAGCATCGTTGTGTGGGGTCTGGACCCCCCTCGAGGTCTTCATCCGAGAAGGTGATCGCATTGCTGCACTGGGCTGGAGGGACCTCGGCTAGTTCCTGTACGGCCTCCTTCCTTTTGCCGTAGGGGTTGACTTCTCCTCCATGAATGGTGAGAATGGTCCCTTTGGTCGGCTGATTGTCATCACTCAAGCTGGGTTTTCGGCGTTTCTCCTTTGCTCGAACGGGGGCTTCGAAAGATCGTTCGAGGATGTCATGGTTGATGAGGCGCTATATTTCTTCTCGGAGCTCGCGGCAGTTGTCGGTGGTATAGCCGTAGTCTTGATGGAACTCACAGTACTTGGTCTTGTCCCACTGGCTTGGGTCCCCCTTTCGCTTGCTCGGTCATCGGAGGAAGGGCTTCTCTTGGATTTCCATCAAGATCTGGGATGGAGAAGGGCAAAGGTGTACCTACCCTCAGACATGAGGCACTCCCTGGGGCGCTCTTTGCGCCGCTACCTCTTCTCTTCACGCTCGACTAGCGTGGATCTCCTCATGTCTTCCTCTGGGGCTCGACTAGAGTGGGCGGCCTTGATTGCTACTTTGTTGTTGTACTTAGCCGCACTTGCCATTAGCTTGGCGATGGTTTTTGAAGGCGTCTTTCCCAGCGACCCTAGGAGGCTGAGGTATGTGGTGCCACTGGTCATTGTTGTGACCACGGTAGGAACCTCGACGTTCGAGATCTGGTATAGCTTGACCTGGAAGCGGGAGACATAGTTCCGTAGGGACCCGGCCTTTGCTTAACAGTGAGAAGGCTGGCCGAGTTTTTCTTGGGATTGGCAAGGTTGGTGAAGTGGGTAAGGAAGAGGTCGATTAGTTGCGCAAAGTGAGTGATGGATTGAGGCGGCAACTTCTAGAACTAGGACGCTTCCATGTCCTCCAGCAAGGTGGGAAAAGCTCGACACTTGATGGCGTAAGAGGCATCCTAGAAATCCAGCCATGTCGAGCACCACTCCAGGAAGATGATGGGGTCTGTCGAGCCGTCATATGGCTTGATGGGTGGCATCTCCAACTTACCGGGTGGCAGGCTTACTGGACAACATCTGCCAAAGGCGAGCTATGGATGTTGGTAGTCGGTGTGCTCGGCTGCCGGCTGCCGACCAGGGTGATCATCTCTCAGCACAGTCATTCGAAGCACTGGTCAATCGCCTCCTCAACTGTTTGCTGAGTGGCTAGTGTTTGGGCGGGGTTGCTAGGAAGCTATTGCCTGCGCCCAGGCAGTCTGGGCCACGGTCGAGGTAGAGTTAGAAGATGCGCCAACCTCGACAATCTCAACCTCCTGGTCATCGGTCTTCGCACCTCGGTTCCGGGGGTTCGCCATCACAAGGGAGTCGAGTGTTCCCACAGATGGCGCCAATGATGCGACCTAGAGACATGGCAGTTCTCTGATCCAAGGTCCGGTCGAGAGGTCGGCCCCGAAGTGCGATGTCCCTGCTAGCTCCTCAGTTGGAAAGTCCTGCACAAAAGAGTTAAGCCCAAACGTTGAGTTCGAGGAAAATCCTTCGACGGTCAAGTTAGTTCGATGTAATGTCTGAGGTTAAATCTGAGTACTCAAGTGAGTTATGTTCTTAGATACCTGGGCCACTCCAGGGGGTCGATGAGCTTATCCCCCGAACATGTGGTCTTCCCTCGGTGGTTGAACAACACGTACGAACTCTACTGAGGTGGAACATGCTAGGCAGCCACGTGAGCGGGGACTAGTGAGTTGGCAGGCCAAGTCATTCCTGGCGCTAGAATCTGTGGGGCTATCGTGAGCCCATTACTGAGCGGCTACTTGGGCCGGCTTGACCATGGGTCTTGATTGGGCCTTGGCCCTCAAGCCTCGTCACCTTTGAACAATAAAGTTGCCTGCATTAATTCATGATAAAACATAAAGGTACGTTGACACATGACAAGAGAGGAGAAGAAACCTACAAGCGAGTGGGTGTCGTTGCGAAAACTATGTACTTTCTTTACAAGAACTTGCAGCTCTCTTGCAATGGCCAAAGAAGGGGGTAGTGTTTGTTGATAAGAGCTCCTTCCATCATATGGTAGAAGTCGTGATTGACTATTTCGATTCGTAGAGAACCACTAGGCGCTGGAAGGGAGGAAAGACCAACAAGGGAGTGGGTGTCTGTTGCAAAAAATATATATGTACTTTCTTCACATGGTTTGTCGTATTAGATTGACTTGTGCCGACTCGAACGACTCATATCGTATCATGGTGAACACGAGTCAGTTCGACTTGACCGAATCTATGCTATTTGGGACATATTTTCCGTGCGATTCGGCTGAATATGTGCGAGTCGACCTGACTCGTACCAGATCATGGGAGATCCGAGTCGATCCGACCCTTTGAGTCGGCGAACTTTGTTTATTCATGGGACTCGAATTGAGGAATATCTCCTCACCGAAGTCACTAAGTCCGAACTCCAACATATTGTTTTCAATACCTCTGAAATCTCAAAAATGTTGCGGCTATACCCTTGTCATAATACTACTAAATCAAGTACCTAAATCACTAATATTTTGCATGTATACTCTTCAATTCACTAGAATTTTGCATATGTACTCTTGATGTTATCAAGATTTATGGAATTTTTTTGTCACATTCGGTTAAGAGTTCACATCATAACTGCAATACTTTTAAGATTTCAGGAGTATTGAAAAGAATATGTGTGAGTTGGTTATAGATGCAAATACAATGTTTTTCAAAGGTGTATGTGCAAATAT
Organism: Zantedeschia hybrid cultivar; assembly: GCA_030544215.1. NCBI lineage: Eukaryota > Viridiplantae > Streptophyta > Magnoliopsida > Alismatales > Araceae > Zantedeschia > Zantedeschia hybrid cultivar. The sequence goes on along the minus strand of JARZZO010000002.1, from coordinate 20,704,967 downwards.
CCCTTTCACAAATTATGGAAGTTTTGTCAAAAAGTTTAAGGTTAAAATATAGTAAATTTGAAAATTAGAGAAAGTTTAAGTGAAACATGTTTTTGAATGAAAAAGAGTCCCAAAAAGGAATTGTTCTCTAAGAGCCTATTAGTGTTGTGCTACAATAGCAACAATAATTGACTCTTAAAAAGCAATTATCTTCAGGTCCACAAAGAAACTAGCCTTTGGCTTCCAAAGTAGATGTAGCAGCTGTTTCCCATATGGCTTATAAAGGACAGAACTCTTTCAATATGCATGCCGTCAGGGTGCCCCGAATTATGATTTACTCCAACAACAGGAATCAACAAATTTGGCATAACTTTTAAATAAGTCATTTTTAACTTCGTCTTATAATATACAATAAAGAATAAAAGTCATTACTATTAATTTAATATAATTATACAAGTCAAACTTCTCTTAACAATCTCACTATTTCTCTAGTTATGGAAGTTATAATTTAATTTTTTAGTTAAAAGTTTAAAAATAATAAAATATTATAAAAGTGGCTTCCAACACGTAAGAAAAAGTAAGTGGTCTCAATCGAAAGTTGCACCAAACGCCACCTTAATCCCCTTGTTTTTGTTGGACAAGAAAATACAGCTCCAACAAATGGGTTCTGAGTGTTTCAGTCTTGGGTTTGTTGTGCAATGAGTCGCACGTAAGTGTTTATGTATACACTACATGTAATACGTAGATATATTCTTTTATTTCTGCCAGCCTGCAGACTTTGGTGGGGTCGTGAGTCTTCCAGTTGAAGCTAGGGCCTCACTGTGAGCCTTCCGTTAAATACCACCAAGACCTTAGTGCAAACCATGCCATAATTCCAGTTCCAAAACGATGCAGGCGGCCCTCGACCAGGATACCACAGACGGAGGAAGTAGACGTGGTTCGACACTGTTTGCCTCCTAGAACAATGTAGCGTTAGGGCTTAAGTTGCACATCGTAGCCTTGCACGATACATCTATGATGGGTAAATGGGCTGCCCACATCTGTTTAACCAAAGATTTTATGTATTAAAAATTTGACAATTCTTTCATGATTTTATTCATGAACTTGTCTGAGTTCTTAATGTTCTATTCTTCTCTTAAATAATTATTTTCCGAATCACGTTGGAATTTGCCACCAGGCTTCTCTGAAACTAAGAGCACCAACTTTTATCATTTCCATGCTCAAGCAATGAAACGGTTAACGAAACTTAGACCCTTCATTCTTTCCCGTTCCTCATGGGTGTTTATCGGGATACAGCTTTTATTGGCTATGGCCACCATTCACGATATACTCAAACTTAAATGTGAAATACTTATTCGTTCTAAACCTCTGTGCCACTACATCTCACGTTACTAACTTTGGCTTATAGAATAAATGTCCATTTGAGCGATGACAAGTCACAGATAATTTCATTAAAAGAAACATCATCTACATGGCTTGAAACCAAATATGATTCCAAATTCATTCTTTTGATAAAGAAGGTAATTATATTCATAGGCGTTGATTCTTTGATGATTAATTAAAGATTTTCTTCTCTTATAGATAATGTAACTAACGTCATCTTCATTAGGAATGGTGGAACGGATCTAATCGAACCTTTTTCACTTGATCTCATCAGATCGAAAGTAGAATATGACTAAACTCATTTAAGGTAGAATGTCTACATGTCAACAACGTGGCGGACCTACGTAACGGGTACAGGCCTATTCTTATGAGCATTTGCTCTATTCCAACAACGTTCTTTTCTTTTTCTATTTCTTTTTTAAAGATCAGATAGTCCGATTGGCTGGACACAGCACGGCTTCTGCTATGAGGACGGGGTATTGAAACCACCCGGGGCGAAGAAATCTCCATCATAGAAGAGAAAGATATACACCAAGATTCCGCGCAAAATGGATGAGCATTCTACCAAAGGGCGAACAACTCTGCAAGATAAGCACACTCACACTCGAATGAGATCGTCTGAATCGAACTGTTTGGACTTCCTAGGGCCTCCAGACTCATCAAGAATGAGGTGAAAGGATTATTTATCCCTCGAAATGATATGGCAGAGCAAGTACCCTCCTTTTGATGAATGTACGGACACAAAAGGTCCAGACAACTCAGTCCACATGATCCTGTTCACACACTCGTACCCACCGCTATTGGCAGGGAGGGTGTCCCACCACTACACTACAAACGTTGGGGACGCCCCCATTCCATCCATTAGCTTAATATTATTGTCACAGCTTGTGATAGCTAGGTCAATCCTAGTCAAGATCTCCTTTGCTTTGGATTTCTTCAAGTTAGCTCTCTCTGTCCTCTTCGTCCTTCGAAGACCTCTAAATTACTCCTATTCCTTAATTTTTCCTAGAGCTGGCAACTAGAGATGCGTGTTGCTTCGCACACTCCCTCTTTTTCTCTTCCTTTGCTGTAAAATTGCTGAAGGTCTAGTAGAGATAAAAGAGCTAGCAATTTGTGGGAATTGTAATGTTATTTGATAGTTTAGCATTTTATGTGTAGCTACTTCTGATAGCTTTTAAGGATAAATGTAAGGATGCAGGCATATAAGGACAAAGAAAAGAATATATTATTATTTTTATTTATGGGATAAAATCAAGGATAGTGTTACTATTCGACCCATTAAGTAACCTTCTGCATCAGTAGTGGTGTCTTACAACATACTGCTAGACATTCTCTTTATTGGTTCCCATATGAAGAGTTGCTGGAAAATCATACAAACTAATGTTAGCTTTAAATAGCAAAAGGGATCCCAGGGAAGTTGCAAAATCAACCGTGAATTTGTCCTTTCTCTTGATATATATAAGAAGCTTTAAACTCTACGTAGTACATTCTAAATGGAGCTTTATGTTTTCCACAAGTATATTCTTGCTTGCTAAAGGCGATTTTAGTCTCCTTGAACCATATTAGCGACATCGAGTACTGCATTTGCTTCTAACCATAGTTGATGACTATTGAGCTTCCTAACTAACAGAAGGCCTTCCAGAGCTGCTTTGAATTGAATATGATTAATCTCGTAGCTTTCCCATTTCCCATAGGTCACAGAGATGAGCTCATTCTTCCAATTTCTAACGACAATACCATAGGAAATTGAGTTCCACTTGGTGCCTGCAATATCAAAATTTTTCCTTGCTTATCCAACTTCTTTGAGAAGTACTACACGATTGAGAGCTGAAAACGTGATCCATTGAAAATGTTTGATCATGTAGAGTAACCCTGTTTTAAGAATTTCAACTCTTCTAAACGACAATTTTTTTTTGCAGGCCAAATTTCACATTAAAATACAGTACTAGTATATATAGGAAGAGGAAGACGCTAACAATTTTGAACATCTGTTGAAGAGATCTCCTCCTGAAGATGATGGAAGCTTTGAATACTTCAGAACTGGACGTAATCTATAGCCCTTTCACAAAAATAAGGAAACCATTCAAAGAATAACGTGCGGCAAGAGTTGGTACCTATTGGATGGAAATTGTAAAGCTTTCTTTGTAGATGTTCTCCTAACGTGGAATATAATCAAGTTAACCGACTTAAACACAGTTGATAATTGAAGGGTAAATAGATAGAATTCCATCACAAATCCCTACCCCATGGCGGTGGTTGGACACCTCCACCTTCCCAAATGGGGAGGATGGGAGGTTAATTTGAGTTGGTCTGCTCCCCAATAGTGGACGGAGGGGTCGCAATTTTGTTGTATTGAAGTCATTAGGTCATCTAATTCATAAGGTATTGAGTGGAGTAGGCATCGTCTATTAAAATATATATTATTTTTATCTCCTTTTCGATGTAAGATTATTTTAACATGTCCTCTCACATACAGGTCAATTTTATATTCTGTCACGTGAAATACAACGATGGGATGCGTGGCCTAATTCACAACTATGGGGTTTGATATCATATTGGAGTTATCGGGCCATCCAACTCAAAATCTTAAGATATTGAATAGAGTAGGCACCATTTATTTAAGTATTTTTTTTTTTGTCCCTTATTTGATGTGGGACTATTCTAAGACGTCCCTCATGTGCAGGTTGATTTTAAGCTGTGTCACATAAATTATAAATACGGGATGTGCGATCCGATACATAACCGTGGGCTCTGATACCATGTTAAAATTATCGGGTCATCTAATGCAAAAACTTAAGACATTGAATGGAGTATACATTATCTATTTAAGTGTTGATTGTTTTTATTCCTTTCCGCTGTGGGACTATTTTAACAGCGTAAACTTTATCACTCTGTACGGAATGGAAATAAAGCGCGTCCAAATTATGCTCCCTTTGGATTTCGTACTTGAGTTAATTTTGAACTCTTCTAACTCCTGTGCTATATTATTAAAAAAAAGGATGAAATTTTGTGGCACAGCTAAGAAGAAAATATTCTTAATAATATCATCTTTTCACGGCCCCTTCTTATGTGGTAAATCGTGCCCCTTCTTATCTGGTAAATGGTTACTCACCACTAATATCCATCCTGCACGAAAGAGTGTGTTTAAAGTCGTCTTGTGACCAGAAAGCTTCAAATTCACATTTGGACGTGTCCTAATGTCCAATAAGGTAAACTAAATGCTATGGTGGTTTGACTAGAAATTAATGAGGGAACACAATGCCTTAATTTAGTCTCTGGTTGGCGCCTAACGCCACACGTTGGTCCACATTGCGGGCACATTCCTTATTGTGACATTCGAACTCACGTCACACTGACCCAATTAATGGTTAGATGGCATTGGCAACTTACAAATATACACATGTAGAAGTTTGGATTAGGTGCGTGGTGTATGCAAACGTGGGGAGGGCAGAGAGACAAATATTGTGGTGCCAGATACCCACGTACGAGTTGACAAGTGTTCTAATAACTTCGTCCATTCAATTGTGCTTTAAAGGGAAGGTATATCCGTGTCGGTCTCCACTTCAGTGGCCTACCAACCTTTCTGTGGGCAGCAAGAAAGTTGAATATATAATCCTTAGGAAAGGAAGTCATCTTTAAATTTGGCATCCTCTGTCTCTCTCTCTATCTCTCTATAAGGATGTGTTTTTTTAGGGCAATGTTCCCTCATAGTCGGACCCAGACCTTAATTCGAGTATCCGACCTCTGACAAGGGTATTAGACTGGTTTGATTGGAGACTTAGCTTCTCTACAGGGATCACGGCTTCTTTGTTTTGTTCTGCCCAAGTCACAAAACGCTTCTCCCTCAAGGATTTTATATCAGAAATGGACAACTAGGAATCTAATAGACTGGATAACGTATTCACTTCTAGCTTACATAGCGTAGAACCTTCAAATATCCAGTTACCTCATGAGACTGAATCTTTTCAGTACACTAGCTGATCAAGTTCAGTTAGTGCATTTGAAGGGGGCGGGGCAGATTTTTCAAAAAAGTTTTCTGTCGAATTGAAAAGTTCGGCCGATCCTCCCTCTAGTACATTTACTGAGCTCGATCAACCTGTGTATTGAGAGGATCCGAACTCTAAATAAAAAGTATCCTGCAACTGTTCATGAACATGTCTCAAATTACTGGTCATCTCCCCGGGGGACACTGTGCAGCATATCTCTGATCTGAAGGGGATGCTCTTCTCTCACTTTATTTAGAAGATTATTTCCACTCAACTTCCACGAAGCAGCAGTCCCAGTCCGGAGACTTTGAAGCCTATTCGTGAGGGAGGGTGGGAATAAATAAATCTAAGGGAGATGGGGGGAATGCCACGTTTCATGGACGTCTGAAGCCACCAACCACTCTCACCAAACAAGCTTTTCCTTCTCCTTCCTTCCTTCCTCTCGTGTGTTCTCCGTGTTTGTTCCATATGCACTTAATACCATGCAAATCTTTCCACTTTCCGTTCTACCTATTCTCTAAATAACAATAAAGTTCTATGGCTTTGACTGATCCAAGAAGGACTGTTAATTAACATGTAATCCCCAGGCCATGCTGTGCATAAGACAACAACTCACACCTCACGCATTACGGAGTGCCTTGCTCTCCCATTGGATGGGTCTTAGTTTATTCACAAACGAATTGCATGTGGAAGAAAACCCTTCCATATTAACACCATTCTCAGGGGGGCAACATGTCGGATTAAAGCCTAAACTTCCCTCGACACACGCAACAAGGAGCTTGGACCTTCTTTTCTTCTTCCCTTTTTTATTTCACTTCTTTTTTATGGCGCCTGGTGTTTCTTCGTTGACGTGTAGAAAGAGTTCAAACCTACTGAAGGAGATCATGCATGACGATTGCTGTGGACCAAAAAGGGTCCTTCCTCTCCTCCTCTCGCAACTCCCCCCTCCCCCCTAAAAAATAAAAAGATAATTTGACTATTCAACTAACTATTAATTTATATGTTGATTAATGAATAGCTTTTTTAAACTGATATATATGTATAATGGATAAGATAATGAATATATATATATTTTTTCTAATACAATATGTATAGGTGTTGTTTGGTGGGTAAATACTGTAAAATCTAAGTTTTGAAATCACCGATTTTAAAATTAGCGAAAATAAAATTTTTTGATTTCGAAATCAACGATTTTAGTGCACAGTGATTGTGGGTTTTAAATCAAAATCGAGTAAAAGAAGGATTTTAGAAGTCAACCAGTTTTAAAATATGGCTACTTACGATGTACCAAACGAAGAAAAAAATACCGTAAAATAATTTACTGTACACCAAACACAAGGAAAACACCGTAACAATTTACAATGTTTTACGACTATATATGATGCATCAAATGACACCATAGTATATCGAAAAAACTGATTATTTGACTGATTCTTATAAGCGATCAGTCAGTGGATAGTATTCTTAAGTTGATAGTGTAATGGATAAGGTTCACAGGTCACCTTTAGATCCGTATCGAATCCGATCCTTTTACATACTACCTATGGTTATGGTTAGAGACGTGCTGAACCGGGTCTAATATGGAGGGCGGGTGAGGTTGACCACACGGATAGGGAGGCTTCATTTGGAGATCAACATGTGCCAACATGAAGATGAGTTGCTCTTGGATTGTCCACATGAAAGTGAGCTGCTCTTGTGTATGCCATGAGATTTTGACTACGTGGCCTCCTGACACGTACTTATGTGCGTTTCGGTCCCCCATTTGATTAGAAACATCGATCCTAGGGAGTGTACATAGGATTTCAATTAGGAAGGATTAGTCCTGTCGAGCCTCCACCACATTCTGATGAGCTCATCCCTTCTCAGTTGTTTTCATCACACGCATAATTGTAGGCATACACTTTCCACGGCCTTCAAGAGTACGCAATTATTGTCGGCGGTGATGATTGGTCATCACCTTGCACACTAGTTGGCCCCCGTTCTTTTCAAAGACTGTTTGGTAAGGACTAGTGCTATTCTTGGTTCATATGCATGCATGCTATCGTTACAGAAGTGATGGGCAACATTAGCCTTACACGCTTAGGATGCTCTATTATATGTCATGTTACATGAGTGTTCCATCTTGTTAATAATTAAGAACTACGTACAATTCATTCATTCATGCTGGTCAACATGATGCAGGAAGAATTAATATACTAAGGAAGCATCTCAGAAGTGAACTAGCATTAACGTTGTATGAGTGATCACCGGCCATCTCGTTATGATATAAGCCGGTTGCTTAATTATACCAATTTACAGTACATGAATATATTACAAACAGACGAAAGGGGTACCTTGCATGAGGGTACATGTAACCTTGCACGACACATTTTGGTGCCGGTTTGCAATCATGCACTCGGGATATTACATAGTGAGATGACTCATGCAGGGGTTATTGGCCAAACTACCATAAAGGGAGACAAGGACCCGGTGGCCATGCTCACAGTACCAGCCCCCACAAGGGGAGACTGTGGCTTCGATAAGTAGCCACAAAGGGTCCTGTGCAGTACTGTTCCTTACGCTCCTTGCTGCCACCTCTTCCTCCTCTTAAGGCCAGAGACCAGATGCATGCACTAAACGGAGAGTACCACAGAGTACCACCACCACTGCCAACACTCCGAACTGATCATGAAGTTGCACAGTGGAGATGCCAGCTCACTGCCCGGAGGGGAAGGTAAGAAGAGAGGAAGAGGCTGCCAGCCTAGCTAGCTCCATGGTTGTTGTCTCCTGGAGGTTGAGATGGCAAGCAGCGAGAAGGAAGCCGCGTGGGGGCGCCCTTAGCATTTAGATTGATGTAGAACGACTTCTTGTGATTTGTTTGCTGCAGCGTTGCTGTTGTTGTTATCAGTACTTGTTATTATTGCTGGATGGTGCATAGCCATTATACGGACTCCATTGGCTTTGTGGGGGTGCAATAGGCAGGACCGTGAAACCTTTCCTCCGCCTCCCCGTCTCAATAATTGACAGCCTTTGGAGTCCCCTCCAGTAAAGGGAGAAGAGAATGACCAAAAAGGACACCTCGAATTCCCCACAGTTAAAAATTACCCGTGTCTGGGTCGCACGTGTGGATGGTTTATAGGGCCGATTTGTGTGGTGGATATGGTATTCCGGAATTTCTGTGTCCAGATCTCTTATATCTAAAATAACAAGAATTCTCTTTGGAACATTTTTTTTTATATTTTAGAAATAAGTAATTCTCATCTTTTAGACATGAGTTGAATTATTCTACTTGTTTCGAGAATAATGCATCCGTGTCAAAAATAACGCATTCGCGCTCCCAAACTCGAATTAGCAAAATAAACCTCATAAGTCATCTTATTCGACCATTCATTCTCAAAACAAACCAGCCCTTGGTATTTAGATATTTGGATTGAGATCACGTACGTAAGTAAAAGGAAAGTGAAAACTCTCACGGTCGCTAATGTATAGGCATCACTCATATTAATATCTTCTACTTTATTTTTCCTACACTAATGATAATTTACTTTATTCTCTTTTATTATGGTAAAAAAAAAAAGGCCTCTAAATACTTCCTATTTTTTAAAAAATCTTCAATTAATCACATTGAATGATGTATAAATGAGATAAAAAAGGTGAAATAGAGAATCTCATTCTACATCACACATATATACTTAGTAGGTCCAAATAATCACCTAAACCAAATGCACCTACTCTTAATTGGTCCCCTCCCTGCCATGGTGCTCTCAAGATCAATTTTGATGGTGCTACCTCAAACTCTGGAGGAGCATTGGGTATAATTGTTAGAGACCGATTTGGATCTCCTATCAACTGCATCACAAAAATTGTGCACACATCCGACCCTGTTTTGGTGGAAGCATTGGCGTTACTTCATGCTCTGCAGCTAGCTCAACAGATTAATGGGATGGTCTTTGTGGAAGGTGATGCTCAAGTGCTGATCAATGCCACGCTCAAGATTAGCTCTACACCTTGGAAGGTGAAGACCATCATTGAGAATTCTCAGCACATTCTCTCCACGGATAGCATTAGCCTTTCCTTCACTCCTAGAATCTGCAACAAGGCAGCTCACGCTTGTGCAAAGTATGCTCTTCTGATGAACATGGAAGCAGTTTGGGATCCTTCTTCGATCCCACCTTCTATTAAATATGTTGTTATCTCTGATGTAACCAACATTTTCTTTTAGCAATACATGTTTACTTCTGGTCAAAAAAAAGGTCCAAATAATCACAAACTCTCCTTTTTCATGAGGAAGAAATTAAGAGAAGAAAAAAAGAGGAGCCTGAATCCACCCACGTGTGCACGTAGCGTCTATCGGTTATGACTGCAAGAATTTCTTCTTTTTGATTAAGGTAATCTTAATCCTCAGGTATTCTGATGCAAATAATGAGTTCCCCATATTCCTTCCATCATCACGCATGTGCGGAAGTCCATTTCTTATTGCAACGGTGATTGATCACGACATGTTCCCAGTGATAGTTGTGTTGGGATCTCTTGAGCCATGATTCCCACATGATTAACTACAGCCGTCGATTCATCAACTTCTTCTGTAGGGTCCCTAGAACTAAAAGATCAAACCGGATCACGACGCCGAAAGTTAGCATCTAATATGAACTTGATTTGGGAACGAAGGCAGATGTTGGAGTAGGTTATGCGTCGCCCATTTAAGAAGATATAAAATTGGGGATAAATTATAAACTAGAGGATCTCGTGAAGCTAGCTAGCATTTGGGCTCGGACGGCCAGTGGGGGAAGGCAGAATTAACGGATAGGAATGGTTGGGTGGCGCGTTTCAACAGTGGACCCGACTGTGGCTGCGTGTTCCTTCTCCTATCTCAGTTTGTCTTCCCATTTCTTGTGATAATCTGATTTTTTATTGGAGGAATTGTTTGATAATATAATCAGGTTAATTGGATAGGGACATTACTTCTCAGGATGGTGTTGCAGGTCGATACGTTTTGGGAACCTTCCGTGATAGAACTTGTTCATCTTTCGGCGCCCCTTGTAGGCAAGAAGGGGCGTGTGGTCTTGGGTTGGTGAGTGTTCTGCCTAGATAATCTACATATCTGTGCCTTTTTTGCATTAATGTATGTGAGAGCTGATTAGTGGAGTTAGGGATGCAAATGATAACTGATAATAATCCGATTATTCGATCGACTAACGTTTATAGGTCAGTTAATGGATAATCTTTCCAAATAAAAATGTATAGTGGATTACATAGTGGATATAATTTTTTTATGGCCAAATACATATGGTACGCTAAAGATTTAATTATCTGATCGATTACTATCTTATAAGACAATTAACAGATAATCTTTCTAAGCCAATAACATAACGGATATGGTTATAAATCTATCTTGAATCCGTACCGAATATGACTCATTTGCATCCCTAAGTGAAGCATCCGATTACTTAAAGCCAATCACTATGGAGTGGAGAGATACATGTAATCCATAAAAATTCAATACAAATGGGAAAATGCAAAAGACTTGACACGCGGGAGATAAGACACAAAAAGGATAGGCTTATGCTACGAGACTCCTGTTATTGCATGATCAAAGGAAGGTCACAAAGTCTTATATATCGTTGTTTTTGCAAAAAGGCTATTTTCGATTTTGAACTCATGCTATCTATAGGCTACAATAGTCCCATATTATATTAAATAAAATACAAATGGAGATGACTTGATCCTAATATTATATTAAATTATTTAGAAACAAAACTAATTGAGAGAGAGTGAAAAAAACCCATACTTATATATGTAAGTCCATAATTCATCCATTTCTATTTTGGAAGGTGAGTAATCATACACATGCTACAGATCAGGTGCACGACCAAAGTATTGACAAAAGCAGTATGTTAAAAACTGGACTCCGTGGGAAAAATAAAAATGTGAGTGAGAGTGATATGTACATTTCTTCTGTATTGTTTAAATTATGTTATCGGTCACACAGCTTTAGTGATGAGATTAGGAAGTACATAGAATCTTTAGGAAATCATTAGTCTAATAAAAAGGAGATTTAGAATAAAGCGCACCTTGTGCCACCGGGGGGGGGCAAATGGTGATCAGTGAATCAGAAAGTGCTGCAATTACTTTCCTGATTTGACGAGACGATAATTAACCTGGTAATGTACAGCCCAAGGAGTAAGATAACCTAAAATTGTATAAACGGACACAAAAGGAAATGAGAAAAATTTACTCTGACACTGAAGTGGATTACAGTTTCCACTGATATCATCCAGTTTCCACAAATCTAACTCTCAGCTGCTATCCCATACCTTAAACTTCAAACCAGTTAACTAATTGACGGTAAATGGAAATAATCAAGTTCATCTGAAGCATAACTAAGAATTCCCATTCATAACTGATATGAAAGTAACACAACTAACAACCCTGGCTGATTTTAGAAGTTCAAATTGACCAAACGCCTACGAATAGACATACGTGAGATGATCCAATTAAATAGAAAGGAAACGGAGTTTGGACAGAGTAGTACTGGCTTCATAGCATCATGTTGACGTATTTAGCTCAGATCCAATCTTACCTAAATCTGAATAGAGCATGCATGTAATATTCCCATAATTAACCATAAATTGAAATAAACTGTTCAACCTAGGAATCAGCACACAATCTTCTCTCTCCGCACTACTATTTATAAAGTGATCCCAAATCCAGAATGTCTTAAAAAGAAGTCCGAGAGTGAGATAGGTGATGACTTCTTTCTGTATTATCACTTGACACAAAACAGTACGCCATGTCATGTCCAGAAGCTAATCCTCCTGTGTGTTCCATTCGTGGTGCGATGCCTGCTGTGATCCAACAGGCACAGGGAAGGGATCGCCAGAGGTGAATCCATCCTGGTACGCAAATAAAGCAAAACGCTTATATTTGGTGGGCTTAACAAAAATGGTCATATCTGCGCCTGGGCAGCGGAGGGGAGGGGGGAGGGGACCTCCACGCTGCTCCCACGGGAAGCACGCTCGGCCATGCGCGCGGACGCTTGGCCCGCCATGCCTACGTCGCGGCGCCCTCGATGATGGGATCCTCATCCATCATGGGCACCGGGGTGTTGATCCGTACCATCCAATCAGTAAGGCATTATTTTTCCTCACCCACCGTAAGAGATATATATATATATATATAAAGAGTCTAGCGTGGCTTTGTAGAGAGGTGAATCGTGTAGACTGTCATATTTATTGGGAGATATCAACTAGGCCTAGTTATTAGCTCAGTTACTACCTCACCATCTTCTTACTTCGAGTGGTTACAGGTTTAACTTTCATAAGATACTTGCACCCGCGACCTATTTAGAATTTTAGATGTGGTTCGGAAGATTACTGGTTTTCATGGTGAGGTTAGTTCGAAAGTATCGTTTAATTAGGTAAAAAAATTCATGTTGAGTGTGAAATTATCTCCAATAGATAAATATTTAATCATTGAGTCACTTGTTCAAAAAAAATATTTATGAAAATAAGATCCTAATGGTAAGAAAAAAAGCACTAGGAGATGGGGGAGCATTTACTTAATTATATAGTTGTAACTAATGAACTATTAAGGTGCTTTTTGTTTTACATTAAAAATATAAAATTCTATAAAATATCACATTTTATATATCATAAATGATGAGGGAGCCGAGAGATGGGCCCCCGAAACAGGCCCAGAAATAGGGTCAGGCCAAGATCAAGTCCTATCGTCCAGAGCTAATGGTTATTCAGAGGAAACATGCCTTCAACTCATTTACTCACAGGTGTCGTCACAGTGCAAGAAGAGGGCAGAGCATCCTTAGGAATAGTCATACATCGACTGCAACGAATAAAAGCACGCCTTTCACCCTATAAAAAGGAAAGATTATTTCAACAAAAAGTACTTTAGGGACCCATATCATTCCTCTTGATATTCCACTTCATTCCTCGACCTGCCACGTACTGACTTAGACGTCGAACGGGCCTACTCCGGATCACACTCGGAGCCCCATCTGACCACGTTCATTATGTGCAGACTCGCTAGGACCCTTTCGTTCGGATCCTCTCCCTCTAGTAGGATCTCGGATATTCCGTTCGAGATCTACTCAAGCATAACTAACCCGAGGCTCTAAGGGACGCTTTACATGGATGGCGTGGCACACTCATTGTGCTATAAGGCCCTCGGTAGGCACGGTGTTGAGTTCGTCTTAAACTACGAGGAGGATTAGCCACTGGGCTTGTTGGAAGCAAGTGCCTGATTCCTCCAAGGACTCATCTGCAAACACCCTGAGATCCGGGTGCCACGGCTTGTGCCTATATTCTTTAGACATATGTGTTCAGACCTCGCTAAAGGGGTAAGAGAACGAGGTCTCGCTAGCCAACGGGGACTCTCCGGGAGCCACTTGGCCCGGAGGAGGGGGCGAGAGCAGTGCCTCCCCACCCCAGTCTTCTTCTTCTTTGCTGCCCTCTCCGCTTCCCGCTCGACCTTCCGTCTCTATTTGTCGATCGAGTCCTAGTCAGGAGTGGTGGACTTGCCTTTTGAAGTGGTCCTATCCTTCTCAGCAGCCGCGGTAGCAGTGCGACCTTACAACTAGGTAGCCGTCTAGGCATGACCGGGTGAGGCTGAGCCTGCACCCCAGAGGTTGTTCAAAATTGAGTCAATACCGAGAGTCATGTTTGCATCCAAAAGAAAATAATAAGCCAAAACAACATTAGTACGAGAATGAAGGACGTAACTCGAGACCAACTTACTCTCAGCTCCAGTAGCAGTGTCCGAATCACTGGACAACTCATGAATCTCCATCGGCCCTACGACCAGACGTGCCATTACTGGTGCCAGAGTGGTCTCGGCAACCTTGTCCCCTTTCACGCTTCCTGACCCTTGGTCGCAGTAGATAAGGCTCTGCTCAAGCTGGCATTTTATTGGGATCTTGCCAGTCACCAGTCTCGATCAGCCTACGAGTTCCTGCAAGAGAGCGTTGACATTCACTAGCGCCTTATCTAAGATTTTTCTGGCTGAGGCTAGCTCTTGCTTACTAAGTTTAGGGGCATCCAAAGCACCTTCAGCCAACTGTCCCCATTTGGGAGAAAGGCCATATACTCTTTTTTTACCCTATGGTAATCAAGTAAAGAAAAACTCTTCCTTCTAGTGATGAATGGACAAGGACTTATCAGAAAAGAGGACAGAATCCACACATGTAGTAAAACAAAACCAAGATGGCTTTTCCTACCACTTTATTTTGAAGATATACCAAAAGATAGAAACAATAGGAGTTAAACCTAGAAGAGAGATAAGAACAATAAATCCATAAACAGTCTGTTAGGAATTTTTATAGAAATGAGATAGGGCGACACCGTAGAAGTGGAGAAAATTAATAATGAAAGGGTGAAGAAGAAGTCCAAAGCCAACTCGAAAGCTTTGCTCATAGATTAAAAAAATATCTCGGCCGAGGAGAGTTGGCTCTGGAATCAGCTCGAGGCGTAATTAGTTGGATCCAGTCCGAGATGTCATGACGCTCCCACATCTCACTGGCTGCTTGTTTACTGAGTATGGACGAGACGTCCGAGACCATTTCTCCCGACCGCCAACTTTGTCTAGCAGGCTCAACCAGCTGAGAGCTGGCATGTTCAGAGGTCTCGGTGAGCGAGGTGACTTCGTCCACCATTATAGAAGCGAAAGAATTCAAGCTAAAAAATGAGGAAATTGAAGGTTGGTTTGAAACTCATTTACGAGAAGAGTAAGATGAACTGCTCGAGGGAAAGGAAGAAAAAATGGACATGAACTAGAGCATAACAAGATAGGGTCGGAGGCTTACCATCTGACTTATTCGGTCGCTGTCACTCGAAAGGACAGGTTCATGCCACCTCCCTCTCGCTCCTCAACCAAAGCCCCACAGGTGATCACGGCAAATGAGAGGACTTGTGAGTGCCAACAACTATTTGTAGGGGGACCCCTAAGGGATCCCGAAGAAGATCTACGGCACAGGTCTTTGCCTGTTCAGTTTTCCCGTTCCAATCGCACCACTTGTCGCGTCTTTTCGACTTCCGTGCAAGAGGTGAAAAATTTGAATTTTCCAGAAAATAGTTACCCCTAATTTTTGATGTCCATGCCTTCAGTATGGCAATGCGAATTGTTTTTGCTTCAGCTTTGACTCTTGTTCAGATTCCTTCAATTTGACAGGCCCGAGAGCATTTCCAAACGCCCTTCGGCTTCGGCCCCATTCGGATTTCATTAGTAATAATTTCGATCATTTTGTCTCGACAGAAGGTTTTCGGCCTGTGGACTTCACATTGGACATCAAGAAAAGCATTGGCTAGAGCCCAACTGCCATCCAGATATTTGCTTACCCCCGGTGTGCCATTTATCCAGATCACACTGAGGGTAGGGGGCCAAGTGATGGGGGGGCCAAAAGATGGACCCCCGAAGCCGGCCCAGAAATAGGGTCGGGCCAAGATCGAGCCTATCGCCCAGAGCTAGTAGTTATTCAGTAGAAACGGGTCTTCAGCCCATTTACTCACAGGTGTTGTCACATTATAAGAAGAGGGCAAAACATCTTTAGGAATAATCCTACATCGACTGCAACGAATACGAACACCTGTTCTTCACCCTATAAAAAGGAAAGATTATAAAACATACTGACTTGGGCATCTGAGAGATCTATCCTAGATCACATCCGGGGTTCTATCTGACTACGTGCATTCTGTGCATGCTCGTTCGGATCTTCTCCTTGCAGTAGGATCTCATATATTCTATCTAAAATTTACCCGTGAACACTTCTAGACTGAATCAATAAAGATGTGACGTTTTTAAGATGTTTTGCAACATTTTACACCAAAAGTAAAAAGATAGTGAATCCAATCATATATATATCTTGGGGGATGTTACCTTACCCCTTGGTTTTCCATCACCCACTGCCCCCTCCCTTGGTGGATGGATTTGTTTGGATCTACGGATGGGTGGATGGGTCTGGAGGAGGTCCGGGACTAGATCCCATGCATGTTGCCTGTTGGCGTCATTTCGGCCCCTCCCGTCGGCATACTTTTCTAATCGGGTCGTGTGATTGCGATTGAAACGCCCCAAACGGGTCATCTTTTTGGCAGAAAACCACACTAGACACATATCTACTCCAGAAGTCTAATGAGGTGCTCCCTCTCTTTTGGATCTTCGCACCGTCACGGCGGACCCGGTGAGAAAGAGGACAACAATCCAAAGGCTGTGACACCCTTGATGGGGGGCCATGTATCACGCCCGTTATTACTTGCCACTAAAAGGTCGGCAGATCTTTTACATGTTGATCTCGGTGATGGACAGGTTGCCTTGAACAGAGCACACATTCTGACATCCGGGTGTGTGAGTCATCTTTCCATTATACGGGGGCTAAAAAGTTATGTGGGCCTTGAGCAAAATTGCCTAGTATTACCCCCACGATATCGCATCCCTTTCTTTCGTTATTTGGTTTCTCCCTTTGTCCTGGGATTTGATTACGAAAGACACATAGTATCTTGTCGCAGTTCTATCACTCCTTTCGTTACTATTTACCGAGAGCTTTTTAATCATTCAATTAAGTAGAATGTTATGATGATATTTATCACAACACATTCAAATATATAGGCCTCACTTTAACAGCAGAATCGGTTACAACAGGATGAGTAATTTTGCATTACTTACTCCGAAATAAAAGATGTTTCACTTTAATCGTAGGACAGAATTCACGGTGAAACACCGAGTTATTCACTCATTTTAATGGAAGTGCCAGATATTTCCTTTCAAATGAAAATTTGCTTGTTTTGAGAATAAGAAGGCTCTATTCTGCCAAATTTTGTAAATAAAATGTAAAGGATTAAGTATTGTGTCATATGCTATAGACCTATTACTCTCGTCACCCTTAAGGTAAAAATATTTAGACCATCTTAAAGGTCGATCTCAAAACCTTCTTATTAGCACCATGTTTGGCTTCATTTTGTTTTCCTTTTTACAAGCATGTGAAATAAGGGAATGCAATTGCAAGATCTATGGTCACACTAATCTGAGCCGACTGGCCCAAGTTTAATAGGACAAACTACATATAAATGACATTCTTGATCCCAATAAAGATAACTTTTTCTTAACAAGGTCCCAGTAAATTAGAGTCAATCAGTCAATTGATGAGAGTGACATGATACACACATACACATCCATAAGACTATCCAATCTATGAAATAAGGTAAGGTAGCATGTTTACTTTCTTTCAGGACTTCAGAAGAAGTTAAAGGAAAAAGAGGGAAAACAAAACAGAACGGGAGGCCAGTGGCCCAGTAGTGACCCACTGCTTTACTCTGATAACCCTCTCCCCTTCTTACTACGTGACACGAGAAATTGGAAGTACCCCAGCTAGCTGACGAGGATTTCAATTTATCGGGCCTGTGGATTTGATTTAAAGGAGAGGAAATGCCCCCTCGCTCCCTCAGGTCCACCTTCCCGGTCAGACGCTCCCTCCCCCTCCTCGCCCCTCTGCAACCAAAAAAAAAAAAAAAAAGAAGAAGAAGAAGAAGAAAGAAAGCCTCTGCATCAGAGGGTGAGAGCAACGACGACTGGAAGCCTCCCATTCCTCTTCTCTCCCTCCACCATATGCTGTGAAGAGGCACACACCACATTTGCTTGGACTCCCCAGAACCAGGGAGAAGAAGCCTCTGCTCCAGTGCTGCCTCTGCAGGGCCTTCCACCCAAACCCACAAGTTTTGCTTGTTCTGCCTTGGAAATGGAGACCCAACACCCGCTGGCGCCGCCGCCACCGCCGCCGCCGCCGCCGCCACTACCACGGCTGGCGAAGAAGTCCCCCTCGAGGTTCCGGAGGGTTTGCGTGTTCTGCGGCAGCAGTCCTGGCAAGAAGCCCACCTATCAGCTCGCAGCCATCCAGCTGGGCAAGGAACTGGTAGTTCCTCTGCTGGTGCCCCCCGTGCTTACGTCTATGCCTTCCTCGCGTCCCTCTTCGATAAATCACGGCTGCGGCAGCAGCTACTGCTGGTGCAGTACGAGTGGAAAGAGACCTGCGTTTGTTTCCCTCTTCTTCCATGGGATCTTGACCTGTCCGATTTCTTTTATCTCCTGTTCCGTTTCCATGTCTGGGTTTGTGGGCTGGGAAGGCACCTGCCTTCTGTTCGGAAAAGACCCCGGGTGTTGATCCACAAAAGGGGCATCCAATTACCTCCAGTTGTAGAGTCCAGAAACAGGACCCAATTCGCCAAACCACGGCTCAAATGTGCATCTCAACTTAAGCTTTTGCTTGCCTATACTTGGGAACAAGTTAAAATTGTGGTTTCTCTCCTCGTTTTCCTTTATTAGGGAGTACTGCTTAGCTTTTCTTCTGTTATGATTCCTTTTCTCCTTTTGATCTGATGGGAAGTATGGGGATAATCCTGCAGGTGGAGAGGAGCATAGACTTGGTTTACGGCGGAGGCAGTGTCGGGCTTATGGGCCTCGTTTCCCAAGCCGTTTATGACGGCGGCCGCCATGTGTTGGGGTCTCTCTCTCTCTCTCTTTCTCTCTCTCTCTCTCTCTCCCACTTAATTTAGACTCCTCTGAAGAGTGTTTTTTTTTCTTGTGTTTGCATTGCAGGGTGATTCCCAAGACTCTAATGTTCAGAGAGGTATGATACCGGCACATCTCTACTTATTTTAAGCGGAAAAAAAAAATCTATTTTGTCTTGACCAGTGAACGAACCAACCAATCATCTTTTTCAGAATCTTCACCAATTATCCTCTCCCTTGTCCCCCACGTCCATCTCCTATCCGCTTACCGAAAGCTGTGCTTATTCGGGTCCGGTAATGCCATTCACACTCCTTCGGATATTTCTCCATTATATACATACATATTCATATGTTCTTAGTTGATACATGATGTACAAATGGTATTTTCCTTGGCATATTTCTCATACCTTCACTTGTCCCATATTGGGGGAGAGTAGGGCCTTATGTCAAGTGGCTCGCCTTTCACAAACAGCCAGCGGGCCTGTGAACTCGCATCCTTATACCCTGCCCCCCGTCCGAACTTAACAGACCGTGTGACACGCACTGTACTACCACCACGCCCCCCAGTTGTTCTTCTCATAAATTTGTTTTATCTAGTTTAATAATTGGGCAACACCACCTCAACTCATGTTATGTATGTAATATATATATATATATATATATATATATATATATATATATATATATGCACCAAGTAGTAATAGGGATAACAGTTGATGCCGATTAAGCAATAGTGATGGTATTGGTCTAAATGGTTGTTACGTTTGGCTTGAACAAACCAGATCACGGGGGAGACCATCGGAGAAGTGAGACCAGTGTCCGGCATGCATCAGAGGAAGGCCGAGATGGCTCGCCAAGCCGACGCGTTCATCGCACTGCCCGGTGAGCTCCATCTGAACCCTTATAAGAACCTTCTCCACTGCCGATGGGCAGCCATAGCTTAAGCTGTATCTTCGAATGGATGGATATCCTCTTTTAACTCTACCTAACCAAAACATACCCTGTCTCCTTCCCTGAGAGCCCTTGGATTTAAGAAAAGTGCAATGCACTATACTTGTCGATAAAAAGGATGTTTCATCGGATCGTGACATCTTTTATTGAGCCGGACACATATTAGTGAAGGACATTTTAGGTCCGCACCCCCTTCCCTCAATAGCACACAATCCTTCGTGGATGCCCTTGGAGAAGGGGAACAAGACGGTATGTGTGTACTTAACTTTTTCATGCCCCCCTCCGGCCAGCCGGAATCAACTGATTGGACCGCTACAATCCTTTCTTACCATGTGACTTTCTAGCCGGCCGCCCTGTGGCCTTCAGCACTATCATGTAGCTAGCTCACTGTTTGTACTTTGTAGCACCTAAAACACATCCATCGAACGCCGGTGCAAGTGGGTGCAGGGTGGGCCTACTCGGCGGCACCGATTGGGCTCGATGGCTCCATCCCGCATCTTAAATGAACCTAACTAGTCATCATATGGTCATCGAGTATCTAATGAGTGATCTAATGGAGATGAGATACTAACGGCTCGCGTTTGTGTTTGGGTACAACATGGGGCCACAAACAGGAGGTTATGGAACGCTGGAGGAGCTACTCGAGGTGATCACTTGGGCTCAGCTGGGAATCCATGAGAAGCCAGTAAGGCATCCGAACCCTTTTGGAGTTTGAATCTTTCTTTTTCTTGAACCCCAAATAGCGGATTGTATGATGCAGCCAGTGATGTCACTAGTCCAACTGCTGAAGGCAATGTCTAGATCTGAGCTCTTAAAGCTTCTTTAGTTAGCCCCATACTCTGTGTTCCTTCAAATTAAACCCTGGCATTTGGTAGAGCAACAATATTTATACAGCACGCGTGTTAATAATCTATGCGCGGGGGCAGGTGGGTCTGCTGAACGTTGATGGGTACTACAACTCGCTTCTATGCTTCATCGACAAGGCTGTGGACGAGGGGTTCATCACCCCCACCGCCCGCCACATTATCGTCTCCGCCACCTCTGCTCACGAGCTCATGTCCAAACTAGAGGTTTGTAGTTAACCGCGACCTTTGTTGGTGGAATCCGACCTTGCCATGTGAAATTAATTAGCATCTGGTGCTCGCGAGCCATGCCGACCCATCTGATTTCTTAGATTATTGCGCAGGAATACGAGCCCAGGCACGATGGATCGGCGCCCAAATTAAGCTGGGAGATGGAGCAGTTGGGCCAGTCCCCTAAGTCGGACATCTCCCGTTGACCCGTTCAAACTTCCGAACCGCAGAGCAGTAACCACAACGTACTCCCAAGGTTCCCACGTACATAATACAGACAGCATCGACAACTGTATTTTAACCTTTTTTTGGTCTTTTCTCCGCTTTCTCTCCTCATCCTTCTTCCCCCACTTTGTAGATGTCAAAAGTCATGGAGGAGGACGTGTGCATTTTTTTTTTCATTCACCTTGCTGTGGATGGGGATCCCACAGATGATGGGAGGTTCCTTTGTGGTACGAGTCTACTCTCGTCCATTTCCCCCTCTTTCTGTGTGGGTCTAGTCTAACTTTGACTGCTTTCGACTCCACTGTAAGCAACTTGGTTTGGGGTTTGGAGAAGGATGAGGATTTTTATTGTAACCAAATTACGAAAGCTCACTTGTGTTTATGTAAGCGTACATGGCTGTGTGAAAACGGGGCTAAGCTAGAACCTATCGGCTTTTTCATCTTATGTCACCTACCCGTCTAAACATGCCATGAGCCGCGAGTAGACGTTGCTACTTCTTTATTAACCGCTTGCTGGGGTGATTAATATATACCAAATGCGTCGTTATTAATCTATGCCAACTCTCTCTCTCTCCCTCTCTCTTCCTGTATGTGTGTGGATATTTTACCTTGTACTTTCTTATCATTATGGGGGAAACAAGGAACATGAAGGGTGGGCTCTGTTAGACTTGGATATCACAATCGTCGCCGACAATAAAGTGTAGAACAGACGAAGCCTTGGAGTTGGAGGTGTCAGAGGAGGTGGATGTGGCGGAGTTTGGGCCGTGGAGCAACCCGCTAGCACCAAGGCGCCTACAGTAGTCTGGGGATCTCGCAATAGCAGCCAGCGCCACCACTCTGCCCTCTGTGCCAGCTGAGAGACAGAGAAGAGGGGAAGACGAGGGGAAAACGAGGGTAGGGCAGAGAGGAGGAGGGAGCGAGGAAGAAGACGCGGTACGTCTGTGCCCCCAGTACGTACGACTGGAATCTAAAGACGTGGAAGTGGATGGTGGATGCAAGTGGATAAGAAGGTCGGCCGCGGACAGATGGGATGGGACGAGAGCCTCTCACCCACCAAAGACAAAGGCAACCACCTCCAGACCCAGAGTGTGAAACCGTGAAATTCCTGTGCGCACGTGATGTGCGGACTCCGGAGTCCACAGCACAACGTCAAAACCCCGGATTAGGATAACCCTCCGTGCTCCCAGGTCACAGATCACCCCGTGGGCTGCGCCGCCTCTATGAATCGCCCATCCCGGCCCTCACCGGCTTTCCCTCTAGCGACACCGGAGGCCTCTGCTTCAATTTTCTTTTAGCCCCACTTTAAAGAAAGTTTTTTATTCTGCGAATAAGATTAATTATATTTATCAAAATTATTTATTTCTTAAATAAGCAAAATAAACAATTTTACCAAAGACTTAAAAAGTTATTTATTCTATCTATTTTGTCGGTGAACCTCACACCACTATCAAAATGAAGGGTCCATTATTCTACTATAGATAATTTTGAATAATTCATTTTGCTATCAAAATAGGATTTAAAGATTTTTAATTCTTACTCTCTATATATATCTCATCGTGCTTAAAATTTTATTATTTTAATTTGCATATATTTGTTATTCTTCCCAATCTCGTATTATTTGGAGAATCTTTTAAGAAATTAGAAACAGGATTTTCAAATTAAAGAATCTCTAAAAAAAAAATTTGTCAACTGAATGTGTGGCTACTAGATGTTATAAATGTCAAGATTTGAAAAGTTCACCTCTAAAAATGATAAATTAGGCGGGGTAATGTACTTAATGATTGAGATCCTCTACTCTATATGTTCTCTATATCAATAGTGTTTTACTCTATATCATTGGTCAAGCAAGATGAGAAATTCCTTTCTCTTTTTTTCATACTTTTTCTTCCGTTATGTTATTATGGATGGATCGATGGGATGAAGTGAAGCATCATTTAATATAGAAAAGTAGATTAAATAATCTCAATCTAATAAGAATTAGGCGTGGGATGTACCATTTGGAGGGATAAACGCTATGGAGAAGTTACGTCTTTAAGGACTAGGAGTTTTTGCAAGCTGCCCTAAAACAATATTACTGCTGATAAGAAAAGAGCGTCATGTTGGCGGAACCAAATGTGATTTGGTGGCATGTCATGTCAGCTCCTTCGGGGATAGGATCAGCTAATGAGAGATCGAGAGGACTCCGCCGTGGCATCGGTCCACATCATCGGTGCAAGTATGGATGAAGACACATGTGCGACACATCCATCCATAATTTAGCTTGAGAAGAGAATCCAAAAACATTTTTGCCCCTTGTCTACTGGACTTCAACCCCCTCACAACCAGTCACTGCGTCCCCTTCAGTTTAGGCGACAGCTTCCATCTGAGGTTCTCTTTCTCTTTCTCCCCATCCGCCTCTACCGGGCTGGAAAAACTGCAAACACATGGGTCGCAGCCCTTCCCTTTGATCCTTAATTACGCGAAAGAGGGTTTCGTATCGATCTCACTGCTCTCCTCACGAGTGCCCTTCGGAGTGGGGCTGTGGGCTCTCGCAGTACGCCTGTCGACGAAGAAAGTGACGTCTCAACATGCAAACGGTATTCTTTCCACCCACCAGAGGCTCCCTCAAGTCTACTTTTTCGAGTACAACGGCAAGTTGGTGTGCATGGAAGCCCATACTTGACCTCGTATTTCTTTCTCGATCCAAATTCCCAAATGGGCACTCAAGCCTGACATCGTCATCAACTCTCAAACAAAGGAATAGAGATTCTCTACGTCTAAGTTTGGACTGGATTTCATTAGTAAAGAGAGAAAAAAGTTTTAAAAAACTCTCTCACATTATGTTTTTTTTAATCTTTTGGAAGATTTTTTATGAAAAATTCTCTCATTTTCTGTTGTACTGACTCAGTTCAATTCAAATCCCTACCGAAAGAAACCGCACTCCAAACCAAGCATCGTAAAGGTGAAGGGTGAAGCCCAATAGCGTTCGACAGATTTCCCATCCGGCTGGCGTTATCTTGACATCTGTGCGTCTGGGTGCATCTAGCTGGTAAGGTTAAGGAAGATATTTCCGTTGATGACCCCGGTTTGGCCTGGTCCTGAGCCGTCTCCGCGCGTCCCTCTGACACACCGCCCGAGTGAGCTCTTTCATGCACAGTAATGCAGAGGCCAGACAAGTCGGCAGTTGCCCAGAGCTGGCGCGGTCCCGATCAATGCCATGGGCGGGCACATGCAGGCTTTTGTGTCCACATACCTGGGCTTTTGTGACCAACGCACTGTAGGCAGATGGGGCTCAGGTGCCCAGTCCATTTCACAGAGAAATCCATATGGCCGAAGGCCGAAACATTTGAATGGTAGGCCATTGACACAAACAACACATGCTTTAGCATCTTCTAAAATCAGACCCTAATGTATGAATATTTTTTCTTGGACATAGAGGATATCCTCTGAAGAGGGCAAGACTACCTGCGATTGCCCATCCTCACAATTCGTGTAGAAGATAGCAGTGGGTGTGGAGAAGAAAAAAGTTCTACTCCCTCTACACCTTTTATTATATACATTCTAGTGTACATTATTTTATTTTAACACACAACCACTGCTTCTTAAATTGAGTATTGCTGTCCTCAGTCTCCTGACTAGTCCCATGGATCAAAGTCCCTCCATTTGTGGATGGGGGAGGAGGACCAGAGAGAAGAATCACTCCACGTACGTCTTCCACTTCAAATAGGCTACTTGGGGCCATCCAGTGCACAACAAGATGAGGCTACAGACATTCCCATCACATGTTGGCGTCGCCACTTGCTGCTGCCTCTTTCCTATCCGACAGGCAATCCGCGTCCCCTCCATGCGGGCATACCAGTTGTTCTTGGGATCCCCCATCTCTTAAGCAAACATGGAAGCCATTTTTTTTCCTAGTGTGAGGACCCCTCAACATGTGTACATAGAGGACGATCAAAACACTAGCTAAGCTTACCCCGGCCGGACGTTGAACAACTTGTAGTACCCAAAAAGTGTAAGCCGTACCTAGAGGATGGGGGAATGCGCTGGTTCCCCTGGCATGAAAGCCAAGGCGCTTCAAGTGGTTACTAGCCAAACAAATAGAAACCCCGCCACGTCTACGCGAAGATACAGCAACGGTGTCTTTCTCCAACAAAAGATGCCAAAGTAAAAAAACAAAACAATGACTAGAATCCGAAACTTCATCTCAATTATGCCCTTATACCTATGTGGGAGTATGTACTCGGTATAGCTAGGGAAATGCGTGGGGGGACGGCGGGAGATAGAGGACAACGAAAAGGACGTGTCAAAGGGTCAACTCAATGATTTCTCCCTGGCACACTAGTGAACTCCTCCCTTTTATCATTTCGGTGAGAGCCGGAGAAGGCCTCGATCCCCTCCTCCCAAAGCACAGCCAAATCCTTGCACACCTTGGCTCCGCCCCCATGCCTCCCACAGATAAAAGGAGAGAGAACACAAAAGCGTTCTGCCCGGCCTTATCTCCTCCCTTTTGCAGTTGTCCTCCACTCTCTTTTTCATCTGAATGATCAGCCTGAGGAAGTAGGGGCCTGAGACGCCCACCTGTCACTGTTTGCTGCTGGGTGTGCCAAAACTTTCTCCACTGGGGAGGGGGCCATCTTCGTTTGCAAGGGTTGCCTTCATCTCCCCGCCTTTGATTGCTTCCACCCACTCGCACAAGGTTTAATCTGCCAGTTGGTCACGATGCACACAAAGCTGCGTAGTGGACGCTTTGTTGGGTGCCGCAGTGCCGTCACGTCTCGCCGAATGCATGCCACTGTGGCATACATGCTGTAGTTGACTGGGCTTGAGCACCACAAAGTCTTCTCCCCTCGTCTCCTGAAGTTGCCTCCAGTTCAAAGGCGCAACTCAAACGATAAGTTGACCTTTGGCTCGATAGGGTCAGCTTGCCAAGTCTCGGAATGGCTCAACAGAAGATAAAGATCATGGGTTAATGAAAGCTTCCACATTGTTGCTATATGGGATCACCTCTTCAAAAGTTATTAAGCTAATGCTTGGTTTGGAAGTATGTCAACACTGTGTCTCTTGCTGGTAAGTCTGTGGTTGGTACATTCAAAAAAGGAGGAAAAAGAAACCCTTTAAAGAATTTTGCATATTCGAAAACTCCTGTAAAATATGTACATGCAAAAATCTTCTATATAATTATTGTACATGTAAAGAACACCCGATCAAGTTTATCATCATTCACATTACTTATAAATTAGGACTACTCAATATAAGAAGAAAGTTTAAGGAATATTCTATATGTATACATATATAGAGAATTACTTGCCTTATTGGCAGTTGGTGTTTTTAATTTAAAAACGAAACTAGTGGGCCACATTATGTCTTACATGTTAGTATTTTATCTTTTTTGGATCGTCCAATCGAAGATCAACTTATATAATCACATAAATCAAGTTTGGGGTTACCAAAAAATTAATTATTTAAAAATATCGAGAGTCAATGCGACAAGTAGTTCTCATACATAGATATAATGGAGGAGGTTATTCACACATACAAGTTTCTATAGAAATTTATTTATTAAATCCCAAAAAAAGAATTGTGTCATCCTTATTTGTAATCTTCAATTAGGAATTTCTCACGAGTGAAAAGACGACAGTAACTTGAGTATTTTCAAATGAAAATGTTATAAGGTGTTTGGTTACAATTTTTTAGACATTTTTTTATCTCAAATCTTATTTTGAGAGAGAAAATTATATATAAAATATGTTTGGTGGAACTTTTCTATTTTTAAGAAGGAAACCATTCTTTTGTAAATCTGTTTCAAAAAAAAAAAAAACAAGTCTTGACTTGTTTCTTTTTCAAAAACACCCAAAACACACTATCTTTTCCTTGTAGAGCATCCTTCTTTAACTCCTCTCCTCCTTTTCTCCTTTTCTTTCCTTTTTTCTTATTTTCTTCAAAGCAAACCCTCATTAACTTCTCTCTTCCTTTCCTCATCTTCTTCGTTTTCCACATAATTACGAACTTCTTTTAAAAATTAGAAATTTTTTGCCAAACAAGACGATGTGAAATGAGGTACCTTTAAATTTTAGAATAAAAATATAAATGATCTTATTTTTAAGTGAGAAATTGTTTAAAAGAGAAAATATATCCAAACATCCTATTAGGCTTATGTGAAAATAGATTATGGGCCATAGGAGTGACATGCACACAGTATAATTGGGGAACGTTATCACGTATTATCTGCTCTCCTGCTGAGATTTTGAAATGAAGAGACTTACCCCCAAAGGAAACTGTATTATTCATGGAGCTATGACTAGGGACATTGGGTAAAATGACCGTGCATAATCTAGGCCCTCGCATAACCCTGACCCATCCCAGATGGGATTCTTATGCTTGCTTCTTAGTATCATTCAAAAGTTGAAACCATTCTACAAAAGTAGTCCAACGGTGGATCATGGCTTGCATTTTCCTTAAAAAAAAAAACCTTTTCAAATATTGCAGTCTAGGCGAAATGACCCAGGTATGTCAATGTGTTGTCAGTCCAGGTCAGGTCCACGACAAGTATTAAACATGAATTCCAGCTAAGGCCATGGTCCCAAGTCTTCTGTCCACGGGTACAAATGATAACTGTCTAATCCATGATGTGATAAAATGTCATCATAAATTTAAAGGGAAAATATGCATGTACCTAAAATCACATCGTCCGTTCATAATACCGATAAATATATAATTTACATATAAATGTAAATGATACCGCCATATATTTCGATACCGCACACCTTACTCTGCAGTAGGACTGCAGCGGGTCTTAATCCTGAATTCACCGTCTGATTTGCTGATTAGAAGTGATCCCCATGTGGGTGCATATTTCTTAAGAGTAATACTTGTTGAAAAATCCTGGGGGCATTGCAACCGCCGTCCGATCTCAAAATCAGATGGCATGTGGCGTGGATTTTAAAGTTCCATTGTATCTCTTGTAAGATGGTGCAGGGATCGCATGCATCTCGTGATCGGATGGTTCTCGCAACTGCAATACTTAAAAGCATTGCAGTAATTATTACTCTGTCTTTAAATTCCACTTACGACTAGGTGGGCCTAACCCATATACGATGTATCCTTGCCCGAAAGACTAAAACGCAGTGCCACTAAACCCTTCCCAGTGTCCAAAGAATAGGATCCAAAGCCATAGCAGTGACAGAAAGATAATGGTAGAAGGAGGCAGGAGTACCGTAGAGAAGTGACACGAGTCACACGACACGAGGATAATGGTTCCCAGCTAATGATGTGATACCTGATTAGGCCACGCTCGGTCTTAATGCCAGTTAGTTGGAAAGCAATCTGAAGTCGACCGAGCCAACGGTCAGCAAACACTAAACAGCCCAACTGGGCCCGCAAGAGCAACAGCGCCCTTCTGGGTGATCCTAATGATTTCGACTGCACTTTCGTTAGGGACGTAAGTGATAAATGGTTAAATTGATCATTTAAGGTCAATCATGCGCATTATACTTGAGTTTTCATCTGCAAAATAGCATGAAATGATAGATAATTTCGTACCAATTCCAACGGTACCAATTTCGTCAAATTTCGACTTAAAAACATCGTCATTTCATGTGATTAATGGACTATAGCGCGTTTGCGGTTTTTCAACAAAACCGAGATGAAATAATAAATAAATGTGATGACTTTTATGAAAATATGCTAATTTGAATTTATTTTATGTAAAGAGGGCATGAAAGAAACTGTGGTGTAATGGTTAAGTCTCTGCAAGATTGTGAGAGGTTTAGGGTTCAAATCTAAGAAGAATCGTCTATTTTTTTGGAAAAGTAAAAGACGTAGGGCAAATTGGTCATATTAGGGTTACCTTAACCCTTTACCTAAGAAACCCTAATTTAACGGACCAGTCGCCTTCCTTTCCTCCACTTTCTTTATTTTAAAAAATCATTCTTTCCCTTCTCTTTAAAAAGACCACACGAACCCTAGATCCAGGGTATTCTCTTCCTTACTTTCTCTCTCTGTTCCCCTCTCTCCGGCAGTCGGTCTCTCTCTCCCTTCCTCTTTCTCTGTCTCTCCCGCAGACTCTCTCTCTCTCCCTCTGCTTTCTCCCTCTCTCTCCACCTTTTTCCTCTCTGTCTCTGTCTCTCTCCCATATTTTCTTTTTCTCTTTCTCTTTCTCTGTCAGGTCTCCCTCTCTCTCTCTGCTTCCCTCTCTCCCGCAGACTCTCCCTCTCTCCACTTTTCTCTTTCTCTTCCTTACTTTTTCTCCCTCTCTCCCCTGTACTTTTTCTCTCTCCTTTTACTTTCTCCCTCTCTCTCCGCCTTTTCCTTTCTCTCTGTCGGGTACGAGGAAGCCGCCAGCCACGCGTCACCGTTTACAGGCAACTGCAGCAGCACCAGGGCCCGCCGGCGCCCCGTGCACTTTCGCGCAGGGCGACATCGTCGCCCGTGCCTGGTCTGCCGCCGCCCCGTCAGCGCCTCGCCTACCGAGCCCTCGTCTACCGCGCCTTCCACCTCGCCTGCAGCGCCCAGCCGCGTCAACGCCTCACCTGTCGCGCCAGGTTCCCGCCCGCAGCGCCTCGCAGCCGTGCACCAGGCCCGGTTCAGTGCGCCGCTGCGCTCCTCGCCTTCCACGCACCCCCTTGCGGTCCAACGCGTCGCCCTACACACACAGAAGCGCCTTCGCCCCTCTGCCGATGCATCCAAGCCCACAAGATATCCCTTTGTTTACTAATTCATCATTAGTGTTATTTTTTTTTGGATTGAGTTATTAGAATAGGTTTAGTTTAATTCTTTAATTCTGTTAGTAGTGTCAGATTCAAAACATTGTGTATTTTTGTTTCTTGTTTCTTCAATTAGTGATAATAATATTAAACCAGATTTCTCTCCTCTACTGGTGTTGTTTGTTCTGTTCTTAAACTAGTTATTTAGTTGGATTTTCAATTCTTAGCCATTCTAGTTAATTAAGTCATATTTTAAATAGTTAATTAATTAGTTCACTCAAATTCTCACCTGTTTTAGATAACTAAGAATCACAAGGTTTTCAAAATTAAAATCTTATTTTCCTGTGGATCGACTCGGACTCACCATTATTAATTTTTTAAATCTAATTTAAATGAGCCGAATAAATTTAGATTGAACGTTCTTATTAGTGTTTAACGACACACAATTTGGAACGATCAATTTTTGGCGTCGTTGGCAGGGAAGTTAGATTTTTAATTTTGATTATCTTGGATTTAGTGTAATTAATCTTAAGCTAACCTCATTTTTCTTATTTTTTGCAGGAATATTGGAAAAAAAAAAAAGGAAAGCGAAATCATGGTAAGTGTGTTCCAACTTTCTATGTTTCAATTTCCTTACTTTAGTTAGTTTCAATTTTTGTAGTTTCTAAGTTAGATAAGTTTCCATTAACTAAAAAAAAAGAAACAAAAGAAGAACATCCAAATTTAAAAATCTTCATTTCCATATTAGAAACCTTCCATACTAGGCATTCATCATTCTAAGAAAGCATGAGTTAGTTTCCTTTTACAGTTATTTCCATAAATTGTTGAAGATTGCGAGGGAAATGTACGTGTTTCCATTTTAGCTAGTCATTCATGATTGCATCAACACACCCTATATTGATTTGCTTATTGCCATGTATTGCATTCAAAAAGACTTTAAGGGCAACAACTTTAACCACATAAGGTAGGGATTTGATCACCCTTCCTTAGCCCACAAATCACCTTCCTTACATTGGCATTTCTTAATCCAATTAAAAGTAAGTCGAAAGATAATCTAGGATTTACACCGTGAGTGGCTTAAATTTCGGGTTGCCTCCACTTTTGGCAACGGTGTCTAGGCTAGAAGTTAAAAAGGCAAACGCCTAAGCGGGAAAGTGGTTCTCTAATTAGGTCCCTACGAAAGTAGGGTGAGCCTCCCACTACCCCACCTCTTACCTAGCCGTTGATTCATTGTGGTTGTGACTTGAGGTGGACCCCATTCACCTTGTAAGAAAATTCACATAGAGAGTCTAGGTCAACATTAGATCATTAGGGTAATTTGTTTATCAAAATTATTTGCATTTAAAAAAAAAAACAAGAAATAGAAAACAAAATTCAAATCCATCCTCTCTCTATCAGTCCTAGTATATACAAGGTAGGAGATCTCAAAACCTTAATCTTCTAGGACCATTTGCTGAAATAGAGAGAATCCTACATCAAAGAAATCCACCACAAGATCAAATGGCTGATAATCAGGACCCACCAAAGCAAATGAAGGACTATTTCATTCCAAATCGATATCAACCTTCATCATGTATTCATCTTCCTCAGAATCCAGCCAATCAATATGAAATTAAATCTAGCACCATTCAGATGCTCCCATCCTTTTATGGGAATACTAATGAAGATCCCTATAAGCATCTGGATGAATTTCTAGAAATCTGTTCCACGGTGAAGATCCAGAATTTCATCGATGATGGCCTTAAGTTGACGTTATTTCCCTTTTCATTAAATGGTAAGGCTAAATATTGGTTGGGGACTATAGGAAGGTCCATTAGGACATGGGAAGAAATGCAGAAAGAATTTCTCAAGAAGTTCTATCCCATAGGACGGACCAATACCATGAGAAGGGCCATCACGAGTTTTACCCAAACTCCCGGAGAATTGATCCATGAATCTTAGGAAAGACTGAAAGAATTGCTTAGGAAATGTCCTCATCATGGGCTTTCAAAATGGCAAATTGTCTAAGCATTCTATGAAGGATTGTCTGAACAGTTCAGACAGATGGTGGATGCCTCATGTGGAGGAGCATTTATGATGAAAAACGAAGATGAGGCCTATGATCTTTTTGAGATGTTAAGTGAAAATTCCATCAATCATGCCTCATTATCATCTTATGAGAGGTCTGTTGGGCCATCTAAACTGACTGGAATGTACGAACTTAAGGCCCGTGGAGAGCCCGAATCCAAAATGGACATAAATCTGATTAATCAGAAATTGGATAAGGTAGACATCTTAGCCCAGAAATTAGACCAACTCTTGGCCTTAAACAAGCAAGAGCCTACTTACCCAACACAATCTAGTCCAGATGAAGGCCCACCTTCTGCCAATCATGACATTTGTGCCTTATGCGCAAGTCCAACCCATCAAGTGAATGAATGCCCAACTATAGCCCAACTTCCACCATTCATTCAGGAACAAGTTCAGGCTGCCCAAGGATTCTCCAGGCCCAATAATGATCCATTCTCAAATACTTACAATCCTGGCTGGAGAAACCACCCTAATTTCTCTTGAAAAATCAGTAGGCCCCATTACCAATATCCAATCCTCCCATGCCTAAGGCCCAAAAGCCACCGAATTCATTTCAACATCAATCTAATTTCTACGGAAATGTTCAGGCAAGGAGATCTCAGGCACAATTCTCTCAACCGGCCCATTATCAATCATTCCAATCAGGTCAACCAACCCAATACCATCCTCCACCCACTTACCAACAACTTCCTCAGCCCAATTTTGATGACAAATTCACTCAACTCCAACAACTGATTTTAACCCAGCAACAATCCATTTCTAAGTTGAAAAGTCAAATGGGCCAACTAGCTGAAGCTACGATGAGAAGAGAAGTGGGTCAACTTTCTAGTCAACCCATTGCCAATCCAATGAATCAACCTCCAGGTTTTCCAAAGCAATCGGGCCTTTTACCTCAGCCTGGCCCATTACCACAACTTAAAGGGCCACAATTTGAGAATGCTAAAGCCATTTCAGCCCTTAGGAGTGGGAAAAGTTTAGAAAACCCACCTACAGATGAAGAGTTAGCCGAAGGTTCCACTGATGGGCCTCATGAAATTGAAAGTGAGAGTGAGGTTGAACCCAACATGGAGAAGTTGGAGGAGGATCTGAAAGGAAAAGGGAAGATAGATGAAGGCCTAAGTTCTTATTAACCTAGGGTGCCATTTCCAAATGCCTTGTTAGCTAAGCCCAATGCCAGGAAGAAACTGGCCCGGAATGAGAAGTTGCTGGACTTATTCAAACAAGTTCAGATTAATATTCCACTCCTCGATGCCATCAAGCATGTGCCAGCTTATGCTAAGTTCCTTAAGGAATTATGTACTCCACGAAGAGAATCTAGAATGGCACCCGAAAAGGTTCGACTTTCAGAAGATGTGAGTGCGATTGTGATGAATCATCTTCCCAAAAAGTTGAAGGATCCTGGAGCACCTTTAATCTCATGTGACTTAGGTGGAGTTACATTTGATAGAGCTTTATTGGATTTAGGTGCTAGTGTGAACCTCTTGCCAACAGCCATTTATGAGAAATTTGATATTGGGGAATTGAAGCCCACACCCATCATCCTGCAGTTGGCTGATAGGTCTGTGAAGACTCCACGGGGATTAATTGAGGATGTTATTGTGAAAGTTCATGATTGTTATTTTCCTGTGGATTTTCTTATTCTGGATATGGCATTACCTGAGGAACTCATTCACACCCCGATCATCCTAGGTCGTCCATTCTTAGCCACTGCCAAAACTAATATAAATTGTGAAACTGGCATGATGGACATTTCATTTGGGGGTCAAAAGGTCAAGATTAACGTCTTCAAAGCATCTCAATATCCAAATCATGAAGAAGAATGCCATACTATTGATATCTTAGATAATCTGATTGAAGAAAATGAGATGCTCACACATGACCTTTTGGAGGAAGCCAATACTTTAAAGGATTTGCCCGGCCCATTAACATCTTGGCCCAAGGTTGAACCTTTACCAGCCTTATAATCTGAGGCTGCTTTACCATCCTTAGAGGACCCTCCTGAGCTTGTACTCAAACCATTACTTGAGTCTCTCAAGTATATCTTTTTGGGCCCGGACCAAACTCTCCCGGTCATCATTGCGGCAAATCTCACATCACCGCAGGAGGCCCAATTAACCGAGGTCCTCAAAGACCACAAAGGTGTCATTGGATGGTCGGTGGCAGATTTGAAAAGAATAAGTCCGTCCATTTGCATGCATCATATCTACATGGAAGAGAATTCTAAGCCCAGTCGGGAGATGCAAAGGCGGCTTAACCCAAATATGAAAGAAGTCGTGAAGAAGGAAGCTGTGAAATGGCTGGATGCGGGCATCATTTACTCCATATCGGATAGTAAATGGGTCAGCCCAACCCAAGTGATACCCAAGAAATTTGGATTAACGGTTATCAAGAATGATCATGGAGAAGAGGTACCTACTAGGCTCACCACGGGATGGAGAGTGTGCATTGATTACCGAAAGTTGAATCTAATGATTAAGAAGGATCACTTTCCACTCCCATTCATGGATCAGATTCTGGAAAAGTTATCGGGCCAGAAGTACTTTTGCTTCTTAGATAGGTACTCCGGGTACAATCAAGTGGTTATTTACCCGGAAGATCAAGAAAAGACCACCTTTACGTGCCCTTGTGGCACATTTGCTTTTAGAAGGATGTCATTTGGATTATGCAACGCACCAACCACATTTCAACGGTGCATGATGGCTATATTCTCCGATATGGTGGGAGAATTCCTCGAAGTTTTCATGGATGATTTCTCAATCTTCGTGGATTCTTTCGAAAATTGCTTGGAAAATCTTAAACAAGTGCTAGCCAGATGCATTGACACCAATCTGATACTTAGCTGGGAAAAGAGCCATTTTATGGTTCGAGAAGGCATTGTTCTAGGCCACATTGTGTCTGAAAGGGGGATAGAGGTAGATAAAGCTAAGATCGATCTTATATCCAATCTTCCTCCTCCGACCTCGATCAGACAGATCCGTTCATTCCTTGGCCATGCCGGTTTCTATCGCCGATTTATCCACAATTTCTCTCAAATTGCCCGGCCTCTAACTCTTCTCCTAGCTAAGGATGTCCCTTTCTAAATGGATGAATCTTGCATCAAGGCATTCAATTCTCTGAAGGAATCTTTGACCAAAGCTCCGATTCTTCAATCTCCAGATTGGTCTTTGCCCTTCGAAATCATGTGCGATGCCTCTGATTATGCTATCGGTGCGGTTTTGGGACGAAGAATCAACAAGTGTCCCGTGGTGATCTATTGTGCAAGCCGCACTCTTGCCGATGCTCAAATGAATTATACCACCATAGAAAAGGAATTATTAGCTGTGGTTTCGCCCTAGAAAAATTCAGATCTTATCTTTTAGGGGCAAAAGTCATAATCTATTCTGATCACTCAGCTCTGAAATACATGTTGACTAAGAAGGATGCAAAGCCTAGACTTATTAGATGGATCTTACTCCTTCAGGAATTTGATTTGAAAATTCGAGATAAGAAGGGTTCTGAGAATGTGGTAGCTGACCACCTATCCCGAATTCTGATCTCCGAGAGTGCACCAATAACTGATTCATTTCCTGATGAGCATATGCTGGCCATTTCTCACACTCTTGAACCTTGGTATGCTCATATTGTCAATTACAAGGTGAATAATCAGCTTTCGGAAGGATGGACTAAAAGTGAGAAGGACAAATTCTTTTCTCAAGAGAAGTATTATTTCTGGGAGGATCCTGAACTATTCAAATTCTGTCCTGATCAAATCATTAGGCGATGTGTTCCTGAAGAAGAACAACAGAGTGTTCTCAACTTCTGCCATAATCTAGCTTGTGGGGGCCATTTCTCGGGTAAGAAAACTGCAGCCAAGGTCCTGCAAAGTGATTTTTACTGGCCCACACTTTTCAAAGATGCCCATGAATTTAGCAAAACTTGCCTCTGATGTCAGGCTGTAGGAAATATGGCGAAAAGGGATATGATGCCACTCAACCCAATCTTGGTGGTTGAAGTTTTTGATGTTTGGGGAATTGACTTTATGGGACCTTTTCCACCTTTTTTTGGACATACATATATTCTGGTAGCGGTGGATTATGTCTCTAAGTGGATTGAAGCAGTAGCCACCCGAACCAATGATCATAAAGTAGTCATTAAATTCGTTCAGAAGAATATCTTTTCTCAGTTCGGGTGGCCAAAAACTATCATAAGTGACGGGGGAACGTATTTCACGAATTACCAGTTTCGAGCTTTGCTTAAGAAATATGGGATTAATCACAAAATGGCTACCCCTTATCATCCCCAAACCAGTGGCCAAGTGGAAGTTTCCAATAGAGAGATTAAGAATATTATGCAAAAGTCCGTTAGGCCCGATAGAAAAGATTGGTCTGAGAGATTGGATGATGCTTTATGGGCCTATCGGACCGCTTACAAAACTCCTATTGGCATGTCTCCTTATCGCCTAGTTTTTGGAAAAGCGTGCCACCTTCCGGTGGAATTAGAACATAGGGCTTATTGGGCCATTAAACAAGTCAATCTGGACCTAACCCAAACTGGTGCCCACCGAACCTTACAATTGAGTGAGCTAGAAGAGTTGCGCAACGAGGCCTATGAAAATTCAAAGATTTATAAAGCCAAAACTAAAGCTTTCTATGATAAACATATTGTGAGAAAATCCTTTCTTCCAAATCAGAAAGTTTGGCTATTTAACTTTAGGCTCCGCTTATTTCCAGGAAAACTGAAATCCATATGGGATGGACCATTCGTGGTCGTTAAAGCCTTCGATCATGGAGCCGTTAAAATTCTGAATCCCAAGAGTGGGAACACCTTCACCGTTAATGGTCAACAGTTGAAACCATTCATTGAAAATCTTCAAAATGCATCACATGAATCCATAGAACTGAGTGATCCACAATAACTAAACTTCCGTCTGGCTGAAGACGATAAACTTTGCGCTTGTTGGGAGGCAACCCAATATTTTACTTCAGTTTTTTGTATCTCTTTTCCTTTTAGGTCCCTGAGCAGCAGTCGCCTTGGGTATGTCGCATTCTCTTCATCACAGGTTGTTTCTCTCCTTCACAATTCTCTTCTGGCTGACATGTTTTTCATATATTTTATGTCATTGAGGACAATGTCAATCAAGTTGGGGGGTGGGACAATCAATTTGATATGCAGAAAGCTGATATCTTTCACTGAAAAATGGTCAAAAATTTTAAAATTTCTTTCAAAAACTTACTTTTCACACCCTATGAAAATTGAATGAAATCATGTTTCATTAAGTAAATCTTAAACAAATTAATTTTTTTTTTGTTAGTCACATTGGTTAAAGAGCCTTCAAAGTTTAAAATATCCCACTTCACCAAAATCTACGGCAGGATAATTTACACACACACACGGCAACTTAGATAAATGAAGATCTTAAAAGTATAGAATTGCTAGAATTAACCTTAAGGATAAGACTACTTATTCTAATTTTTCTTTTGGGTTGAACGAAGGGAATGTGTTAGGATTCGTAATAGGGGACTGTCCCACTCAGCACTCTAAAAGAGGCGGTCATTTAAAATAGACAGTTGTAAACACTAAAGGCAATAGAAGGCGTTAAAAGAGCTAAAGGAAGGTAGGTGACAAAAAATACGCACCTCCCCTCAAGCAATTCAAAGAGAGTGGCAAAAAGTACGCACTCTCAAAAGCAAAAGTACAATGAAATGAAAAAGTCACGCTAAAAAGTCCATCGTACCAGAAATATGACCAAGTCGTGAAAAGTGTTGAGTCGGGACGGGAACTGAAAACGGTCCTCGCTGACTGATCGGGAAATCTTTTATTCTCTTCTCTTCTCCAGGTAGTCTTATCTAAAGGGTAGTAAAGGCAAGAATATCTCAGAAAGGTCGGAAACGAGTTCTAAGCGTGCCAATTTTCGTGCACAATCTCCTGTCGTGAATCAAAATATTGTGGGATATAAAAACTTTAGCTTAACCAATCGGCTGCCACTTAAATTGTTTGTGATAGATACTACAAATGAAGCATGATAATTCATTGTGTGTCCTAACTTTTCCGAATTTGCATTGCTAAGGGACTAGCAATGAGTAAGTTGGGGGGTGTGATAAATGGTTAAATTGATCATTTAAGGGCAATCATGTGCATCATACTCGAGTTTTCATCTGCAAAATAGCATGAAATGATAGATAATTTCGTACAAATTCCAACGGTACCAATTTCGTCAAATTTCGACTTAAAAACATCGTCATTTCATGTGATTAATGGAGTATAGCGCGTTTGCGATTTTTCAACAAAACCGAGATGAAATAATAAATAAATGTGATGACTTTTATGAAAATATGTTAATTTGAATTTATTTTATGTGAACAAGGCATGAAAGAAGCTGTGGTGTAATGGTTAAGTCTCTGT
Source organism: Zantedeschia hybrid cultivar (assembly GCA_030544215.1). Classification (NCBI taxonomy): domain Eukaryota; kingdom Viridiplantae; phylum Streptophyta; class Magnoliopsida; order Alismatales; family Araceae; genus Zantedeschia; species Zantedeschia hybrid cultivar. Next base: position 20,666,755 of record JARZZO010000002.1, on the reverse strand, counting down.
GGGCTTGTGAGAGGTCTGGGTTCAAATCTCAGAAGAATCGCCCATCTTTTTGGAAAAATAAAAGACGTAGGGGCAAACTAGTCATATTAGGGTTACCCTAACCCTTTACCCAAGAAACCCTAATTTAACGGACCAGCCGCCTTCCTTTCCTCCACTTTCTTTATTTTAAAAAATCATTCCTTCCCTTCTCTTTAAAAAGACCACACGAACCCTAGACCCGAGGTATTCTCTTCCTTACTTTCTCTCTCTGTTCCCCTCTCTCCGGCAGTCGGTCTCTCTCTCCCTTCCTCTTTCTCTGTATCTCCCGCAGACTCTCTCTCTCTCCCTCTGCTTTCTCCCTCTCTCTCCACCTTTTTCCTCTCTGTCTCTATCTCTCTCCCGTATTTTCTCTTTCTCTATCAGGTCTCCCTCTCTCTCTCTCTGCTTCCCTCTCTCCCGCAGACTCTCCCTCTCTCCACTTTTTCCTCTCCCTCTACACTTTTCTCTTTCTCTTCCTTACTTTTTCTCCCTCTCTCCCCTGTACTTTTTCTCTCTCCTTCTACTTTCTCCCTCTCTCTCCGCCTTTTCCTTTCTCTCTGTCGCGGTACGAGGAAGCCGCCAGCCACGCGTCACCGTTTGCAGGCAACTGCAGCAGCACCAGGGCCCGCCGGCGCCACGCGGCACCCCGTGCGCTTTCGCGCGGGGCGACATCGTCGCCCGTGCCTGGTCTGCCGCGCCCCAGCCGCCGCCCCGTCAGCGCCTCGCCTGCCGAGCCCTCGTCTACCGCGCCTTCCACCTCGCCTGCAGCACCCAGCCACGTCAACGCCTCGCCTGTCGCGCCAGGTTCCCGCCCGCAGCGCCTCGCAGCCGTGCACCAGGCCCGGTTCAGTGCGCCGCTGTGCTCCTCGCCTTCCACGCACCCCCTTGCGGTCAACGCGCCTCCCTACACACACAGAAGCGCCTCCGCCCCTCTGCCGATGCATCCAAGCCCACAGGATATCCCTTTGTTTACTGATTCATCATTAGTGTTATTTTTTTTTTGATTGAGTTATTAGAATAGGTTTAGTTTAATTCTTTAATTCTGTTGGTAGTGTCAGATTCAAAACATTGTGTATTTTTGTTTCTTGTTTCTTCAATTAGTGATAATAATATTAAACCAGATTTCTCTTCTCTACTGGTGTTGTTTGTTCTGTTCTTAAACTAGTTATTTAGTTGGATTTTCAATTCTTAGCCATTCTAGTTAATTGAGTCATAGTTTAAATAGTTAATTAATTAGTTCACTCAAATTCTCACCTGTTTTAGATAACTAAGAATCACAAGGTTTTCAAAATTAAAATCTTATTTCCCTGTGGATCGACTCGGACTCACCATTATTAATTTTCTAAATCTAATTTAAATGAGCCGAATAAATTTAGATTGAACGTTCTTATGAGTGTTTAACGACACACAATTTGGAACGATCAGTAAGCAAAGTAAATTTGGTGCCAAATACAGGACACCTTCAAATTCAAAGACGATAAGAAATCCAAACCAGTTCAATGTCGTAGTTTGTATCAAGTAAAACAACAGATAACTTGATAATATTTAATTGTTTATGTTATCTTAATATTATTATATCAGCTGTACAACTTTAATCTAGTCATTACGTTATACATAAAATAAAATTTAGATATTACACATACATTTAATATTTTTCTCATACCTTTTCCAATACAAATATCAGTCGTAGGATTATCCGCCATTATTTACAACTTGTAATGATTTATGTTTGTGTACTAAAATCTAAAATAACATTTCCAATGTACGACGTAAAACCATAAAGACTACTCCACTAGTGGAAGCAATGGCAGTTCCAGTTTATTGCCAATGGGGTCCCGTGACCTCATTAGATTTTGTAAAATTTACAAAGGCTCACTAATCTTGGCCTATTAGTGTCTGGCTTTTGCAAAACTAATGAAAGCCCACTGGTCTCCACTTATTAGAGTGACTCTACTGGCCTATTGATTCTAACTTAAAAGAGTGACCCCATTAATCCACTGTCCAAGTGACTCTACTGAACAAAATTTATTCATCTGCCACAGGTTGGAAGGATGGACTAACTTGTGTTAGCTTTAAAGTAGTTCTAACCCAACATTGATCAGGTTGGATTTAGGTGGGGCTTCAAACAATCCAACTCAAGCGAGCCTAAAATTAATTAGGGTATGCTTTATCCAATTTTATATCTTTAAACAAAAAATTAAAATGATATGCTTGTTGAGATGTTTTATAATAGTCATGCACTTAGGCTTGCATCTTTGTCTTTAGTTATTTTGTTCAGCTTTGAACAAAGAATTTTGATAGTGGAGAGACAAAATTGAAAATGTAGACTATTAAGGTAAGTGTTTTACTTGCTACATCGCAGCAAACTGAGGTGCAACAGGCCGCCTAGCCCCATTCTGCCACCTAGAACCCGCACATGGCCCTATTCTCCCGCTTAAATGCACCATGATGTCATCGAAACAACATAAAAAAAAATTACCAGCAAGTTGTGCTCTTCGAGTGCATCCTTAAGCGCTCGAGAGCATAGTAGAGCTCTCGAGCGCATACATCATGCTCGAGAGCATCCCGATATGCTTGAGAGCTCCATGATACTCTTAAGCCCTTCAAGGTACACCCTGAAGTTGCTCGAGAGCATTCTGGAACTCTCAAGCGCTTAAAGATGTGCTCGAAGAGCACAACCTGTGGGTACTTTTTTTTATTTTTTTCACTAACGTCAGGACACATTTATGCAGGGAGACAAGGCCATGTGCAGATTCTAGGTAACGGAATGTGGTCCAACAAGTAAAACTCTTAAGATAATAACCTAATTCAACTTGGTCCAACCCAATGAAAGTTGGATGATACAAATAGAGTTGAGTTAGTGATATTTAGGCCCTTTTTGATAACTAGATTATTTATTTGGGATTGCTTACACTGAAATAAGAGAAATAGTTATCATAACAAGATTAGTATTATACTTAGAATAAGAAAAATTAACTAAGTAGAATAAGTGAAAAAAAAATCAAATACATTCAAATAAGTATATTAACACCTACTCTAATTAGAATAAACAATTCAATCTGTTGGTCGAATTGCTTATCCCAACTTATTCAAGAATAAGTCATTCTCACTTAAAATAATGAACTTGAGTAAATAAAGTAAACAAACTCGGATAACTTGAATATGTCATCTTATTCTAGATATTTGATTATTAAATAAAACTCAAAATGGGTTAGGATCGAACTGTGAAAGGTCAGGTTAAGGATTAGAATACGTCAAGTTAGGGTCAAGGACTTTCAGCATGGTTAATTTAGGATTAATGCCAGCCTGACCTAACTTGACATAAGTTGCATGACCACCAAAAAAGGGATTTACAGAAAAGCCAACTCCTTCGGCCGTCAGCACCCAATTGAACGGAGGGACACCGTAGTGAAGACATAAAGGGAATGGGGTATACTCACGAGCAGACGCGTGCTTACGCAAATGCTTTTTCACTTAGGTGCCTTCGTAAACAGCCGTAAAATGATATTTTTTTTATATTTAGACCGCCATAAATCATTTTATGATACATTTTCCTATGTTTAGTGCACCGTAAATTGTCGTATTTTAAAATCAGTTGACTCTTAAAATCCTCCTTTTAATTGATTTCAATTAACAGTCTATAATCTGTAAACCAAAACTGGTGATTGCAAAATCAGTGATTTTAAAATTAGGAACTTCATTTTCGTTAATTTTAAAACTGGTGATTTCTAAACAAAATTTTACAACAGTTTACGATGCACCAAACGAGCCTTAATTAATACGCAGCCAAATGGCACCAATGAGAGCTCCCTCGGCGGCGAAGATGGTGTTTCTCAAGCCCCCATGTAATACAAATCCTATTGCAACTTCTCGGCCACGAACTCCATCCGCCCTGTTCAACTTTTACTTATTTTGCTACATATTTTGCTACATTCCACTATAAACCTCCATGTACTTATTTTGCTACATGATTTCCCATATAAACATCACTTTTTCCCTTTTTGTTGCTCATAAATTTTATCATTTCTTAGCCGTATTAAAACCATCCAACTATCCAAGACAGATTTCTTGACACAAGATTACTAAGGCAAGGCCACTATCAAACCTTTCAGGCTTAGAAATACTCTCCAGCAATGCCACCATTCCTGCTTCGCTGTGAAAATTTAGCAACAGAATGATTACGTGAATGCAAGATACCTAAAGAAATCAAGACGCCATGCGAATATCCTTTTTTAAAAAACTCTAATTTTACTGAAAATGAAGGAATGTGGACCAAAGCAACCCAGCCCTCTATTTAGATGGCCCATGCCCCGCTGACAGAGATCCTAGAACAGAGATTTCCTTACCCAGATGAAATGATGAATGGTGCATTCTGCATTTTTAAGGCAACGATCGGTTCTAGTTGATAAAAATTGACAAGCATTTGACATTCATGAAGAATGTACCATTGAAACACAAAACTTAAAAGAATGAGAAGCTAAATTCCTGGCCTGTTCAGTGCCATAAACTTGCATTGCTCATTCAAGGCCAGCAGCTGCGCCTCTTTCTTATCTAGCAGAGAATTTAACCTCACATTCTCTGCCATGAGTTCCTGAACCTCAGCTTCCTTCTGCACTTTCTCATTCTGCAAGCGTGTTGCCTTGCCAATTATCCTGTTCACAAAACAAGAGAAGCAATCTCAAAAGAGTATTTTCCACATAGAAAAAGAATAGCAACAAATGCAGCTCACATAATAACACATACATAGGGACTTTAAATATCACCATGTAATCATATTCCAAAAATTTGCCCCAGGTATTTAAACAAAGCCTTGACTCGGACAATTAATATGCAAGAGCACTTTGCATGCATATCAAATTTCGAAGACTCAGGGCCATGCAGCACAAGAGCAGGCATTTGGGCTCTAATTTGCCTGTTCCACTTTTGTGCTGCAAATCACTAAAACAAACTTTACTAGCACAAGCATTTGCAGGAGGTGTTTTTAATCCTAACAAAGTATATATTGACGAGGTATAGTCATTCTTCCCAGTGGCTTCCAACAGCTGATACTTCGATGTTGCATTTGTGACCTAAGAATGCTGCTTAGGAGCATTTACTAATCTTTTCTTCCTTCTCTGAGTATAGTCACTAAGCTTTTGTGAGATGTGTGATAACAGTGGAAAATTGAGAACCAGTCATTTGTAAAGAGATAAATGGGAGAGAGATGGCCTAAATAGCCAAACAAGAAAATATGGAGGATTTCATGTTACGTGGTGTCTACTGTGAAACAACGCTTACAGGGAGAAGCAATTTAATATAAACCCATTGCTTCAGGACATTTCGGTCGACCAGCAACCATGAAGGATAGAACAGTTTCCTCTACATGCAACAAGACAACAAGAATCAGTAGACATGATCGATGATTGCAATTACTGCTTACATTTAAGGCAAACGTATAGCATGGACCTGATGGATTGAAAACAATTATTTAGGGCAGGTATTAGGCTGTTTAACAGCTCATGACTTGGTAGGATGCAGCTCCAGAAGAACATGCGGCATGTTGAAGTAATTTTAATGATGATTTAGTGCAGCAAATCCACTTCTTTCTTTACACAATTGTAGCTTTTGTCATTACAAATGAAACCTCATAACATTCACCTAAAGGGGAAAAATAAAACAAGAAAAAGTTTCTGATTGTGAAAAAAGCAAAGCAAACACCTAGAATGTAGTAACTACAACAATTTCATGAAAAGCAAGTAAACACTAGTAAGCCGTATCTTTACCATTTTCAGCACAGCTTTCATTACAAAAGCTTCAGAAAATAGACATATCCATAAATTCACATTCTTGCCTCCTACAGATTGCTATAATCTAAAATCATGGAGGCCATCCAGATATTTAAATTAAGCTCAGCTTGACTTGCTAATCCCCAAGCATCCACCCCTTCCAATAGGCACATTCATACACTAACATAAAATGAATACAAAGAAAACTGATTATCACCCATGGTTTTCTTTAAAAAAAAAAGAAAAAGAAGAAGAAAAGAAACCACCACAGCTGCTTAACTATTTGTAGCTGAATCCTCTTGTTATAACTGATATACAAGAGAGCATTGTCAGAACAAGTATGTCAAGCAAGTCAAGCACATAGGCATGGTTTGACAACTCATTTTAAGGTTTCTTACTAGAGCATTAAGTTTCCTACAAATTATTCCACTTGAGTTTAAGATGTCTCTTCCGTTCATTGCTCAAGTGTTGAACAAAATTTAAGTGCTGCTTCTCTATGTGCACTTACTCGTATATACAAAGTTTTAACAACTTGATGGGTCAGAGCAAAGTGGGAAATCAGCATTGGAACAGGCTGGAACAAGTCCAATGTTGCCAGTTTTCAGCTCAGATGAAGTCAGAGTGTCTATGTGCCATGCGCCAACTTCCCCCCACCCCCACCCCCCTCCTTCTTGTCCCCCCCACCCCCGGGGCCTGCCAATGCCACTGCTGCCACCCCCTTATAGCGCCAGTAAATTGTACCTCCCAGATCTCTCTCCTGTTTCACATGACACCCTTAAGTCCCTCCTCCACCTCCTCCTCTTTTGATTTTCCTGGTTTTTGGCCCAGAACAAACCAGAATTTATTTGGAAACAAATGGTGGCCTGTCCCTGTGGCTACTGCCTGCTTTCAAGATTAGAAAGTCCCCATCTCTGTTAAAAATCAGAAGACTCTGGGGTCAGATTGTTTACAAAGCATGCTCTTCAAAATACTGGAAAATGTATAACATGAAAGCTGCAAATAGTTGTGCAACCCTTCTTTCCCTTTGCTTTCTGATGACACGTGTCCATGTCAAAAAACATAATAGAGCTCAATTAATGACAAAAGACCTGCATAGCAACAAATTCAGCATCAACAGTAATAAAAAACCTTCTTTGAAATCTTCAACTTCAAAGATACCACTTCTAAGTTCCAAAAGACTTGTCGCCTTTCCATGAAACTCAAAATTTCCACCATACACCAAAAAAGTTGATGTTTTAGGCCCTATCCATCGTGCACCCCCCTCCCCCCCCCCCCCCCCCCCCCCCGGCCAAGCCCAACCAGCAGAAAAAAATTCAACGTTGAAACAACACTTCTGCTTAGATGAACAAAACCAATTCTCATCTAACTGCCAACAGACTTTGGAGAGGTTTATGGCAATTGCTCATAGGCTCATAGCAGATTGAATGTCAAGCCACAAAAATTACTAGATTCTTTTTTTTGGACACAAGACAGATCTATTGGTTGATTCCAGAGTGATGATGATGGTTGATAAGAAACTAAAACAATGGGCTAGTCAAAGCTGTTCTCCAAAGCCATTTGTCTAGCTTCTTAAAAGGAATAAAATGATGAACACATAATCAAGTATGGTGAAACCCCTGAATTTTTCACTATGAACATTAAAGGCAATGCAAATTATACATGGCACTTGACAAATATGGACCATTATAATATCTTTCTTTTCACAAGAATCACGTAATTTCAAAATGTTACCAGCAGCTTGTATGTAAGATGTTATTCACTGACTAAATTCACGAAGAAAGCTAAGCTGTGAAAAATCATACTACAACGTAAGGGAGTGTCTACATTGGAGATGTTTAAGAAACCCTATACACTTCCAACAGAAAAAAACAACCTGAGGTAGAAACAGGACAAAAAATGGGAATTCTCCATGCCCCTGCATTTTGCCCAGACCTCATTATCACTTTGGCCAGGGTTTCTTGTCACCAAGGAAAGATCCATGATTGGGCAGAAAACTTTGAAGAGAAGGGCCAAAAATCATTAAATAAAAGCAAACACAGAAATTAGATGAAAATAGTGCCTGAAATATATGATGAACTCAAGCCAGCCAAGTAAATAATTGCATACATTTCCAAAAGATTTTCAGGTGATTGAAGCTGCTCTGATGGAAGAAGTGCTTCTCTGACACCAATGAGACTGCTAACATAGGATTTCAGTGACTCAAAATCTTGCTTCACACGGCAAAGTTCCTGTTCATTTTCTGCAGCACGCATTCTTTGTCTACTGGTTTCTTGCACCATATCTTCAACCTTCTGCCTCATTTCATTCAAGATAGTGTTTGTACCAAGTGCAAATTTTTCCATCTCCCGTACCTTAGCAGACATTATTTCAATTTGGAGTGCCTTCTTTCTAATTTCTTCCTGTCCTAGGTTTACTTTTTCCTTTTCAACAGTAGCTTCAGTTTCTGCCATAATAACCCTCTTAACAAGAGCTTCCATCACATCTGTCACCAATTGGACTGATTTCAATACTTCACTGATGTATGCCCCATCGTTTGCATCTAAAAGTCCAAGCCTATTATTCAAAAGCAAGGCCTCTTCATTTGAATTTTCAAATGATGATAGATCAATATTCTTAGACCAAGCAGACAATGGTGTGCCATGTTTGTCAATAAGCCCAATTCCATCTTGATGCTTAATTCCACATGATGTATGCGCTAAGTGAGGAACTGCCATTATACGTGCCTTGGATTTCAAGTATGTTAACAGTGTAGCTGTAGTTCTGACCCTCCTCCAAAGAAGTTCTAGCTCCTTTTTAGCAACATCTTCCGAAGAGCGGATGCTGGCCTTTACTTCTAGAAGCTTTTCTTGCAATGTTTCAACCTGGGAGTCATGACGCTCCAACTCCTGTTTCCACGTTATGCTTGTTTGATTAAGCTGGGACTGTAAAGATAATAAGTCCGTGTCCTTCTCAAGCTCATCCTCCATGACCTTGCTTTATGGTGTGGCACAAATCTGCAGTCTAACACTGGCACTGGACATCAGAAAGTTATTACAACCATTTAATATTGTAAGAGTTCAAAAAAGAAAGGAGACTGGAAGATAACTGTCCGATCTTTTATTCTTCCTTTTTTCTTCGTGACATAATCAGAAAATACATATTTTGCATTGAGAGGCATGGTCAATCTTATATCAGTGATTAAGAAAATATATGGAATAACAGTTGTTGGCATTTGAATCAAATAAGCATCGTTTGCAAAACCCACATACCATTCTGGCAGCCTCTCTTGCAACATATTAAATTGCATGAACTACAGTTATCTTTGACTTAACCAATTACAACTTGTAGTTGCGAACAGATGGAGATGAACGTTGTCAATCATCTTTCAATCATCATAACAATAATTGCAGCCTCTCTTGCAATGTATTAATGTGCATTACAATTATGCTCGACTTAAACCAGTTACAACTTGCAGTTGCAAACAAATGAAGATGAATGTTGTCAATCATCTTTCAATCATCATAACGAAAATTTTGGGTTTCCTTTTGAACATGATCAAACACACACAGACATGCACACACACACAGTAACAACCCTTGAGAGCAAAAGGCTAGAAGAAAGGGGGAAAATAAAGTTGTGAACTCTTTCTCCTCACCCTCCAAGCCCCATCCCTCTCTTTCTTCCTCATTTGAACATTGATGGGGATGTTTCACAACAATTTCATGAAACAAAGAATGGAAACTTTTGCCACTGATGAGTAAGAATAGAAAACAGTTACCCTAGCTTACTACAAGGATATGAGATGAGTAAAAATACAGAAAACAAATGTCCTATCTTGCTACAAGGACATAGTAACATATTAAAAATGTATTAATTCAAGATAAAGCAGAAACAATCCCACCAGAATATAAATCCACATGGTATAAAAAAATGGGGAAAGGAACACTATCTATGCAAAATCCTCTTGCAAATGACCAACAAGTTCACCCAATGAAGTTAATGTTGTGAGAAATCAAGATAATGTTATGTTGGAGAAGAAAAGAATAGAATTAAATCGACTGCACCAATGAAGTAAGAGAAGAACTTTTTAGTGAAATCTGACAGGGAAAAGAATGCAGATACTGAAATTTTGAAAGGCACAGCTATGTTCAAAACTTCCAGCAAGCTTTTCCAAAAATCAGCATAGATCTTCCAATCCCCTCGGTTTTTAGCTGACAATGCTGATCCTAACCTACCTCTCTGACTCTTTGGGCCAGATTGGATTGGATCAGCAAACATGCCCAAGGATCACCCCAGATCAGGCATCATTGTCAAGGCAAAAGGTGACCCACGGCATTCTTGGGTGCCTGACCACCAAAGTACTTAGCCTGCCGCCTAAGCGGCACCTAGGTGGCAACTTCATGAGAGAAAACGAATGAAAAGAGATTTCTGTTATGTGGGCACACGCGTGCGAGTGAGTGTGCGTGTACGTATGGAGAGCAAGGAATGTCACATTGGATCTCAGCATCACCTCGGAAGGCCGAAGAGAAGAGATCTCAGGAAAATTTTCCGAGATCGTTAATAATGGCCATAGATCATGATCTCTAACATTTCTAAAAGTAACCTTTAAATTTTATGCATTTTGTCATTCAATAGCTTTACATTAACAAAATAATAACATAAACGATGCAGAAATATGTGCTTTGCACAATGATTGCTTGCTTGAATCTCGGTGTCATCTTAGCGTCTAAGAAAGCTCCATTTCTATCGTAACCTCATCTCAACATTCTCATTACTCCTATCCTCTTCTTGTTCTCCTCCTCCTTAATCTTATTCTTTCCCATTACACTTCCACCACCCTCCTCTTATTGTTGATCTCAATAGAGATTTCATCTCAGGACCCTTGAAGAGACAAAGGTTCTCGAAGCAAAGATCTTTGAGTCACTTCAGAGATATTGAAAGAAATGGAAAACCATGGTTGTGTTACACAGAGCTTCCAAAAAGAGGAGGGTTTCCACTTTTCTTCCATAAAAAGGTCAAGAAATCGTGAGTTAGGGTGGGTCAATATTTAAAACCCAAAGGGTTTTGTGGAATTGATATATGCCTTATGGGCCTAAACGGGCTCTATGCACCTAGATGTGCACCTTAGGAGCTTGAGCATGCCCCTTGGGAGCTTGGGTACATGCCTTGGCAGCCTGGGCCACCTAGGCATGCACCTAGTGCAACTTTGGCCCATGGAAAGGCAACACAGTGCCTGGCAGGACCAAAATTGCCTAGTGCTTGGACACCTGCCTTCGCAACTATAAGATCAGGTCAATCAGCCTGACTCCAACAGCTAGTTTGACTTGTCATATCGTACCAGATCGGGCCGACTCGTACGAGTCGACTCGTATCTGGACAATCCCGAGTCGCTGGCACGGGTGGATCGTATGAGTCGGGCTGGGATGCTTCCGGATCGAGCCATCTCGCATCGTATCGGACTGGCTCATGTCGGATCGCATGATATGAACACAAGTCGTTGCGATCCGGTGTGAGCCAGTCACGGTTCGGCTCGAGTCAGTGCAATCCGACTCGATAATGTGTGATCTAGTCTCTTTAGTCTAGGTGTACTACTTTGTTTTGTTAATTGAGATTTGACGTTTCTAATTTTCTACGAGATGTGGTATACCACTTTCTTTTACAAATTGAGATCTCTAGACTAAATTCCTCTCAATTAGTATCCTAGACTAATTTTTTTACAAATTTAAATCTATTAAATTAGAGTATTTTTATTAAATGTGACTTGTAATCATTCATAGTAACGATGGACATGAAGTATGATGTTTATAATTAGGTAACTATTCAAAAAAAATGAGAGATTTGTCAAAAGAAACTAGCCTAGATTGGCTTGAATCAGTCCGACTCGTGCAAGTCGGCCCAAGTCGGTCCGAGTCAGATCGGATCCGACTCGTATCTGGCCAAACCCGATCCAATCCGAATCCACGAGTCGGCAAACCTTGGTTTGACTAGTTATTGGAGATTCAAACCAGCTGTTGTTGGTCGTACAGAAACTAGTTAGGGCCTTGAAGGCTTATATAAACCACCAAGTTCCCTCCTAACGCACCAAAGTGCCATTCTTTCCTACTCTTCTCTTTGGCTTCCTACCCCAGACTTTTTTCTAACATTCTCTGCCTCACTGTTCTCTCTATTGGTCTATCCTTCTCTCTCACACACACAAACTTTCCATCTAATGCAGTTGCAAATTTGCAATACAATGCCAAATTATCCAATACAATATGCATTACTACATTGTTCACTCTCTTTTGAGTACAAGCATATGAACAATAGTGTAGATCATATTGGATAACTTGGCATCAGATTTAAGGCAATTGTGTAGCTTTCATTTTGTATGGTGGTAGATGACACTCAACATACAGCATTCCACATGGAAGCATACATAAACAATCCTTGAACACCGGAGAATTCATTGTATGTATTGTGAGTATTTGATTAGTGATGTCCATGGATGCACAAAACATTTGACAAGAGTACATAGAGATAGCATCGACATGCCTGAGCATGCCACCAGATATTTATGTCCAGTTGTTTGTTGTCTATGGTATGGCAAATATTTAATATGAGTATTAATCAAGTGATTTCTCTTTAGTGGATTTCGAATACCCACAAATCTTGCTTCAACTTCAACTCTAACGAGGCATGTACAGCTTTTCTCCATGAATTTGAAACATCCTTCAATGTTGTACATACATTATCATTTGTGCATATATTAGATGAACACAAAGCCATGCTTATTTTCTACTTCTTACCAAGAGAAAATCTAGAGTTCGATGACTTTTCCTCATCTGGTAATGATGATGAGTGAGTGATAAAATGATAATTACATTGTATTATTATTTAGAGCATTTCAAACATATTATTTGCATGTTTAAAAAATGTCAATTTTTGTTTTTATCATTTTTGGGGGATTTTTCTACTAAGAAAAGGGCCAACAGTTTGGGCTGACCCATGCCAACTTATTTCAGGGCAAATCAGGCTGCATCACCTCACAATGCTCACATCGAATCATGATTGGCTAACCCATGTGGTTTGGCTCAATCAATCTGGAAGTGCATCCTAATCTATTTATCCTCGGCTCCAAGCATTTGTTGGTAGATAGTTTTGCTATAAGACCTGGCAAGCAGACCTATCAACTTCACAAAATTATAGAGATGGACAAAACCTAACACCAGAGAAATTGTAGTGAAACACCTCAGAAAAATGCACGGCATGGCATATGGATGAAGCATAGATGTCTCTTCTCATCAAGCAAACTTAAAAGGTTGCACCTGAATCCTTTCCCAGAAACTCTACTTGCATCCGCAGCTCTCAGATCATTAAGCACTAAAAAACAGATATTGCCTGTTAGAACGTATCATCCCAATGAAATGGATGGACCAGTCGGACGGACTCCTCATTGAAGAAGTAAGTAATCCCACCCAATTTCAAGTCAACACGTTTCTGCCTGCAGCAAGAACCAAAATGCTCTTTGTACAGCGCAAATGTCGGCCTCTTTCATTTCATGTTGCACATCATGCCATCCAATTTCTAAACGACAGGTGTCTACCTATAGCGGTGCAACTATATCGGCCTCTTCCACCAGTTCATCTCGCACACCCTCAGCACGATTTGATCAAAATAGCAATCGGACAAAGCAGGTGCTCGATCCGGGTCAGAATTGGACAGTCTTAAGCGTCCAAATACCAGTCAGAGACCCAAAACGGGAATTTTAAACAAAACAAGCCATCAACGATGAAATATTTCGCAACAAACACATCAAACACAACGTTTCAGTCAGGATGTCCCCGGAAAACTAAACGGTCAGATGGGGGTTAAAAAAAACAGAGGGATGGAGCCCTAGTGCGAGCCCCAATCACGGCTTTAACCAACGATTTGAAGAAAGGAATCTCAAACAAACACTGACGAACAAAAAGAAAACCTCAAAAAAACACGCATCAACATAACGAAATCAAACAACAAACACAATCTGCTCCAGGATTGGGGAAAATGGAGGAATCCAAAGAGAACTGCGACAGGTTTTGGAATCTAACCTCGCGAGAGCGAGAGGGAGACGAGAGACGAGAGCTCCCACGCGTGCCCTTCTCTTTTGTTTTCTTTTTTTTTTTACGCCGTGTTCTCAGTGGGTGGACTTCCCTCCAAATGGACCAAAGAACAAATAAATATTTTATTTATTTATTTGGGGGGATACTTGTTTGGTTCACACAGAGAGGATTTTTATTAGGATTGCTTGGTCTTTGTATTAATAATCGCCCCGGGCCGACTGATCTTGACCGTCCGATTCAGGCGTATAGAATCTGCAGACCGATCGATCGGCGGTCCCTGGGCCCACCAAGGTTGGGGGACGAGGTTGGCCTGCCTCCTCATTAGGATGGGAAAGAGGACAACATACCGCCAATTGGTGGATATCATTTCCCTTATCCGAGTCCACACGATGGTCCAGGGTCCACCACACCCCGTATGTCGTGTCGGACACAGTCTTCAACACGTTGGCCCCGGAGCAGCGTCAGGATGAGGTACAGGAATATTGTGTTATTAAGATTTTCCAGTCTGAAAATTTTCATAAATTTTAAAGCTGTGCAGAGATAACTTTTTTTCTCTTTTAAGAGATTTACTAAACTTTAGGTTTGACCAATCTACATGTGTCAATTCTTAAAATTATTTACGTTTATATAGTAGTGGACTCTCATTAAATAGTATAAAGTTGAGGTAAATTAATATGGCGTGTATATTATCTATTAATAGACCTAATTATCCTTAATTATTAATTAATTAATTAAATTAGACTTAGTTAAACATGACGCGTTGACATGCTTAATGGGTTTAAAGTTATAGGTATAACAATTTTGGTACACTTGATCCAACAATTTCCAAATACTTGAAAGAGTTTCTATTAATTTTTTATAAGAAAATCATTATATTGAATTTATTAATTAGTTCATATTGACATAGTGAAGTGGGTCAACGTTTTCTTGCATAAATTAAAAATTATTAGACTACAACTTTCTCTTAAGTAGAAAGAAAATCTACGTTTAAAACAAAATAAGATCCTTTAGATTTAATTGCATATATCTCTTGTTCTCCAATTTTTTAGTTAGCCCAACTATATATAAAAATTACAATAGACTTTTGTCCATACTAAACACAAGAAAAACAAAAGAAAATAAAGTAAAAAGGCATAAGTGGACTAAGCAAAGAAATTGATAGCAAATAGGTCTAAACAATTGAAAAGTTATTACAAGAGACATGAATATATAATATTCAAAAAATTAATGCCAACTTGTAATATTATCTTACTATTTATTGCAAAGGATTTCGAGCATAAAGTTTCAATATTAGTACAACTTAGAAAATCTTCTCTTGCCATTCCAATATAAATAGAAAGATATAGTCTCAATCTAATTTTGTCAATATAAATTTTATATATTTCTATGTGATTAGGTCATTCAGGATGTACAAGAGTGTTACACAATAATGTATATCGTATGTTTGCAAGAGTCTTAGATAGATTCATATGGCAAATAGAATCCGATTGGGAGTCCCAAGGGTTACAAGAGGAGTCTAATTGAGATTCAAATTAGAGAAGAATTGTAAGGCTCTTCCTCTATAAATATGAATGTAAACTGGAGAATAACTATAACCAAGAGTGTCAGATGTCTGGCAAATCGCAGGGAAGAATGTGTAGATCTCTTCGCTATAGTAGAAGAGTTCAACTTCTCCAACTTTCTCTCGTTCTCTCATTCTTGTGTATATTGTGCATGCTTCTTTGTCTCTAAAGTCCTAGCATTTTATACAAGAATTTAGCCTAGAGAAATATATATCATACATGGAGCTGAAGGAAATAAAGAGTACTATATCAGGGAGTAGAAGCAAGGGACTCAAATAGGCATAACAATAACCTTTTCTACCATTGTCTAGATCTTCTCTATCATTTACTTCTTAACAATACCTTCTATAAAACCTTGACAATGTTCTTAATGAGCTCCTCTACAGCACCTACTGCTCTCGCAATCGATGTTACAAAGAATTTCCCTCAAAATAGTTGGTTCATGTCACCCAAAGCTTTAGAAATATTGAAAGCAGAAAGAAAACACCTAGATTCTTGTCTAGGACCCCAGTCAAAAATATAGATGTCTTTTGACGACTCTGAATTCTTCTTTTAAAAGTCTTTTTTCTTAAGCTTCGGAGAGCTGGACAAAATGAAAATTAAAAGAGAATCTCAAAGATAAATGCAACTAATCTTATCAATCATGTTTAGTAACTTTTAACCACTTTAGGTCACATCTCAACTAAATTCTTCTTTATGAAAGAATCCCTCCCATACAAACATCAATAATTGAAGGAGGACTGCGACCTCACCTTGATTATAAATAACCTAGTTTTTTAACATCATATAAGAAAAGTAAATATAAAAATAAAAGGATTTAAATGAGTCACTTTCAAATAATTGAGTCTAGATGTTTTCACTTTGTCTCTAATAATATCATTTTCTAATTTATCTCAATATATATTATGGCGAGAGTTTCTCATTTTCTATTTGTTTTTCCTCTCCCTCTCTCTCTCTCTCTCTCTATATATATATATATATATATATATATATGTGTGTGTGTGTGTGTGTGTGTGTGTGTGTGTGTTTTTTCATCTAGATTTCTCATATAAAATAAGATTGTGCCATGCCATGTTATTATCTCAGTCTATGTAACTATGTCATGTTAAAAAATTTACAATCTCTTTCTTAATCTAGTGATTTTTATGGTTGCAAATTGTGTCAATTGGTGTACTATATAATGTTATAAGATGTCATAAAGTAATAATTTCTTATGTTTAGAGTGCCATAAAGTAATTATAATACTTTTCATAAAGTTAGAGTATGGTAAATTCTTATATTTCAAATTCATGCATGTTAACTAATTGACATTTTTTAAATCTAGCTTTAAGTTTTTTTATTTCAACCATAGAAAACTAAACTAAAGATTTAAGATTAATACTTTAGCTTTTAAATTCTTGATTTTAATTTTTTTAATACTTTGCATCAAATGAAGGATTTGTGTAGAAATGAGATCTTTTGAGCTCAAAAATAGTAAACTCCATGTATCTTTTTAGAGCACATGAAAATAGTATGGTTATCTCACAATATAAAAAGGTGAAAAGAGTAATATTATCTGTTGTTTATGAGGTCCATAGAGAGAAATACTATATTGTCTCGTACGTTGTGGGAAGGCACATTAGGATATACTATTTTTTTGACCTCCTATTCTTGTTAGTATATATTGAAATAAAATCTTTTATATCCCCATAAGGACGTGCCTTGTACCTCTATTTATATGAATGATGAATAAATTTGTCATTTGCTAAGATAAGATGAGATAAACGATAAACATGTTTCTAGCTCATGTTTTCATAGACGTAGGGAAATGGAAAGAAGTATAAATTTTATTTTGTTTGTGTACATCTCACCAACTTGATGCATATTTATTTATAAAGTTATTTTGACCTCTTTTTCTTGTTCTATTAGTAAGAGGATTAGATTACTTTCATGTTCTTTAAGAAGATATATCTACAATCTCTAATCTTTGGATGCCACATGTACGACTAAACCCAAGGAAAAAAATAATGAAATAGTTATTTCTTTTTCCCTCCTGCCACATACATAATCAATCAAGCTGATGTCAACTGTTTGATCTTGACAAAAAAAGAACAGTTAATTCTTCTTCCTTCATGCCATACATGTGATTAATTGAGTTAGTCACGACCATCTGATCTTCACTAGCCAAAAAATTTTCTTTTTTAAAAAGTTGACAAATTTGAGAATCATTTGAGCTCATATGTCCGTACTATCCCATCAAAGATTTTTAGGGAGACAAAGGTAAAATAAGAAAAACTTGGAAATTTTAAAGAAATCAAATCATTTTCCATGAAAAGAGATTATATACCTTCCTTCCCAGTGGTTTTCTGATCATTCGATGCCTTCGGTGGTTATTTTTTTAGTCATAAGGCTAGAAGGGAGGGAAAATCTTAATAGGGGTCTCAAATTCAAAACTCATAAGCATAGGCCACATGAAGCATAGGGTAAGGAACAATCATCCACGGAAAACACTCATAGAGGTCGAAGTTGAGAGCATCCCGTTAAAAACAGGGAGGATATATATTGTATTATGAATGCACAAACACTTCTAATAATAGTCAAACCCTAAGTTTACATACATATAAATAGAAAAGAACTTTCCAACAATCTCATAATTTGACTAAGGGCCTATTTGGAACTACTTAGGGTTGAGGAGATTATCAAATAATATGAAAATCCACAAGAGCCTAAGACTATCCACAAAAGGGAGAGAGATAATGGTCAATAAGCAGAAAGGAACTTGGCATTAGTAAGGAACGAGTCTCAAATTCAAAACTCATAAACAACAGCTTATGGTAGTCTATCTATCTCTCTCTTCTTTCCCTTAATCTCTTTTGCATCCTAGGAGCATTGGACTCATCTAAAAACATTCAAAAAATTTTGGGACTATGTATATACCTTCATGGTAAGGCCCGTTCCTTTTCATAAGCAGTTCTAAATGGGTCTTAAGACTCCTAATGACGAGTCTCATTGGGACTTCTCCTACAACAGAAGTCCTAACTAGACTTTTCCTTACTAACGTCAAGTTCAATTTAGACTCTCAGGTTCGAGTGACTTTGCACAACATTAATTACTTTTTTTTTTGTCTAAGACTATCTAAATAGATAGTATTTTAAAGATTAAGGGAGATTTTTTTCAGTATAATTGGTCGATAATTCTTAAAAAATAAAAAAAAAAGTTTTTCTTTTTCGTCTCCACTTCTCTCTTGTTATATAAATAATCAATGAAATTAAGTGGAATACAAGTAAAGCAAAGAAAATGAAGTTGTCTCAAAGTTTCTAATGGACATTCCATGTTTATCCACTTAGGGAGGATAGTAATTTTAGTCCTCATGTCACACGTTATAAGCGTTGAGTATTTATAAAGACAAAAATATCACTTTATTAAAGAATAAAATAAAATATTTTATTTTACTTATAACAAAAAATCTAATGAATTTTAAACTAAAACCTATTAAGAATTAAATTTTATGGACCACTACAACCTAAGAAAGAACATTAAGAGTCATATTCTCTTAGCGTGCTCTCTTAGGGTACTTTCGCCAACATAGATGGATTAATAAGCAATAATAAATGAGAATGACTTGTTGCACTGTACATGGTTGAGCTAGAACGGACTATCCCGTCATGCTCTGCCATGTGCACAGTCGCACATGGCCCCACGTCCCACATTAACTGTGCCCTGATGTAAGTAAAAGAAATTCAAAAATTCTTAAACTCTGTTTATGCTCTCAAGAGCATCTGAGCAATAATCAGATGCTCTCAAGAGCATCAAGAAGCTCTCAAGAGCATAAATTTTTTTTTGTTGTTTTTAGGGCATGGTTAATGTGCGGGCGTGGGGCCATGTGTACATGTGGCAAACCAGGAAGGAGTTCCAACTCGGCCATATGTGATGTAATAAGTCATTCTCATAATAAATACAAAACATATTTATTAATTAAATATAATTATTTATATTGTTTTTAAAAGTACAACACACTTATTGACCATTAACGAGTCTATGATTGTTTAGGGCAGCCCCACCCCGCCCACAAGTTGCCATCATAATATCCCCAACCCCATCTCCGTACGTCCTCTCATGTGTTTCTATCTTCCCAAAATATTTTGAACTCTCTACTATTAAATTAAATAAGAGTAAAGAATTAACAGTTTTATCAACTTGCATAAGAAAGTTTTGCTGAAGAATAAAAGAAAGAAAACAACCAAAGGTGTACTGCAAGCATTCAACTTTCTCGTGATGAAACGAACTTGATTTGTTTCTACAAATCAAAAGTTGTACCATTAGAGAGTAACAATAATTAGGATTTTATTGTTGCATGAAGGGAAAAATTAGTTGTTGGAGACAGGACGTAACTAGGAAAGATTTTAATATTGGAGGGACAACTTAATATGTATACTAATGTTATCCTTTGTGATTTTGACCCAATCAATAATCACATGTAAAACCTATAATGACTATATACACTTGCAATAAAAGAATAATGAAAATAATGATAGAAACTTAAATATTTTATAAAAAATAATAAAGAAAATACTTTTGTACTTAAAATAATAGACGATATTATTCACAAGTAATAATATGAGAAAGAATCAATTTAGATAAAAAATGGGAGGAGGAGAGAGGGGGCCAACATTGGAAATCCAATAAAATTAACATTTACTTTTAAAAAAAATATCAAGACGGCCATAGTCTCCTTGGAAGATGTCAGTTATGTTTGGGGACAGTGACACACATTAATTATTACTCACCACAGCCGGTATTTAGAAATGTAGATATTATCACATTGTCTTTTCATCTTGCCACATAAACATAGCGTAGTATTATCTAAAAAAAGAGAAATGTATTTTATATTTCCTTAATTTACCCCCTTAATGTACTCTTTATCTATTAATTATTTTTGTAAATTTATTGAAATAAATTTTTTTATTAAGATAATTAAAGTACATTTAATAAGTGGTGGTGATGGAGAGAGTATCTTATGAATTAAGCGTGTAAAAATAACATCACAAAAAAAGAAAAAGGTGGGGACAAAAACCTGTCGTTTTCCTTGACGAGAGTATCTCTCTCCGTTCCTCTTCCCACCCCGTGTGGCTACCGCGTATCCGGAACTTGTGGCGAGTGGCTCCGCTTCGCCTCCATGAGCAAGAGAGGAAGAGAGCGGCCGTTATCACAGCAGCCACCTCACTGCGCAAATCGGAATACCCGACTCTGAGAGGAAGCAAACCCACTCAGCCGGGGAGAAGAAAAGAGACCACCATGTCGCTCTCCCCCGCCCTCCCTCGCCTCCATTCCTCCTTCCTCCCCTCTCCCCGCGCGGCCCTCTCCTCCTCGCTCTGCCCCACCCACGCAGCCATCGCCGGCGCCAGGAAGAGCCAGGGCCGGCGCCCGCCCCGGCAGCTTACCACCACATATCCTCGCATCAGAGCCATCGATCTCGACCAGAACACGGTGAGGCGAGGCTTCTTCACTTCTCTGCCGCCGCTCGCCCGGTCTCCGTGACCCGACATTGCGGATTCTCCATGCTCCTTTTTCTATTTTCTCCCACTTTCTTCTTACCAGGTCGTCGCCATCTCCGTCGGACTCCTCAGTGTCGCGGTCGGCGTGGGGATCCCCGTATTCTACGAGACCCAGATCAACAATGCCGTGAGTTGTTCCGGTTTTTAGTGTTTAGAAGGGGTTTCTGTGGAAGCAGGAATGCGTATGCATATGGCGGCACAGTAATAATAATTAGGGGTTTTCTCCTTTTTGTTTGGCTTTGCTCGTCTTGCGCAGGCGAAGCGGGAGAACACGCAGCCTTGTTTCCCTTGCAAAGGAACCGGTTCACGTAAGCTTCCCGATTCCCCTGTTGACACTGTTGTGTTATGTGGATTTCCAGACTATAAGAATGTGCGAGGGCACAAGTTTTTAAATATCACCCCCCACGATCCTCGTACTTGAATGTTAGCTCCCTAATTCGGACATTTATTTTTAGGTCTCCACAATTGCATGTTTATTGGATAATTTCACCTTTTTAGGAATTTGTTTACAAAATTCTGGTTTATTTCGTAATTTTTGGAGGATGGTTCTCCAAATCACTTGAGATTATAAGAGGTTATAGATACATATCAACGGACACCAAAATATGACCGATTTTAGGAGGCAATTCCCAACAGCTCGAAGGTCAAGAATCATTTCACTGGTTGAGGTTTTCTTTGTCTGAGTGCATTGAAATCATGTACCTGATGAATAAATGAGGCTAAACATTGATGAAATGTTTTAGTCATCTCTCCTTTATCTTCCATGCATTTTAGAAATAATATCTTGTTTTCATTCTGTACCTAATAGTTGTTTCGTGATATGATTTATGAGGCATAAAGTCAACAGTGTATAGCATGCGGCTTGTCTTCAAGTAGTTGTGAGCTTAAACCCATTAACATGACATTACTTAAAAATATTTGATGGATATTTCTGTGTGTCTCCAAAGAAAACATCCATGGGAGTGCATTAAAGTGTTATGTTGATAATCCAGATTAAACTGTTGAAACATCCTTGATGAGCATGCATGAGAGAATGATGCTTGTACTAAATTAAGCTCTCCCTCAGAACAATGCAGGTTTTGCACAGGAACAGGAAGTGTGACAATAGTACTAGGGGGAGGTGAAACTGAATTTTCGAAGTGTATCAGCTGTGAAGGTGCAGGTACACTAACGTGCACCACATGTCAGGGTACTGCCATTCAGCCCCGCTATCTTGACAGAAGGTAATGGAAATGTTCCTTTGATAATTTAATAATTCTCATCCTAATTCTTTGAGCATCCATATAAATTATGAAAAATATCATTTTTTTGCTAAAAATTGAGTCTACTTTTAGGTGGGAAAAAATGTAATTACATTTGACATGTAGAAACATTGCCAAATTTGTTAAAAATATATGTTGCTATTGAAAGCTCTTTTCTTTGTCCAAGCATTGGCAATATTTCAACTAAACATAGAGACCCACAATTTTACATTCTATCGATAAACATGAGAAGTATGGATGACAGACACACAAAAAGAATGGAGAATATATGGATTGCATTTCAATGTTTGACATTGTATACAACTTGTCATGCTTTCTTAACACCGTGTTTGACTGGGCTAATGGTATATTTTGTTGCAAAGCTGCTTTTAGTGAATGAATTATATGCTTATAGGCTACCTTCATACCTGCAGAGGGTAGTTTCCAATACCGGGAGTCTGCCTTCTTTCTTCCAAAGCTTTCATGTGAGCACAAAGAAGAAATGATAAAAATTTAGTAAGCTAAATGAGATGGATGAAATTGCTGAATGGTAAGACTTATTCAGATAAAATACATTAGATTCTAGGAGATAGTTCTTGCAAACACTGAAATTCTAGGGCTATTGATTTTAACGAAATACCACATATTTCTTTTTTGAAATTTTATTCAAGCAAATACTTTTGGTCCATTTATAAAGAAACTTATGCCATATTGAACTGCCATCTATGGCAAAAAGAGTATGCATCCATATTCAAATTGGAAAACAAATGAACATGCAGCTGTCAAAGTAGTATGCCTATAGAAAGTTCGAATATATGTGTAACTAGACATTCAACATTGACCTACAGCAAATTGTTTTTATTTGAAAAATCTTACTACCCATGAATGGCTAATTTTAAAGTGCTAAAAATATGAAAATAATTAGGTATTGATCCCATTATATGTCGTCCATGCCATGTCCACATGATGAATAGTATTTTGACTGTAGTTCTATTTTATGCATGCTAGACAAAATGTTACATGCTAGTATTATGACTGTTGGACTGTGCCTGTGGTGTACCTTGTATGTTAGACCTAGTTGTACTTGTGCTAGGCTTATAGTCGCTCTACTCTTATCTGTACGGGAATCAGCTTGTTGCTTGTATCTAAATGGTGCTTCTTAACCCTATTAATATAAAGAACACTTTTTATTTTATGCCTCAGCTTCTTCATTTTTCTCATTGTGTCACACTTTGGTAACATGGTATCAGAACTTATTCACAGTCACTGTGAGTCCTAGTTGTACTTGTGTTAGGATTATAGATTTTGACTCCTGTTTGTATGGGGTCTGCTTTTTGCTTGTGTATGTATTGGCGATAGCCCTGTTAATAGAAACAAGATTATTTATTTTATGCCTCTGCTCCTTTGCCTTCCACCTCTGTCACGCTTCCATAACAATGACAGCATCATGAACGACACATAATCAGTCATGATCCATTCTCTAATAGTCAAGTCTTTGGAATTGTACAATATAATTCGTCAAATGTTTTGTTGCACGGAATTTTTTGAGTCTACATCTCATGTTGCAAAAACAACGTAGCTCAACATGATTTAGGTAAGTTTGCTTACTTGACATTTGCAAGTTATAGCTATGTAGGCCTTATTTTGAGTATTCTTATAGTTTTGGTATTCTGCTGTGCAGAGAATTTAAGGATGATGATTAAATGGACGGTAGCTCAGCGATGGCCAGATGACGTGATTCTTTTGTCACAGTTTTGCAAGCTTGTACTTTTGCACAATTTGATGTTTTTCTTTTCTGAGTTTTAAGTGGTCATGGTTTCTGTATTTCAAGATGAGTACTTGTATAAATGTAAAGTTTATCAATAGCAAACTTTAAGTTGTCTTTAGAATAACGTGTGTTCCTAATCATCTTTTATTTTTAAGTACCGACTCTTCTATAAGGTAGTGATATGCTACTCCCTCTTTATTCCGTTTAAACTCAAATTTGCAAATTTATTTGTGAAAGAAAATAAGCATTTTGTTATACAAGGACAATCAGAAGCGGTGGGGGGCGGTGCCTGATTCACTGTATGTATCTGTGTTATCTTTATATTAATTTCTCATTTACAACTATTTCTACCTAATGTCAGTGAAATTTAGCAAAGTGAGTCCAACATCTTCTCCAGCAACTCCGGGCAACATTAGTTCAGGGTTCGCCCTTTCTCAATCACATGGTAATATAACATCCTTTTCACGTCAATATCACATCGATGTACAAATGGGTGCATTCTATAATGTGATCAGATAGCATTACAAAGGTCAAACCGACCGTCTCCCAACACATAAGGTCCACAAATTTAAGATGGTTAGACAAACTAGGTGACGCTGCTATTCTATGGTTTATTTTTCCTTTCCCATGGGGGGTAGCGTGCGGTAGTGTCGAGGGTGAGCTTATCATGTCCTGTCGCATAAGAAACTTTCAAAAAATGGCTTAAGAAAGTTTTATAAGGCGTCTTGCCTTCATGAACCGTTTGAACCAACTTTTGGTTTTCTCATGAAGCATGAAAAATATTAGAAAGAAGTAAACCTGACCGACCTGGAACGGTCATACTAACCAAATTCTATTCCGTAACAGTTACGTTATCTCCAAGCTAAGAAACTTTCAAAGTTTCAATTGGAAAGCAAAATATAAACCCTACAGTATAACATCCTCTACTCAGAATAACTGGACAGAAGCTTCAACTTCTAACTAGACGCCAAACCAAACACGCACTTAAGGGTGATATGAAGTATTCAATTCTCTTTAGTTTTCAAAGGTGTGCACCCCTTCGAAGATGTGAAACAAGTAATAACAAAAAGCAACCATTTTAAAAAAGATTTCCCTGGTTTCGACCTATCAGAAAAAGAAAAGTCTACCATAAGTTGTAACAAACCGACATTTTCACAACCCACATATTTCCCGATCTTGCAGTAATCCGAACAGCCCGTTGATATTTAAGATATGATTAAAACCTATTAGCCATGCCGCTAAAAACTTGCATCCAAAACTACCGAGTCCACTGATTCAGACCAAGGATCCTACATTCCTGTGAATGCTGTCATTTATAATTTCACCATGAATATTTTGTGGATTCATTTGCAAAATATGTTTCTGAGAGTGCTACAGAGGGTACATAGCTCAATTCAAGCTCCCTGCCTGGTACAGCTAACAGTTCGGCCGTTAAGCGTAATACTAAGAAGCCTCATTTAACGTCCATTTGAATAGAA
The DNA here is from genome assembly GCA_030544215.1 of Zantedeschia hybrid cultivar. Taxonomy (NCBI): domain Eukaryota; kingdom Viridiplantae; phylum Streptophyta; class Magnoliopsida; order Alismatales; family Araceae; genus Zantedeschia; species Zantedeschia hybrid cultivar. Next base: position 20,641,332 of record JARZZO010000002.1, on the reverse strand, counting down.
GGGATATGCAGAAACAAACAGTAATGTTAACAGAGATGCCCCTGTTTCAAACAAAAATCATAGAAAGGCAACGAAAAGACAACCTACCAATCAGTTGGCGAAGAATATAACTCCAATATTTTTTACCAAAGAAAGGTTACTATTCTGACAATTGACAAAAAAGAGGATCACAATTCACAAGTTTCAAAAAGGAGATATCTGATGAAACAAGAAGCTCACGTCCGCAAAAATACATGCATATGCCAAACTCTCCTCCAATGGAAATTTTACAGATATTTCAACCTGAACATGAATCAACTAGGCTACACTGACAGGCTGGGGAACAGCTTCCTTCTGAGTCTTACACCTGCAAAAACAGTGCAACAGCACCACGACCCCATTTATTATGAAAGAAAGAAAATTAACACGACATACATAAAACCTGAGAAATTGAAGACCAAAAGAATATAAAATGCATGAAAATCTACTTTAACATTGTTTAGTTTTGTGCATGAATGTTTGTCATTTTGAAGTTAAGTCAAATAAGAGTCTGAACAAAATAAATTGTCCATACAGTAATAAACTGGGAAAAGGAGGGGATTGGAGGGGAGTTAACTTTAGCTTATGGATGTTGATGGCAAATAAGAAACAGTCGTCATCATCAAAACCTTATCCCATTTATTGGGGGTCGGCTACATGAATCCTACCCTGCCACTTTAACCCTACCCACCGACATGTTTCTAGTTAGACCTAGGAAGGTCAAATCCTATATATGTCAAACTATCATCCCTGAGTTCTTTTGCCCTTCTCCACCTGAATTTAATCACCCCTTCTAACCTAACTGGTGCTGAACTAGGCTGGCAGTGCACATGACTAAATCATCTAAAGCCTATTCCTAAGCTTAATGTTAACTGGAGCAGCACCAAAGTCTTAAGTCCATTCAGAATCTTGTCCTTGTCTGTTTTACTGCACATCTGTCTCAAACATTGCGAAACCAAAATCAGGACAACAGCACCACGACCCCATTTATTATGAAAGAAAGAAAATTAACATGAGATACATAAAACCTGAGAAATTGAAGACCAAAAGAATATAAAATGCACGAAAATATACTTTAACATTGTTTAGTTTTGTGCATGAATGTATGTCATTTTGAAGTTAAGTCAAATAAGAGTCTAAACAAAATAAATTGTCCATTCAGCAATAAACTGGAAAAAGGAGGGGATTGGAGGGGAGTTCTCTTTAGCTTCTGGGTGTTGATGGCAAAGAAGAAACAGTTGTCATCATCAAAACCTTATCCCATGTATTGGGGGTCGGCTACATGAATCCTACCCTGCCACTTTAACCCTACCCATCAACATGTTTTTAGTTAGACCTAGGAAGGTCAAATCCTTTATATGTCAAATCATCATCCCTGAGTTCTTTTGCCATCCTCCACCTGAATTCAATCACACCTTCTAACCTAAATGGTGCTGAACTAGGCTGGCAGTGCACGTGACTAAATCATCTAAAGCCTATTCCTAAGCTTAATGTTAATTGGAGCAGCACCTAAGTCTAAGTCCGTTCAGAAGCTTGTCCTTCTCTGTTTTACTGCACATCTGTCTCAAACATTGTGAAACCAAAATCACATCTAACAAGATTTTAGGATCCATCTCATCAATATGCTTCTACATGACACTGAATAACATGAATAAGGACAGTGCATTCACAAGCATGGAGTCTACCATCAACCTAGAAAAGTATAGGGATCATCCACAAACTCAACCATCTTTACATGCATAACAAAAAAAAACTTCAACAACATCTCAGGTTCTCTTGGAACCAACATTACTATCAGGAATCATCATAAATGACAGTACATGTCCTTTCTCTATGTTGAGTGTGCCTGTGTCGGAATCAATTTTTGTCATGTTTTAGTCATCCTCCAAATTCATGGGGTAGATTGAACTAGGAGCCTGACCAGGGTCAAATAATCAGTTCAGAGGAAACCAGTTTCATAGCTGTAGATTCAACATTTCCTAAAAAAGAAAAAAAAAACTTGCCTAGCACATGGTCCAGTAAAGAAAAAGGGATTTTCACACTTCAGTCCCTGTAATCTACCATAAATCCGGATATGTCCCTCCCTTTTCCCTATTCTTAATAAGTCCTTGAAATCTGGTTCTTGTATAAAAATAAGACAATCAAGTCAACAAATGTTCAAAAAAATATTCCTGGGAATATTCCATCTTCACAAGGAGAATCTTGAGAATACCTTAAAATAGCACAAAAATATCATCTTTCTTTCTCACCCTCACTCCCACACCAGTGCCCCTTGGAGCAACAGGAGCAGAGGTGAAGGCTCCAGCCGCACCTTAATAGAAACAGATTCAAAATTGGATGTTTCCGAAATCCAGAAACACATGAAAATTTTCATTTATTTGTTTACTTTTGTAGGAAGGGCAATAAAGGTCGGCCTGCTGAAGAAGTCACTTGGTCCATCAGGTCTGAGTCCAACGAGGGGCTCGCCTTTAAGCGGCCAGCCAATAAGGACAAACTTTTGAGAAAACAGGGGGGCTTTTGGGGTCAGGGGCACTCCAGGGGCAGATCTTCCCCACTACACCCAGCTCTGGGTGTGCCTGAACCAGACCCCATGGATAGAGGCTGACAGACTGGGCCCTTCACAAGGGCTGGTCTCCTCCTTGACATAAAGAAGAAAATTTAAATTAATATATACTTCATTAATTAGTGATATTATATTATTGGATATAGAATCGGACTGCTGCAAGCAGAAATTGATTTTTCCGTTTCCGACTCCAAACTCTTATCAGAAACAAATTTTCCAATTCCAATAAGTTGACAGATGCAAATTTAAGCATCCAAATTCACTTTTTCATTCAGAAACAGATCAGATAAAAAGAAATCATGTTTCTGTTTACAGCCCTAAACAGAACCATGGAATATTTCAGACCGAACAGTACTCCTATAGCAGAACCATTTCAGCGTGAAAGATAAATGGCTACAAGCCTTGAGTCTCCAAAGAAGCTATGCATCCTTAGCAATTAGCATCCAAAATTTGAGACACACAAGTCACATGAAAACACGTGATTTTTGAGACTCTGCAGCAAATCAAAGCAGACGCATTTTCTGCATGCTATGATTGCATGCAAGATAAAGTAAAAGCCTTAAAGGAAGTCCCCAAAGAAGCTATGCAATCTTAGCATTCAAAATTAAGCATGAACCACATGAAAACGTGTGTTTTTCAAGACTCTGCAGCTAACTAAAGAAACACTTCCTTTTTACAGGCTATGACAGCCATAAGGTACATCATCAAAGTAATCAATGTGCCAAAGCAGCCAGTAATCTCTCCTGTGTGGGTCTGGATGAGTTCATGGAATCAGAGGCCAACAGTACCGAGTTCATTTCCATTACCTTTCCGAGAGTAAAGAATTCATTTAGATATCCTTTTTCTCATATGTAGAATAATCTTGACAATGTTTATAAAATAATCTTGAAAAGTATGCAAATAATGAAAAAACGTTAGAAACAAGATTGCTGATTTTGAGGAGCTTGATCAAGGCTCAAAGGTACACGAGATGCTTTTGCAAAATCACAAAGATGCAGACTTGGGGGAGGTCAGAGGTGATCAGGAAATGGAGGAGACAGATCGAGATCATTCCTATCCCACAAAGATTGTTGATGCGGGACAAGGAGAGAAAAGGGGTTTAAGGGGAAGAGAACCTGCTGGCATCGCATCAGCATATAGGGTGTTCCTCCAGCATCGCATCGGAGTTGAGGAAGGGGCCGGCGTCGCACCGATAGATAACCTCCGGCGTCGCACCAGGGCTGGGTAGGGGCTCTCTCTCGCAGAGAACCGATCGATCAACATGTATTTTTTTTCTTCAGTAATTCTTCTCTATATCCTTGAAAGAAAGAAAAAAACATACATATTTAAAGAGTTTAGATGTGTAACTCCTGACTCTTGGACTCTCACTCTGACTCTAGGACTTCCTATATGTTATCCACGTTTTTATAATTCCTAAAAAAATAAAAAAAAACATAATGGACCATAATGGTCCTAATAAAGACAAATAAAAGAACCTCCAAGCATGCATCGTCTCCTGCATGCATCAATCTCCCCTGGTTCGAAAAAATTCGTTCTCGAATTTTAAAGTGCACCAGTATAAATAAGCGGACGACTGGGTCATGTGTGAAAATCTTCAAGCAAAGAATCATATCAAGAATCACCAACCGGTCTACTGCATGTGAATCACAGAAGGTATGCCATATCGTATCCACGGGAGACTGTAGCAAGTCATACATATCCTCGTGTAGAGTAGCTATCATTACATCTTCAATAAGTGTTGGATGAGGTTTTGATTCAACAAAAATATCATCAGCAATAAGATATAACTATGCCTCAACAAATAAGTCCTAATCCCATGAGATAATAGGAAATGGTGCAGTATCAAGTAGATCTGTGCAAAACACATCATCAGAGATGCGATCCAATCCTGACCGTCTAAATAAGTCGTGATCCCAACCAGTAATAGATGAGGGTGTCACTTTAGCCAAACATGCTAAATATAATTGTTGAAGCTTCTCCTGATCAAAATAAGTGGAATTGAGAATACGAAAGGACGCCGTATATCCCACAACTTGTCGATCGTCTATCCATTCTTTGCCCAAACTAATATATCAACCATGTGGTGTAATCTTGCACCATGCATCATCATCATATCTGATGGATCGAGAAGTATTTTTGCCCTTTAGAAGATGGGAAAATTGCACACAAACTCAGTCTCCAGGACAACCATGTAGTCTGTATGGGAGAGAGAATCCACAATTGATTGCAAAATAAAATTGCCGAACGGACTTGCAGTAAGAAACACCCCAACTTGCATAGAATCGGGTAAGTCCACCTCAAACGTAAAATCCATGGTGAGGAAGTGTACTTAGGATTCCGACTTATAGGAACAAATCCATCCGACTAGAGTAGATGACGTCCAGATCAATGCACCACTGGTTGAAGAAGCGTTGGACGAGGTCCGCCTCGCTGCAAGGATGCCAACAGTAAGATTGGCACGTGAAACGGAGCACAAAGTTGCCCTCGTGTGACCAACACGGCCTAGACTCGTGTGACCATAACCGGACTCTCCACGCTGGTGCGGGAGAGAAGATCACCCGATACTTGTGTACCACGTTCCAAATACGATATAATAATGGCCCACTCCTCGCAGGGAGGTAAAAGGCTACAATAACACAATAAAATGACTCGGGGTGGTAAACACAACAGCTGACGGGTCAGCGGCGGTGCGTAGGTTGCTGGTAGGGGTGCCTCGGGAAGCGTGCTGCAAAATCGGCACGCCAGGATGCTGGCACGTAAATCGAGATGACTGACGCAGGCCTCGAGATGCGTGATCGGAGTCATCCGTATGCGTGCAGAAGTGGCACGTAAAACATGGTAGGTCAGGACACTGGTGGCTGTGAAATCAATGCGCCGAGAGGTTGGCATGCAAATCGAGGCGGCTGATGCAGACCTCGGGATGTGCGACTGGGTCTTCGGTATGCGTGTAGAAGTACCACACAAAACGAGGCAAATCTGGGATACGGCGCACTGGATCTAAGTTGACCTCTTCAAGACGAGTCCAACGGCGCAAATCGGAGCGCGAACGAGATGTGGCGCTGGCGGTGTGATAAAAAGATCTGTTGCACCGCTGGATGCACTGCACTGTACCATGTTTGGACCCGGCTCGACCCAAACTGACCCTGTGTTGGAACCAAGACTGAGTCAGGTAGCTCAGACCACTTATAATTAGAACCAAGGACCCTGGATTCGACTATTGTTCGAACCAAATGAACGTGGCTCGGACCACTTTGAAAATGGCTCGAACCCAAGTCTGCCAACCTGGTTAAACTAGGTTACCTCCTTTAAAGAGGCACATGCCCCCTTTTCCATGACCTCCTCTCTCTTATATTGTTTTCTTTTTCTTTTCTTCTTCTACCCTAACCCAACCAGAAAAGAACCAGACGTGGGGGCCTTCGGACAGTAGCAGGTTGGAGCAGCGATGGGGGTTGCGTCGAGGGGCTGCAACGGTGGTGGCGACGGCAGGCAGCGACGGCGTCGGCGACGGAGAGAGCCGGAGACGGCAGCGCCGGTGGACTGCGGGGGACTGCGGAGAGGCCGGCGGTTGTGAGGAGTGATGGTGACAGTCGCTGCGCCAGCCGGTGATGGCAGGGGAGGCCGCTGCAAGCGGCAACGGCAGTGGAAGCCGGCGACGGCAGCACGGGTCGCCTCTTCTCCGATGTCCTCCTTTTCTTCTTCTTCTGTTCGTATAGCAGGGGCACGATCCGACGATGGGGGAGAGAGAGGAGTTTAGGGAAGGGGAACCGGCCGGCGTCGCACCGGCGGGCGGTTCTCCGGTATCGCACCGGAGCAAGGGGATCTCTCGGCGTCGTACCAAGGAAGAGGGGTGGGGGTCTCCGTCGCAAAGGCCCAAAATCGGACAGAAAACAGGGGCGGTTCTCCGGTGTCGCACTGGAGCAGGGGGATCCCTCAGCGTCGCACCGAGGAAGAGGGGTGGGGGTCTCCATCGTAAAGGTCCAAAATCGCACAAACATGTGAAGACGGTTGAGGGGAAGGAAGGCAACGGCGGCACGGTGGTGAAGGTGTAAGACCCAGGTTGTGAGAACAACACAAAGAACCTGCTCATATGTTATCAAAGGCGATCGCCTCGCTCGCCTAGGCGATGAAGTAGGTTGAGGCGAGCCAAGTACGCCTCGCCTCGCCTCATATTTGCCTCACTCACCTAGGCACTTGCCTACGAGGTCTATGATAAATCCTTATTTGTTTTTTAATTATATGGTACTGGTTTTCTTATTCTTAATTATTCCAAAGTGGCTAACGCCTCTTTTAATAATGTCCAATGCCCTTTTTCTCTTACATGCCATGTTTTTTTCCCTTTTTTCTTATATGCTATCACATCATTTTCTTATTTTTGATGATTTCTAAGACTATGCACTATTACATGATTGCTTTATACCAATTGGTCATTATATGTTGACATTATCAATGTTTCTCAAAGTCTTACACATGATTATCTTGGAGTTTCCTTTATTATATTCATATTGCCATTTTATTCCTTCATGGTGATGCATGAAAGAAAACACATCGCCTCAAATGCCTAGGTGATCGCCTAGGCATTTAAGGCTGAGGCGAACCCTTGGTCGCCTCGCTCGCCTCTCGCCTCTGACTACATAGACCTGCTCTGAAACCAAATTGATGCGGGACGAGTCAAAATTTGAAGAAACAAACGTGATCGGAATAGGCATCTCACCCAAGGCATCTCACCTTACCCCATCGCAAGGCTCTCCCTTCACGTAGGCCTTCAAAATCCGATCCGTCCAAGACGAGTGCGCATCTCACTCGGGGCCTCTCACCCTCCCCATCTCAGGGACCTAACAAGAACAAAGGCTCTGATACCAAAAGATTGCGGGACAGCTAACAGACTCTCTAGCAGTGGTAGGAATCAACAAGAAGGATTAAATTTTTTAGATAGATGCAGTCTAGTTGCACAATTGTTTAATTAGATAACCGCACAAGCAAATAGAAGTAGCTGAATAGTCGTCCCTCTCGCGATGACGAAAACTAGACCGTTTGGTAGTTGAGGAACTACCACAAGTCTAGAAATTAATTCCACCCAAAGTTCTGTTGAAACCCAGGATTAGTATAACACACACAGCCGACAGTGAAGATGAATCACAGGCTAGGTCCTATCTCACATTTCGGCGGCAGATAAAAACAAATACATGACAAGAAAATCGTAGGAAAAGGGCTAGCACGTACCTCCACGCTGGTGGTACACTCTCTGAATACAGCCAACTACATGATCATCTGTCTGAAACTCATTGGCCGTATCCTCACCTACCTCATACTAGACCTCCTCAATAACTAACGGAGGCTCTTCAGACTCAATGCCATCTAAGGTCAAGGTACGGGTAGGACAATGAGATGCATAATGGCCATACCCATGGCATCGAAAGCACTGAGTATGCGGACCAGCAGTACAGGACTCTCCGATCATAGGAGCCTTCCCTCTATCCTCTCGTTGGAATGATGGGGTTGTTGCTTGGGGGTGAGCAGGAGGGGTAGGAAGTGGTAACGGCTGCTCTTGGATAGGAAAACGGGGTTTAGGAGCAAAAACCTCCTGACGAGTTGGATCCTGGGGTCGAATCATAGGTCCTTTATGTGGGTGGGCAGGTGCACCTCGAAGGTCAAGAGGGCGTTGAAAAGGTGGCCTTGGGCGTTGGAAGGACTCACTCTTAATCTCTAACTACTCGGCCCCTAGCGCCACCTGATAGGCATACTCTAAAGTAGACACATCCCTCCTGAACAACTCGCGTTGAAAAGCTGGACGTAAACCCTTCCGAAAGGGTGAAATGGTCATCGCACTCTCCTCACAAACACTACATCTCAAAAGATAAGTATCAAACTCAGATATGTACTCGGCCACGATACGGTTCCCCTGGGTGAGGTTCTGCCACTTATCAATAAAACGATGACGGTATGTGGCAGGAAGGTACTTCTCTCGAAGTTTCACCTTCATCTCATCCCATGTCTCTACGGGCTCCTGATATCACTGCCTAAAAAGGGCTTCCACATTAGACCAGATGGTCTTAGCTTGGCCCATAAGTTTCATTTTGACAAATCGGACCCGTCGACTATCAGACATCTCGCACCAATCAAAGTAATGATCCATACCAGCCTCCCAATCCATATAGATATGGGGATCTAGGGATCCATCAAAGATAGGCGCATCTACTCTGACATTTTTGATGGCCTGATAATTTAAATCCCCATGATCTAATAAGGCCTACGCTCGTACTCATAGTCTTGGGCACACCTAAAGTCAGGGCGGGGACCTCTCCGTGCAGGCGGAATTCTTCGAAATCCTTCATTAACTGCCTCAAACGGATCGTCCTCATAACCTAGGTGGCGACCCCTTCTATCATCATATCGAGCGGCACAAACGGCTAGGGGAGGCGGGACTGGCTGATGCTCAGCCGTCACGGGTCCTAGATTGGGGATTCTCACATGATCCTGTGGTCCTTGGGGAACTCCTTCTAAGGCAATGACTCGGTTAGCTAAATCCTGAAGTGAATGATCAGTTTGAGTCATCCTATCATGAATTGTTTTAAGCGAACCCTCTATTTGATCAAAGTGCTGACCTACAATATTGTTGAGCTTACGGACCATGTCCAATAAATCAAAACCAGAATGAACTCTAGATCCAGTTTGTATCTCTGCAGGAGATTCTATAGGTGACCTAGACATGGCTGCAAATAGATGGTAATATGTAACACTACGCGTGGGCATGCAAACAACTAGGACCCAATTAAGATTCTCAACTGACTCCCTAGACAAGTAGAACCTAGGCTCTGATACCAAAAGATGATGCGGGACAAGGAGAGAAAAGGGGTTTAGGGTGAAGAGAACCTGCTGGCATTGCACCAGCAGGTAGGGTGTTCCTCCGGCATCGCACCGGAGTTAGGGAAGGAGCCGGCGTCGCACTGGCAGATAACCTCCGACGTCGCACCGGAGCTGGGTAGGGGCTCTCTCTCGCAGAGAACCGATCGATCAACATGTTTTTTTTTTCTTCAGCAATTCTTCTCTATATCCCTGGAAAAAAAAAACATACATATTTAAAGAGTCTAGATGTGTAACTCTTGACTTTTGGATTCCCACTCTGACTCTAAGACTTCCTATATGTTATCTACGTTTTTATAATTCCTAGAAGAAGGAAAAAACATAATGGACCATAAATGGTACTAATAAAGACAAATAAAAGAAACTCCAAGCATGCATCGTCTCTTGCATGCATCAATTGTACCCTTTGAGGGTAGCTCTTTTCCTATCTCTGTGTGCTATCCCACTGAGGAGGATGTCTAGACTGAAGAGATCATTCGGTTTGGATGGTAGGAGTTTCATTTATAGGGAAGGAAGATGTTGTCAAGACTTTTTTGAAGAAAATAAGAAGAAACGAAGCTTTACATAATTCGGGTAAAAGAAAGGGTACAGGTGGAGATGTCAAAATTGGGAAAAGGGAACTTGAATTTGTCAAAAGCAATGAAGTGGTAGATTGTTTGAGGGAGATGAAGGGGAAAATGGTGGGGTCCAGTCTTTCATCATGAATCTCTTATTCTGGAATATCAGAGGTCTTAATAGTGATTTCAAGATATGGGCTGTGAAGGACCAAGTGAGATCTGATTGGATCGATTGTGTCTGTATTCAGGGAACGAAGATGAAAACTATGGATGCTCATACATTGAAGAGAAGAGAAGGGGGGGGGGCACAACTATTCTCAGGATATGCTTTTTTTCCAGATGATGGATTAAAAGGGGGCCAAATTTTATTGTGGAATGACAGCAAATTCACTGGTTATGTTTGTGATATTGGCTTGTATAGTATTTCAGTCTGCTTCTCTAGCAGTAACAATAATCTCAAATGGGTAGTTACTTTGGTGTATGGACCACACAATGATTTGCAAAGTGAGTGCTTCAATCAGGAATTATACATGCTACATACTTTATTCTCAGAGGCATGGTGCATAGTGAAGGATTTCAATTGCGTCAGATATCTATGGGAAAGGTCGGGTGTACAGAAGTGGAGCAAGGAACTGGAGGGATTGAACCAACGGATAAGGGACAGTGAAATGATAGATATGGAGATACCAAATAGAAGATTTACATGATCTAATTTGCAGCATTTTGATACTCAGTCCAGGATTGATCGAATTCTCATAAATACAGAATGGTTGAGGAGATTCCAAACACTTTTATGATGGGTCTTAACAGAAGTGTACCACATCATATACCACTGTGTTTGATGACAGGTGACAAAGATAAGAAGGTTAAGTCGTTCATATATGAACTAGCATGGAATAGACAAGTAGGCTTCAAGGAGTTGATTTCTCAGTGGTGGAAGGGGGCACCAACAGATTGTCAAGCTTCTTCTAATCTCCTGAAGAAACTTAGATGGCCAAGGAATTGTATGAAAATGTAGGCTAAGATTACTTTTGGGAAAGCTGCTGATGAAAGATGAGCCATTCTGCAGAAAATTGATGAATTATAACTTAAAGGGGAGCAAGGTCTGCTTTCTAGTGAGGAAGATAAAGGGTTGCGAGAGTATAAGAAACAATATAATGAGTGGATGCTGCAAGATGAGATTAAATGGAGGTAGAGCTAAAAGAGCAGTGGCTTAGAGGACTGAAAGAGACAAAAACACTGCCTATTTTCATGCTATTGCAAGTGCCAAGAAGAGATCTTTGAGGATAGAGTATCTGAAAGAGGGGGAAGAACAGATGGAGAGTAAGAAAGACATTCAAAAAGCTATAATCAATTTCTATGGAAAACTCTTCAATGAAGACATTTGTTGGAGACCAAAGGTGGAGGAAGTATTGCCCGCAATTGATGAGCATGAAGCTGAATTGTTATGCTCCTCCTTTCAAGAGGAAGAAGTAAGAAAAGTAGTTTTTAGTATGGATGCAAACAAATCCATGGGACCTGATGGTTTTTCAATGGGATTTATCAATTTTCATGGGACATTATCAAGGAAGATTTGATGAGATTTGTAGAGGAATTTCAGGAAAGACTACTCAATATCAAGTGCTTTAATTCCAATCATATTGTCCCCATTCCAAAAAAAGACGGAGCTGATACAGTGGCAGATTTTGAACCTATTAGTTTGATGAATAGATGTTATAAGATTGTAACCAAAATCTTGGCTACCTGGCTGAAGAGGGTTCTAGACCACATTGTGCACAACAACCAATCTGCTTTTATGGAAGGAAGATTTATTTTGGATAATTTCATGGCAGCTTATGAGGTAGTTCATTATCATAAAAGTAGAAACAAAGAAGAGATGCTTTTCAAGTTAGATTTTGAAAAAGTCTATGATAGAGTTAGCTGGCAGTGCATCAACAAAACTCTAGGTCTTATGGGTTTAAGCAGAAGTGGTTTGGCTAGATCATGAGCTGTATTCTAACCTCGGTTCTCTGTTCTTATCAATGGTGAGCCTTGTGGTTTTTTCGGAAGTTCCAGAGGTCTAAGACAAGGAGATCCCATTTCTCCACTTATTTTCCTACTGGTGGAGACAGATATTGAGTTCATTGTGGAAGAGAGCAGCTAATCAAGGGGTTGTAGATGGTTTTCACATTGGGTGGAACAGATTCCAGCTTACCCACCTTCAATTTCAGATGATACTTTGATATTTTCTTCAGGACAACATCAATTCATTCATAATATTCAGAAATTACTCATTCTTGTTGAGGCAATTACCGGGATGAAGATCAACTTTCAGAAATCTTAACTAATAGGGATTGATCCAATGTGGCTAATACTATGGGTTGTATTCGATCTCAATTCCCTATCAAATGTCTTGGGCTGCCTCTAACTGATGGGTCCATTAAAGTCAAAGATTGGGATTATTGCTCATCAAGAAATTTGAAAATAGACCAGAAGGTTGGAAAGGAAAACTACTTTCAGCAGGTGGAAGGTGGATTATTTCCAAGTCTCTTCTTTCAGCTTTAGCCATTTATTTGTTTCAATCTTCAGAATCCCTAAATCAGTTGCTAAGAAAATTGAAGCAGCGAGGAGCTCTTTCTTTTGGTCTGGACGTAAAAGAGAGAGGAGAGGTCTTCACGTAATCAAGTGGGACAATGTGTGTAGAGGTAAAGAGCAAGGTGGTGGTGTTCTTCGTAAAATAGAGACCTTTAACAAAGCCATGTTAGCTAAATGGTTGTGGAGACTAGGGGAAAATTCAGAAGCTATTTGGGCCAAGATTGTTACAAATAAATATTTTTTTCAAGCCAACAGATGTTGTCTTCAGCCTTCCACCACATATAATCTGTCCTCAATTTGGAAACATATAGTTAGGACAGGGGATGTACTCTCCACGTCTACAACCTTTCAGGTGGGAAATGGTGAATCCATTTCTTTTTGGAAAGATAAGTGGTGCTCAGACTGGCCTTTTGCTGAGCAATTTAGAAATCTCTTTCTTGTTGTGAATGATAATAATGCTCCAGTGGCGAATGTTCTGAATTCTGATTGTACAAGACAACGGTATTTATTATTGAGAAGGGGTCTTTCAAATGTGGAGTTGGAGGAACTGAGGGAACTGCTGGACATTATCAACCAAACCCAACTGTTGCCTAATCAAGCAGATAGGAGAATTTGAAGATGGGAAAAGAAATGGTATTTCACAGTTAACTGTCTTGTCAGATTTTTAGATGATGGTGGGTGTAGAATTTGGTGGAGTAAATTGGTTTGCTCTAAGCATTCACCAAACAAGATCAAGTTGTTTTTGTGGAAGATAGCTTGGAATAGACTGCCTACTAGTAAGAGGATTAAGACCATCTTCCATATTCAAGACACAAGATGTTTGTTCTGTGCTTTATATGAAGAAGATCAGTGTTGTGCTTTACATGAAGAAGATCAGTGTCACCTCTTTTGTGCTTGTGGTACTATCAATGTGCAATGGACTGACCTTTGCGTTGGGGGTCAACTGGAGTGAGCAGCCAACAGTAATGGAGATGATGAGATGGTGGAATGACAGCCACCCTGATCCAGTACAGAAGGATGTCTGGAATTTGCTATGTGGGCTGTTTGGAATGAAAGAAACAAAAGAAGATTCAGAGATGAGTTTAACAATACCTTTGATATCCTGAAGAGAGCTGTTCAGTGGGTGGAAGATTGGAGCCGAGCGGCTAGTCTATTCCAAGACAATTATCCTGAGATTTTGGGGAAGGCAGAATGTGGAGGAATTTTGTTACGTGAATTCATGGTGTATTTTTTTTCTTTTTGGTTTTATCTCCTTGATAAAACAGTGTGAACCTTCTGTGGGGGTGAACACTCCATTGTTTGTAGGATAGTGGAGAATTTCCTTGCAGGGTTGTTGTTTCTTTTTCTCTGTGCTGTTTACTTATCTTGAATGAATGGTGGCAATATTTCTTGTCACGTTCCAAGAAAAAAAAAAGTACAAAGCATTTGAAAAGTCCGAAGGCATAATAGGTAATTGGCCCGTGGAAGAAGAACAAGAAAACAAAAGAACAATCTAAAACATTAAGAAAAAACAGAACACCAAATCACCTCTTTTCACTCTCTTCCACCCACGTGGGCCGAACTGATTTCATGGGCTGATTGAGATTTTGAGAGTAGAGAGGGCCCCAGTTATAGCACTTGCTTTAAAAGTTAGTATGTTTGTATGGAATTGAGCAAGGGGTAGAAGGGTGAAGGGACTTGATTTTTGCCTCCTTTCATGCATCTTGGCATTGCCAGCCACTGGGAGCCTAGCGTATGTAGGTGGGGACCTATAATATTCAGATGACCAGGAAAGACCATGTATCTAATTAGTGTACGCAGGTGAGTAGGCAACTTGGGAGACCACATAAACTTGAGTGCTAACCAGGGAAAACATGCTTAGGACGTGTTTGGCAAAACTTCTACTTGAAAGTCACTTTTGACTTCCACATCTCACGTAGAATGAGTTGAGGGAGAGAGGACATAACTAATTTTGGTTTGTTACAAAAGTCAACTCTTTCATAACAACTTCACTTTTTCTCCAATCTTGGAAGCTCCACCTTATGGCTTTTGGTTGGAAGCCAAAACATAAATAAAATACTACATATATGGATTCCAAGACCTAATAGCTTCCACAAAAAATAACTAAATGGAAGTGCAAAAGTGCTTCCAAATGGAAGCTACTCCAAACACGCCCTTAGGCAGCTTGGACGGGGCACATCCAAGTACCCTTGACAATTGTCTTAGTTTGTGTATTAGTACCTATCTCCTTAAACATTATTATTGCCTTTGTTGTGGTGCCCACCCAAGAATGCAAGACTGATATCTTCCCATATACCCCTGATGCCAAAAGCATATGGCAGAAGGTTAAGCCGCAATGCAGACAACATTATCATCTAATTAGACATCATTAAAAGAAAAGGTCCGTTTGATTGTTTTAATCACAAAAAAACAACAAGAAAAAATGAAAAACAGCCTTACAACAGGAAACAAAAGCTATCAGAAGAAGACAAACCTATTACAAAATGAACGAGATGCAAAATTGTGATTGTTGCAATGTGAACACATCCAATCCCCATCACGCCACTGTTTTGCCCTGGTAAGAATGGTTAGATCAAGTAAGAGATGTTGCTAATAAAATTTATAGACTTACAAATATAGTATGCAGGGTATCATGGTAATAATTAGTTCTCGTAATCTAGAGGTGAACATTGCCATGAGTGTTAAGCTTGGAAATTTAGTAGTTTAGTTTGGTTGCGTAACATCAACATTTAGGCAGCAAGTTTGGACAGGTCAACATTAACCTATATGGGTGGGTCAACCCAATTGACCTGACCCTTGACTGGGTCAGAAGTGGGGACAGGTTAGTGTTGAGCAATGACTTGACCAAACCCTGATTGCCTTGGGTCATGATAACCCCTCAGGTTATCCAACCCAATCCAAACCCAACACACTTCAAATACGTCACACCCCACATAACCTAGCCCCCAATTCTTTTGAGTCACAATGTATTCCCCTTTTTTCTTCTTTCCCATTGCACGTCTTCTCTTTCTTCCCATCGTGTGGCAATAGGGCTGCAAATGGACCAATACGCTCGATGAACAGCTCGTAAGACTGCTCGATAAGGACTCAACTCAACTCATTTATTAAGTTAAATAAACAAGCTTGAACAAAAATGTAAGCTCGATTTAAATGAGACCGAGCTCAAACATAGGCGAGCTCGACTCGATTATGTTCGTAAGCAGGCTCATTTAAGAACTCGTTAAGAGCTCGTTAAAATACTCGTTAAGAGATCATTTAAATACTCATTAAAAACTTGTTTGTATACTTTTTATCTAATAATTTAAGATTATGAGATGTCTTAGATAAAAATTAAAATTAGAATTAGAAAGGTCAATCGTTGAAGGGCAACTTTAAAGAGTAGGATGGGTAAAGCCGTGGAAATTTTGGGGTTGCTCACAATGGCCTCGAGTTGAAATAACCTCAGTTAGGAGGATTTTAATATTTACAAAAAAAAATATTAAATGGTTTAAAATAAATGTTATAAATAAAAATAAAAATTAGAAGGCTTAATGGTTAAAGAATGCAATGAGGAGACTAATTTTTGAGTAACTGGATAAGGGGATGCTGGTTAAGCTCGGGAGAATGCAGGCTGCACATAGTGGGGGCTGGCGACTTGGCGTTGGGAATCGGACATTAGTCCCACATCGCCAGATAGAAACGTCCTTAAAAGGGGCGCCCTTCGCCCGGCCTACTTAGTTAACTAGGCTCCTAGTTTTAAAGTTAATCATTATAGTGCGTTTGCAGCTCGTAAGCTCGCAAGCTCAGCTTGCACCCGACGAGTTTCTAAACGAGCTGAGTTTGAACAGCGTGTTTAGAAGCTCGGTCGAGTTCAAACCGAGTTCGAGCTGGGCAAGAGATGATCGAGCGGAGTTTAAGCAGAAAGAAACTCGGCTTGACTCGACTCGTTTGCACCCCTATGTCACATCCTTTATTCCTCCCTATCATCCCCTGCCTCCTCTTCTTCTAATCCCTTCCCTCCTCCCCCTGCTTCTATTCGATGACAAGAAGGCACCACTTGAGGATATGAACAAAAGATGATGAGGTGGTCGAGTCTCCCTCTGCCCTCTATCTCTCCTACCTCTCCCATAGCAATTCCTCCATTTCTCTACCCCTTCGCCTGCCTCTCTCTCTCTCTCTCTCTCTCTCTCTCTCTCTCTCTCTCTCAGCAGCTACGATTTTCAAGAAGACCAGGACCATCTTGGTGTTTGTGTGTACAAAGGGATTTTTTGAGAGCTGTAACTTCCTATATCCCCATCTCTTTGCATTTAATGAAATTGTGGTACTATCCCTACACTACGCTACCAACATTCACTTCTGTACATGGGTAGGAAAAAATAAGCTTTGCTATATAGAGAGGAGCAAAGAAACTATATCAATGACAATCTCCATTATTCTGGAAACAATGTCCAGACGATATGCAGAAGGCCTTCATGACCCATAGCTTTACCAACAATCGCCTGCATTTTACTTCTGCCACTGATTCTTCCAAGTATAAATAGGCTTTTGGTTACTGTCATTTCCATTTAAGCTCTTGGGAACATGGCTTACATTGACAATTTCATGATAATCCTCTGCCCAAATGCCCAAAGGCAGCTGATCCTCTTATCTGATGGATCTAGAACACACCCTACATTCCATGCAGCAAGTGAAGTAAAATCACAGTTTGATGCTCCAAGGAATACAAAGCCGATCAAAATCTAGGTTACACATGTATAGTTTCATGCCTAAACTGGTTATAATAAAATTTAAAAAAAAAATCCAAGGTCTAAGCATAAAAGTCAGAGAAAATGGGGTAGACAAAGGAAAACATTACTTTATGAAAAGCTACCTCTTTTTAATTTACTTTTAATTTATTTTTAAAAAAAAGGAAAAAAATAAGTAAAGAAGAGCAAGTTGTAATCAAAATAACCCAAGCTTAGTTAGAGGCATGGATGGCAATACTGGTACCGGTATCGGTGGGTACCGGTACCGATACGTACCGACCGGTACCGGCCCAATATCAGCCGATACCCTTTATAGGGGTGGTACCGGTGCTGGCCGATACCGGTACGTACCGGTATCGGCCGGTACTGCCAACCATGGTTAGAGGTGGAGAAAATCTAGCATTCTTTTAAAAAACAACAGAGAAATGATACATTGAAGCAACTATATATATATATATGCTAGAATGTGAACCACTACAGTGCACCCCTAGGGTTGTTCCCATCCCTTAGGGTTTTAGTGTTCATCACCAATTTACGAATATAAAATTAGACGTCTTACATTGAAAGCCTCGGTGAAACTTAAGCGAAAAGGAATTGAATTTATGTTGGGGGAGAGTTGAATATTTAGAAATTTATCATGATTTTTATTTATTTTTTAAACATGGGGAAGGGGTTGAATATTTAAGGTTGTTCCCATCCCTTGGGGTTTTAGTATTCATCACCAATTTACGAATATAAAATTAAATGCCTTACATTGAAAGCCTCGGTGAAACTTAAGCCACAAGGAATTGAATTTATGTTGGGGGGAGAGCTGAATATTTAGAAATTTATCATGATTTTTATTTTTATTTTAAACATGGGGAAGGGGTTGAAACAGTGCGTGCAGTTTATGTCAGCAAAAGCAGAAGAAAGCAATTATGTCAGCAAAAGCAGAAGAAAGCAATTATGTCAGCAAAGTGTTAGCATAGCTTGATGATAACATAGAACAGATATGATGATCTTGGTGGTGCAAGTAGAATGTTAAGACTGGGGAGAAAGAATAAACTAAAAAGATAAGACAGCAAGCTGATGCTGCAGCCGCTGCAGCCCACTAAAATGAATTAGGTAGGAATTTGACATTGTACACTACTGATATATGCAAATAATGCAAATCAAACAAACAAGTGCAGGACCAAGGACATCTACGTCCAGTACACATAAAGACATTCTTACCCTTTTCCTAGAATTGTAGGCATTGTTGTAGGCTGTGGAGATTGCATGTGCATCTGCAAAGTTGGTACTGAAGCAGAGCTTACTCCAGGATACTTTGAATACATACCAAGAATTTGGTTGCTACTGGATCCCGCTAGTTCCTCAAACCCCTGGTATGAGTTCTTCTGCCCATATGCCTTTCATCCAAAAAACAGTGAATATGCATATATGAAAGATGCAGAAATAACCAGATTTGTAAAATGACCATACCAGGAAATGGCCATTTATATCTCCTGCATTAAGCCTCTTTCTGTCCCATTCATTGACAAATTCTTCTGATGCCAGACGCTTTGTACCAAGAGCTTAACAAAAAAAAGGTAATCAGTTTGCCATGCCCAACAAGAGAATCCTTGTGAGCAAATCAATATCCAGAAATGACCAAGAAAATTTAACATGTTTGACGTGGGTACCATAGTTAGAGGTTCCTTCTTAAGGGTAATTCTATGATGAGCATACACATTACAAACTTTCACAGCTAAAGCATCCTTAGTACCGATTAGTCTTTCGCTCACTAATAAAATGAGAAAACTCTCAGAAGTTATTAACTAAACAAAATATTCCAAAAGATTGTCAAACAGAACACAAGTAGTAAAATTATTTGCTCAGAAATATACAGTTCAATCTCAAATAAAATCAGCAGACGATATTAGAAGCTTACATAAATAGAGGAAACAAATCACAAATTACCACATTAGGCCAAAAAATAGGGCGCTGTGATATTACCTAGACTTGGCAGATGTAATTCAAGCATTGTTGCATAGTAGAAAGAGTAAACTTAAACAATGTGAATGCAGAAACCGGGCCAAAAATTAGATGATCAACCTCTGACATAGGAAGGTGTGAGACTCCCATCTGATTAATCCTTTTGATTTTGAAAAAAATCTTCTTTGTCGGATTTGAAAATCTTTAGGAAAATCTTAATTTGAAAATAGAGTTTTAAGTTTTGAAAACATGTTCTCTTTTCTTTTAGGCAGACTTTTAGGATTAATCCTTAAAGTCTAGATGACTTCTGGATCGACTGTGGATCCGTATTCTTGATCTCTCCCCACTGACTTCGATCAATGTTAATTATACCAATCACTGATTGGCAACCCTTGATTAACCATCCAGATAAGACTTGAAATAAACAGAGAACAAGCAGAATTTAAATGCAGCATACAAGTCATTTTTTGTTCTTTTTTTTTTTAAAAAAAGAGAGGTCCATAAGTATCTTTTAAAGGATACTTAAAGGATCTTGAAGTTCTCACAAAAGAGTGAGTATCTTTGAGGAAGATTCTTGGAAATTATCTTTTAAGTATCCTTGAAAAGGATGGAGGATTATTTGGGCAGCATATCCTTTCATTTGGAATCTTTTGAAAAATATAGACTACTTAAAGGATATCCTTAATTGATGAGACATGAAGGTCGCCACATAATTAAGAATATTCTTTAATGGTCCTTCAACCAATATGAAGGAACCACTGTTGACCCGGAAAATTTTCATGCGAAATAATATTACTTGAGCATGCATATGCACATGATTGTGTAAAAAAAATATATGCTACATAGCATATGCTCACATTAATGTGAGCTCTTGATATGGAAAATATGCATAGTACATGTCCATATTCGTATGAGACTATGTTATGCAAAACAAAAATAAATAAACATATGCCTATGATATGAGGGTTAATGTTAAATGAAGACCCTCTTATATGCATGGGAAAACATAGAACTATATGCATACATTAGGAGAGTAATGGGGCAAGAAACATACCTACACCAAGAAGCCTTGATCGAGGTTCTTGCGAAGGCCTAAAACAGCCCCGAATCGCCCCTATATGCTGTCCAAGATCAACTCCTAAACCTCCTTGATGAGCCTTGATGGTGAGGCCCAAGGGAGGACCCTAAAACGCAGCAATAAAAATGCTCCAAACGCTGCGAAACAGGGACCCAAAATAGACCCGAAATAGGCCTAAATCAGTCCCGGAATAGGCCCAAAACAGTCTCCAAACTTGCCCAAAATGGCCCCAAATGAAGGCCCAATAACAAAGGAGATAGGCCCAATAAGTGGCTGTTTGTTCGGGACCTGACCTATGCATGTCTCTCCTATCGGATTATTTTAAAAATCCATATCATTATTGTTTTTATTTGGAGAAATATAGGTCGATTTTATGTATTTTATTTATTGGACTATGAGAGCTTGGGATTAGCACTCAGGGAGTCCGGGACTTCGGATCAGGCGAAGATTCGAATATATGACTTCTCTCCACTAACCTCGGTCAGTGTTAATTACGTCGAGAAACTACTCGACAACCCTTGATTAACCGTCCGTATGATGCCCTTATAACATGCAACACTACTACTACAGGCAGCACATGCATATGAAGATATATTTTAGGTTAAGCCCTTGGCCTCACCCAAGTTTGAGATAAGTTTTACATGGTTTTGGATTGATTCCAAGGTCTTTGGATTGATTCCAAGTTATCTGGATTAATTCCAAGTATTTTAAACCCATAAGGGTATTTTTGTAATTATATAATTTAGGAGTTATAGGGGTATTATGGTTATTTTAATGTATGAAAATAAGTTTTAATGGTTTCAAAGACCTTATGAGATTTATGGAGTTATTTTTAAGTGTATAAGGGTATTTTGGTAATTTTACCTTAAATCGGATTATTTAGACTTAGAGTCTATTTTTTATGAGATTTTTATTTAGTTGTATCATATTGAGGGTATTTTGGTCATAAAATAGATTTCTAGTATTTTTAAGGACTTTCTATGATTTTTATGGATTTTTATTATGGGTGAGGGTATTTTTGTAATTTTATTAAGTTCTAGGGGATATTTTGGTCATTTCATGAATTTTATATGTTTTCAGATTTAGTTCTCTGTTTTTTACTGGTTTTTACTGAATTTTACTGATTTTTTATTAATTTTGTTGATTTTTATTAATTAATTAGATATATGAAGGATATTTAAGTCATATTTTTGGGTTTATGTAATTTCCGGATTTAGTTTTCTGATTTTTACTGAGTATTACTGGTTTTTACAGAAGTTTTCTGATTTTTATATTTATTTTAAATAATTTTCACAGATTTTATTGATTAATTAAGCATGGGGGCTATTTAAGTCATTTTTTAACTTAAGTATATTATCTTATGTCTCAATGTTTCATTATGGAATTTTGATTATGAGCTTAAGATTAGTTATGTATGGGATGAGGCCAATGATATTTTAAAATATTTAATTATATATTTTATGTATTTTAATTAGTTATAAACTAATTATTATGCATGTGAAAATATAATAACATAGTGTTACTTAAATAGTAGATTCATGAACACACATGTACACACATATGCTCAAAGAACAAATAGTGGCATTTCATTCATTATTTCGTCATAATCCCGTCTTATAGAACGGTGATTTTACAACATAAATTTGACAGAACTTCTCCTTAGGAATAAACCTTAGGAAGAGAACCCTTCAAGAAAATATCTCCTCCAAATCGCAGCAAACCCGGGCAAGAGCACCGGATTTGGTCTTCAAATTGGCAGAGTTTCCCTAGGAAATTTTGGGCCAAATGGGCATGCCTTCTTCTTACCCCTTGGAGGGTATTTATAGGCTTGAAAGCCTTAACCGGTGGGGGTACCCACCGTAGAACTTTGAGGTAGGGGGGGCCACCGGTTGGCTTCTCTCTCCTCCCTTTTTTTCTTTTTTCTTTATTTAATAAGGGTGAGAGGAGAGAGATTAGAGAGAATAGAGAGAGGGAGGGGGCCCAGTTGGCACCCCCACCGGTTCCAATCGGTGGGGGGGTGCCACCGGTTGGTTCCCCCCCACCGGTGTGGGAACCGGTGGGGGGGTCCCCCACCGGTTTGGGAACCGGTGGGGGGGGGCTCCCCCCTTTCCCCTTTTTCTTTAAAAAAAGGTTCCAACAATGGCCCAATAAAGGGACCCAATAGGGAGACCAAATGGGCCCGAAAACCAGTCCCCAGGGGCACCAAAATCTACAGCCCAGGAAGAGAAAATCTGCAAACTCCCAAAGTAGAAAAATTGCCCAAAATGGAAAGTGGACCCCCTCTCCCACTTCCCCTTTTATTTAAATAGGTAAAGAGGAGGGAGGAGAGAGAGAGGGAACCGGTGGGGGGACCCCCCACCGGTTCCAAGAGAGAAACCGGTTGTGTGTGTGTGTGTGTGTGGGGGGGGGGGGGGGGGGGGGGGGGGGGGAGGGGTTAATTAAGAGGAGAGGGGAGTTAATGAGTTTCTAAACCCCATTTATACTTGGTTAAGAACTCCATGCAAGACCCTCATTTAAAGCCTCCATCTTAAACCCCTTTCATACTTGGCCAAATCTGAAAATTAATGAACAAAGGCTCATTAAGAGCCAAAAAGGCAAAAGAAGAGGGGGGAGGGGAGCACCCCCCACCGGTTTTGGGGAGACCCCCCACCGGTTCCCAACCGGTGGGGGGTCCAAGGCCGGTGGGGGTGTCCACCGGATACCCCCCCTCTCCTCTCAAGTCTCTCTCTCACTCCCTTCTCTCACCCCTATTTGAATAAAAAAAATAAAAAGAGGAGGAGAGAGGGTGTAAACGGTGGCACCCCCCCACCGTGGGCTCATCCGGTGGCACCCCCCCACCGGGCCCGATTTGGGGCCTATAAATAGGACCCCAGGGTCCCCAATACAACATACAAAAAAAAACATATACACACAAGAACCCACATACAAGGGCTTAAAGAGTGGGGAATTTTCAAGGGGAAGGTTCTGCTGCGTTCAAGACCAAACTCGGTGTTTTTAACCCGAGTTTGCTGCATTTTGAGAAGATCTTTTCCTTCCGAAGAGCTTTCTTCCTAAGGTTCATTCCTAAAGGAAAGCTCTGCCGAATAATTTCTTGTAAACGCCTTCTTCATAAAGCGAAGCTCTGCTGAAATAAGATTGATCTTTCTTTATGTCAAAATGTGTGTTTGCGTGTCATCAAATTAAATAATTAATACCATATTTTAATACTTTAATATATATATACTTAATTAAAAATATGTGTACACTCTCAACCTAACCTTGGCCTCACCCCACATATAAATAAGCATGGGTTCGAAAATAATAATAAAATGATATACTCAAAAATAACCTATATACTCCTCATAATTAATTAATTAATAAAACCTATAAAAAATTATTTTAAATTAGTAAAATAAATATAAAATATCATAAAATACCTGCAAAAATCAGTAAAAATCAAAACATAACCTAAAAATCATATGGAATCAAATATAACTTAAATACCCTTCACATATTTAATTAATTAATAAAAATCAGTAAAATTAATAAAGAAATCAATAAAAATCAGTAAAAATTAGTAAAAAATAGAAAACCAAATCTGAAAACATATAAAATTCCCGAAGTAATTAAAATGCCCATAGAATTTAATAAAATTACAAAAATACCCTCACCTATAATAAAAATCTGTAAAAATCGCAAAAAATCCTTGAAAATACCAAAATCTCTTTTATGCCCAAAACACCCTCCAAACCTCAATAAGATGGGTAAAATTACCAAAATACTCTCAATATGATAAAAATCAATAAAAATCTCAGAAAAAAAATATATAAAAATAGACTCTAAGTCTAATAAACCCGATTTAAGGTCAAATGACCAAAATACCCTTACAACCCAAACATACTTAAAATAACTCTAAGATACCTCCTAAGATTTTGAAACCTTCCTAAATCACTGAAACTCATTTCACAAACTTAAAATAACCATAATACCCCTATACCTTCCAACTTGGCATAATTATAAAAATACCTTTATGGGTCTAAAATATTTGGAATCAATCCAGATAACTTGGAATCAATCCAGATAACTTGGAGTCAATCCAAAGCTATATAAACCTATCTTAAACTTGGGTAAAGCCAAGAGCTTAACCTAAAACATATCTTCATATGCATGAGCTGCCTGTAGTAATAGTGTTGCATGTTATAAGGGCATCATACGGACGGTTAATCAAGGGTTGTCGAGTGGTTGCTCGACGTAATTAACACTAACCGAGGTCAGTGGAGAGAGGTCATATACTCGGATCTTCACCTGATCCGAAGTCCCGGACTCCCTAAAAGCTAATCCCAAACTCTCATAGTCCAATAAATAAAATACATAAAACCGACCTATATTTCTCCAGATAAAACAAAAAACCTAAAATACAACCAGATCCCCCAAATTCGATAGGAGAGACATACTAGGTCAGGTCCCAAACTAACAACCACAAAATTATTTTTAGGTCATTTAACTAATATAAATGATCATGAACTTAATGATTAATCCACCAGTTGGAAATAACCACTTTAATTAATGATTACGGGCAAAATGGAGTGGCCTCCGGAGCGATGATACGGGCAAAATCGGAGTATATCACCTTCAAAATCTTCCTCGTCTTCTAGGTTTAGGCAAAGCCATTACTTCATGCTTCATGCACAATTTGAATAGCTCTCGGGTCTTTTCCTCTGAGAAGGAATATTGCTTCTTGAGGGACGTATTGCCCTTTATTCTTATCCCTTGTGCTTCTTCGCCCATGGCTTGCCTCTTTCGTAGGCTTTCTTCAATCATAGGAATGTATTTGGACTCGCCCTTGCAATGACTGCATCTTCTTCTTACAGGGAATATTGGCTGCTTGCATTGGATTTCTAGCCTTTTATTCAGGTCAATTACTTGTTTGCCCTTTCTGCTCTGCTGCACATATCCGGATTCTTCAGTTGAGACGGACAGACGGGCCCTCTTTTCAGTTAAGACTTCAGTCAATTGCTCTAAGAGTTCCTCTATCTTACGAGTCATATTCGTTTGTTGTTGAGACAATTCTACCAAAGTATCTTGGATTTCTTCCAATACGTTCCTGACAGAATAATCTGAAGGAGGTGTTGCCGGTGTATATATCGGCGTTGATGGGGTAGAGTCCGGTATGGCCTCTCGCTCTTAAGAGGAGTCCATATATTCTTCTGGGTCTTCCCAAGATGAATTTTCATTTGTATGGATTGCATTCACCGCAAAGGCCTGCCTCGGCTTCTGATGCAGTTGGGATAGAATGACCAAGTATTTCCCCATTTCTATTGCACCTTCTTGGATAAGTTTCTCAATCTCATCTTTGCAGAGGTAACAATCTTCTAACACATGCCCCAACATGCGATAATATGAGCAGTAATTTGGCTCATCTGTCTTCCCAAATTCTGCTGGCCTTTTCGGCTCTGGAAGTGTCATTAGATTGGCTCGAACGGAAGTGTCGAACAGCTTTCTGATATGCTCCTTAGTGAAGGAGTATGGCTTTTTCATCTTCTCACTAAGGGATAGAGATGGCACTCTGCCCCCAGTCTTGGTATTTGAGGTGGATGCATTTGTACCGGGTCTGTCCCCAGTCTTTTCTATTGTCGAAGCAAAGTCGACAGCATTCACTTCTTTGGCGTTGTAAGCTCGTTCTTTAGGAGCCTTCCCTTTGTTGAAGCTCACAGTTGGATTGTCGACGAAGAACATTTCAATCTCCGACACTATTATTTAACTGATCAAAGTTCCTGATATTTGCCCCAATCAGCTTCTCATTGATTTCTGGTTTAAGGCTCCTTTTGCAGAGCTTCACCGCATGAGCATTGGCGGATTGTCGCACTTTATGCTAGTATTTCGCCATTTCTTGATGTAATCAATGGCGGAATTGTTTTAGCGCCACCAGCTCTGTGATGGTCACTTTCCGTTCTGAAACCTTAAATCGGTCCAGAAACTTCTTTTGCATTTCTTCCCAATTGTTGATAGAATTGGGCTTTAGCTTAGCATACCACTGGAATGCCGTGCATGTTAGGGAGGTCGAGAAGAACCTCAACAGGTATGCTTCTTCCATGGCTAGTTCTCCCAGGTCGCTCATGTAGTGGGCGATATGCTCCTGGGCAGATCCTTCTCCGTTATATCTTGTGAACTTGGGACATTTCACATGATTGGGAGGTAGCTTTTTTAATAAGTGATGAACGGGGAACGGTACCTTGTATAAGTCAAAGGTACTTATTCCGTCACCCTGTTCGGCCATTTTGGCTTCCACTATTTGTTCAATCAGGTGTTTCTGGGACACCGCAGCATCTTCGGCAGAAGCGTGGGATTACTGAGCATTGTAGTTTAATTCTTCGCCCCGTTTTTCCACGGCTTCATCGGGGGCGAAATTGACACCAAGAGCTTGGGGCCTGATCATGGCTGGCATGGGGACTGTGGAGGAGGCCCATTCATCTGCATTGCTCTTTGCTGGTCTTCTATTTTTTGCATAAGACCCCGCAGGAGGGTCTTGAGTTGCTGATTTTCCAGCCTCATTTCTTCCATGGACAGAGGCTGGCTTGGATCGGCTTGTTCCGGACCAAGATATGCTTCGTGGGCATCTAGCCCGTCTTCACCTTCGCCTTCCGTGGCAGCGGCTCCACCTTCTCGAGATTGTGGATTGGTTCCCACATTCCTCTGGTTGAGCCATTGCCTGGCTTGTTCCATTTGCCTTGTCAAAAGCCCATCCCGTTGTGCTATGTTAGCAATCTCAACAGGGTCTTCTGGCAACAGATTTAATCTATTGCTTGTGCTTGAGGCATAGCAGGTATATACCCGAATGTCGTCTTCTGTCACTTGTGTGACTCTTCTTTTCTTAGAAATTTGTGGAGGCGGTGCCCCCAGTCTTGAGAAGACCGAAGTCCTCTATTGGTTTTGTTGTTGTTGTTGCTGTCTTTTGGCCTTGTAGGCCCCTTTCCTCTTCTGGCCTCGTGGGGAACGAGGTCGGAAGTCTTCTTTCATAACTTGTCTCACTGGCTCATTGAGCATTTGAAGAGTTTGCCTAGTCAGGATAGTCCTCGCTCGGCGGATCTTCAGGGCTTCCTCTTTGGTCACCTAGATTTGTTTGAGTTGAAGATTCCTGTCTTCCACAGGATTGCTCCTTTTTGAAGGCTTGTTTGCCTTATTTTGGTATTTTTGCTCCGGCTGATCCGGAGCCCTTGTTGGTATCTTCTGCCCCCACTAGCCGGGAACCCTTGGCTTCTTAGTCTTCTTCTTGAAGGCTGCTCTATCCTGGCAGACCTTTGGGAGCACGCCAAATCGATTCTGCATGGAGACCGATGGAACATGGCGCGTTTTCGGCATTATCAGCTCCCCGCCATCTAGACGGATGCGGAGATTACCGACCAGAATTGTCTTTCCCGTTATAGACGGGCTTGCTATCTTCCTTTGTTTTGGCCTCCTATTAGAAGAGGAGGTTGGTGCGATGTGGATAGCGTTGACGGCATAGACCCGACTGGGTTTGCCGTTGTTGCATTTCTTCTTGACGCGGGAAGCACGTCTTGTTTTCGCCTTCTTTACCAGAGTTGGCTCTGGTGCAGCAATTACCCCTAGGAACTAGGGGGATCCTATGACAGATGGAAAGTCGCCGAAGCACGTCGGCGTAGTGAGATACCCACATTGGGTGTGAGTAGCGATGACCAATGGGCCGTATGTGACTATGGCGGCCATTGGTGTTGAATTCCTTATACCTAGTTTAAACAGGGAAAGTTAGGTTTGTCCTGATAGGTGCCTTATTGGATGGAAAGATGAAGGGAAGGAGAGGTCCCACCGGACGTGCCAAATCTGTGAGACTCCCATCTGATTAATCTTTTTTATTTTGAAAAAAATCTTCTTTGTCGGATTTGAAAATCTTTAGGAAAATCTTAATTTGAAAATAGAGTTTTAAGTTTTGAAAACATGTTCTCTTTTCTTTTAGGCAAACTTTTAGGATTAATCCTTAAAGTCTGGATGACTTCTGGATCGACTGTGGATCCGTATTCTTGACATCTCCCCACTGACTTCGGTCAATGTTAATTACACCAATCACTGATTGGTAACCCTTGATTAACCATCCAGATAAGACTTGAAATAAACAGAGAACAAGCAAATTTTAAATACAGCATACAAGTCATTTTTTGTTCTTTTTTTTTTTAAAAAAAAGAGGGGTCCATAAGTATCTTTTAAAGGATACTTAAAGGATCTTAAAGTTCTCACAAAAGAGTGAGTATCTTTGAGGAAGATTCTTAGAAATTATCCTTTAAGTATCTTTTAAAATGATGGAAGATTATTTGGACAACATGTCCTTTCATTTGAAATCTTTTAAAAAACATAGACTGCTTAAAGGATATCCTTAATTGATGAGACATGAAGGCCGCCACATAATTCAGAATATTTTTTAATGGTCCTTCAACCAATATGAAGGAACCACAAAATTATTTTTAGGTCATTTAACCCATATAAATGATCCTGAACTTAAAGATTAATCCACCAGTTGGAAATAACCACTTTAATTAATGATTACCTTATTGATATAAATGAATAAATAATTATTCTTATTGGTCCATCTATAAATAAGATAATCACGACTTCGTAGCCTGGCCCCCAGTTAGGACAGAACCATAGAAGGCACTGATTATACTCATTGATAGGGATGAATCAATAAATATAATATTTGGTCACTCTACCAATAAGAGTGAACCATTGATCAAGTGGTCAGTCCACCAATAGTATAGAAGCACTAATAAGCTTAGGTCATTCAACCAATATGAATGAACCTAATTTTTTTATTGTTATTTAAAAAGAAGAACCTTAGTTAACCAATCGGTATGAAAAGGTCAAGTTGATTTAATTAGTTGAATTATTTGTTGATTTGATTTATTGATTGATTAATCAAGAATTTTAAATTGATTGATTTGATTTAATTGACTTAATTGATTTGATTGGTTGATTGATTTTAACACTTTAATTGAATTAATTGAATTGATTAGATAATTAATTATCATGCTTTTGTTAACTTAATTTAATTGGTTATGTAACAATTTTTTGTTGAACTCAATTGATTAATTGATTAACAAATTTTGTTAATTTAAATGATTAATTAAGTAACAATTTAACTTAATTAGTTGCAATTTTATTGATTTAGTTGATTAAATGATTGATTATGTACCAATTTGATTTAATTGGTTAAAATTTTGTTGGTTCAGTTGATTAGATGATTAATTAAGTACCAATTTGACTTAATTGGTTGAAATTGTGTAGATTTAAGTGATTAACATGTTTTTGATAACTTAATTGATTGATTAATAACTTAATTTGACCAGTTGACTGGTTGGTTAACAAATTTGTTATATTAGTTGACTAGTTGACAATTTAACAACTTAACTTAACTGGTTAAGTTAACTAATTAATTAACCAATTTTGTTAACTTAATTAGTTGAATGCTTAATAAATTAACTTAATTTTGTTAAGTTGATTATTTAATTAACGCATTTGTTAATTTGATTGATTGAGTTAGTAGGTTAAGAAGTTACTTGAGTTAACAAATTTTATTAATCAGTAAACTTAGGTGACTGATTAATAGGATTTTTAATTGATTGATCATTTAACAGATTTTTAATTTAATTAAGTGATTAATCGATAGATTTGCTAATTAATTGACTAACAAATATTATGGAAGAAACATTAAATTTAATTTCTAATTTTATTTTATTTTATTTTCTATTTTATTAAATTTATGTTAGATGGTCAACCAATCAATATAAAAGGACCATTTTTTGTTTTTATTATCTTCTGTTTTTTTTTATCTTATTTTATTGAGTGGCCTACCAACCAATATGGTAAAACCATTATTTTTATTGTTTTATTATTTTTTGTTTAATTATTATTTTTTAATATATTTTATTGAATGGCCTACCAACCAATATAGTAGAACCATAATTTTAATTTTTTGATTTTTATTTTCTGATTTTTAATGTGTAAATGGCCAACCAACCAATATGGAAGAACCACTAAATTTAATTTATTATCTGTTTTTATATTATTTAAAATTCATTAATTCTTTGTTTCATTTAGGAAATGTTAGTTTTATTTTTATTTTTTATTTTTATTTACGGATTATTAATTTCATTACCTTTTATTTTCTGTTTTTATTTTACATTTTTTTATGTTTCATTAGTTTTATCATTTTTATGTTTCTTATTTTATTTAAAATTATTAACTTTATCATTTATTGTTTTTTATTCAAGAATTATTAGCATTATTATCTTTTTAGTCCTTTTATTTTATGTTTTTGTTTAAGGATTATTAATTTTATTGTATTTTTATTTTATATTTTTATTCTATCATTTTTATGTTTTATGTTTCTTATTTTATTTAAAGTTATTACCTTTCTATTTTCTATTTTTTTTTATTCTTATTTTTAATTTCATGGCCATACCAAACAATATGGCTAAACCATCAATTAAATTTTATTTATTATTGTTTGATATTTTTTTTTGGCCGAAAAACCAATATGGTAGAACCACTTATTTTAATTTTCTGATTTTTCTACTTTTAATTATTTTTTAATTTTATGGCCGACCAACCGATATGGTAGAACCGAGATTTTAAATTTCTAATTTTTTTTTTAATTTCAATGGCCGGTCAACCGGTATGACAGAACCATCATTTTAATTTTCTTTTTTTTTTATTTCGATGGCCGGTCAACCGATATGACGGAACCATCATTTATTAATTTATGATTTTTTTTATTCGATGACAAGTCAACCGATATGACAGAACCATCATTTATTAATTTATGATTTTTTTTATTCGTGGTCGGTCAACCGATATGACAGAACCATCATTTTAATTTTCTGATTTTTTTGTTTGATGGCCGGTCAACCGATATGACAGAACTATCATTTTATTTAATAAACATAGAGAATGATCTACATAATATCGACTTTATTTCTAAAAATAAAAATAAAAGTACAAGCCTAAAATATAGGCTTTACTCTTCTTTTCCTTCTTCTTTGCTTGTGCAGGTTGCTGGCTTGGAGGAGGTTGTGACAGGAAGCCTTGGAGGAACTTCAGGCTGCGGCAAGTGGAGCTTCTTGGCGCTGGAACTGGGCAGCCTTGGGGCTTCTTTTTCTTGGCATCCAGGGGGTTTGAAGCTGCCGCATGGTGACCTTTATATAGGCCTTGGAGGCTGCTGGATGAGTGCGTGCAGGAGAGGGATAGAGATGAGAGAATGGGGGTTGGTTAGGATAAGGATGAGGATGAGGAGTTGGAGATTAGGATGAAGGAGGATAGGGATGGGAAAGGATGAGAGTTGGAGTGGGGGAAGGATCGGGTAGAGATGGAGGAGGGGAAGGAGGGCGGCGGTTCTCAAGGAGAGACCGACCGGTCTCCTTTTTTTTTTTTTTTTTTTTTTTGTTCCCTCCCCCATCTGCGACTTCCTCTCTCTCTCTCTCCCTGCAATCCCTTTCCTTCTTTCCCTGCAGTCCTTCCTCTCTCTCCTCCTGGCCGGGCCTTTCCTTCCTGCTGCTGGGACCTCCTATCCGCAGATTTTGGAGCTTGCTGTTGTGGGAGCTGTTGGAGCAGCATTGAGGGCTGTCTTTGATACTGTTGAGGCTGGCGTTGGAGAAGCTTAGAGCTTCTTATTGCAGGTTTTGCTGAAGGTTGCTGTTAGTGGGAGCTTGGAGCTCCTTGTTGCTGCAGATTTGGAGGCTCGTTCTGCTGTAGATTTGCTGGAGGTTGGAGCTGACTTGAGGAGTGCATCTTGTTGCAGCAAAGTTGAGGTGTTGTTGGAGATTTGCAGGTATGGCTCCTCTCTTCTTTTTTTATTTGCTGCCATGTCTTTGTGTACCTCCTGAAATTTGCATGTATCTCCTTTTTTTGTTTTTTTGTTAATTTCTTTTACATGCATAAGAAAACCTATATGCATCTCCTTTTTGTTTCTTCATACATACACATATGTACATGTTCATTTACATGCTCCTAAATACATGTTTGTATGTATACGGATGTAGATAGCCTTGTAGAATTTTTTGTTTCAACAGAAGGTCTCTGTTTTTCTTTTGAAAGATTGGGCTCCATACATCATATTTTCAACTTGAATGTGTACTTTTTTTGGAAGTAAGCATTAAGTGCAGAGAGATAACAGTAAGAGAATTATATTATAAGAAACGGATGCCACAATTTTGCCTGGAGAATAAACAATCCTGCCAAACCCATATTAGAAGAGAGGTCACTTTATGAAGCTCAACAAAGTGTGATTACTTGGAAATAAGTCTGAACTTGGAAACAAGTCTGAAACTGCAGAATTCACTATAGAAGAAGGAACCCCCGGTGGCAAAGGTGCGTTGCATTTCTTACACTGCATAAATCAATTAATTATTTGTCAGATAATATGTCAAATTCTATTGAACTCCTAAAAGACAGAAGTCCTACACATTTAAGAAAAACATGAAAATAACAAAATTATCATGTTTAATAGAACCTTCAAAGATGCAACACAGTGTGCTATAGCTTTGTCTGTCAACAGGAAATAACACGTCGCATCATTCTTAATCTGTGCAAATAAATATGCAAGGTTTCCCATATACAACAGTCATCAACCGGCATAATATGCAAACCTATAGCTGAACAGTTCAAACTGCTACAATTATGATCTACTGATGTGAATCATGTCACTACAATGAAGATCAGTATTGATCAGAGTGTATCACTCATCAGTGACTTAACCAGCTATCAATACACACTCCAAATAATCGCAATATAGAATAATGCATGTATATACAAGCATTTACCTTACACACTGAAATTTAAACTCAAGTTATATTCTTTGTGAAATTAATATAAGAGAACTGAATTTACCTTAGAGTCAAGGGTGGTACCCAATTCAGAGAATCAGAATCCAGGACAGTGATCCTTAAAGTTTTAAAGAGAGTTGAACCAATCAAAGAAGAGCATCTTATCCAATATGAAAAGGATCTAGTGTGGGTACTCCTTAGAAACTTTAGGCCCTTAGGAATGCATTGGTTTATTATCAGAGGCTTCATCCAGTTGGTGGTACCACAATTTATTAATGGCAGTAAAAGAGCATAAATCATTGCAATTTCCAAGTGCAAATAGAAATACATCCATATGGACCATACCCCCAAAAGGATCACCCATGTAGTCAGAGGCGAGAGGCGAGAGAGGTGACCAATGGTTCGCCTCAGCCTCAAATGCCTAGGAGTCTGAGGCGATGCATTCTCGCATAAATCACCATGAAGGAAGAAAATAACAATGTAAGGAAAATGAAGAACTAAAACATCCAAGATAACCATGTGCAAGGCTTTGAGAAGCATTGATTATGTCCAACATGTAATCCTAAGACCATCTACTACTCGTATAAATAGTGGATGGTCTTAGGAATCATTAAAAATAAGAAAAAATGTGGCAGCATGTAAGAGAAAAAGGGTATTGGACATTGTTAAAATAAGCATTAGTCGGTTTGGAATAATTAAGAATAAGAAAAAAAATACCACATAATTTAAAAAGAAACAAATATTTGGAATAGACATTATAGGTAAGTGCCTAGGTGAATGAGGCGAACATGAGGCTAGGCGAGGCGTTTTGACTCGCCTCAACCTAGTTCATCACCTACACGAGCGAGGCGATCGCCTTTGATAACATAGAGGATCACACATACCCCTAAACGGATCACACTACAGAAATGGTTTCCAACACTACATGGCCAAAGATTTCCTCAGAAAGACACATAAAAGGATAAGCATCTGTCAAGTCAATGAATGATCAATCAATCAATCAAAAGGGGATGATTGAGTGGTCTCCAAAGGTTTGTGCCCACCAATGCATCGACTGACCACCTTGGAGCCCCCGTCATCTCAAATTACTCAAACGCCAAATCCAGGTTTCATCTCTCATATGCCACTTTAGGGGTGCAAGCTGTGCTGAACTTTATACTGCCCAAGCCAGGTTTGTTTATAGCAGGCTAAGCTTTTATCAAGCTCAAGCATGTTTGAATGATAAATAAGCCAACCTCAGTTACACTCAAGTTCGATTCATGCAATAATTGAGCTTAATTGGAGCCCAATTTGAGCTCTTAAATACTAAATGAATTTAATTCATTCAATATCTACGAGTTTCTTTGAGCTGCTAAATGAGTCAAAAGATATATTCACCCCTTATTTTTACATATCAATTGAGTCATTGATTGGATGTAAATAAATTCTAAGTTGGTTATTAAATGAAAATGAACAGACTATTAAACAAACATAGGAGAGTCTTACTCAAACTTGTTCACAAACATGAATGAAGAGTGTACTTATGTTCAACTCAGCTCGTTTATTAATCGAGCCTTAAAAAATTGTGTTCAAACTTGCCCAGGGCCATGCACAAGACATCTCACAAGCATGCATGACTACCAGGCACACAGGTGAACATCAAAGTCATCATTGGGAAATAATAATCATGTCAAGGACACGGGCATTTGCTAATATCCCCGACCCCTGGATGGAAAATCAAGCATAAAGCTGCTGTGCAAACCTATGGATGCAATCATCAGTGCTTATCCTCAATGATGGACATAAACTGAGGGAGAAACACACACGCGCGCACTACAACTCACTTCCATTGAGCCTAAACATACCTTGAACTTTCTAGTCTGTGGCCATGCTTCCATTAGACCCAAGCCAATTTCCAACATACCAGACATATTGGTACCCACTGCTCATTGTCTTCAATCTCAAACTCACAAGCATCCAATTTTATTTTAGCACAATCGACATATTATCTGGATAGGATGTGATACTAATACATACACGAATGATTTCAATTGTCTCGATGTGCAGGCTTAAACAATGTACACTCTGAAAGAATCTTGCTTGGCCTCGTTGACATTGGTTATTGAAATTTGGATGTATGTTCATGAATCTGGTTGGTGTTCTTATTTCCTTCACAACATGGAAATTAATCAAGGCTTTTTTTTTGCTTGAGGGGATGCTGGGATAAGTGGTGAAACTCAGAAGCACAACCACTAGACACTTGGTAATGCAGGCCTGACATTAAACATCCCCATCAACATATACAAAAAAAGAGCAGAAATAAAAGTCTGACAGATAGAGTTGGCAACAAAAGCGCTATATACATAGGAACCTTAAAAAATGCAATCATGTACCGATTAACTAAATTCTTATTTGAGGTACCTGTGCACGAGAAGAGTAGTTGTGGAAGCCACAATTGCATATCCAATCACCAACCCGCCAGCCTTTTGGAACACCAAGAAGATGACTTGCATTGTTTGCATATGGAAGTCCGGTATTAATATTCTGACTGAAAGGCCAACTGGAAGCCGACTGCAGTCCATACTTATCAGCACCTCCATATGACCAGTTAGAATTTGGTGTCATTGACTGAAGCAGAGCGGAACTACCCATCATTCCAAAGTTTGTCTTCAGTCCAAATACTCCTTGTGCCCTGACAAAATGATGCGCATAAGATGGAAGGGAAGCTCCAGGCATTGCAATTGCTGGCATTGCTGCTTCCTCCTTTGGTTGACCGCACTTTTTGCATTTATCTCTTGATGCATAATTGTTGTTACTGCAACCTATTGATCCATTGTCCATACAAGTCCAACCAATGATGCAGCCAGCGAGGACAACACAGCCAAGCATACCCACACCAACCAGCCATTTGAAACCCAAAAACACACACAAAAACACACGCACCCACACGAGTCATACACTCAAGATAGTTTATAGCAAGCTTTTAAGCTCGGTACATAAAATAAACATCTAATAAACATATCCATGGAGGGGAAAAAATTAGTTATTAGCAAATGTCAAACTCCACCGTTAACCATGGATGGTAAATTTTGAGTATATTCTCATCAGTGTTTATAATGGTATAAGGCTCTAATGATGATGATGATTATTCTGATCAATATCTATAAGTTCATAAAAATATGAATCAGATGCAGATAACTCTCCATAAGATATTAATCTCCTTCACTCAAAACCAGTAGGGACAACTGGCATTAAAGGTATTCCAATGCAGAACAAAAGTCTGATAGTTCAAAATAAGGAAACTATCAATCAACAAAATTTAGCGGGAGGAATATCCTTTCTACACCTGCTAACTAGAAATGTTAAGGTTCAAAATACAGCATAACTATGGTTAACCTAACAGCTCGGATCTGATAAAGTGGCAAATAACGTAGAATATATTTAGCTATCCGGTGAATGGGAAACCCAACTTTTTTATCTCAATTTTGTTTGTTCTTCATTCATTACTTAATGATACAGCCTAACTCTTAGTTCGTGTTTATTTGGAAATAGAAATTGGTCAGGGGTTTTTACCTTCAAGTCTCAGGCTCAAAATGAGATTAAATTGCGCTAGGATTGTTTCAACAGAGGAGCGGAGTCATCTATACCCATGTTAAGCTCATTTTAACAAAATCAGTAACCTAAGCATTATAAACTGACCTCCCAGGCTCCCACACACCTCATAAATTGCAGGTTAATCAAATACAAGTGCAGAACAGGTAAAGTAGACTTCTTTGTTTCCTTAGATGTTGAATAAAATGGGCATTAACTTAAACTTGTTTGCTATATATCTTCTAAGGGGAAAAAATTAACTACAAATATCAACAGCCTAGGATGGCAGGATGCAGATCATGATCTTGATGATATCTTCTTTGCTGCCGCCCAAGATTGTCTTTACTCTTTGACATGCATCATCTCAAACGACTCCAAGTTATTGTAGTTTTCCAAGCCGTTGAGGATAGTTTACTAAATGTCCTCACCACCTTCTTGTCATCTTGATTTGAAATTAGAGTTTAGCTTCCAGTATGACATTGCAACTGCATAAACTCATGGCCTTAGCCCACTTATGCATGTTCACCTTGTGACTTCTTATCTACCCTAACCAAGAGAATTTTGGGATTATAGTATCCAACTTTTTTTTTTGGACCAAGATCTAACTTAAGGCTCAGGCGATGAATAGGAACCTGGCCATGGTCATAAAGTCTTCTTGTTTCTGGTTAAAGGCCATAGACAAGTAAAGAATCTGCTTAAAAAAAGGATTCAGTTATTGCAGCATAAGCCCTGAATACATGCAAAAGCTCCTGCGAAATTTCTTTCTTCCCTCGGTACTAACAAGAATTGCTTCCTCTTTCTCAGTAACCCATCCGCTTCACACCCTGATAAAAATGTTTCTGACATTTTCAGATAAAGAGAAAGGGTTCATACGTGCACTCACTCCTAGTGGCATGAGTACCGCTGCATCTTGATTTCCCTACAAGCACAGGCGGCAGCATAAGATTCATAACACAGTAACAGTCGTTTCCCTGACAATATCCCAAATCTCCCCTTCCCCTGAAAAAGGAAGCTTACAAGACAACAATAGTTGCACAACGTACCAACTTCTCAATAAAAGCGACAGTCACACTTGAATTTAGTTTTTTATACGCTTGATGTTCTCAGATAGCATCCACTCTTCCTGTGCCATCCAATCACCTTTCACCGCTAGGAGGGATCTAAAACTAGAAGGAGCTCTAAAAAAATTGTAGGATATAGTAGAACATGTACCAGAAGCAACAATTTCGTGGTTACCTACTAAATAACACATGAAAAAACGGAAAAAAATAAATAAATAAATCCCAGCTAGACTCCTCCAACAGATACACGAAGCAACTCCTAAACATCTTTCACAATAGAACAATGATACATAGCCATCGGAAGCCACATCGTGCTGATCCAAAGTGCGTGAGTGTGGAATGGGGAAGAAGGCGAAGGGAAGGAATCGAACCAACGCAGATCCAGTCGCCGACGCGGGGGAGCCATTTGGAATCGGCGGGCGTCTTGGTGTCGACGAGAAGGCGGGGCTGCTTGCAGCGATTGCAGAAGGACCTGAAGGCGTAGTTGCGATTCCGGCAGCCGCCGCACTCCCAGTCCCCCTCCCTGCCCTCGCCCATGGCTTCCTCCTTGGGTCCCCGCCTACCCTATTCGCTGCCCACCCAACGGCAGCAAGGGCAGGATGAAGGACGCACGCAGGAAGCCTCCTCCGTTCTCCTCCTCTTTCTGCTGTGCGCGCCGGCGACACCTACGAGCGCCGATACCAGCGTACTCGCCAGAGCAAGACGAACCTCTCGGGTATCATAATGCTATGAGACGGGCATATTCTGTGGCCGAGTTCAGTTTACCCGCGCGTGAGCGGAGTTAAAGATGCTCCGCTCATGCTGGGAGTGTGATCACGGATGCAAACTATAATCCGTTTAAAGCACCTACACGAGGATGGAAATGCCACACGAAAATCCGTTTATCCGTTGTTTTCGAAGTTTAAAAGTCATAAAAGAATACAATTTAAAAGATAAAAATAAAGATATTATTTCTATCCAAATAATTCAAGATAAGAAAAAAAAATACACATTTTTTTTTAATCCGATTATATGTCGTCCATTTTGTTTCACTCATCTTAACTATTGATTATATTTTATTTTAAATTTTCATTTTCAAATGAAATCTCCAATCATATGTATATAATTAGATGTTTTATTGTCCCTACTATTGTTTTAATCTTTTCTCTCCCTCATTCACTGATTTGAAAAGTTTACTTTTACAAATGCCATGTGATTTATAAGTGAATTTATAAGAACTATTTAGACATAATTTATATCTATGTATATTTTGAAAGTAGTATTCTTTTGTTTCCTTCAGAAGCAATAGAAGATTAAACTTATGTTGACCCATAGTATTATTCGATAATTTATCTTTTATGTATCTGTTTTTGATAATTTTAAAAGATAAAAATAATATATATATATTACTTAAAAGATAAAAATAAAGATACACATATCACTTAAAAGATAAAAATAAAAGTAGAATCAATATTCGACCCAATTGGTATCCCTTTACATCCCAAAATGTATGTAATGGAGAAAATAACATATATAAATATCTCTTAAACTGAATAGGTATGGTATACTGACAAAATTTAGTTATAGTTTATACGTCAATTAAGCAATAATCTTTCTAAAACGATACTCGGTTAAAAATAGCTCTGTGACGAATCCCACCCACCTACATCCTTAACGTGTTGCTTGTCAAAGACTGGCCCAGAATCAGAGTTCTGAATTACCGTTTGGTTGATCAACTACGTGATAAAATCTTTAGTACTCAGTATTAGAATAATCTCACATTTAAAAAAAGTAAAATTAAAATTAGTATATATATTTAAATAGATAGTGTCTATTTCACTCAACATATTTAAGATTTTAAATTAAATGGTCTACTAATTTCAATATAACATTGGAACTCATGATTGTGAACTGGACCACCTATCATGTATTTGTGATTCATGTGATAAAATATAAATCAATTTGCACGTGCGGGACATTTTAGAATAATTTTATATTAAAAATAATAAAATTAAAACATGTTTAAACAAATGGTGTCTATTCTTTTTTTGACAGCAAATGGTGTCTATTTTACTTATGATTTCTTGCAAATAAGTTCTTATAATCTTATGATATTATAAATAAACCATCTTAATCTGATTGTTTATAAATAAACTCCTACAATCGTGACTTTCTTATAAATAAGCTCTTTTAGGAGTTTATTTGTAATACTCTCAAGAACTTATTTGTAAGCTTCAAAAGTCTTTTACTAATCCACGGTAAAATATGGGGACTTATTTGTAAACAGTTAGATTAGAAAATTTTATTTATAATATTACAAAATTATAAAGACTTATGTATAAAAAATCCTTTCACTTAATGTCTTAGCATCACTTTAACAGCAGAATAAAGTTTTAAATTTGACTACCAAATAATTTCAATTTGTAAATGATGTGAGATCTTTACCTGTTGTTTGTAAAGGGCCGCGTTAATTTGATTCTGGAAGTATGTTTGGATGTCCTCTACTCTACACTGAGCTGCGCTCACAGAATCCTAACTGAGTTGACGTCATACCGTCACCTAGTCGCTAAAGGTTACTTTGGAGGGACAGAAAAATATTCATCTAAATCAACCAAAGCGTGACGTCCCTAAAATTGTTGTATATTCAGGTCTGGCCCTCCAATTCTTGCATTAACACGTTGATTTCTCGTACTTAATTGGCAATTTCATATCGGTATAGAATAATGTTTGTTGTACGAGGGCAGTACAGTAAAATTGAGTTATCCGGCAAAAAGACATTAGTCCATTTGAATAGGGTGTGATAACTTTTTTCACGGAAAAGTCACGCAAACATTAAATGCAGGTAAAAAGTAATTGTGCTTACGAAGCATTTGTGGTACCTAAAAATTATTTATCACATCTGTCAATCTATACATACATGTATAAGAATGACAAATATATTTTAGGCATGACAAATATTCGTAGACGTGACAAACGCTATCTGTCATGCCTACGAAGTACTTGTCACGCCTAAAATTCTATACAAAGATGTTTACCGATAACAAATATTTTATAGGCATGACAAATGTTTCGTAAACATGATAAATAATAGTTGTCATACCTACAAAGTATTTGTCACGCGGACATATATTTGTGATATCTAAAATCTTTTACCTATATTTAATACACGTGTGGCCTACCTATAGAAAAAGTTATCTCAATTTATGTGACCATATCCAACTAGATCAATGACATCTTGCATTGCAAGATGACTCAACTTTGTTGTACTATCCTCAGTGCAGCAAATATTACTCTACCAGCATATTCAAATGATATTCCTTAATGTCCCTAGATAAATTATGTACTTGTCCTTTAAACCATGATTTTTAAAAAAAACACTCATTCATCTCTCCTGACATGAGCCATCCTCTCTTGGGCATCCCTTCCCTCCACTCACAGAGAGAGAAAAGAATAGTTTTTCTCTTAAGTGGAGTGAATTCTAATCTTATCCATGACAGCTATTTTGTTTTCATAAATGAAATTTTTTTGCACATGAAATGACTCTTCCACACCTATATGGACAACTATTCTAAATTTGGTTAACTACCGCAGGGAGCAATATACTTCCCTCAGACCCCCTATCTATAGGTAATATGCTGCATATGTTTCTTCAAAAGTATAGGTAAA
The DNA here is from genome assembly GCA_030544215.1 of Zantedeschia hybrid cultivar. Taxonomy (NCBI): domain Eukaryota; kingdom Viridiplantae; phylum Streptophyta; class Magnoliopsida; order Alismatales; family Araceae; genus Zantedeschia; species Zantedeschia hybrid cultivar. Next base: position 20,599,919 of record JARZZO010000002.1, on the reverse strand, counting down.
TCTTCACACTCTTATATACTCGCAAGATGTGAAAATGGAACCCAAGACATGTTCAAAAAAGGGAAGCCCAAAGTATTGTTGAGTCATAGACTCAGTTAGCAGAGAAAGCATAGTAGAGAGGGACAGGCCCCATGATTAAACAAGGGAAGATTATCTAAAAGAGGGAGAGATGAGAGTGGGATTGGAATCACTACAGTGAGGTGGGAGAGGAAATTCAAAGGTGCGGTGGGTGTCAATAGTGGTTACAAGATGTATATACATATATATATATATACATGTACATATATAGATATAGATATATCCACAATCCAAAATAACACAATAGATCTAAAAATTGGGGGAAACAAAATTGCTTGCTACTAAGAAAGATGGATTGTAATTCCAACACGTATACCACTCTCGTCATCGCTATATATCCTTGTCTATGATTATGAACTCATTTAGAACATAGTTGAGCAGGTCTCCAAGATGTCTGAGTTTTCTTATGGCTTGTCATAAGTAAATCCCAGATGACTCCAACCCTTTTCTAAGATGCCATCATAGACTCAATTATTGGGGTTATAAAGTGTATACACATACATATACATATGCACACATATTTGGTCTCATGGCCTAATAGTAGTCCAAAAGTCTATCTACAATTTCATCAAATCATGACAAAATAAAATATGTGATATGTTGTAGTATTCTTTCACTTCTTTTAAAGAATCAATAAAATGTCACATCTTCTTTCATCCAAATCAAAAGTTAAACATGCCTACATGTCCTTCTTTATAGACTATTCATTCACTTCTTTTAAACACTAATGACATATCACACCTCCTTTTCATCTAAATCAAAAGTTAAATATGCCTACATATTCCTCTCTTTAGACTCTTCCTTCACTTTTTTTAAGAACTAATGAAATATTACATCTCATTTTCATTCAAGTCAGAAGTTTAACATGCCTACATGTATTTCTTTTTGGATTCATCTTTCACTCTTTTTAAGAACCAATGATATGTCTCATCCAAATCACATCAACCATTCTTATCTCTTGATCTTCTTTGATTTAAGCTTGTGTTGTTATATCATCAAGATTACTATGCCATCCATCTATTTATAAATAGAGTACCTCATCCTACTCATTTCTCCAAGTTATGGAGAGAGTAAGAAGACCTCCTTTTACAAGTTTTAGAAATCTAAGAGGAAGAGAAACCCTAACTCAAGTCATAGAATTCAAGTTCTAACCTATCCAAATACTAGCGAAATATGAGATAGTAGGTGGAAGTTAGCGACATAATTTTCTTCTTCTTCTTTTTTTTGTTTTGCTCTCTTAATTATCTTTTATGTTTCTTCAAAGTCTTTCACAAATGGATCTTATCGCCAGCCGGTAAGGTTCACTTTGTTAGTAAGTTAGTACCTCTCATACAAAAGAAATCTTATCACAAGTTGATAATGTTCGTTTTGTTAGTAAGTTGGTGTATTTACAAAATAGATCTTATCACTAGTCGGTAAAATTCATTTTGTTAGAAAGTTTGCTAGATTAGTAGAGACCAATCTTAGAGACGTGTGAGTGTCTAACCTATTCCACACACTTAACGAAGTACAAACACATAAGCTCTGTTGAGATCTAGTCTTTGAGTCAAATTTATTATCATGTTCTCCCAAAGTTTTTAGATTCTCAAACTTCTCATTCGGGCGATGACTCCTAAAACCCATTTTTAGTGATCCAAACATTCGAATTGCTACAAAAACAAATGTTGAAGTAAAGTGGATTTGGATGGAATCCGATAGCGAGAATGATAGAAACAACAAACGATGTATGGGATGCTTACATTAAGGTGATGTTGTTAGATTAATATGATTATCTTAGGAGATATGTTGATGTACTAATCTAGTTTTCTTATTATTCAACAGCGAAATAAGGACGCAAAGAAGTGAAGGAACGTCACCATTTCACTTTATAGTGAGTAGTTTGAACTCTTTGATGGTATGTTATATTTGATGAATGCATATTTAAAAATCTTATTAGATTAAAAATAAGTTATATCAATGGTTGTTTACTTGTTCGGTTCAAAAGCAGATGGGAGGAGACAACAAAGACTCCCATGAATGGAGTCATCAAATAAAGATAGAGTTGTAACTCTTCCTCGCCCCGTGAATGTAGATTCAGATGAAGACGACAGTGCAACATCTAATCCACATGTTCCAAAGAAAATTACAAGTAAGGAGAAGAACAAGTCTAGGAGTAAACGAAGTAAGAGTGATGACGATGTTAGTATTGTTGATGCTATTAATGTTGTTAGGAAAGAATACAAAAAATCTCATGTCCCTGCCACCGTTGCAGTGATCCAAGAAGTAATGACGGTTGTAATGATAATGTCAGAATTATCTGCTATTGAAAAAGCAAAAGTCGCAACTTAATTAGGAGTAACGCAACATATGCAACGTTCTTAGAAATAGATCATAAGACACGGCTTGAGTAGATTAAGTTAGAATCAGAAAATTATGATATTAGTTTGTTTAAGTTTGAACTTCTTTCTTTTTATGTGTTATATTTGCTATTTATACCTATTTGATGTTATCATGACCTTATAATATTATCACATTATAGAACTTACGTTAATTGTTATATATATTGTTCTAACTTGTGTTGGGTGTTAAATATGTTCTTATGTCTTTAGTATATATTGTTATTTGTTTGTATTTTTTTTATTATTAATTTGTTTATGTTTATTGTATTAGTTTGTCTCAAGTAATCTTGGATAATGAGTCACTTGATCAATTAGATGTCAGTAAAGATTTTGATGCTGAAGAAGAAAATTGCATTGCTTTGCTCGATGAAATGTGGTTTATAATACAATATTAGATTTAACAAAATTCTATGTTAGGAAATGTGATACAAGAGTTAAAACTTTTCGAAGGCGTTTTAGAGATCTAATTGTTTTTAGAGAACGTTGTCGATTAGATCAAGAAGTTTTTCGTATACTTTGTTCTCATTTCAAGGAAGAAAGTTTGCTCCAAGAAAATAGAAATATTTATGTTGAAGATATCATAATGACGTGTTTTTATATTATCAGTATAGGAGCTTCTAATCGAATGGTTCAAGCTTGATTTCAACACTCTGGAGAAACAATAAGCAGGCATTTTAATGAGGCACTTACTGTTATGGCATCTCGTTATATCTCTTTACCTCAGTCCGAAACACTGGATTATATTAAGAGTGAACGTCATTTTCATTTCTTCAAAGTAAAAAAAATGATCTTTTGATGTTATTGATTAATTATTCAATTGTATTTATTTATTATTTTTAAAATATTATTTTGAAATTTAAACGACTACACTGGAGCTATAGATGGCACACATATAACTGCAGAAGTGCCAAATGATGATAAACCTCGCTGTCGAAATTGCAAATGCAACTTAACCCAAAATATTTTGGGAGCATGTTCATTTGATATGAAATTTCTCTATGTAAATATTGGTTGGGAGGGATCTACAACGGATCCTTTTATTTTGACGGGTGCATTATGTGAAGGATCTCAGGTCCTAGAAGATATAAATTTTTTTATAAATTTTAGTTGACTATATATTCATTTACTTATTTAGTCTCAACATTAGGAAAATTTTATCTCGTCGATGCTGGGAATGCGAACACCAATCAATTTTTGGCTCATTATCGTGGTGTGAGAAACCATCTCAAAGAATTTAGGCCAAATCATATTGCATCTCAAAATTATAAGGAGTTATTTAACTTGCGTCATGCATCATTGCGGAATGTCATTGAACAGATGTTTGAAATTTTAAAAGAGAGATTTCGTATTTTTCAGTATGTTATAGTATCCTTTGGATGTACAAGAAAATATAATTATTGTTCTTTATACGTTACATAATTTTATTCGAGATTTTGCAGGGGGAAGAGATCAATTATGGATTGACATCGAAAATGAAAACGTACAGAAATTAATAGAGAGGTAGAACGTAGAAGATAAGAGCAGTTAGAATATGAAGAAGATAGTTGACGACTTACAAGTTCAAATAAGCAACGTCGACTTAGAAAATAACTTTGAGATACCATAGAAATACAAATGTGGGAGGATTATGCTAATGGCGTGGCTATTAGTATTTTATTTTTATTTTTATTGTTGTACAATGAATTAGAAGACTCTATTATTAATTGATGTGATTATCTGTTGTCATTGTATAATGAGTTAGAAAATACACAGCACTTGGTGATATTTTTTTAACATTTATAAAAAGGTTTGTATATTTTTAATTATTTTAAAAGTTATACTATTTAATTTAGAAGTATTACCAAACAGGTTGTTGCAATTTTTTAAAATGATAACGTTTTTGCCAAACAATTATTAGACATATCACATTTTTAAAAGTTATCTTGAATTTTATCTTCTTATAATTTTTTATCGTGAAACTGTATTAAAAAAATATAGTGTAACCAAACGCCCCATAAGTACTCCCTTAAGCACGATGAGATGTACATTCTTGCACACTTACAATATGATGAGGGAAAGAATTGTTTTGATACTAATCTGGAATACAATTAATTGGACCAAGCACAGTTGATATCTCATCACTTATATTTAGGAAGTTCATAAGTTCAACTTTCATTAGGTGCTTTCCACATAGTTGGGTGTGGCAAAGTTACTTTCTTTGGTGGTAGAATTAGCTTGAAATTTGTGCACACGCCAAAACGCAATAGAGGCCACAACATGACAAGAGGAAGGGGGAGAGGGATACAAGGAAAATACGCACTGGCCACAACATGACAGAGGAAGGGGGAAAGGGATACAAAGGGGATACAAATATTAGCCGCAGCCGCACAGGGGATCAAAAGATGACGGTGCCAAGTCCCCAAGCGCAGGCTGGAGCCTAGTGGAAGGCTGACAAAACAGTGATGGAGAGAGGCAATGGGGGAGGAGTGGGGCACCCATGCAGGGGGTGAAGAGTGTTGCATCGTACTAAGTGGTTTTTATTTTTTGGAAAGGGCATCTACTGAGATAGAGAATCAAAGATTAGGACTACAAGTTCGTATACATCTACTCAGATCAGGTCATGTTAAACCTGCATAACTTTAGATCAAGTTGGAGTTTAGCCATCACACTGGGTCACATTAAACCTTTGAATTTATCTAACTTTGATAAATTTTAAGGTATTCTTTAAATAAATATTATATATAATATGCTAATATTTTAGTATATATTATTCGAGGTTTGAGTCAAGTTGGTGGTACTTAATGTATGCAAGTCAAAGGCAGGTATCTTTCCTTAGAGGAAACTACCCCAAAATCAACCCAACGAAGGGTGCGTTTGGAAAAGCCTAACACCCGGATCCCGAGGCCCATAATCTTTGACGACATAAGTGTTCAGGAAAGAACGTTTTTTATGTAGGGATGAGATTAACGAGGGAATTCTTTTATTTACCCCTAGCCTACTGCATGTAAAAAAATCTACTTATTTCAAAAAGTTTCCAAGGATAAGTGATGCTAAACATAGCCTAAGTTGCAGCCATAATGAAGATCTGACTTACGGAGTAAATACAATTAAAAATGAAGCAGCTTAAAAGAAGTGAGAGCATGGGGCATAGAAGAAATTCGATAATTCGAAGCCATGGCCGCACGAGCCTTTCTTCACCACCTTCTTGGTAGAGCCTCTCTTAAACAACTCCCGCTTTAAGAGATTCTAACTCACTTTCTTTTGAAGGTAAGGTAGATCTTATATTGCTTTAAACCAAAGAGGAGAGTACAAACAGCACAAAGGGGGATTGTAAGTAAGGGGAACAACATGGCCTTCCATAAGGGCATGACACAGAACAGATAAAGTTTCTATCATGAGGATACGAAGTACCAAAACAAAGCCCAGCATGTAAATAGAAAAACACCAACGACCACAACAAAGACTCACCGGAGATGTCAAGAACACTTGGGTAGAAAGAGTCAGGCACCGTGAAGACACCGACAATAGATGCTGAAAGGGAGCTGCAAACTCCATAAGTGCAGCTAAACAGGAATACAACTCGAGGGCGCCCACCGGAAGCCGACGAATGGAATAGGCACAAATACACGAGCATCACCAATCAACTCCAAAAAGATCCCACAAGGGAGATCCAAGAAGTGCCAACCCATAAATGGAGAGTGATCCTTGTACACCAACAGAAAACCAAAGCCGCGCAACAAAAACCTAATGGGGAGAGGATACGATGCACTAGCAAAGAACTAGACTAAAGCAAAATAAAGCCTAATACTACCTAGGGTGCCTAAACCCCCACAGTCGAGGGGCCAAAAAAGTTCCAGCCAATAGAGGTGGAGGGGGGGGTTTGGAGGGTGGGAAACGAAGCTGAGAGGAAAAGGCAGCAAGTGTTGGGACAAGGAGGCGGGCAGAGGGGGAAAGTTTGTGAGGAGGGTGGCACTGAGACAAGGAGGGAGAGGAGAAGGGAACTAAAGACCGGATAATTTCAACCCAATCAAAAGATAACTAGAAAAAGGAAAAGGGATTACAATAACAAGGTAGCTATGGTGAGGTATAGTTAATCTGTTTTCTTCTAACAGTGGGATGTTAAGAGGATCGAACTCTGTCAATTGGCACTGAGTAAGAAGATCTAGGATATCCCCGTGCATAGCACAGTTGGCGACACACCCTACCCGCCCCTTGGTGGATGGTCGCGGACTCTCTGCACCCATCTGTGGACAGGGCATAACCTGTTGATTTCTTACCCCTGGACAGATCTCTCGGCAGTGTGTATGATAAAATCTCTTCTTAAATTGGGAGAAAACCTCATAATTTGGAGGAATTGAATCTTATTCCTTTGGGGTAAGGACCACCTTACTCAGCCACTGAGCTACACAACAAAGAAAGAAAAGAAGACCATGGATCATATAAATTTATATCTCATTTACACGTAACCATTGTGGGGTTAACCAGGGCAACACAAGTCTGACGTTTTAGCCAATTTACACATTAGTGTAAAATATGATAGAAAGCTCAATGTCTAGCAAAATATAGTAAATAGAACCAAAGTGGATGAAGAAAGAGAAACATCCTATTATGTATGTTCTGGCCTTGATGCTATGTTAATAATCGGGTAGACCAACTTGATTAGATATTATATTCACATTTTATTTTTTGTTGCTAACTAACATGAGTTATTTTTAATATGTCCACTCATAAATAAGTTGACTAAAATTCTAACACTGGAATCATACTAGTTTTAAGGGCACACTTCGCAGATGCTTTATTTTAATTTTATTTAATATCTCTATACTTGAAAGATATAATTAAGAGTGGTTGAGTAATGGAGGTTTTGATGAGCAAAAATAGTTACGATGAATGTTGAAATCAAGCTAATATTGCTTGTCTTGAATGATGCATAATTGTTAGAGTTTAGTTTGAGAAGCAAGAGGACAATGAAGTCAACGTAGATCCTAAGCTCAGCAAGAAGTAAAGAAAAAAGAGTTTTGAGTGCTTACATTTGATTATGTTTTATTGATGCTGTATCTCATAACAAAAAAAAGGAGTGATGGACAATAGAAATATTGGAAAACAAAAAAGACAAGAAAAAAAAGAAATAGGCATGCAACAGTACGAGAACTGGAATAGTCAAAAGGTTGAATCCCACTCCTAAAATAAGATTAAAATTTACATATTATGAAACACATAACATTGAAGATATATTAAAAGTAGACTAATATTAACTATCAATTCATAAAAGAATGCACCAATATACTTTGTTTAGTATTTGTAATTTGGATTACATATATGTAGACAAAAGAAGATGGCCATTTAAAATACAATTACATTAAAAAAAATCATTTTTGTCAAGGTGACCTCTATATTGAAGAGTCTCGCATGCCCCTCATCGATTAGTTTCTTCCTCAACCTGTAAAATGCAACACAGGTGGAGACACTTTATAATATCTTTCTACCTTGAAGAACTAAGAAAGCTCTCTACCATGGCCTTCAATCTAGTTGTACCCAAGAGTCTTTAAGGTAGAACTTGATCGAACTGTGCCATATGATTCTATGTGGATGCATTAGTAAATATGATGGATAAGAATAACTCAAGATGAAAATAATTAGGCTATAGTTCAATGAAAAGCTTGGATACAACTTCAGGCAACACATGTTCATAAATCTTGCAACCATCAAGTAACACATACCAAACACAATCATGTCTCATAAGTACTCTATGATTAATCTGGATATAGTCATCATTGTTCAACTTAGATTAACAACTAACCTAGCTTAATTAGATTTATGTAATATTAATTGTATTCTAACATTAAGTCCTCATTTAACAATAGAATAAATGTGAGAAAGAATATCCTTTTATAGATAGGTTATTCCATCATTCATCAATTTTTTATTTGGCAAAAGATGATGAGAACAAATGATGTTTTAAAACAATGTGGGATATTTGACTCGTTTTCTTCCATTAGAGAGGAGTCCCTGGGCAGAAATCACCCAATTATGTCATCCCTTGACGGAATGTTTGATCATATGAATATTCTAATTGTAAAATGGTAGTTTAACACTAACATCTAGATAACATCTTATTCCACTTACTTATTCTCTTAATAGAACACCTTGAGCCTGACCTAGAAACAATACAGAAAATATATTTTTCTTTACCCACTGTAATGCCCCTAGTGCGATTGAAGGACATTACAACAAGTATTACTCGAGATTTCTTTGTTTTTGTTTAGCGTGCTGTTCGGACCCACCCATAGCCGACGTGGCTGTTCATGCTTTTGGAGTTTTTAATCCACCATCCCCCGGTACACATGCTTTCTCCCGTGTCATCCATTTTCACAATATTTGCGCATTAATCTATAATAAACATAAAATTAGATCTTACTAAATATACAAGTATATTATTTCTAACGTATATTATTACAAAAACTAGATCCATGCATATACCATTTTTACTTAGAGAAATAAAAAAATATCTTGTACATAGAAATGTATGTCTACAAATTATTGAAACTTTTATTCCTGTGTACCATAATTTATACTGCATCCACCTTTATCCTACGTCCACAGGCTTCTTGCCACATTGTTCATACACTCTAATTTAAAATAGTTTATATATGTATGTGTTTCAATTATAAAGTTTATATACCGTAATGATAGCTTATATAATTATATTATACTTACATCTCCTTACTTTTCAGGATAACGGATAAGCTCTTATTGAAAGTATATATTTACAACTTATATATACTTATCCCCTTTAAACATTTAATTTTTCTTATATATGCGAAAAGATTCTCAAGAATCTGATGAATATTAAAATATTTGAATTTCCTATGGTGGTTATTTTGATGACATTGATTCCTTACTTTTATTTAATGAAGTATAATTTATTTACAAAATTTAGATTATTTAAACTCTTAATTTTCATAATAGTAGATAAGATACCAAATAATTATGAAATAAATAAATATTCTAAAAGTATTGTAGTTTGTCCTTTAGTACTGTATGGAAACCTAATATTAATGGTTATGATCTAAATTCAACTTCCAAAGTTCAGTATGGTCTGATATTGTAATAACTCATCGGCGGGCTCTATGATATTATTGAAATTATTGATTTTTTAAAAAATATCCTTACTTAATTTGATTGTATTTTTATAATTTTCAAAATATGCAAACTTTTTATGTATTTTTTATGAAATAGGTGCTTATAGTTAAAATAAAATTTTATTTTATGATTGTTATATAAACTTAAAAGTAACATATATTTGTATTCTTTTCCCCCTCTCCCAAAAACAAAAGTAGTGTCCGCTCCTGATGGTTTCCTTTGTCCTTCCTCATCCTTTTACAACTTCGTTCTGGAGCCCCCAGCAATGCTTTTAAGAAGATATATCCTTTGTACTTCTCATTCCTTCAGTTGACCTCTCCAGATAGATGCAAACTTGCTTGTCAAAGAAGAGCAAGCATTGTCTGAAGTTGTGATCTATTTCCCGTCGTATAATGCTCCTTGCTCTGATCTTCTTAGGTCGAATTTTTTAGCCCCTATTCAGTAGTATCAAGTACAGATTGAGATCGTCTACTCTATTTCTTCTACACCACTTGTACTCCACTCATTCTTATTGGTTCAATTATTGTGGTGCGAGGAAAGTAGAATCTGAAAAAGAGGAAAATTTCTACTTTCTAAAGATTCTAGACCAATCAGAATGAGTGGATTACAAATGGTATAGAAAAAATGGAGTAGACGATCTCAATCCATCAAGTACCACCCTTCGTCTTCGCGGGCAACAGACCTGTTTGTGTGGGTAGTTGGGATGGAAGACGCATATCATGTGATCTTGTGGCTTACTGTATGATATGTAGGACACGGACATGAGTGTCAAGTGTCGACACGGATACATGCGTCGGATACAGTAATATCTTAAAAATAAGACACGAGGATACGGAGAACATATGGATATTTATACATGAATACGTAGTTATACATGTATATAATAAAATATAATTGTTAAAATTTATCTAAAATATATAAGATATAACTCAAATATATCAAATTTTATCATATAGACAAATATTCTGAGAAGACATGTTAAGTATTCTAAGAAATTTTTAATATTTATTTTGAAATCTTAAAGTAGAGGGTACGACACAGGTGTCCGAATGTCGTGTCGTGTTCAAGTGTCCGACACGACTCTCTAAAATAAATAGAAGTGTCCACCAAATCAGAGGACTTACTACATATGAGGATTGAGGAACCTTAATTCGTTTTAGCTATGCCGGATCCCCTATGGCAAACCACCAATGAATGGTCATTTGCTAGAGTTCATATTAAGTAATCGAGACAATTTATTATCTAAGTCAAGTAAAGGAATTTATAGACTACATCTAAGAAAATGCCTCTATTGATGATAACTTATGTCAACTTAGCGTAGAAGTCCTTAAGGTCTTCTAGTGTCACCTAATAGTCATAATATACAACAGCCACTTACGTGGGTGATCTGGGTGGGAAGGCAGACCTATCCCAATAGGTTTGGTGGCAGCTTGTGGGCAGAAAAGATGATATGTTATGGATCTTGTGCAACATTTGCCGAGTCGCGTGACCACAATCCTTTCTCCACCCGTTTGCAAAAGCAGTGGCCCGTGGCGCCTTTATGCTGTAATTCCACTTTGCCTGCGGGACAAGCAATGCTTGCTTCGTTCTGGGTCCCAAAGTTAAACCCAACGATACACATATGTATGTCACGTGCCATCATACAAATCGTAAAGCATATGATTTCTGAACCATGAGTTCTTGTGAATTATGATGTGTCATTTACTCCCAACCAATCAGCAGCTCGACAGTAAGGTTGGTAGGGATCTATGGTTGAAAGTCCCGAATGCTCTCTGCAGATAGCAAGATTTATTTCTCATAAATAAAATGTGTTGTTTTACTACAGTGGAGAGTCCACCATATTACTAAGTAGCAGCAGCACATGGTAAATCTCCAGTCATCCCAACTCCCAAGGATGGAGATTTCGCATAATTCATGCTTTTAGTACCGCCAGGAGATTTTTGTACGTGTGGTCAACAGACTCAACACTAATTAAACAGTCGTATGCATAGAGTAAACAATCACCATTCAAGTTATTATTAGAACAACCAACTTAAAATTAGTATGTCAAGAATAGACATTTTTTTTCTTAATAAACTCATAATTCATTCATACGTAATTAATATGGAACTTACCAACTTTTTCACCTTTATAATTCATTCATACTCTATCACCTTTACGCTTTTTCACCTTCATACTGGAATCCTGCTAATATGTGACTTAAACTCCCTCCTCGCATTATGCCGAAATCACATGAAAACAGAGTGGAAATAATCAAATATGAAAGACAAGAACATATGATAACATGTTAAACCATTCAGCTCATAACTAGTTTAGTGTAAAGAGGTATACTTTCTTAAAAATTCATAGCACGCACATGCACAATTGGCTTAGAACTGAAAATCTCCTTTCACATTCAGAGGTTCTGGTGGATAAAATCACGATAAAAATATTACTAAATTTGATTTCATGTTAGATTACTTAGCTCAAAACTAATTAATTAAGAGCAGAAAGACTCATCTTTTTTATAAGCTTACACCGGAACTTACCATGTACATCTACCCAATTACACGTCATGTCTTTTTTTTTATGTAATGTAATTCTTACACTTCTTTTGCATTGCATATAGGAGTCCTTCAATTTATGTTAACATAACCAAACATTTTGACAGACCGTGAAACCAAAATCCTTCATATTTAGCTTTCAGCCATCTAAAAAAATGAAACTAGGAATGCCTCTGTAAAATAATTGATTTTGATTTTAGATTGTAGTGTTTCACATTAATCTAAACAAAAGAATTCAAAGATTTCAATATTTCGCATCAACCCAAAAAAGCCTTAATTTCTTTAAAACTTCCGACTCTGCCGTAAAACATCAGAGCTTTGCACACATATGATGATATTTTAGGAGATTCTACAGTGAAATCCTACTTTCTGTCTATGGGAAGGCTGCCTGTGTCAATCATGGAATCAACAACCCTCTTCGTTGTAGGATTTCATGGGAGTCCTCTGGGGAAGTAGTCAATTCACGTTTAGCTGCGTGGAAAATTTCTAAATATTGCTTGATTGCAACGATCCAAGTTATGAGAAGTCACTGAGATCTTCTTATATATACAAGTGTGTTGAAGAATCCCATCCTGGATCCATGGTTAACGAGATGTGGGTCTGCTATTTAGAAGGCAGAGTGCTTGGGGACCAGTGTTCTCCGGTTACCACCCTTTACGCAGGACTGTAAGGACCAGTGCTTACCCTGCTATGTAGAGACCACCACGTCTGTGGAATCTTAATAAACTATCCTGTAGTACCAACTATTATGCCATTAGATTAATTAGCCAACGGACACATTGGACAAATATAAACTACGTTTGCCGTATCCTCGTTGTAGTCAGGGTCCACAACAGGAGAATAAACAAAACCAACGTCTTAACTCTAGTTCTGGAATCTATTTAAAAGGAGTGGGTAGAGGTTTCTTTTGTTTTTTTCACTTGAAGACAAATAAGTTCATTATGTTAAAGGTGACTGCATCCACATCAGTGTTAGATTGAGAGAGACATCAAGTAAAAAAGAGAGCAAATTCCCAATTGTGTACGTACGCCCTGCTCAAGATTGGACTTTGGCGGGTCCATTTGCTTGCTTTGGTCACTAGCTCTGCCGCCTGCTATTAGTGTTAGGAATTCTCCAACTAGACCGTTTGTAAACAAACTTATGGGAAGATTAGTGTGTTATTAAGTGCGTCTGTTGCCACTGCCCTGTCGCCGGAAGTAAACTATAAGACACGATTGGATTTATTTTAAAAAAACTAGTTGATAATTTAGTCAGCGTCTACACTAACAGTCTTAGACGTCACGCAACATATGTTTCGTTGCGCGCCGTACACCATTTTCTACACTGCATTCCCCAAAAGGATCTTTACCGTTCTTCCAGTTTAAGCTGACCTTAGATTTTGGCTCGAGTTAGAAGGGTACTTTCGGACATAACAGCATATATAAGATCTTAAGACAAAAGTCAAACCCTCTTCCTGTTTTTTGATGAAACGTCACGCAATAATGATCCCACAAACCAGTGAGAAATATTGTTTCCTCGAATAAGGTTGCGGATCATAGTGCCCTGCAATCTTAAAAAGTAACATTTGCCGCAATGTTATGTGAGTATTATAATACAATTATCGTTTCATCTGATGCATCGGACGGCCTACAACAGCTGCACCGTCTCATAATAAGCCATAGCGTATCTTAATAAATGATGAATGATACTAGAGTATTTAGTTGAGTTATGCTTGCTGCAATGACATTTTGTAGTAGGTATAAAAAATAAATTTTTTAGGTTGCCCACAAAGTATCCTAGACATTCATACAGGTCGATCACCCATAAACTTTAAAATTTGTTATTGGACTTGAGTCATTAAAGATCTTTTTTTTATCATTCATTGGAGGTCGATCTTTAAATTTTTTAGATTTTTGTAGGACGTTCGATCAGTGATTGTCCTATACGTCTATGACACCTCGGGGTGAACCTTAAAAAGTTCAAAAAAAAAAAGAGAATTTATCTATTGAACTACCCCTGCGTGCAACAGCTAAGGGGTATTATTACAAACTTACAGCAACCAGCAAGTATTTTTGGAGAGAGAATACCTTGTTGCACCACCAAAGATTATTATGCTACTTGGTGGTGCAGCTAAGTCAAATAGAATTATTTTTTTTTATTTTTTTTTGAAATCTCTGAATTTTTTTATGTTCATTTGCAGTTGATTTTTTATTTTTTTGCCTCGTTTGATCTAAGATTGAATTGTACGGGCAAATCGAGTGCCATGAAAAAATTTAAAATAAAGTTTCAGAAAAAACAATTTAACATGGTTGCACCGCCAGGGGCGTAACAGCCCCCCTGAAGAAGATTGCAGTAAAAATTTCTCAAATGTTGAAAATGCCAACAAACCACAATCCCATCCTTGCTCAGTCACCATAACAGGGTTAAGGAGAGCACGTGGGTGCCCCAGCCCGAGGAGTGGTGAAAAAGATATCGGTCTGATACTCCGCAGTCCAACGAATATCGGTCTCGGTGGCTTACACGACGCCACGATCAGAGGTCGGACGGCCACATAATGGGTATTCCATGTGGTGGCGACTGTTACGCCGTGGTGCACCTCAGCATTCGAGATCACACCACAGAGGCCGGAACCCAGAAGGAGAATTAACGGCCGTTCTGAGTGCGACCCCACGATTCCGAGCGACGCAATTCAAATCTCTCTCTCTCTCTTGTTGAGACGCCTCGAGGCGAGGGGGCTCCCGTGATCGGCTGCGAGTCTGTGACCGCTGTGTTGCTCGACGAGGCGACGCTCCCCCCCACCCAACCACCTCTCTCTCTCTCTCTTATCCCTTCTCTCTTTCTCTCTCTAGACACAGATATATAAAGGGGTTGTGCCCGTCCTTTAAGCCGCATTTGGCTTTTTCTCCTGGAAGGCGTCGGATTCGTCTCTCTGCCTCTCCGCAGGGAGGGGGAGGCGGGGGAAGCTCTGCTCTGCTCGCAGGAACTAGGTGCCCGTTGTTCTTCCTTGCTTTCTCCTCTCTTCTATTCCCTTTCTTCTGCTCATCATCGGGTTCTCGAATCGCGCATTGGACTGTTTCTGTTTGCTGGTGGTTCTCCGGTGTTTTGTGCGAGGTTTCTGCTGGTTTGGATGTTTCGGGTGTTGATTGCGTGGGCGATTTTAGATGGGAATCGGTGGATTTCCTCGCTGGATCTTCTTCTTCACCGCAATGTGGTTTGATGCTGGTGCTGTGGACTGGACTTTTTCTTGTGTTTTTTGTGGATGATGTAGTAGTTTGCGTATTTGTGGAGATTTTGCGTGTGCTTCGTTGCGCGGTTGTGCTGCTTTTGCTGCGTTTTGATGGCAGTGGACGGGCGTGCCTTTTGATGTTGGGGACGTTCGTTCGATTCTTTTCTGGCACCACGCCATAATTCCATATTTTTTGCTGCCTTCTTCCTACTTTGTCTGCTCTTCTTCCATAGTTGGGCGTCGTAATATTTGTGTTCTATCTGTCTTTGGAACCCTAGTAAATGGACACGGCAACAAATTATCTATCTTGTTGAGCTTTTGTTCGTCCTGTTTCAGGTAAACTTTGCGGGAGAGGCTGTTCGTCGGCAACGTCGATTGGTGTATATAACATTTGGATCCACAATGATGGGATCATTCCTTACTAGAGCTTTTATGTATGCACGCCATGTACCCTTCAATACTACATTGCGCAGAATTTGCTTAGGGGTCGTTTGGTTTGACCTAAAATATTGGAATCAACGGCTTTAAAACAAATGAAAATGAAATCCCTCCTTTTACAACACCGTTTTTAAAAACCCATGGTTTTGGTTTTTGGTGGTTTTGAACTGCAAACCAAAATCAGATAAAAGGAGTATCATATGAGTCAACCGATTTTGGATATGGTAGTTTACGACACTTCAAGCATACGGAAAATTTCACAAAAGAACTCACAGTAATCAAATAATAAGAAAAACACTGATTCGTGGCATTTGACAATGTTTTACTGCATTTTATGGCAACACCAAATGACCTCTTAATGAGTTGGTTGGAATGGATGTGGTCTCATTCTACATGTTTCTATGGGCAGAATGGCTCTTGGGTATGCCTACCCCGCTTATGAATGCTTCAAAACTGTGGAAAAGAATAGACCAGAGATTGAGCAGCTGCGATTTTGGTGTCAGTATTGGTAGGCAGTGACATTACAACTTTGTTGCATCAATTAATGTTCCTTGGTTTGCTGTGGGCATTGTCATTTCAGGCCCTCATTCATTTTTTGCAATTTTTCCAGGATTTTAGTTGCCTTATTGGGTGTTTTTGAGAGACTTGGGGATATTTTTATTTCATGGTAATGGATAACTTCCTTTTATCTTTTCTTTTTTTGATTTTTTGGCCATTTTTTTGAGGCCTTTGCCACCCTTTTCTCCACGTCAACAAATTTTGTTTCATTTTTTGAAGGATTCCTATGTATAGCGAGGCAAAGCTGGCATTCTTTATATACCTGTGGTATCCAAAAACAAAGGTATAGACTCTCAGTGATTATTAACCTGCCATTTTTTTCCTGGAGCCCTTTACCTTCTCTTACCTCGTGTCGGATTGTATAGGGAACAACATATGTCTATGATACATTTCTTCGGCCGTATGTGGCAAAGCATGAGCCCGAAATAGATCGGAACCTGCTTGAGCTAAGAGCCAGGGCAGGGGACATTGTAGTTATATATTGGCAGAAGGTTGCAGCTTATGGCCAGACAAGGTTTTTTGAAATCTTGAACTATGTTGCTTCCCAGTCACAGGGTTCTAGGCCTCGACCTGTTCAGGTATCACTCCAATGCCTTAGGATAAGTTTGTCTTTTGCTTGTCCAATCATGTTTTCCTTGTTACAGTTTATCTTCACTGTGTCAAAAGAATATTGCTGGTGGTACTACTTTGTTTTGTCGGATTGTATTGTTTGTGCACATTTTATTGTCTTTAGTTCTTCATGCTCTTGATTCGTGTGGTACCCATTATACTACTGATTCTTCAGTTTTCCATAGAGAAATATCTCTTCTGATTTCTGACAGATCTATACCTTTCCCCATCCTTTTGCATGATATATTTCTTTCACCAACAGTTATTTAAGCAACTTCTTTCATGTGTTGCATTTCTCTAATAGCAGATGAAATGTGGAATGCGCAAATAAATATCTAGTGTGCCCGCAGGAAGGCTTGACGAACAATGGTCCAGAGTCTTCAAAGCATTGAGGCATGAAATAACATCAATAATACTTGATTGTATCCCATTTCCTATAGATAATTTTGAGTTTCTTTTCTTTTTTTTCCAGACCAGTTTAATTTCGGTAGGAACTTATTATACAGAATGCCAGACATTGACCAAGTCAACCTGTGAGTTTCCAGCCTAACATCACTCTTCTTCTAGTGTTGCACAGAGATCAGTTTGTGGGCAAAGCGATTAGTGGCTGTAAAAATTTCAAACCCTGAAGCATGTACAGGGAGATTTGTAGAAATGAGGAAAAATCTCAAAAAGAGGAAGCATGATGTCAGTTGACAATCAACATCTAATCTCTAAAAAAAGAAAGCATGATGTCAGTGGACAATCAACATCTGAAGCCACAGTCTGTATCTGCATGACTAGTCACATTAATTGCACGATAGACTTTGCTGACATCAATCTTAGTCCAGCTGAAACTACAGCCTGTAATCTATATGGCAGCGACACAATTTGACACTAGAAGGCTGAATTCCACCACAATTCAGGACTCATCTGCTTGGCTCGTGGGAGCCATCTTTTCGACAAAATCTAGAGTAGAGTACCTTTTTAGATCTTTTATATTTGAGTAATACTTGGTGCATCGCATGCGGTTGTTGTCCGGTTTAAGAAAAAGCTTTTTGTCAATATTTTTTGGAGCGCTCCCAACTGACCTACATGCCTGTTCAATTCGGTCTTGAATCGGAATTTTTTTTTACTGTTCATTGGATTCAGTTTTTTTTATTTTTCATCTTTTTTGGATTTTCCGATCCAAACACTGCATTTTTTTCTCATCATAATTCTATATTTAATCTCTTAAACCCAGTTAACTCATCATGCTCATCTCTGGGTGCTTGTATCTGACCCTTGATGTATTACATGTATTTATTAACCTAACCCCTAGACCACGTTGCATTTTGTGGATTAACCATTATATCTTTTACACAGTATGTTTCAACATGCATCATCTTTGATCTGCATATCAATATCATTTGGTTTGTCCAAATTTGGGTTCGGAGATGAAACTTTGTTTTGTGTACTTCTCCGGTTCATTGCCAAAGTAAGGATTGCCAAAAGCTCGTTGTCAAATCAAACTGATTTGCATGTGCATTCTTGTAATAAATCTCTCTTGAGTGGCGCTTATTTTGTTATCTTCTGATAGTTCCTGTTATCCTAAACAGCTTTGGATTTTACTTGGTAATCTTGGAATTTTAATGTGTTATTTTGCACTTTTCCACCACAATTCAGGACTCATCTGCTTGGCTCGTGGGAGCCATCTTTTCGACAAAATCTAGAGTAGAGTACCTTTTTAGATCTTTTATATTTGAGTAATACTTGGTGCATCGCATGCGGTTGTTGTCCGGTTTAAGAAAAAGCTTTTTGTCAATATTTTTTGGAGCGCTCCCAACTGACCTACATGCCTGTTCAATTCGGTCTTGAATCGGAATTTTTTTACTGTTCATTGGATTCAGTTTTTTTTATTTTTCATCTTTTTTGGATTTTCCGATCCAAACACTGCATTTTTTTCTCATCATAATTCTATATTTAATCTCTTAAACCCAGTTAACTCATCATGCTCATCTCTGGGTGCTTGTATCTGACCCTTGATGTATTACATGTATTTATTAACCTAACCCCTAGACCACGTTGCATTTTGTGGATTAACCATTATATCTTTTACACAGTATGTTTCAACATGCATCATCTTTGATCTGCATATCAATATCATTTGGTTTGTCCAAATTTGGGTTCGGAGATGAAACTTTGTTTTGTGTACTTCCTGTTATCCTAAACAGCTTTGGATTTTACTTGGTAATCTTGGAATTTTAATGTGTTATTTTGCACTTTTACAGCAAAGAGAACAGCAGGTTCATCAACCGCCCCCGCCCACTGCAACAGTGCGGCAGCCTCCAGCAGCACAACAGCCTCGCCTGCCTCCAAGCCCTATTAGGAGCAAAGCCCATGGTGCTAAGGAGGAAGGAGGCCCTTCTGCAGTGGCCCCTCTAGCCCACTCTCAGGCACCAGCGAGCCCTAAGAAGAAACCGGGTTCTGATACCAACAGTCTTTCCACATCCAGTGAAACAGAAGCAATGCAAGTTGAAATGAGCAAGGCCTCGAGCAATGAAGATTCAAACCCTTCACCACAAGAAACAGTAACGGAAGAAACCATCAGAGTAACGCGCGGCAGGTTGAGGAAGCCGCGAGCTGCTGCCACCACCAACCTTCCCGCGTCGGCAGTGACAGCCTCGGGTGGTGCCACAAACCATTAGCAGTCTAAACACATTCTTTTCCCCCTCTCCCTCTTACCTTCAAGCATGTTTGCCCTTTTGTTGTTTTACAAGCGATGATTGGTTTGAGTGGCAACATTTTATAATTTTCCCGGTGTAAATAAATAAGATAAGGTAAAAGCTGGGGTACATATTTTGCAGAACCATCTGGAATGGTTTAGCCCAAGTGGCGCTTGGCTCTAGGGGTGTCAATTGGACGCCTGAATGGGCCAGCCCAACCCAGTCCAACCATATTATATTAAATTGGACTGACCTAAATTATCTAAAAGGAATTTGGGCTGAGCTGGAATTGGACTGAGTTACGTTGGATTTGAGATATAGCCCAAGCTTAAGAGTAATGCTGTAATGTGGGTCTGCAATGACTGCACACAGTTGTCCAATCAAATTCAATAAGATGGCTGCAGCAGAATTTTTTTGGTTTTTCTCTATGAAGTCCTAGGACAAAGGAACAATTCTATATTTCATCTTTGAATGAAATACGGATGGCTATTTTTTTTTTTTTTAAATGATTGTCCACTTTTCTTGAATTCTGGACGCCTAGGGTTGTTTCCTTTCTCTAAGATTTTTTTTTCTAAGAATAAAAAAATTATTTGATCGGACAGCTATGCGCAGGCAGTGCTTAGTCCCCACCCCAATATGAAAAAAAAATGGTCCACGTTATCAAACCTAAGTTTATTTTATGTATACACTTCAGCTGTGTCTATAATCCTGCTTAAAAATTGAGTTACATGCCCGCCACGAATGCTCTGCTGATGAAACCACAATAAAAGACAAATCATAATTGGATGAAAAGAGAATGCCTTTCTAAAACGATCAGGCTTTTATTCGATTAATGAAATAAATTAGGATGACCAGTACATACAAATTTACACAAGCATGGGAAGACGTGAGATATTCGGCACCCAAGGGATCTTGTATTCGTTTCTGCACCCATATCTGCGCATTACAACTCCCATTGGGTTGGTTATCTCCTGCAGGTGACCATGGATCAGCAAGGTTAGAATCCTGTACTTGACAACTCTTGTGGGGAACTTCTGAACACCAACTTCATGGGCCGTTCTGCATTTAACGAGTTATGGGAGAATTGCACACTGAGAATGCTAAAAATGTAACATGGCATATACGGGGATTAAAAAAAAAAATGGAACTCTATAGGAAAGTGCCTCGGGATCCCTCAAAAATGGAGAATGATACACCGCATTGAAGAAAAATGGAGAATTGCGGATAATGGAAAGTTCGGATCGTGAGAGAGGGTACTTTCAGGAACATTCGAATGATACAGGGGTGTATATGAGAGCAAGCAGTTAGAGAGCGGGCATGTTGACATGGAAATTGTAGGTGAAGTTTTTTGGCTGATCCGCCGCAGGTAAAAATCAAGAGTACACTTCCCGCTCAGGAAATTTCCAAGAGACTGGTGGCAGGCTTATTCAAAATAAACAAAAAAGATCATGTTATACACCACAGAATGCAAATGGAAGAATTTAACTCAAAGGATACATTCTATCTCCATGTGTCCGTGATGCTAACTGCAAGGTCTGATAGAAGCCAGTAATCAGCATTCATCTGTGCTCAACAAATACAAGATGTTAGAAGGTTGCGTACTGAGGTCATCAGCTCCATGATCGAAGCACCACATATATATGTACTTACATCAAGATCTGATGGGACAATTTTCATAATACCACCCACCATGTCCTGTGAACACACAGAATTTGAATAAGGCTTGCGACAAGCTTCTTCTGCATCTACTTCAGATGTCATCCTTATGCCTCGGTCAGCTGGTAGCAATAATGTATGTTGACCCCCATTATCACCACTATTCTGAACAGATAAGCTGGTCGGTGCAAGTTGTGGATCATGACTAGTAGCCTCCAACCTCTCTTTATGGTTGCTGCCAAACAGATTCACTAGTCAATCACACTAGAAACTGCCAGGTGCAAAGATTCCTCCAATATATGGAGATTGTTGTGCACGCACCCACCCTAAGGGGCCGAAATTTCTGCCCGAAGGCAAGAAGACCACGGAAGAATCAGGCCGCGTACTAGCGGGGCAGATCGAACTGCACTCACCCCGCTGCCAGCAGGGTGAGGTGTCCGCGGCGCCAACAGACACTGGATAGAAAAACTTCATTGAAACTACCCATTATATTTCATTTGATTACAAAATACCTGATTAGGTAGCAATCGACAGGCCCCATAGAACTTCTCAAAAGGATTTGGTACCGCCTATTTGGGAAATCAGTTCCCTGTTCCCAAAATAAACAATCAGCCAAGTATCCAAACTACATGTTGCACAAAGAAACGAAAGAGTACAAATTTTCCTCCTACCTCATCTGGATCTGGAACCTCAAGACTTGTTCCATGGGGAGCTTTTATTGCAATAAGAGTGTCATTCTGCCATTGGAAGGCAAAAAAAAAAGAGAAAGTTCAATATATCAGGACTAATCAGACGGACAATTATGGATAGGGCCAACAAAAAAAAGTCTTCCTTACAGTAAAGCAGGGAAGAGTATTGACATCTTCTCGAGTGACATATAGCCATCTGTACAGTTTTATGAATTAATTAGTTGGCAGAGGGAAAAAAAAAAAAAATATATATATATATATATATATATATATATATATATATATGCAATTGGCAAGATCAAAACAGTAATTAACTTTTGCATACCTTTTATTATTTTCATCTTCACTCAGGAACCTCAAATTTTCTTGCATTTCTCTGTCAAAATAAAAATCAGTTTAAGGCAGTTGAAAATGAAAGCAGCACGTCGATTCTTCTTCACAAGCATCTACCTGATCATTCCATCAAGTCTGCATTCTTCTGCATAAAGAGATTCGACATGGGTCTGGAAAATAAATACAACTGAAGTGAGCAAGCAAAATATTTAACGAAACCGGAAGAGAAGTTTTACTAAATGTCAAAAAAAAAATCTTCAATACATCCATTATTCTACCAAGAACTGCTTTTGGACTTGCATAGCAACAGGCAAACAAGAGGTAAAATATATAAAAATCAGGAAGACAAACTAGCCCATCTACTTTAGTTTGACTATGATAAAATCATGCACAATTTACATATAATTAGGTGTAAAAAAACCTAGTCACATCCCCATTCTATTTTATTCCATCAATTAAGTCA
Organism: Zantedeschia hybrid cultivar; assembly: GCA_030544215.1. Classification (NCBI taxonomy): domain Eukaryota; kingdom Viridiplantae; phylum Streptophyta; class Magnoliopsida; order Alismatales; family Araceae; genus Zantedeschia; species Zantedeschia hybrid cultivar. The sequence goes on along the minus strand of JARZZO010000002.1, from coordinate 20,577,163 downwards.
AGTGGGGTCTATTGTTAAGGAGGCAAGGCGACCCAAGGCTGGCAACTAGAGTGATTGGAGTTGTTTCTTTTAGAGTGAGGACAAAGAGATGGATTCAACCTCTTTAATGTCATACTCACCAGGACTGCACCTTGTTCATCTGCATCACTGAAGAGTGTCATCTGAGAGGATGCTAATGGCCATGAGGAGCTCCAAGTTGATTGACATTGGCAAGTGGGGCACATACCCTCCTCATGGCTATCATAGCATGAGGAGAATCTGATCTGTGTAGCAGTGCCCCATTGTTGATGTCGAGATTGTTTCACTGAGGAGAGACGAAAGACGACAAGGAAGATGAGATGAAGGGTATCAAAACTAGGGCCTGATCATCCCTAAAACTCTACTTATGTTAGTGTTGGGTCCCAATTAACCTAGATTGATTGGTCCATGTACTGGTCTAGGCATTACCTAGACAAGCTAGGCTGCCTAAGTGGTGCCTATGCCCATTTTTTCAAGGCCCAGGAAGGCGTTCAACCACCTGAGCCTTGAAACAGGGGGAGAAAAAACTTTTGCCTAGGCGGCACCTAACCGGTGACTAGGCAGGCACCTTTATAACTATGGTTTCGTAGAAGTGCAGAGACGGGATACACACACACAGGCAGATAAGCAGGCACAAAGAGAATGCATTAGACAGACAAAATGTCCAGGCAAGCAGGTAGATAGACACATAGATAGACAACAGACAGAAATGAATAGATATTTCGGTACATAGATAGATGTATGTTGATTGAGGGTTTGAAAGTAGTGCAAAGAAGGGCACACACACACAACAGGTTCACTCTCTCTCTCTCTCTCTCTCTCTCTCTCTCTATATATATATATATATATATATATATATATATATATATATATATACACACACACACACACACACACCCCGAAAACCCACCCTCCCCATGTTAAAAAAAATAAGAATCGCCAATAAAATTTAAATATTAAAATTGCCAATCACTTTTTTCCCCGCTAGCAGCAGATTGTAACAAGGGCCATCAGATCACGGCTATCTTTAAAAAAAACAAAAACAAACAAAAAAAGGGAAGGTTGGGGGTGGGAGGGGGGGTGAAAACTGCCCCACATGCTCTCACCCCCCTCGGCTGTCAATGGGTCCCGAAAGTCCGGCCCAACCCAATTAAGTGGGCTTGGGGACTAAAGTTGAGCTCATTTCATTTTTCGGCTGGGTTTGGACTTCAATTTTAAACCCATCCCTTAAAATGGGCTAGGCTTGGGCTTTGTCAAGCATGAGCCCAAAAACCCAAAAAGCCCGATAAACATTAGATATAAAGAATAGTTATTTATACATTTTCACATTGACAAGATCATTCATTTGCACTTGTATATTATATAAATTAACTCATGCCAAGTATGAACATTGGATTATGCTTTATCTTAAATTAAGAGTGTTCACACATACTTATTAAAGAATATTAGACATGTGAAAATTACTTTATAGAATTCACGTTTCTATGACACCTTCAAAATCATCACATGCACCATTAATCAATAAAATATTTTAGTGTGAGCTAATCAATATTTGATCCAAGTGCTATGTTAGGTTTTGATTTTATAAAAGACGTGTTCTTTAGAGTTTTTATTTTAAGTTAAACATGAAAGATCAAAATACAAATGCTTATTTTGATTGTTTTTTATCTGTGTAATTGAACTTAATGATCTTGAAGGTCTAATTTTTTTAATGGGTGATGATGCTTATAGACACTAATTCTTATTAATGTGATAGATTACATATTTTCAATAAAGAAATCAACTTTTTAATATATTTAAGCCCGAAGTCTGAGCTCGAAACCCGAGTTATTTTGGGCTTGGGCTTGGGCATAAAGAGGTAGGCTTGAATCGGGGTTGGGCCTCACTTTTCTTGGTAGGCTTGGGCTTGCGCTTTGCTAAGTTGGACCCAAACCCACCCATTGACACCCCTACCCTTGGGCGGGCGGTCCTTTTCTGTTCTTGTTTTTTTGTATTTTTTTTACTTTCTTAATTTTTTTCCCTTCCTCTGCCAAGCCTTACCATTCCGTAAATTTTAGGTGCTGAAGCCACTGCAACACTCCTAAAAACCATGAACTGCTCCCTACTGACTTAAACAGGGGAACGGATAATATCACAACTATATATGTGAAAACTATACATAAAAAGTACCTTAATCTAACTCTAATTTCTAATCCAAGCCGTTAAACATTCTACAAAATATGAAAACTATACACATATAAAAAAAATATTCCATGTTAACATCTATAAGTCATAAATTAGATAGTACTACCAAATATAATAATATCTAAACCGTCCATTTTGTACAGCTTTGATGCATGGAAAATACAAATCCTATGCATATGATTTTTCACTTAAAGATAGTTTTTTAGCAGTAGAGAGGGTTTAATGGCTTGGATTAGAAACTAGAATTCGATTAAGGTACTTTGGAGTAGATGGCACTGTTCTTATCTTGCCAGTAGCCACCGGTGGCAAAGGATCCCTCCTCCTCCTCCTCCTCCTCCTCCTCCTCCTCCTCCTCTCTCTCTCTCTCTCTCTCTCTCTCTCTCTCTCTCTCTCTATATATATATATATATATATATATATGAGGAGTGCTACTATATGATCCGCACACTCCGTGCGGTCTGACCGCACAGTCCAAATCCCCCCTTCCCCATGTTGAAAAAAGATAAAAATCACTATAAATTTTTAAATATTCAACTCTCTCCCCCACAATAAATTTCATCCCTTTTGAGTAAAGTTTCACCTTTGGATCATATTTAAATTGATTGTAACCGTCCAATCTTGTGCAAGTAATTTGGTGATGAATACTAAAACGTCAAAGGATGGGAACAAACCCTAAGGGTTATGTGACCAATTTCTTCTTTGTTCATGACTTTTAGAAATCAGGATTTGCATGTACCTAATGGACGGCTAAGATCGAATTACCATCGGACAGTGAAAATAAAGCTCCAAAGGATAGAAATAACCTTAAGAGGTGGGGGGTAATTGAACATTTAAAAATTTATGATGAATTTTATTATTATTTTCAACATAGGCATAAGGGTTAAAACAGTGTGTGCGGTCAAACCGTACGCACTGTAGCAACGTGCAACTAGGTTGCACGCATGGTTTTTGACACCTTCCCCATATTTTTTTTTTAAAAATCATCATTAATTTTTAAATATTGAATAACCTCCCTTAGGGTTGTTTCCATCTCTAGTCTTTATTTTCACTGTTCGATCATGGTTCGATCTTAAAACTCAATCTTCACCATCCATCGGGTACATGTCAATTTTGATTTCTAAAAATTATGAAAAAATAGTCAAAAAATAAATAAAAATTCAAATTGCCCTTAGGATTGTTCCCATCCCATAGAGTTATAATATTCATCACCAACTAACTCGCACAAGATTGGACGGGTACAATCAATTCGGATACGATCCAACGGTGAAATTTAAGCTCCAAGAGATGAAAATTACCCTATAGGGGTAATTGAATATTTAAAATTTTACGTTGATTTTTATTTTTATTTTAACATGAGGGTGGAGCTAAAACATGCTGTGCGACCAGGTTGCACAGACAGCCTTGATTGCACCACAACAATATATATAATGTTGTGGTTCGACGAGGATGTTTTGTGCAACATGGTCGCACAGTAAGTTTTGATCCCAACCCTATGTTGAAAAAAGAATCATCATAAAATTCTAAATATTCAATTATCCCCTCAAGATAATTGTCATCCCTTGGAACTTAGTTTTCACCACCGGATCGTATCTAAATTGATTGTAGTTGTCCAATCGAGTGCGAGCAATGATGATGAATACTAAAATCTCAAGAGATGGGAATAACCCTAAGGGTAACTGACCAATTTTCTATTTTTATACTATTGTTTCATGATTTTTTGAAAAACAGACCTGTAAATACCCGATGGATGGTCACCATTGAGTTTTCACGATCGGACGATCAAAATAAAGCCCCAAGGGATAGAAACAACCCTAAGGGGGATAATTGAATACTTAAAAAATTATGATGAATTTTATTTCATTTTTTTTTAATATGGGGAAGGGGTCGAAAACAATGTGTGCAGTTGCACACTACTATGCCCTGTTGCACCATAGGATTCCTCTCTCTATGTCTCTTATATATATATATATATATATATGACATCGAATGCATATATATGACATCTAATACGACATCGAATAAGAGTAGTCCACAAGCCAGCATGCAAGGGATGTATGTGTGCATGTGTGTATGTGAGTGTGTAGCGCGTGTGCATATATATGTACGCATCTATGTATGTGTTTACATGTGTGTGAACTTTTTTTATCATACCACGTAGATGATTTGAAGGAAGAATTGAAGTGATGGCAATTATGAACAATGATTTGTCAACACAAGAGAATTACAGGTCATGCCAATAACTCAAAAGATTAGAGGTGGAAAAACCCAATATGCAAGAAGCAATATATCAGCACTTCAGTACGAGTTCAAATGAGAGGTCTTTTCTGATCAACATCTATTATAACTTCTAGGATTGACAATCCCGTACCTCTTCATCATCTTCCTGGATACTCTATTTTCTTCTCTCCCTAGACACTAAACATCAACATGCAGTCTAGGCATGCAAGAATGTCTAAATTTCTGTGATTCGTTTGTAGACAAAATGTGCCCCTTTCCTGCACCATTTAAACAGGGAGTTTCCTCTTTCATATCATCATGTCTCTCACTCCCAGATGATAAGGATAAAACAAGCACTGTGATCGTGGAGAAAATGCCATATTAATGAAGGATATCATTAGTTTTCATGAACTACAATATAGAGCTAGATCTTTCATAATTAAAACATGGGAGAAAATTGAATGTGCCTTGGACTTTATGCAATAATCAGTTCCTTCTACATCATTCAAACCTTGGACAACTGTGGAAAGACTGCAAAGGCACAGACAGCTCCATGAACAGCAGACTGCTATACATAACCTAAGGCCTACTAATCACAATCCAGTGTCTGACTGTTTTGTAAACTTTAGCTAACTATGCCATGTACACATTTGTCTCACTCTCTCACCATTCCCCACCAGAACTATCATAAATATATACATTCTTATGTGAATCATAAATTTTAGTCCTCACTATGTGCTCCTTATTTTTAATTATTTGAGATATATTTAACTACCCTCCCTGTATGACCATCAACTTTTAGACTTTTCCCCTTATATGACTGTGCAGCGGATTCCTCATTTCTCTGGTACTAACCTGTTCCAGCAGTTCTGAAGGCTGGACGTTCACCATGATAAATGTGTTTCAAATTGCTAGCAAGCTTATTGCTGTGATCAATAAGACTGCAAATCATCATAGGAAAGCCGGTATTATGAATCCTAGAATATGCTGAATAGCTTCAAAACTTATTATGTCTACATGTTAAAGCATTGGCACCATAAAGCCTGAGCCACTAGCTTTCAATGAACACAGCAAGTTTTGCAATGGTATAGAATTCTCAGTAGATTGCACCTTTTGGCTTTAATGAGTCAGTATAATGGATGAGAAGGGCACCATCAATGCAGATATTCGTATCAATCTCCAACATCCGACCTATTAACCATCCCCTAAGCAGTTATAAGGTCAAGGGTTCTTTCATCATGAAGACCATGGGCCATATGAGAGTCATTCTACCCAGAATTATCACTTAAAGACAGACATATAATGTATTCATATTCATGATCAATATATAGGCAAGACAACAAGATTGCAACTTACAAATATTTGGTTGCATGACCCAAGTCTGACCAAGCCACCATTATGCAACAAACCCACATATGCCCTTGGGATCATGGTTTACATGCATTAGATGTCACAGGTATACAAACCCATGACCTAGAAGCAAGCTCTGAAATATGAATTTTGTACATCCATGGTAGTTGTGTGTCCACTAATTGCAAAGAAAGAAAGAAAAAGGGAAGGTAGGTCAAAAAATGAGTTTTAGCATGTGTACCTTCAATGCAGTTATTTGGTCATCCAGTTCCTTTGGCCTTGACATATCGAGCCCCCTGTTATTGAGGAGTTGGTCAAATACTTGGTATAAGCAAATAATAAAGCTGATAAACAAGGACAGCAGCGATTACTTCCAGCGTATTCTATTTTTTAACTTTTTCTCTATGAGTCCTACTCCTTCAAGAACATTTGTTATGTCATATATCCTTCTCTTTTGAACCTGTCAAAACAGTAATAATTAAAGCACAGATCAACGATAAACCCTCAATGTAGGTCACACACACAGGTGCAGAAATTTGTAGCACATAAAAAAATATATATATATAATATGGTCAACAGTTAGATGAAGCTTATACATCCAAAATATCAGCTGCTTTGTTCAAATCAAGAGTGCCATCCTCTGCTTGCTGTAGCAAATTGATGAACTTCTTTGTGAGCAAGCCTACAAATTATTAATATAGGAAGGAAATCCATTAATTATAAATTAGATAACAAAAACAGAGACAGACAAATGATAACATTGGATGCTTGGGCATGCTGGCTTGCCTAAAGAACTATCATATCGACAGCCACTGACAGGATGCAGAGAATCTGGAGAACCTGAAGCAAGGACAATCAACGACATTCTCATCAGAAACATAAAAACTTGTAGATTATAATACATTGAGCATGGACATGAGTAGATGGAACATAAATAGCACAAAAGGACATCACCATCATTCGATCCTGGAGTCAGAAGCCCGCCTCTTTTGTTTTTTGAGCCTTTTTGTTTTCTACAACGCTTTCCACCCGTGCTTGATACAGTTGGAAATGGATGAGAGCCAACTGCTTCCTTTTGCCCTTGGTCAACCGTCTCTTGGCCACTCCTAACTTCTTGATCCTTTGTTTCATTTGATTGTTTTAACTACAAGATATACTAAAGTAAGCACAAGACTAGAGAACCCAAGCAAATCAAGGAAAATACATAGTTTGGGAGGGGAAATAGGTCAGTCAAAAGCATGCCACATTATAGTTCAGTCAACCGAATTAAAAAAAATATACCAAGCAAGAAAAGAAATCAGTACTTTCTTCATTGCACATGAAGATATGAAATTGTTAAAAAAGATGGGAATTGCTGCTGGAATCTAATGTTTTACATAATCCCAAAAGCTGTCTTTTCACTAGTTAGAAGAAAATTTCAGTAAACTGACATTATCTGCGTCATATTCACAGCCCAATGATATTATTCTCGTGAAAAAAATACATGATATGTGGATCAGACTACCAATTGACATCATGATGCGACAGTCAACATTCTTTTTGAAGTTGGATGGCAATACAATTACATTGCATAACAAAAAAAAAGGAATGCTCACATGTGGTAGCCCAGTCACAAGCTAGCAAGAGGAGAGGGCTATTCATAGCAGAGAAGAAGGCATCCCTCCTCACTTGCAAAGCTCCTTTCCACACGTGTATCATTAGATACATTAAGCAACAGATCCAATGTTCAGCCATTGCAGTAACAATTCTGCATTACTACTACTTGCCAAAAGACTGTACTTCCTGTCCTAGTTTACACAACAATTTGCACAACACAACTATAATCAAATCCCCATTATCAGTCTCCCAATCCCCCTAGTTTCATGTCTTTATACAACTTATCCAAACATGCATCATGCCAAACTTTATACTGCACCCCACTCTCATACCAAACAAACCTACACTAAATTGATTCCAACATTCTAGTCAGAATCCTCCAAATTATGAACAAGGATAGAAAGCATATGAAAGTGCTTGAAAAGACAACTTTGCAAGGTACCAATGTCCCTCCATAAGACAATAGCTTGTCTTTCCATCTTACCAGTCAATTGTCAGAGGTACTAATCGTGTGATTCCCATCTCTATCGTGAATCACCACTGGTTAGAAAGAAAGCCCTAGATGGGTGATGAGAAATTCACCACCTTGCAACATGTGATTAAAACTGCCCTTAAGTTCCCACATATGTAATATGGCTCTTTTCAAAAAGAAATTTCAGCCCACATGCTTCCTCAATGTGGGTTTGTTTCCCTTTTTTATATTTTTATTTTATCTTTTTGTTTTGGTAGACTTTGAGAACTTAAGGTGAGCCCTCAGAGAGTCTAATGCTTTGGATCAAATATGGATCCGTAAATTTGACCTCTCCCCACTGACCTTGGTCAGTGTTAATTACGCCAATCAATGATTGGCAACCCATGATTAACCGTTTGGTCGTGCCCTTTTAAAAATCATGCACTAACATGTCAATTTATGAAATAACTCTTGAAACAAGCCATTCATGTTCCATTAATTGTCTCGGAATCCTTAAAGGATACGCCTCGACATGATATTTTCATTGGATCCGCTTTTGGATCCTTGAAAGATTCTTAAAGGACACATGTTGCAAGATATACTTATGTTGTTTCTTTTTAGAATCGTTAAAAGATACTTAAGAGGATAGGCCTTTGAATGATGTGGCAATGGCATTCCTCTTAGGATCCTTAAAGGTGTACACATAAAGGATCTTTAAAACTTAAAAGGACAGTCAAAGGAGGCACGATAAAACCTTAAAATATACTTAAAGGATACACTTGGACATCATTCAAAGGGGGTGTTTGACCGCAAGGTTTGAAAACTCGACCCAGATCGGCTGTGATCCGGATCGGATTTGGGTCAACTGTGCCGATCCCGGGTAACTCAGCCAAATCCAGGTGCCGGAACGCATCAATCACATGGCTCGTATCAAGTGCCAGATATTCCCGGATATACACCGCTTACAGTCATCTATATCAATACAAATGACTCACCGATATGTGATGCAATATGAGCAATACTACTATAATTATATGTCATGGTCTGACTATGTAAACCATATGTTCAATCAATATAATGTACGTCTAGAATAAATGTAAGTTTATATAATTTATTCAAGTTTTTTTGTCCAATAGCATCTCATGTATTTCAAATCAATGTAATTCAACACAACTATGTATTGGACTTGATTTTTATTTATCTTTTTAAAAAAAAATCTCTTTTGAAATTTTTTTTATGCTGCCCGATCCATCCAACCGTGGCTCAGCCAAGATCGGCCCGAATCGAATCGGGATCAGCCGATCCGATCAGTTTTGTGTTGATCGATCTGGGACCCGATCCCGGGTTTTGCAACCTTGGTTAACCGATGTACCCTCCACCGGTACCTCCCCTTCCCTTCTTTTTTTCACTTTTTTTATTTTCTTCTTCGTTTTCTCTTCCTTTTTTTTTGGCCTGGACCCTTGCCAATGGGGTTGCAAATGGCAACCAATTGGGGGGGAGGTGTATCGGTGGGTACCTCCTCACCGGTACCCTCTCTCTCTTCTCCCCATCGGTGGGGTGCAAATGGCAACCGATGCGAGTCCTGTTTTCATTTTTTCTTTTCACCCTTCTTCTTTCTTTCCTTTGCTTTTATGCCACTATTAAGAAAGAGAAAAAATACCCCCCCCCACGGGACATGTGTCTGGGGCGAAGACAGAAGCATTTGTCCAATGCATGATTTGCTTAACACGCTTATGTTGGCTTCATTGCGTGCAATCGGCTTGCATTATCTAGAATCTTGAGATTTTTGTTGACTTAAGACTCACAAACCTTAACTTGAGCATTGGGACACCTCAAAAATATTACAATATGCCCGAAGCTTCTTGAAACTTTAAGAGTAAACAAATCTTTACGGGCATTGAAATGTTATCAAACAAATCTTTACGGGCATTGAAATGTTATCAACCCTCTAGAGTTTTGCCTTCTTTAAGGTTCTGCATAGCCCTACTTCAAGTGTTCTGATGAACCAAAGGCGTCCAACCGGACCACATTTGTAGTTTTCGAGCCGAACCCAACTGAACTTCTTTAGTGAATCCAAGCATGTGTTATTTAAAACTTCGGAGTTTCTCCCTAGCTTCTTGGATATTTCCAACAACACCTGACATCAAGGGATTCCGGATTGGATCGAGTCCCCGAATCGGGACTCGCCGATCCCGATCCAAATCGGGATCGGATCGGCCGAATCGGGACCTGCCGATCCCGATCCAAATCAACCGATCCGGATCAGGATCGGCCGATTTTGCGTTCCATGCCTGACATGACTTGATATTTTGGGGCTTTCCTGCCATCCATTACTGAGGGGTCTCCTTAAGAACGTTTGGACAATGTATTTTATCTTTCAACACTTGTCCAGCTTCAGGATTTTAAGGCGTGCATAACCCCATTTCAACTCTTTCAGGCATGCTAGGAAGAGCGCCCTGAGGTGGTCAAAGCTTTGACTCATGTCGAGCCAGTCCGATTGGAAATACTTTGACTAACCTTTGTGAGTCTCAAACTGTATTGACTCACTTTATTTTTTGCCATCCGACGACATTTGAAATCTTTGGAGTACCCACACTCCTCTTGGGCTTTTTCAAGCATTCGAGAGTATTCGGAATAGCTTGACTCGCACAGCCTTCAAGGTAGACATGGCTTATGAATGTGATGCAATGTTGGTCCTTTGTCATTTCTCAACATTCGCCCACATTTCAAAACTTTTGCATATGAATAACCCCCTTTTGACTCTTTAGGGCAAGTTGTGAAAGTGGCTCTAACAGGCCAGAACTTTAACTGTATTGAGCCGAACTTTGTAATTTCATCATGGTCTGCGGGCCTTCATTTTGTTCCTTTCACTTTAAACTCTTTGTAATAAAATACTATCAATTCTTTCTTTCCTTTTGCATGTAGCTCACTTCTTTCCTCCTTTGCGCCATGGTTGAGGCAGGAGACTCTCCCGACGGTGCCCATAGATATGAGCATAACCTAGATCATAGAGAGGATGCTTGCTATATTGCTTCTACGGGATTTATTGGCACACCGACCTCATTCCTCCCTTTTTAGGCTGATAGATAATTTCGGATATCTGCTTATGGGTGGGTGGCTTTTCCCTTGGTCATTCCTTCCGGTCATTCTTCTTCCAGCTTATCATGGATGCCCACTTTTTACAAGAGTTGTTCCTTCAAGGACATCCTTAGGAGTTCATGTTCTGCTTACTGGCCTTGCACCACAAGCTATTGCCCTTGCTGACTAGACTACTCCTCCATTAGAAAGTGGTCCCGTTGCTTCTTACATGCTCGTCAGGACGCCATCTTTTTTCATTTCATTTTTCTTTTTGCATGCTTATACTTTCTTTACCTTGCATCTTTATTGCGAATTTATCCTCGATATCAACTTCTTTTCTTGTTTGTAGCACTTCTCTCCTTCTCTCGGCGCCATGGCGGAAGTTGGAGATTTCCCTTCTTCTCGAAGTCAATGTTAGCCTCTCCCAATGTTGTCTTTTTTCCTTATGTGATTTGGCTTCCTCGAGGGTTTATCTCGGGCAACACATTCATCCATTAGTAGAACACTGACTTCAAGGCATTTGTGACTTTTCATCTTTTTTCTTTTTTTCCAAAACTATCTCTACCGTCCTTCCGAATTTTCACCAAAATTTGCCCCCTCTTACTTTTGCTTGCATAGCCATTCGGATTTTCATGCAGCAGGGTTACCTATTTTTGCCTAAGGTGTTCTTTTAGATTTTCACCTCAGTCAGATTTTTATAAGACCTTTTTACCCTTAATAGGTCCTTTCTGAAGGAAGAACCAACTAAGTCTGTCAGGACACCTCGTTTTTAAGCTCCCTTTTTTTTGTCTCCTCTCTTCTTTCTTTTTTCTTTTTGAGCACTTGTTTCTTTTAGTTTCGTGGAGAATTATGGTTTTCCTGAGAGCCGAATTGGTGGACTCTTTTAAAGGCTTTAGATATAACCAAGAATTTTTGGGATCTCTAAAGATACAAAGGCTCCTAATAGCTGTAAAGTTTTTGGGTACTCGAGGGCGCAAAGACTCCGGTGGGAATAGAACTTTTGAATTTTCAAGGATACAACGGCTCCCAGGGACCAGGAACTTCAAGGATACAACAACTCCTAAGGGATAGGAACTTCAAGAATACAAAGACTTATGTTTGGAACCTGACCTAGCATGTCTCTCTCCTATCGGATTATTTAAAAATCCATACCATTTTTGTTTTTATCTGGAGAAATATAGGTCGGCTTTATGTATTTTATTTATTGAACTATGAGAGCTTGGGATTAGCCCTCAGGGAGTCCGGGACTTCGGATCAGGCGAAGATCCGAGTATATGACCTCTCTCTACTGACCTTGGTCAGTGTTAATTACGTCGAGCAACCGCTCAACAACCCTTGATTAACCGTCCGTTGATGCCCTTATAACATGCAACACTACTACTACAGGCAGCACATGCATATGAAGATATATTTTAAGTTAAGCTCTTCGCCTCATCCAAGTTCAAGATAGGTTTATATAATTATGGATTAACTCCAAGTTATCTGGATTAATTCCAAATATATTGGATTGACTCCAAGTATTCTGGATCAAGTATTTTAGACCCGTAAGGGTATTTTTGTAATTATGTCAAGTTGGAGGGTATAGGGATATTATTGTCACTTTAGGTTTTTTAACATTTTAGGGAGACTTGAAAACCCTTAGAATATATTTTAGGATCATTTTAAACATATTTGAGTTATAGGGGTATTTTGGTAATTTTACCCATTTTATTGAGGTTTGGAAGGTATTTTGGGCATAGGGGAGGTTTTGATATTTTTTAAGTATTTTCTGTGATTTTTACAGATTTTTATTATGGGTGAGAGTATTTTTGTAATTCTATTAAGTTCTAGGGCCATTTTGGTCATTTCGGGAATTTTATCTGTTTTCAGATTTGGTTCTCTGATTTTTAATGAATTTTACTGATTTTTTTATTAATTTTACTGATTTTTATTAATTAATTAGATATATGAAAGATATTTAAGTCATATTTTTGGATTCATGTAATTTCCTGATTTTGTTTTCTGATTTTTACTGGGTATTACTGGTTTTTACATAATTTTTCTGATTTTTATATTTATTTTACTGATTTTAAATAATTTTTGCAAATTTAATTAATTAAGCATGGAGGTATTTAAGTCATTTTTTAACTTAAGTATTATTTTATGAGTCTATGTTTCATTATGGAATTTTGATTATGAGTTTAAGATTAGTTATATATAGGATGAGGCCAATGATATTTTAGAATATTTAATTATATATTTATGTATTTTAATTAGTTATTAAAATAATTAATTATGCATGTGAAAATATAATAACATAGTGTTACTTAAGTAGTAGATTCATGAACACACACACATATGCTCAAAGAACAAATAGTGGCATTCATTCATTATTTCGATATAATCCCGTCTTATAGAACGGTGATTTTACAACATAAATTTGGCAGAACTTCCCCTTAGGAATAAACCTTAGGAAGAGAGCCCTCTAAAAAAATATCTCCTCCAAATCGCAGCAAACCCAGGCAAGAGCACCGGATTTGGTCTTCAAATTGGCAGAGTTTCCCCTAGGAAATTTTGGGCCAAATGGGCATGCTTTCTTCTTACCCATTGGGGGGTATTTATAGGCTTGAAAGTCTTAACCGGTGGGGGTACCCACCGAAATCCTTGAGGTGGGGGGGTACCCACCGGATACCAAGTGAGAGAGAGAGAGAGATTAGAGAGAATAGAGAGGGAGAGGGGGCCCGGTTGGCACCCCCACCGGTTCCCAACCGGTGGGGGGTGCCACCGGTTTGGTTCCCCCCCACCGGTTCCCAAACCGGTGGGGGGGCTTCCCCCCTTCCCCCTTTTCTTTTTTAAAAGGGGTTCCAACAACTTCCAAGAGCCAAAAACTTTAAAGCTTCATGGATACAAAGACTTCCAGGGGCCAAAGTTTTTTTTTTAAGTTTCAAGGATACAAAGGGGAAAAGGCTCCAAGTAGCATGACTTTTGGTTCTTAAGGGATACAATGACTCCCAAGGACTGAGAACTTTAGAGCTTCAAGGGAGTAAAGACTCCAGGTAGCCATGACTTTTAATTTTAAGGGATACAACAACTCCCAGGGGTCAAGGACTTTTTGGCTTCGGGGGAGTAAAAGCTTCAGGTAGCCATGACTTTTGGTTCTTAAGGGATACAACGACTCCCAAGGGCCAAGAACTTTTGATCTTCAAGGGGGTAAAAGTGGTAGGTAACTATGACTTTTGGTTCTTAAGAGATACAATGGCTCTCGGCGGCCAAGAACTTTTGGTATTCAAAGGGGTAAAGGCTCCAGGTACCCATGATTTTTTGTTCTTAAAGGATACAACGGCTCCCAAGGGCTAAGAACTTTTGGTTAACGAGAGGGTGAAGACTCCAGATAGTCATGACTTTTAGTTCTTAAATGATACAACGGTTCTTAGGGGCCAAGAACTTTTGATCTTCGAAGGGGTAAAGGCTCCAGGTAGCCATGACTTTTTTGTGAGGAAAATATGAGTTGTTTTTCCTGAGCCGGTTCTCTGTGAGAGAGAGCCCAATACCCTCTTCCTTGGTGCGATGCCAAAGATCCCATGCTCCGGTGCGACTCCGGAGACCACCATCTTCTTATCCCCCCCCCCCCCCGTCCCACATCATTTTCCAGGTGGGATGAAAGATTTGGTCACGGGGTATTCATTATTTCTTTTTTCTTTTTTTGCTCTTTCTGACCTTATCAAGTGAGAAATCAAGTTCCCCACTCTCTTACCGAGTCGAGAAGACATCGTCATAGTCACCTCAGTCATAGCCCTTTTATCAAATGATTTTTGTATCACCTAACAATTGTGGAGTAAAATTAAAGATTTTCTCGTCATTGGCAACTCTGAGTCCTCTCTAAATAAGAGTGGAAAAAAAAAATTTAATCTCCACTCGAAATAGGTTGAGAAAGTCTCCCCCCACTAGGGTATGCAAGACGTTTGTGAGCCAATGGGTTATACTGGATTTTTTTTTAATTACGTTCAACGCCCTTGCGGATTTTCGACGAAGCTAGCCCCATCTTACTTTTACTTGTGCGCCCTTATAGGTTTTCGCACAACAAGATTTCTCATTTTTGCTTGAGGCGCCCTTTCGAATTTTCACCGCGGTCGAGTTTTTTAGACTTTTTTACCCTTAACTCATCTTCTTAAGGGAAGAACTAGTCAAGTCCGTCAAGGCACCTCGTTCTTAAGCGCTCTCTCTCTCTCTCTCTCTCTCTCTCTCTCTCTCTCTCTCTTTGAGAAGCAACAAACATTTCTTTTCTTTTTGGTCGATAAGGAATTAGGACTTCCCTAAAGGCCAAGTGGTAAAGAATTTTCAATAAAAAGGAGTATTTGGTCTTCTTTTTGGGTTTTGGAAGGCTCCCAAGTAGTCATGGAGTTCGACTTCTTCAAAGGGATAAAGGCTTCATGTAGCCATAGACTTCGGGTTCTTCAAGAGGATAAAAGCTCCAAGTAGTTATGGACTTTGAGTTCTTCAAAGATATAAAGGCTTCAGGTAGCCATGTATTTTAGGTTCTTCAAGAGATAAAGACTCCATGTAGCCATAGATTTTGAGTTCTTCAAAGAGATAAAAGCTCCAGGTAGCCATGAACTTTGGATTCTTTAAGGAGATAAACGCTCCATGTAACCATGAACTTTGGTGATGTCAAACTTTATGAGTAGAACCCATTTCTCCAACCTTCATTGAATTTGCTGGGTTTGCTAGAGGATCGACTTCTCCAGGTTGGTTGGAAGAAGTTTCTTCATCAGACGAGGGGTAAAAATAGACATCTCCTCTTATTTCTGGCTCCGAAACTGCTTTGGGCCTTCTCCCCTGAAGTAAATCACCTTTCTTTGGGCCGGCGTGCTTCTACCACGACCGCCTTTACAACCCCGACCTCGGCCTCTTCCTCTATTCTACCAATTATTTCTTCTTTGGTATATTACCAAAGACCCTCTGGACTTAGGCAAGACACATCTGATCACATCTTCCAGGGAGTTGGCCCCAACTTGGAATTGCATTGAGGCCATGTTACATGAGAATGTCTGGACTTGTCGTTCCAGCTTCTGCAACGTCAAATCTTCTCCCATAATGCACTGGCATCATCTGCCACAGAGAATGCATCTTCATCTATTTTCTGCATACGCTCTTGGAGTTGTACTAACCAATTCCTCAAGTGAATCTTCCTTTCAATTTCTTTCCATGGCATATACTTATTCAGTAGGACATCTTTCACCGATCACCCCGATTGGTATTCTTCTAGCTCATTAATAATGTTTTGCAGCCTTTGCAGAGGCATCACTTCTTTTGGCATATCTGAGGAACTAGTCAAGGTCTCTCTTTTCTTTAGCTTTCTTTATTCATTTTTCTTCTTGTTCTTCTCTTACTTCTTTTTCCTTGTCGCTTCTCTAATGAAACAGGACTGGGTTTTGTACCTTCAGAGGCGTAACACTCATGATCACTATTTTTTTCTTTTCATCTTTTGCCTTTGGTACCCTTACAAATATTGGCTTCTTCTTTTAGGCTTTGGTCCATTGTTGCTCTTGCTGATCACGATCAAAAGTAGCCTTGATGGCTTGTTCTACCACTTCATTAGGTAACATTTAGAGGAACTGAGTTCTGCTTTTTCCTTCTCTTCCCGAGCTGCTTCTTGTTGTTGTAGCTCCCGCCTTTCCATGTCCCTCACGATCGCTCTAAGGGTGTCAATTTTTGCTTTGTTTGCAGAGCGGGTGGCCTATCCAAAGCTACCCCTCCATACTGGTAGTGAGGTGGCACCTCTTCCTCTAGCAGAGGTTTGAGCATTTCATGTACCAGTGTTTCCATGAATCTTTATGTATCCACAAAAGTTCTATGCACTATGTTCACTGCGTAAGTGATTGCATGGGCTTACGGGGGATTCACTAGGTACTTCCCCATATTTATCTTACCATCTCAAATTAGCCTTTTTACTTCATCATTGAATGTAAAGCATTGTTCAATTGGGTGGTTGATGAAGCGATAGTATGGACAATAATTGGAAGCATTTGTCTTATACATGTCTTCTCCTCTTCTTGGCTTAGGCAAAATAATCGCCTTCTTGTTCATGCACAATTTGAAGAGCTCGTGGGTCTTTTCCTTTAAGAACGAGTATGACTTTTCAAGCCTCTCTTAGGGATCCGGAGCCTCTAAAGCTTATTCTTGCTTCCTCACTAGTGACCCTTTTTTCTCAAGAATAATAGTTTCTGGATTATTATCTCGATCATCATGACACTTTCTTCCAGGAACTATCCTTTTCTAGTGCTGAGCTTTAGGTGTTTCATTCAAGTCTATAACTTGTTTATTACTCCTCTTCAGAGAATGATTGTGTTTCAATCCTGGCTTCTCAAAAGAGATGGATCTACTGACTTTCTTCTCCACCAAGACTTCTACTAACTGCCTAGAAAGATCTTGCACTACCTGAGTAAGTTCAACTTGTTGATGAGAGAGTTGTCCCAAACTTGCATGGATCTCCTACAATGAAGACATAATGAGCCCTTCTAGAGTAGGGACCGTTGGAGTGTATGATGGAGTCGCCCCCCGCTCCTGAGAGGAGTTCATGTCTTCTTCTTCGGGTTCTACCCATAAGGGGTCCTCACCCATATGGATGACATTTGTTGCAAATGTCAACTTTGTCTTTTGATGTGGCTGAGGCAACTTTATCAAGTACTTTCCCATCTCCACAGCCCCTTCTTGGATGAGTTTCTCAGTTTCATCCTTGCAGAGATAATAATCTTCTATTACATGCTCCAACATGTAGTGATATATGCAATAATTAGATTCATCTGCACGATTTTGTTTAGCTAATCAAAGTTTCTGATATTCGCCTCAATCAGCTTTTCATTTATTTCAAACTTTAAACCCTTTTTGCACAATCTCACCGCATCCTCATAGACCGACGGGTTGTCACACTTCATGCCGAGGTTTCGCCACTTCTTGATATAATCGATGGCAAACTCATTCTTAATCTACTTTAGTGTGACCAATTCAATAATAGTGACTTTACGCTCCGATACTTTGAAACGGTCGAGAAACATTTTCTGCATTTCTTCCTAGCAATTAATGGAGATCGGCTTCAACTTCGTATACCACTGGAATGCAGTGCCCATCAGTGAAGAGGAGAAGCATCTCAACAAGTATGCTTCATCAGTTGCCAATTCTCCAAGGTCACTCATACAGTGAACAATATGTTCCTAAGCAGAGCCTTCCACATCATATCTTGTGACTTTGGAAGTATCTCAACAGGTATGCTTCATCAGTTGCCAGTTCTCCAAGGTCACTCATAGTGAACAATATGTTCCTAAACAGAGCCTTCCACATCATATCTAGTGACTTTTGAGGCTTTGTGTAATTTGGAGGGAGCCTCTTGAAGAGATGATGAATCAGGAATGGCACTTTATATAGATCAAAAGTGCTTATCCCATCGCTCTATTTGGTTATTTTAGCTTCCACGATTTGCTCAATCAAATGCTTCTGTCACATGACAGTGTCTTCCGCAGAGATATTAGATTGCTCAGCATTGTGATTTAACTCTTCACCCCGAATTTCTTGCACCTCATCGGAGATGAAGTTAACTTTTGCTGCTTGTGCCCTTACTACGGCCACTGTTGGGATCGGGGTCACCTTTAGGGGAGGTACATTTGTTGGAGGAATCTGAGAAGTCTTCTATTGTTCCCATCTCTACATAAAGCCTAAGAGTAAGGCCTTGAGTTGTTGATTCTCCAACCTTACTTCCTCCAGGGTTTGAGGTTGTGCTTGGTTTTGTTGTTACTTCATTGTTTTGGGCATTTATCTCCTCTTCACCAACTCCTTCTGTAGCATCAACACTGCCATTCTGGGGCTCTTTTGGTTCTGCACTCCCTTGGCTTAACCAATGGATGGCCTGCTCATCTGACGGGTCATGGACCCTTCTCGTTGTGCCAGGTTGGCAATCTCCTCGAGGTCCTCCGATAGGGAAGGTTGCCGATTATTGGTGCTTGAGACATAACAAGTGTACACCCTGATACTTTCCCTTGTCATCTTGACTATTCTTCTTTTCTTTTAAGTCTGGTGGGTACGTGCACCCAACCACTCAAACACATATACTCTTTGATGGGCTTGTTCCTTTGCCTTGTAGGTACCTTTTCTTTTCTGATCCTGCGGGGATCGAGGTCGAGCAATTTGGTTGATCTTTGGCCGCCCAAGCTCTGAAAGTTGTTGAGGTTGTTGCTTCGCTAGGGTGACCTTACCCTGGCATATTTTGCGGACGTCTTCTTTGGTCACCCACATCTTCTTCAAAAGGAGGCTCTTGTCCTCCACAAAGTTGCCCCCACTCCGAGGCATGGCAAATTTCTTTTGGTGTTTTTGTCCCTGCTGGACATAGGCCTTTAGAGTCTTCTTCTCAAAGGCTACATTATCTTGACAAACCTTTGACAATATCTCGAACCGATTCTTAGTGGGAATTGTCGGGATATGGCGAATCCTTGGAACGATGGGCTCCCCGCCATTCAAGCAGATGTGGAGGTTCCCTACTAATATTGTTTTTCCCGTCTTAGACGGACTTGCTGCTGGAGATTTCTTTTTTTGCCTTCTATTATACGAGGAGGCAGGGAAATGTTGATTGTGTTAACATTGAAGACCTATGTAGGTCTCCCACCAACATTGTTCCTTTTGACGTAGGATGCACGCCGTTTCTACCTCAATTCCGGAGCAGGCTCCGGAGACAGGATGACCCCTAAGGAGTAGAGAGATTCGATGACAGCCGAAAAGTCACCAAAGCATGTCGAAGTTGTCAAGTACCCATGTTGGGCATGGATGACCACCACCAGAGGACTGTAGGTCACTTTTGCGGCCATTGATGTTCTCTGCAACTGCGTGCGCCTGCACACAACAAGGCAAAATTAATAGTGCGGTGGTGAGGGCATCACCAAACAGAAAGATGAGGGGAAGGAGGTCCCACCGGACATGCCATATGTGGGTTTGTTACCCTTTTTTATATTTTTCTTTTATCTTTTTGTTTTGGGTAGACTTTGAGAACTTTAAGTGAGCCCTCAGGGATTCTAGTGCTTTGGGTCAAACATGGATCCGTGAATTTGACCTCTCCCCACTGACCTTGGTCAGTGTTAATTATGTCAATCAATGATTGGCAAACCTTGATTATATAATGGAAGGGAAGAAGCGAACCGGTGGGGGGTAAGGCACCGATGGCCACTCCCTCCTCTTTTTTTTTAATTTTTAAATAAGGAGATAGAGAAGAGTAGAGAGGGGGGATCGGTGGCTCCCCCCCACCAATTAGCTCAATTGGTGGGGGTGCCACCAGTGAACCACCCCCCCCCCCCCGGCCGCCAAACCTTAGTTCTAGTTCAATTCAGCCATTTTGTAAGTGGTTAATGTACAAATTTTTGTTGTTGTAAGCATCAACTAAGTATGCCACTTTTACTCCAATTGTATAAAGACATGTTTAATAGAATCAAATCTTTTCCTTTACTTCCATATGGTATGATTGTTTCTCATTATTACAGTTTATGTCCTATTGATCAATCTAATTGTAGGACGAATTCAGATTTTTATCTTGATTTAGGTGACAGAACCACATTATAAGAAAATTAAGATAGTATCTATGAGTCATATAATGCGGGGCTATTGCAATTCTCATCCTACATCTTCTCCACCTCCTACGGGTAGCAGTAGATGACAGAAGGACCTGAGTCACCCATTCCAAGCCCATATGGCTATACCCATGCATGTATGTCATCGCTATAATCGGGTACTCATATGCCATGGTCGTCGTCTCCCTCAGCTACAAGTAAGCCTTCCAATCTTCTCCACTCTCTCTCTCTCTCTCTCTCTCTCTCTCTCTCTCTCTCTCTCTCAAAATGACTCAAACTCTTCTCTCTATGGCCCTCTTTGTCTATCTGCCTACCATGTATGATAGAGAGCAGAGCCCGCAGATTCTCCTCCCTCTCCCACTATGAAGTAGGTGCCTAAGTGCTTAACCATTTGGAGACCCCAAACACGCCTTGGGTAGCCTTACCGCCTTGACAATTATGATATTCATATATCCCTACTACCTAGAAGACTCAAATATGCCAAGACTTATAAGGGACTTCAACCCCATTTTCCCTTTATCAATTCCACCTCACTTCAAAAGCTTCCAATCCAATTACACAAGCAGAATATACTCCCTCTCCTTGTAGGAAAGGCTCCACACATCTCTAGGAGACTCAAGCTATCCTTTCAAAAGGAGACCGTAGTGACAGTTTAACAGATTTAATCACATGACAGCAAGCTCTAAAACCCTTCAAGGATAGGGCAAAGTCCATAAACATTTGGGATGTGAGTCCAAGGTATATGAACCCTTTTTTTTTAAGGTGGCAAGCCACAAACCCCCTCTCCTTTTTGACTTCTTACTTGTGGGATCTGCTTTGACCGACACAAAGAGGAGATATGAGATAATGAAGACAATTTTCACTTGAGTCAAATTTTCTTTTCCCTTTATTTTTGTCATATAATGCAAAAATCATTCATAACATAATTCCACGAACACGGTACAACTATTTAAGCAACTAAGGGAAGTTGTTTAACACGTTTGTAGACTAGTGATACCATGCTTCTCAACCAAAATGAAGACCTTAAAAATCAGGCTCGGGAATTGGATCACTCCTACAGCTTTCTGCTCGTATTCTAACTAGAAACCAGCCCGTTCCAAACTTCCAGCAAGTATGGCCTGGCCTAATTTTACCATCCATTCTTACTTCTCCATTTTCTTTTCTCTAAGAGGACTCGGGGAGAGTCCAGTATTCAAAAGTGAATATTGAACAGACATATCGCCATGAAGCGGAAGGCTCTTCAGAGTTAAGGAAATGAAATATCTACAGGGGATACGCAAATCACAGACTTTTGTGAACAACCGGATTGTGATTAGCCACGTCAGAGATCCACGAACATCAACATAAAAAGAAAGAGAGAATATTAATATATCAGTGTCCGACTCTTCTTACACTGCTATCATAGAACAATTCCTAGATCTCACAAAGATAACGCATGCAGACGACATCAAATGAACGAGACATAAACTAAAAAGACATCTAGATCCATCCGAATAATGGGAAGAACAGCGGAAGGAAAAGAGAGATCCCGGACCCGACTATCGCAGCGTTAGCTTAGCCGGATCCGCCAAAACAGAAATCGCACAGAACCGGACGGCTCACCAGGGCAGAACCAGCTAGAAAAGCAGGAGAAACCTTCTCCTTCTCTGATACAGCTGTGCGGGGGGGATCGGGGATCCTATCCCTGTTGGCAGCACCCGCGGCGACGGAATCGGAGATCTTATCCTTATTGACGACATCCGTGACGGCGGAGGCGGCGGCAACAGGAAACTTCTTCGCGGCGGCGGCAGCATCGAGGCGCAAGAATCTGCCCTTGAAATCGGAGAAGGTTAAGGAGGGATCGAAGGGGGAGGGCTTGGCGGAGGAGTGAACGGGGCCGCGAGGGGGGTGGAGAGGAGAAGGGGAAGCGGCGGGAGCAGGAGGAGGGGGAGCCGGCGCGGGGGAGGGGGAGGGGGCGTGGAAGAGGCGGCTGGCGGGGCGAAGGCCCGGCGGGAGGTGGTGGGACGGGAATTGCTGCTGCGGGCGCGGCGGCTGCGCCGGGGAGAGGCTGAAGCCCTCGGCGCCCGCCATTATTTGGGATCTTCTCCTCTGGTTCTTCTCGTGATCTTCTTCTTCAGGGGGGTCAAAAGGGGGAGGGTGGTGGCGGGGAGGGTAGGGTTTTGAAGATGGGAGGGAAAGGGCCGCTAAGAGAAAGAGGGGGGGGAGGGAAAGAGAGAGGGAAATTAGATGCGTTTGTGTTTTTTTCTTTTTTTCCTCCTCTTTTCGGTTTCGCCTTTTACGTTGTTTCTGGAGGAGGGTAGGAGGGTCCGTTCCGGTCATGTTTTGTTTGCGTCACGAAACAGCGGGAAGGGAGGTGGCGAGTGCGATAGCGGGCACGCGGTCTGAGTTCGAATCCGTCCGGCCCGCCCTTTTGCGGGCGGAGTGGACAACGGGTTGCAGCCTTCGCGATGGCGCGATGTTGATCGTTGCCGTGAGAATTTTATTTTATTTTAGTTTAGAGTAATACTTGGTACGTAATTCTAACCACATCATACAATTTTCTGCAATTAGATTGGCATGATCATTTTTATAATATTTAACTTGATAAATATATATTTTATTGACAATTACAATTTTTATTTGACAAATATATGTTTTGATTGACAAATATATTTTTCGATTGATAAATATTGTATTTGTCAATCTAAAATATGTATTTGTTAATTAAAAATTATATTTGTCAACGAAATATATATTTGTCAAGTAAAATATTATGAAGTAACTATGTCAACTCACTGAATTGATCATGTTAGTTATATGATTCAACCACAAGAAATTGTGAAGGGTGACTGGACTTGCTGATTATGCAACAAATATTGTTTTTTTCTTTTTTGAATTGTACTTTAATATTCTTATTGTTTACAATATAAAACAAAATAGTTATCAGATCTCGCATGCAGAGTAAGGAATTATTTGGTGTCTTAAAACATGATAAAATATTGATTTTGATTTTAATTTTAAAATTGATGACATTAAAAAAAAAAATCTTAAGATCATTAAAGAAAACAAAATCAACTAAAATGAATATTATAGGGATTGTCACCTGATTTTGAAATAGGATAGTTTACAACACTCTAAGGTGTCATTTGATGCATCATAAAATACCGTAAAATCTAGGTTATAAAATCACTTGTTTTAAAATCAGTAAAAAAAAATTCTTAATTTTAAAATCATTCGTTTTGAAGTTACTAATTTTAGTTGAGTTGTAAATCACAATCAAGTAAAAGATGGATTTTAAAAGTCAACCGGTTTCGAAATACTCCTATTTACGAGGCACCAAATGAAGGAAAAAGTATCGTAAAATGACTTACAATACATCAAATACAAGAAAAATACCGTATTATAATTATTTATGACATTTTACGACGCACCTACCGACACCTAAATATATAAAAAATAATACCGAAAAATAGATAACCCGAACATGAAGAAAATGCCGATTAATGGTCATTTACTGCATTTTACAATCCCAGACTTAAGACAGCGTTTTAATTGTAATCGTCTTTTTTAGTCAGTATTATTGAATGCAAAAATACCAGTTTAAGCATTCGATACTCGTTTGTTGTCGGCGAACCTTTTTCTCGTCCTCGTTTAACTTTATGCATTTTGCTTTACGAACTGTAATCTTTAAGTTCCCTGTTAGATGTTGCTTCTCGTGTTTTTTTTTAGAACTTAAGAAATAAATAAATATAATATATATAGAGAAAGAGAAATGTTAGAATGTGGTTCGTTATAGTACGATTTCCATCCCCATATCTAAAACAAAGAAAACTCTTCATAAAATTTAAAATATCTAATATTGATTGTTTTCATCATTTGGAGTTTTATTTTGACCGTTCGATTGTGGTACGATCTTAAAATCGATCTTAGCCGTCTATTGAACACATATAAATTTTGATTTTTTTAAATAATAATAATAATAATAATCATATTAATCTCTAAAATTGTTCACATCTCTTGAAGATTAGTATTTATCACCAATTTATCCATGTGAAATCGAACGACTTAGATTGTGATGTTGCCGAAGCTTATCACGGTCGGATTCCGAGACTGAAACCCGCAATTGGATCGGATTGATGAAGAGGACCGACGGGGATCCGAGACAAGACGAGGGCGGAGACGGGCGAGGATCCGAAGCCGAGAGGTACTCGGACGAAGACTTCTCCGGAGTGAAGCCGAGACTCCTTCGACCGAGGCGGACCAGCCTGCGAAAGGCGTCGAGACTGGGGGGAGAAAACCCGAGATCGGCGGCCGAGACCGACTCGGGGAGGTCGGCGAAGATTCAAACCGAAGCCCCTGTAAAAGGAGGAGAAGAAGAAGAACCGGTCAGTAGGAGTCCCGGACTTCGGTCCTAAGGAACCCCCTCCGACGGCTAAGTTAGCTTCTGAAGAAGATTCGATTCAGAAGTTAAGGAATAAGAAGCATCTTTAATGCTTTTGGACTGTTGTCCTTGGTCCAGAAGACATACCTTTCGTAATAAATAGCCGTGTATTTATAGTGGAGGATAGATGTTGCTTAGTGGTGGCAACCGATATAGGACTATGTTTTAGTTTACTGATAAACCGCCATAGCGCCTATCCCTCCCACTGGAGTGGGCCGGATACGGCTATTGGGCCGGAGGGGGGGGGCGCTGTTGGGCCGGCTGCCGCTTAGTGGGCTGAAGCCTACTGGGCCGAAGGCCGCTGATGGGCCGAAGACCACTGGACTGTTGTTGGGCCGAGGGCTGCTGGGCCGCTAACGGGCCGAAGGCTGCCAGTGGGCCTCTACTTCCACTGTTGTTGGGCTGATCCCAGCATTTGGGCTGTTTTAATGGGCCGAATCGGATTCTGCCCCCATCAAATAGCCCCCTACTCTTGTCGTTCTCTATTTCATGAGACGGCGAGAGTAAAGTCCGAAGTTTTTTCGTGAGAGCAAATTGTTACGAGCTTCGTTTAAAACTTCTGCTTTGTTCCGTTTTCGAGAAGCTATGCCTTGGGTCGACCGAGGGCTGGTGGAAAACACCTTCGTCTCAAGCCGGGACCCTGTGACGGATGCTTTCGTCCCTAGTTGCGAAAGGGCGAGTACTTGAGTATATCGAGACATCTGACAAGGGCGGGAAAGATCTCAGGCTTCCCGCCTTCACGGTCGTGTCATAAAAAACACAGGACACGTGTTGCGCATCCGGCCGGTTCGCCGAAAGCACAAAAAGATCTCAGTCGCTAATAGTGATCACGCGGATCGCGTGTCACTCCGGCTCTCTGCCCAAGATTTCACATGGATCGCCGTCTCTCCTGCTTTCGGCACGAGGATCGGGACACGTGGCGAGCATCCGGATGAACAGCCGAAGGGTCAGGCCGCGCCCGGCCGTCGATTGCCTCCTCTCAATCCGGCAGCCCGCTTGTCATCATGGCCAAGGACGGGACACGTGTCGCGCATCCGAGCAGAGCAGTGCCGAAGAGAGGGAAGATCTCGGCCGTTGATTCGACACCGGATCCCCTCAAGTTTTCCTATAAATACTAACCCTCCTCCCCTGGGTACTGTTCCGCTTTCTTCTCCCCTTGCACCTGTGCTTCCCTGCAAGTGGCTTCTCCAAGCGTTCCTGCTTCACCGGCGAAGAGCGAGCCATCGTGGGTGTTTGAGGGCTCCTTGTCCGTTGTTGGGGAGTTCTTTGTCGCCGGGAATCATCGTCGGGGGATCCTCTGTCGCCGGGGAGACTGTTAGCTATCGGGAAGACCTTTCTCTGAGGGTAAGCCTCAGTTCTCCTCCGTTCTGTGATTCTTCATGTCCAGTTGCTCCCCTTCGGCCGAGAGTAGCTCTTCGGCCGAAGGCGGTCCTTCTTGCTCTTCATCCAGACCTCCCCAGTCTTCCTTGTCGTCTCCTTTTTCTTCGAATTATTTTGCTTCTGCTATGGCGGATGAGGCAGAGATGCTTCCGGCTGCAGAAGCCGAACCCATTCCGGCTGTAGCCAAGCCTTCTACTTCCGACCGTCGCCCGGTCGAGACGGTTTCAGATG
Source organism: Zantedeschia hybrid cultivar (assembly GCA_030544215.1). NCBI lineage: Eukaryota > Viridiplantae > Streptophyta > Magnoliopsida > Alismatales > Araceae > Zantedeschia > Zantedeschia hybrid cultivar. The sequence goes on along the minus strand of JARZZO010000002.1, from coordinate 20,550,654 downwards.
TAGTTAGTGTCCTTGATACCGATACCATCAAGGTTATCACTAATTACTACAAGATTCTGTCTTGGATGGTTCCCGTTCGGCTCGGGAAGAACACCAAGGCTAATTCCGTCCGGCCGGGTTGCTTTTCCATTTATGAACAAAGCTTCCGGGCGGGCTTCCGTCTTCCCCTTCATTCTTTTGTTATAAATCTCTTGAGCTTCTATGGTCTGGCCCCATCCCAGCTTTTTCCGAACTCTTGGCGGACAGTTTACGCCTTCTTGGCTTTGAATTCTTTTCTCGAAGTCAACCCCTCGGTAAACATCTTCCGCCATCTGTTCAAGATAAAACCCCAAGGGAACTCTTGCTGGTATTGCATCGTCCCTCGCTTTGGCCAGGGTATTTTTTCTGGGAAGCCCTCGTCTATTCATCATTGAAAGAAGGGCTTCCTTTTCATCTCTCTCCCGGAGGGGGAGAAGAGTGTGTGGCCCTTCCCCACCGAATGGGCGCCTTTGGTCGAGGGCCTCTCCGATCCACCCTCTCTTAACCCCGAGCAGCTCGAGATCGTGCACCTCCTCGAGGATGAGGCTCCGTACGAGATTGCGGAGCTCTTCGGGGACGAGGACATGCTTATTCAGATGGGAGCCTGGCCGGATCCGGCGTTTTCTCCTGCTCGGGTCTCCCCTTATCTTCCTTTTGAAGATATTCTGGGAGAGGCTGAGGGAACTGCCGCGGTCGAGTCTCCGGCCGAAGCCCTTCCGTCTGAAGAGGGCGCCGAAGTTGCAGTCAGGGGTAAGTCGGTCTTGAGTCAAAGAAAGTTGCATATTTTGAGTCGTTGCTAACCTTTTTCTCTCTGTTTGCAAAAATGTCTGGACTTCGGGGATTGCTAGGTCGACTCTCCAAACAATCCGGACAGTCCCGATCGTCCCAACCGCGAGCGACGAAAGAGAGGACGGTCGGAGGGGTTGCAGCCCCTAGCGCCAGGGCTACAAGGCAGACGGCGGCTTCTGTCGAAGGCCGCGCTGCTGCTGCTGCGCTCGAGAGAGAGCGGCAGAAGGGAAAGTCGGTTGCCAGAGGGAGAGGCCGACCAGAAAAGAGGAGCCGGGCGGATGATCCCGGCGAGAGAGAATCCACCCCGGCAGTCAAGAGGCCAGTGGTGGCGCGGGGCGCCCCGCTTTCGACGCCTCCCGAACCGCTGAGGGGCGATTCTCCTTCGGCCACCGGGGCCGGCACAGAGAATCTTTCCTTCCCCTTCGGGGCAGCCGGGAGGCATATGTCCCGAAAGTATGGGCACGAGCTCTGGTGCCCGGACGTGGGGGTCTTCACAGACGACAGTCTGGAGGACTCCCAGACGTGTCTGCGACTGGTCCGCGGCTGGACCCTGCCGATGGCCGGGGATGAAATCAAGGAGCTTTCTTCGGAAGGCTTATCCTTGCAGTGCGTTCGGCACGCCGTCCAGGTAAAAAACACTTTTGTCTTTATCATTGCTCATTGCTTCCTTTCAGTTTCTTTAAAACTTATCTTTCTCGCTTTCGGTTGCAGGCCGCGGTTATGTGCGGGGCTCTCGCTCACCGCCAGGCCGCCATCCAGCAGAAGCTCCTGGACATCGACCAAGCTTCGGATCAACTAGCCTTGGGCAAAGTGGCCTCGGTGCAGCGCGATCTCAAGGCTAACATCGAGGTCTTCATTGGGGCCAATGCACGGATGCGGGCCGACCTGGAGGAGCAAAAGGGGGTGATCCATGCTGCCTCTGAGGAAAAGAAGAAGGCCGAGAAGGAGCTAGAGAAGTCCCGGGCCGAGGTCGCGTCTCTAAAGGCCGAGATCCAGGACAAGGCCAAAGAGCGGGACGAGGAGCGCCAGCGTCACGCCGAGGAGGTGTCGGCCCTTAAGGCAGATTTGGAGGCCAAGGCCAAGGAAGCCGAAGACGTCGCTCGCACAGCCGTGGCGAGCTATAAAGAAGGCCCGGAGTTCGCCGAGGAGATAATGGAGGCCCGAGTCTAGGCGGCGGCGTCCGTGTTCGATCTGGGGCTAGCTGTCGCCCAAAAGGCGTGCCCGACCACATATTTGACCGGCATCGGCTACCCGACGGACGAGGAAGGCGATGAGCTTTTGGCATGGTGGCAAGGGCTCAAGGCTGAAAGGACTCCGGCTTCTCCGGAAGGCGCCGCAGCCGAACCGGTCCAAGCTTCTCCTCCGGCGTCTCCTGGCCAGACTCCTGTTGATGTGGACGGCGATGATGCCGAAAGCTAATCTGGGGGCGTGTCTCAATTTTTGTTTTTGCTTTTTAAGATGCCGAGGATAGGCGTATGGCCTGCTTTTGTACTTTTGACTATATATAGAAGGCATTTTTGTTTATGCTTGCTTCATGGTCCGTCTGAGTAGATAGCCGAGTTTTGTTCTGTATCGGGCCGAAGCCATGTCGTTATCGATACGCATCGTACGAACTTGGAGAATATTGCCGCTCCCGATACGGTTTGCATGGCCGAAGCCACTCCCGGTACGGTTTACACGGACTTAGAGAACATTTGTCGCTCCCGATACGGTTTGTATGGCCGAAGCCACTCCCGGTACGGTTTACACGGACTTAGAGAATATTGCCGCTCCCGATACGATTTGCATGGCCGAAGCCACACCCGGTATGGTTTACACGGACTTAGAGAATATTGCCGCTCCCGATACGGTTTGCATTGCCGAAGCCACTCCCGGTACGGTTTACACGGACTTAGAGGATATTGTCGCTCCCGATATGGTTTGCATGGCCGAAACCACTCCCGGTACGGTTTACACGGACTTAGAGAATATTGCCACTCCCGATACGGTTTGCATGGCCGAAGCCACTCCCGGTACGGTTTACACGGACTTAGAGAATATTGCCGGACATAACATCAGATAAAAAATAATATATTCATGACTTCCGGCTAAACTCCGGGGGAACTGACTTACATGAAATAGCGCCGAAGGTGCTCTACATTCCATGTACGAGGGAGAGGCTGGCCCGGAAGGGTCTCTAGCCGATAGGCCCCTTGTCGGATTACTTCTCTTACGCGATAAGGTCCTTCCCAGTTTGGAGAAAGCTTTCCTGCGGCTTCGGCTGGCTTGGATGCATGAGCGTTCCTTAACACGAGGTTCCCTGCTTCAAAGTTTCGGGGCTTTACTCGAGCGTTGTGGTATCTCGCCATGCGTTGCTGATAAGTCGCTAGCCGAATGCGGGCTTGATCCCTTGTTTCTTCTATAAGATCAAGGTGATCTTTTAGGGCTTCCTCATTAGCCTTCGGATCATGAGTAAGAACCCTCGGTGATGGAAGGCTGACTTCAATTGGAATAACGGCCTCCACCCTGTAAGCCATTCGGAATGGGGTATCGCCGGTAGGGGTTCGGCTTGTTGTCCGATACGCCCATAGAACGCTCGGCAGTTCTTCGACCCATCGGCCCTTGGCCTTGCCGAGGCGAGTCTTATATCCTCGCAACAGACTTCGGTTAGTGACCTCGACTTGGCCATTCGTCTCAGGGTGTGTTACCGAAGCAAATTTATGGAGAATGCCGAAGCTAGCGCAGTTGTCTTTAAATCGATGGCTGTCAAATTGTTTGCCGTTGTCTGAGATAATTGTCCGAGGGATGCCGTATCGGCAAATGATGGATTTCCACACGAAGTTCCATGCATTGCTATCGGTTATAGACGCGAGAGGTTCGACTTCTACCCATTTTGTGAAGTAGTCCACTGCCACAATAAGGAATTTCCTCTGGCCGGTAGCTATGGGAAAGGGTCCCAAGATATCAATCCCCCACTGGGCGAAAGGCCAGAGATCTGATAGGGGAGTCAGAAGGGTCGCTGACTGGTGAATGAGGGAACTGAATCTCTGGCACTGGTCACAGTAGCAGACAAGTGCGGCCGCATCCTCTCGGAGCGTTGGCCACCAGTACCCTTGCCTCAGGAGTTTATGGGTCAAGGCCCTTCCTCCTGCGTGTACTCCGCAGATCCCTTCATGTACCTCCCGAAGTGCATAATTAGCTTCTGATGGGCCGAGACATCGTAGGAGCGGCCGGCCGAAGGACTTTTTATACAATATTCCCTCCAGAATAAGGAAATGGGAGGAGCGTTGCCGGACATGCCTTGCTTCCTTTGGATCGGACGGGACCTCCTCTCGGAGGAGAAAAGCGACTAGGGGAGTCATCCAGGAGTCATCCAGGTTTCTGCTTCGGATTCATTCACTTGCATGACCTCGGATTCGTCGAGACTTGATTTAGACAGTTCTTCTACCAAGACCATTCGGCCTCCTCCCCCGTCTTGAGTTGATGCTAGCCGGAAAAGAGCATCGGCTCGAGCATTTTCGGCCCTAAGGATCCGCACAATTTCATAAGAATCAAATTGAGCAAGGATCTTGCGGGTTACCTGGAGATAAGATATCATTAATGTGTCCTGGGCCTCGTATTCCCCGGTGACTTGATTGGCGATCAACTGAGAATCGCTGAATGCCCTTATATTCTACGCACCCAACTTTCTAGCGGCCCGAAGGCCTGAGATAAGGGCTTCGTATTCTGCGGCGTTGTTGGTAGCCGGGAAGGAGAAGCGCAGTGCATACTCCGTGATGACCCCTTCTGGAGATGCCAAGATCCATCCGGTGCCGCTACCCAAAGAGCACGCGGATCCATCAACGTAGAGTCGCCATTGGTCCGTCGGAGATGGGGGAACCGAAGTACCTTTGGCTTCAGGTGTACTGACTTCCGGCTGAGCGGCCGAGGATGCTTCGGGAGTGAGCTCGGCGATGAAGTCGGCTAGAGCTTGAGCTTTTATTGCTGTCCGTGGCCCGTAAGAGACGTCGAACTCACCCAGTTCGATTGCCCACTTTGCTAGCCTACCGGACACTTCTGGCCGAGAGAGGACTTGCCTCAAAGGTTGGTCCGTGAGAATCTTTATTGAATGCGCGAGGAAGTAGGGTCGGAGCCTCCTCGCGGACGAGATGAGGGATAAGGCCAGCTTCTCAAGAGCATGATACCGAAGCTCTGCTCCTTGGAGGGATCGGCTTATATAATAAACAGGCTTTAGAACGCCGTCTTGTTCCTGAATGAGGACGGCGCTGACAACTGTTTCAGATGCTGCGAGATAAAGGAACAGCTGCTCTCCGTGGACCGGTCTGGACAAGACGGGAACATTGGAGAGATAGGCTTTCAGCTGATCGAAGGCGGACTGACACTCGTCCGCCTAGGAAAAGTTATTAGCCTTTTTCAGTAGCTTGAAGAAAGGAAAACAGTAATCCGCTGCCCTTGACATGAAGCGGCTTAATGCGGCAATTCTTCCATTCAGCTTCTGGACTTCTTGGATGTTGGCCGGAGGGTGCATTTGGATAATAGCCGACACCTTTGCGGGATTAGCTTCCACCCCTCGGCGGGTGACCATATAGTCGAGAAATTTCTCGGAGGCCACGCCGAAGGCACACTTGGCCGGATTCAGCTTCATTTTATACCTGCGCAAGGCAGAGAAAGTCTCGGCCAAATCGGTTAGATGGTCTGCAGCGACGTGGCTTTTCACCAGCATGTCGTCGATGTAGACCTCCATATTGCGGTCGAGTTGCGGGGCGAATATCTTGTTGACCAGACGTTGATAGGTTGCCCCTGCATTCTTCAGGCCGAACGGCATCCTAGTATAACAATATAAACCGAGGTCAGTTGTAAAGCTGGTCTTGTCCTCTTCCTTCGGATGCATTCAGATCTGATGATAGCCTGAATAGGCGTCGAGGAAGCTAAGTAGCTCGTGGCCGGAGGTCGCGTCTACCACCTGGTCTATCCGAGGCAGCGGGAAGCTGTCCATCGGACATGTCTTATTGAGGTTGGTGAAATCCACACACATCCGCCACTTGCTATCTTTCTTGGGCACCATTACTATATTTGATGAAGAGTAAGAAGAACCGCCTTCGGCCGAAGAGCTACTCTCGGCCGAAGGGGAGCAACTGGACATGAAGAATCACAGAACGGAGGAGAACTGAGGCTTACCCTCAGAGAAAGGTCTTCCCGATAGCTAACAGTCTCCCCGGCGACAGAGGATCCCCCGGCGATGATTCCCGGCGACAAAGAACTCCCCAGCAACGGACAAGGCGCCCTCAAACACCCACGATGGCTCGCTCTTCGCCGGTGAAGCAGGAACGCTTGGAGAAGCCACTTGCAGGGAAGCACATGTGCAAGGGGAGAAGAAAGCGGAATAGTACCCAGGGGAGGAGGGTTAGTATTTATAGGAAAACTTGAGGGGATCCGGTGTCGAATCAACGGCCGAGATCTTCCCTCTCTTCGGCACTGCTCTGCTCGGATGCGCGACACGTGTCCCGTCCTTGGCCATGATGACAAGCGGGCTGCCGGATTGAGAGGAGGCAATCGACGGCCGGGCGCGGCCTGACCCTTCGGCTGTTCATCCGGATGCTCGCCACGTGTCCCGATCCTCGTGCCGAAAGCAGGAGAGACGGCGATCCAGGTGAAATCTTGGGCAGAGAGCCGGAGTGACACGCGATCCGCGTGATCACTATTAGCGACTGAGATCTTTTTGTGCTTTCGGTGAACCGGCCGGATGCGCAACACGTGTCCTGTGTTTTTTATGACACGACCGTGAAGGCGGGAAGCCTGAGATCTTTCCCGCCCTTGTCAGATGTCCCGATATACTCAAGTACTCGCCCCTTCGCAACTGTGGACGAAAGCATCCGTCACTGAGTCTCGGTCTGAGACGAAGGTGTTTACGACAGGGTCCCGGCTTGAGACGAAGGTGTTTTCCACCAGCCCTCGGCCGACCCAAGACATAACTTCTCGAAAACGGAACAAAGCAGAAGTTTCAAACGAAGCTCGTACCAATTTGCTCTCACGAAAAAGCTTCGGACTTTACTCTCGCCGTCTCATGAAATAGAGAACGACAAGAGTAGGGGGCTATTTGATGGGGGCAGAATTCGATTCGGCCCATTAAAACAGCCTAAACGCTGGGATCAGCCCAACAACAGTGGCAGTAGAGGCCCACTGGCAGCCTTCGGCCCGTTAGCGACCCAGCAGCCCTCGGCCCAACAATAGTCCAGTGGTCTTCGGCCCATCAGCGGTCCAGCAGCCCTCGGCCCAACAGCAGTCCAGTGGCCCTCGGCCCAGTAGGCTTCAGCCCACTAAGCGGCATCCGGCCCAACAGCGGCCCTCCCCCCCCCTTCGGCCCAGTAGCCGTATTCGGCCCACTCCGGTGGGAGGGATAGCCGCTATGGCGGTTTATCAGTAAACCAAAACATAGTTCTATATCGGTTGCCACTACTAAGCAACCTTTATCCTTCGCTATAAATACACGGCTATTTATTACCAAATGTATGTCTTCTGGACCAAGGACAACAGTCCAAAAGTATTAAAGCTGCTTCTTTTTCCTTGACTTCTGAATCGAATCTTCTTCAGAAGCTAACTTAGTCGTCGGAGGGGGTTCCTTAGGGCCGAAGCCCGGGACTCCTACTGACCGGTTCTTCTTCTTCTCTTCCTTCTACAGGGGCTTCGGTTTGAATCTTCGCCGACCTCTCCGAGTCGGTCTCGGTCGCCGATCTCGGGTTTTCTCCCCCCAGTCTCGACGCCTTTCGCAGGCTGGTCTGTCTCGGCCGAAGGAGTCTCGGCTTTGCTCCGGAGAAGCCTTCGCCCGGGTACCTCTCGGCTTCGGATCCTCGCCCGTCTCCGCCCTCATCTCGTCCCGGATCCCCGTCGGTCCTCTTCATCTATCCGATCTAATTGCGGGTTCCAGTCTCGGAATCCGACCGTGGTAAGCTTCGACAACATCAGATTGAAAAGCTCATGATCCAATGGTGATTTAAGTCAAAAGAGTTGAAAGTAATTTTAAAGGAGGAATAAATATTTAAAATTTTATTATGATCTTTTTTAAACCGACGTGCCATTAACAAACGTACCATAGCACTCCTCACGTAGAGAAATGTTAAAATACAGTTTGCTATTAACTTTTAGCTATTTAAAAAGTTAAACTACCGAAGACTATACAATGAAAATGAGAGATGACTTTATAGGTGTTGTATTACCCGTATAAAAACGAAAATATTATAACACGTTGAGATATGCAATGACTAAATCAAAATCTCGTTAGTAAAATATTATGCTTCATAATTTTAAATACTTATTTGTATTATATTCAAATTATATATAAAATCTGCATTTCTGTTACCTCATTTGCATCAACAAAGACGTAAGCCGTATCTTTAAATTGTTAATAATTTTGATTACTATTGTTCTGTCTGTCTTGGATGTGCTTTTCTAATATCACCTTTATGCGTGGATGGCCATTTACAATAGTTTTCTTTTAAAAAAAAAAAGTGTTTTGAAAAATATAAAAAATCACAGTATATACTTAAAATTATGCCGCTCGCCCTTCAATTTATAAGCTTTACTTAAATACCTGCGTTGGCCAGGGGCCAGCTTTTTTTAATACTATAAAATTATATACGTTTTAAAAATACTTGCATGTCTGGTTATTTGACATTCTGGCTTTACTGTATCACAATAAAAATGAAAATTGAAAAAGCAGCGTAATTGCATTTTATAGTTACGGTTACTATCACATGTATGATTGGGCCTTTCTTGGGTCAGGTTACCCCTTGGCCCTTTCTCGTAGTAATAACACTTGTTGCACGGTCAGGTGCAACTATACTATGCGACAGTGTAGTCACATTGTAAAAAATAAATAAATAAAATTTTATTAGTTTTTTTACATTTTTATCCTTCAAATGCACCGTATTTACATGTATATCCCAAACTCTCACGTATTACCTTTAAAATATGTAGAAAGTTACACTTATAGCCCTCAATCTAATGATGTTGGGGTGCCGTAGCTTCCCAAGGTGGGCCATTTCGGCGCGAAACTGCTTCTCCGGGAGCGCGCAGGCGTGCAAGCGCTTCACGGCGAGTGCCGACCCGTCGGGGAGCACGGCCTTGTAGGTGGTGTCGCCCCCTCTCCACTCCCGGGCGACGCGGAAGCGCCGGCAGCGAGATCCACGGCGCGGCGGCTAACCCCAGAATCACCAGTGGAGGAATTGGTCGCACCCCCTCGTCTGGGTCCACGGCATTGGTGCTGTGCCGGCCCCGGGGCCGGTCCTCGAGCTCCAAGAACAAGCCCAAGCCCCCCGTGGTGCTGGAGCTCTCCGCCGGGTCCAACGTCCTCGAGTGCCCTCCGGTACCGTTGCCAACATCACGCTCCGCCAAGCAGTGCTGCCTGGAGAGACGAGGCATGCGGTGAGTGTGCCGAGCAGAGCGACCTGAAGAGACGAGGCTTGCGCAGCGGGGAGTGGCGAGATGAGGCACCGCCGCGAGGATGGGAGAGGCGTACGAATCACACGTCTGAAAAATAAAAAGTGATCTTCCCATTACTTAAATGTTCAGATCAGTTTTAGACTTTATAAGTTGAGTCAGGCATTCACTCAGATATTTTTTCAAACGGTCTGAATTCTAACATGTTTGAGCGCTTCAGATTAAGTGGCTGGTTAAGTTTTGTCAAACGACCCCTTAATATGGGCTTGCTTCAAGTCACCCTGGTATGTCATCAAAGCATAACATTTGCTACACGCATGTTAGATCACAGAAAGACATGATTTTTTTAAAAGTACGTACATAAAGTTAATGTGATCTCTTAACTCGTTTTTATTCTTGATGTAGACTGGATCTATCACGACCGGATTCCGAAGATGGAACCCGAAGATAACCGGATCCGAAGCCGGGTCGGATCGGTGTAAGGTGGCCCGACGGGGATCCGAAGCGGACGAAGGGAGACGAAGTCTGGAAGCCGAGGGGTGCTCGGGCGGTGGCCTGCCGAGTGCGAAGCCGAGACCCCTCCAGATGGCTCGGACCGGCCCTCGGGACGCGGGGCCGGGGCTCCTGAAGAAGTGGCCGAGGCTGGGCGGAGGCTTCTCCAGGTGATCTGGACCACCCCGCGGGGGGCGTGGATGAAGATCTCTGAAGTGGATCTGCCGACTGACGTCGACGGAGGCGAGCCGAAGGTCCGAGGCCGAGGGTGGCTCGGATATGGCTCTCTTGGATAGTGAGCCCAAATAGCCCCTCCGGCGGACGGAGGGGCAGCGCGAGACCGAGCTTCCTGTCTTGTAACAGCCGGCGTATGGCGTCGAGACCAGGGGGAGAAGTCCGAGGTCGGCGGCCGAGACCGACTCGGGAAGGTCGGCGAAGATTCGAACCGAGCTCCTGCAGGAAGGAAAGAAGAAGAAGACCTGTCAGCAGGAGTCCCGGGCGCCAGCCCTGGGGAACCCCCTCCGACGGTCAAGTTAGCTCCTGAAGAAGATTCGATTCAGAAGGCAAAGAGTGGCCGAGCCGACCTTTTTTTGGCAATAGATAGCGGTGTATTTATAGCAGAGGATAGATGAGGGTTAACGGTGGCAGCCGGTATAGGACTATGTCTGGGCTTACTGGTAAACAGCCATAGTGCCTAGTCCGCCACCGGAGTGGGCCGGACACGGCTATCGGGCCGAAGGGGGTTGGGCCGCTGACGGGCCGAAGGCCTGCTGGGCCGCTGACGGGCCGAAGGCCTGTTGGGCCGCTGACGGGCCGAAGGCCTGTTGGGCCGCTGACGGGCCGAAGGCCTGCTGGGCTGATCTGGGCGCTGGGCTTGTTTTAATGGGCCGAATCGGATTCTGCCTCATCACATAGCCCCCCACTCTTATCTTCCTCAGTTCTGAGATGGCAAGAGTATAGTCCGAAGCTCGTTGAAGAATAGAGTAATCAGGTTTCCTACCCGAAGCCTTCTATTCCCTTTCTTGAGAAGAGGGTGCCCTCGGTCTGCCGAGGGTCTATCAGCTGCTTCGTCTTCACTCGGAGTGGTGACGAAAGGCTTCTGCTTCTGAAGGTGAAGAGCCGAGCCCTCTGATTTGTCAGAGGACTCCGAAATCCCTGCCGCTTCCCGATCGGTACTGGTTATTTGCGGACTTTAATAATACCATGCCGCGTCCTGATCCGGATTACATGGCCGAGGCCACTCCCGGTACGGTTTACACGGACTTAGAGAATACCATGCCGCGTCCTGATCCGGATTACATGGCCGAGGGCCATTCGTCGGATTGAAGGACCCGCGGACTTTTGAGAGAATACCATGCCGCTCCCGATACGGTTTGTATGGCCGAGGCCACTCCCGGTACGGTTTACACGGACTTAGAGAAAACCATGCCGCTCCCGATACGGTTTGCATGGCCGAGGCCACTCCCGGTACGGTTTACACGGACTTAGAGAATACCATGCCGCGTCCTGATCCGGATTACATGGCCGAGGGCCATTCGTCGGATCGAAGGACCCGCGGACTTTTGAGAGAATACCATGCCGCTCCCGATACGGTTTGCATGGCCGAGGCCACTCCCGGTACGGTTTACACGGACTTAGAGAAAACCATGCCGCTCCCGATACGGTTTGCATGGCCGAAGCCACTCCCGGTACGGTTTACACGGACTTAGGAGATACCTTGCCGCTTCCCGATCCGGTATATGTGACCGAAGCCACCCTCGGATCAGGATTACCTGCGGACTTTTAGAAAAGCCATGCCGCTTCCCGATCCGGTATATGTGACCGAAGCCACCCTCGGATCAGGATTACCTGCGGACTTTTTAGAAAAGCCATGCCGCTTCCCGATCGGTACGGGTTATTTGCGGGCTTATACTTTGCCGCTTCCCGATCCGGTATATGTGACCGAAGCCACCCTCGGATCAGGATTACCTGCGGACTTTTAGAAAAGCCATGCCGCTTCCCGATCGGTACGGGTTATTTGCGGGCTTATACTTTGCCACTTCCCGATCCGGTATACGTGACCGAAGCCACCCTCGGATCAGGATTACCTGCGGACTTTTTAGAAAAGCCATGCCGCTTCCCGATCGGTACGGGTTATTTGCGGGCTTATACCTTGCCGCTTCCCGATCCGGTATATGTGACCGAAGCCACCCTCGGATCAGGATTACCTGCGGACTTTTAGAAAAGCCATGCCGCTTCCCGATCGGTACGGGTTATTTGCGGACTTTAATAATACCATGCCGCGTCCTGATCCGGATTACATATCCGAGGCCACTCCCGGTACGGTTTACACGGACTTAGAGAAAACCATGCCGCTCCCGATACGGTTTGCATGGCCGAAGCCACTCCCGGTACGGTTTACACGGACTTAGAGAATACCATGCCGCGTCCTGATCCGGATTACATGGCCGAGGGCCATTCGTCGGATCGAAGGACCCGCGGACTTTTGAGAGAATACCATGCCGCTCCCGATACGGTTTGCATGGCCGAGGCCACTCCGGTACGGTTTACACGGACTTAGGAGATACCTTGCCGCTTCCCGATCCGGTATATGTGACCGAAGCCACCCTCGGATCAGGATTACCTGCGGACTTTTAGAAAAGCCATGCCGCTTCCCGATCGGTACGGGTTATTTGCGGGCTTATACCTTGCCGCTTCCCGATCCGGTATATGTGACCGAAGCCACCCTCGGATCAGGATTACCTGCGGACTTTTAGAAAAGCCATGCCGCTTCCCGATCGGTACGGGTTATTTGCGGGCTTATACCTTGCCGCTTCCCGATCCAGTATACGTGACCGAAGCCACCCTCGGATCAGGATTACCTGCGGACTTTTTAGAAAAGCCATGCCGCTTCCCGATCGGTACGGGTTATTTGCGGGCTTATACTTTGCCGCTTCCCGATCCGGTATATGTGACCGAAGCCACCCTCGGATCAGGATTACCTGCGGACTTTTAGAAAAGCCATGCCGCTTCCCGATCGGTACGGGTTATTTGCGGGCTTATACCTTGCCGCTTCCCGATCCGGTATACGTGACCGAAGCCACCCTCGGATCAGGATTACCTGCGGACTTTTTAGAAAAGCCATGCCGCTTCCCGATCGGTACGGGTTATTTGCGGGCTTATACCTTGCCGCTTCCCGATCCGGTATATGTGACCGAAGCCACCCTCGGATCAGGATTACCTGCGGACTTTTAGAAAAGCCATGCCGCTTCCCGATCGGTACGGGTTATTTGCGGACTTTAATAATACCATGCCGCGTCCTGATCCGGATTACATATCCGAGGCCACTCCCGGTACGGTTTACACGGACTTAGAGAAAACCATGCCGCTCCCGATACGGTTTGCATGGCCGAAGCCACTCCCGGTACGGTTTACACGGACTTAGAGAATACCATGCCGCGTCCTGATCCGGATTACATGGCCGAGGGCCATTCGTCGGATCGAAGGACCCGCGGACTTTTGAGAGAATACCATGCCGCTCCCGATACGGTTTGCATGGCCGAGGCCACTCCGGTACGGTTTACACGGACTTAGGAGATACCTTGCGGCTTCCCGATCCGGTATATGTGACCGAAGCCACCCTCGGATCAGGATTACCTGCGGACTTTTAGAAAAGCCATGCCGCTTCCCGATCGGTACGGGTTATTTGCGGGCTTATACCTTGCCGCTTCCCGATCCGGTATATGTGACCGAAGCCACCCTCGGATCAGGATTACCTGCGGACTTTTAGAAAAGCCATGCCGCTTCCCGATCGGTACGGGTTATTTGCGGGCTTATACCTTGCCGCTTCCCGATCCGGTATACGTGACCGAAGCCACCCTCGGATCAGGATTACCTGCGGACTTTTTAGAAAAGCCATGCCGCTTCCCGATCGGTACGGGTTATTTGCGGGCTTATACTTTGCCGCTTCCCGATCCGGTATATGTGACCGAAGCCACCCTCGGATCAGGATTACCTGCGGACTTTTAGAAAAGCCATGCCGCTTCCCGATCGGTACGGGTTATTTGCGGGCTTATACCTTGCCGCTTCCCGATCCGGTATACGTGACCGAAGCCACCCTCGGATCAGGATTACCTGCGGACTTTTTAGAAAAGCCATGCCGCTTCCCGATCGGTACGGGTTATTTGCGGGCTTATACCTTGCCGCTTCCCGATCCGGTATATGTGACCGAAGCCACCCTCGGATCAGGATTACCTGCGGACTTTTAGAAAAGCCATGCCGCTTCCCGATCGGTACGGGTTATTTGCGGGCTTATACCTTGCCGCTTCCCGATCCGGTATACGTGACCGAAGCCACCCTCGGATCAGGATTACCTGCGGACTTTTAGAAAAGCCATGCCGCTTCCCGATTGGTACGGGTTATTTGCGGGCTTATACCTTGCCGCTTCCCGATCCGGTATATGTGACCGAAGCCACCCTCGGATCAGGATTACCTGCGGACTTTTAGAAAAGCCATGCCGCTTCCCGATCGGTACGGGTTATTTGCGGGCTTATACCTTGCCGCTTCCCGATCCGGTATACGTGACCGAAGCCACCCTCGGATCAGGATTACCTGCGGACTTTTTAGAAAAGCCATGCCGCTTCCCGATTGGTACGGGTTATTTGCGGGCTTATACCTTGCCGCTTCCCGATCCGGTATATGTGACCGAAGCCACCCTCGGATCAGGATTACCTGCGGACTTTTTAGAAAAGCCATGCCGCTCCCGATACGGTTTGCATGGCCGAGGCCACTCCCGGTACGGTTTACACTTTTTAGAAAAAATCATGCCGCTCCCGATACGGTTGGCATAGCTGAAGCCACTCCCGGTACGGTTTACACGGACTTAGAGAAAACCATGCCGCGTCCTGATCCGGATTACATGGCCGAGGGCCATTCGTCGGATCGAAGGACCGGGCTTCAGAAGAGCCGCACTGCGTCCTGATCCGGAAATACATGGCCGAGGGCCATTCGTCGGATCAAAGGACCGGGCTTCAGAAGAGCCGCACCGCGTCCTGATCCGGAAATACATGGCCGAGGGCCATTCGTCGGATCAAAGGACCGGGCTTCAGAATAGGGCCGCTCCGATCCGAAACTCATGGCTGGAGCCGCACTTGGTTTCATTCCTCCCTGCGATATCGCTTTCGGGAGGGCTCATGGTCCTCGGGCCAAGGGTGGACCACCTGGGAGGCAGGTGCCGAGGAGGATTTGGCTGCGCCTTTTCCTTTGGACATCATCAGGGCCTCCCGGTTGACATATTTGTGTGCCCGGGCTATGAGGTCCTAGAAGGTAGGGGGATGGCGCTTCCCGATGGAGCCGAGGAGCCCTTCGTCTCGACACCCGCTGATCACGGCCGAGACCGCGATTGAGCTGTCGAGGTTTGGGATATGGGCGGCCTCGGTCTGGAACCTGGTGAAGTACTCTCGGAGAGTTTCGGTGGTGCCTTGCCGGATGGCTAGCAGGCTGGCCGATGTCTTGCACTGCCGGGTGGCGTCATAAAACTGGTCGATAAACAACTGGCCCAACTGGACCAGGGAATGGATGGAGTTGGGGGCCAGTGTCTCGAACCAGGTCAGAGCCGTTCTCTCGAGGGTGAGGGGAAATAGCCGGCAGCGGGCTGCCTTGGTGACTCCTCGGACCGAGAGATAAGCATTAAATCTCCGGAAATGGCAGACCGGATCCGTCATTCCGTTGTAGAGACCTTTCGGCAGCTTGAAATCGGGAGGCACCTCGGTAGCCAGGAGTTCCGGCGAAAACGGGGTTTGCTCCAGGATTTTACTAGCTAGGGGCGCCCCGTATGGCCGAGACACCATCTGTTGCACTTCCTTCTTCATCGCCATTAGCCGCCGGTCCAGGTCCGGGACAGTTGAGGTGGCGACTGGCTGTCCATCGGTTCTGATCGAGTGGAGCCCGGATGAAGCACAGCCTCGCCTTGTCAGGTGACTGATGCGAGTGGCTCGGGCAGGCAGTGCCGAGGGCTTGCTGCGCGCTGAGGCGGCTTCGGCGAGGGAAACCGGTGCGGGTGCTGGCCGGAGCCTTGCATCTTGAACCGGGTAGAGTGGGGGGAGCTGCGCTTGCTGAGGAAGCTGCCCCGTCAGTCCCACGCGCTGGGCGATGGCGGACACCATCTCTTGAAGAGGCGCTAGGGACGTGACGACAGCGGCCAGCGTTGCCATATGCTGCTGGAGCACCCCTACTCGATCTTCCGAGCCGAAGGACTCCGGTATGGTCGGCAGAGGCAGGCTCGGCGGGGCAGAAGGTGCGCCTTCGGAAGGCAGCGTCTGCGCCGAAGCCTCCCGCGCATCTGCTTCGCTCTCTCCGGATCGTCGGGTCACAGGTCGCTGAGACATGACTTGTTTTGTTGGTTTCCCACAGACGGCGCCACGTGATGTAGACTGGATCTATCACGACCCGATTCCGAAGATGGAACCCGAAGATAACCGGATCCGAAGCCGGGTCGGATCGGTGTAAGGTGGCCCGACGGGGATCCGAAGCGGACGAAGGGAGACGAAGTCTGGAAGCCGAGGGGTGCTCGGGCGGTGGCCTGCCGAGTGCGAAGCCGAGACCCCTCCAGATGGCTCGGACCGGCCCTCGGGACGCGGGGCCGGGGCTCCTGAAGAAGTGGCCGAGGCTGGGTGGAGGCTTCTCCAGGTGATCTGGACCACCCCGCGGGGGGCGTGGATGAAGATCTCTGAAGTGGATCTGCCGACTGACGTCGACGGAGGCGAGCCGAAGGTCCGAGGCCGAGGGTGGCTCGGATATGGCTCTCTTGGATAGTGAGCCCAAATAGCCCCTCCGGCGGACGGAGGGGCAGCGCGAGACCGAGCTTCCTGTCTTGGAACAGCCGGCGTATGGCGTCGAGACCAGAGGGAGAAGTCCGAGGTCGGCGGCCGAGACCGACTCGGGAAGGTCGGCGAAGATTCGAACCGAGCTCCTGCAGGAAGGAAAGAAGAAGAAGACCTGTCAGCAGGAGTCCCGGGCGCCAGCCCTGGGGAACCCCCTCCGACGGTCAAGTTAGCTCCTGAAGAAGATTCGATTCAGAAGGCAAAGAGTGGCCGAGCCGACCTTTTTTTGGCAATAGATAGCGGTGTATTTATAGCAGAGGATAGATGAGGGTTAACGGTGGCAGCCGGTATAGGACTATGTCTGGGCTTACTGGTAAACCGCCATAGTGCCTAGTCCGCCACCGGAGTGGGCCGGACACGGCTATCGGGCCGAAGGGGGTTGGGCCGCTGACGGGCCGAAGGCCTGTTGGGCCGCTGACGGGCCGAAGGCCTGCTGGGCTGATCTGGGCGCTGGGCTTGTTTTAATGGGCCGAATCAGATTCTGCCTCATCAATTCTTAATTATATTTGAGGCACTATTGTCTGATCAAAAAGTCAGACAATAACACAAAGATATTATAACATATAAGCATTGCAGCAAGTATTATACTTATCATAAATGTAGACCTTTATTTATGACTATGTTGACATTCAAACTATAGTTTTTTTTTTCAATTGATAGTATAACATGTTACATGTTACCGGGTTCTATAATTGGTTGGTAAAAAAGAAATTGTATACGGTGATTCAGTGATTTTTGCACGATTTATTGTAGCGGAATTCTATTTACATAGATTTTTCCTTACAAATCACAATGACATAAGACCTTCATGCGAGAAAGTGCGACAACCATCCTTTTTGCCCGAGAAGATGTGCAAAGTATCGATAACATTGAGTGGAAGGCACGATATTTCTAAGGAGAGTAACATTTACTGCAGTCCGCCTGTAGCGGTTCAGATGACTGTTGTAGTAAAAATATTTTTTTTTATTTTGGACTGTGATCTTTGATCAAACAGTATAGAGACTTCTTGGGGTTGTCCTTTTTCGCTTAGGTTTTTAGATAATAAAATGAAAAAATATAGTTGTTGCAACAGTTGTCCATCAACTTTAATAAGATGACTATTGGCAACTTGCAACAAGTATTTTCCAAGTCAAGTCATCACTGTACAACTTTTTAGGGTTAGACTACGTGACTAATTTAATCAACTGGACGAACTGACATGACCACTCTCATAATATTTAGATTGACTAATACTATTTTTAATTAACAGATATGTCAATTCAAAAATTGCATTTGTCAATCGAAAATCGTATTTGTCAATCGAAACTGTATTTGTCAATCGAAAACTATATTTGTCAATTTAAAACCGTATTTGTCAATTGAAATTGTATTTGTTATTCAAAAATTGTAATTGTCAATAAAAAATGATATTTATCAATCTAAATATTATGAGGATGGCCATATCAACTCGTCCAATTAGTTAAATTAGCTATGTGGTCCAATCACAAAAGATTGTGCAGTGTGACTGAAGTATTACTCTTCACAGTATTGTGTTTTCTAACTTATATTTGTATGTAAGTTATGTTTCACCAAGATTTTACATCTACAAGTCCATGTTACTTGTAACATATCCTTATCGAGCATACTCGTACAGTAGAGCAATGGTACACCCCTCCCTGCCAAGGTGGGAAGGTCATGGGATCAATCCCGCCCACTTTGTGTGCGGGCGTGAGTTGTCTCGTGAAATTGTCACTCATTTGAGCGGTAATCTCACGTGTTAGCTGAATTGAACTCAGCCCCCCTGAGCTCAATAATTGGTCATGTAACCGTTGAGCCACTTCGACCAAAAAAAAAAAAAGTCTTATCAGACTATGCTAATTCAAACGTGATTATTAAACAGGCTAGAAGTTTAAGTCTTATCTTCATCCTCACACATAAGGCAACATCCTAAACTCAAGTCAATGTAGACGAACAAAACTAATCAGCCCTTCCTCCCTATCTCCGCTAACTATATATCCCCATATGATCGACTTCACAATGCAAGAAAGAATACACCATCGTCTCATTCTAAATATTTTAAAACATTAGGACGCATGATATGTCAATCTTGTTGTGGTAAATATGTTTGGATTGGTTATTACACTTTCACACTTGCAAACAGGAAATTGCATCACTGATTCAACATAGAATTAATTGTCTTACACCTAATTTTAAGAAAGATAAGATGGCACGGAAAGAAATATCTTTTCCCCATCCGTCTTACACACAATAAAAAATATTATTGGATTTTGTTCACTAATGTTCAACTTATTTCGCCTAGCTTTTCTCCGGCTCCCTGTGGATACATACAGTTAGATGTTTGGCATGGAATGTTTTTCTTTAATTGTAAATACTATTTTTAACCTGTCTTTTTATCTAACTATGACTAATCAAAATTTGACTCTAAAACTTAAGAAACTTCACCTTATTGTTGACACGTCAACGTAACAACAAGTAATGTTACGATAGAAAGTTCAAAAATGAAATTAAGCATAGATCATTTCTATATAATTTTTTATCTTACTCTAACAATGACATGTACATATTATATCATTCTTAAATAAGTCTGTCATTAATTTTTATAATAGTCAACTATCTTCATTAGACTTTTGCCTCTTGAATAGTGGTGGCCACCACCTGAGGTAGTGATTGCAAGAGATCTAGACTTAAAATATGGATATCGAATAATACAATTCACCTGTTCAAATGAAGAAGAAGTCGACCTCTAAGTAGGGTCATTCCCTTTTCAGAAGTTGGCGTCCATCAACATTCTTAATTGAGAGAAGTTATATAGACTGAGCAATAGTTCTGATAAAACTAGCTAGCCCTTTAGATCCGTGCTATGAACTTTACCACACGCACAAGCTTGAATTCTGAGAACATCCGAGACTATTTTATAGGGCTAATTCCCTGGCCACATTTAGACCAAAAAATAAAACCTTGCCAACAATTCTTATCACTCATTTGGCAATAAAATAAGTAACAAAAACGAGAATATCAGACTTTAGATAATAAAAAAGTTACCTAGCAACAAAATCCACATGGTAAAATATTTGGTTACAGGACTTTTGCAAGAAAAAAAAGTATAGCCAAAGGGAAGAATAACAGTACAAGAAGAATGGTGTACTTTCTATTTTGGAGGTCTCTCTTAAATAGAAAATTCAAATGCTCAAAAAAAGAAAAAGAAAAATTCAGATTCCCACGTTAATCGCATTTTTATATTCCAATCATGTTTTACCAAAACATTGACACTCACACATGCCCTCCCCAAAAGTCATTTGTGTTCCAAAAACATTTTACTTTAACTATTGTCTTAATTAAGCTCAAAAAATATTTTTATTTTTTTATTTAAAACAAAATTAAAAATTATTCTGACATTCTATATTAAAAAAATAGGAAGAAGCTAGTAACGATCACGGCTCAGATTTGAAGCCTTTAGATTCACTAAGAATCTAAAATCTATTGAAAATTTTCAAACGAAAATCTGTGACCATATTCCATCTGAATCTAATTCGGCGTCACGTGGAAAAGAAGAACCCTTCTAATTTACAGTATCTCTTTTGAAAAGAAGATAAGAGAGAAATGTAAAAATTTACAAAACTAAGATCTTGTCTTTTTTTTTTCACTTTTATCTTCCTAAAAGTAAGATCTTGATTGCTTTTGAAAGATAAAAGTATTTTCTCTGATTCTTTTCACTCTTACCTTTCTAAAAGTGAATTTCTAATTATTTTTGAAAGACCAAAATATCTTTTGATTTGTTCTAAATCTATTTAAAGATTGTTCTTATCAAAAGAAATTAAAGAAAATCTACAACTTCTCTTCAAATCTAACTTTCTAACATGATGAACTGGCATGATTCAAAATCCAAGTTCTTCCAAAGTTTATAATTTCAAAAGTATTTCCGAGTGCAGCAAGTCTTCCAAAATCCATGTTCTTCTCTGCAGTTTTACCAAGTCCGAATCGGACGAATTGACCGCGGTGAAAGTTTTAGGATACTTCCGCTCACGTGACATGCCGCGCGTCGGTATCTTTGCCGTTCCGCGAATCGTGCCCAAGGCGAGGTTTTCACCTCCACCGTACATCGCGGAACCAATGGGCGACGCTTTCCCGAATCCCATCGCCTTCTACCGTTCTACGCCGACTCGGATTCGGTAGAATAACTATTCGCTCTTCCTCTCCCACCACAGCAGAACAGAGCAGAGAAGGAGGGAGAGAGAGAGAGAGAAAGAGAGAGAGAAGGAGAGAGAGAGGAGTTCGTGGCGATGGATGATCCCTTCGTCGCCGAGTACGACGCCGCCGAGCTCAAGATCGCCGCCGAGTTTCTGACGAATTGGCTTCCCTTCCTTACCAGGGATCTCTGCGAGGGTTGCGCGGCTAGCCTGCGGGATCGCGTCTGTTCTCTCCATCCAGGTCTGGAATCGGGATCCCTCCCCCGCTCTCTCCTTCTTGGGGAATTCGCTTTACCGATCAGTTGCCTATTTACTTGGCTGCAGACGAGGCCGCAGAACCGTCGGCGAACGAGGGGGACGATGCGGACCGCGGCGAAGCCGGGCACTTGTCGCCGGCGAGCGCTGAGAACGGAGAGGCCTGTGGGTCAGCCGATCCGGTGCCGTGCTTGCCCAAGATCCGCATGTCGTGGGCGGACATGGCGCAGGAGGACGAGCTGGAGATGGAGGCGGAGGAGTTGAGGGGGCGGGCCGCGGCGGATGCGGAGGAAGGGGGCAGGGCTGAGCAGGCGACGGATGAGGCCAAGAAGGATGCCCCCGTGGCGGCTGAGGAGAAGAAGACGGAGCTGTCGCGGGAGCAGAGGGAGTACATCCGGTTCATGAACGTGGCGAGGAATAAGGATTTCATATGCCTCGAAAGGGTTAAGGGAAAGATCGTGAACGTCCTTGAGGGGCTCGAGCTTCACACTGGAGTGTTTAGTGCCGCAGAGCAGAAGAGGATCGTAGATTCCGTCTATGAACTCCAGGATAAAGGGAGGAGAGGAGAATTGGGAGGTATGATGAGATCCTCTTTACTCATTTTTGATGTGGTATTATGAGCCCAATAATTTCTCTGTCAAACGCGTTGCGGTACTTCCTTAAGACCGGAATAGCATGTAGGCCTGCCTGTGTTTACCAGCATCCTCGAGCAAGTTGAATAAATGCAGCTTGCAACGAAGTACAACTAAAATTATCTCGCTTGATAGATACAATTATCCATATATTGAAAAAAAACTGTCCTAAAAGAAAATCTGTTGATTATGTATTGGGCCTTTTTTGATATCATCCCTATAAACATAATGAATTTGAAATAAATCTCCGTATTTTGTGTATTTTGATATTAGTCCCTGTAAATTTAATATAATTTAGTAATAAATCCTTCTGGTTAAGAATCGCTTGAAAGAAGAAAATGAGCATTTTTCAAACGAATGTTAAAATGTATGGAAACACTTAAAATGACTCTAAAAAATAAAAAATCGAGCACCAATGAACCGTAAAAAATGTACGTAGTGGGCCGAGCCTAATAATAATTTTTTATTTTTTACATTTTTTTGATTGTCCGATTGGAGATTGGATTGTATAGACATGTGGTGCATGTTTGAGGCCGACCTAAAAAAACATTCAACTTTTTTTTTTTTTTAAATTTTTTTTTTTGACTTCACCTGTAACCAGTGTAGCATCGGCTGCCAGTGCAGCTAGTAAAACTTAAAATTTAAATAAGGGTATAAGTGATTCTTTAGACTGAGTTACATTTAAACTCATGTTCAACTACGGTAGAGTTAAGAAAAATTGACGGAAGCAAATGATAGGGACTAAAAACTAAAAAGTTTAAGTATATAAGGACTAAATATCAAAATATGCAAGATATAAGGATTTGTTTCGAATTCACTATGTTTATAGGGATCGATATAAAAAAAAACCCATCGTAAAGGGTGTAATTCAGAATATTGTATTTAAGGAATTCAAAGAACATGGTGTTTTCCTTGTTCAGGATTCTGGACTGTGGACAACATCGGTGGCATGTCCAAGAAGCAATTCTATAGTGCAATAACCTGCTTTAGATGGTTCTTATTCGGTATTTGATAGTGATCCATCCCAAACAGGCTTGAAGCCTTGAAGTCCCTTGTTCTGTGGGTGGACACTGCTGACTCAGGTTGGCTGCATGGAGTACTATGGAAATATCATGCTTCATTGTTTTTGACTAAGTATACAATTGAGTTCTGTCCTTAGTTATTGCTTATTTAAGTCTTGATTGTGGATGCTAAAAAGGACTGCATCAGAATTTAAAGAGTTGCCAAAATCATTGCATCAGAATCCTTGAATTATATATTTAGTGGAGTGAAGTGGACTATATGGAATGTAGTTAAATAGTGGAAGTAAAATGATTGTATTCCTGATGTTGAGAATTTGTCCAAGAATGTATGCAGTTTGGATACATTTATGAAAATGTCACAAGTTGGCACTATCAAGATGCAATTTGGAGTGTTTATGATTGCTAATAGTAGTTGGAGTTATATAGAGTAGTGCTGAGTTTATTCTTAATTGTGTTGGGGGTGTAGGGGAAGAAACAATAACAGTATGACAAATTTGACTAGGGCTATGTTAAAATTGCCTTTTTTTTTTTTCATAGTCCCTATGGCAACTTACTATTTCTGACTTCAACTCTGACTTAAGTTGGAATTTACTATGTTTAGTTTTGTTTCTGATTTTTTCTATTGGTATTAGAACAAGTTATCAGTAGTTTTTTGGAAAGTTCTCCACTTCATCATCTCCAAGGTGCTTTCCGATGAAGAGATAGTGATGGATATTAGACAGAGGAGACATTAGAGAGAGAGAGAGAGAGAGAGGAGAATAGCCATAGGTTTTCAGCTTTCTTCTCTCCCCTTCTTTCTTTAGGCATATGTCTGAAGTGTACAATGTTGTTGGGTATGCATAGTTCACCGTGGCTTGCAGGAGGAAGACATGCTTTGTCAATTGAGCCAATGTGTTACTTTTCCTTCATGAGGGACCTCTAATGAGAAACGATAATGATTTTCCCAGTGAGGTAGTTGCAAAGCTGCAGCCTCCCAGCACAATGAGGAGAGTTGTCTTGCTGCCGAGCAGAGCAGTGCTCCTGCCAGGATCATTGTCTAGCTGATCTCCCAGTCCCACGAGGAGAGTTGTCTTTTTGTCAAGCATAGCATCTCATGCATTGAGGATTGTCCTCGTCCCTCTGTGTGTGTGTGTGTGTGTGTGTGAGAGAGAGAGAGAGAGAGAGAGAGAGAGAGAGAGAGAGAGAGAGAGAGAGTAATGACCCGATCCAATCCTTATGAGATATTGTCCACTTTGGGCCAAGTCCGTACGGTTTTGTTCCCAAAAGGCGCTTCACAAGTTATGTATACAAATCTCACATATATAGTCTAATAATTTTTTTTCCATTTTTCGATACAGGACTAATTCGGTTCATTCCCGCCCTAGTCCCCAGACGCAGTGGTAGCTGCACACCATGGCGGCTCTACACCGTGGCAGCTCCACACTGCTTCACTTGCGGGTATCCCTTTCTTATAGGTACCCCTTTCCTCCTGCCCGACTCACGACTAGGTCATTACAGGCCCACCAGCTTCCGCATGGTTCGTATCCAAATCAGTTCGTATCATACTGCATGGGTCTTGCTCTGATGCTATTATGTAATGGTCTGATCCAACCCTTGTAAGGTATTGTCTACTTTGGGTCAAGCCTGCATAATTTTGACCCCAAAGGGCGCTTCACAAGTTATGGATATAAATTTCATATATATAGCCCATTAATTTTTTTTCCGTTTTTCGATATAGGACTAATTCGATCCATTCCTGCCCTAGCTCTCAGACGCAATGGTAGCTCCACACCGTGGCGGCTCCATACTGTGGCGGCTCCACACTGCTTTACTTACAGGCAGCCCTTTCTTACATGCAGTCCTTTCCTATAGGTAGCCATCTCCTCTTGCCCGACTTGTGACTGGGTCATGACATATAAACCCCAATAGATATCTTATATGTGATTATCAGCTTTAGGTAAAGCATTCAACGACTTGACTAATCTCACAGCCAGACTACATGATGTCAATCCTCCACAGCTTGATGTCAACTACTTGGCAAGGATAACTTTAGAAAATAAAAAAATTGTTGAAAGCCTGCTATGAGGCTTGTTTATAAGTAGAAAAATACCTTTCAACTCTATGATCCAAGCTTTAAGCTTGTGCACTTGGGGAGCAATCCTCAAAGGTTTTCCAGATTGCGGAAAGAGTCTAAGTGAACTGATCAAGAGGGAAAGAGTGAAGTTTAGTATAGAGATGTGCTCTTCTGTGTGGCAACTATTAACTAAAGAGTGATTTGAGCACAATCCTCTCTGATGGGAGGATATTCAAAGCTAGAAATATCTTAATCTGACTTTAAAATGTCTCAGTATCATCTAGTTAATCAAGATTACATTGTTGACCAAGAAATTCTGTATACTGATTTAAACACTAGTAATGTTTATTTTATTGTAGGAAGAACTTTATTTGGTCTATTTTGGTAAGGGGATAAGTGTTGTCTGATAAAGGGACCTGTTTGTACATGCTGTCCTTTCACATCAAATCTCATCTGGGAGCTGGATGAGAAATTAGTGGCATGTCAAGTGTGAGCTTGGATGGATATTTTCCTTTTATTTTTATGTTTGGGGGGGACCTTCGAATTGAAGACTGGAAACAATATAATTTTTGAAAGATGCCTATCTGTCAGCCAATTCTGCTGTTGCTTTATGCCTTCAAGTGCTCACTTGCTAGAGGCAAATAACCCTACACCTGATCCATATACTCAATCCATACACTCAAGCTTAAATTGATTTTACCTTTCTTACTGAATTAATCTCTTTCTCACGTTGATTTGTGGATATAATCTATTATTTTGGGTTTTATCATCCATTAAATCATTCAAAGCGTAATTTGTACCATCCTTCGGTTGCTTTAAGTTCTTTGCTTTCTGATGCCCGACTAATAACTATTGTAAGCATGGGTTCTTGCTTATAACGGAGATATTGTTTCTCGGGGACTATAAATGTATATCGTTTCTGGAAGACCAAGAATGTATGATTATGTGCTTAAAACATTCAACATTCTTATTTTCCATTTATTTGGACCCAATTGTAGTGTGCACAACTTTCTCATGTGCTTTATTATACGAACATAATCCATAGATCACAATGAATTAGAGATAGGGTCATGAAGGATACATTGAGATGTCACCAAATAAAGAAAATGTTGCTACAAACGTGGTACGAAGAATACCACACGTTGGTACAATAATTATTATAACAGTCATCAGATCAATCTTCTACATATTTGTACTAGGATCAGCAGGTGGGAATATCTACAGTTATTGAATTAGAGCAATTGGATGCTTTGTGCAATGAAGTGTCAGCATAATTTTAAACATTTTGTTAATCTTCTATTGTTTCTTTCATGCGAAATTGTCTGGAGAAAAGCTTGTAGCATCATTGGACAACCAGTCTTTTCCTCTCTAATGGGCCAGCGCTATTTCCATGACCTGATGAGAGGAGTCACTGAATTGTTAAAACTTTGCAGAAGGCCCACCATATGGTGTATACAGTCCCATAATGTAAGAGAAGCTGATCCTTTGTCTCCTTTCATGAACTACATGAGATGCATGACTCCTTAACTGAGGATTTGCACTTCTTTTGCCTTATGATGAACTTGAAAATTCAGTATGACAATTTCTAGAAGAAGGTTGTTGTCTTGGGTGGCAAATATGAACACCAGGTTCTGTTGGACCAGTCATCTCCGTAATTGCAACTATTGTAAAGGCTTCAAGGATTTAACTGAATATACTTGTTCCATATTAAGGTTGTCAATGCACTGCCCTGGGCAGGCCTGAGCAAGCTTGTGCCTTTCCCATCTCATGACGCTGGGCTGGGCCTAGCCTGTCCTAGCATAGGGCCTGCTCTACTCACACCATGGGTTGGCCCAACAATAATGTTTTTATGTATATACACACACACACACGCACTCACACACACACACACACACACATACATATATATAGGTTGGCTATAATGCGCCCTGGTTAGATGCACCCTCCCCCAAAAAACCTCCATCCTGATGTCCAAAAAAAATCACCAAAAATTTTAAAATGTCAAATACCCCCCTTTAGGTTGATTCCCATACTTTCGGATTTAATTTTCACCTTCTAATCAACAAAATCAACCATAGCTGTTCAATCGTGTTTGTGATCAAAACTAAAATCCCAATGGATGCATTTTTTTTTTTTGGACTATTTTTAACATTTTTAGATGTTATTTTTTGATGGATACCTGATTGGACGGCTAGTATTGATCATCAAGATCAGATGGTGAAAATTAAAGCCTAGGAGATGCGATCAACCCTAAGGGGCTTATTTGAATATTTAAAAATTTTAATTTTAATTTTTTAAACGTTGGGAGGGTGGGTTTAGATGCGCTCCGGGGTGCATCGAATCGTCCGATCAGGTAGGTATAAAAAATCAACATCTAAAAATATTGAAAAATAGTCAAAAAATAGGAATTTCGTTAGATTAGTCTTATGGTTCATCTGATCCCTTGGGATTTTAGTTTCCCAAACAACGGCACATTTGATTGGACGGCTAGGTTAATTTTTTTGTATCCAACGGTGAAAATTAAATCTCAAGGGGTTGAAACCAACATAGATGAGTGTATTTGTATATTTTAGAATTTTTGATGATTTTTATTTTGTTTATTTTTTTAACTTGGGGAAGTGAGAATTTCGAGGGGGCTCATCTAAGTTAGATGAGCCCTGAGGCTCATTTTAGTTGCCCCCATTATATTATATATATATATATATATATATGGGGCTCATCATGTTTAAAAAATAGTAAAATTCATCAATAAATTTCAAATAGGCCCTTTAGAGTTGTTCCCATCCCCGAGGCTTTAGTTTTCACTGTTCGATCTTGACGATCAATCCTTGTCGTCCGATCGGATAGGTATTAAGAATCAATGCCTAAAAATGCTGAAAAAAAGTCAAAAAATAGAAAATTCGTTAGATTAGCCCTTAAGGTTGATCCTATCTCTTGAGGTTTTAGTTTTGATCCCGAAACAACGACATATTTGATTGGACGGCTACGGTTAAGTTTTTCGATCCAACAGTGAAAATTAAATCTCAAGGTGTCTAAACCAACATAGATGGGGGTATTTGAATATTTTAGAATTTTTGTTGATTTTTATTTATTTATTTTTAAGATGGGAAAGTTAAATGAGCCCCGGGGCTCATTATAGCCGGCCCCTATATATATGTATATATACACACACACACACACACACACACACACACACACACACACACACACACATATATATATATATATATATATATATAGTGTCTAATATATACTCATAAGTTATATCTGCAAGCGGAGCCTTCGGGAGCTAGGCCAGCTGCCATTTTCAATTTGGGGCAGTCTTTTGTGGCCCATCTTCCCAAGCCAGTTTTGTACCATGTTGGGCTTGTCACCTTGTCTGGTCACTGTGCCAGCCTGGCTTGTTGACAGATCAGGGTTTATATCACTCTCATCAGCTTTTACTTCAGTTGTGGGATTGATGAGATTTTGTCGTCCCCGATCGTGACCTCTGATTTGATTGATGATCTCAAATCCCAAGTTCCAGTTTATCCTGTCTCCTAATGTCTCCTTGTGCAGATCCATTATATGCGACAATAGTATGATGAATTAAATTATGTAGCCAGTGGTTTGGGCAAACCAATGCTACTTCTACTCGACCGATTAGCCATTTCAACCACAAAGCAATTGGGTTTTCCCTGAGTGTTGCCTATATGTTGTTTATGAATTCTTCTTTCCTACAGGAGTCCTGCAATTCATCGCTCTCACACAGGATAAAATGTCTCTCTCTAATCCACATTTTAGTTTAAGGTTCACAAACAGTCGAAGGTTCAACATACCCAATCCTGTACGGGATTGACCAGCAATTATTCTTAGGCATCGGAAGCCATATCTTATATTTCTCCACAATTTTAGCCAAATAGGATAGAGGGTGACACTATAGATCAGCATTTTAGATTATGTCTAGGATTACTCAGTTAAGGTTTTCCTAAAATAGAACACTCTGCCTCTTGTCCCCTTTTAACCACGAGCATACTTGAATTCCCCTCCCTCATAGTGGTGATCGCCATGTGGATGCCATGTGCAGTTACTTCTTCTTTACTTAGTCAAAAATACAATTGTGAGATAATTTAATCACTTGATTGAGTTTAAATGGAAAGGAATGTAACTGTTCTTAACCTTTTTAAAGACCATGACTTCTAGAAACATGCAAAGTGATTAACGGTGTTAACAACTTATTTAAAGTAAACATTGCTGCCCTAAATGTCGCATGTGTGAAGAATTGAATGATAACTGAATTAGCAACACGCCGAAGGTACTTCTAGGGTCAGGTGTAGGTCTCTTGCAACTAGTCAATCAACCAGTGGTAGGGCGGTAAACAGGTAGAATACAGTGTTGAAAACTGGTATTTCCAATTCTGTTTCCAACTCTATTTCTGTTTCAAGCTCATCGGTGCTGTCCTGTTAATAGGTGCTGAATGCAAATAAAACAAACTAAAAAATGTCAATATAGTAGTATTTAATATGTTTATACAATAGGAAATAACATCGGAATGTTGGATGTCAAAATATGTGCTTCTGTTTATGAGTCAATTTTTATGGGAAATCTGATTTCATTAACATGCTAGAAGCAATTTTAGTATCCAAATCTATTCCGTTCGTTCAAAAAAGAATTGGAAACATAAAAAAATGGATTTCCCTTTACAGCCATAACAAATGTAATTGAGCAAATCATAGGGACATCTATATGTCCTCCCTTTTCGGTCTTTTGCGGGCAGCTTGAGTGGTGCACCAATTTGGTGCTTTTTGTATAAATGGAGAGTCCAAGGTTTTTGTTTCTTACTCTTGTACATTCCCCTCTTTTGTTCTTTGAATATACATTGTGGTGCCATCCATGTAAAGAAAAAGTTAAAAAAAAAGGTTGCGGTTGAGCAAATCCTGCTGGTTGTTGCACTTTGGGGGGGGGGGATAGCATTTCCCCATTTGCAAAATGGGGTTGCTGGGGAAAAAAGGCTCCCCTTTGGCAGTGGCAAGCCATTTCCTCCCCCCATACCTCTTCATTTGTACAACAAATGCATTTTTCTATTCATACTGTCTAGTATGACTTTGAAGATATATCTCTTTTCTATGAGAGATGTCATTTTTCTGTTTTTACTTTGCTGAAACATCTAGGTGATGCTTGGCATCAGAATAAGAGGGGGATAAGACCAAATATTCCCCACTTTGGTCTTAATCTTGGTTGTTTTGTTTTGGAGAACCGAGGGTTGGGTAAGTTTTGGTGAACCCATTTTTATTATTTTCCAACTGTATCATGGTTTTTTCAAAATTTTGAGAAGAACCAAATATACCTACACTTAAGCCATTCTCACTTTTAGTTGGAACAAGCTTATTCACATTTCTTTCTTCAAACTCCATTAAGAGAAAAGGCAAAATGCCTCTCTTTTCATGCAAATATCCTCCACTTATTTGTGTTAAACTTGTTATTTTGACCTTATCTCAAAATACCTCTAAACAGTCTTCGCAACTCTATCCCTATCTATACAGTGGTGTGAGGCGACAAAGCCTTGCCTTAACCTTAGATGCATAGGTGATGGCTTAGGTGTTTGAGAGTAGTATTTTAGGAGAGCGGTCTTCTTGGGATGCGGGGCCCTGCTTTTACTTTAAATGCATATCATGCTATTCATGTTGATTTCCCTTTTCAAGGTACCTATATCTGCGGTGGCATGCCCTTGGTTTCTTACCTTATCGGATGTCCGCTTTCGTGCTCTTTTGTTTTTTTCTTTGAGAGAGAAGAGTTGCATGGGGTGGAGATCTGGACTAGGTTTTTAGTCTGGAGGTAGATCTGGAAATGAATCTGAGTTTTATTTTAATCCTGTTCAAGAGTATGCTGGGTTTCACAAGCTTTTTCTAGGTGTATGTGGTATATTTGAGATGTTCTTCTAGGTTCGCAACTAAGGCTGCAGGTGGATGTGCTGTTCTTTTAGATCTGCAATTGCGAATGTGATTGGTGATAGTGGAATATTCTTTTAAAAATTATCATATTCTTGCTAAACATGACAGTTATATACATTTTATAATAAACTATATAAAATATTAGAATACAACCAAACACTTTATAAAGTTGCACTAATCAGTATCATGATGACAACTTTTCAGCTGTGTTATCTCTCAGGCCTAATTCTCCCTCCTTCCCTTCCTCTCTCCCCTTCAAACCACCAAATAATATGGCCACACTTCGTTATTTTGCCTCCTTTCAAACCAATGCAAAATTTGCTGATCTTGTTGGCTGATGATGGATATCATGAACTTTTCTGCATCTGGCGACTCAAATTGTTTTCTTCTGAATTTGTTGACCGGCTTTATGGTTGTGCTAATTAATATTCTACTTTTTCTCTCTATGTTCAAACCTAAAAGCATTGGGTATTTGACTAGTTATTGGCATCTATGTGCACTATATGTGAGTTTGTGTTTTAATCTTTTGGTGAATCTTTCCTACATATTTATTAGATGTCTTGTGAATCTTTGCTTTCTTACTAATGGTTGGTTGTCTCATCCCCCCTCTCTCTGAATTTTATGCTCGGACTGTGTAGTGTCTATTAGGCGGCTTTCGTGCATATTTGCTCTTTGATTAAATCAGTGACATTCCTCATTCCAAACATTTAGTTTTGATGAAAATGAAATGTGATGTTCAACATGCAGAAAGGACGTATTCTGAACCAGAAAAGTGGATGCGGGGTAAAGGAC
Organism: Zantedeschia hybrid cultivar; assembly: GCA_030544215.1. NCBI lineage: Eukaryota > Viridiplantae > Streptophyta > Magnoliopsida > Alismatales > Araceae > Zantedeschia > Zantedeschia hybrid cultivar. Next base: position 20,519,209 of record JARZZO010000002.1, on the reverse strand, counting down.
GAGTGACCATACAATTCGGCTGCTGCTACAACTATGCAATGGTTAGTCACTTCCATAGTGTGCATTTTGATTTACTATAACGTCCTCCTATTTTCTTGATTAGTTAAGTTTTTGACTACAGGATAGAGATGGGAATCCCCCAGGTATTCTAAGAAATGTGACTGCTGATCCTATACCTCAACTTTTCAAGGTGATTGTCAAGAGGCTAGTTCGATGGCATGTCCTCCCTCCGTCATGTATACCTGACAGTTGCATCGTTAACATTTATGAACCTGGAGACTGCATACCACCTCACATTGATAGCCATGATTTCGTACGGCCTTTTTGCACCATTTCATTTCTTAGTGAGTGCAATATTGTATTTGGCTCCAACTTGAAGATTGCAGGTCCAGGCGACTTCCTTGGTTCAACTGCCATTCCTTTACCTGTGGGGTATGTTCAAGGGGCCATATTTGTGTTCTTAGTATTTGAGTTTAATGCATGTATAACATACTATTTTTTTTTCTTTTTTGAATACATCGAACATGTCCTCATATTATGTTCTTTTTTGCCCTACAAGCACACAAACAACTCTTTGGCATACTAGACCCACAATTAGCTTTCTCCTATCCATTGTTTCAAAGTTGCTGTATCATTATCCATGCCTATTTTTGTATATATACCCTAAATAAACTACTGTATTTATATGTATATTCCTAACTCTCACATATTGTTATAATACCGACAAATCCGCCTACATCCTCAGAAAGGTCGCAGTTATTCCCTTGATTTGGATATTTTTACATATACACCCCTAAGTTCATCATGATTTTGCATGTATATCCTTGAATTCACTAGAATTTATGGAAGCTTTCAAGTATGTTTGGTTAAAGTTCCCGACATTTTGACGGAGGAATGTAATTGCAACATTTTTGAAGATGTTAGGGAGTATTTATAACAATATGTGAGAGTAAGGATATAGAAGTACGGTAGTTTACGGGAGTATACATATACAAAAACCCTATTTTCTTAACTTTTAATGCCATCGAGTAAACTGTAAACGCATGCCTCTGGTGTGGTATTATCGAGTGCTTCCTGTTGCCAATGAGCTCAGCTCTCGAAAATCTCAAACTTGCAGGTCGGTACTTGTCCTGAATGGTAATGGAGCAGATGTTGCGAAGCATTGTGTACCAGGCGTCCCCCAAAAGAGGTCTGCTCGTTAAACCAGCTGTGTAGTTCTCCAATAATTTGCACCACCATCTCAAGCTAAGCTGCTTCTTACATTTGCCACAGGATGTCCATCACATTCAGGAAAATGGATGAAGCCAAGCGCCCCTTCGGCTTCCAGCCTGAGCCAGACCTCCAGGTCATCCAACCCCTTACGTACGATACGGTTGCCTCAAAGAAGAAGTCTCCTTATCATGGCGATGCCAGCTCAGACCCTGCCACAGAGAACAGAGCTCTGGAAAGCCAGCATGCATATCCAGTGAGGCGGTCAGAGCCGAGAGGCAAGAAGGCGCTTCCCCGGGACGTCGTGGTCGGCAAGGGCAGGAGAAAACCTTCGCGCATGGTTATTAATGGGCGGTCGGCGGCAGACGGCGGCAAAGCGGAGGAGCCCGCAGGGGGATCGCGCGAGGCCTCGCCTGTGTCGGACCTGCCGGGCATCCTGCCGCTCCCTGAGGAGCTCATGAGGAGACCCTCCTCCCATCCCTCACGGACGGCGGGAAGAACGGTGAGCGTGGAGCAGAAGCGGATCGTCATAAGGAGCTACTTGGACGACGGGGAGCAGGAGTCGCCGTCGTCCTTGACGTTTTCGGAACCGCCGGGGAATCCGAGGTTCCACGGGACGAGGTCGATGGACCGCCGGCGAAGCAGGGTGGGCCTGGGCGTGCATGGCATGGGGTGATGGTTGTTAATTTCTCGTGTGGGCATTTTATTTATTTGTACAACATGGAAGAATAGAGGAGGTTGCAAAACAGAGGGAGAGAGGTTGTGGGTCTTGTGGCCAGTCGTATATATATAATAGCTTGTCTGACACTTGTAGAGCGGAGTATTTGGGCCCCCTGCAAGTTCCAAGTTCCAACACGGGCACTGTGATCGGCTTTTGGTATGAAACGAAGGATCATTAGGCATTTGGAGGAGGATTGACACGCCGTAGAGTTTTGAATGTTTGGAAATTCCAATATTTTGAAAGAGATGTATTTTTTTTTTTTTTAAGACTTGTGTAATTAAATGAGTAATACTTGCTGCAATTTCTCTTGCAGTTGCACTACATTATGTTATGACAAGTACACACTTTTTTGAATCTTTTTTAGGTCAATCTCCATCCAACCTACACATTTGTGCAATCTAATTCTGGCCGAATCATATAAAAATATAGAATCTACCATGCAGCATTGGGTGCAAGTTTTGAACTCAATTATAATTTTTTTTTAAATTTGTTATGTGGAGTATATAGGTCTGACCTAATTTTTTTAAAAGAAATTTCTCCATACTTGTTGCAATGCTCCTACATTGCTGGAGCATTGCAACAAGTATTACTCTAATCAAAATAGACAGTTGGCGTTCTAAGGGACCATAAGGTATCTTAAAAGCAAGGTTCGTTGTATCGTTGATCCGTATTAAATTGTATCTTCTCATATATGATATATATGATACGATATCGATTTGACTCATACGAGTCTAGCAAATGAGTTGTTTGTTAAAATTAATGAGTTCAAGTCATATTTAAAAAATATATATTTTATTAATTGATATAAAAATATAATGTTACTTATCAAAGAGGAAAAAATTAACTTAAAATATTCCATTAAATATATACAAGTCAGCATGATCCGATCAAACTCGATGCATATCAAATCAGATCGACCTAAATACGAGTTGACTCGTACAAGTCGACCTAATCTAATACCATAAGGCAAACCATACCTAGGAGTACGCCTCTGTCGCACTGGATGAGACTGCTCCATGAGCTTGTTTGCCTCCGCATGGTAGTGCTGCAGACCAGCTAGTTCAAAGAGTGTTCTTAATCCTTTTCTTTCTGTTGGTGCCGGATGGTAACCTACCATCCTAACCTGCTTTATAGGGCTCAAGCCTTTGGAGTGAAATTCTGCAGGTGGGCACTGTGGTGAATGAAGCTTTCAGGACAATAAATGCAGATGATGGAGCTTGTGCAAAAAAAAGGGTTCAACAAGCTGACGAGAGAGATCCTCAGAAGTATCATGCAGCAGCAGCAGGGTAATCCAATCTTTGTTTCTTCAAATTCTGTTGTGTTCAACATTTTACTTACTTCCTCGACACTCTTTTCTTCTCCACCTATGTCTGCTGCTGCGCCCCACTGTGGATAAAACATGGATGGAGCCTTCGTTGCCCCTTTGCTGTCTATCTTGTGCCAACAAAATATGAACAGGTGATAGCAATGGTGGATGCAGAAATTTTGTTGAGTAGAGTCACTCAAATATTAAGTCATAAACATGATTAGATCCGTGAGGTCTTAGACTAAGTTATATGGAATCTTAAGTTGGACCAGTGAAGTTTTGAGCTAGATCAATGAGATATCAGACTAGACTGTTTTAAATTAGATCAATAGATTTGACAAAATTAATCCCAGTGGCTTTGCATGCCGGCCAAGGGAAAAAAGTGCAACCTCCGTAACCACCACCGTGACTGGAGAAATTCTATTCCTGTAGGCTGCTGCTATTTTGTTGCTGTTTCTGGGCAAAGATAGCATCCCCAACATGGGCGGTCTCAGGCTCTCTTACGCCTGATGCCCGGATACGGCAAAGCTGGGAGGTTGTAGGAAAATTATCTCCCGGCAGGTACTGGTAAATAGTTCGTGCCTTCTACGCGTTTGCAGGGAACCTTCGCATCCCGTTGTCCCCTCTCGAATAGCTCATCAAATGGAAATTCTTGGAACTCGAGAAATAATTAACTAAAATGCAAGAAATTCAAATCAGAGTTTAGATTAGGTGATCTAGATGGATGACAATATCAATTTCTAAATTCTAGTCGACTCAAATTGTGATGGACTCGAACTGGTTGAAGTAGGGTGATTAATGTCAGCTCAGCGTGGAATTTCACTTGGGTTTGGTGACCGAGATGGTTATAAATCTTTGTAACATCTAATTTGCATTGGACCCATTAATTTTCGCAATATATGGAATCCATGAGAGAAATGCTTACTGCACCGGGAGGGGTGGGCATCCTGATGTAGATTGCACTCCCAAGCGCTGCCATCCAGCACTGGATGCAATTTTTTTTGTTTTTTTTAAAAACAACAAATCGATGCCAGTCTAGCTCGATGTCTGTACAGTTTAATAATCGAATGATTCAAAGAAAAAAAAAATGCTCCGAAAGAATTTTACCACAGGGAACGTTCAATTACCGCTGACTGCAGGGAAACCTTCCTAACATCCGTAGAGAGTTTCCATTGTCATGGATCATATTCAACCCAATAAACAGGCCCAAGTCCACTGGGCGAGGACTACATGAAACCCATGAACAGCCAGCGTTTGGCCCCAAAACTGCAACTAAGATCGATGAACCGGAGAGAGTCCTGAAATCTGGTCGTGTCCTTTCTTGGAAACTTCATATGACTTCAGAATGGTGAAGAGATGGAATCTTCCAGGCTTTATTTTTTTGAGTTTTTTGATTTTTAACTTTCCAAAACTTTTAATATTATAATAATTCCTCTTAATCCGATTGTTTACAAATAAGCTCTTACAATCTTAATTTTCTTACAAAAGTTCTTTTGCACCTTGCATCAATTCAAAGGAGATAGTTAGGACTTACAAATAAATAGTTGGATTAGAATGACTCTTTTGTAAATATGCTATATTTTCAAAAGTTAAAACATAATATCTATCATTTTTAAAATCTCAATGTGTCTTCACTCACATGACTAGTAGATGAATTTGAGACTTCACCTGTATTATCTGTCAAATAACTTTTTCATCAATCTTTGCTGAGTGAAGACATATTAGAGAATGAGGTCTAAAAAATCTCATTTTCTTAAAAAGGTAGCCTACTAGACTAGACACACAGCTGTATGAGAAAGAAGCCCCATGTGCTTTGAGTCCCAAGTTGTTTGCAGAATAAGTTATCCGGAATAGCGTATACTAAAATAAGGGGTGTTTAGTTTTGATAGTTCTATGGGACCCATTGGCGAAATAAGAAAGATAAGTAATTCTTAGGTCTAGAGTCGAATTGCTTATTCTCCTTATTCTGGTATAAACAATTCTAACGCGGTATAAGTTATTCCGCCCATCAAATTAGAATTAACCTTACTTAAGAATAAGAAGTCTTATTCTTCTCTTATTCTCCAATCAAAATGACGCTCAAGTATAACTTGACTTTCTACTCTCTTACTGTTATTCTTATTCAACTGATTTGAGCATTGAAAAGACTTTTCTTTGAAATTCTTACTCTTTTGCTGGATAGCAAGTTTTCCTTCTGAGTTAAGATCTAGATCCGATCTACGAACATGACAGTCTCCATTTGCTGTATTGCAGGTTTCATGATCGTCTTCCCTCCTCCCGGAGTTCACACGTAATTTTCAGTTACGCATGGCGGGTCTCCTCGAGATCAGATAAATACAAATACGAAAATCAAAGATGCTCTTGGTCCGCCAGGATCTACGAGAGTACCATACCGATCCACCACAACGTAAGACAAGAAAAATATTAACAGAGGTAGGGTGGCGGCAAGGAGAAGAAACTGATGTGGCCTTGCTGCAGGTGGCGCACTGTGGGGAGTAAAGAGCCACTTGGTGATCAAGGTGGTGATGCATGGGTGAGAGGAAGGAGGGGATGGGGAAGTTGGCCGTACGTGTTGAAGGCACAGTGAAAAGCTGTGTCCTGTATTCTAAGGAGTAAATTGTAATATTTAAGCCATGCAACTTCCATATCAGAGGAAGGAAGAAGGATGCGCATCAGTGCATGCATGCCCTAGAGAATGGTCTCATCAATCACTGGTCTCTGTCGTCTTCAACCTCCTGGTTATACGGAGAAGGGTGCTAAAGTGCCAACTGCGGGAAACTTCGACAGTGGACCACTGGGGAGCGCTGCGTACCCCCGCGCCGATGCACCGCAAGGCCCACAGCCCGTGGGGCCCACCGCACCCCGCGCCGATTAGGTGCGAGGGAGTTACGCCTCCCGCAGTAGGTCAACCAAGGGAACCCGCACCCATAGATGCGAGGTGCATTGAGTTGGCGTCAGTCCCCCTCCTCCAAATGTCAATAAAGGATAGGAGTTAAACCAGAGGAAGTCGATGAAGTCAGCTAAACCAACTCCTTTCCTTGGAGATTAGATTAAGAGAAGAGATCTTTTACGGTCCTCATTGGATCGTAGAGCATCAGTAATAAGAGGGAGGGGGTTTGTGTCTCCCCTCCCTCATTACTGATGCTTTATCGTCTAACGAGGACCGAAGAGGAATTGGACTCATTTGACTGCTGCCAGGAGTGTACTTTACCTGACTTCTTAGTTCCTCAATGGCAGCTCCATGCTAAGCTGATAACAACTCAACAAATTGACATCGGGTTTGCTATGTTTTCACCTAGAAAAATATTTGTTACATTGCAGCATGCATGACATACAGTCTGAAGATGCATAAATCGATATTTGAATTGCTAGTTGATTCGATACCTACCTTTTGAACCGTCTCATTCTTTGATCGAACAGTGTGAGAAAGGATTGACAATACCTATGCCGAATTGGAGTAGTCCCTTAATTTTTTTTTTCAATTTAAAGGCCTGTTTGATACGAATGTCAACAAGTATATATATATACTTCAACAATGAAAAGTTAGGCCAACCATCAAGGTTAGCTACTATGGTTTCTTCTCTTTCATCTTCACAGTGTACAGTCATACAGATTATTTTAATTTCTCCCTGACCGTTGTGTGAGATGACCTTCCAAATAATTAGAAATGTTCCCTTGGAGAAGAAAAGCATTCTCTCCGAGGACAATGGAACGTTAAGGTCACCAGAAATTTTGGAAATACTTTAACACGTTAAAAACTCTATTTCGATTGGGTTTGGGCTTTATGTTTTGAAAAATGTTGCTTGTACTCCTTTAGATTCTTCCCCTAAGGTACGCTTGCTTTCTCAACCACCCAATTATATTTGTTATAGTCAGTTTTTTGTCATAATTATGATCAAGGAACATTCAGTTGACAATATTGATTGACAAAGTATCTTAAGGAAGTATTTTAAGAGAGTATAAGAATAGTATCACTCTTATGTTTTTGATTCAAAGTGCACCACTGTTGGATTAGAAGGCAGGACCACATCCTGTTTTCACATATTCGAAGAAAAGGAGCACTTTACTTAGGTGGGCACTTAAGATTATGAGAATGGCTTGCTGCACACCCTGCGCAGCCACCACTTGGGGCGCACACCAATGGGTGTGAGTCCACTTACTGCACGCACACCTTACCTTGTGCAACAAGTATTTCTCTAAGAGTATCTCTTTTTATCATATGGTGACTCAATTGATGATCAGGTTTGTACACATCAAGACTAGAGTACGATTCTGGACAAAGTCTACTTTTCCTCTCAATAGGATGATAATTTCCCATAGCGTGACGATTCTACCTCATTAGGTGACAGTTTTAAGTAACGTCGATCTCTAAAAATGTAATCACACAGACAAAAGAAAAGAATCCTGCGGCACATCAATAACATGAGGATTTTTTGCTCTCAACCGACTTGAACTCAAAATCTCTTAAAAAGAAGTCTAAAGATAAAGCCAACTGAGCTACTCAATTGATGGTCAAGGTTATCTTGTGTCAATGGGCCAGGCTTATTAAATAGATCAACTGTTCTAATGTTCTATGTGTCAATTCAATGGAGTGAAGGATGGACTATCGAAAATAGCAGTCCCTGCAGGATGAAGAGCATGATTGATAGGTGGAAAGGCCAACTTGGAGCTGCAGTTTGCAAAAATGGCCATGCTTTTGCAGTAGGTTATCAGTATATTGATTGGGTTGAATGTGATTGTCTTGTGATGACTGACGGGAAAAAGGGGTCAAGAGACCATGTCCTTGTACCAAAAAATTGTGTGGTCCTTGCTTGCTGAGCTCTCCAAGGAGCTAAACAGCCTAAACTAGAAAGACTTCAAATAAGACCCAAGAGATGTATTCTGAGGCCTCTGTTCACTGCTATGGGCATGTAGGTTTCTCGAAAATGGAACACTTTTATGGCCCCATGTAGGTTCACACTGTCTATGCCTCATTCCAGTATGGCATGTAAGTCTCTTTCCGTGAAGTAAATACGTATCCTCAGAATAAAAGTCCTCCAAAGTTCAGAAGACTTGACATTTGGGTTCGAAGTAGAAGGTAAGTTCTGGCATGAGCAATAAATCTTCTCCACTATCTCCGTGGAATCTTTTGAGATCTCCTGTGGAAATCCTCACTCGATGATTACCCCAAAGAAGAGGGGGTACATACTGGTCTTGCGTACTCCCTTGGAGTTGCTCCTAGACGAGCTCTTGGACCCCTTGTTAGGGAGGCGGCTAGTATTGGTCAGGGATTCAAGATTAGTGAGAGAGAGAGAGAGAGAGAGAGAGAGAGAGAGAGATGGGAGGATGATGGGCATGAGGGGAATGGATCGCGTTTGCATGACAAGAAGAGGGAAATCTCATGATCGTGTGTCAAGGTCGGGCGAATAACGCAGTCTGAAAAGTTATACTTGGAGCTCAGCTGTTGCACTGACGAAACTCTCCTCTGCCTGTTATACACAACACAGAGGGGCTAGAGAGAGAAGTCTACTCTCCTTTGATTCCCCCAGATCCCCTTCTGCCTCAATTGCTACAGAAGTACAACTCTCGCTAAAGGTGTGGCGTGGATGATGAAGTCCTGTTGGGGTCTGGGACAAGGAAAAAGAAATGTTCGGGTTTCAGTCAGAGATGAGTAGAAAGCGTAATGAGGGGGCCGCAGCAGGAATTTATGTAGGCACTGCTCTCTCTCTCTCTCTCTCTTTGCCTGTTTTAAATACGTCTGCAGCTACATAGTTCCTTATGGGATCCTGCGTTCGGAACAGTTCGAGTCTGTCTGACAAAACGTTCGTTCATTTATCAACCAATCAAAATGCTTCCAACACCATGAGATGTGTTATAGTATAGAGTGCTGTTCCTCAAAGTGCAGGTTAAGATTGAACTCGGTCAGTAGAGAGAGAGAGAGGAAAAAAATCTTTCATAAAGCCCCTCTTCGGAAATGAGATATAAAAGGCTCATGTGAAAGAGGTTTTTGAAACCTTTCCTCTCCTGTATTGATTGAATTCAGTCTAAATCTGCACTTAGAGGATCTCTATTCATATATATATATATATGTCTTATTCTGCATACACAATTTGAGAGAAGATGCTAAAATGAAGAATACTTTGCACTGTGCACCATGAGATGATTTTCCAAAGGGAAAAAGGATTAATCTTCCCTATATTGGGTAGGTCCCGAAATCAATGGATGCGTTTGGCAGGACTAGACATAAAAATGTTCTGTTTTCCAGCAGATATCAAGCCATTATTTCCCCGAAAGGCCCTGTCCAGTTACTAGTCCAAGGATATAGTCCATGTGGAGAGGCCTCCGAAGAGTCTTTAAAGGGAGACCCACATCCCAAACATGAAACACCTCCTCCACCCAACCCTCCAGCCTTCATGAATAATGGAGACGTCCATTTCAACAATGGCCCCATCGGAGACACATGATTCGGCCTGTGCTTGGCTACACCTGCCGGGGATCAGATGGTTCAGGCACCATATATTGTTCATTTCCTCCTCAATCTCTTTAGTCCCTCCAAAAATGGAAGCATGGCCAAACCACCCGAAGTTGGGCTCGGCACTTCAATGAACTGCTCACTTTCCATTTGTCCCGTTCAGGGGGGCTCTTTGGTTCTGGGGGGAAATAGAGACGTGCATGAAGGGGAATTACGTGTTGGTCCCTGTCACAGAATCAGTGAAGGGGCCAGTCTGCTGACTGACCTGCCCAAGAGCTCCCTTGACTGACCCACCCATTTTAAAAAGCACGGGCCAGATGAATCGGGAAGGGAAGGAGGAGAAAATCCCGTAGGTACTTCCTCACGTCTAACAAGGAGTAGCTCTCGTGAGTGCGGCCTCCCCCTGCCCTTATAGCCTGAGCAAGAGTAGATAGTACTGTAGGGCTTCAGGCTTTCTCTCTCAGGGTCTAATTGGTGAGAGCAAGGACGCAGACCAACATGACTGTGTTGTGTGTGCGCGCTTCCTGCGCGCGCGCGCGCGCGCGCGTGAGAGAGAGAGAGAGAGCCAGAGTTCTTCCCTTCTTAATGAAGTCCCACAGGCTGAGGAGGAACACTAATGGGTGAGTTCAGATGTTGGGCTTCAAGCCCAATGCCCCTCGCGCCTCCCACTGCTTACTGTCTACTTCAAACTTGTAGACCTCGTTTTCATACATGCACCACCCGTCTCCCGTTGCAAGGGAGACTCTCACGAAAGTTCATGGGAATTTAGGTCATGCTAGAGATTTCCCATGCATTATGGATTCATGAGTTAAAATCTCACTCAATCACTCATCAAAGAATGGCTACTACATGTACTCCTTTCTTTTTATGCATCCTCATTTGACAATATGAAAACCATGACAATGATTTGCTAATGGGTAATATGTATGGAGATAGGGTATGTGCATGTAGGCATACCAGGCTTTCTGTGTCTGTGACACTCTCGGACACCGTCCTTAATCATTTTAATCTCGTTCCTTTTCACCCAAGCAACTTCCAGTTCGAGCTCCGGCTTTCTACTCCCTCTTTTGTCCCTTTCTCTTTTTAAGCTCCCATCCGTCACCTTCAGTCCTTCTCTCAAAGATATCCTTCTGATCTCCCGATCTCTTCTTCCCCTCTATGACCCCCTTTCTCTTCAAATAGCTAGCCCTCCTCCCAGCTCAGTGTCCCTTCTCCCACTCCGCCATCCTCTTCCTACTACACTTCAAACCCAAGCAACAACCAGCCCACCCCCTTTCCCCCACTTCTGAGGGAGCCCAATTCTTGAGAGCTCTTGCTGCTTTGCAGTTTGGTCTCATGGAGGCGCAGGGGTACCAGCGGCAGCCTGAGGACAACAACGGCGCCGTGGGGGTTGCTGGGAACGGGAGTGCCAGTAAGGGCAGCTTTCTAAACAGGCAGTCCAGCAGCAGGTGGATCCCTACCACTGATCAGATAAGAATACTGAGGGACCTCTACTACAACTGCGGGGTTAGATCCCCGAGTGCGGAACAGATCCAGAGGATATCCGCCAGGCTGAGGCAGTACGGGAAGATCGAAGGGAAGAATGTCTTCTACTGGTTCCAGAACCACAAGGCCCGAGAGAGGCAGAAGAAGAGGCTAACCATCGATATCACCTCCAACAAGTACAACAACGGCATGCTTTCTCCAGGTTGCACCTCTCTCTCTCTCTCTCTCCGACGTTCATATGCATGCACATTGAGTCTTTGGCTGTTCATTTTACGGCCTTCTCTTTAGTTTAACTAGCTTTTCGTGTCTCTCTCTTTATCTTATGTTGCTGTTTCTGTCGCTGGGACCTTTTGTCCTCGTCCTGCAGGTTGCACTTCTCCTGGGGTATATTGTGTTGGGCAGGTGGGAAGTAATGGGTGCGGTGGCTCTGTACTAATGGAAAGGAACTACATGGTATGTGCTGATAATAATGGTGCTATCTCTTTTCTTTGTAATATTTCAGTTCTTTTCCTCTTGCAGTCTTCATGCTGCGTATTGTCCATCACTTTTAGTTACCTGTCTGAAATCGGTTGTTGGGTTTTCTTCTTCCGTTTTTTTTGCAAGCTACACATTATTATGTGTGGCAAAGGACATTACATGAAGGATACTACATTACTATAGCCCACACCAAAATCTTCTTCTACCGTACAAGAGCAGCCTAACAGACATCCAGTCTTGTCCTTTTTTCTTTCTTTGAAAAGAGTCTATTCTTGCTTCACTTCATCTCTTTTACAAGCAAAGAAGAAAAAGGCGTGTTTTTTTCCCTCCTCACCAAGCAAGAACCTTTCTACTCTGTTCACATCCAAAGATATCCCCGAAAATTGGCATGTGTACATTTTCCATGCTACGGTCCGTCGAGGACCGTAGAGGTTCTTGTTGGAGTAGCTATATATTAGTCTTACATCGGATAATTTCAGTTGTGGTCAGTGCTTATAATCTTGGGCCCCTTCAAACTCAACACCCGGGTTTTGTGGTTTGTAAGATGGTATCAGAGCAGGACCTGACCCAACTTTATCTCTAATTTGCGCCACCTCTTATTATCTAATTTCCACGGTCCATCTTGACCGTGAGGGAGAGTGTTGGAGTAGCTATATATTAGTCTTACATCGGATAATTTCAGTTGTGGTCAGTGTTTATAATCTTGGGCCCCTTCAAACTCAACACTCGGGTTTTGTGGTTTGTAAGAGTTCTCCATTCTTAGGCTTATGGTAAGGATCAGTGCAGTACACTGTGATCGTAAGTCTCAAGCAACCACGTGAGCATAAACAACCGGTTCTACTAATTGTTGTGGTGGTGGCTGCAGGAGTACTCTCTACCAGGAGGCGGGCTCAGCGGCGGTTCTATGGTGGAAAGCAGCGTGGGCTGGGTGGGAGTAGAGCCAACAGCTATGCCGCCACTGTACTACCACCAGCAGAGGCCACCTTACTTCTATGAGCAGCAGCAGCAGCAGCAACGTTACCATGCCGAGCACCATCAGCAGCAGCTGCGGCAAGGAGGAGAAGAAGTGGTAGCGCCTGCACAGATCGAGACGCTCCCCCTTTTTCCCGTCCACTCAGAGCCGCAACGAGAAGAGGGAGAAGACTACGACGGCGCCAACCATGTCGACAGCCACGAGTGGGCGGTCGGGAAGGCCCACCCGCCCCTCACCGGTCATTTCTCCGCCACCTTCTATCTTGACCAGCCGCAGCAGCAGCAGGAGGAAGGAGACCAGCGGCATTACAGGGAGTACGACGACGACAACAGCATCAACATTGGCGGCGCCTCCCTGGAACTCTCGCTCTACTCCTACGGCGCGCTACCCCATGGCCCTACGTGACCCTTTTCTGTGTGTTTCTGTGCGTTCTCGACTTGTCTTCCATCCCGGCCAGTACAATATCTTCACTGACGTCAACTTGTAAGGGGATAGATGAATAGACAGACTAGAGATAGTGTTATCTCTTACTAGATTAATGTGCTAGAACTTGTAGTCGAAGTTTTGGGTGGTAGTAGGGCGAGCAGGAGCAGCTTCCCCTCTCTTAATTAGGGCCTCTTCTTCTAGTCTTCTTTTATTAGTTGCTCCACCGACTTAACCTGGTGTTTTGCTGATGAACTACTCTAGGACTCTCGGAGTACTGCGGACGCCGTCTGAACAGAAGAGACGCCCTTACATCATTATTAGAGACAAGTGAGTAATTAACTGTCACAAAAGACTGGGTGTGTCTCTGTCTCTATCAAACAGTGGTCCAAACGTCTTGTTGGCCATGGGTTCCTTTGGTAAGTCGCGTATTCACGTACTTGAACTCTCGTCTACATTAGAAAAAGATGGAGTCAAGAAGCGTACACGAGGACTGGTATATAGGAGAATATATAATTCGTACCTGGTAGGGTTGGGTCGGTAACGGCATGGGTACGTACCTAGCAAGGTTCCTACTTTCTAGGTTTCGTCCGGGCAGCGGATAACCGTTATGTGATAGGATATGGGAGTGTACCCATTTGATGCGATGCACGGCGTTGGTTCCCAATTCCTCCGCCGGGGGAGTCGGGCATGTTTAGAGATACGGCGAGGTGTGATGGTAGCGGCTAGCAGGGAAGTTAAGGCTAGCAGTAAGCTAGCGCGGCATCGAAAGCCCAAGTTAGGCATCTAAAAGCCCATGTTATGCATTGTTATGTACACGTCCAATCTTGACGTGTCGTACCGGTATGGTCCATTGTTTATACCGCTACCTAGGGATCAAAAGGGCGTACACCGATTCCGGCGACGGGGAACTGAGGAGAAATAGAGCCGAACAGCGAGCCTACCATACCATCCATCGTACCGCATTCCTACTGTGCAGAAAAAGTGGCTAATGGACAGCCTGAGGGTGAAGAGTCGGATCCTCTCAGTCTCGGTGCACCGAGATGATCTCTTCTCGAGGGTGAACCATGGAAGGGTGCGGGTCGCTTGGTGAGAGGGGAAGAACTTCTGCAGTACCTATCTCTTGGAGCTACTCATGCATGCAGGATCTGGAGGAGAGGAGGCGTCGGAGAAACGAGACTACGGGCGTTCTCTTCTTACATCATTTTTTTTTGAACGGTAGGCCAGTTGGCCATAGTTTATATTAAAAAAGAAATAAAATAAAATATCTTTAAATAGACAGTGCTTAATATCGTAAAATTTTAAGTTGAATAACTTTCAATATAGTTCATTTAGTTTTATAGTATTATCCTAACACATCCGTGTAAATAGATTTAGGCTTTGTTACATAAAAAGTCAATATATGGTGGCGAAGTTTGTGATTATAAATGGACTCGCCCATCCCATACTTGTGGTCTCTATGACAGAACTTAAATTAACTTCATATCAAGGGGCGTTTTAGAATAATTTTATATTAGAAAAAAGATAAATTAAGTAAAATATAACTGTCCAATTCAAAATCTTATGACAATATTTTAAGTAGACACTGTATTCTATGAAACATAATTTTTCTTTTGTCTATTTTCTAATATGAGATTATTCTGATAACGAGTTATGTACAAGGATTCTGAAATGGATATTTTTTCCTCTATTCTGACAAATATTCTAGATACAGACTTGTAATTGGAGAAGAAATCTCATATACCATATATACGCACCAGATGAAAGAACGTTTTTATGCATCCAATTATTCTCATATACCATATATAGGCACCGGATGAAAGAACGTTTTTATGTATCCAATGATTCTCAAATCTGTGATGTCTCGCTTCGGGAGTGATGCACTAGGTGGGACAAAGCAGACGATGCACAGAGGAAAGGGTGGTACGATGGCGTAAGGTTTAGGAGTGGGATGAGGATCACAATGTGACAGAAGAAGATAACGGACGTTGTGAGGGAGGCAGAGGAATGGGAGCAATGGTCGGAGCGGCAGTGGAGAAAGCAACGTCCAAGAGGTGGGTCGGGAGCGGAGATGAGAGAAAACGGGTTAGGATGGGGAGGCTGTGGCACCGCTCAAAATTGTTGGAGGAAACCAACGAGCATAGTTTGGATGCTGGAAGTGAACCGTGTAGAGTAGTACCAACATGTGATGCAATAACGCAACATAAAAATGAGAATTTTTTTTAATGGTCAGTCTAACCATGTTCTACATATTTGTATAACTTAATCTTCAATTCAACAACTCAAAAATTTCTAAAAAAATAAAAGTCAAGATAAATTTATTGGGAGTGGCCCATTAATAGTATTTTTTACTATTTATTGGGACTTAGCCATTTTTTTAAAATATTTTAGGTCATCAGTGTGCACAGCGACATGCTGCACCGCACCTCAATCGTGAAATGTAATTCTATTCTTAGCCAGCCTTGTCCTTGCATAATCGAGGTTCTCATAACTTTCAGTCCCGTCTTCGAGATGAACGTGAGATCATAGAAGTCGTTTATTACAACATTCTATCTTAGACGTCATTAAGTTATAACATCTTTTATTTAATTTTGATCACCTAAAGTTTCGATTAAAATTTCCTAGATCCAAAGAATAATAGGGTTGCACATGCAAGATTGACTTCTGTGGCTATCCATATAAACTGGATCAAAGGTCTCTCATTATTTTTTTTAATGTTGGAAAAGGAAATGCAAAAATAACCTCCAGATCAGCATTTTAAGTGACAATATTTACTGTCTTATTAGGTTGAAAGTCGATTATTTATAATCTTAAATGAGTCAAACTCCGTCAATAACAATTTAGAGCTTAGCCAGAGTCTTCCACCATACAAAAAAAAAATTAAAATTTTTATATTAGTAACACATACGAACTTTAGTGGGGTTATTACTCAAGTTTGATTACGCTGAACCGAATAAGTCACATTACATAGGATTGTGCCGCCTAACCTAGGGCACTGCGCTTTGCTTTATTGAATTCTTGTGCTTCGGGTCATTGGATCTCTTCTGCTTTGCTGCTAGTATTTCGGGGAGTTAAAGACTCAATCAGCAGGAGGCCCATTCTAACATAGTAGGCTTAACCCATAGTTAGTTAAATACTTTATAATATGTCTATATTTCATGTATCTTTGAATTATTGAATTAAACTCTCGTATGCCGCATCGAACAAAAAGATAGGAAAAAATAATCATTTTTTTGACACCCACCATTTTATTCACGTATAATACAAAAATAATTAATATTTTCCATTTAATATACTATACGATTAACTTAAAATAAGATTTTTCCTATGTAAATATCATAGAACATGAGATTATATAATATAAAACTTTCTTTTTCATTGACAAAAACTGATGATTTGATTAATAATTATTTATTATATGATTATAATTTTTGTTTTAACTTTTTGAAAATCTTGATAACAAATTTTATGAATATCTTGCTGAAATATTTTTTAATTTTTTTAATTATTTAATCAAAATTTTAACTATCTTACTCAAATTTTAAACTGAATTATATCCAAACGCGTATAATATCTGTAGTGTCTTTAACTAAGTATAGGTTGACCTGTAGAACTGGATTTTGAAAGAACGAACAGACATGCCCGGCCCAGCCCAACACAGGCATGGGCTAGGGTTGGGTTGGGCTTTTTATGGTGACCCACTTTGCGCTCGGTTGCTCCACAAGCCCATCCCTAAGCCTAACGGGAATGAGTAATGTTTGTTACATTGAGGGTGTCATTTACACTACTCTTAGATAAATAAAAAAAGGTTATTATTATTATTTTTTTAGATGGGTCCTGAGGTGTCCTACATATTTGTAGAGGCTGATCTCAGATCAAATGACTAAAAAGAATTTGAAAAATAAAAAATCGTTATTGGGCTCGACCGATTAAAGACATTTTTACTATTTATTGGAATTTGATTTTTTAATTTCAGATTTTTTTGAATCATCCGATCGGACATCGGCTTATATAGACATGTAAGACATATTGGGGCCCACCGAAAAAATTAAAAAAATATTTGTTTAATTTACCCACTGCACTAAGGGCAATGCAAATGGCACCCTCAATACAACAAGCATTACTCCTAACGGAATAATTTCAATCTTTTCCTCTCTTTCACACACAGAGGCACGCACGCACACACTCTTGAGGTGAAATCTCTCTCTCTCTCTCACACGCTCGCCCTCATTCGCAATAATTTTATCAAAGATCAGACATTTTTTTTATAGAAATAAGATCAGACATCTCAACAGTTAAGTAGTTTCAAGTTTGACATTTTTTTCCAACTCAGAATCTAATAAGTCAAGAAAGAGATTCTACCCTGATTCAAATTGAGCCATGGCGGAGAAATCGGAGAGCTGAGGCCACGCGGACGCATTAAGGTGCGTTTGTTTACTCCGTGCCTATGGAGTTTGGACCAAAAGGTCTCAGCTTTTCTTAGAATTGTTTAAAAAAGCTAAATAGCGAGAATATTTTGTTAAGGGGTCAACATGAATAGGGGAGTGAGACTTCAGCATCACATTAATCAAGGAATTTTAAATATTCCAAAAGTTCTAATGATGACTTCTAAACTTCATTTGTTTATATTAATATTATTCTACTTTTTTTAACTTCTATTCCAAAATTATCAGTAAAATCTAAAAGGCAGTATTACTTATCCTCAATTTGCATTGGAAGCGGATTGTCGTAGAAGTAACATTTGCTGCACTGACCGCATAGGGTTAATGCAAGTGGTAATTTTTTTTTTTTAAAATTTTAAGTGGGCTCTAAGGTGTATTTACACATTCGTACAAGCGTTGTTGGGCTCAATAGGGTGGGTTTTAGTGGGCCATTTTCTCCTATTTTATACATGAGGGGAGGGTGGGGATCTGACCCCTCTATTCTCTCTTCTCCTCCCACTCTCTCCCAACCCCCTCTCTCACTCTTTTGGCTTCTTGGGGTGATTTTCCTTGTGCATGTTGGAGGAGTCCATGGAAGGATAACTTGGTGATCCTTGAAGCTTGGAGGCCCCTTTGAAGCTCTATGAATGTGTTCTTGGAGCTACCTTAAAGGATAACAACTCTTGGAGGTTCAATTTATGGATGGTGGATGATGGGGAAAAATCCAACTGAGCCTGATGACCGGGCCCAGTCCTAATTCGAAAATTGGCCGAGCGACATTCATTCACTATCGGCAGCCCGAATTCGTCATAGGCCGAGATAGTCCCGGCCCAATTACCAAGTTTAGCGTGCTTGATCCGGCCAAGATGCTTACTGGGCCGACGAGGGTCCGGCCCGTGCGACACGGCGAAGACGGATCATTCGAATTCGGCCCAGAAGCGTAAAGGGCCGAGACGTGTCCGGCCCGTCTCAATCAATCGCTTATGGATTTTCGGCCTATTAACTCTCAGTGTACTCTCGGAATTTCCTTTCAATTCCTATAGTCCTAAATCGCTCGCCACCATGAAGGAACCCTCATCCTCTGCTATAAGATGAACACTATTTACTACGGAAAAGGTACATAAGCTATTAAGCCTCCATCTCTCTCTCTTAATACTAAAATCTTCTAGCAAATCTCCTTGCTAACTTAATCATCAGAGGGGGTTCACAGGGCCGAGACCCGAGACCGTTTCTGACTGGTTCCTTCTTCCCTGTAGGAGCTTCTGCCCTCGTCCCCGACTTGCTCTCGGTTCGGATCCCCCTCATCTCTCGGTCATCGGCTAATTATTGGATTCCTCGTCCGGAATCCGATTGCCTCGGCAACATCAGTGGACTTGAAGTTCCTCTTCTTCTTCTCTTGAAACTTGGATTAGAGTCTAGAAGGCCCTATGAGTTTGGTGGAGATCAAGTGGAGGTAGGGTGATACCATGAGGTGGATTTCTTAGATCCTTGTGTGTAGATGTGTTCTTACAACTTGTATTGGCTGGCATGTGTCTGAATTGATGTTTCTTATAATTATTCCGTCCTCTAAGATATTTATTTATGATAGAGAAGGTAAATTGGATTTTAGACACTATGGCTTTTATGTTTGGATGTGTGCAGTTTGTTGATAGATTGTTTAAGTTTCTATACTTAATATGATTTTCATAGTAATTAGATTGGTATACATATTTTATAATTTTCAGTTCTATATGTCTAATTATTACAATTCATATTTTGTGGCATTTGACTTTAGTTTGAGCCAAATTTAACCCCATCTTTATAGGCATGTAGTTGTCTTCAAAAATAGGATAGTAGGTTAATATTTTGATTGATATGACTTGTGTGATGCCCCAATTGGTTTGGAATTTTTATATGAATTTCACCTATTTCTATTTAGTTTAGTTTATTTCTTTATTTTAGACATAATGCCAATAAGATTGTCAAAGCAAAAGCCACTTATTTCAAAATAAACAATCCTGATGTGTCAATCAATTTGGTTATCAAAGATGGCCTCAAGATATCGGATAAAAGAATTATTTGTCGAGTAAGAACTTTTCTTAAGTATTAATTAGCTTCTAAAATTTTGAAAGTTCTTAGCCAATTAGCTAACCAACCCTCGACATGATGTACCTGTTCTCCTTACTTGGCCATACTCAATTGCTGGCTGATCCAAACGGATCACATTTCACATGCAGGGGCTGCAATTAAAAAAATGGGTGTTGGACTACTATGTATGTAGCATCATTGGAAAGGCCGGCTGCTGAATCCAATCCATCCGCATGACGATGGATTTGGTGAAACAACATAGAAGTTGGCATCCGTTGCACCACAACAAAGAAAAGAAAAACACAACAAAGGAAACAAAAAAAAGAGGAAAAGAACTATATACCACGCATCTAGCCCGAGTTGTATATTCACAACCACTGACCAACATGACCATGTACTGTCTCTTCTAGTTACTTGAATTGTATCTTTTAAACAAGTAAAGAGATGCACACAAAACAGGCCAGGTATCTGTTAGCTTTGTACACAAAGAAGCCAACGGGGTCGCACGTCTGTTATCGGCTCATACCATAAGTCTGTTATGTGACCCGCACTGGGATCCGGGACTGGGAGTGATCCCTCAAACACTCGTCAATCTGTAACGATGGAATATTCAAGTTTGGAATACAGTTAGAGAGAGAGAGAGAGAGAGAGAGAGAGAGCGCACCGGGAGCTCAAGGGGCCGCTAAGTAAGTAGATCTTGATTGCTAGACTTTTCCTTCCACAAAGATGGCTTCAACGCATTCCTTATAGAGCTCAATACACCTTGGCAGTATCCAGAGGTGCCTTCTAATGAAGGCGTTGACACCGGGTAAATAAGGTGTTGACACCTCTGCTTCTTAAACGCACCATTCTTTCCTGCAATATCCTCCTTCGTAAGATGTTTGTGATTTAAGGAGAGTTTGTCAATCATGAAGGCCAATAAAGTTTAAATTTTTTTCGAGAATTTGACTTGCAGTCCAAAAATGGCTGGTGCCTTTAATTCCCGGTCCACTCCTAACTGTTCAACACATAAAGTCCTCCAAACACAAATTTCTTAATATCCGGTCTAAAGCCAAACGTTTCTGCAACTCCAGTTCACGTTAAGAACGTTAAGTGACAAGAATGTCCTTTAAACCAGTCCAAAGCCAAACGTTTATGCAACTCCAGTTCACGTTAAGAACGTTAAGAGACAAGAATGTCTTTTAAACATTAATGTTAAATTTTCTATCCTTTAAAATTTAACTTCCAATCTATTAAATTCTCAAGTTCTGGTCCAAAGTTATAAGAAACTTAACTTTCGGTCCATTATATTTTCCCAGTCTAATTACCAAATGAGTTCTTTCTTCTTCTTTTTTGAATTTTCGAGGTCAAACACATCTCGACAATCTACTAACTCGATCTCCACCCCAGCTGCAACCGTGTGCGATCTGAGTTAGTGGGATCCCGAGAGGCACTCGAAGGTCAAACACACCTCAAGTATCCTATCATGGGGGGCACATTAGGCCCGCATAATACAAGTTCGTCTCCTTGCCCTTCGAAGGAATCGAACTCGAGACCTTCGGTTAACAATCGAAGCCTCTGAAGTAACCCACCTAAGGGCCGCGCTCCAAAGTTTTTTCTATTACATTCATTGCATATCTAAGTAGACCGTGCAAAATCAAATATCATTTTACCTTGTCATTCAACCGAAGTCTCTCTTCCTCATATAATAATAACAAATTATTAAATTTCTTAATGCTTATATTATCATATGAAATAAATTTGGATGAAAAGACATGTCGATTTGAGATATGAAACGGCTCTATCTGATCGAGTTGGACCAATAACCTAAAGGTTTTGTCTAATTCTGAATTTTGTGGCATACATAGGCATAGCATGGATATTTTTCATCACAAACAGATCCAATGAGAAGTTATCAATATGGGTAATTTGGGATTTTCAATCTCCCAAATGGTAGGAACTAACGGATTAGATCTAAAATTTAAAAATTTCTAACTTTTGGTCCTAAAAATTTTGTTTTCTGGCCAATGGATCTGAAATTAAATTTGACCAACTTTTTGGACTGTAGATTAGAAAACCCAAATATTTTAGATATAGGCTTTTATAAATAATTTTTAATATATCTATATATGCTCAAAATATTTAACCTCCTAAGATGACCGATTATTCCCTCATGTACTCGTTGTATTCATCCTCCCCCGTCTTCCGCTGCTCCCAACCAAATCCAGCCCTACCATTCTAAGTGTTCCCCACCCTCCCCGATTTTAATATGTACCCTAGTTGTAATCCGGTGTGATACATGATGAATGAACATATTTGAATAAAATAATTATAATTAATATAAGTGAAGCTAATTTTTTACTTTTTGTGAATGAAAAAATAAAATAATAACATAAGAATAGATGTTCAGAAATACTAATATTTTCTTCTATGAATATTAGATTAGTTGTTTGATAAATGTTAAAAATTCAAAACCATTGTATCTATAGAAATATAGATTGAAAGAGAAAATTAAAAAGTGCACTGAAGGTTATTATTATTATCCTATGAGATTATCTCAATAAATATTGTATTGAAACATGAATTGAAAGAAAGATGTGAGAGAGATTGGTCGTGTTAATAACGAAATTAGTTATTATTATCCTAACAGATTATCTCAATAATGATAATAAATATTAAAATTTATTATTATTATCCTAATAGACTCTTCCAATATTAAAAACAATAATAATAATAACATGAGTGAGAAAAGTGAGTTAACGACAACAATAATAATATCAATAATAATATGAGTAAGAAAAGTGAGATAGTGGCTGGTCTCGTTAATAATAATAATAATAATAATAATAATAATAACGACAAAAACAAAATTAGTAATATTTTTAAAAATAATAAAAATAATAAAATTTGTTATTATTATCTCATAACAGTACATCAATAATAATAATAATAATAATAATAATAATATATCAAAATTAATTATTATTATCTTAAAGGATTGCAACATCAATAATAATAATATAATAGGAGAAAAAATAGGAGATAGAAATATTAATAGAGAGAGAAAAATGTGAAAGAGGAGAAAGAGAAATAATAATAATAATAATAAAAATACTTTTAAAAAATAATAATAATGTCAAAGGAAATTATTATTATCCTATGATATTGTCTCAATAATAATAATAATAATGATAATTAATATCAAAATTAGTTATGATTAGCCTAAGATATTGCAGCAACAATAACATAAAATAGGAGATAGAAATATTAATATGGGAAGAGAAAAATGTAAAAGAGGAGAAAGAGAGCTATTAATAATAATAATATCAAAATTAATTATTTTTATCTATGAGACTATCATTTCGATAGCAATTTTCATACGAATAATAATTATATAAAAAATTGTATTATTATCTTATAAGACTATCCCAATAATAATAATAATAATAATAATAATAATATAATACTTTTAGTAGTAGTTATAATAATATAATACTTTCCACCATCTTAGATTAAATTATTAATAATAATATCTTAAAAATAATAATAATATCAAAATTAGTTATTATTATCCTATGAGACTAACATAATAATAATATCAAAATTAATTATTATTATCTCATGAGACTATCTCAGTAATAATAATGATAATAAGAAGATAATAATATATCCCATGAGACTATCATTTTGATATTAATTTTAATAAGAATAAAAATAATATCAAAATTATTATTATTATCTCATAAGACTACGTCAATAATAATAATAATAAAATAATATACTATCAATAATAATAATATAATACTTTGCTACATCTTAGATTAAAATAATAGTGCTAATAATAATACTTTAAAAATAATAATAATATCAAAATTAGTTATTGGTATCCTCTGTGACTACCCTAATAATAATAATAATAATAAAAATATCAAAATTAGTTATTGTTATCCCATGGGACTATCTCTATAATAATAATGATAATAAGAAGATAATAATACATCCAAAGAGACTATCATTCTGATATTAATTTTAATAATAATAATAATAATAATATAAAAATTAGTATTATTATCTCATAAGACTAAGTCAACAATAATAATAATAAAATAATAATACTGTCGATAATAATAATAATATAATACTTTCCAACATCTTAAATTAAAATAATAGTAATAATAATAATACTTTAAAAATAATAATAAGATCAAAATTAGTTATTGTTATCCTGTGTGACTACCCTAATAATAATAATAATATAAAAAATAGTTATTATTATCTGATGAGACTATCCCAATAATAATAATATAATAATAATACATTAAAAGAATAATGTAATAATACTTTTCACCATCTTAGATCATGATGATAATAATAATATTTTAAATTATAATAATATCAAAATTAATTATTAGGTTAGTTGTGAAGGAATGAATAAAACAATTATAGAAGAATATATGTTTAAAAATACTAACATTTTTTTCTATGAATATTAGGTTAGTTGTTTGATAAATATTAAAAGTTCAGAACCATTATATCTATAGAAATATGGATAGAGAGAAAACTAAAAAGTGTACTGAAGGTTATTATTATTATCCTATGAGATTATCTTAATAAATATTGTGCTAAAACATGGATTGAGAGGAAAATGAGAGATAGACTAGTCTCGTTAATAACGAAATTAGTTATTATTATCTTATGAGATTATCTCAATAATAATAATAAGTATTAAAATTTTTATAATTTTTTGAATAGACTACTGTCCCAATATTCACAGCAACAATAATAATAACAACAATAATAATAATAATAATATGAGTGAGAAAAGTGATTTAACAATGAGAACAATAATAACAATAAGAACATGAGTAAGAAGAGTGAGACAAAGATTGGCCTCGTTAATAATAATAATAATAATAACAAAATTATTAATACTTTCAAAATAATAATATTAATATCAAAATTAGTTATTATTATCTTATAACACTACCTCAATAATAATAACAAGAAAAATAATAAAATAACAATAATATAATATCAAAATTAATTATTATTATCTCAAAAGATTGCAATAACAACAACAACAACAACAATAATAATAATATAATAGGAGAAAAAATAGAAGATAGAAATATTGATAGAGAGAAAAAATGTGATAGTGGAGAAAGAGAGATAATAATAATAAGAAAGTACTTTTATAAAATAATAATAATGTCAAAATTAGTTATTATTATCTCATGAGATTGTCTTAATAATAATAATAATGATAGTATTGAAAGTAGTTATTATTATCTCAAGAGATTGCAACAATAACAACAACAACAATAATAATAAAATAAGAGTTAAAAATTTTAACATGGAGAGAGAAAAATGTGAAAGAGGAGAAAAAGAGTTAATAACAATAATAATAATAATAATAATATTAAAATTAGTTATTATTACCCTATAACACTACCTCAATAATAATAATAATAATAATAATATAATATTAAAATTAATTATTATTATCTCAAAAGATTGCGACAACAACAACAACAACAACAATAATAATAATAATATAATAGGAGAAAAAATAGAAGATAGAAAGATTGATAGAGAGAAAAAAATGTGATAGAGGAGAAAGAGAGATAATAATAATAATAAAGTACTTTTATAAAATAATAATTATGTCAAAATTAGTTATTATTATCCCATGAGATTGTCTTAATAATAATAATAATGATAATATTAAAAATAGTTATTATTATCTCAAGAGGTTGCAACAACAACAACAACAACAATAATAATAATAATAATAAAATAAGAGATAAAAATTTTAACATGGAGAGAGAAAAATGTGAAAGAGGAGAAAAAGAGTTAATAATAATAATAATGTTATTATTATTATTAAAATTAGTTATTATTACCCTATAAAACTATCATTTCTATATTAATTATAATAAGATTAATAATAATATCAAAATTAGTATTATTATCTTATATGATTACCCCAACAATAATACTAATAATAATATAATACTTTTCGCCATCTTATATTAAAATAATAGTAATAACAATATCAAAATTAATTATTATTATCCTATGAGACAATCTTAATATAATAATAATAATATCAAAATTAGTTAATCTCATGAGTTATGAGTATTAATGAGTGGTTTTAAAATAGGTGGGGTGAGAGTTATAACCATTAATGAGTTGTTTTGAAATGAGTGAAGGTGAGAAGAGAATGAATAATCATAATGGTTGAGTCTTAATGACTTCTCTTTTGAATTGTTTAATATTCTTTTTGGAGGGAAAGCACCTGAGAGTGCCACATCGGCAGAGTTAGAAACTCTGCTTTATTAGTATAGTATAGATGATGAAAATATATAACAAGAGTGAAACTACATAGAAAGGCAAATGTGTTCGAGTGTCCTGTCGATAAAGATAAAAGTTTACAAACTAGAAGAAAATCTAGCAAATGAAATGAAAGTGTGAAACTGTTGGTGAACGGATATGAAAAGTGTGTAAATTGGAGTAAAACTATAGAAAGAAAAGAAACTAAGTAAATCATAATAAAAGAGTAAATAAGGCTGCATAAATAGAAACAAAAAAGTAACCTATAAAATTATGCAAATAAAAATATAAATATGCAAGTCAAATTCATAGCATCTAAATTGCATGAGCGGAGGGGGAAGGAGGAATGAATGTAGGATTAAGGAGGCAGTCATCTCATCGCATGAAAGGTGAAAAGATGAAAAGAGATACAATCTTATAAATATTTGAGAATTTGGCATATTTGAGAAATTAACTTTTAAAAAAATTCAAAAAACCCTTGAGATAAAATTTCCACTTGCCTTACTAAGGCCAAAGATGCTGAGAAATACTCTTTTCATTGACCTCTAGTTCTCATACAATGCAAAAACTGTAAACACTCCTCATTATTATTTTCAATTACTGAAATACTTTAACTAAATCCCATAGACTGAGTTTTTAGAGTCATGCATATTGCAAATGATATCTGATGATATTCATTTTTTTAGAATGGGAATTTGACATACTATAAAAAGTGAAAATCTTCACTCTCACTTGACAAAAATGTCATAACGAAGTAATTAATATTCCCATGTAGAGTCACTTTTTATATTTTTAAATACAGAACTAATAATACCAACATGGGTATATATTCTTCATCTATTTGGTTGAACTGTTGAAATGTTATCATAAATTTGGGTCGAACTATGTGTGAATATATATGTGACATGTTCCTACCTCTATTATAATTAACTCTTTCTGCTACAAACTATTGTATTTAACTAATTAATTATACTTGTTTGCAAGCCAACAGAGGCTACTGTACATTTCACATTGCCTACATGAACGCATAGGTAAAGGTGGAAGTAGGTCAGGTCAGGTCTATAAGGCGAAGGCTCAGTCTGGGCTTGACCTGTTGGTATGTTGTAGACCAAAAAAGAGGCCTGGCCTGACCTATTTAAAAAAATCACTACATCTGGCTTGGCCTGTTTAGGCCTATTAAGAAATAGGCCAAAAATATGCTTTGGCCTAAAAGGCCAAAAATAGGCCTCGGCCTATAAGATATTTATAGTTTCCTTGTAAGGAAAATATATAAATAGGTCGGCCTGCAGACTTATAAAACAGGTTTTTAAAAAATAGGCCTGGCCTATTTGTGAAAATAGACTTATATGAAGGCTTTGGCCTGGCCTAAATTGTTAAACAGATCAGGCCAGGCCAGGTCGATAGCAGGTCAGGCCGTAGGCCTCTGATAGGCCGCTTGGCCTCCTTCCACCCCTACGCATAGGTAAGACGGAAATGTTATTAGTACTCTCTCAAGAGACTTGCTTAGTATACTTTTCACATCTTAACTACCTATATGCATGTTACAGTGATTTCTATTTGCCAATGAGTAGAGTGAGAAAGTGAAGATGCAAAAAGTTTCTTAATGAAGTCATAATATCATTTTTTCTACAGCATGGGGGTAATGTTGCCTGTATTTTCTTAAGGACGGGTTTGTTTCAAGAATAAGTGTCAAATAGGATGCCCTATTATGTGCTATTCTATTTATTTTGTTTGAGAGTCTGAACGTGTTATTCTTGTTATTATAGATGCGGACGTGTTATTCTTTAAATAAGTAGAATAAATCATTCCACTTAAAAGATAAGAACTATTTATTCTACTGAACTATTTATTTAACTTAAATGAATTCTTCTTGTTCCAATAATAAGAGATCGATTTAGAACTATTTATTCTACTGAACTATTTATTTAACTTAAATGAATTCTTCTTGTTCCAATAATAAGAGATCTGAGAGTAAAAAATCCAAAATACCACATCCACAAAATAAACAGGCCCTAAGATACTTTCTTGACATATATACATCGATTTATTATCCCAATCGTTACGGAAGAGATCGACTTTCAAAAGTTCTTATAACTGGCTCAATGTGACATTTCTATTAATCAGGGACAATCAACAGTATTTCTCATTAATTCATTTGTGGAGACCGCTGAATAAATGGCTAGTTGAGACGTGGGGATTAGCAAATGTGCTCGTTAAAATACTTCCTTGAAATTGCTGTAAATCATTTGTACCATCTATTTCATAATATCAATAATACTTCTTTATCTACCATTTTAATTACTACGTTATTCTTCACCTTGTAAAACGCCCAAAGATCACTAGACACGGTTGGTAGTGATGTGAGAAATATCTTAAATCTTGATCTGATAACGAGACAAGGCATACTGGACTAGGGATATGTAATATTCTAGAGCTCTCATGCTACTCAGCTGGAAAGATGCTATTTCTTGTTCAATAGAGATTGTCATATTTTAACAATAACATTTCTTCTAGATGAAAGTGAATAAAAGATAAAATAGGTGACTAAAATATTATAAAAGTATCTTATTCTGAACGGGTAAGGACTTGAATCGATGTTCTTGTATTTGTTAGAAGACAGATTCTCCTACTCCCATTTAAGATGTGAGTAGGTGAGAGAGATCGCCAACATTTGAATATATATTAGAGAAGATCGCCAATATTTGAATATATATTAGAGAATCATTAAATTAATAATAGCAACATTAACCCATTAAAACGGTTTCTTGGGCGGACGGAATCCAAGGGCCGCAAGCGACGCGGCCGTCGCAGATGAGGGCGCGTCATCCCTGGCCGTTTCCTTCCGGCTGACACACTAAACAGTATGATCATACGCTTCATGGACGGTCACCGACCCTTGGCTTCGTCGTATGACCCCAAAATCACATCACAATCGCCATATTTCCGGTGGACCCAGGGTCCACGAGATGGAAGGCGACCCTACATTCTGATCTTTCTAGCAGTGTACCCATCAACTAGGGCTCACGGGCCTTAAGACTGAAACATAATCCACAAGTAGTCGTTGGATTTGTAAAACTAGCTGACATTGGTCTTTGCAGTAGCTCCGGACTAAGTTCTAATCATAATGGTAATGATCACGTACAAGTCTTAACCCTAATTAGCTAGGCACGTGCGTACAAGAGTTTTGCTTTTTTTTTTTTTTTCTTTTTTTTGGTGTTGCTGTGCTATGGGTACAAAAGGGTTGCTGCCATTTTTTGTCATCAGCGAAGGGATTGACCTGGCTTGACAAGATAATTCAGAAGTGGAGGGAGAGGACAAAGGAGAAGTTACTGTTGAGGGTTTTGTTTTGGTCCTTTTGAAGGATGGCCTACACATACGACATACAGTGAGGAAGAACCGGAGCAAAGGCTGAAACGGGAAAAAAATGCAAGGTCTGTCGTTTCTATTTATGCTTTTACCAATCTGATCACCACAAGCTACGTATTATCATATGGCATTTACTTGTCGTTCATATGTTGTTCTATCATCTTCCCACGTATATGTAGTTGTTCCATTATCAGCTAGCAGTGGGGACCCGTGTGGCAACCCCCACGCTAACTAGCTACATGCATGGTAGTACAAACATGGAGTCCCATCCCACCAAATCCCATACGAGATGCCGTCCTATCATTGTGCCCCCCTGTTCGTGGTTATCCCATCGACTTTTAACCTTGTTAAGTAACACAAATACATATCTTTTGATATGTATTTATATTCCTAAAATTAATCTATTATTTTCCATGCCATTGCATTCTATAAAAAAGTTGCATGCATATTCTTGTTATTATTAACAGGGCTTGGTTTTAAGACAAAAATGACTAACCTCTGCTTTTGCATTAATTTTTTGTGCGTATACTTCTTTAATCTTCAAGATTAAAATCTTGAGAACATATTAATCACTTGTATCCTGAAATCAAATGGTGTTAAACGGTGAAGTGTACATGTAACTTTCTTGTAACAATTTAAGGGTATTGAAAGTAATATTAGATGATTAATTCAAGGATATAAGTGTAAATTTAATAGATTATAGGAGTGTATGTATAAAAATATCTAAAATAAATATCCTTCACCTAATTTGCATAATATCGTTGATTGGGTCCTAATCAGCTGACGTGGATGGCCACCATTATATATACTACAAATAGAGGTGTTAATCGCGCGGGCCAGCCCGTGGCCCAGCCTTACCTATCCCATATTAAAATAAATTAGGTTGATCCAAGTTATATAAATTTAGTTGGGTTAAATTTAGGTTGACATTAGTTAAATCTAGATTGGGTTGGATTGAAAACAGGTTAGCTCAATTTAATTTATTTACTTTTACACTAATTCATACGAAAAGTAAAACACTTCTAATAAATCATTTATAAATAAAGTCAGTCCAACACAACTCAACTCAACCCACTCACTATTGAATTGGAGCTGAATTTTAGTTAAATTTGTGCTGAATTTGATCCGGACTAAAATTGGGCTGAATTATTTTGAATTTAAGTTAAATTTAAATTATCACCTAACCTAGTCTAGCCCGCCTAATTTATATCCTTAGCTGACAGATGATTAGCTACCGAGTGATAATGAAGTTGACAGATGATCAATTACGAAATAAGACCCAGATTTTCTTTCTTGTGATTTTACAAATAACCCTTAAAGAATCATGCGTATGAAAAAGGCCCGTATGTTATACATATATGCAAAAAATCCTTTAAACTTCCTTACTGCCCGCTAATAGACCGCGCAGATTCTCCTGGCTCACAGAGGACCTGCAAGAGAGTGATGCACTACATCAGGGGTTTTTCAGTTCTTGACAGGAGAAAATACTGCGATGCCTGAGTTAGAAACCTAGATATATTAGGTCAGGAGTCTTCTTAATGTGTGTAATTAACTGGTGTTTGCGTATTGCATACCATTCTCCTGGAAGAGTATGATTGAGTATTTAGACTGTCTTTTTGATGGAGAAAAGAGGGGATACGTATGAGTCGGTCTTCGTACGTGGATGAGACCCCAGGACAGCCTCCATAATAGGCAATGGAGGGAGGAAGTATATCCTGTCAGGATACTTGAGCCATACCACTGCACAGTGGAATTAGACATTGTTTAATGAATCTCATTTTTCTATACTACAAATAAGACAAGGAGGATGACCCGCTTAATTAAAATCATGATAATGGTCTTGATCATCAGGTGGACGAATAATAAATGAACGTATTCGACTACATAGTAGGAGCAGATATCGACCTTGAATTGTAGAGTTTGCTTTGTTCTAGGGTGTAGTTCGGAGGTTGAGTAAAGCATGTTTTCGACCTTGGGGGAGAGCCATAGCTCTCCAAGAGTTTCTCTAGGAACTCCAAGTGACATTAAAGCTCATGCTTCTGTGATCGATGTATATTTTTTGTCTTCTTCTCAGCTCTAATAATCACCGAAGGTCGAGAGAAGCATATTTTCCGACCTTAGGAGGGAGCCGTAGTTCTTGGGTGAACTCTCGAGGGCGTTAGGTCGACTTAGACTTTCTACTTTTTAGGGAACTTTGGCCCTACAAAATTTATTAGACTTTTCAAAAGCCTCCTGTAGGCAAACTTATGGGAGACCTTCTCAGGAAGCAATTGTCACGTTATGGGCATTCTAAGTTGCTCCACATTGGGCCCATATTGGGCTGAACGATTCTTCCTCTTCAGTTTCATTTTTATTTTGAAATAAACTATAGCTTGTAAATGATGTAAGTATCAATATACTTAGACGATGGAAATTCTACAACAACGACGTTGATCACAGAGATGGGTTTCTTTATGTATACAATGGGCTTTTCGTGTGTATGCATTTGGTTGGAGATTTTCTAGGTATGCAACACTCTTTAGGAGGTTATTTAAAAAAAGAAGAAGAAGCTAGCCCTGTCTTTTTTTTGGACCTTCCATCACGGTGCAGTCAGAATGTGACTGTGGTCGGGCGGAGAACGAGCCAGCACACAACATGTGTGAATGCATGGAATTGGAAGCTTCCGCCCATTAATACATGAACCGATCAATGATTGCGACGCCCATCAGCCAACGCACATGAGGTGATGGGACTGCGCGCGGCCGCGTGCAGACCAAGGGGACGCGATCGACCAGCAAAACCTACATGGAGAGCACCGAATACTATCCCCGGGGACCAGACCTGAAGTTGACGTCGATCGCGAACAGAAAAACCCACTTCAACATGGTGATTAAAAGCTCTCTCTCACATGAACAGTACTAGGCAACAAGTTTTTTTTAGCAACTCAGTCCCCAATACATTGCTATACTCTTTCACATGAACATTACCTTATGGGCATATCCAAGCTAAAAGGATAAGTCTTGATGGCATATGATGAATGATCTGATCATATGTGGCTTTTTTCTTTTTTACAAGCTGGATTCGGGCAAGGGTTTTAGCTCTTGTCCAGTCACTGCCAAGTAGGGATGTAAATTGGACCGGCTGGATAGGTTATGTGATAATTTGAGTTTAATTCAAATTCAAAATAGCTTAATTTAAATTCAGTCTAAATTTAATTTAAATTCAATTCAAATACAGTTTAAATTTAATAATGAGTGAGTTGAGTTGAGTTGGATTGACCTGTTTATAAATTATTTGTTATAAGTATTTTACTTTTTATATGAATTATTGTAAAAGTCAATAAATTAAATTGGACCAGTCCATTTTCAATCCAACCCAGTACAGATAATTAATGTCAAGCCTAAATTTAGTCCAACTCAATGAATACAATTTGAGTCAAATCAATTTTCTTTAATATGAACTGAGTTGGACTGAGTCAAGGACTGGCCCGCCCACTACACCCCCACTGGCAAGTAGTCTCTAGAGATCAGCATGGAGTCCTAATTTCTGATCATGCAGGCAGGAAGCAGTGGGATCTCGCATGGCTTCCATCGTTTTCTCCATCTCCTCCTTTCTTGAGGTGGGGAAGGTAGGGAACGTGGAGATGCACGAGAGAACAACTTGACAACAACTCTGGTCACTTAATTGCACGTTGCTGGTGCTATATTTTCTATCCAACAGTGGCTGTTCCCTTCCACTATTTCGTTCCTCCCCCCTGCCACCTCTCTTTTGGCCTGCTGCTCTTGTTTTGCTTGCTGCCTTTTGGAATCTTCACCTTCTCAACCAAATCTGACCAAAGTGGAGGTACAAACATGTAAGTGAGCATTAATTTCTGAAACGTATCTGAAATTAATGCTTGCAAGATCTACCTTACATGGAAATTAAGAATCGTCAAACTATAAACTTATATGTGCTCACATGGGGTTCGCTTCCATGGACTCCACAGATCGAAATCGAAACTTTACTTAACGGACCGACAGGTAGGCTAGATAACCTACCTATCATCCCTCCAACGCAAAGCCAGAAGAACACTCCAAAGCCTCTCGTTACTAAAAGATTATTCATTCCACCAAGGTCACAACCATATGTAAGAAATGCATCAACATGTACAACGTATGTGGTAGTCCTATGTTGGTTAGGAAAAAAAATATAAAAAACATTTTAACTAATGGGGGCTTAGTTCATTCATAAGCAGTCAGCTTTGATTTGTATGATTTGACTTGTTACACAATATTAGAGCCTATATATGGTCATGACCTCAGTTGCATGTGACACACCTCACATACTCTTAAGTTTGCATATCATAGGATAGTATTATATTGATTGAAGATAATAAAAAATATAATTTCACATGCAATATACGCTTGCTTCACTCACAAATAATCTGTTTCAAGTTGGACGATCCGAATCTTTAATAGGAAACAGGTCATGGTACAACCATGTTGCCTTGTAATGCAAAAAGTTTCCTTAGTGCTTTGCACCGCATCTAGGATCTGCATACCGTTAATGAGGAGGCGCCACATGAGAATTAATGGTTCCAGTTCCTCCAAGGTGAAGCTAGCTTTCCTTTTCTATTTGCAAATTAAACATTGAGAGAAAACTCCTTTCCAATTTATCTTTAGTCAGCTTCTACAAATCTTGAAGATCACACTTACGGCTTGTTCGGAGAATTTTCAGTGAAATAACTCACTGTGATCTCTTATGTTGAACAAAAAGCATATTCAGTGACAGTAGTTGCACAACTTTTTAAAAATCTAATTTCTATCCCAACTTAGGAAACTCTAATTAATTTATTATTTTTAGTTGGAAGAAAAAAAAAACAAAAACTCTAGATATTTTATTTGTCTAAGTTGTAAGATCTTCCCTTAAAATAGCTAAGCTAATACACTACAAAGAAAATAGCGGCTAAGAGCCGCTGACAAATCCTAAATAGCCACTGACAAAAATATATGTCAACAGCTAGACGGTCGTGGACAAAAATTTCGTTGGCATGTATTTGTCAACGACTATTAGAAGTCGCTGACATATAATATATATGTCTACGGATTGAAGTCGCTGACAAAGAACACATATGTCAACGGCTTTTGGAAGCTGCTGACAAAAAGATTATTTGTCAACGGCTGAAAACTCGCTGACAAATACCTTTGTCCACAGCTGTCTAGCTGCTGACAAAAGTTTTTGTCAGCAACTTAAATCGTGGACAAATGTTGTATATCGATGGTTGCGTAGCCGCTGACAGAGACTTTTGTCCAGAACTTACCAGCCACTGACAAAGGGTTTGTCAGCAACTAAGACCGCTGACAAATATACTATATATGTCCACGGTTTGTAGCCGTGGACATATGTGCACAGAAACTTTTGTCAGCGGCCTTAGCTGCTCACAAATAGTTACTAACAAAAAAAAAATATTTTAAAATATTAAAATAATATACAAAAACCTGTAGATACACAGACTTGTACATAAACATCCATACAAGCATACACAAATAAACACATCCACATGTACAAATAAACATATTCACACTTTCAAATAAACACATTCACGAAACCGCAAAAAATGGCCGGAGGGGGAGGGGGTGGTATGGAATTAAGCTTGGGTCATAAAAGAAGAGGAAATTGAAAATTAGCCATCCCTTTCATGGTTTGGCCAAGAACATAACAGTCACAATATTTGCAATTGCTCAGTACACCTAGACATTAACAAAGGTGGACAATTTGAGAACATAAAGGTCTTCTTTAATATCTAATGTCATGCAATTAGGGGTGTCAATGTATCGGATCCGGATCGGGTCAAAAAAGATCCGAATGAAGATCTGAAATATGAGATCCGGATCCAAATCCGAGCCGATTTCATAGGACATTTTCGGATTAAGGTTCAGATCTGGTTCGGATCTCAGAAACAAGCTTTGGATCTGATCCGAAATTCTCACATATAAAATTGTTCTAGCTACTAGATGGATCTGGATTCGGATCTAATTTGGGTTTTCAATCTGCTTATTTACACCAACTTACCAGCCAATAATTTGAGCTATTTACACATGTTTACAAACCTAGAATTTGAACCATTTAAACATGTTTACAGGTCAACAATTTGAACAATTACACACGTTCACAAGCCTAAAATTTTTAAGCTTTGTTTACAAGTCAAGAATTTGAACAGTTTACACTGGTTATTATCCTATAGTCTTCAAAGTCAGCCCTATTCATAGAATGAAGTAAAGCCAAATAAACCACTCCACTGCTTCATATTTTCCATTTCCATTGTAGATGCCTAGCAAATTGAAGGCGGTCGACTCCTATAAGTGACAAATGTGTTAAGATTACAACATCCGTCAGTTCCAAAACCATCCTTGCAACTGCTCCATTACTCCAGAAAGATGTGAAGTTGGTCTAAATCCCACAACAGCTATTGCAGATCATGAAGATTATGTGACGGAGAGGGAAGAAAAAGTTGATAACAACTGTAGCTATACTACTGAACACAAAGTAAAAAGTATGTCGCAAAATAAATATTTGGACCCTCATACATTGCAAACTGATAAATACATTGCCTTAGATAAAGAAAAGCATTTAAGTATAAAAGACCATATTGAAACAGAAAGTAATCTTGCCCTTGCAGAACATGAAACTAAAGAAACAAGTGTGATTTCAATTGACAGATTGCTGGGAATGAAACTTCTGTTGCTGAATCAAACACATAAAACTGCACTGTGCTTGATTTTGGTGCCAAGAAATCTGTAAGTTTCAGCTTGGAAAGGTTGAATCCAATTACTTCAAGTCTGAATTCACCAAAAGAAGGAAATGATACAATATTTTTGCTGGGCAAGGAAGATCCCTCAATAAATCATAGAGTAGCTGATGACACAAAGGATGTAACATGTATGACAAAATCATATCTAGATGGACATGATGTAAATGCTCCTAATGAAGGCACTAAATTGCCCTTTGTGAATCTTGTTGAAGATCCTCTAACACCGGAAACAACATCAGAGGTGGAGAATAAGGCAAGTGTTGATGAAGAGGAAGAAAGAGGGATGCATCATGAAATCTTTCATGTATCTGACGTCAAATCTTTTGGAGGTAATGACCAACTTGTGAAATCTACTGCTGAGCCTCATGAAGGTCTAAAAGCAATTCCATTGGGTCATGATAGTTTGGGAGATTCAAACAACCATTCCGAGAAGTCAGAGTTTGAAAGGCAATCCATGATAAATTTGGGTAATAAATTGTTAGAAGTGGATGTTAATGATTATGGGCATACTAGCAGTAACTTTGAAAAATCAACTCCAAAGAATGAAGCTGAGACTCACCCACAACATACAAATAATTTTAACAAGAAGCCTGAGGATCAACTGCAGGCTAACAATGAACCACAGGCAGAAGTAAAATCCATAATAGTCGAACATCGAAGTGTTCAACATTCAGAAGTTATAGATAGTAAATGTGAGGAAGGTTGGGACCCAAACCAGAAGGTGCCCACCACTGAATTGAGTCAAGAGACTCCCTCCAAGGAGAGTGCTCAAAGTATAAATGCCAGTAGATGTGTAGTGAAGACCACCATGAAAAGTGAATGTTTAGCCCCATCAACATAGAAAGAGAATTCTGACACAAACCCATCACAACATATGGCAAGTGTAAATGCTCCAACATCTATTTTTGAAAGATCTGGTTTTGATGTCTACTCAAGCTTCATGAAACCTATTTTTGCTCCACAAATTCTTCAGGTGAAGATTAGCAAACCTGATTCCATCTTTGTTGATCAATGCGTTTCAAATGCCACGCAGAGTAGAACCCTCCATGAGGGAGATAAAAAAACACACCATATTCAATGCAAAATCAAAGGAGAGGTCATCTGCCCAGTCATCTGGACTACTTGAGTAAAAAAAAATTTGAGCTTTCATACTCTCTGGTAATATTTATACTGAGTTTTTGAAGCATGGAGTGCCTATGATAACAACTAACGGTTTCATCTTGGCAAGACCGAAAGGGCATTTGGTTCAACTTGAAGACCTCCTAACTAACCACTCAAGCAAGAGCATACAACTTGATATTCTTCTGTTTTGGGGGGTCACCAAACATAATGGAGTCTCAGCTCCTTACTACTGCAATATAAAGCCGTCAGTTACAAGAGAATCTTTGATAGAGGGGATAACAGGGAATTCCAAGGTCTGGTTCTTCTGGGAATTTAAGGCAAACTTTGCCAGATTATGAGCTACACTACAGAGTCACATACTTTAGGACATATACTCACTTAGATTGAGAAGGCCAAACCCTCCATGGGGCGCCGTCTTTCGTCGAGGACAGAGTTTATGATTATCTCTGAATCTCCTACAGTGACTGGTTTTTTTTATTCAAGTTGGACTAGTTTTGAGTATTGAGAGTAAAGCTTCAGCTTCAGTTACTTAAAAATCAAGATGAGGTTACTTGCCGGTAAATTGATTTGGCCATTTGCTGCATACTAATGCAAAAGATGAAAGGATACACGAAACCTTAAAACCTAGAATAAAGATAGGCAAGATGCCATGACAAAGATGTGCCCACTTTGATATATTCATTCAAATGTGCATACCGTATCCAATTGGTGAAACAATGAAAAGCAAAAATAGTAAAATAATAACTTAAAAGAAAAATATTTAGAAATACTTGCCTTGTATTCTAAGCCCTTAATGTGGGCTTTGATGGTTTCAACAGTTCTGGGACCAAAGTATGTGTATGCAGTAGAAAAATGCATGACTAATCAAGTAATAATCAAAACATCCAGATCTTTAAAAAACCAAAATTTCACTGCACTAAATTCAGTTCCAACTTAAAAACAAGCTTTCACCTCAAGTTAAATGCATGATACTTGACTTAAACACAAGTTCCAACTTAATAATCATAGTTCTAATGTAGAAACCATGATGATGGAAAGCATCTTTAAACATGGCCTAGACCATGTAAAAGGAGTCAATTTTCTACATTCATATGTAGTATCTTTAGTTCCAACCTGGAGGTGCACATCTTGTCTTAGTTCAAATCTTTTCTTTTTTATTTTTCTTAACTATGATTCTTTCCTCTCCACAAACATTATATGTGACTCACTCCTCATGTAGGTCATTTTCATCCCTTTTACTGTGTAACAAATGACCTCAGTTCGTTTCCTCCCTTGTCTACCTACTATTTAAATAAACATTATGTGAACCAGAAATGAAGGAGCCCAACCAATCTCCATAAAACATATCCCATAGCCATGGTATATGTACAGCAACATATATAGACTATACAAATGAGCAAGGAAAGGACAATAACATCTAGACCTACTCTAGGAAGGCAGATTGCATAGCAATAAAGCCATTACTATAGGTATAATCTATTTTCATGCATAAATGCTGGATACCATCAGTGGGCACTAAGCAATAAGTCAAAGCTTTTTAAAGGGAATGGATGTTTCTTCTACATGAAATCTCTCTCCGTCCTCCCTAAGTTTCATCGACACGTTACTTCCCACAAATTGTCAGAATATGAAAACATACATATCCCTTTCTATTATGGAAGCTTATGTAAATTTTCCATACAAACAAAAGTACACTTCTAGATTAGAATGAAATATGCAATTGACTCACTTCAAAACCCATCGAATAAGTCAATCAAGGTAAAAGCTAGCAGTGCAGTCAATACAACCTTAGCAATAACCAATTGCTAATGCTACAATATACATCCCTTCTAGCTGTTTTCTTCAAAGCTTGAGTCTTTGCAAAGAAACACTATTGGGTTCTTCACTAATGTTGACACAGAATCACCACCCACACTAAAAAGATAACTCCTAGCCCCATCTCCACCATCTCAGACACCACCCACTCTAGATGCAAGCATGAATTAGTAATAGGAGGAAAATGCAAAGCTAAAACAACTATAAGAACCCATCAAATCACTTATACACACAGAAATGGCAAGCTCACAGCCACAAAGAATATGAGAAATAAAACAAAAATATACTTCCTTCACCACCAAACATTCAAGAAAAATAATGCTTAGATGCAGAAACCCAACCATTTCGAGTTGCAATCCAACACAAGGAAGTCAAAAAAAAAAAAAAAAAAAAACCATCACCTTTCAGCTACAACCCAAAGATCCGAAGAGATAAGAACAAAAAATAAGAACAAAAAATCTAACTGGTAACGATTCCTCTCAAATTGGAAGAAACCCTAGATTCCCCGTCAGTAAGAGATGAGGAGGAGAGACGAAACAAAAACTGCGGGGAATGGTGGGAGAGGGGAATTGCAGAGGAAGAGAGAGGACTTCAGGGGTGGAAGAGCTACCTGGATCAATTAGGTCTGTCGTTCGTAGTGGAGAGGGGTGGAGGAGGAGGAAGAGGGGGCAACACTGCGACGGAGAGAAACGAAAGACACTGGCTCCTGAGGCGGAGTGCTGCGGCTGGTGGATAGAGCGCTGCAGAGAGCGCGTCGAGCAGGGGGAGCGCTGAGGAGAGCTGGGGGCGTTGTGGCGAGCACGCTGGCTGGGCTGGGGATCGGGGAACCCTGGTCGACAGTGTAACCCTGGTCGACGAGGGTCTCCTCGAGGACAATGAGGCGGAGCTAGATCTGGCACTTGCGGTCGTGGTCGAGGATCTCCTTGTTGGCCTTCCTGATGGCGGGGCCGGCGACATCACCATCCTTGTGGGGGCCGCACAGGATACCACTGGCGGCGACGGAGGCGCCACCATCGGGGCGGGGCTTGACGAAGAACTTGTTGGTCTGGATGTAGCCATTGGTGCCCGACCCTCTCGGGGTCTGCTGCCCGATCCCGTTGTTGCTCACGCAGCCCTCGCCGATCGCGGGCGGCGACAAGAGGAAAAGTGGAGGGAGAGGAGGAAGAGGAGGCAGAGATTGAGCTCAGCAACAACGATTGTCCCCAGAACCCTAGCACCAACAGAGAGGAGGAAGACGAAGAAGAGCGGACAGATAGAAGACCAAACAAAAAGGGGCAGCAAACCCCCAAGAAGATGACTGTGTTTATTCGTGGCTGGAGGCGGCGATGGGGTCGAGCTGCTGGAGGCGACGATGGGGTCGCCGGTGGCTGGAGGAAGCAACGGGGTTGCCGGTGCTGGGAGAGGATCGAAGAACAGCGGCGTGGGGAAACGACGTAGTTTTCGGGGGGGCCACTGTGAACGAATGGGATTTAGGGTTATAGTTTTTGTCCACGGCTATAAACAAAGCCGTTGACATATAATAGAGATGGCGACGGCTAAACTTATAGCCGTGGATATATCATTTTAATTAAATTTATGTTTTCTTTTTATTACATATATCGACGGATCTTTAGTAGCCGTTAACATATATGTTATATATGTCAGCGGCTGTGCGGCTAGACTACAGCCGCTGACATATATTACGTATGTGTAAACGGTTCATTAAGCCGTCGACATATAAATCTATTGTCAGCGGTTTTGTTTTAGCCGTCGACTAATACGCTATTTGTCAATAAGTACTCTTAGCCGTTGACATATACTCGCTGACAAAACGTATCTTTCTTGTAGTGATGATAGCTATGGAAGCCCAAAAATGTTTCTTTCCAGGCATAGGTATGGATTAGTTGTTAGATGCATAGTTATGTCCATTGGATGTATTTTAGGTCTTCCATAGATTACACTAATTATTTTCTAAGATTGAAATAATAATAAAGTGATTAGGAAATTTTGAATAAGTATTTTGGATAATAATATAATTATTTAAAATTAATCATAGTCACTTTTAGTTAACATTTTTAAATTCATGTTGAAAACTGAAACCATAGTAAGCTATAACTAAGATTGTGTTTCCATTGGAAGCGCCTTAGGCTTCCTCAGATTTCAATTTAGTTATTTTTGGAGGATACTAGACTTTGAAAATGACTTCTAACGAAAAACTATAACTAAGTATTTTTTGATTGATGTTAAAGTAAGATTATTGAAGAAGATTCGACTTAGTATAATTGCTTAGGATCAATTATGTTATCAAAGAAGATTTGACTTGTATAATTACTTAGAGTTAGTTATAACTACTCCAGCTCAAGTAATTTTGAACCAAAAGCTGCACTTATATATATAGTACGTCCCAAAAATTTCTCTAGGATTGTAAACAGACAGGAAGCGAAATAAAAATACTTGTTTTTTTACTTTAGTTTTTGATGGGGAAAATATTTTTCTAATTGTGATTTTGATTTAATGAAATATTATTATTGTCCATCTCCATTTTATCTCTGATTTTGGCATCAAAACTAGAAATACTTTCTGAAAATTATTGGAAACTGTTTAGGGATTTCTCAATCCTCATCCTCTTTATTATATGTAGTTAATTTACTTAGGCTGTTGGATTGAATCTATTGAATGATACTTAATAAAAACTTATATATGTTACAGTTATTATTTATAAAATACAGTATCTAATCAGGTTGAAAATCAAAATTAGAATATGAAAGTAGTGGTTTTTATTTTTGAACTGGATAGGTTTCGGTAGTTACCGGACATTTTTATTCTCTTATTTTTTTTAAAAAATAAAAATCAAATAGGCAATCTTTCGTTTACTGCCTTATAATTAATTTTATCCAAACATGCCTCGAGTAAATTTCTACGTCAACGATCGATAGCATTAAGGTACGTAGCAGCCTCTTCGCGATGCCGGCCTTGGTTTGTGCTTCCGACCTAGCCTTCCTGTGAAAAAGACTACCCGTACGCGTTTCTTACGCTACGAAACGAATGAGATGTGCCTCCTTGGAATCTTTGACACAGGTATTCGACTTGACTAGGATATGACCCAGTTCTTCGCCCGATGGGCATCCGAAGGACCAAAAGCTCCCATCGTTTGAGGAGGAGACAGCACCCAACCAAAAATATGACATATCATCATCAGCTACATATATATATTTTAGCACAGCAAATTATTGTTAAAGCTGGTCGTATAATCGCCGCCCTTTTCACAGCCAAGATTCCTTGTTTGTGTACATCTATGTAAATGAGGGCAAGGGTTTTACAGTGTTGCTAATTGTTGATTTAATTTCTCCACTGGGACTTTAAATTGACTTCCCTAATTATGCACACCTTTCAAACTAGAAGGCAACTGGGAAAACATGGAAAGCAGCTTCCAGGTTTTGCACGTGGAAAACAGGGTATCGATTTAGCACGATCATCGATCGTTAGAACATTCCCGGGGGTCATGTTCTCAGCTGCAGGTATGATAGATTTGTAGCTTTTAAACCATAGCCAAATAAGATAGAAGTGGCGTTCTGCAGAGAGTACATTGGGAAAGGATCACATGGGGTTTCCATAAGCTATGCAGTGTGTACATGAGTAGATCGTGAAGTGGACACAGGAAGGTGGTTCGTATTGCGAGAACTTTGCTGTAAAACGTTGGTGCACTTAATTTTAAGCACATACGTACATAGAGAGTTATGCGAGCTAGTATAGCCCAGTTGTACGTTAAATAACATAAAGGCCAAACTATGCCTTCGTCTTATTCCAAAGCCCTAGAAATGCTGTGGGCATCCCAAAATATGCCCTAATTACTCGAATCCTCATATGACTTTGTTGAAAACGGGGGAGAATTATGCATATAACCAACAAGGGCATGCTTTCAACAAACATGTTATAATGTGCAACAGCAAGAGCATGTTCCCTAGTACTAAGTGAAGACACGTATACAAAAGAGGGAGCAGCCAGAGGGGAGATCGTAGCAACTACCAAATGGTGAAGTGTGAAGAGGGGGTTCTGGTCGGATGTTATCGGATGCTTATTGGGTCCTTAGAGCCCATGTGGTGCGATGATCACCACCTGCTTTTAGTTATTGCTCTGTAGCCATTCGCGACTGCAGTCAACCCTTATAAACTGAAGAGGGCCAGCTCGCAGTAGCAATACTTAAACCAAGTCTTTAGGTGACGAATGGGCGACTCGGGCTCTACTATGTAGAGGTACGGAGCAAGTAGCCATTTACAAATGCGAATTAACTAAACCATGTAAAATTGGACTAGTATTATACTTGTTACGACTCCAAGGTAGAAAAGCCTGCCCCTTCGCATCCTCCCAACAGAAATAAAATCCCGAGGAGGAAAAGAGGGAGAGAAAGAGGGAGAGGAAGGCATATGGTGGTGGAGGGAAGAAGGAGCAGAGCCTTCTCCATTGTTGGAAGAAGTATCACCAGCAACACCAGTTCGGCAGCTCCCCTCCCTCACCTTCCTGGTTCTCCTGATCATGGCTCTTTCCTCCTTCCTCCCAGCCAGTACTCCCACGCCCACCTCCACCTACCATAGCCACAGCCATGGCAGCAGGCACGGAAACGGCCAGAACAGTCACCACCACAAGCAGCAGCAGCAGCAGCACCAGCAACAGCGCAAGAAGAAGAAACAGTTGTCGACGCCGCCCCCGAAGCCTCCCTC
This sequence comes from Zantedeschia hybrid cultivar, assembly GCA_030544215.1. NCBI lineage: Eukaryota > Viridiplantae > Streptophyta > Magnoliopsida > Alismatales > Araceae > Zantedeschia > Zantedeschia hybrid cultivar. The sequence goes on along the minus strand of JARZZO010000002.1, from coordinate 20,475,595 downwards.
GTCGTGGGAGCAGCTCAAGAGCCTGCTCACCTGCAAGATCGTGGGGCTTTCCCAGGTCCACGACCCTTCCTCGGCCGCGGCCGGCGGGGGGAACGCCGGCAACGCCTCCAAGTACACCAAGCTGGGCTCCTCCTGCACGTACATCTGCGCCCTCAAGGACGTGGTCCACGGGAACACCCGCGTCGTCCACCACCGCGCGGAGCACGACCACTCCCCCGCCAGCTGCAGTAGCGGCAGCGGGCCGCTCGGCCCTGAGACCAGCCTCCTCGCCGCCTGCTCCTCCAGCTCCCGCGCTGCCGCCCGCGTCGGCGGGTACTCCACCACGGCCACCACCACCTCCTCCTCCAGAGGGGGTCTGCAGCTGAGGAAGCTGTCCGGGTGCTACGAGTGCCACGCCATCTCAGAGCCCAGGAGGTAATGAATCGCACGGTTAACTCCATCCCATCAATCTTAATTTTTGTTTTCAACCACATTTTACTATGTTACCCCAAAATCCCAACTTCATTGTTCTGTTAATGGATGGTTCAGGTATCCGACACCGAGGACCTTAAGCTCATGCCCGGAGTGCGGGGAGGTGTTCACCAAGGCAGAGAGCCTGGAGCTGCACCAGGGCATCCGCCATGCAGGTACCCTTGGCTTGCCCCTTCCTTTCCTTGGTCTCCCTCATCCGCACCTTGTAATCATCACTTAGGAGATTATTACTCATCATCACTGTCCAGTAGTAAAATTAAAATGACCAAATTAATTTGGTGCCAAGTCGAGGGCCAGAGGGTTCACTGGGCAATAATATGACTTCCCTGGTCCCTACATGGGAATCGTGAAGGGCGGTCTGCCTGTGGTGGAGAGGGGTCAGGGTGTGTGGGCTGTGGGGCAGGTTAAATTGGAAGGGCATGCACTATGCAGCTTCCTGCTGCTGGTGTTCATCATCTAGCGCGAACCCGGCCAGGGACCCCGAGTGTGGGCTGCGGACCGTGACTGCATTTTTGTTCGGATGCGAGCCGTCCCGGCCCTCACACGTCTTCTGTTGATTTCACCCACAATCTTGACGCGGACGTTTGGGCAGTCCCATCTGTTCCCCGCGTTGATGGTCTCTGATGCATCATATTATACTAACAGCCGTTGTTGAGCCCTGTGATTCACCATCCCCCATCCGATCGATACGTTTAGCTCTCCCTGCGTACTGTGCTTCTGGCGTACATCTATGAGCTTCCGGGTTCTTTTCTCCTCTTTTGAGGCGACATTACTTTGTTCCCTTCCCTCCGTCCTCATCATTCATCAACCAGTCTCATGTCAGGCCCAAAGCTCTCTACTGATAGAGATGGTCAGATGGACGTCTCTCCTCAGCTTTTTGGCCATTTAGCAAAGAGGGAGGCCTCGCGCGCGCTGCCGCAGTGCAGTGCTGCTGGTTTCTGATCTAAGCTTAGCCCTCCTCCGTGGAGCAGACGACCTGGTGATCCCGAAACAGAACCTTAACACTCCTAGACTAGAATAACACCATGCAGTAACTACTACGCCAGGCGTTTTTCTAGGTCAGTCAAAACAATGGAACGCCAATATATAGCTGATCACACACTCGACGAGGCGAGATCTCATTAACGAATTATATAGCTTTGCTTAAAGATTCCTGATCGGGATTGGATGCATTAATTGCATGTCTTCCAATCTACATTAAACTTAATTAAATTGGACTATTAAGCAGTGTCGGAGCTGGGGCCGGAGGACTCGGGAAGGAACATCGTGGAGATAATCTTCAAGTCCAGCTGGCTGAAGAAGGACCACCCCGTGTGCAAGATCGAGCGCATCCTCAAGGTCCACAACACCCAGCGCACCATCTCCCGCTTCGAGGACTACCGCGACGCCGTCAAGTCCCGCGCCGCCGGCGCCGCCGCCAGGCAGCTGGCGCCCGGCGCGGCCGGGAAGAAGAACCCCCGCTGCGCCGCCGACGGCAACGAGCTGCTCCGCTTCCACTGCACCACCCTCGCCTGCAGCCTCGGCGCCCGCGGTTCCACCACCCTCTGCGCCGCCTCCTCCTTGTCCGCCCTGGCCCCCTGCGGTGTCTGCACTATCATCCGCCACGGCTTCGCCCGCGCGCACCAGGAGCCCGGCAAGGGCGTCCGCACCACCGCCAGCAGTGGGCGCGCCCACGACTGCTGCTGCTGCTCCCCCGGCGTCGGTGGCCGCGACCCCGACGCCGGCGAGGGGAGGAGGGCAATGCTGGTGTGCAGGGTCATCGCCGGCAGGGTCAGGCGGGCCGGCGACGAGGCCGCGGCGTCGCCGGACGAGGGCGGGGCCTCCCCCGCCGGGTTCGACTCGGTGGCGGGGCCGCGCGGCTACGCGGACGGCGCCGGCGCGGCAGGGGCGTACACCAACCTGGAGGAGCTGTTCGTGACCAACCCCAGGGCCATCCTCCCTTGCTTCGTGGTGATCTACCGGGCCCTCGGTTGATGGATTAATTAGTATAATTAAGTAGGATTAGAGACATCATTAGACAAATAAATTTTCTTAAATCCATAAAAATTAATAATGAGGGGGACATGTTACATGTGTGTACAGGCAGTTGTTAACTTGATATGATGTTATGATATTTTAGTAGGAAAAAAAAAGAAAGTTGGTCGAGGGAAAAAGAAAAAATGAAAAAAAGAAACAAAGAAAGGTGTGTAGTTCACCGTCTTTGGCTTGTACATAACAAGATTCGATTCTTCTTCTTTGTCTTTTGCTGATGAACTTGTTCTTTCTTCTCCTTCCTTTTTTTGAATTCCAGTGTTCTCTTTGGTCAATTAAATAAAAGTATCATGTTTGTCGATGGGCTTGCTCACGATAGTGGACTGTCACCAACTGCCCTTGGTTCTTCGGTGCTGGTTTGGATGGATCCTAACTTTTTAGAAGTGTGATGCTGTAGAAAAAGGAAAAAGTATTGTTACTTTTATTACATTTCTTTACACGAGTGTTCCAAAACTTTGGCAAATTTTCTAGTGAAAATGAAAATGAGCTTATTTCCCCTGTTCATGTATCAACTTAATATAAAGCATTGAAACTTCCTTAGTTGGAATCCTGGGTTTTAAAATCAGAAAAGACAAAGTTTCCGATCCTTGTTTATGACCATTGGTATGGAGGACAAAATTAAATATTCTTTTATAAAATAATAGATCATGATTTTATACGTCGGCATCTTGCATCCTTACAAGGAAACATAGAGATTTCAGTATTTTACTTGAACCCAAAAGTATATGTGAATTTTAATAAGGTTATATATTTCACATCAACCCAGATGGTGCTTAGTTGACTGCTCATAATAAGAAGTCGCATTGAAATTTGACTAAAGTGCACCCCATATTTTGCCCTGGGAATTTGGTTAGCCACGCCTGCGCAACTGAGCGGTCGCCCGTGGCCACTGCATTGGCCACCCACTCATTGCTGGAAATTGGTCGAGTATCACTTATTCACTTAAATGCTGCACTCTGCTCTATTCTGTATTTATATTATTGATTGGGATTTTGAGGTTTATAATCATATCAAAATTTAAAAGTAACAATATTGGTAAAATTATATATTTTTAAAAAATTAGACATCTAAATGAGATATGTGACACTCGCACATATAACATTCCTAGGAAAATACTAACTACACAGAAAATCTTCCCCACCTTTTTTAATCCCCGTATCGTGAATGAAATCTGTAGAGGCATAAAAATGACAAATCATTTTAGTCTTACATTGGATATTGTAAAAATAGACGTATACTTATAAGTAAAGTGTAACCTCTCTTTTCAACAAGGACCATTTTCCTAAGAAAGAGATAAAACTCCACCTCCGCTCTGGGAATAATATCTCAGGAAAGACACACAAATTTTCATGTATCCACATTGACGTTGTTTGTGGAAAATGAACAAAAAGCTACTAACTTATCTGAGCGCCCTAGCCGGCCTGATCCGTCAAATGGCTCAAAGAAGTCTACACACGCCCACTTTTATTAAGAGACTGTGTAAAGACATAAAAATGGCAAATCACTTAATCCTATATCGGATGTTGTAAAAATAGGTGTTTGCTTATAAACACAACGCAACCATCTCTTCCTAACGAGGACCTTTTTCCTATGAAAAGGATAAAACTTACTCACCGTGAATTTATAAAATACCTCTCTATCTCACTTTCTGTTTAAAAAGGGATAGAAATATGAGAAACACTTTTTTAGTTGAGGTTAGCATTGCTGCTTACCTTGCATCAAGATCCATTAACTCGAGTTTTAACTATACGATTTAGTACAAATGCTCCCATGCTTGGCCACAATTAATTGACGAAGAAGAGGATCTACACCATTTTTGGTGATGTTTTTAATTAGTTTTATTTAGGTAGACTCCAATCCAACCTACATGTCTCTATAATTCGATGTTCGATTTCAAAAAACATAAAAAAATCAAGAATTGAACCTAAATGAACAGTAAAAATTATTCATTTGTACTCATTTTTTTATTTTATTTTTATTTTTTGTTATCTGATTAGAGATTATATTGTACATATATATAGGTCGAGTTGGAGACTAAATTTTTTATAATTTTTTAATTAAAAATATTGCCTGGCAATATAGAACAGCCTGACAGTCCAGCAAGCTTTACTCTATCATCTTTCATTGTTTGAAAAAAGTGCCTCTTAAGTTGAACTATATAGGATGTATTTTTACAATAATATGTACGTACTGAATTAACTCTCTGTGAGGGTCTTAAAAATATCTTGTTATTAAGAATGATTTTAGCAAGTCGCCCTTCTGCTTGGCTTCCATATGAATATGCCTCCCCCAAGCATTGAGATGATCTTCGAGTACATCTAATTGCAAATTTGCAATATCTACAATATTTAATTAAGATACATGCGTGAAGAATATTAATATTTTTTATTTACATAAAAATATCTCTCAAAACTACAATCTTATAATTTTTTTTCTTAAAGAAAAAGTATGTTATTTTCTAAAATTTTAAACGTCCGTCTTATAGCAGCATAGTTTACGTAAACTCTCTTTTGGCAATGTTAAAAAGGGTAATCCACAGTTTTTTACCTCTTTAGAAAAGCGTTTCCATAACATTATGATTTTAGGAAATACTTCAAGAGATAAAAAATTTTATTAAAATTGATTACACGATAATCCATATTAATTAATTTCTTCCTGTGGTTAAACGTAGATGGACCCCGCACTCTCTTCACAATTCACAAAGTTCCGGAGCCATTCTATGTTATTTTAAAGAGAAGGCACAAAACATTAATTCAAGAAAGCAACTTACAATTTCCTATACATCTCAAGACTCGGATTACCTTTGGCAGGGCACGCCTCCTTTCAATGAAGGACTAGATTATTTAACGTCCAAAGTCTATCTATTATTTAACTCTGAGTTCTAACTCTAATTAATAGATGAAAAGTTTTTGACGTCACTACTTGGTGAGTTGTCATCATCCATGTAATATTCTCCTAATCAATAAGTTTGGAGTCTTAACTTATTAAGAGACTAAATGGTTCCTTTCAGTATAGCTAACCTTGTTGTCAGTTAGTGGTTTTGTGGTACTGTCAGTAGACTCTAGCCTTGTTCTTCATTAGTGTTTTTGTGGTATTCTCTCTCTCTCTCATACAGGGTTTGATTACAAAGCTAGGCATAACCATTGCTTGACACGTGAGTACTTTTTTTTGAATGAGTAAATTAGTGGTAACGGAGAAGGAGATACCTAACTAAAGTTCCGGATTCGAAACTCGGCATTTCATCGGATTAAATGTGGAAAAAGAAAAAGATACCCGTGAGAGAATCCTTCACAAGGATTCGAACCTGAATCTTCCTGCCGTTCAACGTGTCCGTTGCGTCACAGGCGCTGAACTCGGCACGTGAGCAGTTGTTCAACTAAAAGGAGAAGGATTAGATGATCAACTGGCCATCCCTCCACGCGTGCTCAGAGAAAGGAGAGACTTCTGTTGCAGCAGGCTGCACAATTCCAACCAGATAAGAACTGCAGCCATCATCTTATCATCTATTTTAAGTACCATGTGACCTCCGGATTAGGTGAAGCTAATCAGAATATAACAACTGCAGTCCTTTATGCAGGCCAGTCTGTGGACCTACTCACGTGAAGAAGTTTATAAAGGGAACAACGCGTGGATCCTGAACAGTCATCAGAGCTTAAAGTCTTCTCCGTTCCAACCATTCCTTGCAATTTCTAATGGCCCATATCGTTAAATAAGGAAACAAAGTTGTCATGTCCTTAGTAGTGGACCTACAAGTCGTTGGTTGCTTTCGCGGAAGCTAATTTTGGGTTAAGGCGTCAGGATTCGGGAAGTTAAAGTTCTAAACGGCTCCACCTCGTAAAGACATCAGCTAACCCCCTTGAAGTATATATACACTTAGTCCCAATTTGTTTGCAAAAAAGATTATCCGGAATCAGTATAATCTTTTTTTGTTCATGTTCCCAAATGAGTCTTGCGTATAAGCTTATGGGATGTTTAGTTACTAAATTTGATAGCTCACCATTAACTTAGATATTTTTATGAATAGTGAGTGTTTGATTATGCTCTATTAATTTAATATTCATGTATTGTTATAACAAATTTCACATAGGTATCGACCGCTATTATGCTCACACCAATTCCTATTGCACTGCTTGTATCACTATTCATCTAGCTCCCTCTTCTCCTAAGGCCACCTCCTTGTCATTGTTCCAATACCAATATCAATATTAACATTGTAGATTTTAAAGATATTAATATCAAAGTTAATCCGTACACAGTTAATATTAATATATCAGATTTGGAATGTTGACCTTTGGATAAAATTGCGGCGTTGAGATTCAGAGGCGAGTCATATGCATTGGAACCATAACTCAGAAACCGATGTGAGATTAATTGTCTAGGGCCACCAAAGGCCAACAGCCAACACTCTTCCTCACGGTCACCATGGACCGTGAAAATGAAAGGAAAGGCAAAAGAAGTCAGGCTCAGGATCGACGCTCTGATACCAAGATGAAATTCCACAACCGCGGCGTTGAGATTCAAAGGCGCAGAGTCAAATGTGCTGAAATCATAATCCAAAAATCGATGTGGGGCTAATTGTCTTGGGCCACCATGGGCCAATAGCCAATATGATTCAAACAAGAATACGCCGGATAGTTGAGCATGGTTGCATATATAGCAGCATTAATAGGGTTAATTTGCTTCGTTTTGGCTCTGTTTCGGCCAGTATCGAAGATCCAAACGGGTGGTTGACTTGAAAAAAATACTGAGTTAACGGTTACTAATTTGATTGTTTGGTAAAAACCATGAAATGGTAGACCATAATACTATATATACGTATATATATAAATTTAAAGTTCAATAAACTAAGAAAAATAAAAACCAAAGAAAGAAATATCTCATAATTTAAAGTTGTTCAACCATCGATGCCTCAATGGAGAGTACGGAACTAAAAGTTGCCCCAAGTTTCTTATACAGAACATATAGAAGGGAGCATGAGTTTAAGTGGAAATAGTCTCCCATCTTTCTTCATTTATTGGTACCAAGTCACAGAGGGAAGAGAAAGAGGAGTCATGTACATTCATAACTTCTTTTCCTTGAATGCACTCTCTATTAGTATATTAATTATGACCTGAGTCTTGCTGCTGATAAAATTTTCACTCGAAATGTTAGTAATAAGTCTTGTTGCTAATAAAATTTCACATGAAATGTCATCAATAAGTTTTGAATAACTTGTCCGTACGGTGTAGCTCAGTGAGGTTTCCTTGGGACACCCTCCTTCCTGAGAGAGGAGGTCGGGTGTTTGCCCCTCGCGGAGGCGAGTGGACGCTGTAGGCGAAAGGATTTTGGTGGATTTTGTGGTGGCCTTCAGAGCCGAATCCCGGTGGACTAGTTGTTAGACTTCGTCTTTAGTCATTTGGACTATTGTCTTTTTTATTTTTTATTTTTTTTGAATAACTTGACATTAACAACCACCAAAGAACTAATAATATGCGATGGAAACCACCGGAATGTAGTGTGTTAAGCTGGCTTGGCGTTTTCTCCGGCAAGTTGCTCCGTATCCTATGCCACCCCCTTCGGATCTTGTTCTTCTCATCCTCTGTTGTTTTCGTACGTTTCCTACTCCAGGGGGACACACCTATCCTCTTTTCTTGGGTCTTCTTACCCACCGTACCCTGAGAAAGCATGCGCTGGAGCCTGTGGAAGTGTATCATACGGTCCCCAAGGATAAGCCAATAAATTAATAATTAATCAATTAAACAGCCATAGATGTTTATCGGATGCTTGCTGTAGGTATCTGACGTTTGGATTGCAGTGACATAGTGAGGGATTAGGTTCAGCATTGGATGCCATGAGATGCGACCCATTCTCCCATGGTTTCCACTGTCTCCTTTCATTGGTAAGGCACCGCCATTTATGTAATAATTTAGGGTTTTTTTGTATATATACTCTTCAAGAACATCATAATTGCATGTACACCTCCAATTCTCGCATATTATCATCAATATTCTTGCAATCTTCAAAATGTTCCATTTATGTCTCCTCCCGTCAAACTTAGGTTAGTTTCAACGAAATATGTAAAAAAACATTGCATAAATCATGACATCGTTGGAGGTATCGAGATACAAAATGCAAGATTTTAATATATTGAGGTGCATATATGCAAAATATTAGTGAATTTAAGGATATTTATGTCAAACCATTAGATTGAGGAATATAA